>CM077192.1:5767126-7143376 GCA_039654105.1 Coreius guichenoti | reverse complement strand
ATTTTAATGCAATAAACAGGCATGTAAATGCCTTAATCGCTTTATTACCGCTCTGACCAAAGTGCGCATGTGCGCGGACGCCGTGTTGTTCACACACCTTCATGACATTATTCTGAAGTTTTTTCTTCTCCAAATCACTAAACTCTGTCAACACAACTCGCTGCTCCGTATCTTCATCCAGACGGCGTGAAGAACGCGACAGCAGCGTAAGCAAACCCAGCATTGCGATGTTCATCACGGCACCGAATAATATACAGTATGTTCATAAAAATGTATTTTGAATTTGATGCGAGTTGATTAAAACAATGGCCCTTGACATGCATACTGTATGCCTACAGTATCTGAGAGTGGTTTACTTATTAGCGAATAATCAGAATAATGAAAACTGCATGTAAACTGGAGTTAAGAGTTCTACTCATGTTACGTAAACATCTTACTGCGATTAAGACCGTACTTTGATTATTAGAAATAATCGCATTATTGGTGCACATGTAAACGTAATCAATGTGAACGCTAAGCAGACCAGGACTAAATGATTTTTTTGGTCCGAACTAAACGAACAAATGTGAACACACCCTAAATCTCGCTAGTTCAATATATTTTTATATTATTATAATTCTTCATATAAATTGTACACATATATTAGCAGTTCAGCACTGGGTCTATTCATTAAATTTACACATAAATATAGACACTAATTTCCATACTTAAATTCAAACTGTTCATAGTCTTTATCCGATTTGTTGATTTTGTGCAACGTTTTGTATTTACCCAATATGAGGGAACATTTTTTCAGAAATTTTTGGTTAAAGTATTAAAAGAACACTTCTCAGGATTTAAGTATTAATTAAGATAAGAATCCTAACATTTCCTTAACAAATATCTTGAAATTATTTTCGCATCCTTTAAAGGGATAGTTCACCCAAACATGAAAATTCATGAAAATCATTTACTCACCCTCATGTTGTCCAAACCTGTATGAATTTCTTTCTTCTGCTGAACACAAAAACATTTTGAAGAATGTCAGTAACCACTGACTTACATTGTATTTTTTTTCCATACTATGGAAGTCACTGGGGTCCCAAATTCTTCAAAATATCTTCTTTTGTGTTTAACAGAAGAGAGATATTTATACGGGTTTGGAACGACATGAGGGTGAATAAATGACAGAATTTTCATTTTTGGGTGAACTATCCCTTCAAATCACAATCATCCATTAGGACCATATCACCATTGACTGCTTACCAAGGACAGTGACACTAAATGTCTGGGTGATATTGCCAATCTTCACTTCATAATGGCCGGAGTGTTTGGTTCTGCTGTTTCTGATGGTTAGATCTCCAGTTTGATCGTCTAGATGTAGTTTGTCTTTGAATATTGCATTATCAGTGTCAGATAATAAGACATTATTTTCTTTGATCGTGGCAATGACGTGAGGTCCAAACTTCCACTCCACCTTATCATCTTTCTGTATTTTGGTAACACAAGTTTCTAGTTTGATAGAATCTCCCTCCGTCAATTCTATTGTCTTCTCAGCACCAAACACACCTGGAGAACAAACAGGAACATTTATATACACACTGTATTTATACTGATATCATAAGTTTAATATCATTTGCAACAGTCTACATGTAGTTTCTACTTTTCAGGACTATAAATGGGCTTTACTGGTCCAAACTTACACAAAATATACAAAAATACAAAATATGGTGGTTAAACAAAACATTGTCATTTAATGCACACTACATACAGTAGCTATCTGAACTCTAAATATGGACATTTGTTAAATTCTAATATTTGTTTGAGACATACATATATTTTAAATATATGTTGCATATATGCACAGATATACATCACCACTTAAAATCATAATACATGTATTATACATGTTCATTACATATATTGTCTATTATATGGGAAACACCTATGGTCAGACTGCTATTTTAAAGTGAGGATCTACTGACCGTTTGAGGAAAACTTTTAAGGCTGGATGCGAATAAAAAACCCTCACTCGATATAAACAAGTAGTCGGTTTTAAATGAAATCTCGCGAGATAGAGGACGAGCAGAACGCGGAAACTGGTGTGCGATTGTGTGGCTACGATATTAAAATTGAAACTGGATCATACAGTAGCGCTGTGTAAAATATAAAGACGATTATATTTTTCTTCTGATAAATAAGCTAATAAGGGATTTACGTTATTTGTCGTTTTTGTTTATCCATTTAGACGGCTAAGCACAGCTGTATTGGTTTGTTTTTGAAATATAAAATGTTGATAGGAACCTATACGCGTTTAGAAACTAGTGAGAACCGAAGCGGTGGATAATGCATTATATAGGACCTACGTTGTGACGGATAGTCACCAAAATACGGGTAAGAAAAAGATTTTTTATATACACCGAAGCCGTTTTGTATTTGTGTTCCACACCACGGAGGAAATTCCCTGTATAGTGCCATACGTTTAGACAGAGATCTGTCATAGGACAAAAATGGTGGATGATACGAATTCACTGATAAAGTTTTAGTAAATAATCAACAGCCGGGTGAATTAGTGCCATACGCCGTATTATCTTGACCAAAACAACAATTTACATTGATATGTCAAACAATTTGACAGGCAGGGACGTTATTTTTCTCTTTATGTTTACATTTTTGCTCCCAGAGCGGACTTTGGGCGGTAAATGTTGTTCTCGTACAAGTCGGTTTCTTCCACGAGGGGGCGCTTCACGGTTCAGAAAAACGATTTCTCCATTGACTAGTATACAAATCTCCGGAGGGTTTATGCCTTATTAAAGACATTTGTACAATGGAATGTATAATTATTTAAATATGTTAGGAACAAGAATAGGTTCTTCGAAATAAAATAAAATTCCCGCCCCTACTATTTCCATACAATTGTCTTTTTTTAAATCCATATCCTGTAAAATCACAAATTGCTGTGAATGGTTCTTCCCAATCACCGCTGAGAAAAGCAACAGGTATCACGTGACACCGCCATAAACGGTCATCTAGACAATGATTTACACGAGTTATCACACTGAGAAACTTAAATAGCGACTGAACTGCCAACAGAATTCTGGATTCTCTAAATGTAGAGCTAACAGAAACAAGGCTGTATATGAAAGGGACACATTATGGAAACGAAAACGCCAAGACAACAAAAACAGACTACAAGAAAAAAAACTGAACAAGGGGTTCATGCATGCTTGCAGGCCATTTTAAGGGGGATTATAAATTGTGTAAATCATTTCTAAGCATGTACAAGCTTGCACACGTTTTTTCATTTGCTCTTGCATCATTGAGAAGAATTTCAGGTGTCCTGCTGTGACGTGCTGTAGTCTAAAGCTATTTTAAATAACATCTTTCTTATTGTATTAAATTCAACCCTTATGAATTTAAATGAAAAGTACAATTATTTCATGTAGCCTCCCAACTGATATGAGGCTATGGAACTGCGTGCACAATAATCATATAATTATAAGTAATAATTCAAGTAGAAAAAATGACTTTGAATGGAGTTTAGCATGTTTAAGGTACAGTGCTGTATACCATATGCTGCATCCAGACAAATAAGCACGTATGTTTGTAATAATGTCATGCCAGCTTTTTTTCATGGTAAGAAGTACAAATTTAACTTATTTAGTGTGCAATAATACTAAAAAGGGGTGAAAAACATTTTTCAGTTTACTATCCCTTTAAGTGATTAGCCGTTTCCACACAAAAGCAGTTTGTTCGGCATGCTGAGGCCTCTCCTTCACTGACTTCCATTCAGAACAGAAGGGCCTCTTTTCTCCCTGTTATCACTTACACCATTTTATGCTAACATCCAAGGCTCCTACTGGGGGAGGGGCTCTTGAGAAACTCTTTCATAACTGCAAAGCCTCAAATGTCATGCTTTCTGCTGGGAACAACTTTTTTATAGATTTTTATAGATCCTCCATTGATACGTCAACTTAAAATTTGATTGAATTTGATTAAAAGAGTAAAGGCCCGTTCTCATCAAGAAAGATAACGATAACTAAATTATCGTCCACACCAGAGAACAATATCATTCCATTATTATAAGCGCACGCGGTTGTTTTGTCGTCAGTCGCTTCAAATGCTCAAGCTCTTTAAAGGGCCATCCTAGGTGTATATGAGTTATATTAAAAAATATCCTGGCTAATCCAAGCATTATAATGGCAGTGAATGCCAGCCAAAATTTGAAGCCCATAAAAGTGCATCCATCCATTATAAAAGTAATCCACATGGCTCCGGGGGGGTTAATAAAGGCCTTCTGAAGCGAATCGATCGAGTTTTGTAATAAAAATATCCATATTTAACATATCTAGCTTCCGGCGGACCGCCTTCAGTATTCAACTTAAGAAGAAAGTGTGCCTCTCGTAATTCAAAACGCTAACGTCCGATGTCATCGTCGCGCCAGTTACGCTTTTTTTCGTAAGTTGAATACGGACGGCAGTCTGCCGGAAGCTAGATATTTCACTTTATAACGTGTTAAATATGGATATTTTTCTTACAAAAACCCATTGATTCGCTTCAGAAGGCCTTTATTAACCCCCGGAGCCATGTGGATTACTTTTATAATGGATGGATGCACTTTTTTGGGCTTCAAATTTTGGGATGCCATTAGAGCCAGGATATTTATTAATATAACTCTGATTGTGTTCATCAGAAAGAAGAATGTCATATACACCTAGGATGGCTTGAGAGTGAGTAAATCAAATCATGGGGTAATTTTCATTTTTGGGTGAACTATCCCTTTAAAGCAGGATGGATTTTGATTGGCTGTCAATGTTTTTATTGTTCATCAGCTAAAAAAAATTTTTTTTTGAAAGGGATTCAAACTTGATTCTCTGTGCCAGTATCGTTATAGTTGTGGTGCTAACTCTGCTATTCTTTTATATTTAGAACAATTTCAAGAACTATATCTTTATAGTTATCATTAGTTATCGTCCTTGGTGTGAATGGGCCTTAATACAGTAAACTTATGTCATATCTCATATCTGAAATTAAAGTAATATTCTTGGTTAAATCAGTATTAAAGGAATAGTTCACCCATAAATGAATATTCTTTCATGTAATTACCCTTACATCGTTCCAAACCTTTATGGCTTTCTTTTTGAAAATTGTCTCTGTTTTTTTTTCTCCATGCAATGAAAGTCAATGGGATCCAAAGCAAATCAGTTATGACAACTAGGCTAAGTGAAGGTTGAATAACAAACATCTTTAGTTCAACGAACAGCACATGGCACTAGAATGTCAAGGTCATAGCTTTGATTCCGAGGGAACAGAAATATAAGCTTATTTAACTACAGTATCAAACAGACCACCATTCAATTTGCTCAAAGATTTCAAAATGATCTTTTACTACTTTGTTGTATAAATAAAATGTGTGATTATTGTATCTTAATAGTAGAGATAGTTGGTTATTTTGTATTTTTCTGATCATTAGTGATTCACCCAAAAATTAAAATTCTGTCACTAATGACTCACCCTCATGTCATTCCAAACCCGTAAGACTTTCATTCATCTTCAGAACTCAAATTAAGATCTTTTTGATGAAATCTGAGAGCTTTCTGTCCCTTCATTGATAGCTACGCAACTGACGCTTTGACAGTCATAAAGCTCATAAAGAGATCCATATGAATTGTAGGGGTGTTGAAATTAATTGTTGCATGTCAACGTCGCGATGCATCGATGCAGTAATAGACCATAATCGATAATAGCATACTGACGTTTCTCTGACATCATTCGTCACATATGCACTTCTCGCGCTAATGTAAAATGGTGGAGGGAGGCAAAACACAAAAGCGAGATAATAAAAAATGACGATGCACACCCCTATGAATTGAGCGGTTTAGTCCAAATTTTCTGAAGAGACACGATCGCTTTATATGATGAACAGATTGAATTTAGGCTTTTATTCACATGTAAACGTTCATCAACTCACACATCAGTTATGGTAAACGGAAGCATGTTCACATGACGTGCGAGAACCAATGACATTCATTCTCGTGTTACGCAGCGCGTTTGAGCTTCTGCGAGAACCAATCAGGTTCATTCTCATGTTACGTAGCACGTTTGAGCTTCTGCGAGAACCAATGAGGTTCATTCTCATGTTACGCAGCACGTTAGAGCTTCTGCGAGAAACAATGTGTTGCGTAGACTGCCAACGGAGGGAAAGAAATCTCTCAGATTTCATCAAAAAGATCTTCATTTGTGTTCCAAAGATGAACGAAAGTCTTATGGGTTTGCAATGATATGAGTGTGACAATAATATGACAATTTTCATTTTTGGGTGAACTATCCCATTAAAACATACAAAATCTACACAACATTTGCAATAGCATACTTAATGGCAGTGTTTCTACATAAAAAAAACATTGATCTTAAAAAAGAAAATTGTTCAGAAATGCTCAAATGATTGTGACATTTATTTGATAAACCATGCATAGATTAGGCTACATTTATATTTATGAAATTGGCAGATATGTTTATCCAAATCAACCTGCATTGCATTCAATGTATAGAATTTATCAGCTCATGCATTCTCTGGGAATCAAACCGATGACCTTAAAAAAACCCTATGTCTGTATCCACTACTGAGGAAAAACCACAACAAAATATTACAAACGTCAAAATCACCACTCATAACACAAACTAACTAAATGCACTGCTGTTTGTCAATTCCTTTGCATAGCGACAATACCTGGCCCAAACTATATACTTTCCTTTTCAAACAAAACAAGTCTTTTTTTTTTTGTGGTGGAGACAAAATCAGCCTTGGCAAATAATGGAAATATGTCCCTACCATAAAAAAAAAAAAGCATCAGGGCGAAACACGAGCCGTGGCATTCTGAAGAAACGCTACGCAAATTCATAACCCAACGCAAAAACACGTTGCGTTCACAGCGTTGCCAGAATAACTGTAGCGGAATTCTGTTTACTTATTTATGCTAACTAATGTCATGGCGGAGCAAGAAATTGAAAATAGACTTTCTAATCAAGTTATATTCTATATATTATGTCGATCTGTTTATAGAAACTCACCTGAATAATACGCATCCGGTTTGATGTCAGAAATGTGCCTCTATCGCCCCCTTGAGTACTGAAGTCTGTCAGACAAACGCAACTATCCTCGCGAAAATTCTATCACACCAGTTGTCATGGTGATGTATATCCTGCTAGATAAAGGTATTTCGCGTTCGTTTTTACAAAAACGTTAAAAAAGCTGCACAGCATAGATGCTAATAATAGAACTTCAGGCTATAGACATTATTTTTAAACCAAATTACAGATGTACAAAATGTATATTTTTAGTAACTGAACGTTTATTGTCATATTACTAAATATAGTAACAATTCATTACTAATAATTACACTATTTGCCTATCATGAATTAGAATTAACGCAATAACGCATGGCTTATAGATATAGGCTATAGGCCTAGTATTATTTTCATGCGGTTGATTCAGCTGGCTTGACAATAGCATGACACTTCTAAACATGCATGAAAAACTGGATCGTGCAGTTGAAGTATGAACGAACACCACTAACGTCATGAACTGGCGTAACATAGGCTACGTGAAATATAAGCCTAACGCATTTCACCATCATATGTAGTTTGCGTTTATAAGCTGTTAACAAATTATGATACAATACCTTTGAGAAAAATAAGTACATGTAGGCTGATGTACAACAGACATAGGCCTAAAGCAAAAAATGACAGTCTTCTACAACAGCATTGAATATCTAAACAAATTGCATCAACAACAACAACAAAAAAAACCCTAAACCTTAAACCTATATATTCAAATATTTACAATACAAACGTCTTCAGATACACAGGAATTCTAAGGCCTATTGGCATCTCCGGAAGTCTGATTATATAAAAAAAATATTACATCCAAAAAAAAAATAAAACATGAATAGCGACTCGACTAATTTACCTGAATAGCACAACTGCATAAACATGTCACAAAGACCCGACGTGATTTGGACACCGATCTCCAAAAGGCTGAATAATAATTATCGCAAGGCCTGAACTTGAAACCCAAGGGTGTCTGAGGCTTCAGAATGGTAAAGCGCAAAATAAAAGCGCGATAAATATCCAAATAAATCCGTCTTGCTGTCGTTTCTCAACCGCACCCAGCCAGATTGATAGAGACAATTACTAAAAAAACGGCTAAATAGTGAATAAAACACGTTTATATTGACTGCGATTTAGAGGTGATTCCTTACGATATGTACGATGTGGAAAATGGTTTACGTTCACTAAAAGGATACAAATACAAGAGCGTGCACAACTCGAAATGGCTGAATCTTCCGTCTGGCAGGTAACGTGACGCGGGACGGGGAGACTCATAACGCCACCTACCGTACAAAAAACATACATGCGCAACCAACTGCCCTCCCTAAAAATACTTGTGCACCTGTGCTGTCTGGACATGAGTGGACATCAGTCTCAGTTTTGTGAGAAATACTATCTCGAGTTTTAATTATAAGAACTCATAAGAAATAACATTAAGAATAATAATTAGTTTAGTACTATTTCAGTTGGGCCTATACTTGTCAAAATACTTATTTTAGCACTTGACGTGGACAGTATCTTTTAGCATTACTTAGCACTGTATTTGACCCTATAGATTTTTGACCCTTTCTTTTGAGCATATAGAATCATATTTCCATTTGTGGACAGGTGGTAGTCTGCTTAAAATATTATCTCTCCGACAGCTACAATGTTATTTATGTAAATGAACATATGTCCTACGTAACATGGATAAAGTGTGGTGTGCCTCAAGGCTTAGTCTTGGGTCCTTTGTTATTCTCCATTCACGTGTTCCCTTCAATTCGGATATTATTACAATTCAGCTTTATATTTCCTCCTTCAAAGCTGCTGTATTGCACTAAGCACATTATAGACTAGATATTGATTTATTTACATCTAAATCAATAAAAAAATAGTGTTAACTAAGTAGTGTTTGGTCTGATTGGATATCAGATATATTGCCATGCTATGGATTCTCTCTCTGATACTGAATAGAAAAGTTAGATTATGCATTTATAACACTGAAAATATATTTTTGTAATTCACTATTGCCTGGTTGTCAGTCGTAATAAAAATGCAGCCCATAAATTCTGCAACCAAAGGTTTGATCATGTCAGTAAATCAGGCATCATCTTATCTACAGTGGATATCAAATTACATTTATATGACTTGTAATCATTTAAACTATTCAAAAATCTGTGATTTCTACAAATGTATTATATGTCGGGAAATCCTGACCACTTTTTCTGTCTCTCCTGCAGTCGTGATCATCCGGGTTCCAGAAGCTTCTGACGTCTAATGATGAGTGGAGATTTGAAATAAGTTTCTAAATGGAGAAAGAGAGACATTTATTTTTGTACCTGAAGCTTTGTTTTTTATAAAAAAGAAAATGCAGAGTCCAAAGACTTAAAAGAATGTAAGTGAGGAATCTCAGAACATTTGTAAAAACCAAACCAAATGTTAATACATTTATATATTTAGATTTTTCTATCATCTCTAAATTAACTGTCTAAACTTTATTTTGAGTTTGCTGTTTGTCAGTGATGTTTTATGTGGTTTCTGTTGTGGTGCTAATGGAAAATAAAATATTTTTTCTTAAATCCTGCACTTTGTCCTTTTAATCTGTATTTTAATGTTTTGTAATAGATTACGTAAATAATGGAGTATTTGCTACCATCTGTACATATAAAAAAGTATGGTTGCATGGTTGAATCTGAACTTTTACAAAATAATCTTGTAAGTAGATAATCAAAATTATTTCTAATATTATTTTGGGGTGGCACAAGGTGCAAGAAGAGGAATTGTAATGATACAGCATACCAAATCAGCATAGCCAAAAACATGAGTTTACACTGAAAAAAAATTCTCATAAATGTTTTTCTTTTACACTCATATTTTTAAGTACATTTCACATGTATGAAATTAAGTAAACTCTACTTAACTAAGTTATGTAAAATGAACAAAGAGAATAAGTACATTTAACTTGGACACTTACAGTCTGTTGAGTAATTTCTACTTACTGATAAGTAGAAGTTTTAAGTACATTTTACTCACTCTTTGTAGTAAAGAAATAATCCATGCTTATAAAGCGTATTTACTTAGAAACATTTAAAGGGTTAGTTCACCCAAAAATGAAAATTAGCCCATGATTTACTCACCCTCAAGTCATCCTAGGTGTATATGACTTTCTTCTTTCAGACGAATACAATCAGAGTTACATTAAAAACGTCCTGGCTCTTCCAAGCTTTATAATGGCAGTGAATGGCTGTTCCTGTTTCAAAGTCCATAAAAGTGCATCTATCCATCATAAAAGTGCTCCACATGGCTCCGGGGGTTTAATAAAGGCCTTCTGAAGCAAATCAAGTTTGTGTGAGAAAAATATCCATATTTAAAACTTTATAAACTAAAATAACTAGCTTCCGTCAGACGGCCGTACACATCAATTTACGGCAAAAGAGTAACCCCTGACCTGATGCATGCGTATTGATGAACACAGAAGCACAGATGATAGAGCAAAACAAAACACCGGTCATGAATTAGAGTCTAAAACGAGAATTTTTAAAGAGAAATGCCGGAGGATTTCGATATAAGAGAAGAGGGGCTTGAGTTTGTTGCCCAGCACTATATTTTTGAACCACGAGAGGAGTCAAAGCTTGCGATACTCCTACATCCTGCGTCATTAATCTCGTCAGGGGTTACTCTTTTGCCGTAAGACTTGCATAGGCTGTCTGCCAGAAGCTAGTTATTTTAGTTTTTAAAGTTTTAAATATGGATATTTTTCTCACACAAATGCATCGATTTGCTTCAGAAGGCCTTTATTGACCCCCCGGAGCCGTGTGGATATCTTTTATAATGGATAGACACACTTTTATGGACTTCAAAACAGAAACAGCCATTCACTGCCATTATAAAGCTTGGAAGAGCCAGGACATTTTTTAATATAACTCAGATTGTATTCGTCTGAAAGAAGAATGTCATATACATCCAGGATGACTTTAGGGTGAGTAAATCATGGCGTAATTTTCATTTTTGGGTGAACTATCCCTTTAAGTAAACAACACAGTAGATTTCTTGTTTTATGTAAGATAACATATCTACACAATATATGTCATGATAATGAGGTACCCACCGAACACAGAGACCTCAACACTTGTTACACAATACACAATAACAGTAACATTCAATGGGTAGGTTTTAAATATGAATGGGTCATTTTGATATAAACCCCCAGATGTCACAAAACAGCAAGTTAGTAGTCTAGACCTAACAACAAAAACAACAATAAAACAGTGTAAATGCAACTGGAAAACAGTGAAAAATGCAACCTTATTAATGATTTGTGCCCCAGTGCATGATGGGAACACCAGTTGAGTATGTTTTAGTTAATTTTAACTTTGATATTTACTCAAAGAATCATTGTAAACACAACAAACAACTCCAAGTGAAATATACTTAGCTCAAATGTTAATTTCTACAGTTGAGTACTAATATTTAAATGTTTATGCCTGAAGTAATTTATTCAATGTAGAAATTGCATTCGTTTTTTTCTGTGGTATTTACTTCACCACAAGATCATTTTTTATCAGTGTATGCTGAGCAAGACAGCCAGATATCAAAATAGTCAAGACATTTTTAGTTTTAATGAATTTTCTGGATGTTACAATAATTCATATGTAAAACTGAAAATAAAGGAAAAAACATAAATATGTGGTACTCAAATAAGACATTATTTTCATACAACGTAATCAAGGATTTCACATAAAAACAACATGTAAAAAAATTAATATAAAAACACTTTTCTATTTCTTCTTTGTATAAAATATATAAATTTTACATTAAAATTAAAAGAAAATGTTTGGAGCAACAGAGATATAGCTGTTCTGTAAAAGCAAAACATTAGGTACCAAAAACAACCACCAGATGACAGTATGATCAGTTATGAAACGCACTGTCCATTAGAGCATTGGTTTTCATGTTTTCATTTTGTGGATTTTATTATTCTCTGTATGATTGACAACATGCAAGTTGTCTATAGAGTTTGAGATGCCTTATTTATATTCCCGAGGGACATAAAGGACAGCTCAACATCATCGCCCCCTAGTGATCTGATGCAACATCATCATATTCATCTGCATGGGATGGTGAAGGCTGCTCTCTCTTCTTCTGATAAGATCTTCTGGATCTGATGTCATAAACCAGCACAGCAACAGTAGCCATGCCCACCACAGCAGAGCCAGCCAATCGGATGATAGTTTCAGTAAAGCCACAACAATGGACCCGGCCTGAGAAAAGACAAAAAAACACTGACAGAAAGTTCAAGATCAGCATGCTTTATACAGTATTAATATCACAGCATATGTACCTGCACATGTGTGACAGAGTTGAGTGATGTCCAGATGTGTGGTCTGGTTGCTGATGGGATTGTTGAGCACACAGCTGTAGGTGTTTTTATCCTGATATTCCACCTCCAGAGGTAGAGAGAGACTGATGCTGAGATCAGACACACTGATGCTGGACAATAAACTGTTTCCTTTGTACCAGGAGAGAGTCACATGACTCACATTCACCACTGAACACACCAGTGAACATGATGATGATGATGAACAGTGTGAAGAGTTTCTGATGATGACAGGAAACGGCAGAGGAGCTGGAAAACATGAGCGAATGCAGAGAAACCTTACAAAGAACTGAGTTTACAGACTCTCTTTTTTACATGTGGTCTAAAATTGTGCACAGACTCAAACTGATCAACACAATGTGCAGTTTGGAGGGAACATTGGTTACTACACCCTTAAAAATAAAGGTCCCAGGAAAAACCAAAAGGGTTTTCACGGCGATGCCATAGAAGAACCATTTTTGGTTCCCTGAAGAACCGTTTTGTGAAAGGTTCTGTAAAGAACCATTTTTTTCTAACCATTTTATAGTCTAAAGAACCTTTCTATGCTATAAAGAACCTTTTGTGCAATGGAAAGGTTCTTTGGTTCTACATGGAACCATACACACTGCCAAAGAACCATTTAAGAACCTTTATTTTTAAGAGTGTATATCACCTACTGGAATCACACCTTTTTAAATAAGCTTATGCATTAGAATTAGACATAAAATATGGGGGAAAATAGTTTTAATGTTTATTTTACTACTTTTTAGTAGCATTATTGTAAATAGAGTTGGATACTAAATATGAGCTAATATCGCCACTGTTGTACCTGGACATGGCCGACAGAGTTGAGCGATGTTGGGATGTCTGGTCTGGTTGCTGATGGGATTGTTGAGCACACAGCTGTAGGTGTTTTTATCCTGATATTCCACCTCCAGAGGTAGAGAGAGACTGATGCTGAGATCAGACACACTGATGCTGGACAATAAACTGTTTCCTTTGTACCAGGAGAGAGTCACATGACTCACATTCAACACTGAACACACCAGTGAACAATTGGACATTGATGATCCTGATGATGATGAAGAACATTGTGAAGAGTCTCTGGTGATGACCGGAAGGGGCAGACGAGCTGGAAAATGAAGTTAGAATAAAATAAAATAACATTAATTAAGTGTTTTACTGTTTGTGATCCAATTAAATTCATTTTAAAAGGAATTGTGCAGAACTGTGGTCTCTAACAAATAAAGCAAAATATAAAGACCTGTATTTCTCTGCTCACCATAGACAGAAACTGTGAATTTCTTGTATGAGACTGTAGTACTGATGATCTGTAGATGATAAACTCCAGCATGTTCAGTTCTGGTGTTTGTGATGGTCAGAGATCCGGTATCATAGTCCAGCTCCAGTCTGCCTTTGAATTTCCCATCAGCACCTTCATATGTGTTGAAGACGCCATCCTTCTTATTGATTTGAGCAATGAGAGTCTCTTGAGGTCCAAACATCCAAAGTAGATCCTCATCTCTTTGCACCTTAATGTTCAGAGTGACAGAATCGCCCTCCATCACCTTTATTTTTTCACCCGTCTCAACACCAAACACACCTAGAAAAACAATTGAACAGGAAATGTCACTGAAGCAGATTATCTGGTCCAAACTTGCCATTACTTGGTACAAGCTGGTAGACCATCTTGGACCAGCAACAAGCCACTTTAAGGTGTTTTTTTTGTAGCTAGCTAGTCAACTAGCTAATGACCAGCTTGAACCTAGTCGAAAACATCTACCTCTACTGGCTTAATTTTTTCCAAGAGGATTTTTCCCTCCTGATTTATGGTCTATCTTATATAGGGGTGAGCGGGACACAACCTAACGCGGGGTTAGTTGTAACACACATGGTTTAAAACTTTCCACACATGCCAGGATGACGTGTATTTACTTAGTGTATTTACTAGTTGCCATATCAACACTATATAGAGAAAATTATGCCAAAAAAAATCTTTGGAAGATATCACTGAACATTTATTTTAACCAAGTACATTTCTTACTTATATTAATTTTTCATCTTTGTTTTTTGTGATTATTTAAAATGAGACAAATCTGATATTATTTTAATCTTATATCTGTTATTTAACAGTTGAAACAGTTCTTTAATGCTGATCTAACAGCAGAAGACACGAGCCGGGTTTAGATCCCAGTTGTGCAGGTGGGGCATGTTGTCACACTGCACTACAATGAGCCCCTGTTAGAACTATGCTATTATATTCTATACTTTTATGAATTCTATTAAGAAACCATGAGGAAAAAGGTGAATAAAGACTAAGAGTCAATGTTCAGAAATTATTAATTATTATTATGTTTTTATGCTGTATAACTGTGTTTTGCGATGTGTTTGTCAAACTCAAAAATTGGTTTATTTTTAATTATTAAAAAATGCCATTATTTTATTTGAAAAAGTTAATAATTGTATTTTATTAACAAAATATTTTAGTTTGTCTTGTATATTTTTTGATTGTATCAGATAACATTTTAAGCTGTCATTTGGTGATGTTACAACGTACCCCACCTATGGGGCATGTTGTCACATTTCACTTCCATTCTTTCGGGGTAAATCAAGAAAAAAGTATACACTGTATTAATGAAACAAAACCACATAATTGTACTAGACACGTGTGAAATTAATGAGGGAAAAAATAAATACTCTGAACCCCAAGTGGATTTACACAAACTGAGAAAGTCAAAAAGTGTTAGTTTGTGCCCCGCTTTCCCCTAATTCTTACTGGTTTATAGCTTATTACTCTCTAATGTAAAGAACTTATACCATAAAAAAAACGAATTACTTACCAAACATGCGTTCATAATACAAACAGAACCAAACAAACGTATAAAACATTTTCTTTGACAGACGTCACTTCTGAAAAATTACCGCAATAAAAACGAATTTCCTAAAGCTTTGCTGACGACGGCTCTCGTGGGTATATTAAGATATTTAATATACTATATTTAAAATACTATCTGCATTTAAACAGAAGCTTGAAGCGTCGTGGTCTATAGCGAAATGACGAGAGCCGGAACTCTGAAGGAACTGAAGCTCTCTGCGCGCCCCCGTGACCCGTGAGTGTGTGATCGCGCTCGATTTCCAGTGAACGCTTTTATGTTGTTGTCGTTTAGTTCTGTACCAGAGTAAGGTTTAATTTATATATATTAATTAAATTTATTTACCTCTTATTGAATTTCATCTTTTAAATCTATTTCTCTATCTCGCTATCTTTAGATCTATATATATATATATATATATATATAGCTACACCATTCAGGCATAACATTATGACCTGAAGTGATAATGTGGTAATAAGGTGAAGTGAATAACACTGATTATCTCTTCATCACGGCACCTGTTTGTGGGTGGGATATATTAGGCAGCAAGTGAACATTTTGTCCTCAAAGTTGAAAAATGGGCAAGTGTAAGGATTTGAGCGAGTTTGACAAGGGCCAAATTGTGATGGCTAGACGACTGGGTCAGAGCATCTCCAAAACTGCAGCTCTTGTGGGGTGTTCCCGGTCTGCAGTGGTCATTATCTATCAAAAGTGGTTATCTATCATAACAGGGTCATGGGCGGCCAAGGCTCATTGATGCACGTGGGGAGCAAAGGCTGCCCCGGGTGGTTCGATCAAACAGATGAGCTACTGTTGCTGAAAATGCTCAAGAAGTTAATGCTGGTTCTAATAGAAAGGTGTCAGAATACACAGTGCATCACAGTTTGTTGCGTATGGGGCTGCATAGCCACAGACCAGTCAGGGTGCCCATGTTGACCCCTGTCTACCGCATGAAAGTGTCAACAGTGGGCACGTGAGCATCAGAACTGGACCGCGGAGCAATGGAAGAAGGTGGCCTGGTCTGATGAATCACATTTTATTTTACATCACGTGGTTGGCCGGGTGCGTGTGCGTCGCTTACCTGGGGAACACATGGCACTAGGATGCACTATGGGAAAAAGGCAAGCCGGCGGAGGCAGTGTGATGCTTTGGGCAATGTTCTGCTGGGAAACCTTGGGTCCTGCCATCCATGTGGATGTTACTTTGACACGTACCACCTACCTAAGCATTGTTGGAGCCCATGTGCACCCTTTCATGGAAACGGTATTCCCTGGTGGCTGTGGCCTCTTTCAGCAGGACAATGCGCCCTGCCACAAATCAAAAATGGTTCAGGAATGGTTTGAGGAGCACAACAACGAGTTTCCTAGATCTCAATCCAATCGAGCATCTGTGGGATGTGCTGAACAAACAAGTCCAATCCATGGAGGCCCCACCTTGCAACTTACAGGATTTAAAGGATCTGCTGCTAACATCTTGGTGCCATATACCACAGCACACCTTCAGGGGTCTAGTGGAGTCCATGCCTCGACAGGTCAGGGCTGTTTTGGCAGCAAAAGGGGGACCAACACAATATAATGTTATGCCTGATCTGTATATATATATATATATATATAAACTACACATTTAAGTAGTCATCATAGGACATCAAGGCTGATCAACAGAAGACATCTCAGTGGTTTTCTTGTGGATAATGATGCATCAGATTCATTTTTTTTTTTTTACGCTCTACAAGTTTAGTTTAGTCAAAATGAAACCTGACGTGGTCTGATTCCTTTATATCTGGAAAGAAATGTGGTTTTGGTCTGATAGATGGACAAGCAACTTGTAGAAGGTTTCTGTGAACCCCTTCCTGTCCTGCTAGCATGAATCTTGTAGACTGATTTCCTTTTACATAACAAATACTCTAGTGTTAAATGGGTCAAAGGCAAATGAGGGTGTCCAAGAAAGGTGTTGAAAATAACGTCTATAATGAATAGTGAATTTAATTAGCTGATTATTAGGTGAAGAACAGAAAGTTTGAGTTGTGTAAGATGTGTAAGGTTGCAACATGTATGACTGACACACATAATTGAAGATTATTTGATGAAAACTGCAGAAATCTGTGTAGTCAATGTTGTTGAAATGTTATAAATTTGAATTCTCAGACACTGATAGACAAAAACAGGATATGTTCTTCTTCAAGAAGGTACAATGCAAGACGCGGGGGTCTAGGTGTGATTTCAAAAAAAGTTCTGCTAACCTTTGCTATAAATGACTACTGAAACTAGCATTGCTGAGGATTAAAGGTCAAGCTATTTTTTATGTGCAGTATAGAGAGATACATTTTTAAAAATACTTCACATGCACAAAATATATCATATTTCACATTCACCAGATTTTAACAAAACTGAATTTTCCTGGAATACACGAGTAGCTATCTTAAACATTTGTTTTTCAACGTTTTTAAAAGTTTAAAATGTTTTTATCATCATGAATCATGAATATCATGAAGTTTCCTGGGTTTTTATCATTTGGCAGAATCAAAACTAATTTTGCCATATTAAAGAAACTTGAATCATTTTTAAGAGATTTACTGACTTTTACACACAGTCATGAGGGTCTATAGGGGTCCTATCTGTGATGTCATTTCTTTTTTTTTCGGTTGTTGCGTTACAAAAAATAGCTTACATATCGTTTATACCACAGTGACTCTCTGGGGCAACAGACCGGGAAATATTGCATGCTTGAAAAGCGCCAGTCAGAACAGTGTAATATGATGTTTCAGAGTTGCATGTTGCGGGTCAAGGGTCACAGGTTTACAGCCTGTCCGTCCAGATGGTTTCCATCAACATATCAGTGTTTGGTTGGCTAGTTGAAGAAGCCGCAACTACATCATCAGGATCCACAATGCATTCTTCTTTATTCAAAATAGCTGTTTAACTCTGTTGTCCTGCAGGGTTCAGCTCCAACTTGCTTCAACACGCCTGCCTGGAACTTTCTAATATGCCGTAAGATCTTGATTAGCTAGTTCAGGTGTGTTTAAATGGGGTTGGAGCTGAACTCTGCAGGACAGTGGCCCTCCAGGAGCAGGATTTTTTTTGCAAGCATTTTATACTGGAGCTCCACCTAGTGTTTGTAAGTAGTAATTTAATCTAACTGATTACTAATCAACACATTCGAGTAACACACAAGAAAACCACTGTTTGATGAAAATTATCTTTGGACACACTACATCAAGTCAAACCTGAACTTTAACTGGTATGTTACAGTGAGAGTACGCCAATATTGAAAAAGTAAAAACACAAAATCTCATCTCAGCACTTTTGGCTTAGCTATTTTTAATTTTGTCATTTCATCTGAATATTAAAATTTGTGAGATTAATGCAGTCGAAACAGGTTAATTGATCTAATTTTGTGTCTCTGGAAAATAGTGATCTATGACACTGTATTATGTTGAATATCAAAGTTTTTTTGTTAATGAGGGATTTGTGGACACATCAATGTTTTTGGATTTGTGGTATAAAAGTTTTTATTTTGAAGTAAAAAGATAAAATTAGAACCTTGGGGTAGGATTTAGTATTTCACATTAATGACACTTATATATACATACATATATATAGAACAATAATTCGATGATCGTGTCTGCCATTCAGTATGCTGTGGTCATGATGTCCAGTTCAGGTTGCCTTTAAACAAATTTAACTGTTTTTCATTTCCCAATATCCTTAATTCTTCTACTAGCTGGACTCTTTCACAAACAGTGTGTCCACCCATCAGATCAAACCACAGCTGTACAGATGTAAATAACTCTGGAACTGCTAGTTTATCACGTGAATCACATACAACCTCTATTTGAACTATATTGTTTAAGGGTGTAATAAATGTGGACAATAGTTGTTGTAAAACTAAATCTTTATTAAAAATCACCAAAACATTCAGTCATTTCAAGGGTTTCAACAGACACAATAGCTTATGAGATCATTCTATGGCACCATATGTGGTGCTAATTATTAAAATGAATTATGTAATTATGTTTGCAGCCACTAATTTAGGCTAATATAATAGATCAATAAAAAAACTATATTCTGTGCAAATACAATTAATAAATGTACAATGGATAAAACAATCTGTAAATAAACAGGTGTGTTAGTACAGGAAATCTGAGTATTAATGCATGTTTTATTTTCGTGATTACACCAGCAAACTTTAGCAGACATATCTGGAACTAAACCTTCTGCTCATTTCATACTGGTTTGATTTTACTCCATGGGTCTGACGGTGATATCGGTTCTCTTCTGTTCTGATCAGCTCACTTCTTGTAGATCTAATGTCATAAACCAGCACGGCTACAGCAGCCATGCCCACCAGAGCAGAGACAACCAATCGGATCACAGTTTCAGTAACACCACAACAGAGGATGTGGTCTGAAAAAAAAAAAAACGCAGAATCAGAATTGTGCATTTAGCTCCTTTTTTACTAGTATTGTTTAAAATAATGAATATAATATAATTCTAGGGTCTTCTAAGAGCTTCAGCCCCTTCTATAACCTCAGCTCTCTTAGAAGCCTGTGTGATTATGTGACTCTTTCTCCAAGATCTTTTTTTGCCTCGAGCACTTATGTTTTCTAGAGCAACACCCCCACTCACGCTCACACTCCGACACCTGCTTCACGTCTCTGTTGCTCATCTGCGGTTTGTTCCAGTTAAATCACACATAAAAAGCAAATGCACTTATGTGCAGAAACAGTTCAATCTTTCAGCAGTGACATAAAACAACACCTATGAATATGTTTGGTCACATCTGCATGGATGTGTTTCCATTCTGACTTCTGAAATCTTTTAAAGCTTTACAAAAACTAATATAGCACTGACTGAACACATTTAACAGAGTACAAGTGAGTGACGTACCTGAACACGGCTGATAGAGTTCAGTAATGTTGACATTCTCAGTCTGGATGACGGTTGAATTGTTCACTGCACAGCTGGATGACAATAAAATGGTGCTTGATGATCCTTCCGGTGATGAAGTACTTTGTGCAGACTCTGATAATGACAGATGTTACTCATCACACACACTTCTATCTTTATTTAAAGTAGATCATTTTACATCATAAAATGTGCATGTAAGGTATATCGAAAAGAGAAGGATATACAAAGAATGGTCATGCATGCTAACACTGTTATTCTCTACTCACCTTAGACTGTGAGATTGAAACTCATGTAGCTGGTCTCTTTGCTGATAACTGTTAGTTGATAAAGTCCAGAGTCTGTGGTTCTGGTGTTTGTGATGGTCAGAGATCCGGTTTGATCCAGCTTCAGTCTGTCTGTAAATCTCCCATCAGGACCATCATACGTCGAGTTGGTATCCATGAGTCTGCTGACTTCAGCTATTCTGGTGCTTCCGAACGTCCACTGCATCAACAAATATTGCTGTATTTCAGTAACATCAGTGTTTAGAGTGACAGAATCTCCCTCCATCACTGACACTGACTCCACTTCATCTGTCACAGCTACAGAAAAAAGGGAACGTATTTTGTAACAGACATGATGTTTGTTATTAATGATAATGACCAAACTTATAATTAACAGTGATTTGTATTATGCAGACATATTCTTTAGTGAATGTTGAATGAAGCAGTATACTAATAAATTACGTTTGTAAAAATATAAGAGGTAAGACTTCCAGCATAATGCAGAGTTTATTTATAAAAATGAAGGGACGTCATAATTAAAAACACATAACTTACCAACCAGATGCCACAAGCACACAAAGAATAAAATAAAGGAATAAACCATATTCCTTAATCGTTTGTCAACCACTTTAATCACGCAGTAAACCACTCTAAATCCGCCAGTTCACGTCACAAGCGACCACTTTGTTGCTGTATGTCGCAAATACCTACAGGGTCGCTAGTAGGCGTTCCCATTTGTTGCCTATAGCGGATGTACATGGTAAGTTGTTGAATACGTTTACGTTTTGGATGAGGAATATTGTACATAGATGGAATATAGGTCCATGTTAAACGAACTAGGAAAATATGTGCTCTTGAGTTTTTGTCAGTAGGCTGTCTATGACACTTCACTACCCGCGTTCCTATGCAGTGTTCACTGCTCCCTACTCGTTGAGCAGTCAGTTGAAGTTCACTTTATTTGACTGCGTTCACTGGAAACACCCTGCTACATCAAACACAGACGAACTTAGTCGCGTTCATTAGTGGAGTTTAGGGTATAATGACTAGTGATGGGAGAAACTAAGCTTATCGAAACGTTGAACCAATTGCTTCTCAAAATGATTCACGCCACACGCTGGTGATGACCCCTGCTGGACAGAACAGTGTAAATGCAGCGAAAACTCAGGAAAAACATGCATAAAAACACCTTTTATTACAATTCCAAATGTTTTAATTTAAATTCAATAAACAATACCATTTAATATGAAGTGGCTTACTATGTGATATTAAATTAAATTGTAGCGCTTGTTTTACTCTTACTCTTTGTATTATACAAGTGTGTCATTAAATGTCTACAAACGTATAGGAACTGATCCGAGATCAGGTAAAAATCATTGACACTGTTCTCATGGGCTCACATTGAAATTTCTACAAAATTCGAAACAGTCATGACGTAAGGAAGCCTCGATTGTGAAATAACTTGAGTCTGGCAGTTTTGATGCGCTCTGTTTCCAAAACAAATGATTCGCAAAGGCAAGAAAAGTAAGTTACTTAAGCCTACGTTTTCTCGCGAGCGTATAGGAAATGGTATAAGGGTTAGAAATCAGATGTGGTGCCACGCTCTCTGCTCTACCATTTTCTGTTCTGTATTTCTTTCAAGGGTACACCGGTCTTCTTTAAACGTCATTCACACCGTTGAGAAAAGTCGTAATTGTCCGTTGGTGTGACGTCTCTCCGTTAGAGTCAAGTATTTTTGTTTTGTTATTGTGTTTTGATTTTAGTATTCAGGCTTGTCAGTCTCGGAGACTGGGGATTCAGCGGAACACAAAAATATAGAAATCTCATTGATCGTCTTTATGTCACATTCTTCACAGCTCTACAAAAACATGTGGAACATGGTATTCCTGTCGTTATTATTAATGTACGGTAAGTTGAACCTCGATTTTTCTTTCGTTTTCGATATAGGCCTATGTGCTGCGTTCACGCCATGTTGTAATTACAAGATTTCAACTTTAAAAAAGCGTTCACGTCCTCGTTGAGTTCGTAATTACAGGTTGTAAGATGGGAATTTTCTGAGAGCTCCAACTTGTACCATGTGACCGCTGTACCTGATCGCTGTAGATTCGTGTGGATAGTGTTGTTGTCATAGAAACGCATAATTCCGAGTCAGAGGACGCGAACTGCTCCAAATAGAAAGTCACGTGTTGTCATCTCAAAACTACGTGAACGCAGCTTTAGACTAGCTTTTGTGATGATTTCAAGATTTAATAATGATTTAATGATTACAAAAAGTCCTATTCTTGATTAGTATTTTTGTCCTGAGACGAGATGCATTTGGTCTATTTGAGGAGCAACATTTAATACTTTAATTCGGATAATGCATTTTTTTTGTTGTTTCACTTGTATGAACTATAGGATAAACAAGTTAAAAACAAGTCAAAAAATCCGATTGACAGTGCAGTAAGACCATATTTATTTTCAAAATACAGTCTATGAAAACAAGTCTTACTTGCTTATGCAGTGTGTTGGGGTAACAGTTCAGGACCCAGGGACCAGATATGTTTGAAAGAAGACCAGGAGTCAAGATGTTTAATTAAATGAAGAAAATTTACTGAAGAATAGTTTGCAGTTTCATCGGCAGAGCCAGCGTCAGAGTCTCTGAAGGAGGTCCAAAGCCAGACTCTCAGTCACTCCTCAGAGACCAAATACAAACTTTAGAAAACATATATGGAGAAACAATAACCATTCTATTGATTAAGTAATATCATAACTGGAAAGAATCATTAAAAATCATTATAATAATATAGGAGGATAAATATTGATTAAGGATTATAATTTTATAATATTTGATTATAAATTTAATTAGGATATATATGTGTAGGTAAATTGAAGCGGCAGTGGATTTCAGGATCCACCCCCTTCAAGTGTTGCAAGTACATATCTTGTTTTAATGATTGGCTTTGTTGTGTATGGTCTGTGTAAGTTTGTCTTTTCAGCAGCTCACACAATGACCTCAGTTGAATCTGTTTGCTGAAGTTAGTGTGGTATCAGTAAAACTGGTTCTGTTTTTCAGGTGTGTCTGGTACAGAGACGGATGAATATGAGCCAGTGTCAGTAATGGAGGGAGATTTTGTCACTCTACACACTAATCTTTCTGAAATACAGAACGATGATACTATTCTGTGGATGTTTGGACCTAAAGACTCTCTCCTATCTCAAATAAAGAGAAAGAGCGACTTTACTTCATTTTCTGTCACTGATGATGTGGGATTCAGAGGCAGATTGCAGGTGGACCAAAAGACTGGATCTCTCACCATCAAAAACACAAGAATCAGACACTCTGGACAATATAAACTCACTATCTCTAGACAAAAGACTACGATAAAGATATTTAATGTTACTGTCAGTGGTGAGTATCTCAAGTCTTTCATTGTAATGTTACCCACGTTTCCACAGTTGGGCCAAATCATTCACATTGCTTAAAGGAACACGCCACTATTTTTGAAAATAGAGTTAAACAGTTGAGTTTTACCATTTTTGAATCCATTCAGCCGATCTCCAGGTCTGGCGGTAGCACTTTTAGCATAGCTTAGCATAGATCATTGAATCTGATTAGACCGTTAGCATCTCGCTCAAAAAATGACCAAAGAGTTTAGATATTTTTCCTATTTAAAACTTGACTCTTCTGTAGTTACATCGTGTACTAAGACCGACGGAAAATGAAAAGTTGCGATTTTCTAGGCTGATATGGCTAGGAACTATACTCTCATTCCTGCGTAATAATCAAGGAACTTTGCTGCCGTCGCATGGGTGTAGCTGGTGCAATGATATTACACAGCGCCTGAAAATAGTCCCCAGCACGCTCCCTGTGCAAGCAGGTTGTCACGTTGGTTATGTTGACGGAAGTTAGCCTATTTTCAGGAGCTGCGTAATATCATTGCGCCAGCTGCACCCATGGTACGGCAGCAAAGTTCCTTGATTATTACGCAGGAATGAGAGTATAGTTCCTAGCCATATCAGCCTAGAAAATCGCAACTTTTCATTTTCCGTCGGTCTTAGTACACGATGTAACTACAGAAGAGTCAAGTTTTAAATAGGAAAAATATCTAAACTCTTTGGTCATTTTTTGAGCGAGATGCTAACGGTCTAATCAGATTCAATGATCTATGCTAAGCTATGCTAAAAGTGCTACCGCCAGACCTGGAGATCGGCTGAATGGATTCGAAAATGGTAAAACTCAACTGTTTAACTCTAGGGGAGTTGGAAAATGAGCCGATTTTCAAAAATAGTGGCATGTTCCTTTAACCGTTTCATTCTGTGGCAATATCTCACATCCATGGGCGTCGGAAGCAAAAAAAAATATGGGTGTGTCCTCTCCCAGAAAATTTTTACTGGAGTAGATGCCATTTATATTAAGTGCAAATAGCCTGCTTTGTTTACTAATTTACTAAATGTCTGGTTGGGCCAGACACAATTACAGAAGACACCAAATTATTTACAGCTGCAATAGCGTAGGGGTAAGGCACATGGCATAAAGTTTTGAAGCAAATCAACACGAGGTTCGAATCTGCCTTTTGCCGAACCTGCTCTACTCCCTTTTCCCATCACATATCAGATCAGAAAGGCATTTATTTTCAATAAAAATTAAGAAAATATTGGAAATAAAGCGTCTAATGTGTGTTTAATAATAAAGTGTTTATCGGTTAGGATTAGGTGAATAGACATGCGCTGAATTAGAGATGGTAAAAGTCAGTGGTTCCAATATCATTGGTCTTAAAAAGTGGGTGGGTCTTGTCCCACCCACATACAATGGTTTCGACGCCCATGCTCACATCTCACAATTCTGACTTTTTTCTCCCTATAGAGTGGTGCAGGTATAACCTCACTTTGTAGGCCAACCGGCAGTTAGCATCGCACTGGTTCCCTCGAGAAAAACCCAATAGGATTTTCCCATAGGCTTTTTTCCCATCAACAAAAGTTTATGATACTTACACGTTTTGTCCATCAGGATAATTATCACAGATGAACACAACTTTTATGAATTTTGAAGCCTAAATGCAGTCGCCAGAAGTAAAAAGCTAAAGATAAGCTATAAACGAACTACACCACAGTCCCATGATTTCAACGTCACCATCACTAAGCTTCCGACAACTCTTTCAGTTTTTGTCTCAAAATATTTTCCCAGAACATTTGAGTTAGACTAGTTTATAATAGCACAATTTTGAGCATAATGAGGCTGTAAAAGCGGACTGAGTTTACCTTTTCGCCGTAATGACGTTTAATCTCCTCGACAGCTTCTGTAGTCCCATTTAGCCACTTGTTAGCAACCGCCTTTTTCAAGACATATAACAGCTTCAAAAAAATAACCCGAGTGGGGTAATACTGCTGTATTTTATGTTGTAGAATAAAACATGAAAGTGTCTTGAGCTTGTGTTCACCACAGACCTTATTTCAGCCATTTAAACAAAATCCCATTCAAAAAACCCATTGACTTCAGTACGAGGGAACCGGAAGTGCTAAGATGCTAACTCGCTTCCGCGTTTTGGCCTACAAAGTGATGTCATACCTGCAGGACTCATACCTGCAAGTTTATATCTCGTTTATATCTCGCAATTCTGACTTGTTTCTCACAATTGTAAGTTTATCTTGCAATTCTGATTTTTTTCACAATTGTATATTTGCGAGTTATAAAGTCCAATTCTGAGGTAATAAACAGCTCACAATTCTGATATTTTCTTGTAATTGTGAATTTCTGACTTTATAATCCCGAGTGCCGACATCACTACACGCATTCCATCAGCACGGTTAGCCAACCATGCTGAGAATTCCAGGCTGAAAACGGTTTGTAATCGTGCCGTCCTGAACCATGCTCAAGTAGAAATGTAACTGGAACCGTTAATACTGTTCTTAAAACCGTACGGCCGGACAGTGGAGAAGCAGCTAATGGTCCGGGTTTAGATCGGTGTGTTAATAATTTGGTCATTCTAAACCCTGGATTATTTCACACTGTTCATATTTACCCTGGGTTAGTAATTATGGTTATTCAGGTTTCATGATTTTAAACTAGGGCTGCACGATATTGGAAAAAAAACTTACATTACGATATTTAGTTTTTCTGCTATATATATTGCGATATAAAAACAATTTCAAAAGATGATTTAAATAGATTTATTTGAAAATAATGAATCATTCTAGAATAATTGGCATAAAGTTTTGAAGCAAATCAACACGAGGTTCGAATCTGCCTTTTGCCGAACCTGCTCTACTCCCTCTTCCCATCACATATCAGATCGGAAAGGCATTTATTTTCAATAATATAATCAATTAATTAATACATTTTATCTTTGTTAAAGCTACAAAAGTCATTTTCTCTTTCTCTTTTGTTGTTTGATCACCATTGGTGAAACAAACAGCTGCGGGTACATAAGGCTGCTGTCCCTTTAAGACAAATGCACGGACCAAATATAAATGACACTCGTCTGTTTTCTTTCTCAATTGTTTACCACACATAACCGACTCTGGTTACGAGGATACTTGCAGAGACGGGCATTTTGACTTAATTTTGCGTGCATGTTTAAGCTCAAAAGAAAATGAAGTCAAAATGCCCGCGTGCTGTTTTCTGTGCGCACAATGAATTCGGTGTTCACATGTTGTCTGCGTGGCTCTGTGTGTGCGCACAGAAAACAGCGCGCAAGTTCTCTTCTGCTTAATGCCTGACTCAACTTAAAAACACATGCAAATGATAAACTTTCACTCTATGATGGTTAAACTTTGCAATTAATCCATGAATCACGTGCGTTCTGAACCAGGGAGCAGTTCTTGACATCGCACATCCTGCAATGTGACTATCGCGGATGCACACATCGCCAGTTCGATGCTAAAATGATATATCGTGAAGCCCTATTTTAAACCACGCATTTGAATATCCAACACATATTCTGTGTGTAAGCATTTACTGAGTGAGAGTTTTTGCAGATTTTTTGCACTACAGAAGCAGGTTTTGATGATGGGACTAACAATTTCCAAAATTTCAAACGTTGTGAAACACTTTTTGATAACGTTTTACTTGTTTTCCAGACGTGGTTGGTGAGACAGATGGAGTGAAGTCAGTGTCAGTATCAGTGACAGAGGGAGATCCTGTCACTCTACGCACTGATGCTGAAATGCACAAAGATGCTCTGATGCTGTGGAGGTTTGGAGATAAAGGCCTCCTCCTGGGTAAAATCGATGTTGAAACTAACAAGAGCTCATTAACCGAAGCTGATGAGAGATTCAAAGACAGACTGACGCTGGATCATCAGACTGGATCTCTGACCATCACAAACACCAGAACCACAGACTCTGGACTTTATGAACTACAGATCAGAGGCATTGAGAGCTCACAGCAATTCCTTCTTTCTGTCAATGGTGAGGAACTGAAAAATCTTTCAATGTAATGGCATACAGTTTTATTAGCATATATTTGAAGGCATATCAGATCATCACATTGACTGACACCTTGACTGTCTCCCTTTATAGCTGTCCCAGGTCTGTCTTCAGGTGCTGTAGCAGGGATAGTTGTTGGTGTTTTAGTTCCTGTTCTGCTGCTCGTGGCTGCAGCTTTTGCTCTGATGAACTATCGCCACAAGATCTCTAAATTAGAAGAGCAAATGAGTAAGTATTATATACTTTAAACAGGATTTTCATCTCCTCCAAATAGGGCTGGGCGATATGGCCAAAAAATCATATCTCGGTATTTTTTGGTTGAATGGCGATACACAGTATATATCCCGGTATTTTCTACATTTTTCTATTTGGATAAAAAATTGTTTTTATTTATTTTAATAATAATTCAGTAATAATCACATTCTGCCCAGTGATGTCCTAAAAACAATGTTGATATTGAAGGCTATAAACAAATACAGTGAATGTAATGTAGGCTATGCAATATAGTATGTGCAAAAAGGGGGTTAAAATCACAATACATTCTAACATTGTAACATTACAATCTAAAAACAAAATGAATAATTCACTAAACTAAAGCATATTAGCCTACATTTGATTACCCCACTATAATGGGCACTTTCATAAAAATATACTTACTTGTAGGTTTAAAATTCCACATGGCACATTTATTGTCCAACAACAAATATTTTAGAAATATGTATACTTTAGTCAGAATTATTCCGTTCCTATTCTATTGTGCTCCGTCTGTTTGGCGCGAATGCACGCGGCGGCGCTTATTCACGGAAGCCTGAATGTTAGCTGAGATTCACTTGCAGAAGGCTCGTCCTCTCCGGACAGCAAAATGGACATATTTGACTTTCTAACATTTACAGATGGAGAATATACCTGTGAAATGTAAGTTATGCACTAAGGAAAGCACCACAATTCAAACGCATTAAACACAGCAAGTATTTATCTGTCTGTCAGCACAAGCCTATCTCTCAGAGCATCTGACAGGGCAAGCTGCTTTAAACTATACGCGTTAACTATATCTTACCAGTTATTTTGAAGCCCTTAATATAAAGCATGTGTCATGTTTAGGACAAGTTGTATCATGTACTTTCCCTGCATCAGCTCACTCTGCCTACTCCGCTATTTTTCAAATGCGCTCGTATCAATCTACTGTATATCGATATAAACGGTATTGCCTCATTCCATATCGTTTCTAAAAAATATATCGATATATTGTACAAACGCGATATACCGCCCAGCCCTACCTCCAAACCAAATTTTAATTGATGTTCATTATAGTCCTTATTTTGGATTACTTGTTTTTCAATTTCTTTTAAAATCCAGCTACTCTGAAACTGTACTTTGACAAGCTACTTATACACTCACCTAAAGGATTATTAGGAACACCTGTTCAATTTCTCATTAATGCAATTATCTAATCAACCAATCACATGGCAGTTGCTTCAATGCATTTAGGGGTGTGGTCCTGGTCAAGACAATCTCCTGAACTCCAAACTGAATGTCAGAATGGGAAAGAAAGGTGATTTAAGCAATTTTGAGCGTGGCATGGTTGTTGGTGCCAGACGGGCCGGTCTGAGTATTTCACAATCTGCTCAGTTACTGGGATTTTCACGCACAACCATTTCTAGAGTTTACAAAGAATGGTGTGAAAAGGGAAAAACATCCAGTATGCGGCAGTCCTGTGGGCGAAAATGCCTTGTTGATGCTAGAGGTCAGAGGAGAATGGGCCGACTGATTCAAGCTGATAGAAGAGCAACTTTGACTGAAATAACCACTCGTTACAACCGAGGTATGCAGCAAAGCATTTGTGAAGCCACAACACGCACAACCTTGAGGCAGATGGGCTACAACAGCAGAAGACCCCACCGGGTACCACTCATCTCCACTACAAATAGGAAAAAGAGGCTACAATTTGCACGAGCTCACCAAAATTGGACAGTTGAAGACTGGAAAAATGTTGCCTGGTCTGATGAGTCTCGATTTCTGTTGAGACATTCAGATGGTAGAGTCAGAATTTGGCGTAAACAGAATGAGAACATGGATTCATCATGCCTTGTTACCACTGTGCAGGCTGGTGGTGGTGGTGTAATGGTGTGGGGGATGTTTTCTTGGCACACTTTAGGCCCCTTAGTGCCAATTGGGCATCGTTTAAATGCCACGGCCTACCTGAGCATTGTTTCTGACCATGTCCATCCCTTTATGACCACCATGTACCCATCCTCTGATGGCTACTTCCAGCAGGATAATGCACCATGTCACAAAGCTCGAATCATTTCAAATTGGTTTCTTGAACATGACAATGAGTTCACTGTACTAAAATGGCCCCCACAGTCACCAGATCTCAACCCAATAGAGCATCTTTGGGATGTGGTGGAACGGGAGCTTCGTGCCCTGGATGTGCATCCCACAAATCTCCATCAACTGCAAGATGCTATCCTATCAATATGGGCCAACATTTCTAAAGAATGCTTTCAGCACCTTGTTGAATCAATGCCACGTAGAATTAAGGCAGTTCTGAAGGCGAAAGGGGGTCAAACACAGTATTAGTATGGTGTTCCTAATAATCCTTTAGGTGAGTGTATGTTTAGCTAATGAACTAAACAATTTTTATTTAAGATTTAATGTGGATGACGATAATGTAAAGTATGACTATTCACAAAGTAATACAGTGTTTAATATTGATGCTCCTACAGTGGCTAGGTTTTTTAAAAATATAAAAGTAAACAAAAGCCCTGGACCGGACAACATTAGTGGCAAGGTGTTGAAAGCATGCAGTTCACAGTTAAGTGGTATATTTACACAGATTTTTAACCTTTCCCTTAAGATGCAAACTGTCCCACAAATTTGGAAACACTCCATAGTTGTTCCTGTGGCAAAATGTAGGACTCCAAAGGTTTTAAATGATTTCAGACCAGTAGCCCTCACCTCTCTGGTGATGAAAACATTTGAGAAGATCGTGAGAGGGGAAATATTGAAGTATGTAGAAGATAAATTAGATCCCTTTCAGTTTGCGTATAGGGCAGGGAGGGGTGTTGAAGATGCTGTTACGACCCTAGTGCATTTAGTAGCTCAACATCTGGAGACTCCAAAAGCAAGGGCATGGCTGGCTTTCATTGATTTTTCATGTGCATTCAACACAATTAGGCCACATGTGTTAGCCGAGAAGCTTGTGGAATTATTTAACCTGGATCTTAATCTGGTAGGATGGATAGTCAATTTTTTTAAAGAATAGGACACAGTGTGTGCGTGTCAATGGTCAGCTGTCCTCCATGTTATGTTCCTCCACAGGTTCTCCTCAAGGGTGCGTACTTTCGCCCCTGCTTTTTATTTTATATACCAATGATTGTAGTACTACACTGGACAAGAGATATATATTGAAGTTTGCGGATGACACTGTTATTGTGAGCCTTTTAGCAAATGAGGAGACATCGCATGGTTCTGTGGTGGAGGACTTTGTTTCTTGGTGTACAAACTGTGGCCTAAATTTAAATATAGCTAAGACCAAGGGCATGATTATAGACTTTGGAAAGTCTGTCATTTCTGTCTCTCCTACTGCAATCAATGGTAGGGATCTTGAGCTGGTGGATGAGTATAGATATTTGGGTACAGTGATTGATAATAAATTAAACTTTGATGCCAACACTGATGCCATTTATAAAAAGGTCCAACAACGTTTGTTTTTCCTAAGGAAAATGAATTCTTTTAAGGTATATAAAGTGCTAATGATACTGTTTTATCAGAGTTTTATTGAATCTGTTATTTCTTACTGTGTCATTGTATGGTTTGATTGTATTACCTTGTCTAGTAGAAACAGAGTGACCAAGTTAATTAAGACTGCATCCAGGATTATCGGAGTTCAACAGATATCACTTCAAGACATTTTTAAAGAGCGCATTGTTAAAAAAGCCGATGTGATAATTAATTCCCCTTCCCATCCATTACATAGAGAGTTTGTGGTACTTCCATCAGGTCGCAGATATAGAGCAATGGGGGGGAGAACGAAGAGGTTTAAACACTCATTCATACTGACTGCTATTTCTATGTTAAATCAATTGTAATCATGGATAATATGCTGTCAATTTTAAATGAATGTCTATGTGTGTGATTGTATAAATGTTATGTGTGTGGCACCTGTGCAAACTAAATTTCCTAAACAGATGAAATAAACTGAACATAATAAAAGTCCTAAGACCATAAAAACACAGAGACCCTCCATTACACACAAACACAGAACCATCATTCACTGTGAGAAACACTGACTCATAACCTGTAATATCTATTGATGAATCTGCAGCAAAATCATTTATTAATGTTGAGCTCCTGTAGGTTTCGCATCTGAAACATCAGGTTTGTTTTTCACCTTTGACCTTTTGTGTTTGTGTTTCTTACAAAAATCTGAAATGACGGAGGTGGTTTATACATGTTTCATTACAGATCAATGATCAAACTCTCTGTCATTCTGTTTCTTTACAAATCATACTGATCATTGTATTGGCATTTGTACTTGTAAATCATGCTTCTGGATTCCTTTAGTTTAGACTGATATGAATATCCACTTTTGGTCACAACTAAATATTTTGTCTGTTCATTAAATCATGGGAAACTCATAAACATGGAATGTGTAGCATGCATTTATATTTGAGTGAATTGATTATTAATAAGTGCAATAATCAAATAAAGAGTTTTAAATTAATATAAATCAGTATGTTTAAATCTTTAAATCCATTATTATACATCTAACTTTATTACAAACATGCAACACAATTATGGCAAAACAAGCTTTATTTTGTCAATTTGAAATGATTGATTTACATTTAATTAATACATCCAATAATAATAGATTTCTTCATTTTATTTTAGTGTCACTCCTAGGCCATAGTGTTTAACACAGTGAAGAATCTACTCAAAAGGGAAAATTAATATTTCAACACAATATTGTATTGTTAAAAAACAATATAGTAAACATGTCTTTCTTTTAAATTGTAGATATTATAGAATATATATTACATATAGAATAAGATTGGCTGACTTGTGCATCTTGTTATTTGTTTCTCAAATTTATTACGAGGTTAATATCTGAATGAAGGTCAGTGTGTCTCACAGAGAAAAGTATTTGTTAGGCTCTTGTGTAGCGAAGATTGTAAAGTTAAATTAAAATGAGGTCAAAGTCATCTCCGTCTTTATATTTGTATTAATGGTGTTAATGTTGTAATGATCTCTGAATAAATCCATATCACACATCTTACAGTGTTTGTCCATCCTGGGCAAAGAACAATCATTTTAATGTAATAATTCCAAGGATTGGCACCTGATAAATAAACAGAACCGTTTGCTCTACAAAGCTCAAAACCCCAGACTGCTCACTTCGGATGTTTCTGATGGTGATTTCTCCGGTTTGATTATTCAGGTTACTCCAGCCATTTAAGCCATCAGTGCGGATGACTTCATCTTAAACTTCCACAGTATCTGATCATCTCTCTGTTTATCAGTGACACCAGTGTGTAGAGTGACAGAATCTCCCTCAGTCACTGACACTGACTCCACATTATCTTTGTCTACAACAAACACATGAGGAGAACAAACAGGAACAGTTTAAAACAGAGATCAGGCTTATAATGCTGTAACTACACAGGTCAGAGACCACAATGAAAATCTGTCATTTACAATCTTTAGATGTCTGATGGCACCCAATTTACCAATTTCACCAACTTACATTTTATGATGTTACCAAAAGGTACACACTTGTTTATTTAAATACTATCTAACTATGATGATTAGTTTAGCTCTGATTCATTTGTTAATGTGAAGACAGGTAAAAGAAACTGACTATATCAATGCACATGATATACATATATATATATATATATATATATATATACACACAGTGGGAAGAACAAGTATTTGATACACTGCCGATTTTGCAGGTTTGCCCACTTACAAAGCATGTAGAAGTCTGTAATTTTTATCATAGGTACTCTTCAACTGTGAGAGACGGACTCTAAAACAAAAATCCAGAAAATCACATTGTATGATTTTTAAGTAATTAATTTGCATTTTATTGCATGACATAAGTATTTGATACATCAGAAAAGCAGAACTTAATATTTGGTACAGAAACCTTTGTTTGCAATTACAGAGATCATAAGTTTCCTGTAGTTCTTGACCAGGTTTGCACACACTGCAGCAGCGATTTTGGCCCACTTCTCCATACAGACCTTCTCCAGATCCTTCAGGTTTCAGGGCTGTCGCTGGGCAATACGGACTTTCAGCTCCCTCCAAAGATTTTCTATTGGGTTCAGGTCTGGAGACTGTCTAGGCCACTCCAGGACCTTGAGATGCTTCTTACGGAGCCACTCCTTAGTTGCCCTGGCTGTGTGTTTCGGCTCGTTGTCATGCTGGAAGACCCAGCCACGACCCATCTTCAATGCTCTTACTGAGGGAAGGAGGTTGTTGGCCAAGATCTCGCGATACATGGTCCCATCCATCCTCCCCTCAATACGGTGCAGTCGTCCTGTCCCCTTTGCAGAAAAGCATCACCAAAGAATGATGTTTCCACTTCCATGCTTCACGGTTGGGATGGTGTTCTTGGGGTTGTACTCATCCTTCTTCTTCCTCCAAACACGGCGAGTGGAGTTTAGACCAAAAAGCTCTATTTTTGTCTCATCAGACCACATGACCTTCTCCTATTCCTTCTCTGGATCATCCAGATGGTCATTGGCAAACTTCAGATGGGCCTGGACATGCGCTGGCTTGAGCAGGGGGACCTTGCGTGCGCTGCAGGATTTGAATCCATGACGGCATAGTGTGTTACTAATGGTTTTCTTTGAGACTGTGGTCCCAGCTCTCTTCAGGTCATTGACCAGGTCCTGCCGTGTAGTTCTGGGCTGATCCCTCACCTTCCTCATGATCGTTGATGCCCCACAAGGTGAGATCTTGCATGGTGCCCCAGACCGAGGGAGATTGACCGTCATCTTGAACTTCTTCCATTTTCTAATAATTGCGCCAACAGTTGTTGCCTTCTCACCAAGCTGCTTGCCTATTGTCCTGTAGCCCATCCCAGCCTTGTGCAGGTCTACAATTTTATCCCTGATGTCCTTACACAGCTCTCTGGTCTTGGCCATTGTGGAGAGGTGGGAGTCTGTTTGATTGAGTGTGTGGACAGGTGTCTTTTATACAGGTAACGAGTTCAAACAGGTGAAGTTAATACAGGTAATGAGTGGAGAACAGGAGGGCTTCTTAAAGAAAAACTAACAGGTCTGTGAGAGCCGAAATTCTTACTGGTTGGTAGGTGATCAAATACTTATGTCATGCAATAAAATGCAAATTAATTATTTAAAAATCATACAATGTGATTTTCTGGATTTTTGTTTTAGATTCCGTCTCTCACAGTTGAAGTGTACCTATGATAAAAATTACAGACCTCTACATGCTTTGTAAGTAGGAAAACCTGCAAAATCGGATACTTGTATCAAATACTTGTTCTCCCCACTGTATATATCTCATCATGTTCAGTTATCATCTTAATTCAATTTGCTATGCTGACTTGTAATGACATTGTAATGAAAAATGCTCAGACTCAGATCAGACTCTAAGACAATGTAAATTTTAATTGACACTTTAGCGCCTATATAGTTATTTTTTTCTATTGAAACACTTAAATCAAATTATGAAAATGCAATTATATTGAGCTCTTCAAATACAGAGTCAAAAGAGATGCACAACATCTGTGCCATTGAATAAAGGAGCTCTGAATCATTCATCAGTTCAGCCAATCAGAAAACATCTTACTGGATCAAATTTTTATTTAACACAATGACACTTTATCTGGTCATTTATCTGGCATTTATATGCTTCTTGTAAAGTTGTGAAAATAACTCTAGATTCCTCTTTGCTGTAAACTCAGAAGCATCAATGTTACAGTTCTGTCCATAGATAATATTTCCTTTACACATAATTTATTTTGTACACATTATACTCTTAACTTATACTCATAGCTGCTTTTTTTAATTTACAAAAACAACAACAGGTTTTGAAGGGTAAAGCTCTAATTATTCCACATCATCTAAATAGTTCTCAGAAAATGAATGTAGATTTTAATCCAGTTATCAGATTGTAAGACTTGAGTTACTCACCGTGGACAGTGACACTGGATATCTTGGATATCTTAGAGTCCAGTATGGTTAGTTGTGATGTTTGTGATGGTCAGAGATCCAGTCTGATTATCCAGCTCCAATCTGTCTCTGAATCCCACAGCATCACCATCAGATGTATTGAATTGTCCAGCTGCTTTATTCATTTGAGCTACAAAACCGATTCCAAAAAAGTTGGGACACTGTACAAATTGTGAATAAAAAAGGAATGCAATAATTTACAAATCTCATAAACTTATATTTTATTCACAATAGAATATAGATAACATATCAAATGTTGAAAGTGAGACATTTTGAAATGTCATGCCAAATATTGGCTCATTTTGGATTTCATGAGAGCTACACATTCCAAAAAAGTTGGGACAGGTAGCAATAAGAGGCCGGAAAAGTTAAATGTACATATAAGGAACAGCTGGAGGACCAATGTGCAACTTATTAGGTCAATTGGCAACATGATTGGGTATAAAAAGAGCCTCTCAGAGTGGTAGTGTCTCTCAGAAGTCAAGATGGGCAGAGGATCACCAATTCCCCCAATGCTGCGGCGAAAAATAGTGGAGCAATATCAGAAAGGAGTTTCTCAGAGAAAAATTGCAAAGAGTTTGAAGTTATCATCATCTACAGTGCATAATATCATCCAAAGATTCAGAGAATCTGGAACAATCTCTGTGCGTAAGGGTCAAGGCCGGAAAACCATACTGGATGCCCGTGATCTTCGGGCCCTTAGACGGCACTGCATCACATACAGGAATGCTACTGTAATGGAAATCACAACATGGGCTCAGGAATACTTCCAGAAAACATTGTCGGTGAACACAATCCACCGTGCCATTCGCCGTTGCCGGCTAAAACTCTATAGGTCAAAAAAGAAGCCATATCTAAACATGATCCAGAAGCGCAGGCGTTTTCTCTGGACCAAGGCTCATTTAAAATGGACTGTGGCAAAGTGGAAAACTGTTCTGTGGTCAGACGAATCAAAATGTGAAGTTCTTTTGGAAAACTGGGATGCCATGTCATCCAGACTAAAGAGGACAAGGACAACCCAAGTTGTTATCAGCGCTCAGTTCAGAAGCCTGCATCTCTGATGGTATGGGGTTGCATGAGTGCGTGTGGCATGGGCAGCTTACACATCTGGAAAGGCACCATCAATGCTGAAAGGTATATCCAAGTTCTAGAACAACATATGCTCCCATCCAGACGTCGTCTCTTTCAGGGAAGACCTTGCATTTTCCAACATGACAATGCCAGACCACATACTGCATCAATTACAACATCATGGCTGCGTAGAAGAAGGATCCGGGTACTGAATTGGCCAGCCTGCAGTCCAGATCTTTCACCCATAGAAAACATTTGGCGCATCATAAAGAGGAAGACGCGACAAAGACCTAAGACAGTTGAGCAACTAGAAGCCTGTATTAGACAAGAATAGGACAACATTCCTATTCCTAAACTTGAGCAACTTGTCTCCTCAGTCCCCAGACGTTTGCAGACTGTTATAAAAAGAAGAGGGGATGCCACACAGTGGTAAACATGGCCTTGTCCCAACTTTTTTGAGATGTGTTGATGCCATGAAATTTAAAATCAACTTATTTTTCCCTTAAAATTATACATTTTCTCAGTTTAAACATTTGATATGTCATCTATGTTGTATTCTGAATAAAATATTGAAATTTGAAACTTCCACATCATTGCATTCTGTTTTTATTCACAATTTGTACAGTGTCCCAACTTTTTTGGATTCGGGTTTGTATAAATTCATCACCAAACCACCACTGAATCGAATCACCTTCTGGTATTTTAGTATCACCAGGGTTTAGAGTGACAGAATCTCCCTCCATCACTGACACTGACACGTTAGCTTTCTTAACACCAAACACACCTGGTGGGAAAAAGTAAATAAAGAGATGTTAATCAATCAATCCTGGCATTTTTTGCAGAGCAGCAATAGAGTGAATGTACCCTGTTACACAGTCTTTCATTATTGTACTGAATAATGTACTCTGTGTGGCTGAAACAGACAGATGGAGAATCAAGAACTGTGCCGTGGCTCTACTGTTACTAAGTTTTTTAGATATGGTTTGAAACTGGCTTTCACCGACTCTGAACAACCACACTTTACATCCATTTACAACTGAGCTTGATCACAGTCTCCTAACACATCTCTCTTTTTCAGGAGACACAACACTGATGTACAATATCCTTACATGAGAGTAGTATATTTACGAAATGCATCATTACATCATTTTCAGTTTCAGTGTTGTGTTGTGTCTCCTGAAAATTAAACCTGACGTGACCTGTAATTTCAACATAAAACATAAATTGTAAAAAGTATGTGGCTGTATGTAGAAGATAACATGCAACACTGAAAACAAAACCACACACAAAATAAATAAGTAAATAAAAATAAAAGTGCAATGAACAAAAAAAAAAAAATCAATGCAATGAACCACAATAAATAGTTATTCATATGATTAAATGTTCTTTATACTGGAATAGCGTTATTCAGATAATATAAATCCATAAAGAAGGTTCTTCACAGATATAGGGGAATGAGAATGAGTTTGAACACCATCGGTTTAACCACTTACAAATAAAGGGTGGGTTGCACCAACAAGGTTTAATCTTAAATCTAGATTAAATCAAGGTTTATCTAATAATTCTGTTGCACCAAGAGTTTAATCACAGTCATGCATGAGCACCAGCATCCTCAGATGACAGTAGTTGTGAGTCACAAAAAAATATATAAAGATTTTACAGAACAAAAAAAAAACAAAAAAAAGTTTGTGAAATTTCAGAAATGGCTCATAATTAGATTTGCCAATGTTTTGCTAGTGAAAACATTTGTTAGGGAAGAATGCAAAAAAAATTCTCCCATCTCATACTTTTTTTCCATCACTGTGCCCCTTTATGGGCTCTGCTATTTGTTCTATATTTGTTACAGATTGTAGTAGGGAAGAGCGGGGCAAAAACTAACACTTTTTGACTTTTACACAGTTTGTGTAAATCCACTCGGTGTTCAGAGTATTTATTTTTTCCCACATTCATTTCACACATGTCTAGTACAATAATGTGGTTTTGTTTCATTAATACAGTGTATACTTTTTTCTTGATTTACCCCGAAAGAATGGAAGTGAAATGTGACAACATGCCCCATAGGTGGGGTACACTGTAACATGACCATATGACAGCTTAAAATGTTATCTGATACAATAGAAAAAATATTCAAGACAAACTACAATATTTTGTCAATAAAATACGATTATCAACTTTTTCATATAAAATAATGGCATTTCGTTTTTTTTTTAATGTCATTTACATCATATATTTGATAGTTATGTATACATCATTGTATTTTAAATGGTAGAAACACCTGTTTTTGACTTTCCCTCTGTGCATGACTGTGGGACAAGCACTTCTGTGGTGCTTGGAACTCTATATAATTAATTAAAAAAACAAATATTGCCATACTGATGGCTCAAGAAGGTGTCATTGTTCAAATAACATATTGTTTCATTTTAAAATATAAAGAAATTGTAACCATAAAATGTTTTTCAAGTGTAATATTTCTGTAAAGGACAGAAAAATTGGCATTTCCATAGAATGACCCATAATGGTGTTGTCACTTTCACAGTATGATTTATCACCACGTCTATTTGTAGAAAGGTAATAACAATTTGTTAAGAAACGGATATACAAGCAAATTAGAGGACAACAGCAAACGCGTATTTTCTGTTTCCGGTTTATATTGAAACCGAAAGTGTTGAAATAATGAAAATGAATGTGACTCAACGTCCACGAGCAATAAAGCCCAAAGAAAGAATGAACGGTTCCTCATACTGATGTCGCTTCTGACCGCATCCAAACTGAATGATAGAAGTGATTCAGGAGACTGATGATGATGGGCTCGAGTCAAACTGTTCAGGTCACGTGATTTCTGCGAACGAGTGAGTTACGTCATAGGGGAGACCGGGGATGGTTGTAACACTTTTTGTTTGAGCATCAGTAACTCAGTGGTTGTTTATGCTAGATGTCTCAAATTTTGCTACATGGTAGCCACATTTGTCTGCTACATATATAACCCAATTGGACATGTACTACACAATCACAGATTATGTGAGTTAATGTCAAATACAAAGAGTTCCGTTGTTCCGTTGAGTTGTAACACCAGCTGGGGATTGATGTAACACTGAGAGGTCATTTGCTGAAATAACTCCCACACCATCCAATTTTTGCATAAACATCATTGAAGAACAAAGAAAAAAAAACGTTTTGAAAAACGTTTTGAACAATTTAAACTGACACAAAAAAAAACATTATATTGATATTTTATATATATAACTTTAAATGTAGTGCAAAACAATTGCTACGTGTTTGTGTGAATGTTTGTGTATTCCTGTCACATAAGGGTTCAGTCACTAGCTATGTTTCCGTCATGCACCTATTTTTATGTGAATTTTGATATATTGCATAAAAAATGCTGGATGGAAACATCAAGATGCGCATAAATTCTAATAATGCGCACAAAAACTTGTGAGTTAAATTGAGGCAGATAATCTGGTAAAACAACATGCGCATAAACTATGATGGAAACACATTTACTGAATAAATCCCTCAATACGCAACAAAAAACATGACTTTGCCACATTTGCTCCATTGAGCTGTGGTTATGGGGCGTGTTTCAACCGAACCAGGAAAGAAAATGCCTCTGCACTGGATAGACCTACAACCAATCAGAGCAACGGAGTAAGTGACGTACGTTGACCTGAGCGACGCATAGTTGTCAACGGAACTCAACTGCATGCACGCTGGAAGAAGTACAAGAAGAAGATGAGCGTAAACGATCTTTGCCGGTGTTGTAAAAAGAATTTAAGGACACACGGAGTACTTACCAACGTGATCATCCATTTTGAGAGAAATAGTAAAGGTGAATGCGTATACGAACAAATTCTCCGTTTAGGATTAGAACGAATTCAACCCAAGCGCTCTTTGGTGACGTGGATGATTACGTTACTGTTGATCATCTGTCCATCTCCGCCCTGACTATTTGATTGCTCGTTTTGTTGTGTCTGGTTGGTAAGTTATCACAAAGTAGCCTAATAACACACTACACACAACGGTAAGATTTACATTATATAAATTTAATTTACCATTTAATCTTGTTCTGCAGGTGTGTTTGATGTTGAGTCGCATGAAGTTCAGTCAGTGTCAGTGTCAGTGTCAGTGATGGTGGGAGATTCTGTCACTCTGGACAGTAATGTTTCTGAAATACAGCTGAGGAATGAGATCGCGTGGAGGATTAACGATATTCGCATAGCTAAAGCATTTAATGGCAATCCTACGTATGATGAAGATGTGAGATTCACAAACAGACTAAAGCTGGAGAGAAATTGATCTCTGACCATCACCGACACCAGAATCACAGACACTGGAGTCTATAAATTTAGCACCATTAAAAAGGAGTCAGCCGAGACGTTCAGTGTTGCTGTTTATGGTAGGTGTAGGCTATAGTTATATAGCATAATGTCCTCTTCATATTGTAAATGGCACTCGGTCTCAAAATTATATTTTTTTTCAAGATGGTTTTTATAATGGACATTACATCTATACAAATTTTGTAGGATGTACTAAAACAGTCGTTTCATTTCAATTGGCCAGACACAAATGTGCTATTAATTATTTGACCAGATGGCCACAACGTATCTACGCTGTAGCCTATTGAAAATCTTCGCGTAATGAACCCTTACAGTTCTTCACTTGGATAGCCTACAAGGGACTTTCGCACCGGAAGAACGTTTTTATAACTATTTTCGGAAGTACCCGCTTTTTTGCGTGTTCGAACCCATAGACTGGTTAGACTGGTAGACTGGTATCCTATCCAGCTACAGTGCAAACCCAGTAAACACAGAACGTTCCCCTAACGTACCCACATGGTTCCCGTTTGGTTATTTTTGTGGGGAACCAAATAAGAACGTTCTGGGAACGTTCTCTATTGGTTTTGTTTTGTAACCTAAAGAGAACGTTCCCAGAACTTCCCTGCAGGTTATTTTGGGGGGTTATTTTTTTTTTATCTAAAGAGAACGTTCCCAGAACGTTCCCTGCAGATTTTTTTGGGGTTTTATTTTATAACCTGAAGAGAACCTTCCCTGCAGGTTATTTTTGGGTTTTATTTTTATAACCTACAGAGAACGTTCCCATTACGTTCCCTGCAGGTTATTTTTAGATTTTATTTTTTATAATAAATACGCGGGTTTATTTGTATATTTCGTTACTGCGCGCCTCTTATCTGCACGCGCTTCTCCAGCACGCGCTTTCTTCTGTCTTCCACAGAAAGACGCGCACTCGCGTAATTTAAAAATTAACGGTCATTTCGTTTTTACCGACTGACTAACATTAGTCTATCGATCTTTATTGAATAATAAGTTATAATTAATAAATATACGAGTGTAAATAGTGTGATTTCAGAGAGATTTTTACACGTTATTGTAAAGTTTTTGTTTACTGACCAAAAGAGAGAGGTAGGCTACGTCCCGTTAATTCAGTGGTAAGAAATGAATGCAATTTATCCCAGTTAAAGTAATCTTTATTCATTTTTTAATGTCTGTGAATAAAATTCATATTTTAAAACCCCATATTGTGTTGAAGTCATTGTTATTTGGCACTTAAACGTAAAACCTGGTTGTGGTACAATGTCAGTGATACAAGTTACGAAATCTTACATATTAATTTATAAATTCAATCTTATTTAATCTTCCATATGAATGTTTATTTGCTTGGATTATTTCTATTGATTTAACAAGTTAAAAACAAGACATGGTTTGTAGTAGGCTACTGATTATTGACGTCCATTCATTCGTCTTCCATGCCGCTTATACCATATGGAACGCGGGACTTGCTGGAGGATTACTGACGTACAGTAAAGAGGTTAGGGGAACGTTCTGAGAACGTTCTCCAAACCAACAGGGAACGTTCTATTTACGTAAAGAAAACTTTCCTGAGAACGTTAGGATGTCTGTTCTGGGAACCAGAAACTAACGTTCCCAGAACATTCTGGGAACCAAAAATTGTTATCTGGGGACTAGTGATGGGAGAACGAAGCTTTTCAAAGCTTCGAATCAATTGAACCAATTGCTTCGAAAAATGATTCACTGTTTCGAACATAGACCGTAAAAAAAAAGGTTTCGAAGCGTTCGAAACACCAGCTGGTGACCCCTGCTGGACAGAACAGTGGAAATGCAGCGAAAACTCAGGACAAACAAGCTTTTACAAACAAATCTATTACAAAGTCTTTATTGAGAGTATAATCTATCAAATGTAATAACTAATTATCTAATATCATTTAATATTAGGCCTAAGTGTCTGTAATATTTGTTCCAGGTCTTGTTTTGTTTGTTCCATGGATGGCATAGCTAAACAAGCCAATAAGAGACTATTAACTACTATTATTCGTTTTAATTATACAGATACCTCATTAAAACGTGTACAAATGTATAAATCTGATCAGTGATCAGGTAAAAACCTTAGAGACTTGTTCAGTAGTTCGCCGCTGGGGGCGATGATTTCAGTGAATCCGCATGAAGCTTCGTTTACTGAAATCACGTGACTTTGACGGTTCGATACATGCTCCGAATCACTGATTAGAAACAAAAGATTCGTAAAGGTTCCGATTCGGGGTTGCTATGTCATTGTAGTGAAGTCACTGTATTTATTATATTAGTAATATTATTATTAATAATGAATGCTCATACGTTTTTTGCATTTATCAAAGTATAATCTTATTAATATTAATCATATTAATTTGACATTAAATGCCCACTCTGTCTTTAAATAGGCCTATTATTTGTAACAACATGAACATGAAAGAAATATTATTATCACATAATACAGTCAAATGGGAAACACTTTACGATATGGTTACACGTTAATGTTTTTTTATTATTAAAAATTGTATATGTTCTCAGTTCATGAAATATGAACTAACAGCAAACTTTGTTTTTGTATCCATTAACATTAAACATTACTCTTTCTACATCATTATATCTAATGCATGTACAAACTGAAAAGTGACCTTATTTAAAAGTATTGTCGTTAAATATTGTAGATATCAATCCAATCAAATCGATGTGAAAATAGATAATCTAATTAAAAAAACAAGCAAATTAACGTGTGTAGAACATATAAGCTTCGCCGCTCACTTCCGGCCTGTGGCTGCTGGTCAAAAACTGCTGGTCTGACACTGGATTCTTTTGGGCTTCTTTGAAACACCCAGTTCTGGTCATGGAGAGTTATATGAAGCAGTTGATGAGTTAATTCAGCGCTGTTAAAGAATGGACATGTGCAGTGTTGGGAGGCTTAAGGAATATTTAGTTTCTCCTGCATAGTTTGAAAACCCCTGCGTTAGTACTTACGTGACCGTAAATAACTGCCCCAAGGTGTTACTAATTTTTGTGCCAGGTGGACTGTCACTCTCCTTGACTAATTTCATATATAAACTCACTGATTGAGGATACAGTAAACTGTCGCTCCTCACTTTAAAACACTAGCAAATGAAACATCCCTCTGTTGACTCTTAATGTGTTCACATTTCTTTGTTATTTCATGTTTTGTAGCTCCACTACCCATTCCTGTCATTACCAGTGTCATTTCACAGTGTTTTTCATCATCAGAAAGTTCATCAAGCCCACATTTTTTTCTGCTGCTGTGTTCAGTGTTGAATGTGAGTTACGTGACTCTCTCCTGGTTCAAAGGAAACAGTTTATTGTCCAGCATCAGTGTGTCTGATCTCAGCATCAGTCTCTCTCTACCTCTGGAGGTGGAATATCAGGATAAAAACACCTACAGCTGTGTGCTCAACAATCCCATCAGCCACCAGACCAGACACGTCTGCATTACCGATCTCTGTCGTTTGTGTTCAGGTACGTCAGCAGTGATGTTATCATTTATTTACTCAACCAGTTTCTGTCAGATACATTAGTGTGTATTTTCAGAAAATGTTTTTCTGTGTTAAATTTCTTTCTTCAGATGAAGTTCATTATTGTGGAGGGACTGAAGCTGTGATTCGATTGGTTGTCACTGCTCTGGTGGGTCTGGCTGCTGCGGCTGCTTTCATTGTGCTGGTTTATGACATCAGATCCAGAAGAGTTGAACAAGAGAGACATCAGACTCTCAATGATGGATCTGATACTCTAAAACAAGAGTAAACAGTCTGTGTTTTTGGTGTGCATTACTTTTTTCTTTTCTACCATGATGAGAAAACTAAAAAAAAGTATGGATGTATTTTTTAAATGCTATATTGAATACAAAAAAAACACCTGCCTTTACATGCACATGAACTTTAATGACATCCCATTCTTAATCCGTAGGGTTTAATATGGAGTTGGCCCACCCTTTGCTGCTATAACAGCTTCAACTCTTCTGGGAAGGCTTTCCACAAGGTTTAGGAGTGTGTTTATGGGAATTTTTGACCATTCTTCAAGAATTGCATTTGTGAGGTCAGGCACTGATGTTGGACGAGAAAGGCTGGCTTGCAGTCTCCGCTCTAATTCATCCCAAAGGTGTTCTATCGGGTTGAAGTCAGGACTCTGTGCAGGCCAGTCAAGATCCTCCACACCAAACTCACTCATCCATGTCTTTATGGACCTTGCTTTGTGCACTGGTGCGCAGTCATGTTGGAACAGGAAGGGCCATCCCCAAACTGTTCCCACAAAGTTAGGAGCATGAAATTGTCCAAAATGTCTTGGTATGCTGAAGCATTAAGAGTTCCTTTCACTGGAACTAAGGGGCCAAGCCCAACCCCTGAAAAACAACCCCACACCATAATCCCCCCTCCACCAAACTTTACACTTGGCACAATGCAGTCAGACAAGTACCGTTCTCCTGGCAACCGCCAAACCCAGACTCGTCCATCAGATTCCCAGGCAGAGAAGTGTCACTCCAGAGAACACGTCTCCACTGCTCTAGAGTCCAGTGGCGGCGTGCTTTACACCACTGCATCCAGCGCTTTGCATTGCACTTGGTGATGTAAGGCTTGGATGCAACTGCTCGGCCATGGAAACCCATTCAATGAAGCTCTCTACGCACTGTTCTTGAGCTAATCTGAAGGCCACAAGAAATTTGGAGGTCTGAAGCTATTGACTCTGCAGAAAGTTGGCGACTTCTGCATGCGCTGACTTGCTCTGTGATTTTACGTGGCCTACCACTTCGTGGCTGAGTTGCTGTTGTTCCCAATTGCTTCCACTTTGTTATAATACCACTAACAGTTGACCGTGGAATAGTTAGTAGTGAGGAAATTTCACGAATGGACTTACTGCACAGATGGCAACCTATCACGGTACCACGCTTGAATTCACTGAGCTCCTGAGAGCGACCCATTCTTTCACAGATGTTTGCAGAAGCGTCTGCATGCCTAGGTTCTTGATTTTATACACCTGTGGCCATGATTGGAGCACCTGAATTCAATGATTTGGAGGGGTGTCCCAATACCTTTGTCAATATGTATGTCATTAATGTGTAAAATTACTGTGTATGCAAATAACTGATTGATAAAGGCTTTTAAAAAAAAAAATGGGACCCTTTTATTGAACAATTATAGGCGGATGTGTGCATACATATACTGTGTGTCACAAAATAATTCTGAAAAAAGAAATAAAACAGTTTGTTCTATTATTGTCATTTCTCAAAATATGCCCTTATTAGATCTCATTACTGTTTTTAAATTAGATAATGATGATAAAATTCAATTTAGTGAATTTAAAATTAAATTTTAAATAAGATTACATTTTAGGAAGAAGCTAAAGACCCATTTTAAAATAAAATAAAAGTAGGGCCCACGATCCCCTAAACTGGGACCACATCCATCCCACTGGAATTATAAGCAACATGATGTATCAGGAATAAATGACATTGCAGAAAATACATGTGTCCATGTTTAATCACTCCATGAGCACACAATCTGAGGTCCGAAGTCAAAAAAACGATGTCTGAATGCAGTGTAGTTAAAATACTAAAAAGTACGTAGTTTCATATGTTTTTAAATGATGACACAACAATATAAATAAACCACCCCACCTCCCCCCAAAAACTTTTTATATCAATAGGCTATATTTTCATTCAACAAGAAAGAATCCAGAATGTTGTGACAAAGTTATAAATTAAAGTCCAAACTTTAAAATATCACTTATGATAACAACATTAAAGGGATAGTTCACCCAAAAAATGAGAATTCTGTCATCATTTATACCCTCAAGTTGTTCCAAACCTGTATACATGTCTTTGTTCTGCTGTACACAAAGAAAGACATTTGAAAGAATGTTTGTAACCAAGCAGATCTTGGCCCCCATTGACTATCATAGTATTTTTTTCTACTATGGTAGTCAATTTTGGTGATCTATCCCTTTAAGTGTCAGTTTGTGTCTGCTGTGTCAAACATCTACAGGATGTGGTCTATTGGGAACAATAAAAGTGAAAATAACACAAATAAAGAATTCATGTGTACACTTAGTTCTTCATTGTACTCTATTCAGTGTCTTTCACGAGGTTTGTAAATGATGGAGAGGTTTTGTTAATGCTGTTGTTTCTCTAGACATGGTCTGTAACCGCAGAGAAGAGAAGATGCTGAAAATAACCACAAGAACTGAGACCATCTGCAATCTACATCTAGATAACAGATATCCGTTTAAGATTAGAAAAAAAAGGGTTTTTTCCCCTCATGCGAGAAACATTGTTTCCACAGAATGCTTTTGACACCTGCAACTCAGTTTGAGTCAAAGTGAAACCTGCTGCAGTCTGAGTTTAGTTCAGGATAGTCTAGTGTCAGAGTGGCCCAAATGAATGTGCTTTCTGTTGAGTGGACAAACGTCTCGCTCCTGTTTATTATTGCATGTGTGCGGTTGACTGATGGGTAAATGGAAAAAGACATTATTTACACTGATTCATTGTAAAAAATAAATTAGTGAATCCATCAACACTTACATCTGATTCGTACCCTTTATGCATCCCTGAACAGCTCTTATTTCTCTATATCTCATGACATGTTGCCCAATACAGCAGTAGATCGAACCAAACGAGTGCTGCAACATTCTGGAGAGAAAAATAACAGCACCTCAGGAGAATGAGAGCTGTGTCAGTCGTCAAAGGTAAAAGCGTAGTAAACTCTGTGCTATAAATTAGTCATTAGCTATTGAAACAGCCTCTCTATGAAACAAGTGATAAACACGAGTTTCTGTTTTGCAGCGTCATTAAAAGCTAAGGAGTAAAAAGTTTTTCTCCCCCAATTGGCTCCAAACTGCAAGTTATCTACAGATATTGTGTTAAAGATAATGAAACAATTGCACTGGCGTTTCAACATGAGTTTTTCAGGCGTAAAGCAATTTGACGGATTTACCTCAAACGGTTGAAGAAAATGATTCACACTGTTTTGTTCTGTGTATGTTGTTTTCTTCTGGATGGTGAGTTGTGATAGGCTACATGACCCACAAAGTCTTTGGAGCATTCAAAGGATTTAGAATTTTACAGATGTATGTAATCTAATCTTGTTCTTCAGGAGTGTTAAGTGTAGAGTCTGATGAGATAAACGTCCCAGCCAACATTTCCATGTGTTTTTTTGAAGGGCTGTCACTTGGGCTCTGCATGGGCAACCCAAATGGATCCCAGAGAAATATGTCCATTGGCTCCACATTGGACCAAAGGAGGATGTGATAATTTGGGCCCATTTAGATGTTCATTATATGGGCTCACTATATGGAGTCCCAAATGTGTGCTCATAGCTGTTTAGCTGCGGTAGTTCGGCTGGCTTCGTTAAGTTTAAGTCTCGAGTCTGCCGTTACTGAATTCCAAAATCTTTCAAAATTATCCAATTATATAAAAGCTACAGTAAAACTTGGTTAATATAAAATGAACTATACATATCTTACCTTGATAGAGACTTTATATCCCTAGGTGATAGTGCTCAAGTGGTGAGTGAGGGACGACGGTTTTTCATTTTCTCAAATGAGAAGACGGGATTGGAGGGAAGGCGCACATGCCAAAACAAACAAAATACTTAAAATGTAATCAATTTAATCAATGGTTAAAAATGTTTTTATACAATTATGGCAGTTACCCAATGCCATTAAAGGGTTGGATTCCAAAATCCACCGCCGCTTCATTGTATATCCTTTGAGTTATTAATCAATATTTATGCTTCTAAATATCAAATGATTTGAATTACTTCTTCAAACATTTTCATCTTCAGTCACTAGAGAATAATGACGAATATTGTCTGAACCTCTTACTGAGAGGAAGTACATGTTATCAGTATGTTTTGGGGAAGTTTCCTGGTCAGAGCTACAGCTCGACCAACCTCAGACCATGAAGAAGCTGTGTATCTGTGTGGGTGTGTGTGTGTGTGTCAGCGCTTTTTTGTTACAGGATGTTCTAAGGTGAACAACTGGCACGCAGGGGAGGTAAAAACCATCTGTCATCCAGATAATCTATGGAGATATTCTTCTGACTCATGGCCCATATGTGGAAATTTTCTAAGTTTATCTGTGCCTTAACCAATCAGAATCATTCAACCTGACGTGATGATGTAGTGACCTGTGTTAGAGTATAATTGCTGCTGTAATGAGTGTGTACGCAGAGCGGCCTATGAACTCCTTGCTGAGTGTGAAGCTGACTTCTGCTGACGAAACTGCAAACTATTCTTCAGTAAAACTTATCTTCAATTGATTGCATCTCTTGACTCCTGGGGCCCTATCATACACCCGGCGCAAAGTGACGCCAGGCGCAAATGTTTTTGCTAGTTTCAGCCCGACGCAGTTATCATTTTCACGTCCAACATCATGTTGTTTAAATAGCAAATGCACTCGCGCCCATCTGTGCTGGTCTGAAAACAAGGTGTGTTCAGGCGCATTGCACGCGCATTGTTGGCGCGTTCCTATTTTAAGGCAACTGAAAACGATTGTGCCATTGACCAACAAAAATCTAAAGTCAATAGCGCAGTATTTTTTGTGTTATTTAAAGGGCGTGTTAGTAATATGCGCCTATAGGCGGGTGCACAATGCGCGTACACTCTGCTTATTACACACACAGGGACACGCAGGAGCACACAAACTTTTTTAAATATTAAAATGAAAAGGATTCCTCTCTGGAGAAGCGTTCAGTCTTTCCGCTCGCAAATTCCGCCATGTAAATAGTAAATCCGCCATGGTGCAAGCGCAACTGGCTTTTAAAGGGAATGGGAGATGAGACTCTGATTGGTTTATTGCACGTTATGCCCAAAACACACCCATGACTCATTAAGAGAATAGCTACAACCCTTTTGGACCATGTGCCTGGCACGGCGACCGTTTTTTCCGTCGTTAAACTAGCAAAAGTGGATTCGGACACGCCCTACACTGAAAAAAATTAGTCGTTGGATCAAAGTAAAAAAATTACTTCAGCTTGTTACAAGTAATCGGTTTACTTTTTCTCAACTTATTTATACAGATTTTAAGTTGAGAAAAAGTAAATTGATTACTTGTAACAAGTTGAATTTTTTACTTTGATCCAACGACTCATTTTTTTCAGTGTAACTGCACCCGCGCAATGCGCTTCAAACCATGCGCTCAGATCATTAAAATAGGTCCCCTGGTCTTCATTCATCATATCTTGGGTCTTTAACTGTAAAATTTAAGGGGATTTACAGTTAAAGACCCAAGGCCCAGATATGATGGTCGTCACTGCTCTGCGGCTGCTGTTGTTCTTATGGTTAATGACATAGTCATGCACATGATATTGTTTAGCAATAATAAACAGTCTCTGTCTGGTTTCTTTCTCCATCTGCCTCAACATTTATTTTTTTTAAATATTTCTTGAATAATTTTGTTCAGTGTTATAGTCTGATGCCTGTCAGATCCCATTTAGGTTAATAAAAGGTATAAAAGAACAAATGAGCCATTCCTAAAACATGTTAACATCTTGCATAATCTTTCTTTATGCCTTGGTCAATTTCAACGATTTACAATCCATCCACCCTGTTCACTCTGACACCATATAATAGTCTTAGTTTCATCCAGATTTAGCCATGGCTTTATTGTGTATTTGCACATAGATCCATATGAACATGCTAATGGAACAGAAATTACACTTTGCACCTATAAAATCAGTCACAAATCCCAATGCAAATAATCTTAAAATTACAGTAAAAAGAAAAACCCTTTCAGATTAACTCATGATATATGAGCTTTACAAATACCTGTGATACAGAAAACTATAAATGAGAAGGATTCAGATTTAAGACAGTAGTCCACAATAAAATGAATGATTTTAAAATGAGGGATTCATAAAATCACATTTTCTTTTGTATAACTGTAATTTTGTATAATCAGTTTGTCCACTATAGAGTGCAGAAAAGATCACGCAGTAAGATCATATAAAACAGCCGTATATCTGTACTCATGTCCACATGGGTCTCAAAGTAATAATCACTTCAAATTCAGCTCATATTTATAAGATTTCAGATTCACATCTGACCGGGAAACAAAAAGTTCAGTAGTTCATAAAACAGAAAACACTGTCAGACTATAGTGTCGACAATTTTCCCTTTTGTTCTAGTAATCAAGCATGAGGCAAAAATACATTAATTAATGATTTATGTCAAAAATATGTACATTAAAAATAATAATAATAATAATAATAATAATAATGTACCAGAAACACTAGACAAGTTAACGATGTCTTTTTAAGTAGAATTGAGAAACCCTTGTTATTAGCGACACCAGTGGCCGTTAAGTGAACTGCAGCCAGCAACTTAATGCTCGTGCACACACTCGTGCTCACGTAACGGACAAGAGACTGAACGTGATTCAATGCTCCGATATACTCACGGCGAAGTTATTTTTCATTTTTAGCATAGAAGTAAAAACACTGTGAGACTATAGTTTAAATTAATCCATTTTACTTGCCTAAAACATTGACATTACAGTACAGAATGGCTCTTTCAGGATTGTCCTGAACATTATATAATCATTCGTTTCGTTTGACATTGGACGGAAGAGAGGCTCTTGGGAGTGTGTGTAAATGTCACATCCTTCAGATTTTCCCGGCGAAACTGGCCCGAGACTTTTGCATAAAAATCAATCTGGCTTTCATAGACAACCTAGGAAGGTCTCGTTCATTTAAGGTTTGTTACAAGCTGTTCACACATTGGCGATAAAAAGTGATTAATACAAGAATATTCTTACATATAACCCTTACACTGATCAGTATGTCATGCAAAGCCGATGTGTTACAGATTATGATTATGTACTGTTTGGGTTGATTCTCCTCATTATTCATCTTCATCCTGAGATTGACTCACTTTATCTTCACTGAAACCTGTTATAAAACACAGAAAGATTCACAGTAATATTGTTGATAATAATGATGATAATCATATTAGCTATATGTTCTCTTGCGTTACTATTGTTTTTCTCTATAAGCCTACACCATAATGCATTACACACTGTGGAGAATATGTTGTGATTTGTGAATGTTAACTCAAATGCAAATTTAATCTTTGTTTTTGTTTTGTTTTTTTAAATAATTTTTATTCCTGATATGATGCTAATTTATGGAGAGTGATATCAACACTGACAGATTCAATAGATATAAAAGGTCTTACTGACCACTAGCTCAGGAGTCAACAATTAAACAATTAGTGTTGTCCAGTTAAGAGGGAAAATTACTAAATATTAGATGGCTAAAATATACAAGAGTCTTGTTCTTTGGTCAAAACAGCACCAGATCAGCTCTATTTACTATTTGTGTTAATGGTTGTGTCTAAAGTAAAACAGCACAAGATCAGTTCTGTATTTAATATTTCTGTATTAATGGTGTTTCTTTGTCAAGTTTTTTGTATGTTATACTTACACCATTGCCTTGGTTACTTATACTTCTTTCAGTAAAAAAACAGTTACAGCTCAAACCATCAGACCAACACTGACACCAGATATCCCTGATACAGCACCTGACCGACCTGAACCTGTAATGATAAAGACAGACATTACTGTGAGTGTGTGTGTCTGATCTATAACACACACTATAAACATCAGCACTATATAACCTGAGTGAAGATCTGATACTGTAATGATAAAGACAGACATTAGTGTGTGTGTGTCTGATCTATAACACACACTATAAACATCAGCACTATATAACCTGAGTGAAGATCTGATACTGTAATGATAAAGACAGACATTAGTGTGAGTGTGTCTGATCTATAACACACACTATAAACATCAGAAGGCAGAAGTTTTGTATGGTTGAAAGTTAACCAAGGCATTTATTTCTCTGCTATGATCTGTTCCTTATTAAAAGCATCTCAGGTTATGCATGTAACCATGGTTCCCTGAGAAGAGAAATAAGATGCTGCGTCCCCTAGAGCAGTGGGGTTTTATCAGTGTGAGGGGTGTAGGGTGCATAGCTTTGGGGCCCCCTAAAGAAAAAAAAGCCTCAAACTTATACAATGCTAGAACATCAGTTATGTTGGTTGGTAGCTTTATTTCTCTGATGTTTGATTACACACTTTATAATAAATTCTATACTTCATAAAATGAAACAAATTGCATTGAAACTGTTACTTTCAGATATTTTTGTTTTGGAAAAGTGCAACAAAATGACACAGTAGCAATTTTTTTTTACAACTGCTGTGGTAAAGGGCCAACGATTGACGGTTATGCAGAAATGAACAATGCAGAAATTACACTTTTAAATGTAATTCAAACTTTAAAAGTCCTTGAACATATGAAGCAATAGAAATTACATGAAAATTTGGAAGTAAGCCAAGTTTAAATATATTTCCCCACAAAGAATAATGTTTTGTCGTGAGTGATGATTTGGGAAAAGAAACAAGAGATTCCATGCCCAGAGGAACAGGCTAATTCATGGAATAGGTTATAGTTAAATTTGTGTAAAAATCACAAAACAGAATACTAAACCGACATATGGCTTAATGATAATTTATGGGCTTGCATGTACCTCTTTTATTCGACACAAATCCAAATGTGTCCATGGTCGCGATGTAACATTTGGTCGCTAACATATCATTTCTTTTTAAACAAAGCTTTATACTTCATTCCTGTCCCGATAACTACATAAAACAGCATTCACGTTCACAAAAATGTGTTTTGGCTTACTACTGCCAGTGGTACTCGGCCACTGCGGTGGGCCAGATATCACGCTGACCTAAACAGCCCTTAACAAAAGTGAATAATATTGAACATTAATTTACTATTCACAGTAAATGCAGATGAATATTGAATATTTAATTTACATGTGTTTAATTCAATTATAAAAATTTAATTAAAAAAACGTGTGCGGCCCCCAGTTTAAGAACCACTGCCCTAGAGAGAGCTATAGGCATTCCCCATAGCGCCCTCTAGGGGACGCAGCGCGAATTCCCATTCGTTCCCAAACTCATTTTACATGCATATGCTCACAGAGGTGCTGATCAAGGTCTATTGGCTGATATGTTTATAAGGGTCTGCTAATTGTCACACATTTAGAATCTGTTTATATGTTGTAAAATGTAATTATTTCATGTACATACTTTGAAACCATTTCAAGTGTAACATTTTAAATTGAGGGTATGCTTTGACTTCACTTTCCCGCCGGAACACGCCCCCTCAGCCGGACTGAGTGTCAAAAGAGCTGCTGCATGACTGGATTTAACAGGGGAAACTGCGAAAACGCGAGTAAAACAAACGATTATCAGTTTAAATTCAAGGTTGTTGGACTCGATAGTGTTCCTTACAACTTACCAAAGATCCACTGATCCATGGATATTGACATGCAGCCAGGAATCGTGTTTTCCTGACATTTATATGAGCCTGATTTCGACGCCGGGGAAATACATAAAGCAAATTTGCCTGTGAACGCTTTATATAAATACAATATAGGTAGGTATAAATCCATGTGATCACTTACATCGATGTTATAGCCTATATATCGTCCAGCCCTAAAACTTTTTCGGAGTGTCTATTTACACCAAGTGCAAATAGCATGCCTTGTTGGCAAGTGCTATTCTCACTAGCTCTGCCTATCAATGCTTGGTTGGGCCAAACAAGATGAAAAAAAGTTGCACATATTTCAGTCTTCAGTGGCGTAGTCAGTAGCACGTAAGGCTTAAGGACCTTGGTTTTGACGGGTTCGAAGTCGCCTTTTGCTGAGCTCGCTCTTCTCCCTTTTCCTATCACAAATCACATCGGAAAGGCATTTACTTTCAATAAAAATGAAGAAAATGTTCTAAAAGTGGAAATAAATTGCCTAACGAAAAGTTTAATAATAATAAAAGTATTTATTGGGTAGGGTTAGGGGTAGGTGTAGGTAGGGCTTTTATTGTCCCATTAAGGCGGCATCCATTTAATAATTTTAATAAATATAATCATTTACACTCTGTTATTATTGCATCCTGTTAATGTACAACAATACTGAGGTGCAAATAGTATCTGTCAAAATAAAGTATAAATAGCATCTAATTACTATTTACACATATTGCAAAGAACTGCTACTTTTACATGGTGTAAATAGAATGTCACTATTTTCACTTAGTAAATAGCATTTACAGCTATTTACACAGTGTAAATATCATCTGTCGCTAAGAAAATGTTATTTTCACTTAGTGCAAATAGCCGCTGCCAAACTTTTTTTGTCAATGTTTAAAAACATCTAATCATGCAGAATATAAGATGGTAAATATTAAATGAGTTGTCAATACAATATATAACAATACAATATGTAATGCATGATTTTACCCCAAAATTCAACATATTGACACAAAATTATAAAATTATAACTAATTATAACTGCAAACCCACGTGTCCAGTTGTTTTTTGTTTCTATTACAGCGATTGCTTCTCTTTTCTGTAGCTTTCGGCAGTTTGTAAAAATATACCTCAGATTTCTTGTCAAATCTATTTTTACAGTCAATTTCAAAGCTCTTTTCTGTTTTAGATGTGTTTTGAGTGTTTTTCGTGGCATTCATGCTGAAAACCAATTCTGCCTGTCTTTCTGCCACTCAGTGGGCGTAATCACAGTCACTCCAGCCCACAGTGACGTCACATGCATACCCTCTATATCTAAATAATTCATAGAGCACAGATGTAAATAAGATATTGATACTGAAAGATTTGATCTACTCACCCTTGACAGTAACACTGATGCTCCTCTGAATGGTGTGTGAGCTGCTGCTCATGTTCAGATAATAAACTTAATTGTCTGTGGTTTTGGAGTCACTGATGGTGAGAGATCCGGTTTTTTCATTTAGCTGCAGTCTGTCTTTGAATCTCTTATCACTGGTGTCATATAATGACAGCTGATTGGTCAATTTTATGATTTCAGCAATGATATGGTCTTCAAACTTCCACAATATCAGATCATATATCTGTATATCAATAACACCAGTGCGTAGAGTGACAGATTCTCCCTCCTTCACAGATACTGTCTTCATTTCATCTGTCAACAAACACATATGAAGAACATCTGATTACACATATAAATAATTCTTTGAATAATTGTTTCGCATCTGGGTATGACTGGCGTTAAAAGTAGTTAATGCCCCAGATATGACTGTTTTTTTAATAAAATAAATCATTTGTTTATATTTTATTTAATGATTTGATGTACAGCATATATACACATCACTTCTATCCCTACTGCACCTTTAGATTAGAGCAGCTGATATTGTGTTTCTCGTTTACAGACAGACAGCAGAAGTGAGAGGAGGTGATGGGGAGGAAAGTAAAGCACAGGCAGCTCTCTGGAAAAAGTAAACTGCTGTGACTGTTTATTTTCAGTCAAGGAGGTGAACATAGAATTAGATGTGCATAACATAAAGTAAAACCAGAGCTTGTTATAGCTCATTCCAACCTCTTGCAAATGCTGACTTGCATGTAAGAGTTTGTGTTTTCCTTCAGGCAGTTCTTTTATTTTGTCAATTTCAAATAATAATAAAAAAAAATGTCCATGAATGTCCCCACATGACATTTTACAGGTAGGCCTATTAGTATAATATGCAGGTAAATATTTGTATGTTCACGTATGGACATATGGTTACATAGGCTTATTGTTCAGGTCTTAAAAACATTAAATTTGACATTAAAAACAATGCAGCAATACTGAATATTGACACTGAATAGCCTACCTGAAACTGAAAACACATGACATGTTTGGTACTTTTTTTGTGTGTTTTTATGAGGTGCATTGTTCTTCAACCAGGGAGCACGTCACAGTTCAAATAGACTATAGCTTAAGCCACATTACAATATTAGAACGGTAGTCTGACTGGAAACATTTGAACATAAAAAAGAATAACCCTATTAATTAAGCACAAGATAAACTAAAGGAAATATGTTTCAGCAAATTATTAAATAAATTATGCATGCTTTCCCGTACATTAAACATTTGGTCTAATTCAATGTAAATTTAAGTTTATTTGAGCAATTGTTTACTAGAGTCATCACAGTAAACATTAACAGAACAGCTAAGCTACTCACCAACAGCAATATAGTATTTTCTGTGTAAAATCATACTGATGGTGTTGATCTCCAGTTTATAATCTCCAGACTTATCTCTTTGGATGTTACTGATGGTGAGTTCTCCAGTTTGATTATTCAGATCAATGTTCCCCCATCTCGAGTCAACAGCGCTGTTTAAGTCTTGATCTCCAAACTTCCACTGTATCTGATCATCTCTCTGTATTGGAGTAACACCAGTGTGTAGAGTGACAGTATCTCCCTCAGTCACTGACACTGACTTCACTCCATCTGAATCAACAAAAAACACATCTGGAGAACAAACAGAAATGGTTTAATCTAATGCTGCAAGTCATTTTCATCCAATACTTTTTTAAATGTACATGTACTATGGGGCAAAAGTGCCTGGGACCCTGAATATTTGTGACTTAAAATCTAAGTTTAATGTAAAAATAAGCAGAAAGATTTTGAAAGGTTTTAAACAAAGAAAAAATATGATTTAACAAGATATATTTTAGATTGTGGACTATTTTGTGTGTAATCAAATGTATGTAAAAGAGTGACACTGATCATGTGACTCTGTACAGACCTTTTTTGTCATCTGAACCCTTTGACCGAAAATATTTTCTTGAAGTACCCCTGAGATTTTAAGTTAATATTTCAATAAATTAACAACCCATTTGCACGTTCATGGTTCTCTGTTAAAGGTCATATGGTGTGCAGGTAAACAAATAAAATATTTGATTTAGTAAGTGTTTTATTTGAAGTTTTTTTGTTTTTATTTTAAAATTATTTATTTTAATTTAATATTATTATGATTTAATATATTAGGTTTCATCGACTCACAAACCCCCTGCAGTTCCCTCACAAACCCCTAGGTTTTCGTGACCTTCAGTTTGGTTTCAGATGTTCTTTCTTCACTCAAGATGCTCTTTGGAACATCTCAAATCATGCTCAGATCATCAGGTTTTGTGTCACTTTTAAGATTGACACTGAATCTGTATTTCAAGACCTGTTTCTCCTCTATACCTACTCTTTTGATAAAAAAAAAAACAGGGTATCTGGAAATAAAGGAGCTCAGAATCAGTCATTTCAGCCAATAAAAAAAGGTAACGTAACATGACATAGGACTTCATTTGTGATAACAGGATTTATTTCCTCATGGTTTAAAGAATACAAAATATAAAAGAACAAATGCAAAGCGGAGAACAAATAAACTTAGTAGAAATATTTAACGAAACCTTTCTGTTTCAATTACAATGATACTAATGAAATATTTACATAAAATTACAGTTTAATGCAATTAAATTAAATGATTGAACTTCCTTATAGTAATCACTAAAAACATTAAAATACAAAAAAATCTCAAAATAGTGAGCATTTTACCAGTGCTGTAAAAAGTTTCAAGTACAATAGTACAAAAGTTAAAAATAATAAATAAATAAATAAAATAAAAAAAATCTCAGAACATTCTGTCAAGTCTCTGATCCCAAAGACCCTTATTTTGAAGTTCAGTTTGGTTCTGTTGTATCATTTTTACATTTTCCTGTGATTATGCTGCCTTCACTTGCTATCGAAATTGTCGTATATACTAGTTTCCTAGTTAAAAAATTGGACGTGAACGTCCTTCAAGTCAAAATCTGAATGCGATGAGCTCGTATGCTGCCTTCACGTACTATCGAAAATTTGATAATTTCTAGTTCTAAAGTCGAGATTACGTGCTCAACGCATTCAAATTTCGAAATGGGAGGGCGTTCATGTGCGATTCTTACCTAGGAAACACGTATTTACGATTTTAGTTCCTGTATTGTTGGTTTTCCATATTTACTCATTACTTTCACCTGTCTAGTATCAGCTCTTGCTATTGTTATTATTATTAACTACTACTAACTGTTGAGTAACACCATTTCAACGCCAATTTTTACTCCCATTTGGCTCTTTGAACCCATAGACTGTAAAAAAGATGGACGACGCCCCTTTACTATCTTCTATTGTAGAAGTGAAGCCGTCAATGTCCGAATATGGCGCTGACATCGCACGCTGATTTGGGACCTGCGTCTGCGCAGTAGTGACCTCAGGACCTGCGTCTGCGCAGTAGAGCAGGAAGTAGAGCCGCGATATCAAAACCCCGCCCACACTCCCGCTGTATCTGTTAGTACAATTTACTGCAGAACAACTCATTATGTCAGTGTGAAATAAACAGTTATGGAAATGTAGAAATTAAAGCTAAAGCTCCAATCTCCTCCCGAAAATCCAGAAAAAAGTCTGTTGGTGCCTCAGGGACAACTTCACTCAGAGAAGCTGTCACTCACAGCTTCAATTTTATAGCATCAAATAACTTACTACAACCAAATTTATTTTAAAAAACAAACACTTGAACTTACATCAGTGTGATAAAAACTGCCTAAAATGACAGAAACCATCTTTGGAAAAAAATTATTTGAAGTGTAAGTTGATTGTTTAGTTTGTCTCACGTCCCATTAGAATACATGGAGGGGGCGGGGTTTATGAGCTATACTGGGACCAACCACCTGAGGGTGATCGAGACGCGGCCCGCATGTTTGAACCCTGGCTAACATGCTAATAGTGTCCCACAGATGGCGTCACGAGCTTGTGCAGTGCTGTCAGAAGCAATCCGTGCATGAAATAAATATATTAGAAAACGTACGATTTTGTAGTTTATTTAGTAAACGTTTAAGGCTACTTCGTGATTTCAATAATCATAACCATTTATGAACTTAAATAGATAAACAGTTATTCATAAAGGATTATTTTGTATTATTGTGATTATTTCAACATCTTCACAGACAGGTCATTCACATAATGATCACACTGAGTTACTCACCGCGGACAGTGACATTGAATATGTATTTGTTCACATTCATGCTGCTCTTGATCTGTAGTTCATAAACTCTAGAGTCTGTGGTTCTGATGTTTGTGATGGTCAGAAATCCAGTTTGATCATCCAGCTTCAGTCTGTCTCTGAATCTTACTTCTTCATTCCCAGGTACTGAGACTGTTTTGGCTTCTCTATCAATCTGTGCTATGATATTGTTTTCCCCTTGAATCTCCCACTGCAGCTCATCAAATCCCTTTGTTTCAGTAAGATCAGTGTGTAGAGTGACAGAATCTCCCACCATCACTGACACTGACACTGACTTCACTGTTCCAGCACCAAACACACCTGATGAACAAACAGAAACAGTTTCCAAAGCTTGTAATGCTGTCAGATTTCAATATACATGCACTTTTAAAACTACACATTATAGATATGTATTTAACTGTAACACTATGACAGATGTTCAGTCCATTTACTAAACAATATATACAAAATATACAGTTTGGAAAAGAAAGATTCATTTCCTGACATAAATCCTGACACTATTTTAAAGTGTAGCAAATGCTACTGTGAATTACAGATCTGTTGCATTTTTGTCTTTTTTTATTAAACCTGTCATGACTTGTAAACTGTAAAAAGTGAGTTTCTGTATCAGGAAGATCACACGCAAACACAAGCACACACAAATAAACAAACCTGAGATATATTTATATGAATAGTACAGCCTAAAAAAACATTTTTTTTCCCATGTTAATTTCACACAATACAATTACGTGGCCTTGTTTCATTAGTATAGTTTACAAAATTTTTGATAATTTTACACACTGCAAAACACAGCTATACAGCATAGGTCAAAATAATGTGGGCAAATAGTTGACGAAACACATTCAGACTCAAAACACAGAGCTGAACAAACACACCCCTCTTTACACACACGGCTCTCCCAGAACTGAAAACGAATAGACAAGCCAGTAAAAATGCTTTATGTTTCTTGAAATAATAATTTCTGAACATTTAGGTTCTTCCCCTCAGTCTTTCTTCACCTGTTTCTCATGGTTTCATAAAAGTGAATTATGTGAATTTCATGGAATAACATAGTTCTAATAGCGTTTTTTTTTAACGCAATGTTACAATGTGCCCCACCTGTGCAACTGAGATTTAAACCTGTCTAGTGTCTTCTGCTAGTTAGCTAAGCATTAAAAAACTATCCAAACCATTAAAATCATAGCAGATTTGTCTCGTTTTCACGCTAAAGACTGAGATGAAAAATAAACTTCAGTAAGAAACTCAAATAGTATTTTTTTCTGGCCCAATTCAACCAGATTTTACCTCAATCCACATACAGCAAAGAATGACCATCATGTGATGGCCTAGATGTGCATTACAGTCAGTTAATAGAGTGGTGCAGGTATGACATCACTTTGTAGGCCAAAACGTGGAAGCGAGTTAGCATTTTAGCACTTCCGGTTCCCTCGTACTGAAGTCAATGGGTTTTTTGAATGGGATTTTGTTTAAATGGCTGAAATAAAGTCTGTGGTGAACACAAGCTCAAGACACTTTCACGTTTTATTCTACGACATAAAATACATCAGTATTACCCCACTTGTTATTTTTTTGAAGCTGTTACGTGTCTTGAAAAAGGCGGTTGCTAACAAGTGGCTAAATGGACTACAGAAGCTGTCGAGGAGATTAAACGTCCTCACGCCGAAAAGGTAAACTCAGTCCGCTTTTACAGCCTCATTATGCTCGAAATTGTGCTGTTATAAACTAGTCCAACTCAAACATTCTTGGAAAATGTTTTGAGATAAAAACTTAAAGATTTGTTGGAAGCTTAGTGATGGTGACGTTGAAATCGCGGGACCGTGGTGTAGTCCATGTATAGCCTTTAGCTTTTTACTTCTGGCGACTACATTTAGGCTTCAAAATTCATAAAAGTTGTGTTCATCTGTGATAATTATCTTGATGGACAAAACGTGCAAGTATTATAAACTTTTGTTGCTCACAGAGCTTGTTTTTAGCGATAATCCAAAAGCTAAAAATCCTATTGGGTTTTTCTCAAGGGAACCAGTGTGATGCTAACTGCCGGTTGGCCTACAAAGTGGTCATACCTGCACCACTCCATAACCTATAACCGGCCTTAAACTGGGCCAGAAAACATTTAATAGTGGTACTGGAATTATTTACAGATACAGCACAGACTGGAGTGATTTGCAACACCACTGAGAAATCGACTAGTGAAATCTTCAGGTAGCAGTAGAATTCTAAAAAAATAAAGAAATTACGAAAAAAAAAAACTGGTTTGAGTTAGGAAAGTGAAACTCCAGAACTGGCTCATAAATGGAATTGCAATTATGTAACGTATAGCTAGTGACACAAAGATAAAAACAAGATTGCACAGTGTACAGTCTACACTCGTGACTAGACACTATTTTGTTATTTTAACTTGTCTATTCTTTCTGTTATTGGTTTCACCTTACTGTTTTGATTCAAATGTTTCTTATAGAGGGTATGCATGTGACGTCACCAACGGCCGTAGTCGCTGTGGTTACGCCTGCTGAGTGGCAAAAAGACTGAGCAGCAATGGTTTACAGCGTGAATGCCGCAAAAAACACACAAAACACATCTAAAACGGGAAAGAGCTTTGATTAGATTTGTTAGATTGACTGACTGCCGAAAGCTACAGAAATGAGAAGCAAATGGATCGCTGCATTTTACAGAAACAAGTGACGGAGGTGTACTGTTGCTGTTGTGAAAAACAATTTATTGTTTGTGTTGTGGATATATATTTTTTTTAAAGTTTGCTTCGCTTCATATATTCAGTTTAACAGCTGTATAACACATATTGACGCTTACACATATTGACGCTTAAATATTGTTCTAAAGTATGAACTGCTGGTCAAACGCATTTGCAAAACGTTCTGAATCCACTCGTGTTCGTTTGGACTGCTCTCTCTCACACTCATCTGAAGTGATTTCTCAGTCGGTAAAACAAACAGACATTATCAAGAGAACAAGCAGCACTGTTTTCCTCTGAACATGCGCTAAATGGATGTCTTGAACGATTTCGTTGCTTTTTGAAGTTTTCAGATTTTATACCGTTTAAAATGTCTAGAGATAGAGTAGACTTAACTCATTCTGCGGCACTGTTGCTCTCACTGATGGTCCGAAAGGTGCGTAATTGTTAGGCTATGCTTTAACTTTTTAACTGATTTCTAGCGTATTTACTTGAACTTCTCAGGTAATATATATGGTTTGACCCATTTAGAGACGGCCAAAACCAGAATTTAAAATGTACTGAATAAAGCTCTCTCTACGATCTTGAACTTGTCGCGCTGACTGACATGTATGCTCATGAATCAGTGTCACGCACATGCTCAGAGCAATATTGTAAGTTTCTGCATAATAGGCTATATTTTTAACAAGCAGAATACAGCATTACGATACACATAGTCTCACTTTTAGCTGTCTTTAACTAGTATTTCGAAGGACAAAACTTGAACTATTGGCTTTACATCATCAAGTCAGTTGTCACTTTACTTTTGCACAAGGCCCTGTGCGGTTGCCTGGCACAGCCCTTGCGACGGTTCTGACTGTTTGTTTTATTCATGCTTTCGCAATTTCCCGAAAAGTTTTGCCACTCAGTCCTGGCTGAGGGGGCGTGTTCTGGCGGGAAAGTGACGTCAATGCATACCCTCTATAGACCTTATGTAGCCCCGCCCATTTTCAGCGCTGCGCTCATTGTGTAATTACTATTCGACAGCAATGCCATAGAAATGAACAGATCTACCGCAAAACGGAAGTTCTAGACATGGCTTCGCAACACAAAAGTTCATTCGAAAGTAAAATAAACCCTGAGGTAAACATAGGCCTAAGTTGACTATACTTTGACATTTTGTTCCACAACGTAAATTACTCGCATCCATACCGAAAATGTGAATTTTGAAGCTTATTTTTATTTTAGAAAACGTATATTAACAAAACATCAAGTATCGTCAAGTAATGTTTACCACAGGCTTTATTTTAGGGTGTGTTCACACTTGTAGTTCGATTCGTTTGGTTCACTATGACGAGAAAAAAAGGATATACGTGAGCATTCTGTCCTTTTTAGGGTCTTGTCTTCCTGTTTTTGGTTCGTTTACATGTCTTTGGTCTGTGTTGTGTTCATATTTCATTCGAACCACACCAGAGTTCGTTTGGAAGCGGAGCGAGACCGCTGAAAAAATGGGTCTCTGTCCGCTTCCAAACGAACTCTGGTGCAGTTCGAATGAAATATGAACACAAAATCTTCTTAAAATATGTTGTAGACGTATGGTGTGTGTAATTTACCTTGTTTGGTGCGCACCAGGGTTCAGATGGCAGCGTTCACACTTATTCAAATGAACCGCACTAACAGAGCAATCGCACCAAACATGGCAAGTGTGAACACACCCTTACTCATAAATTGAAAAATTCCATAATAAAACCCCGTAGGAAAATCTCAAAGGAACCAGTGGCGAATTAGACTTCCGGGTTCTGACGTCATCCCTGCACCACTCTACTAGCTGAGCCTTGAATTAAAATAAGAGGCATTATGTCAAAAAGTCATTTAAATAAATACGAATCTGGTGTTTTAAACTTTTTAGATTTTATTTCCTTAAATAATACTTTCAAGATAAATTGGTTTAAACAGTAGGCTACTTAACCCTGTTTCATTTTGTAGTATTCTTCCTTATCTTGTTTTCTCTAATGTGGGAGGTCTCCCTTTCTTAAATACAGCATCACGAAATTGGCCGTTAAATGGTAACATTTTCATAAACAAGTGCTTTTGGCCTGGCACCTAATTTATAAACATAATTTTAGTCCTCACCGTTATTTTATTCGGAATAATTGTGATATTCTTTATAAAAATAAATCTTTGTTTTTCCCAGATTGGGTCAATAATAACATTATTTTGGTTTCTCAATTAATCAATGCTGATGGACACTTTTATTCCTATTCAGAGTTTTTAAACAAGTATAACCTGTCACTCCACAAGAGTTTATTTTAATGGACTCCATTCCTTATGGAGCCATAACTCTTCTCAAAGACAGTAGTTTGTCAGTAGCTCATCATTTTGTATACTATGATTGGGAATATTTGTTTTTATCCAACTCTTCTGCTCGAAACAGGAGAATTAGACAGCTATTACAGAATGAGATGTCCTACTGGAATGGCCAGTTTGTCAGCATTTCATGGAAGAAAGTGTGGGCTTTGTCATCTAAATCTTTAATAACCAATAAGGTAAAGGATGTTTCTTACAAATTACTTCATCTTTTTTTATCCTGTGAAGCTCTATTTCACAAAGATGTTTCTAGATATTGACTCATTTTTGTTGCTTTTGTGGTGCTGAAGTCGAATCTGTTTCTCATCTCTACTGGGAATGCACACATACAAGTTTGTTCTGGGAGGATCTTTGTATGCACATTTTCATCACAGAGTTTGTCTTTGTTATACAAAGATGTTTTATTTGCTTGTTACAACTTTGATAAAGGATTTTTTTTGATAAACATTTATTTTTCTAGTAAATTTTGTCTTACACAAATGTAAATTTCATAAATTTGTAAGGAACTTGATACCTAGACACTCTCCTTACATCCAGCAACTTCAAAGCCCTTGAAACTGTCTCACTGTGTAATTTTTTATGATAATTCTCAATTGTACCTACCCCTGGCATTGGTTTTGTATGTTCTTGCAATTATACAATAATAAAAAAAATTTAAAAAACTTGAATAAAAATCTTTAAAATGAAAGGTTTAGTCGAGGTGAGGTCGGGTGTCATAATTATTCTGAAGAAATAAAACTGATTACCACAATGATACAAACCCAACCCACACCTACTGTTACAACAGCAATAAAATGCTCTCTCATTTTACGAGTTTGATGGTGGTGGTACGTGTTTTCTATTTCCGGTTTAGACCTAGTTACGCATCATCCTTAATTAAAAACAACAACAACAAAAAAACTTTAAAATGTTATTCATATTGACAAGCAATACAATTCACCAACATCTTAAAGATGAGTTAATAATGTGATTTATTTTTGTAGTTTGTTCTCTCGCACCCTGACAACAATTAACTCACAAAACCTGAATATACCAAAATAGAGAATGATTTTTCTGTATATTTCTTTTCTGTTCTATTTCGCTGTAAGCAGTAACACTGTTTGTGTCGTCAGTTTTCACGTAAAATAGTGAAAGAATATTGCAGCCCGTCAGCACCCTATAGTTTTCACTATCGAACACACACACGTGCACAAAACATACACTTATAATGATGCTCCCATCCTGTCATTATTAACAGTGTGATTTATCACAACGTCTATTTGTAGAAAGGTGACAGTCGTTAAGAATGGTAAGAAACTGGTTTCTTACACACACACACAAAAAAAAACAGCATTAAGTTGACAGCATGCGCCTTTTGAAAACCGGAAGTGTCGAATTAATATGAACGTGACTCACCGTGGACAAGTAATACAGCCCCAATAAGGAGAGAACGGTTCCTCATCTTGATGTCACTTCTGACCGCATACAAATGAATGACAGCAGTGATCCAGGATACTGATGATGGACTCGAGTCGAGCAGACAAAGTCACGTGATTTCTGCGAAGGTGGGGTGTGTTACGTCATACTAGAGTCCCAAAGTGAACCTAGAGTTGGTCAAATATTTACCAACTTATACCATTTACCAAAAAATAATCTTCTGTGTAATCTGGTCAGTATCATAGTCTAATAACTGGACCTGTCAACAGAATCAAGACAAGATCAACAACACAGTGCTGTTATAATGTTTTCCCTTCATACACACATAGTGTTAAAAAGAATAGTATGAAGATTTTTAGTATTTTTCATATCAGTGAGAAGAAAATGTTTTTTACTACAGTATAATGATCTAGAATTGTGTGTTTTCTCTTAAATAACTAAATATAACTGTTTTTAGAGGTTAAATGTTTGAAAATGATTAACAGTTGAAAACATTTGTTAGAAATTTAGAAAAGTAATCAAATGTAGTCAGTTACATTAATAAAGTAATTGGAATAGTTACACTACTTGCATTTTATACAAACCCGATTCCAAAAAAGTTGGGACACTGTACAAATTGTGAATAAAAAAGAATGCAATAATTTACAAATCTCATAAATTTATATTTTATGCACAATAGAATATAGATAACATATCAAATGTTGAAAGTGAGACATTTTGAAATGTCATGCCAAATATTGGCTCATTTTGGATTTCATGAGAGCTACGCATTCCAAAAAAGTTGGGACAGTTATTAGGTCAATTGGCAACATGATTGGGTATAAAAAGAGCCTCTCAGAGTGGCAGTGTCTCTCAGAAGTCAAGATGGGCAGAGGATCTGTGGCAAAGTGGCAAAGTGGAAAACTGTTCTGTGGTCAGACGAATCAAAATTTCAAGTTCTTTTTGGAAAACTGGGACGCCATGTCATCCGGACTAAAGAGGACAAGGACAACCCAAGTTGTTATCAGCGCTCAGTTCAGAAGCCTGCATCTCTGATGGTATGGGGTTGCATGAGTGCGTGTGGCATGGGCAGCTTACACATCTGGAAAGGCACCATCAATGCTGAAAGGTATATCCAAGTTCTAGAACAACATATGCTCCCATCCAGACGTCGTCTCTTTCAGGGAAGACCTTGCATTTTCCAACATGACAATGCCAGACCACATACTGCATCAATTACAACATCATGGCTGTGTAGAAGAAGGATCCGGGTACTGAAATGGCCAGCCTGCAGTCCAGATCTTTCACCCATAGAAAACATTTGGCGCATCATAAAGAGGAAGATGCGACAAAGAAGACCTAAGACAGTTGAGCAACTAGAAGCCTGTATTAGACAAGAATGGGACAACATTCCTATTCCTAAACTTGAGCAACTTGTCTCCTCAGTCCCCAGACGTTTGCAGACTGTTATAAAAAGAAGAGGGGATGCCACACAGTGGTAAACATGGCCTTGTCCCAACTTTTTTGAGATGTGTTGATGCCATGAAATTTAAAATCAACTTATCTTTCCCTTAAAATGTTACATTTTCTCAGTTTAAACATTTGATATGTCATCTATGTTGTATTCTGAATAAAATATTGAAATTTGAAACTTCCACATTATTGCGTTCTGTTTTTATTCACAATTTGTACAGTGTCCCAACTTTTTTGGAATAGGGTTTGTATGTATTATGCGCCTATAGGCGGGTCACAATGCACGTACACTCTGCTTATTACACACACAGGGACGCGCTGCAGCGCACAAACATTTTTAAATATTAAAAATAAAAGGATTCCCCTCTGGAGAAGCGTTCAGTCTTTCCACTCGCAAATTCCACCATGTAAATAGCGAATCTGCCATGGTGCAAGCGCAACTGGCTTTTAAAGGGAATGGGAGATGAGACTCTGATTGGTTTATTGCACGTTACGCCCAAAACACACCCATGACTCATTAAGAGACTAGGGTCAACCCTTTTGGACCATGCGCCTGTGACAATGCAGTGGGAAAAGGAGCTGGAATCCGTTTCAACAGCCTTGAACACAAAGCTCTGGGATGCTGATCTCCTGGAGCACCAAAGGGTCCTAAAATCTGGAACACTTAGATGAGGCCCTGAAGTAGGTGCAGAAGGTCCTTAATCTGGAACACGCAGACGAAGGAACCTTGAAGTGAAGTAATGGGCCGCAGGCTCAGAACGTGGTCGTATCTGTTAACGTCTCTCCCCTTACAGGACTCTCTATCTGTTATGTCTCACCCGATGGGAGACTCAGAACGTGGTTGATCTGTTACAGTCTCACTCTTGCAGGCCGGGACTCATAGTCTCAGCCTCAGATGTCACGCCCACGGATGGGACACTTCCGAAGTTTCAAAGTCGTCATCTGATTGGTTGAATTCTACAGGATGTCCGCGAGACGTGTGTGTTGCGTTCTTCGGTCCGCCTGGAAACAAATGCCCTGACGCCAAACTCCCTCGTGGAAGAAGAACACCGTCGTGTTTACAACTGTGACAATGAGCGCTTACCATGATCAACTAAACGCTGGATTTTCAAAAGTATGTGAAGTTCGCGGCTCCATTGTTGCAGTAAACTTGCACAACATTATTGAATAAATAATTTATAGATGCACTGTTATTGCAGGGACATCGACTTTACATTTTCACGCCCCTATACATGACGCGGCGCAAAACGAACAGTGATTGGTTGCTTTACATGTCAGTCAGATGGCCTCTGGGCGGTCCTCGACCAATGAAAGCTGCGATGGAGTCCAGACCTTCTGCCATCAGTCTGAAGGTCTGGCTACGCGAGACTACGGGACTCAGAACAAGAAGTGTCTGTTTGAAAGGGATACCTTTATCCCTTTCCGATGAGGAGGAAATTGCAATTTGGTGCTTATCATTCCAATGCTGTGATTGGCTGCTGGCATCAGAGGGGACACACACAGTGTGGCCCACCCTTCTTTCCCCTGTGGAACTCATTTGCATAAGGCACACAGTTAGAAGTCTTTAAAGTGTCTTTAAAGTTTACCAATGCATTTCTCACTTTCCAAACCACCACCAACATTTCCAAACCCTTGGCAATATTATAAACAGAGTCCAAACAAGATGGAAAAAGATTGCACTATCATGGATTTGGATGGATCATTATGATCTCCCTTTGTTTCAGCCCCAGCATCCAGAGGTCCTGAAGAATTTTTATGAAAGTCACAGACCAAAAGTTAGTCTCTAGATGCACAAATTGTAGGTTAAATACACAAGAACATTGAGTATTCATGTGTGCTGAGACAGAAACTGTCTACAGGATGTGGTCTACTGAACCTTTTTTTTTTTTTTTTTTGCCTGGAGAAGACTTAACAACAAGAGATTTTTATTGTTGTTATTATTATTGTAAAATGAGAAGTGAAATAAAAACACAAACACAGAATTAATGTGCACACAATTGTGTGTACAATAATGTGACTTGAATCAAGTCAGTTCGTTACTGTACTAAATTCAGTGTCTTTTGTGAGGTTTGGAAATGAAGGAAATGTTTTTTTAATGCAGTTGTTCACTAAGGTCTGTAACCGCAGTGATCAAGATGCTGAAAATGAACCACAAGAACCAAGACAAACTCATCTGCAGAAAATACATCTGATTTCCATTTAAGATACCTTACATTCAATGGCTACAGAATTGTTACCTTAAAACTATTCTAAACATGATTATGGGTCTGCTGTTTGGACTATTAGAATCGAATGTGGACAAAATGTGAAACAGATGTGTTTAGTGTGTATAAAGGGCTTCTTTCCCTGCTAACATGAATATGACTTCCAATCAAAATAGCTTTACTGTGAAATTCATGGAATAACAATTTTGTTTCCACTGAATGCATTATAGCAGCTCAGTTTCTGTATCAAAGTGAAACCTGCTGCAGTGTGAGTTCAGTTCAGGTCATTTTAGAGGAAGAGTGAACCAAATGAATGTGGTTTCTGTTGAGTGGACAAACGTCTTGCTCCTGTTTGTGGTAAATGGGAAAGGCATTATTTTCCATTAAGTCAGATTTCCACTCTACACAACTATTGAAAGTAGACTGGACCATACAAGTGCTGCAACAGAAAAATGACACATGCAGCACCTCTACGAGTATGAGAGCTGTGTATCAGAAGGCAAGGGTCTTAACCCTTTCATGCATAGAGGTCACTACAGTGGACAGCTATTCAAAAAGCATTTTCTTGCATATGCAAGGGTTTTGATGGCATAGTTGCACATCAACCTCTAGAGTGGACCCTTGTGCATCATCCTATACATTGCCACCAAGTGGCAAGTCGTTGTTTGTTGATTCCCCCCCCAAACCAAGATGGCCAATGGCCAGTCAGAAATTCCAAGTTGCTCCGGAATATCCATCCGTTCCTTCTATCCTAGGAGACTCTTGCAGGTAAAAAAAAAATGGTTAGATCAAGAAGAAATCTGATTACATAATGCACAGTACTTGTAATGCATTACTTTACTCGTAACATCAAAAAGTAATCTGATTGTGCAATGCACGGTACTTGTAATGCATTACTTTACTCGTTAGATCAAAAAATGTTGTAGCATCAAGCAATATCTAATGAGTCATATCACAGTTACATTTTTCAAGTATTGATTTTAGATTACTCGTTAGATCAAAAAGTAATCTGATTACATAATGCACGTTGCTTGTAATGCATTATTTGTTAGATCAAAAAGTAATCTGATTACATAATGCACGGTACTTGTAATGCATTACTTTACTCGTTAGATCAAAAATAAATCTGATTACATAATGCACGGTACTTGTAATGCATTACTTTACTCGTTAGATCAAAAAGTAATCTGATTACATAATGCACATTGCTTGTAATGCATTACTTTATTTGTTAGATCAAAAAGTAATCTGATTACATAATGCACGGTACTTGTAATGCATTACTTTACTCATTAGATCAAAAAGAAATCTGATTACATAATGCACGGTACTTGTAATGCATTATTTTACTCGTTAGATCAAAAAGAAATCTGATTACATAATGCACGGTACTTGTAATGCATTACTTTACTCGTTAGATCAAAAAGTAATCTGATTACATAATGCACGTTGCTTGTAATGCATTACTTTATTGTTAGATCAAAAAGAAATCTGATTACATAATGCACGGTACTTGTAATGCATTATTTTACTCGTTAGATCAAAAAGAAACCTGATTACATAATGCACAGTACTTGTAATGCATTACTTTACTCGTAACATCAAAAAGTAATCTGATTACATAATGCACGTTGCTTGTAATGCATTACTTTATTTGTTAGATCAAAAAGTAATCTGATTACATAATGCACGGTACTTGTAATGCATTACTTTACTCGTAACATCAAAACGTAATCTGATTGTGTTATGCATGTTACTTGTAATGCGTTCCCCCCAACACTGCTCATTTCAGATGATATTGGAAAGACCCGATCGCTAGGCTTTCTGAGAGGAGAGCTATGGTAGAAATGTGTCCATCTTGAACATAATCAGAATTATCAGCTAATAAGGGTAAATCGACATACTCTGGTACACTGGAGGGAGCATCTGAGCTGGGTTTCCACAGTTGACAGGTTGTAGAGATCTCTGATGGAATCACGTCCTCATGTTCTGATATCAAAGATACGTAAAGTTCAACTTGTATGAAGTTCAATTGCATTTGCAATATTTCACATCTATATATATTTTTTTATATTTCATAGTTTTCACATGATTTTATACAAATTTATTGATTGGTTTGTTAAATACACACAATATTGGCATGTTATTATTGTATTATGTTTAATACAGTATATCTTCAGTTTAAACCATAAACGCATGCTGTCCACACTAGTGGACATCTGAAAATCTCTTTGAAAAATATGTGTTAAAAAAAAATTACATTTCAAATCTTGTTTTTCATGCCCTAAGAGCAATAAAAACACATAGGGAAAAAAAATCCTGACTGAAGTTATCATAATTCATGCATGAAAGGGTTAATGCAAACAAAAAGAGAACAGAAATCTAGTCTAAAATAAGTAAAGGCTGCAGTAAAGATCATTCTATTGAATATCTCGAGGAACACAGACTGATCGAAGACAACATTATAAAAAACGAGCAACCACATCAGTAGAGCTGAGCTGCTAAACTGAGCGCGTTCTTGTCCACACGAAACTGAGCGCGTGGTCGCGTATATTCGCGGAGGCGCACAGAGAGGAGTTTCTGTATTCGACTCTAAACCTCAAATTATCTACAGATGGTATTTCGGGGTATTCTACAGATAGTATTTAATGACACATCCAGTCAAAATCGGCTGCAGACTATAGCGATTTATCTCAAACGTTTGGAGAAAATGATCCACGCGTTTATTTTGTTCTGTTTGTGTTTTTTTCGCCTGGTTGGTAAGTACAGCCTATGACGTCACTGAAATCACATAGATGATGTTTAAATTTACATTAACTGAAAATGAAAGATAATTAGCATTTATTGGTCTAGGTTACTGTTAATTTCTATATTTAGGCAACTAATACATTAAAGTTGTATAAATAAACAGTAGGCTATGTATTATAAACATACATGATTTAATAATGAACAACAGTATATTTATTAAATAACAGGAACCTAGATTAAATATACTGTAAATATTGATGTTTGTTGTTCATTCATGACACATAATGCAGTGTAATGTTAACAAGTTGTACGTTATTGTAAAGTGTTGCCATGTTTTTTATATTTACATTATTTAATATTGTTCTTCAGCTGTGCTTGTTGCTGAGACAAATGGAGTGAAGACAGTGCCAGTGATGGCGGGGGATTCTGTCACTCTAGAAACTATTACTGACATACAGGGATATAACAAGATAGAGTGGAGGTCTGGAAACATTCGCATTGCTAGAATCAAGGAAGTGAATGGTATCTTCTCTACAAATTATAGTGATGACTGGAAATTCATAGACAGACTCCAGCTGGATAATCACACTGGATCTCTCACCATCACAAACATCAGGCATGAGCACAGTGGAGTTTATAAACAAAGCATCAAGGTCGGAAATAAGGAGCCAGTCACGATTTACAATGTTACTGTTTATGGTGAGTAGATTTCTATTCATATTCATGCTCCTAGTACTCATTTACCCATAATAATATTTCAGAATCAAACTAATATTCATCTTTTTTAACTGCTTTAATGCCATTTGTGTCTCATCTATTATAAATGTTATATAGGAGTGAACATGATGACGGGATCAGCAATGCTGATTGTGCACTCTTTGCACTCACTGACTGACGAATCCCTGACAAAGCATCCCTCTTACTTACTGTCATTTTTTATTTTCTTGTGTTTTCCAGCTCCTCTGTCCATTCCTGTCATCTCTAGTTACTGTACACAAACTCCTTCATCAAAATGTTCACTGCTGTGTTCAGTGTTGAATGTGAGTCACGTGACTCTCTCCTGGTACAAAGGAAACAGTTTATTGTCCAGCATCAGTGTGTCTGATCTCAGCTTCAGTCTCTCTCTACCTCTGGAGGTGGAACATCAGGATAACAACACCTACAGCTGTGTGCTCAACAATCCCATCAGCAACCAGACCAGACACATCAGTAATCTCAATTGGTTGAGTTCAAGTAGGTCTGGAGTGATGGTAGAGTATTTTTTCAGTAGTGTTATTTACTTAGTGCTATTTACTTATTTATTGTCTTTCCTCAGGCTGCGACCTTTGTTTTGACACTACCGAAGCTGTGATCCGATTGGTCGTCACTGCTCTGATGGGCGTGGCTGCTGTGGTTGCCATTGTTGTCCTGGTTTATGACATCAAATCCAGAACAGGAGCGGAGAGAACAAACATCAACATCAGACACTGATGAACCAGATATTGTAAACAAGAATGTTAAACTATCTTTTGGTTTTTAAGTACTTTTCTTTTTCTTAAATGCAAAGAAACTACGTAAAAGTTAAAGGGTTAGTTCACCCAAAAATTAGGGGCAACTACAATGGGGAGAAATAATATTGTTTTTTACTTTATAAATGAATAAAATGTATTATGTCACAATATGAGGTAAATCCAGCCCTGACTCACCCTCATGTCATTCCAAACCCGTAAGACTTTCGTTCATCTTCAGAACACAAATGAAGATGCTGTATTTTAATGAAATCTGAGAGCTTTCTGTCCCTCCGTTGACAGCTATGCAATTACCATTTTGACGCTTCAAAAAGTTCATAAAGAGATTATAAAACTAATCCATATTTTCTGAAGAGCCACGATCGCTTTTTGTGATGAACAGACTGAATTTAGGCTTTTATTCACATATAAACATTGATCAGTGAACATAAACAGAAGCTCAACCAAACCAGCTTGACCCGCGAGAACAAACCTCATTGGTTCTTGCGGAAGCTCAAACGTGCAGCGTAACACGAGAATGAACCTGATTGGCTCTAGCAGAAGCTCAAACGTGCAGCGTAACATGAGAATGAACCTGATTGGCTCTAGCAGAAGCTCAAACGTGCAGCGTAACATGAGAATGAACCTCATTGGTCCTTGCGGAAGCTCAAACATGCAGCGTAACACGAGAATGAACCTGATTGGCTCTTGCAGAAGCTCAAACATGCTGCATAACACGAGAATGAACCTCATTGGTCCTTGCTGAAGCTTTAACGTGCTGTGTAACATGAGAATGAACCTCATTGGTTCTTGAGGAAGCTCAAACGTGCTGCGTAACACAAGAATGAACCTGATTGGCTCTTGCAGAAGCTCAAACATGCTGCGTAACACGAGAATGAACCTCATTGGTCCTTGCTGAAGCTTTAACGTGCTGTGTAACATGAGAATGAACCTCATTGGTTCTTGAGGAAGCTCAAACGTGCTACGTAACACGAGAATGAACCTCATTGGTTCTTGCGGAAGCTCAAATTGATTTCAAATGAAATTAACAATTGGAAGTGCCAAAACTTTAAGTTAAACAAAGACAAAACTGAAGTCATTGCATTTGGAAACAAAGATGAAATTCTGAAGGTGAACGCATACCTTAAGGCTAGGGGTCTAAAAACAAAAAATCAAGTCAGGAATCTTGGTGTGATTTTAGAGTCGAACCTTAGTTTCAGTAGTCATGTCAAAGCAACAACTAAATTAGCATACTATCATCTCAAAAATATTGCAAGAATTAGATGTTTTGTTTCCAGTCAAGACTTTTTCATGGTTTTATCACCAGCAGGGTGGATTATTGTAATGGACTCCTCACTGGTCTTCCCAAAAAGACCATAAGACAGCTGCAGCTCATACAGAACACTGAACCAGAAAATATGAACATATCAGTCCTCAGGTCCTTGCACTGGTTTCCAGTTACATTTAAAATTGATTTTAAGTACTGTTACTTGTTTATAAATCACTCAATGGCCTAGGACCTCAATCCATTGCAGATATGCTCACTGAATATAAACCTAACAGATCAGTCAGATCATCAGGATCAAGTCTATTAGAAATACCAAGGGTTCACTCAAAGCAAGGAGAGTCTGCATTTTGCCATTATGCCACTTAGCTGGAACCAGAGAGATCAGATGTGCTCCAACAGTATTCAAATCCATACTCAAAACACATCTGTTTAGCTCAATGAGCACTGTGCTACATCCGACTGATTGCACTGTATCCTATACATGTATCCTCTTCTTTTTATAACAGTTTTAATACATATAAATCAATTTTAGTCAGTCTTATTCTTTGCTTTTATTGTTTTATTATATTATTTTTTATGCATTTGTTGTGATTATTTTATGATTCCTTTTTTAAATCCTTTTTATGTAAAGCATTTTGAATTACCATTGTGTATGAAATGTGCTATATTGAAGACCTTACATTTTAAAATAAAATAAAATTGAGTAGGGCCCATGATCCCCTAAACTAGGACCACATCTATCCCACTGGAATTATAAGCAACATGATGCATCAGCTTTTTTTCTATGTTTAATCAGTAGGGGGCGCTCCATGAGCTTCATCTGCAAGACACGCACACAATCTGAGGTCTGAAGTCAAAAAAACATATGACTGAATGCAGTGTAGTTAAAAATACTAAATGTACTTTCATGTTTTTAAATGATATAAGACAATACAACAAAAAATAACAAAAAATGCACAACCCCCAAAGGTATCATATCAATATCATTTCATTGAACAAGAAAGAAGAGTGCAGAATGTCATGACAAAACGCTGAGACAGATAGTCTCAAACATCTACAGGATGTGGTCTATTTGGAACTCAGAGTGACAAAAAATATATGAAGTGAAAATAACACAAATAAAGAATTCATGTGTACACTTAGTTCTTCATTGTACTCTATTCAGTGTCTTTCACGAGGTTTGTAAATGATGGAGAGGTTTTGTTAATGCTGTTGTTTCTCTAGACATGGTCTGTAACCGCAGAGAAGAGAAGATGTTGAAAATAACCACAAGAACTGAGACCATCTGCAAACATTAGCTTTAGATCAGAGAGCAGATATCCGTTTAAGATTAGGCTGTTGCATTTAATGAGTAGCCTACATAATCTTTAAATATCCCCTCAAAACAGCTGTTAAATAAATAAAAAAGTGTTATTCTTTTCATGCGAGAAACATTGTTTCCACAGAATGCTTTTGACACTCGCCGCTCAGTTTGAGTCAAAGTGAAACCTGCAGCGGTCTGAGTTTATTTAGTGTCAGAGTGGCCCAAATAAATGTGGTTTCTGTTGAGTGGACAAACGTCTCGCTCCTGTTTATTATTGTATGTGTGCCTGATGTGTAAATGGGCAAATGCAATATTTACAGTGATTCATTGTAAAAAATAAATTAGTGAATCCATCAACACTTACATCTGATTCGTACCCTTTATGCATCCCTGAACAGCTCTTATTTCTCTATATCTCATGACATGTTGCTCAATACAGCAGTAGATCGAACCAAACGAGTGCTGCAACATTCTGGAGAGAAAAATAACAGCACCTCAGGAGAATGAGAGCTGTGTCAGTCGTCAAAGGTAAAAGCGTAGTAAACTCTGTGCTATAAATTAGTCATTAGCTATTGAAATAGCCTCTCTATGGAACAAGTGATAAACACAGGTTTCTGTTTTGCGGTGTTATTAAAAGATAAGGAGTAAAAAGTTTTTCTCCCCCAATTGGCTCCAAACCGCAAGTTATCTACAGATATTGTGTTAAAGATAATGAAACAATTGCACTGGCGTTTCAACATGAGTTTTTCAGACGTAAAGCAATTTGACGGATTTACCTCAAACGGTTGAAGAAAATGATTCACGCTGTTTTGTTCTGTTTATGTTGTTTTCTTCTGGATGGTGAGTTGTGATAGGCTACATGACCCACAAAGTCTTTGGAGCATTCAAAGGATTTAGATTTTTACAGATGTATGTAATCTAATCTTGTTCTTCAGGAGTGTTAAGTGTAGAGTCTGATGAGATAAACGTCCCAGCCAACATTTCCATGTGGGTTTTGGAAGGGCTGTCACTTGGGCTCTGATTGGGCAACCCAAATGGGTCCCAGAGAAATGTGTCCATTGGCTCCACATGGGACCTATGTATGTTAGCCCAAAGGAACACATGATAATTTGGGCCCATTTAGATGTTCATTATATTGGGCTCACTATATGGGGTCCCAAATGTGTGCTCATAGCTGTTTAGCTGTGGTAGTTTGGCTGGCTTCGTTAAGTTTGTTAATCCTTGAGTCTGCCGTTACTGAATTCCAAAATCTTTCAAAATTATCCAAATATGTAAAAGCAACAGTAAAACTTGGTTAATATAAAATTAAATATACACTTTATTGCCAAAATTATTGGGCCACCCTTCCAAATCACTGAATTCAGGTGTTCAAATCACTTCCATGGCCAAAGGTGTATAAGATCAAGCACCTAGGCATGCAGACGCTTCTACAACCATCTGTGAAAGAATGGGTCGCTCTCACGAGCTCAGTGAAGCGTGGTACCGTGATAGGTTGCCACCTGTGCAATAAATCCATTCATGAAATTCCCTCACTACTAAATATTCCACGATCAACTGTTAGTGGTATTATGACAAAGCTATTGGAAGTGGAAGCAACTGGGAACAACAGCAACTCAGTGGTAGGCCACTCACGAAGTGGTAGGCCACGTAAACAGTCAATAGCTTCAGACCTCCAAACTTTGTGTGGCCTTCAGATTAGCTCAAGAACAGTGTGTAGAGAGCTTCATGGAATGGGTTTCCATGGCCGAGCAGTTGCATCCAAGCCTTACATCACCAAGTGCAATGCAAAGCGTTGGTTGCAGTGGGGTAAAGCACGCCGGCACTGGACTCTAGAGCAGTGGAGACGTGTTCTCTAGAGTGACCAATCACGTTTGTCTGTCTGGCAATCCGATGGGTCTGGGTTTGGTGGTTACCAGGAGAACGGTACTTGCCTGACTGCATTGTGCCAAGTGTAAAGTTTGGTGGAGGGGGGATTATGGTGTGGGATTGTTTTTCAGGGGTTGGGATTGGCCCCTTAGTTCCAGTGAAAGGAACTCTTAATGCTTCAGCATACCAAGACATTTTGGACAATTTCATGCTCCCAACTTTGTGGTAAAAGTTTGGGGATGGCCCCTTCCTGTTCCAACATGACTGCGCACCAGTGCACAAAGCAAGGTCCATAAAGACATGGATTGGCCTGCACAGAGTCCTGACCTCAACCCGATAGAACACCTTTGGGATGAATTAGAGCGAACACTGCAAGCCAGGCCTTCTTGTCCAACATCAGTGCCTGACCTCACAAATGCGCTTCTAGAAGAATGGTCAAAAATTCCCATAAACACACTCCTAAACCTTGTGGAAAGCCTTCACAGAAGAGTTGAAACTGTTATAGCTGCAAAGGGTGGGCCAACTCCATATTAAACCCTACAAATTAAGAATAGGATGTCATTAAAGTTAATGTGCATGTAAAGGCAGGCGTCCCAAAACTTTTGGCAATATAGTGTGCATATTACCTTGATAGAGAGTTTATATACCTTGACACGCAGGTGATAGTGCTCAAGAGGTGATTTTTCTCAAATGAGAAGGCAGGATTGTAGGAAAGGCACACATGCCAATCATTTTTGGTCGTGGGGAAGGTGATGCAACTGCTTTCCTTTTCCTGCTTTTCCTTTTCCTTTTTTGGACAAATAAATAAAAAGAAATGAGTCAAGGATAACCAGAATCATTACCTGATGTGATGACGTAGCATCTCTTGACTCCTGGGGCCCTATCATACACCCGACGCAATGCGAAGTCAGGCGCGACACAAGTGTTTTTTGCTAGTGTCAGCCTGACGCAGTTATCATTTTCACATCCAGCGTCACGTAGTTTAAATAGCAAATGCACTCGCGCCCATCTGTTTAGCCATAGGCGTGCTGGTCTGAAAACAAGGTGTGTTCAGGCTCATTGTTGGCGTGTTGCTATTTTGAGGCAACTGAAAATGCCACTGACCAACTGAAACCTGGTCTAAAGTCAATAGCGCAGTATTTTTTGTGTTATTTAAAGGGCGTGCTAGTAATATGCGCCTATAGGTGGATGTACACTCTGTAACACACGTACACTCTGCTTATTACATACACAGGGACGCGCAGCAGCACACAAACATTTTTAAATATTAAAAATAAAAGGATTTCCTCTGGAGAAGTGTTCCGTCTTTCCGCTCACAAATTCCGCCATGTAAATAGCGAATCCGCTATGGTGCGAACGCACCAGGCTTTTAAAGAGAATGGGAGATGAGACTCTGATCGGTTTATAGCACACACCCATGACTCATTAAGAGACTAGAGACAACCCTTTTAAACCATGTGCCTGGCGTGCGGACCGTTTTTTCCTTGTTAAACTAGCAAAAGTGGATTCGGACATGCCCTAAGTGCACCTGCGCCATGCGCTTCAGACCATGCGCTCAGATAGTTAAAATAGGGCCCCTGGTCTTCATTCATCATATCTGGTCCTTGGCTCTTTAACTGTAACATTAACCGTAGGGTGATTTACAGTTAAAGACCCAAGGCCCAGATATGATGGTCGTCACTGCTCTGATGGGCGTGGCTTCTGCGGCTGATGTTGTTCTATTGATTAATGACATAGTCATGCACATGATATTGTTTAGCAATAATAAACAGTCTCTGTCTGGTTTCTTTCTCCATCTGCCTCAACATTTTTTTTTTTAATATTTCTTACATAATTTCGTTCAGTGTTATAGTCTGATGCCAGTCAGATCCCATTTAGGTTAATAAAAGGTATAAAAGAACAAATGAGCCACTCCTAAGACATGTTAACATCTTGCATAATCTTTCTTTATGCCTTGGCCAATTTCAACGACTTACAATCCATCCACCCTGTTCACTCTGACACCATATAATAGTCTTAGTTTCATCCAGATTTAGCCATGGCTTTATTGTGTATTTGCATATAGATCCATATGAACACTGTATGAACAGTGATCAGTATATCTGTACTCATGTGCACATGGGTCTCAAAGTAATAATCACTTTAAATTCAGCTCATATTTATAAGATTTCAGATTCACATCTGACCAGGAAACAAAAAGTTCAGTAGTTCATAAAATAGAAAACACTGTCAGACTATAGTGTCGACAATTTTCCCTTTTGTTCTAGTAATCAAGCATGAGACAAAAATACATTAAGTGTGATTTATGTCAAAAATATGTACATTAAAAAAACAAATGATGTACCACAAATACTAGACAAGTTAAAGATGTCTTTTTAAGTAGAATTGAGAAACCCTTGTTATTAGCGACACCAGTGGCCATTAAGTGAACTGCAGCCAGCAACTTAATGCTCGTGCACGGATTTTTGGATTTCAGATTTGGATTTTCTCGGCGAAACTGGGCAGAGTCTTTCACATAAAAATCAGTCAGGCTTTCATAGACAACCTACAGGAAGTCTGGAAAGGTCTTGTTTTTTAAGTTTCGTTACAATCTGTTCACACATTGGCAATAAAAAGTGATTAATACAAGAATATTCTTACATATAACCCTTACACTGATCAGTATGTCATGCAAAGCCGATGTTTACATTGTTACAGATTATGATTATGTACTGTTGGGGTTGATTCTCCTCATTATTCATCTTCATCCTGAGATTGATTCACTTTATCTTCACTGAAACCTGTTATAAAACACAGAAAGATTCACAGTAAAAACAATAAGTAAAAAAAATGTTTTGATAATAATGGTGATGATAATATTAGCTATATGTTCACCTACACTACACTACACCATAATGTATTACACACTGTGGAGAATATGTTGTGATTTGTGAATGTTAATTTATACTCAAATTTCTTCTTTGTTCTTATAGTCTTTTATTCCTGATATGATGCTAAATAATGGAGAGTGGTATCAACACTGACAGTTAGATTCAATAGATATAAAAGGTCTTACTGACCACTAGCTCTGGAGTCAACAATTATGCAATTAATGCAATTAATTAGTGTTGTCCAATCAATAGGGACAATTACTAAATATTAGATGGCTAAAATATACAAGAGTCTTGTTTTTTGGTCAAAACAGCACCAGATCAGCTCTATTTACTATTTGTGTTAATGGTAAAGCTGGCTGTTCTGTCTAAAGTAAAACAGCACAAGATCAGTGCTGTATTTAATATTTCTGTATTAATGGTGTTTCTTGATGTTGTTTGAATGTAATACTTACACCTTTGCCTTGGTTACTTATACTTCTTGCAGTAAAACAGTTACAGCCCAAACCATCAGACCAACACTGACACCAGATATCCCTGATACAGCACCTGACCGACCTGAACCTGTAATGATAAAGACAGACATTAGTGTAAATGTGTCTGATCTATAACACACACTATAAACATCAGCACTATATAACCTGAGTGAAGATCTGATACTGTAATGATAAAGACAGACATTAGTGTGTGTGTGTGTGTGTGTGTCTGATCTATAACACACACTATAAACATCAGCACTATATAACCTGAGTGAAGATCTGATACTGTAATGATAAAGACAGACATTAGTGTAAATGTGTCTGATCTATAACACACATTATAAACATGTGGTGGAAGGAAGGAAGGAACAGTGGTGAACCGGCGACAGGGTCATGGGTGGCCAAGGCTTATTGATGCACGTGGGGAGCGAGGGCTGACCCGTGTGGTCCGATCAAACAGACGAGCTACTGTAGCTCAAATTGCTTAAGAAGTTAATGCTGGATCTGATAGAAAGTGCACAGTGTATCACAGTTTGTTGCGTATGGGGCTGCATAGCAGCAGACCAGTCAGGGTGCCCATGCTGACCCCTGTCCACTGCAGAAAGTGGCAACATGAGTATCAGAACTGGACCACGGAGCAATGGAAGAAGGTTGCCTGGTCTGATGAATCACATTTTCTTTTACATCACGGGTGCGTGTGCGTCACTTACACATGGCACCAGGATGCACTATGGGAAGAAGGCAAGCCGGCGGAGGCAGTGTGATGCTTTGGACAATGTTCTGCTGGGAAACCTTGAGTCCTGTTATCCATGTGGATGTTACTTTGACACGTACCACCTACCTAAGCATTGTTGCAGACCATGTACACCCTTTCATGGAAACAGTATTCCCTGGTGGCTGTGGCCTCTTTCAGCAGGATAATGCGCCCTGCCACAAATCAAAAATGGTTCAGGAATGGTTTGAGGAGCACAACAACGCGTTTGAGGTCTTGACTTGGTCTCCAAATTCCCAAGATCTCAATCCAATCGAGCATCTGTGGGATGTGCTGAACAAACAAGTCCAATCCATGGAGGCCCCACCTCGCAACTTACAGGACTTAAAGGATCTGCTACTAACATCTTGGTGCCAGATACCACAGCACACCTTCAGGGGTCTAGTGAAGTCCATGCCTCTACGGGTCAGGGCTGTTTTGGCAGCAAAAGGGGGACCAACACAATATTAGTCATAATGTTATGCCTGATCGGTGTATGTTGTTCATGCTTATACTTTGAAACAATTTCAAGTGTAACATTCTAAATATCTAAAGTCCCATGAGCACAGATGTAAATAAGATATTGATACTAAAAGATTTGATGTACGCACCACTGACAGTAACACTGATGCTCCTCTGAACGGTGTGTGAGCTGCTGCTCATGTTCAGATGATAAACTCCAGAGTCTGTGGTTCTGGAGCCACGGATGGTGAGAGATCCAGATTGGTGATGCAGCTCCAGTCTGCCTTTGAATCTCCCACCAGCACTGCTGTCATGTGTTAAGAACTGATTGGTCTCTTTATTGATTTCAGCAATGAGATGGTCTTCAAACTTCCACAATATTAAATCATGTCCTTGTATTTCAATAAGACCAGTGTATAAAATGCTAGGTTCTCCCTCTGTCACTGATACGGTCTTCATTTCACCTGTCACAGCAACAAACACATATGAAGAACATATGATTAGCCTACACATACGAATAATTCTTTCGCATCTAGGTTTGACTGTCGTTAAAAGTAGTTAATGCCCCAGATATTACTGTTTTGTTATAAAATAAATAATTTGTTTTTATTTTATTTTGTGATTTTAATGACTTGATGAACTCGTATTGTACAGCTCTATACATACATCACTTCTATCCCTGCTGCACCTTTAGATTAGAGCAGCTGATGTTGTTTGTCTCATTGGCAGACAGACAGCAGAAATGGGACAAGGTAATGGGGAGGAAAGTAAAGCACAGGCAAGTCAGGGAGGAGAACAAAGAATTAGACGTGCATACCATAAAGTAAAATCTGAGCTTGTTCCAACCTCTTGCTGACTTGCATATAATAGTTTAATTTCCTTCAAGCAGTTCTTATATTTTATCCATTTCAAATGAAAACATGTCCATAATGTCCCCACATGACATTTTACATAGCTATTAGCAGGTAATTATTTGTACAGGGTATGTATGTTCTCATGTTGACATATGGTATCAAATTTTAAATGTTCAGGTCTTAAAAAGCATTAAATTTAACTATAAAAACAGTGCAGCAATACTGAATATTGATATTGAATAGGGTACAACAGGGCTAAAGGTAAATATTAATTTTATTTTCCTCTAAACCACAAGATGGTACAAAAACTTGCCGCAGCACTTTCCAAAACAAGCATGTTTTCAAGATGCACGTGGAAATTTGTCTGATCCTTGACACGATCACGGGCAGCAGCGCTAAGTTGATTATGTGCTAATATGATCTAACATTTAGGGCACTATCATACACCCGGCGCAATGTGATGCCAGGTGCGACGCAAGTGTATTTTGCTAGTTTCAGCCGGACGCAGTTTCACATCCAGCGCCACGTTGTTTAAATAGCAAATGCACACGCACCCATCTGTTCGTCCATAGGCGTGCTGGTCTGAAAACAAGGTGTGTTCAGGCGCATTGTTGGCTTGTTGCTATTTTGAGGCAACTGAAAACGCCACTGACCAACTGAAATCGACTGCCTATAGGCGGATGCACAACGTGCGTACACTCTGCTTATTACACAGCAGCACACAAACATTTGTAGCAGCAAACAAACACTTTTAAATATGAAAAATAAAAGGATCCTCTCTGGAGAAGCGTTCAGTCTTTCCACTCACAAATTCCACCATGTAAATAGCGAATCCGCCATGGCTTGAGCGCAACTGGCTTTTAAAGGGAATGGGAGATGAGACTCTGATTGGTTTATTGCACGTTATGCCCAAAACACACCCATGACTCATTAAGAGAATAGCTACAACCCTTTTGGACCATGCACCTGGCGCGCAGACCGTTTTTCCTTGTTAAACTATAGCAAAAGTGGATTCGGACACACCCTAAGTGCACCTGCGCCATGAGTTTCAGACCATGCGCTCAGATCGTTAAAATAGGGCCCTTAATGTTTTTTTAAAACGGTGTAAGTAGCAAATGAGAATCGGAAGAAAGGGTCTTGTTAATGATTTTCAGTTTTGTTCAAGGTAATTAAAGCAACAGTTTTTCAATAACGGAAGAATAGCTGGCTGGCTTTTCTATTTCTTGACATGACATGATTAGATTTAGATGGTAAATATCATATATCAAGTTGGGTGTCCACCTCAGAGATAATAACATATTTATAATTGAACAATCATATTTATAAAAAAAATAATAAAAAAGAATAATATATATATATATATATATATATATTATTAATCATATCATCTAATAAAATATATTTATTGTTACTACTGTAAAGCTATATTAAATTAACATGGGATCTCATTCAATATCTAAAGAATCTTTACTTTTTTAAAATAATTTTGTTTCTGTATTTTTAAAATTAACATTTTAATGACAATAGCCTATATTTATTAAACAAAAAATTATTAATTTATCAAAATAAACAGAAAATAGTGCAAACTTTGTTGAATTGATTATTTTGAACAAGTATTAACTTAGACATTATTAAAAAACATTTTATTTTAGATAAACATTTGTATCAATGCTTTGATACAATTAGTCTTTACTGTAAATATTTGAACATAAAAGGAATAATGTTAACATATTAATTAAGCACATGATAAACTAATGGAAATCCGTCTCAGCAAATTATTAAATAAATCCTGCATGCTTTCCTTCATTTTAAACATTAAATTTCGGTCTAATTTAATGTGAACTTCAGAGTTAATTTGAGCATCCAACTATTTAGTCCTAGAGTCATCACAGACAGAGTCAATAGAATTTAAAAGAACAGCTACTCACCAACAGCAATATATAATTTTCTGTGTAAAATCATACTGCTAGTGTTGATCTCCAGTTTATAATCTCCAGACTGATCTCTTTGGATGTTTCTGATGGTGATTTCTCCGGTCTGATCATTCAGATCAATGTTTCTCCAGTTCACGTCAACAGGGCCGTTTAATCCATTAACTGGCGTGAGACCACCGCTGGTTCTGAGGTTTGTAAATTAACATTTACTGAATGATTTTACTATCAAAATTTTAATTAATGTCGACAAACAATACGCCATTTGAAAGTTTAAAGGCTCGATCATCGATATTTACCATCATAATGTCACATCGACAACGTCATTTTAATTCATATCAAGAGTTCGCAACAATAGGCTATACAACATCGAATCTGAGAGTTCTGAATTATTTTTGTCCAGTGAAGATGGCAGACAAATTCAATCATAGAAACATAGGCGTAGTTTTAAGGCAATAAAGCAAAGCATGTAATCATTTAAGACATTTTAGTCCAAAAAGTGTTGATTTAAGAGGAATATCGATCAATCTGACTTTGTTTACATAACATGTCTTCAGATTGAATAATAATCATGTCAGTTCTCCAGTGAATTGTGAACACCAATGTTGTTTCAGTGGTAAACGCTATATTACCATCTTTGCCAAGTCTTGTGAACACAATAGCCCCGCCCCCTGCCGTTCTCTGTGCAGTGCTGATTGGTCAGACATTCAAAAAATTCTAACCGTGTCACCAGCTATTGGGACGTCCAAATATGCCCGACCTATAGGCAGCCAGGGACAAACTAGTAAAGTTCTGATGGATGGAAAATATAGCCAGCAAATATGATTACAGATAACTGTTTGTATTCCGCAGTAAGCCTTGTGTAAATTTTCAAGTTTCTATAGCCTAATACCAGTATTTTAGTTTTGTGTTCTTATGTGTATTAATAAATAATGTGTGCCACTGGTTTAGGGGTCTAGTGGAGTCCATGCCTCTACGGGTCAGGGCTGTTTTGGCAGCAAAAGTGGGACCAGCACAATATTAGGTAAATGCTTAAGAGTCTATGACTGGATCATTATTGCAGTGATTATTATGTTTCTTGCATATTATATGTTTGGCAACAGTTCCAGGATGACAATGTCAAGATTCATCAAGCTCAAATTGTGAAAGAAAGGTTGGGAGGGAGCATGAAGAAGAAGCGAACAGAGGGAGTGGCTGAGAACGATGACGTTGATGTTGTGCACTAGTTTGAGTTGTAGTTCAGTAATGGTGGCGGAGAAAGATGCAAGCGAAGCCATTCGGTCCGTTGTGGCAACGCTGCCGAATATCCAGAAGTTAAAGCCGGAGCAAGAACAATCTTTGCTGAGTTTTGTTGGTGGCCATGATGTTGTGGCCCTCCTCCCCACGGGGTTCTGGAAAAGTTTGATTTTCCAACTCACTCCGTTAGTGGTGAAGGAGTTGGCTAAGGCGAACGACATATGTCGTCATTGGTTATGGCAGATCCAGAGTAGCTCTGGGCAGATCCAATAGTTTTAAACTTCAACAGAGTACCCGTCTTCAAGGAAGTTAACGCTTGTCAATGGAGAGTGGCCAGACTCTCTGTACAAATGAAATGCATGAGAGTCTGGTAGGACCAGGCTACATGGAAGTGATTGGAACACCTGAATTTAATGATTTGGAGGGGTGTCCCAATACTTCTGGCAATATAGTGTATAACATGCTTGAAACAATATTGACTGCAATAATAGTCCAGTCAACTCTTCAGTATTTGCCTATTTAAATCCAAACAGCAATTATTTTTCTTCTTTATTTTTGGCTGTGCAGTGTATTTCTTACTCTTCTCTAGCATTCGGCTTGTGTCGGATATTGTAAAATATTGTGAAAAGCTATACAAATCAATTTAATTCAATAGAAACTGGATTAGGTTATAAAAGAAATCTTGAATTTCTTATTTTGAATGTACTGTCACACCTTAAACCAACACTACTTTTCAAAAGGATTTCAATATAGCCACACATATGATTTGAAACAAATAAAGGCTTTTTATTTCTCATTAACCCTAACCTACTGTATAGTCTCATGTGATTAAAGAAAAAGATGCCATAAATACATAAAAAAAAAAAAAAGAGTATTAATTCAATACAAAATTAATTTAGTAACATTTGGAGACATCTGATTTGGTCATTTATAAACCAAGTTCTTTCTTCCTAAAGTTGACATAAAAATAACATAAACCTCTTTGGATAATGTGAAGTATTTTTAAAGAAATTACTGACATTTTCCTCTGAATAGCACATTATACTAACTTTTGGCAGTTGCTGCTGTTGTCTTTAACTAGCTTAAAGCCATTATAGTAAACCTGTAACCATTCCACAGCATCTAAACTGTTCTCGGACAATTAATTGACAGTTACTCACCATGGACAGTAACTTCAAATGTCTTCGATTTTGGATCTGTGCCCTTGATGTCTACACTATAAAGTCCAGCATGTTCAGTTGTGATGTTCATGATGGTCAGTGATCCCGTCTGTTTGTCCAGCTTCAGTCTGTCTCTGAATCTCCCATCGGCACCATCATATGTGACTGCATCTGCTTCATTCATTTTAGCAATCATTACATTACCAAACTTCCATATTATATCATCTCTCTGTACTTCAGTAAGATCAGTGTGTAGAGTGACAGAATCTCCCTTCATCACTGACACTGACACTGACTTCTCTGCATCTGTGTAACCAAACATACCTGAACAACAAACAGAAACAATTTTTGGTACATAATATTGTAAGCTTATATAATATTGTAATAGTAGTGCTGTAAATACACTATAGTAATGAAAGCAATTTCATAGGCAATGTATTGTTTGTTTACATAATGCTACCTTTTCTTGTGCAATGCTAAAGGGTCAATGACATGACGTGAATATTTTTGTGTTTTAAAATAATTTGATAAATTCAAAATATAATTTGATTCTATAAAACCTATTTAGTTTTAATTCATTTGCAGTACATTCAAACAATAAATATTATTGTATGTTTTGGCATCTTAAACCCCCAAAATGTCAGGTGGCGCAACAGTCCGAGCAAATGAACAGACAAATGAAAAAAATTATTTGAATTGTTGTTTTAATAATAAGAATTTCAAAATAAAATACTGTGGCTTAATTTTATGGTTGAAACCTTTCATATAAACATACAAACAGTTTTAAAGCTGTTGTTGCAACACGGTCTCACTCCTATTCGTCACATATTGACGCTTGGTCAGTTCCCTTCGGCGTCACTTTTTAACGCACAGGGCACCACTTTAGCGTCATTTTCTGACGCGCAGGGAACTCCATTGATTTCAGTTGTTTGCCCAATGCATCAGATCAAGACGCATTTAATTTTTTGCATTTGTAAAAGTAGACATGATTTTATAAATATTTATATGCTACTTTTATATTTTGCTGCAACTAACCTCACTCCTACCCTAAACCTACCCACTTCTCAATAATATAAAACACATAACAGGCAAATACAAGTACAGTCACAGGTATTTATTGCAAAAACTGACCAAAAACAGTTTAAAAGTATTAACTCATGTTGCATTCCAAGTCTTCTGAAGTCATACAATATCTTTATGTGAACAGAGTTGATCTTAATGTTTTAATCGCTGAAATGATGACACACTCCACTCAGTCATATCTCATTCAAAATTTTAAATGATACACCCGACTCTTTAGCATGACGCGATCGGTCACGAGACACACGAGAGCCAATGGCATTTCACTATCAAAGCTGACGTAATGTTTCTTCGGGCGGCAATTTTTGAAATGTTTATGATCTTCGGTGGATGGAGACGCTGATCGCTTTTGGGTATTTTCTTCACACAAATCAATCGTTTGGCCTCGGAACACTTGGATTATTTGTACTTTTTGAATAAATTGTGGCTGCAGTCGTATCTGCCTGTTATAGTCTTATTTTTATAATACACAAATGGGTGGGTTTAGGGATGGGGTTGGGTTACGTGTTCAAACGTGTCTGAACAGCGTAAATAAAAAAAAAAAAATGTAAATAAAATTGTGCTGGCTGATTAAATTAAGAATCACACTCCATGTCATAATGGCAAAATCATAACGCAATATATAATTTCATCATGACGATAACCATGACCAACGCGTCCAAAGGTTTCTCTTTGAAATCAATGGAGTACTGCGCGTCAAAACGACGCTAAAGGGGTGCCCTGTGCGTTAAAAAGTGACGCCGAAGGGAACTGACCAAGCGTCAATATGTGATGAGTTGGTGTGAGACCGTGTTGGTTGAGATGATTGAAAAACTTTTGTCTGGCCATTTCTATATTCTTAAATGTCAGGGTGGCACAACTGCAAAATGGCTCTTTTATGAATTGACAAGATAATAACAGTAAGCATGATGATGCAGCATCCAGAGGAGCCCAGTTGATTCTTGTGGCAAAGTGAAAAGATTTGTAGATCTCTCTCAAATTCTGATAAAATCAGCTACTTTGGTTACTTTACTATGGGTAGGTTGATTCACTTTCCATGTCAGGTGGTACAACCAAAGTAAAACTAGGAAAATGCTATTTATCATAAACTTCTTTATTGTATTTAAAAAATATGAATTTGCTAGCATGGGCAAAAGCTATAGCGTGTTCAATATAAAATTAGTTGCAGAAGTCAGGTGGCGCAACTGAAATTAACGTCCCTATATGAAATAAAAAAAACATTTAAGTTAAATAAATAATGAATTTAAGCTAAGATTGTCTATTATTATTTGAACAAGTTAAAGATATTAGGTGTCTTTAACTACTATGTACTTGTCCGAGGCGTTTGCAAATAAATATTTACAAATATTTACATCAGTTTTCAGTGTCGGTAATGCAAGTAAACAGATTTGTTGTGTTGTGTTTCTTGAAAATTAAGTCTAATGTGGCTTGTAATTTGCAAGACATGCAAATTTGAAATGGTATGTGGCTGTATGAAGATCACATGCAAACAAAAATATGCACAAATAAAAAAACACATGTAAAAATATTAGTAATATTCATGTAGCCTGAACGCATACTGTATACAAAAGAAATCCAATGTTACTCTTTAGGTTTAAACACAGAACGTTCCCTTAACATTTCCATATGGATCCCATCCCACTTGGTTAATTTTCTTGAGGAACCAAATAAGAACGTTTTAATAATGTTCTCTGTTATATATTGTAACCAAAACCTAACATTCCCAGAAAGTTGCAGAGAGTTTTTCTGTAACAACCTAAAGAACCTATACAGAACATTCCCTGCAGGTTATTTATAGGTTTTATTTTTATAACCTAAAGAGAACATTCCCAGAACATTCCCTGCAGGTTATTTATAGGTTATATTTTTATAACCATGAAAACTTGTGCGATGACTAATACAGAGATTATTCTAATGCTGAAAGGTGTCATTTTTCATAACCACGATAACATATATTTAGCAGAATTACATGTTTGAAATTAGCTTAATACAGCTTTTAATAAAATGTACAAATTAGATCAGTCAAAACGCATTATAATGGTCGGATAAGTCCAATTTCATAGCTAAAAATATTAAGGCAAGGCTGTGTGCCTCTGATCTGCACGCGCTTGTCTGTGAATAAATTTCATATTTTAAAAACCCCTAAACTGTGTTGAAATTGTTATTTGGTGCTGAAGAAACATACAATTTAGGTTATTGTGGTAAACAAGCTCCACAAATACATGGGCCTGTTGCCCAAAGGTAATCTTATTTAATCCTACATATAATGATTTATGTGCTTGGATTATTTCTATTGATTAAACAATAGTTCAAAACAAGACATGGTGGTAGTAGGCTACTGATTATTGACGTCCATCCATCCGTCTTCCATGCTGCTTATACCATATGGGACGCGGCAGTGCTGGACGATTACTGACATACAGCAGGGTAAATGATATAAGAGTAAAGAGGTTAGGGGAACGTACTATTTATGTAAAGAAAACGTTCCTGGCTAACCAACGATGGGCTTATCTGGTATCATGATACTTATTAACATGATTAATCGCATCAGATAATACAATATCTTCTTAAACGTCTAAAGGACGAAGTCGGCATTAGGGGCACGGCACTGGACTGGTTCTCATTTTACCTCTCTGATAGATCAGTAAAGGTGATGATTGGAAACTCGTCCACCCCCTCTGCACCACTCACCTATGGGGTAGCCTTTCTCAGGGGTCCCTCTTGGGACCTATTTTATTTTGTTTGTATGCTCCCCTTGGGTTTGATCATGAGGAAATATAATATTTCATATCATTGTTATGCTGACACTTTGTTGTCTTTGGACCCCCTGGTGCTGTCTCTGATATCACTAGTAATCTAGATTCTGTGTCATCAAACATTAATCCTTTTGCTAAAAACTTAGGTGTGATTTTTGACACAGATCTGAATTTTGAAAAACAGATAAGTGCTGTGGTGAAGAGCAGCTTTTTCCAACTCACAACGTGTCTACACCGGACGCAAGCGGCGCGACGCGACAAAAGACAATAAAGCCCACTAGCTTTAATCAGTGCTGTTGACTACACTGGATGTGGCGCGACACGACACGACAAATCCCCCGACAGTAAACTGAAGCCTCGTTCTATTTATGACGTAGCCTACTGACATGAAGGACAAATGCTTTGCAACGGTCGCTTTGTTGCGTCCAGTGTAGACATCTTCTAGGTGTTGCCGGTGTAGACACGGTTAAGGCAAAAAGCCAAATTAAAATCTATGCTCTCATTCAAGGATATGTAGATATTTCCCAGCTTCTTCCAGACTTGACTATTGCTATGCACTTTATATGGGTCTCAGTCATTCATTGTTAAATCGCTTGCAGTTGGTCTAGAACACAGCCACAAGGTTGCTGACTGGCACTAGGAGGAGGGAAAGCATTTCTCCAGTCCTAGCGTCTCTTCATTAATTACCAGTGCAGCATAGGATCCATTTTAAGATTTTATTATTTGTTTATAAAACGTTAAATGGTTTAGCCCCATCATACTTGTCCGAACTTCTCAGCTACCAACAATCCTCTCAGCCTCTCGGATCCTCTGATAAACTTTTCCAGCATATACCCCGCTCTCGCTTTAAGTTTAAAGGGATAGTTCACCCAAAAAGGTAAATAACCCCATGATTTGCTCACCCTCAAGCCATCCTAGGTGTATATGACTTTCTTCTTTCAGACGAATACAATCAGAGTTATATTAAAAAATGTCCTGGCTCTTCCATGCATTATAATGGCAGTGAATGGCAGCCCAAAATTTGAAGCCCAAAAAAAGTGTATCCATCCATTATAAAAGTAATCCACGCGGCTCCGGAGGGTTAATAAAAGCCTTCTGAAGCAAATCAATGGGTTTTTGTAAGAAAAATATCTATATTTAACACGTTATCAAGTAAAATATCCGGCAGACCACCGTCCGTATTCAACTTACGAAAAAAGCGTAACTGGCGCGACGATGACGTTGAACATAGCGTAAGCATTTTGAACTGTGAGAGGCGTTACACTTTCTTCGTAAGTTGAATTTTTCACCATTTGGGTGAACTATCCCTTTAAGGGGGTTCATGCTTTTTCTGTAGCTGGTCCTAGACTATAGAACAGCATACCTCAGGACATAAGATCTGCACCTTCCCTTCCTGTTTTCAAATCCCGCCTGATGAACTGTATTTTATGTATTTTAATGTGTTTTTTGTATTGGTTATTTGTTCTTTGTTTTTAAATGTGTTATATAAATAAACTGACCTTGACCTATCTATATAGCACTTTATCTATTAGGTTATCTGTTCTGGGAACCAGAAACTAACATTCCCAGAACGTTCTGGGAACCAAAAATTGTTAGCTGGGAATGTCTCTTGAGGTAGGCCTATGGAATGTCTCTTGTTCTGAGGTATAAATAAAGCACAATTCTATGACTAGTTTATATGTGGATTTGTGTTAATGGATGTTAAATGACAGAACAGGGCTCAGCAGACAGGGACGGACGTTTCGCATGGACACAAAGACTGAACAAAATGGCACAATGCATACATTTTATTTGCTGTTTTAATGTAAAATATTTCCTATTTATTTAACCTACCTTTTTGGAATAAATATATTTAAAATTAAATAAGGTGGGGTTGGGTGGCATAACTATTTTGAACACGTAAAATGTATTAGCACAATAATTCAAACCGGCCCTAGTTAATGTTACATGGACAGACAGGTTGCAACAACAGCAGCAGTCGATAATTTACGAGCTTTATGCTATATTCGCAAATACTGTTCCATTTTTGGTGTAGCTGCACCCTGTCTGGTGACAGCGACAGTAACTCAGCCGAACTAAAGACCAAAAGGTGAACCTTGACTAGGCCAATTAGTCTATTAGTTTTACTTTTAGTAGTTTATTTACTATTATTAGTTTATTGCAAAGACTACTGTATATTTAATTGACTATTAACAGATTTGTTGTAAATCTAGTTGTAGCCTACCGTAACTGTCATTCAATATGAAAATACATTTTGATTTGGTTAACTGTATATGTGTTCTTAATAATGGTCTTAATAATTGTAGCGGTCTCATAGCACGCGCAGATGCATAGTAAACATTCCTGAGGTAAATAAAGTAAAATAAAAAATGACAGCGCCTCAGCTGCTTCTCAACACTTTTACTTTGTTTACATATTCATACAATATACAAATGTAACATTCATTGCCATAACCATTCATAAATACTCTAGTTTGTATAATAATAACAATATTTATGAATACTCAAATGCATAGCCTACATAGACTCCATCGCAGAGCCGTTTAAAAACTCTTCCAGCGGCCTTCCTGCTCCATCAGTTCAGAGTGACTGGTGACACGACGCGCAATGACAGTTGGGTGATTTTCGCACTCCGCTCCCTTTGAAGTGATGTATCGATGTTCCCTTATTCCCTACGCCGTTCGCAGTGCCCTTTGAACTAAACATGTTCGCTCCCTTTGGATTGGAATCTCACTTAAGATGGCGGAATACCCTGTGAAGTCCACTTCGCAGTCCACTTACGGTCGAATGGAACGCACCTTAAGTCAAACAGCCCTCACAAAAAAAAGGTAAAACAACGATGTTGGACGATTTTGAAGTTGGAAGAGAAAATGAGATGTTTTTCGCCCTAGCGCGATACTTCCGCCTAGGTCACGCGTGACCTTTCCAACGTGATTACGTAATACGTGGCGCATCGCAGAGTACAAACATTTGAGGTTAAAAAGTATATCATTTTTTATATTTTTAGAAAATCGCAGATCGTTTCGCTAGATAAGACACTTATTCCTCGCCTGGGATCGTGTAGAGCTCTTTGAAGCTGCATTGAAACAGCAATTTGGACCTTCAACCTGGTATTCCCCAGTGAAGTCCACTATATGGAGAAAAATCCTGGAATGTTTTCCTTAAATGTTCAGTGTGTAGTATTTATGATGATCTATTAACAGAAATGCAATATATACATATATATACATAACTATGTTTTCAGTGGTGTATAAAGACCTTACATAATGAGCCGTTATGTTTTTATTACCTTACAATGAGCCTTTCTATCTCCATACACCGCGGGTCCCCTTACAGTGAAGTCGCCATTTTGCATCGTCATGTTTCTACAGTAGCCCTAAATGGACAAACTGCTCTACAGAGTGCTAGTCACTCTCTGCTCTCTCAGACGACGACGCTTCGAAAGGGAGGGGTGATCGGTGGCCTGTTGCAATTGGCAACCTCACTGCTAGATCCTGCTAAAATTTACACACTGCACCTTTAAAAACCTTCATTTCTTTTCGACTTAAGAAACAAAGACATGAAAATCTTGGATGCTGTAAATTATCAGGAAATTTTAATTCTGAAGTGAACTACTACTTTAAATTAAAAACAAGTTAAAAAGGAGTTCAAAAACACCTTTATGAACAAATGTGCTGTTTGTCTATTCTGAACAACAGCCTGCCTGATAATGACAATAACTCTCAAAATATGAAGAATGATTTTCTGTTCTGTTCGGCTAAGCTTTAACCGATGCGTTTGTGTTATCAATAATAAGCCTTTATTAGGCCTACCTATCATCACAATAGTGAAACAGAACGACATGACAAGACGTCAGCGCCGTCTAGTTTTCACTAAAGAGCACACGTGCACCAACAACTTAAGTCCCAAAAACCTTTATAATGGCGCTGTCATGTCATGATTTATCACAATATCTATTTATAGAAAAGTAATAATCGTTAAGAATGTTAAAAACACCGAATATAGGCTAGCATATAAAACAAATTAAAGAATGATAGCAAATGCGCATTATAGCTGTTTCCGGTTTATAATGAAACCGAAAGTATTAAAATTACAAATATAAATGTGACTCACCGTCCACGAGTAATAGAAAACACAAAAGGAAAGAAACGTTCCTCATACTGATGTTGCTTCTCACCGAATCTAAACTCAATGAAAGCAGTGATCCAGGGTACTGATGATGATGGGCTCGAGTCAAACCCTCCCGGTCACGTGATTTCTGCGACGGTTGTGCTACGTCATACTAAGTGCGCCAAAGAAAACCTAGGCTGAATCCGAAATCGCCCCCTACACCCTCATTCACTATTCCCTACGTTAGTCCACTAATACAGTTCACTTGAAGGAGTGAATGAAAACGAGTGAGTGAATACGGACAGACGTTGTGTGTACATAGGCTGTACACTCGTTATTGCGGTGCAATGTGGGACTGAATGAGTGCACTCAATAACGTCCACTATGGTTTTGGACACCACTACAAATGGCTGTCCCCTCAAATAATGCACTGTTTGAGGGTATGGGGGCGATTTCGGATTCAGCCCTAGACTTGGTCAAAAATGTTTCGTTTTTTTTATTTTTTTTTTTGCAAAGTGTATTTACCAACCATAGACTGATCCCACCGTTCATCAAAACAGTGTCATTTTTCGTAACAATCTATTATGTGGGACAAAAAAAAACTCCAATCAATAAAAACACATTTCATTAAAATAATTAAAATAACAAAGCTCACTTAATGCTTGAAATTTTTCGCGGCATATGTTGACAGATAAAAACGGTTTCTTGTGACACAAAAGGGATTTTCTCAAGCGGCATTACCAAAGGCTTTGTTTAGCCGCCTATACGCTTTCCGCGTGTCGCTTGGTCTACACAAACCGTGAGCATGGATGGACGCATGCGCACTACAGAGTTGACGGCACACGGACTCTCATAATGGGCTTTTCTCATTTCTGCAATAGAACGTAATTCTTTTTAAATCTATGACTTCCAATGATTTGGACTTGAGATAGAAATAAAAATCTGTCCTAGCAATCTCTATAAAATCATGCCACAAATAATTATCCTATCACAAACGTCTGTGAATATGTAATTTTCCCATTTTCACACGGTCTTCATGTTCAGTCTATTTTTTTTTTAAATGTCATTAAAAAATATTTTTTTAAAAAAAGTATAAATATCAATTAACGAACAAACACAAAAACACAAATCACTTGCATTAGACAGTTTAATTTATTTATCACAATTATCCTTATTTGCATATGTATTCACATATACTTAAAAGAGTTGAAAGTAAAAAAAAAAAAAACCCTTCCCAATAAGAGAATATAGATCAATTCAGCAGTGAATGAGTTTCTGTTCTCCAGAATATAAATGACATGTGTAAATGTGTAAAACAACAAAAGAAACCCCAGACAAACATCAACATTTATTCATTCAGCAGCAAATGTTTTTATCAGAAGCGACTTAAAAAAATTAAACAACAGTACTGAATTTCAAGTGTTTCATAATAGCATAGAGGTAAAGCAGAAGTGAAGGTAGAGAACAGTGGAGATAAGTTTTCTACTATTATTTGGTTAAACATCCATAGAAAGTGCATTTATAGATATACGATTAAGTCAGTTAAGTGCTCACAGAAGAGTCTATTTGGAAATTACAATGGTGGAGGTCAGTCAAAAAATTTATTATTTCTGCAATAAAAAAATCACAATAATCCCGAACAGACACAGCATGATACAGCATTAAAGATATGTACAAAAACAAGCAAACACATTCATCAGCTGCACTTATCTTTTGAGCTTATATAGTGAATATTCACAGAAATGCACACATTAGTCAGAGAAACACAAGTGTGGTGCATATAATATCTTATAGTATCTATACAGTACATGACATTTCTCATAAGGTCAGTCCTTGATCATTCATAAGTGGGAAGTGTTTTTAGAGGCACATAACATTTTACTTATATATTAATAACATTATACCGTCTCCATACTGGATCTGCTGCATCTCTCTCCACTCTTCAATAGAGATTCTGACTCACTTCGTCTGGTTTGACTGGAATCTATAAGAAAACAGAATAATCAATATCAAACAAAGATACATGAGGACATACATGTATTTTTGGATTATTATATTTATCAACTTTTTATTTATATACAAGATGTTACATTAAAGTAAACCTGGGCTACTCACCAATGACAGAAACGTTGAACTTTATGTTTGACTGCACTTTTCCATTGTTGGCAATCAGTAGTTGATAATCTTCAGAGTCTGTGGTTCTGGTGTTTGTGATGGTCAGAGATCCAGTCTTACTGTCCAGCTCTAGTCTGTCTTTGAATCTCTCATCAGCACCATCATGTGTCTTCTTATTGGTCTTATTGGCCGCTCTACTGATTCTTGCTATGACGCTGCCTTTAAACCTCCACTCGATCACATCGTCTCTCTGTAGTTCAGTACGTTTGGTGTCGAGAGTGAGAGATTGTCCCTCGATCACTGTCTTTGGTTCTGTTTTATCGACAAATGAGGCCAGAATTCCATTAAACAACATTTTGTCCATAGTTTACACTATTACAAACAAACCTACTTCTTTTGATTTAGTTAAGCACAGGAAGCCCAGTATTATCTGAAGGAAACACTCACCCATTTCCTGGGGCCTCTTTGACTGAAAGCAGTTATACGACCTCACTCTCCCAAACAAAACTGAGAATGAAGGTAAAACACTGAACAATAACCACAGAGCATCATCTTGTGTATCTAAGGCCCTGTTTACACCTGATATTAAGATGTGTTTTAGTCGATCTGATGGTCATGGGTGGCCAGTGCCACACCTGACTGAAGCTTGACCACCCCTGTTGCCAAGCATTTTGACCGCATTAACAGCTGACTTTTCACCGTTTAAAGAACACACTTCAGCTAAACTACGTTGTAACTACACCGCTTAATATGGAAAAAAACAACAAGTCCAAAAATGTCTATAACAAGTGGACATGGCAGCCCTGAAAGAGTGCGCTTGGCGAAGCAGCTTAAACAAAAACACATAGCGAGACGCGAGCGTAACGGTCAAAAACGTTCATCAAGTACATGCTTTCAACACAACTAAATTAGCAAATTTATTATAGCCTACATGGGCTTGTCATGTTATGCCACGCAAACATGCAATCATTACATAGGAACAATAATCGCGGAGAAAGCCATGCAACACTCTTGAACTCTTACACCGCAGAAACAAACACTCATTTAGATTGTTGAACGCGTCGGATAAAGCAACACAGTCTCATGAATAATTATAAGACATCTCGTCATATACTGTATATACACTATATTGCCAAAAGTATTGGGACACGCCTCCAAATCATTGAATTCAGGTGTTCCAATCACTTCCATGACCAAAGGTGTATAAAATCAAGCACCTAGGCATGCAGACGCTTCTACAAACATTTGGGTCGCTCTCAGGAGCTCAGTGAATTCAAGTGTGGTACCGTGATAGGTTGCCACCTGTGCAATAAGTCCATTCGTGAAATTTCCACACTACTAAATATTCCACGGTCAACTGTTAGTGGTATTATAACAAAGTGGAAGCAATTGGGAACAACAACAACTCAGCCACGAAGTGGTAGGCCACGTAAAATCACAGAGCGGGGTCAGCGCATGCTGAGGTGCACAGTGCGCAGAAGTTGAAAACTTTTTTTGCCATCCCAATGAAATCACAGGGTCTTACCTGGCCACCCCTGAAAAAATATTCTGGCTACGCCCCTGCGAGGGAGACACATCTCCGTTTACACCTGGTGTTTTAACCGATTTCTTTTGTCCATTTTCAACCACTTCTGTCCAGATTTCTTCGTGGGGAGGGTCTATGGGTGGGTAAATGTATGAGCTTTTTCAGATATTTTGATCTAATGGAAGAAATAAGCTTGTGCAATTTACATATGAAAGCGCTCAGAGATGACAGAAAAACACACTGAGAGCATCAACTTTCGTTTCTGCTCTGACAGCCGCAAGACCAAAGCCGAACGCTGTGTGTGTGTGTTAGAAATCAGGAATGGTGAGAGAACATTGTTCTTGGTATGTTTTCGTCTTCAAACCAAACTTGGGTCTTCAGCTGATAAAGTTTAAATCCCGTCTGGCTAGCGCTTTTCCCATAATGTTTACGCATTAGGTCAGCAGGTGGAAAGTAGGGGGTCTTTTGGGGCTGTTCAAATGCATGTGACTCACTGTCCACTGTTTGGCCCCGGTTACACCTGGTATAAAGAAGCGTTTCGGTCGATCGGATCACAAGTGGCTGATGCTAAATACAGGTGTAAACGGGAATGTGTCTCCCTTGTCTACTTGTGATCCCATCGACCAAAACGCATCTTAATACCAGGTGTAAACAGGGTATACCTCTGGAACTGGTCGAAAGTGGACAAGCTCAAAACTTTTTAGACCCAGTTTACACCTGTATTTAACATTGTCCACTTAGGATCGAATCGACCAAAACGCATCTTAATACCAAGTGTAAACACATTTTCCATCACTTGAGCATTTTCTTTCATAATAAAGTATTACATTCATCACATCTAACAAAACATTCAGAAATCAGTTCAAAAGATTTGCAATTCTGTTACTTACCATTCCAGTTTTTAATGCCCGCAGCCAAACAGCCAACTGTAATTATCAACAAAAGTACTAGAGCGATTGACATCCAAACGACATGCGAGTGGGATTTTGTAACATCTAAAAAAAGATTTTAAAAAAATCTGAAATTAGCGCAGTGTTGGGAAAATACTTGTCATACTGGCACAAATACAACGAGGATCTCCGTCACCTGCATCTTATTCAAATAAACTACACTAAATATAATAGCAAAACAAATACATACTCACCACTCACAGTAACGCTGAATCTCCTGCATTTGGTCCCAGCGTTATTGCTAATCTGTAGAATGTAAAACCCAGAGTGTTCAGATCTGACATTTGAGATGGTCAGAGATCCGCTTAGTTTGTCCACCTTCAATCTATTATTAAATATCTCACTGTCACCAGCATCTAATGAGATCTCCCGAGTTTCTCCATCAATTTTAGCAATGGCAGTCGCGTCGCTTTGACACGGGTTAAAATGAACTGGATTGCCTTTTGTGGCCCTTGCAAACTTCCACAGCATCAGATCATCTTTCTGTAGTTTAACATCAGTGTTCAGAGTGACAGAATCTGCCTCCATCACCGAGACTGACTTTATTTTATCTGCGTCTGGATCAAACACACCTGGAAAAGTTTCACAGTTGATTATTTGCACAGCAACGCATCATAATAACGTACATAGGGGAGACAGGGGAATGTTGTCACACTTTTATGTCAGTTTCTGTAGAATATATAGAACCTATTTCCACTCTTATTGATCGGGGAAAAAAAGATGCAGTTCGTTTAATTCACTGACCCTATAGCAGACATATCTGTATTTAAAATATATTATAGGATAATTAACAGTTTTATTTAATCTAAATTTAGCTTAACAATAGAACAATTATGAAACTCTTTTATGTTTTGGTCAACAGGTATTGTAATTAATAAATGTGTAAAGGTTTAATATACAAAACGTGTGACAACGCGGTTAAAATTGCATAATAATTTGAAACCACATTTGTGTAATCCGACCTTCTAACTATTACAATGTGGTCCAAAAACTCCTTAACTGTGGGCTTCCTAAAATGGGACAGGTAACATGACAACAAAGAGAGAGAGTAGGGGTCTTTTGTGGCTGTTTGAACACATTCGACCACATGAGCGTTTACACTACGAAAGCAACCCGGTCAAATGCGTTTTCGACTACCTCTGGAAGTGGTCTAAAGTGGACAAGCTCAAAACATTTTAGATCCCATTTACACCTGTATTTAGCATCGTATGGTTAAAGGGTTAGTTCACTTAAAAATGAAAATTTCTCCATGATTTACTCACTCTCAAGCCATCCTAGGTGTATATGACATTCTTCTTTCAGACGAATAAAATTATATTAAGAGTTATATTAAAAAAAGTCCTGGCTCTTCCAAGCTTTATAATGGCAGTGAATTTAAAGAGCAAAAAAGTGCATCCATACATTATAAACGCACTTCACACGGCTCCGGGGGGTTAATAAAGGCCTTCTAAAGCAAAGTGATGTGTTTTGGTAAGAAAAATATCCATATTTAAAATTTTATAAAGTAAATATCTAGCTCCCACCAGACCACCAAAAAGCGTAACTGACGCAATGTAGTACGTAGCATAAGCATTTTGAACTAGGAGAGGCGTTACACTTTTTTTTTTTTTTTTACAGGTGGCGTCTGGCGGGAGCTAGATATTTTACTTCATAAAGTTTTAAATATGGATATTTTTCTTACACAAACCCATCGATTCGCTTAAGTAGGCCTTTATTAACCCCCAAAGCCGTGTGGATTACTTTTACAATGGATGGATGCACTTTTTGGACTTCAAATTTTGGGCTTCCATTCACTGCCATTATAAAGCTTGGAAGTGTCAGGACATTTTTTAACATAACTCCGATTGTATTCGTCTGAAAGATGAAAGTCATATACACCTAGGATGGCTTGAAGGTGAGTAAATCATGGGGCAATTTTCATTTTTGGGAGAACTATCCCTTTAAGGTCGTAATTTCAAACCACATTTGTGTAATCCGAAAACCTAACTATTACAATGTGGTCCAAAAACTCCCAAACTGTAGGCTTCCTAATATGGGACAGAGCTGGTAGGTCACATGACAACAAAGAGAGAGAGAGAGAGAGAGAGAGAGAGAGAGAGAGAGTTTAAAGGCCAGAAAAGAGGAAGGAACTATACGACCCTAGAGAGAGACATTTCACCACAAGACATTGGTAGGAATCTGAGGCTGATCGTGACCTTCTTTCACGCACGGATTAAATCTTCACTATAATAAAGTTACAATGGAACGGCCAAGCGGGTGAGATCAACCTGTTTATATTATCAGTTTTCTGCCATTATTTATGCTGTAGTTGCTTTTGTAATCACTGTGAGTTTCTATGTTAGTTGACTGTAACTGTTAGTGAACTTCTTAAACCCTTCTACATCATTTAAAAAACTATAATAAACTGCATATTAACAGATAAATAATCAATACGTTCAAATTGCTGGTAAATATAATCATTATTGCGTTACTCACCAGTTAGTCACATTGAATCTCTTGTTTGAGGATCCACTCGTGCTGATTATGTTCACTTTATAAAGTCCCGAGTGGTTGGTTCTGATGTTCCTGATGGTTAGAGATCCAGATTCCAAGTCCAGCTCCAGTCTGTCGCTGAATCTCCCATCAGGACCATATGCCAGGGATGTTTGGTCTTTGATTTGAGCTATAACAGCATTTTCAAACTCCCACCATATCTTATTATGTTTTTGTATTTGATTAAGACAAGTGTGTAGAGTGACAGAATCTCCCTCCTTCACTGAGACTGACTTCACTCCATCCGTCTCAAACCCAAACACACCTAGAGAACAGATATACATAGTTAATCACATATTAAACTCACTGTAAAATATGTAAAACTATCTGAACAACCATAAAATACTTCAAGCTGAACAATACAGAATCAAAATTTCACCACTTTTGTTTTTAAAGGTAACAAAGATGCATAAAATGCATATTTAAAGATTTGGTTACACTTTATTTTAAGGTGTCTTTGTTACACTGTAAGTATGGAGTAATATTAAGTACATTACTTAGGCTACTATAGGGTTAGGATTAGGGTTTGGTTTAGTTTCATGTAATTATGCATAATTTATAGTTATTGCTATAGTAACCACATGTAACAATGACACTATAAAATAACGTGTTACCTAAGATTTTTGTTTTTATAGTAGGTAAATAAAAGCGTGTACGCATTCACCACAAAGTGCAAATACACTGACAATCCAAGAAAACTACAATGGCGTCATGACGTTTAAACGTAAACACATACGCGCACGCACACTGACTACATGCAAGTCACACGCGGTGCATCGGAAACAAAATGTATTTATATTTATAGAATACCGCCACCAAAACAAAGGCATTATTACACAACGAATAAAACCGTGCGTGCGTTCCACTTCCGGTTTCTAAAGCGTGAAAACGAAAGTGATGAAAAATAAACATTACTTACCTTCAGCGAAAAATAAGAGAATGGGGAAAATGAGGTTTTTCATATTTCTCAACACGGCAGTAAAATATGAATTGTAAGGCGATTATTTATATAAATATGTGCCGTTTCTGATTCAGAGTGTTTGTAGTTTCCGAGCCGCTCCCGCAGATTACAGACTGAAGGCCGAGATTCAGGGATGATTTTTCATAACGATATCTAAATGCTAAAAGAGAAATCAGTGCGCTTGTGTTTGAGGTAAAAGACGATTAAAAAGCATCTGCTGGAAACAGCATGATCTCGTGTTAGCGTCTAGCTGGACAGCGCCACCTAATGAAGGGAACTAATAAATCTAGTTAAGGTGGTTGAGATCTATCTCACCAGTCTTTCAAGGGTACTCACTCAAATCATCCGAGAACACAACACCGGAAACTGGACCATTTAACATCTAGGTACCACTTCCTCTTGTACCACAGATGTTTCCAGTGTTTATTCTGAAAATGCCAGTTGTGTTTTCAAATTTACACTCTGAGAATGTTTACTTTTAGAAACAGAACAGAACAATCTTGACCCAGACAGAACAAAGCATAAGATGGAACACACGAGTGGTCAAGGAGTTTGTTACATTAGTGCAATAGATACATGTTAACTGATTCAAAAACTATATTCTCAAATATCTGAAACCATTCATTTGACCTGCCCTCTAAAAGATTAACATCATACATTAAACAACATATTAACAGACACAAGATTACAACTCAAACTGCTTCATACATTAAAGGTAAGTTCACCCATAAATTAAAATTCTTTCATTAAATACTCACCCTCATGTCGTTCCAAACCCGTAAGACCTTCGTTCATCTTCAGAACAGAAATGAAGATATTTTTTGATGAAATCCGAGAGCTCTCAGGCCTCTCCGTAGACTGCAATATAATTACCACGTTCAAGGCCCAGAAAGGTGGTAAAGACATAGTTAAAATCGTCCATGTGACTTCAGTGGTTCAACCTTAATTTCATGAAGTGACAAATACTTTTTATGCACAAAAAACAAACAAAAATAACAACTTTATTCAACAATTTCTTGTAGTCTGTGTCAGTCTCTTACGCTGTTGACGCAGTGTAAACAGTGCAGCGCTACCTATTTCTACGGCAGAACGGCGCGCGCGCATGCGTCGTGCTGCTCACGTGAACAGCGTCGGCCAATGGTAAGCCGGCGTTCTGGAAGTGCTGCACTGTTTACGTTACGTCAACAACGTATGAGTCTGACAGGCTAAAAGAAATTGTTGAATAAAGTCGTTATTTTAGTTTGTTTTTTTGCACAGAAAAAGTATTCTCATTGCTTCATAACACTAAGGTTGAACCACTGAAGTCACATGGACTTTTTTAACAATGTTTTTACTGCCTTTCTGGGCCTTGAAAGTGTTAATTAAATTGCTGTCTATGGAGGGGTCAGAGAGCTCTCAGATTTCATCAGAAATATCTTAATTTGTGTTCTGAAGATGAACGAAAGTCTTATGGATTTGGAAAGACATGAGGGGGAGGAATTAATGACAGAATTTTAATTTTTGGATGAACTAACCCTTTAATATGTAGCATATCATATACGTAAATAGATAGCTTTGAGATAAAGTCATGTTTTTTTTTTATTAAATAGCTGTTGCGCTGCTGCATATATTTTCCCTTTTTATTATTCCAAATATTTCCCAATATACAACAAAAAGGCATCAAGACATTGTAATTTTCAATTACAGCATAGCAGAGATTTGTATAACACAAAATATTTGGCTACACATTGACCAATAAGGCCATATTTACAACAAGTGCAATAACTGTAACATTCATATTACTTCATAAATTTGATTTCAATAACCTCAAATTTCACATTAAAAGAAAAATATTATGTAGGCCTACATAACCTATCCTAATGTAAACAAAGTATCAGAGTGACAGTAAAATATATATCTTGAAATATACTTTTAGAGCAAAAATGAGGCACAAAGTTTCCATAACTCTATGGAAAATCAAAAAAGACCACAAAAACAGGTTTGTCCTCCACATGAAAAAACATCTAATCACAATTCCCTCTTTAGCCCTTTAAAGCATGAATTAGATCACCAAGGAAAACAACCTTTTGGGAAAAAAAAAAAAAAAGAAACCTTTAGTTGATGTCATTTGACCTAAACCGCAGTAAACAGTCCCACCAGCCAACATGATTACTCAAAACAGGTAATTATATGCATTTGTACCCTAAAATAACAGGATCATTGACCAACATGTAGTGCAAACCAAATGTACAACATATATAAGCATGTTTTCTGTTTATGCCAAAGTCATCATTCACAGAAGTTCAACTCATTTCAACCGCAGCTAGTGTTTGTTACAGAGGCTCTGAACTAATGCTGTCCTTTCAACGGATCCTGTACCCCATTCCCTTTATTTTCATCTGAAAGTAGACACAGAAACAAAGCAAGCATGACTCCTTACAGCAGCTATACAAATTAAACATATGATAAACAAAAAATGCAAGTGTGGCATCGTGAGAGGGTGTGTCATAGAGGGCAGCTATGTGCCATCTAGGTGGTTACAAACCAAGATGGCCACCCAGTACTGGACTACAGTACTACCAGGTTCCTCAGCGGTGGAAGTACAGCTGTTGCGAATAAAGAAAAGCTGTTAAAGGGTTAGTTCACCCATAAATAAAAATTTTGTCACTAATTCCTCACCCTCATGTTGTTCCAAACCCGTAAGACCTTCGTTCATCTTCAGAACACAAATTAAGATATTTTTGATGAAATCCACGAGCTCTCTGACCTCTCCATAGACAGGAATTTAATAACACTTTCAAGGCCCAGAAAGGCAGTAAAAAATTGTTAAAATCGGCCATGCGACGACAGTGGCTCAATCTTAATGTTATGAAGCGACGAGAATACTTTTTGTGTGCAAAAACAAACAAAATAACAACTTTATTCAACAATTTCTTCTAGCCTGTGTCAGTCTCTTACGCTGTTGACGCAGTGTAAACAGTGCAGCGCTTCCTAGTTCTACAGCAGAACGACTCGTGCGCATGCATCGTGGTGCTCACGTGAACAGCGTCGGCCAATGGTAAGCCGGCGTTCTGGAAGCGCTGCACTGTTTACACTGCGTCAACAGCGTAAGAGTCTGACACAGACTAGAAGAAATTGTTGCATAAAGTCGTTATTTTGTTTGTTTTTTGCACACAAAAAGTATTTTCGTCGCTTCATAAAAGTAAGGTTGAACCACTGAAGTCACATGGACTATTTTAACTGTCTTTACCACGTTTCTGGGCCTTGAAAGTGCTAATTAAATTGCTGTCTATGGAGGGGTCAGAGAGCTCTCGGATTTCATCAAAAATATCTTCATTTGTGTTCTGAAGATGAACGAAGGTCTTACGGGTTTGGAACGACATGAGGGGGAGTAATTAATGACTGAATTTTCATTTTTAGGTGAACTATCCCTTTAATGAGCTGAGAACAGAGAGACTGCCTGTGTCTGGATATAGAGAGAAGCTGGAAGAGTATTTTTTTCTGTTGTAAAGTTTTGACATTTTGAGTTGATTATTAAAATTTAACCAGTGACGATCACTGCCTGGACTCGATTTGTGAAGCAATCCATCCTTTGGTGATACCCTCTCACGATGACACAGCAAGTATTTACACAGTTAATAAACCCATTTAGTGAAATACTGTAAATATTGTTTGAACAATCACAGATGTCAATGTATATAGAGTACAAATGTTTACTTTTGTACAACAAAGTTTAGATTTTCCTCACTGTAGTATCAGATGAAGTTAATAGTGGCTTCGCTGACCAAATCCCAACCACCAACACGATTAAAGCAGTAACACACACACACATATGGCCACTATAACACCGGTGGACACACCCGATTCTGAAACGGAAAAAGAGAGACAGTCAGTTCAATAATAAATCATGCAACAAGCATCTTGGGTTCATATGAACCTTCAGTCAGTTATAAACATGACAAGCACAAACAATTATTACATTGAGAAACTGAGAAATTGAGTTCTACTCACCACTGACAGTAACACGGATCTTCCTGTATTTAACCGCTTTGTTTTGACCGGTCACCTTTAGTTTATAGAGTCCAGCGTCTGTGGTTCTGGTGTTTGTGATGGTCAGAGATCCGGTCTGATCCAGCTTCAGTCTGTCTATGAATCTCTCATCAGTTTCATCGTATGAGGGCTTTTCACTGGTCTTTTTGTTGATTTCAGCTATGGGAGTCTCTCCATCTTCGAACATCCACTCGATCACATCATAAATCTCTATATCAGCAATATCATGCTGTAGAGTGACAGAATCTCCCTCCGTTACTGACACTTTCTTAGGGATCGCGTCTGAAATGCATATAGACAAAATGCACATAAATAACAGACTTTAATGATTGCGTTCAAGGATTAGTCCACTTCAAAATGACAATTTCCTGATCATTTACTCACCCCCATGTCATCCAAGATGTTCATGTCTTTCTTTCTTCAGTCGAAAAGAAATTAAGTTTTTTGAGGAAACCATTCCAGGATTTTTCATGATAATGGATTTCAATGGCAACCAACGGGTTGAAGGTCCAAATCAATGCAATTTCAAAGGGCTCTGCACGATCTCAGCTGAGGAATAGGGTCTTATCTAGCCAAACCATCTGTCATTTTCAAGAAAAAAATAAACATTTATATACTTTTTAACCTCAAATGCTTGACTTCAGTGTTGTGATTCTTCACGGCGTATGACATTAACACGTCGGAAAGGTCACGTCCGTGACGTAGGTGGAAGTACCAACCCAGTGCCGAAAAACTCCATCTCATGTTCTCCTCCAACTTCAAAATCATCCAACATCGTTGTTTTACCTTTATTTTTGTAAAGGGCATTTGACTTAGTCTTTGCACGTTCATTTTAACACTGGGTCGGTACTTCCACCTACATCATGGCCGCGACCTTTCCAACGTGATGTCACATGTCGTGAAGAAGCACAACACCGAAGTCGAGCATTTGAGGTTAAAAAGTATATAAATTTATATTTTTTAAGAAAATGACCGATTGTTAAAGGGATCGTGAAGAGCTCTTTAAGCCCTTTTGAAACTGCATTGATTTGGACCTTCAACCTGTTGGTTACAATAGAAGTCCATTATATGGAGAAAAATCCTGGAACGTTTTCCTCAAAAAACTTAATTTCTTTTCGACTGAAGACAGAAAGACATGAACATCTTGAACGACATGGGGGTGAGTAAATGATCAGGAAATTTTCATTTTGAAGTGAACTAATCCTTTAAGATGATGATTCTATAATACTCAAAAAAGAATACATTAAGGCTGTGTTCACACTTGGCATGTTTGGTCGGATTAAAACGAACCCTGGTGCGATTGCTCTGTTAGTGCGGTTCATTTGAATAAGTGTGAACAAGAGGACCAGGACCACTGAAAAGACACGTAAACGAACCAAAAACAGGAAGACGAGACCTGAAAAAAAAAAAAAAAAAATGAAAAAAAAAAAAAAAATTCACAGAATGTTCACCCATACCTGTTTTTTCTCGCGATGTTGCCCATCACAGTTCGGTGCAGGCATCAGAACCGCATCTCCTCGAGGGATTCCTGCTGCTGTTTTGACTCCTTTACGCATTTAATAAGGTCTATGTAGGTTACGCACATACAACGAGCGCATTTAGCCTAGGACACAGCATTGTTTCAGATGTTCGGTAAGTTCCGTCAAGAAACATACGTAATAAAAGTTGACCAATCAGGTTGTGAACATATCTCTGTGCCTTTAGGCTCGGTGTTAAAATGCCAATCAGTGCGTTTACATGCTCCCTCATAATGCGATTATAATGGGATTTTGGCAATATTGCAATTAAACTTTACCTCATGCAAACGCATTACTTCGATCAAACTAATGCGATTAAGCTCATAATCATAACCATAGTCGCATTAAATTAGGTGGCGTACGCCGATTTTAATGCAATAAACAGGCATGTAAATGCCTTATTCGCTTCATTACCGCTCTGACCAAAGTGCGCATGTGCGCGGACGTACACGGATGCCGTGTTGTTCACACACCTTCATGACATTATTCTGAAGTTTTTTCTTCTCCAAATCACTAAACTCTGTCAACACAACTCGCTGCTCCGTATCTTCATCCAGACGGCGTGAAGAACGCGACAGCAGCGTAAGCAAACCCAGCATTGCGATGTTCATCACGGCGCCGAATAATATACAGTATGTTCATAAAAATGTATTTTGAATTTGATGCGAGTTGATTAAAACAATGGCCCTTAACATGCATACTGTATGCCTACAGTATCTGAGAGTGGTTTACTTATTAGCGAATAATCAGAATAATAAACTGCATGTAAACTGGAGTTAAGAGTTCTACTCATGTTACGTAAACATCTTACTGCGATTAAGACCGTACTCTGATTATTAGAAATAATCGCATTATTGGTGCACATGTAAACGTAATCAATGTGAACGCTAAGCACACCAGGACTAAATGATTTTTTTGGTCCGAACTAAACAAACAAATGTGAACACACCCTAAATCTCGCTAGTTCAATATATTTTTATATTATTATAATTCTTCATATAAATTGTATACATATATTAACAGTTCAGCACTGGGTCTATTCATTAAATTTACACATAAATATAGACACTAATTTCCATACTTAAACTCAAACTGTTCATAGTCTTTATCCGATTTGTTGCATTTGTGCAACGTTTTGTATTTACCCAATATGAGGGAACATTTTTCAGAAATTTTTGGTTAAAGTATTAAAAGAACACTTCTCAGGATTTAAGTATTAATTAAGATAAGAATCCTAACATTTCCTTAACAAATATCTTGAAATTATTTTCGCATCCTTTAAAGGGATAGTTCACCCAAACATGAAAATTCATGAAAATCATTTACTCACCCTCATGTTGTCCAAACCTGTATGAATTTCTTTCTTCTGCTGAACACAAAAAACATTTTGAAGAATGTCAGTAACCACTGACTTACATTGTATTTTTTTTCCATACTATGGAAGTCACTGGGGTCCCAAATTCTTCAAAATATCTTCTTTTGTGTTTAACAGAAGAGAGACATTTATACGGGTTTGGAACGACATGAGGGTGAATAAATGACAGAATTTTCATTTTTGGGTGAACTATCCCTTCAAATCACAATCATCCATTAGGACCATATCACCATTGACTGCTTACCAAGGACAGTGACACTAAATGTCTGGGTGATATTGCCAATCTTCACTTCATAATGGCCGGAGTGTTTGGTTCTGCTGTTTCTGATGGTTAGATCTCCAGTTTGATCGTCTAGATGTAGTTTGTCTTTGAATATTGCATTATCAGTGTCAGATAATAAGACATTATTTTCTTTGATCGTGGCAATGACGTGAGGTCCAAACTTCCACTCCACCTTATCATCTTTCTGTATTTTGGTAACACAAGTTTCTAGTTTGATAGAATCTCCCTCCGTCAATTCTATTGTCTTCTCAGCACCAAACACACCTGGAGAACAAACAGGAACATTTATATACACACTGTATTTATACTGATATCATAAGTTTAATATCATTTGCAACAGTCTACATGTAGTTTCTACTTTTCAGGACTATAAATGGGCTTTACTGGTCCAAACTTACACAAAATATACAAAAATACAAAATGTGGTTAAACAAAACATTGTCATTTAATGCACACTACATACAGTAGCTATCTGAACTCTAAATATGGACATTTGTTAAATTCCTCAGACATACATATATTTTAAATATATGTTGCATATATGCACAGATATACATCACCACTTAAAATCATAATACATGTATTATACATGTTCATTACATATATTGTATATTATATGGGAAACACCTATGGTCAGACTGCTATTTTAAAGTGAGGATCTACTGACCGTTTGAGGAAAACTTTTAAGGCTGGATGCGAATAAAAAACCCTCACTCGATATAAACAAGTAGTCGGTTTTAAATGAAATCTCGCGAGATGGAGGACGAGCAGAACGCGGAAACTGGTGTGCGATTGTGTGGCTACGATATTAAAATTGAAACTGGATCATACAGTAGCGCTGTGTAATATATAAAGACGATTATATTTTTCTTCTGATAAATAAGCTAATAAGGGATTTACGTTATTTGTCGTTTTTGTTTATCCATTTAGACGGCTAAGCACAGCTGTATTGGTTTGTTTTTGAAATATAAAATGTTGATAGGAACCTATACGCGTTTAGAAACTAGTGAGAACCGAAGCGGTGGATAATGCATTATATAGGACCTACGTTGTGACGGATAGTCACCAAAATACGGGTAAGAAAAAGATTTTTTTATATACACCGAAGCCGTTTTGTATTTGTGTTCCACCCCACGGAGGAAATTCCCTGTATAGTGCCATACGTTTAGACAGAGATCTGTCATAGGACAAAAATGGTGGATGATACGAATTCACTGATAAAGTTTTAGTAAATAATCAACAGCCGGGTGAATTAGTGCCATACGCCGTATTATCTTGACCAAAACAACAATTTACATTGATATGTCAAACAATTTGACAGGCAGGGACGTTATTTTTCTCTTTATGTTTACATTTTTGCTCCCAGAGCGGACTTTGGGCGGTAAATGTTGTTCCCGTACAAGTCGGTTTCTTCCACGAGGGGGCGCTTCACGGTTCAGAAAAACGATTTCTCCATTGACTAGTATACAAATCTCCGGAGGGTTTATGCCTTATTAAAGACATTTGTACAATGGAATGTATAATTATTTAAATATGTTAGGAACAAGAATAGGTTCTTCGAAATAAAATAAAATTCCCGCCCCTACTATTTCCATACAATTGTCTTTTTTTAAATCCATATCCTGTAAAATCACAAATTGCTGTGAATGGTTCTTCCCAATCACCGCTGAGAAAAGCAACAGGTATCACGTGACACCGCCATAAACGGTCATCTAGACAATGATTTACACGAGTTATCACACTGAGAAACTTAAATAGCGACTGAACTGCCAACAGAATTCCGGATTCTCTAAATGTAGAGCTAACAGAAACAAGGCTGTATATGAAAGGGACACATTATGGAAACGAAAACGCCCAAGACAACAAAAACAGGCTACAAGAAAAAAAAAACAGAACAAGGGGTTCATGCATGCTTGCAGGCCATTTTAAGGGGGATTATAAATTGTGTAAATCATTTCTAAGCATGTACAAGCTTGCACACGTTTTTTCATTTGCTCTTGCATCATTGAGAAGAATTTCAGGTGTCCTGCTGTGACGTGCTGTAGTCTAAAGCTATTTTAAATAACATCTTTCTTATTGTATTAAATTCAACCCTTATGAATTTAAATGAAAAGTACAATTATTTCATGTAGCCTCCCAACTGATATAAGGCTATGGAACTGCATGCACAATAATCATATAATTATAAGTAATAATTCAAGTAGAAAAAATGACTTTGAATGGAGTTTAGCATGTTTAAGGTACAGTGCTGTATACCATATGCTGCATCCAGACAAATAAGCACGTATGTTTGTAATAATGTCATGCCAGCTTTTTTTCATGGTAAGAAGTACAAATTTAACTTATTTAGTGTGCAATAATACTAAAAAGGGGTGAAAAACATTTTTCAGTTTACTATCCCTTTAAGTGATTAGCCGTTTCCACACAAAAGCAGTTTGTTCGGCATGCTGAGGCCTCTCCTTCACTGACTTCCATTCAGAACAGAAGGGCCTCTTTTCTCCCTGTTATCACTTACACCATTTTATGCTAACATCCAAGGCTCCTACTGGGGGAGGGGCTCTTGAGAAACTCTTTCATAACTGCAAAGCCTCAAATGTCATGCTTTCTGCTGGGAACAACTTTTTTATAGATCCTCCATTGATACGTCAACTTAAAATTTGATTGAATTTGATTAAAAGAGTAAAGGCCCGTTCTCATCAAGAAAGATAACGATAACTAAATTATCATCCACACCAGAGAACAATATCATTCCATTATTATAAGCGCACGCGGTTGTTTTGTCGTCGGTCGCTTCAAATGCTCAAGCTCTTTAAAGGGCCATCCTAGGTGTATATGAGTTAAAAAAATATCCTGGCTAATCCAAGCATTATAATGGCAGTGAATGCCAGCCAAAATTTGAAGCCCATAAAAGTGCATCCATCCATTATAAAAGTAATCCACATGGCTCCGGGGGGGGTTAATAAAGGCCTTCTGAAGCGAATCGATCGAGTTTTGTAATAAAAATATCCATATTTAACATATCTAGCTTCCGGCGGACCGCCTTCAGTATTCAACTTAAGAAGAAAGTGTGCCTCTCGTAATTCAAAACGCTAACGTCCGATGTCATCGTCGCGCCAGTTACGCTTTTTTTCGTAAGTTGAATACGGACGGCAGTCTGCCGGTAGCTAGATATTTCACTTTATAACGTGTTAAATATGGCTATTTTTCTTACAAAAACCCATTGATTCGCTTCAGAAGGCCTTTATTAACCCCCGGAGCCATGTGGATTACTTTTATAATGGATGGATGCACTTTTTTGGGCTTCAAATTTTGGGATGCCATTAGAGCCAGGATATTTATTAATATAACTCTGATTGTGTTCATCAGAAAGAAGAATGTCATATACACCTAGGATGGCTTGAGAGTGAGTAAATCAAATCATGGGGTAATTTTCATTTTTGGGTGAACTATCCCTTTAAAGCAGGATAGATTTTGATTGGCTGTCAATGTTTTTATTGTTCATCAGCTAAAAAAAATTTTTTTTTGAAAGGGATTCAAACTTGATTCTCTGTGCCAGTATCGTTATAGTTGTGGTGCTAACTCTGCTATTCTTTTATATTTAGAACAATTTCAAGAACTATATCTTTATAGTTATCATTAGTTATCGTCCTTGGTGTGAATGGGCCTTAATACAGTAAACTTATGTCATATCTCATATCTGAAATTAAAGTAATATTCTTGGTTAAATCAGTATTAAAGGAATAGTTCACCCATAAATTAATATTCTTTCATGTAATTACCCTTACATCGTTCCAAACCTGTATGGCTTTCTTTTTGAAAATTGTCTCTGTTTTTTTTCCTCCATGCAATGAGAGTCAATGGGATCCAAAGCAAATCAGTTATGACAACTAGGCTAAGTGAAGGTTGAATAACAAACATCTTTAGTTCAACGAGCAGCACATGGCACTAGAATGTCAAGGTCATAGCTTTGATTCCGAGGGAACAGAAATATAAGCTTATTTAACTACAGTATCAAACAGACCACCATTCAATTTGCTCAAAGATTTCAAAATGATCTTTTACTACTTTGTTGTATAAATAAAATGTGTGATTATTGTATCTTAATAGTAGAGATAGTTGGTTATTTTGTATTTTTCTGATCATTAGTGATTCACCCAAAAATTTAAATTCTGTCACTAATGACTCACCCTCATGTCATTCCAAACCCGTAAGACTTTCATTCATCTTCAGAACTCAAATTAAGATCTTTTTGATGAAATCTGAGAGCTTTCTGTCCCTTCATTGATAGCTACGCAACTGACGCTTTGACAGTCATAAATCTCATAAAGAGATCCATATGAATTGTAGGGGTGTTGAAATTAATTGGTGCATGTCAACGTCGCGATGCATCGATGCAGTAATAGACCATAATCGATAATAGCATACTGACGTTTCTCTGACATCATTCGTCACATACGCACTTCTCGCGCTAATGTAAAATGGTGGAGGGAGGCAAAACACAAAAGCGAGATAATAAAAAATGCACCCACTTATTTTACAAAAATGTAGCCATGCGCAGTAATATTGAAAATAATATTGAAAAAACTTAATCACATCAAATTGTTGACTTGATAATTGTAATCGAATTGAATCGTGAGACCAGTGACGATGCACACCCCTATGAATTGAGCGGTTTAGTCCAAATTTTCTGAAGAGACACGATCGCTTTATATGATGAACAGATTGAATTTAGGCTTTTATTCACATGTAAACATTCATCAACTCACACATCAGTTATGGTAAACGGAAGCTCAAGCATGTTCACATGACGTGCGAGAACCAATTACATTCATTCTCGTGTTACGCAGCGCGTTTGAGCTTCTGCGAGAACCAATCAGGTTCATTCTCATGTTACGTAGCACGTTTGAGCTTCTGCGAGAACCAATCAGGTTCATTCTCATGTTACGCAGCACGTTTGAGCTTCTGCAAGAACCAATGAGGTTCATTCTCGTGTTACGCAGCACGTTAGAGCTTCTGCAAGAAACAATGAGTTGCGTAGACTGCCAACGGAGGGAAAGAAATCTCTCAGATTTCATCAAAAAGATCTTCATTTGTGTTCCAAAGATGAACGAAAGTCTTATGGGTTTGCAATGATATGAGTGTGACAATAATATGACAATTTTCATTTTTGGGTGAACTATCCCATTAAAACATACAAAATCTACACAACATTTGCAATAGCATACTTAATGGCAGTGTTTCTACATAAAAATAAGGATATTATATTTATGAAATTGGCAGATATGTTTATCCAAATCAACCTGCATTGCATTCAATGTATAGAATTTATCAGCTCATGCATTCTCTGGGAATCAAACCGATGACCTTGAAAAACCCTATGTCTGTATCCACTACTGAGGAAAAACCACAACAAAATATTACAAACGTCAAAATCACCACTCATAACACAAACTAACTAAATGCACTGCTGTTTGTCAATTCCTTTGCATAGCGACAATACCTGGCCCAAACTATATACGTTCCTTTTCAAACAAAACAAGTCTTTTTTTTTTTTTTTGTGGTGGAGACAAAATCAGCCTTGGCAAATAATGGAAATATGTCCCTACCATAAAAAAAAAAGCATCAGGGCGAAACACGAGCCGTGGCATTCTGAAGAAACGCTACGCAAATTCATAACCCAACGCAAAAACACGTTGCGTTCACAGCGTTGCCAGAATAACTGTAGCGGAGTTCTGTTTACTTATTTATGCTAACTAATGTCATGGCGGAGCAAGAAATTGAAAATAGACTTTCTAATCAAGTTATATTCTATATATTATGTCGATCTGTTTATAGAAACTTACCTGAATAATACGCATCCGGTTTGACGTCAGAAATGTGCCTCTATCGCCCCCTTGAGTACTGAAGTCTATCAGACAAACGCAACTATCCTCGCGAAAATTCTATCACACCAGTTGTCATGGTGATGTATATCCTGCTAGATAAAGGTATTTCGCGTTCGTTTTTACAAAAACGTTAAAAAAGCTGCACAGCATAGATGCTAATAATAGAACTTCAGGCTATAGACATTATTTTTAAACCAAATTACAGATGTACAAAATGTATATTTTTAGTAACTGAACGTTTATTGTCATATTACTAAATAAATACAGTAACAATTCATTACTAATAATTACACTATTTGCCTATCATGAATTAGAATTAACGCAATAACGCATGGCTTATAGATATAGGCCTAGTATTATTTTCATGCGGTTGATTCAGCTGGCTTGACAATAGCATGACACTTCTAAACATGCATGAAAAAATGGATCGTGCAATTGAAGTATGAACGAACACCACTAACGTCATTAACTGGCGTAACATAGGCTACGTGAAATATAAGCGCATTTCACCATCATATGTAGTTTGCGTTTATAAGCTGTTAACAAATTATGATACAATACCTTTGAGAAAAATAAGTACATGTAGGCTGATGTACAACAGACATAGGCCTAAAGCAAAAAATGACAGTCTTCTACAACAGCATTGAATATCTAAACAAATTGCATCAACAACAACAAAAAAAACCCTAAACCTTAAACCTATATATTCAAATATTTACAATACAAACGTCATCAGATACACAGGAATTCTAAGGCCTATTGGCATCTCCGGAAGTCTGATTATATAAAAAAAATATTACATCCAAAAAAAAAATAAAACATGAATAGCGACTCGACTAATTTACCTGAATAGCACAACTGCATAAACATGTCACAAAGACCCGACGTGATTTGGACACCGATCTCCAAAAGGCTGAATAATAATTATCGCAAGGCCTGAACTTGAAACCCAAGGGTGTCTGAGGCTTCAGAATGGTAAAGCGCAAAATAAAAGCGCGATAAATATCCAAATAAATCCGTCTTGCTGTCGTTTCTCAACCGCACCCAGCCAGATTGATAGAGACAATTACTAAAAAAACGGCTAAATAGTGAATAAAACACGTTTATATTGACTGCGATTTAGAGGTGATTCCTTACGATATGTACGATGTGGAAAATGGTTTACGTTCACTAAAAGGATACAAATACAAGAGCGTGCACAACTCGAAATGGCTGAATCTTCCGTCTGGCAGGTAACGTGACGCGGGACGGGGAGACTCATAACGCCACCTACCGTACAAAAAACATACATGCGCAACCAACTGCCCTCCCTAAAAATACTTGTGCACCTGTGCTGTCTGGACATGAGTGGACATCAGTCTCAGTTTTGTGAGAAATACTATCTCGAGTTTTAATTATAAGAACTCATAAGAAATAACATTAAGAATAATAATTAGTTTAGTACTATTTCAGTTGGGCCTATACTTGTCAAAATACTTATTTTAGCACTTGACGTGGACAGTATCTTTTAGCATTACTTAGCACTGTATTTGACCCTATAGATTTTTGACCCTTTCTTTTGAGCATATAGAATCATATTTCCATTTGTGGACAGGTGGTAGTCTGCTTAAAATATTATCTCTCCGACAGCTACAATGTTATTTATGTAAATGAACATATGTCCTACGTAACATGGATAAAGTGTGGTGTGCCTCAAGGCTTAGTCTTGGGTCCTTTGTTATTCTCCATTCACGTGTTCCCTTCAATTCGGATATTATTACAATTCAGCTTTATATTTCCTCCTTCAAAGCTGCTGTATTGCACTAAGCACATTATAGACTAGATATTGATTTATTTACATCTAAATCAATAAAAAAATAGTGTTAACTAAGTAGTGTTTGGTCTGATTGGATATCAGATATATTGCCATGCTATGGATTCTCTCTCTGATACTGAATAGAAAAGTTAGATTATGCATTTATAACACTGAAAATATATTTTTGTAATTCACTATTGCCTGGTTGTCAGTCGTAATAAAAATGCAGCCCATAAATTCTGCAACCAAAGGTTTGATCATGTCAGTAAATCAGGCATCATCTTATCTACAGTGGATATCAAATTACATTTATATGACTTGTAATCATTTAAACTATTCAAAAATCTGTGATTTCTACAAATGTATTATATGTCGGGAAATCCTGACCACTTTTTCTGTCTCTCCTGCAGTCGTGATCATCCGGGTTCCAGAAGCTTCTGACGTCTAATGATGAGTGGAGATTTGAAATAAGTTTCTAAATGGAGAAAGAGAGACATTTATTTTTGTACCTGAAGCTTTGTTTTTTATAAAAAAGAAAATGCAGAGTCCAAAGACTTAAAAGAATGTAAGTGAGGAATCTCAGAACATTTGTAAAAACCAAACCAAATGTTAATACATTTATATATTTAGATTTTTCTATCATCTCTAAATTAACTGTCTAAACTTTATTTTGAGTTTGCTGTTTGTCAGTGATGTTTTATGTGGTTTCTGTTGTGGTGCTAATGGAAAATAAAATATTTTTTCTTAAATCCTGCACTTTGTCCTTTTAATCTGTATTTTAATGTTTTGTAATAGATTACGTAAATAATGGAGTATTTGCTACCATCTGTACATATAAAAAAGTATGGTTGCATGGTTGAATCTGAACTTTTACAAAATAATCTTGTAAGTAGATAATCAAAATTATTTCTAATATTATTTTGGGGTGGCACAAGGTGCAAGAAGAGGAATTGTAATGATACAGCATACCAAATCAGCATAGCCAAAAACATGAGTTTACACTGAAAAAAAATTCTCATAAATGTTTTTCTTTTACACTCATATTTTTAAGTACATTTCACATGTATGAAATTAAGTAAACTCTACTTAACTAAGTTATGTAAAATGAACAAAGAGAATAAGTACATTTAACTTGGACACTTACAGTCTGTTGAGTAATTTCTACTTACTGATAAGTAGAAGTTTTAAGTACATTTTACTCACTCTTTGTAGTAAAGAAATAATCCATGCTTATAAAGCGTATTTACTTAGAAACATTTAAAGGGTTAGTTCACCCAAAAATGAAAATTAGCCCATGATTTACTCACCCTCAAGTCATCCTAGGTGTATATGACATTCTTCTTTCAGACGAATAAAATCAGAGTTACATTAAAAACGTCCTGGCTCTTCCAAGCTTTATAATGGCAGTGAATGGCTGTTCCTGTTTCAAAGTCCATAAAAGTGCATCTATCCATCATAAAAGTGCTCCACATGGCTCCGGGGGTTTAATAAAGGCCTTCTGAAGCAAATCAAGTTTGTGTGAGAAAAATATCCATATTTAAAACTTTATAAACTAAAATAACTAGCTTCCGTCAGACGGCCGTACACATCAATTTACGGCAAAAGAGTAACCCCTGACCTGATGCATGCGTATTGATGAACACAGAAGCACAGATGATAGAGCAAAACAAAACACCGGTCATGAATTAGAGTCTAAAACGAGAATTTTTAAAGAGAAATGCCGGAGGATTTCGATATAAGAGAAGAGGGGCTTGAGTTTGTTGCCCAGCACTATATTTTTGAACCACGAGAGGAGTCAAAGCTTGCGATACTCCTACATCCTGCGTCATTAATCTCGTCAGGGGTTACTCTTTTGCCGTAAGACTTGCATAGGCTGTCTGCCAGAAGCTAGTTATTTTAGTTTTTAAAGTTTTAAATATGGATATTTTTCTCACACAAATGCATCGATTTGCTTCAGAAGGCCTTTATTGACCCCCCGGAGCCGTGTGGATATCTTTTATAATGGATAGACACACTTTTATGGACTTCAAAACAGAAACAGCCATTCACTGCCATTATAAAGCTTGGAAGAGCCAGGACATTTTTTAATATAACTCAGATTGTATTCGTCTGAAAGAAGAATGTCATATACATCCAGGATGACTTTAGGGTGAGTAAATCATGGCGTAATTTTCATTTTTGGGTGAACTATCCCTTTAAGTAAACAACACAGTAGATTTCTTGTTTTATGTAAGATAACATATCTACACAATATATGTCATGATAATGAGGTACCCACCGAACACAGAGACCTCAACACTTGTTACACAATACACAATAACAGTAACATTCAATGGGTAGGTTTTAAATATGAATGGGTCATTTTGATATAAACCCCCAGATGTCACAAAACAGCAAGTTAGTAGTCTAGACCTAACAACAAAAACAACAATAAAACAGTGTAAATGCAACTGGAAAACAGTGAAAAATGCAACCTTATTAATGATTTGTGCCCCAGTGCATGATGGGAACACCAGTTGAGTATGTTTTAGTTAATTTTAACTTTGATATTTACTCAAAGAATCATTGTAAACACAACAAACAACTCCAAGTGAAATATACTTAGCTCAAATGTTAATTTCTACAGTTGAGTACTAATATTTAAATGTTTATGCCTGAAGTAATTTATTCAATGTAGAAATTGCATTCGTTTTTTTCTGTGGTATTTACTTCACCACAAGATCATTTTTTATCAGTGTATGCTGAGCAAGACAGCCAGATATCAAAATAGTCAAGACATTTTTAGTTTTAATGAATTTTCTGGATGTTACAATAATTCATATGTAAAACTGAAAATAAAGGAAAAAACATAAATATGTGGTACTCAAATAAGACATTATTTTCATACAACGTAATCAAGGATTTCACATAAAAACAACATGTAAAAAAATTTATATAAAAACACTTTTCTATTTCTTCTTTGTATAAAATATATACATTTTACATTAAAATTAAAAGAAAATGTTTGGAGCAACAGAGATATAGCTGTTCTGTAAAAGCAAAACATTAGGTACCAAAAACAACCACCAGATGACAGTATGATCAGTTATGAAACGCACTGTCCATTAGAGCATTGGTTTTCATGTTTTCATTTTGTGGATTTTATTATTCTCTGTATGATTGACAACATGCAAGTTGTCTATAGAGTTTGAGATGCCTTATTTATATTCCCGAGGGACATAAAGGACAGCTCAACATCATCGCCCCCTAGTGATCTGATGCAACATCATCATATTCATCTGCATGGGATGGTGAAGGCTGCTCTCTCTTCTTCTGATAAGATCTTCTGGATCTGATGTCATAAACCAGCACAGCAACAGTAGCCACGCCCACCACAGCAGAGCCAGCCAATCGGATGATAGTTTCAGTAAAGCCACAACAATGGACCCGGCCTGAGAAAAGACAAAAAAACACTGACAGAAAGTTCAAGATCAGCATGCTTTATACAGTATTAATATCACAGCATATGTACCTGCACATGTGTGACAGAGTTGAGTGATGTCCAGATGTGTGGTCTGGTTGCTGATGGGATTGTTCAGCACACAGCTGTAGGTGTTGTTATCCTGATATTCCACCTCCAGAGGTAGAGAGAGACTGATGCTGAGATCAGACACACTGATGCTGGACAATAAACTGTTTCCTTTGTACCAGGAGAGAGTCACATGACTCACATTCACCACTGAACACACCAGTGAACATGATGATGATGATGAACAGTGTGAAGAGTTTCTGATGATGACAGGAAACGGCAGAGGAGCTGGAAAACATGAGCGAATGCAGAGAAACCTTACAAAGAACTGAGTTTACAGACTCTCTTTTTTACATGTGGTCTAAAATTGTGCACAGACTCAAACTGATCAACACAATGTGCAGTTTGGAGGGAACATTGGTTACTACACCCTTAAAAATAAAGGTCCCAGGAAAAACCAAAAGGGTTTTCACGGCGATGCCATAGAAGAACCATTTTTGGTTCCCTGAAGAACCGTTTTGTGAAAGGTTCTGTAAAGAACCATTTTTTTCTAACCATTTTATAGTCTAAAGAACCTTTCTATGCTATAAAGAACCTTTTGTGCAATGGAAAGGTTCTTTGGTTCTACATGGAACCATACACACTGCCAAAGAACCATTTAAGAACCTTTATTTTTAAGAGTGTATATCACCTACTGGAATCACACCTTTTTAAATAAGCTTATGCATTAGAATTAGACATAAAATATGGGGGAAAATAGTTTTAATGTTTATTTTACTACTTTTTAGTAGCATTATTGTAAATAGAGTTGGATACTAAATATGAGCTAATATCGCCACTGTTGTACCTGGACATGGCCGACAGAGTTGAGTGATGTCCAGATGTGTGGTCTGGTTGCTGATGGGATTGTTGAGCACACAGCTGTAGGTGTTTTTATCCTGATATTCCACCTCCAGAGGTAGAGAGAGACTGATGCTGAGATCAGACACACTGATGCTGGACAATAAACTGTTTCCTTTGTACCAGGAGAGAGTCACGAGACTCACATTCAACACTGAACACAGCAGTGAACAACTGGACATTGATGATCCTGATGATGATGAAGAACATTGTGAAGAGTCTCTGGTGATGACCGGAAGGGGCAGACGAGCTGGAAAATGAAGTTAGAATAAAATAAAATAACATTAATTAAGTGTTTTACTGTTTGTGATCCAATTAAATTCATTTTAAAAGGAATTGTGCAGAACTGTGGTCTCTAACAAATAAAGCAAAATATAAAGACCTGTATTTCTCTGCTCACCATAGACAGAAACTGTGAATTTCTTGTATGAGACTGTAGTACTGATGATCTGTAGATGATAAACTCCAGCATGTTCAGTTCTGGTGTTTGTGATGGTCAGAGATCCGGTATCATAGTCCAGCTCCAGTCTGCCTTTGAATTTCCCATCAGCACCTTCATATGTGTTGAAGACGCCATCCTTCTTATTGATTTGAGCAATGAGAGTCTCTTGAGGTCCAAACATCCAAAGTAGATCCTCATCTCTTTGCACCTTAATGTTCAGAGTGACAGAATCGCCCTCCATCACCTTTATTATTTCACCCGTCTCAACACCAAACACACCTAGAAAAACAATTGAACAGGAAATGTCACTGAAGCAGATTATCTGGTCCAAACTTGCCATTACTTGGTACAAGCTGGTAGACCATCTTGGACCAGCAACAAGCCACTTTAAGGTGTTTTTTTTGTAGCTAGCTAGTCAACTAGCTAATGACCAGCTTGAACCTAGTCGAAAACATCTACCTCTACTGGCTTAATTTTTTCCAAGAGGATTTTTCCCTCCTGATTTATGGTCTATCTTATATAGGGGTGAGCGGGACACAACCTAACGCGGGGTTAGTTGTAACACACATGGTTTAAAACTTTCCACACATGCCAGGATGACGAAACTTAGTGTATTTACTAGTTGCCATATCAACACTATATAGAGAAAATTATGCCCAAAAAAATCTTTGGAAGATATCACTGAACATTTATTTGAACCAAGTACATTTCTTACTTATATTAATTTTTCATCTTTGTTTTTTGTGATTATTTAAAATTAGACAAATCTGATATTATTTTAATCTTATATCTGTTATTTAACAGTTGAAACAGTTCTTTAATGCTGATCTAACAGCAGAAGACACGAGCCGGGTTTAGATCCCAGTTGTGCAGGTGGGGCATGTTGTCACACTGCATTACAATGAGCCCCTATTAGAACTATGCTATTATGTTCTATACTTTTATGAATTCTATTAAGAAACCATGAGGAAAAAGGTGAATAAAGACTAAGAGTCAATGTTCAGAAATTATTAATTATTATTATGTTTTTATGCTGTATAACTGTGTTTTGCGATGTGTTTGTCAAACTCAAAAATTGGTTTATTTTTAATTATTAAAAAATGCCATTATTTTATTTGAAAAAGTTAATAATTGTATTTTACTAACAAAATATTTTAGTTTGTCTTGTATATTTTTTGATTGTATCAGATATTTTTTGTTTTTAAGCTGTCATTTGGTGATGTTACAACGTACCCCACCTGGGGCATGTTGTCACATTTCACTTCCATTCTTTCGGGGTAAATCAAGAAAAAAGTATACACTGTATTAATGAAACAAAACCACATAATTGTACTAGACATGTGTGAAATTAATGAGGGAAAAAATAAATACTCTGAACCCCAAGTGGATTTACACAAACTGAGAAAGTCAAAAAGTGTTAGTTTGTGCCCCGCTTTCCCCTAATTCTTACTGGTTTATAGCTTATTACTCTCTAATGTAAAGAACTTATACCATAAAAAAAAAACGAATTACTTACCAAACATGCGTTCATAATACAAACAGAACCAAACAAACGTATAAAACATTTTCTTTGACAGACGTCACTTCTGAAAAATTACCGCAATAAAAACGAATTTCCTAAAGCTTTGCTGACGACGGCTCTCGTGGGTATATTAAGATATTTAATATACTATATTTAAAATACTATCTGCATTTAAACAGAAGCTTGAAGCGTCGTGGTCTATAGCGAAATGACGAGAGCCGGAACTCTGAAGGAACTGAAGCTCTCTGCGCGCCCCCGTGACCCGTGAGTGTGTGATCGCGCTCGATTTCCAGTGAACGCTTTTATGTTGTTGTCGTTTAGTTCTGTACCAGAGTAAGGTTTCATTTATATATATTAATTAAATTTATTTACCTCTTATTGAATTTCATCTTTTAAATCTATTTCTCTATCTCGCTATCTTTAGATCTATATATATATATATATATATATATATATATATATATAGCTACACCATTCAGGCATAACATTATGACCTGAAGTGATAATGTGGTAATAAGGTGAAGTGAATAACACTGATTATCTCTTCATCACGGCACCTGTTTGTGGGTGGGATATATTAGGCAGCAAGTGAACATTTTGTCCTCAAAGTTGAAAAATGGGCAAGTGTAAGGATTTGAGCGAGTTTGACAAGGGCCAAATTGTGATGGCTAGACGACTGGGTCAGAGCATCTCCAAAACTGCAGCTCTTGTGGGGTGTTCCCGGTCTGCAGTGGTCATTATCTATCAAAAGTAGTTATCTATCATAACAGGGTCAAGGCTCATTGATGCACGTGGGGACCAAAGGCTGCCCCAGGTGGTTCGATCAAACAGATGAGCTACTGTTGCTGAAAATGCTCAAGAAGTTAATGCTGGTTCTAATAGAAAGGTGTCAGAATACACAGTGCATCACAGTTTGTTGCGTATAGGGGCTGCATAGCCACAGACCAGTCAGGGTGCCCATGTTGACCCCTGTCTACCGCATGAAAGTGTCAACAGTGGGCACGTGAGCATCAGAACTGGACCGCGGAGCAATGGAAGAAGGTGGCCTGGTCTGATGAATCACATTTTATTTTACATCACGTGGTTGGCCGGGTGCGTGTGCGTCGCTTACCTGGGGAACACATGGCACCAGGATGCACTATGGGAAAAAGGCAAGCCGGCGGAGGCAGTGTGATGCTTTGGGCAATGTTCTGCTGGGAAACCTTGGGTCCTGCCATCCATGTGGATGTTACTTTGACACGTACCACCTACCTAAGCATTGTTTCAGACCATGTACACCCTTTCATGGAAACGGTATTCCCTGGTGGCTGTGGCCTCTTTCAGCAGGACAATGCGCCCTGCCACAAATCAAAAATGGTTCAGGAATGGTTTGAGGAGCACAACAACGAGTTTCCTAGATCTCAATCCAATCGAGCATCTGTAGGATGTGCTGAACAAACAAGTCCAATCCATGGAGGCCCCACCTTGCAACTTACAGGATTTAAAGGATCTGCTGCTAACATCTTGGTGCCATATACCACAGCACACCTTCAGGGGTCTAGTGGAGTCCATGCCTCGACAGGTCAGGGCTGTTTTGGCAGCAAAAGGGGGACCAACACAATATAATGTTATGCCTGATCTGTATATATATATATATATATATATATATAAACTACACATTTAAGTAGTCATCATAGGACATCAAGGCTGATCAACAGAAGACATCTCAGTGGTTTTCTTGTGGATAATGATGCATCAGATGCATTTTTTTTTTTTTACGCTCTACAAGTTTAGTTTAGTCAAAATGAAACCTGACGTGGTCTGATTCCTTTATATCTGGAAAGAAATGTGGTTTTGGTCTGATAGATGGACAAGCAACTTGTAGAAGGTTTCTGTGAACCCCTTCCTGTCCTGCTAGCATGAATCTTGTAGACTGATTTCCTTTTACATAACAAATACTCTAGTGTTAAATGGGTCAAAGGCAAATGAGGGTGTCCAAGAAAGGTGTTGAAAATAACGTCTATAATGAATAGTGAATTTAATTAGCTGATTATTAGGTGAAGAACAGAAAGTTTGAGTTGTGTAAGATGTGTAAGGTTGCAACATGTATGACTGACACACATGATTGAAGATTATTTGATGAAAACTGCAGAAATCTGTGTAGTCAATGTTGTTGAAATGTTATAAATTTGAATTCTCAGACACTGATAGACAAAAACAGGATATGTTCTTCTTCAAGAAGGTACAATGCAAGACGCGGGGGTCTAGGTGTGATTTCAAAAAAAGTTCTGCTAACCTTTGCTATAAATGACTACTGAAACTAGCATTGCTGAGGATTAAAGGTCAAGCTATTTTTTATGTGCAGTATAGAGAGATACATTTTTAAAAATACTTCACATGCACAAAATATATCATATTTCACATTCACCAGATTTTAACAAAACTGCATTTTCCTGGAATACACGAGTAGCTATCTTAAACATTTGTTTTTCAACGTTTTTAAAAGTTTAAAATGTTTTTATCATCATGAATCATGAATATCATGAAGTTTCCTGGGTTTTTATCATTTGGCAGAATCAAAACTAATTTTGCCATATTAAAGAAACTTGAATCATTTTTAAGAGATTTACTGACTTTTACACACAGTCATGAGGGTCTATAGGGGTCCTATCTGTGATGTCATTTCTTTTTTTTTCGGTTGTTGCGTTACAAAAAATAGCTTACATATTGTTTATACCACAGTGACTCTCTGGGGCAACAGACCGGGAAATATTGCATGCTTGAAAAGCGCCAGTCAGAACAGTGTAATATGATGTTTCAGAGTTGCATGTTGCGGGTCAAGGGTCACAGGTTTACAGCCTGTCCGTCCAGATGGTTTCCATCAACATATCAGTGTTTGGTTGGCTAGTTGAAGAAGCCGCAACTACATCATCAGGATCCACAATGCATCCTTCTTTATTCAAAATAGCTGTTTAACTCTGTTGTCCTGCAGGGTTCAGCTCCAACTTGCTTCAACACGCCTGCCTGGAACTTTCTAATATGCCGTAAGATCTTGATTAGCTAGTTCAGGTGTGTTTAAATGGGGTTGGAGCTGAACTCTGCAGGACAGTGGCCCTCCAGGAGCAGGATTTTTTTTGCAAGCATTTTATACTGGAGCTCCACCTAGTGTTTGTAAGTAGTAATTTAATCTAACTGATTACTAATCAACACATTCGAGTAACACACAAGAAAACCACTGTTTGATGAAAATTATCTTTGGACACACTACATCAAGTCAAACCTGAACTTTAACTGGTATGTTACAGTGAGAGTACGCCAATATTGAAAAAGTAAAAACACAAAATCTCATCTCAGCACTTTTGGCTTAGCTATTTTTAATTTTGTCATTTCATCTGAATATTAAAATTTGTGAGATTAATGCAGTCGAAACAGGTTAATTGATCTAATTTTGTGTCTCTGGAAAATAGTGATCTATGACACTGTATTATGTTGAATATCAAAGTTTTTTTGTTAATGAGGGATTTGTGGACACATCAATGTTTTTGGATTTGTGGTATAAAAGTTTTTATTTTGAAGTAAAAAGATAAAATTAGAACCTTGGGGTAGGATTTAGTATTTCACATTAATGACACTTATATATACATACATATATATAGAACAATAATTCGATGATCGTGTCTGCCATTCAGTATGCTGTGGTCATGATGTCCAGTTCAGGTTGCCTTTAAACAAATTTAACTGTTTTTCATTTCCCAATATCCTTAATTCTTCTACTAGCTGGACTCTTTCACAAACAGTGTGTCCACCCATCAGATCAAACCACAGCTGTACAGATGTAAATAACTCTGGAACTGCTAGTTTATCACGTGAATCACATACAACCTCTATTTGAACTATATTGTTTAAGGGTGTAATAAATGTGGACAATAGTTGTTGTAAAACTAAATCTTTATTAAAAATCACCAAAACATTCAGTCATTTCAAGGGTTTCAACAGACACAATAGCTTATGAGATCATTCTATGGCACCATATGTGGTGCTAATTATTAAAATGAATTATGTAATTATGTTTGCAGCCACTAATTTAGGCTAATATAATAGATCAATAAAAAAACTATATTCTGTGCAAATACAATTAATAAATGTACAATGGATAAAACAATCTGTAAATAAACAGGTGTGTTAGTACAGGAAATCTGAGTATTAATGCATGTTTTATTTTCGTGATTACACCAGCAAACTTTAGCAGACATATCTGGAACTAAACCTTCTGCTCATTTCATACTGGTTTGATTTTACTCCATGGGTCTGACGGTGATATCGGTTCTCTTCTGTTCTGATCAGCTCACTTCTTGTAGATCTAATGTCATAAACCAGCACGGCTACAGCAGCCACGCCCACCAGAGCAGAGACAACCAATCGGATCACAGTTTCAGTAACACCACAACAGAGGATGTGGTCTGAAAAAAAAAAAAACGCAGAATCAGAATTGTGCATTTAGCTCCTTTTTTACTAGTATTGTTTAAAATAATGAATATAATATAATTCTAGGGTCTTCTAAGAGCTTCAGCCCCTTCTATAACCTCAGCTCTCTTAGAAGCCTGTGTGATTACGTGACTCTTTCTCCAAGATCTTTTTTTGCCTCGAGCACTTATGTTTTCTAGAGCAACACCCCCACTCACGCTCACACTCCGACACCTGCTTCACGTCTCTGTTGCTCATCTGCGGTTTGCAAATGCACTTATGTGCAGAAACAGTTCAATCTTTCAGCAGTGACATAAAACAACACCTATGAATATGTTTGGTCACATCTGCATGGATGTGTTTCCATTCTGACTTCTGAAATCTTTTAAAGCTTTACAAAAACTAATATAGCACTGACTGAACACATTTAACAGAGTACAAGTGAGTGACGTACCTGAACACGGCTGATAGAGTTCAGTAATGTTGACATTCTCAGTCTGGATGACGGTTGAATTGTTCATTGCACAGCTGGATGACAATAAAATGGTGCTTGATGATCCTTCCGGTGATGAAGTACTTTGTGCAGACTCTGATAATGACAGATGTTACTGTGACGTCAGTCTCATCACACACACTTCTATCTTTATTTAAAGTAGATCATTTTACATCATAAAATGTGCATGTAAGGTATATCGAAAAGAGAAGGATATACAAAGAATGGTCATGCATGCTAACACTGTTATTCTCTACTCACCTTAGACTGTGAGATTGAAACTCATGTAGCTGGTCTCTTTGCTGATAACTGTTAGTTGATAAAGTCCAGAGTCTGTGGTTCTGGTGTTTGTGATGGTCAGAGATCCGGTTTGATCCAGCTTCAGTCTGTCTGTAAATCTCCCATCAGGACCATCATACGTCGAGTTGGTATCCATGAGTCTGCTGACTTCAGCTATTCTGGTGCTTCCGAACGTCCACTGCATCAACAAATATTGCTGTATTTCAGTAACATCAGTGTGTAGAGTGACAGAATCTCCCTCCATCACTGACACTGACTCCACTTCATCTGTCACAGCTACAGAAAAAAGGGAACGTATTTTGTAACAGACATGATGTTTGTTATTAATGATAATGACCAAACTTATAATTAACAGTGATTTGTATTATGCAGACATATTCTTTAGTGAATGTTGAATGAAGCAGTATACTAATAAATTACGTTTGTAAAAATATAAGAGGTAAGACTTCCAGCATAATGCAGAGTTTATTTATAAAAATGAAGGGACGTCATAATTAAAAACACATAACTTACCAACCAGATGCCACAAGCACACAAAGAATAAAATAAAGGAATAAACCATATTCCTTAATCGTTTGTCAACCACTTTAATCACGCAGTAAACCACTCTAAATCCGCCAGTTCACGTCACAAGCGACCACTTTGTTGCTGTATGTCGCAAATACCTACAGGGTCGCTAGTAGGCGTTCCCATTTGTTGCCTATAGCGGATGTACATGGTAAGTTGTTGAATACGTTTACGTTTTGGATGAGGAATATTGTACATAGATGGAATATAGGTCCATGTTAAACGAACTAGGAAAATATGTGCTCTTGAGTTTTTGTCAGTAGGCTGTCTATGACACTTCACTACCCGCGTTCCTATGCAGTGTTCACTGCTCCCTACTCGTTGAGCAGTCAGTTGAAGTTCACTTTATTTGACTGCGTTCACTGGAAACACCCTGCTACATCAAACACAGACGAACTTAGTCGCGTTCATTAGTGGAGTTTAGGGTATAATGACTAGTGATGGGAGAAACTAAGCTTTTCGAAACGTTGAACCAATTGCTTCTCAAAATGATTCACTGTTTCGAAGCTCTCGAAACGCCACACGCTGGTGACCCCTGCTGGACAGAACAGTGTAAATGCAGCGAAAACTCAGGAAAAACATGCATAAAAACACCTTTTATTACAATTCCAAATGTTTTAATTTAAATTCAATAAACAATACCATTTAATATGAAGTGGCTTACTATGTGATATTAAATTAAATTGTAGCGCTTGTTTTACTCTTACTCTTTGTATTATACAAGTGTGTCATTAAATGTCTACAAACGTATAGGAACTGATCCGAGATCAGGTAAAAATCATTGACACTGTTCTCATGGGCTCACATTGAAATTTCTACAAAATTCGAAACAGTCATGACGTAAGGAAGCCTCGATTGTGAAATAACTTGAGTCTGGCAGTTTTGATGCGCTCTGTTTCCAAAACAAATGATTCGCAAAGGCAAGAAAAGTAAGTTACTTAAGCCTACGTTTTCTCGCGAGCGTATAGGAAATGGTATAAGGGTTAGAAATCAGATGTGGTGCCACGCTCTCTGCTCTACCATTTTCTGTTCTGTATTTCTTTCAAGGGTACACCGGTCTTCTTTAAACGTCATTCACACCGTTGAGAAAAGTCGTAATTGTCCGTTGGTGTGACGTCTCTCCGTTAGAGTCAAGTATTTTTGTTTTGTTATTGTGTTTTGATTTTAGTATTCAGGCTTGTCAGTCTCGGAGACTGGGGATTCAGCGGAACACAAAAATATAGAAATCTCATTGATCGTCTTTATGTCACATTCTTCACAGCTCTACAAAAACATGTGGAACATGGTATTCCTGTCGTTATTATTAATGTACGGTAAGTTGAACCTCGATTTTTCTTTCGTTTTCGATATAGGCCTATGTGCTGCGTTCACGCCATGTTGTAATTACAAGATTTCAACTTTAAAAAAGCGTTCACGTCCTCGTTGAGTTCGTAATTACAGGTTGTAAGATGGGAATTTTCTGAGAGCTCCAACTTGTACCATGTGACCGCTGTACCTGATCGCTGTAGATTCGTGTGGATAGTGTTGTTGTCATAGAAACGCATAATTCCGAGTCAGAGGACGCGAACTGCTCCAAATAGAAAGTCACGTGTTGTCATCTCAAAACTACGTGAACGCAGCTTTAGACTAGCTTTTGTGATGATTTCAAGATTTAATAATGATTTAATGATTACAAAAAGTCCTATTCTTGATTAGTATTTTTGTCCTGAGACGAGATGCATTTGGTCTATTTGAGGAGCAACATTTAATACTTTAATTCGGATAATGCATTTTTTTTGTTGTTTCACTTGTATGAACTATAGGATAAACAAGTTAAAAACAAGTCAAAAAATCCGATTGACAGTGCAGTAAGACCATATTTATTTTCAAAATACAGTCTATGAAAACAAGTCTTACTTGCTTATGCAGTGTGTTGGGGTAACAGTTCAGGACCCAGGGACCAGATATGTTTGAAAGAAGACCAGGAGTCAAGATGTTTAATTAAATGAAGAAAATTTACTGAAGAATAGTTTGCAGTTTCATCGGCAGAGCCAGCGTCAGAGTCTCTGAAGGAGGTCCAAAGCCAGACTCTCAGTCACTCCTCAGAGACCAAATACAAACTTTAGAAAACATATATGGAGAAACAATAACCATTCTATTGATTAAGTAATATCATAACTGGAAAGAATCATTAAAAATCATTATAATAATATAGGAGGATAAATATTGATTAAGGATTATAATTTTATAATATTTGATTATAAATTTAATTAGGATATATATGTGTAGGTAAATTGAAGCGGCAGTGGATTTCAGGATCCACCCCCTTCAAGTGTTGCAAGTACATATCTTGTTTTAATGATTGGCTTTGTTGTGTATGGTCTGTGTAAGTTTGTCTTTTCAGCAGCTCACACAATGACCTCAGTTGAATCTGTTTGCTGAAGTTAGTGTGGTATCAGTAAAACTGGTTCTGTTTTTCAGGTGTGTCTGGTACAGAGACGGATGAATATGAGCCAGTGTCAGTAATGGAGGGAGATTTTGTCACTCTACACACTAATCTTTCTGAAATACAGAACGATGATACTATTCTGTGGATGTTTGGACCTAAAGACTCTCTCCTATCTCAAATAAAGAGAAAGAGCGACTTTACTTCATTTTCTGTCACTGATGATGTGGGATTCAGAGGCAGATTGCAGGTGGACCAAAAGACTGGATCTCTCACCATCAAAAACACAAGAATCAGACACTCTGGACAATATAAACTCACTATCTCTAGACAAAAGACTACGATAAAGATATTTAATGTTACTGTCAGTGGTGAGTATCTCAAGTCTTTCATTGTAATGTTACCCACGTTTCCACAGTTGGGCCAAATCATTCACATTGCTTAAAGGAACACGCCACTATTTTTGAAAATAGAGTTAAACAGTTGAGTTTTACCATTTTTGAATCCATTCAGCCGATCTCCAGGTCTGGCGGTAGCACTTTTAGCATAGCTTAGCATAGATCATTGAATCTGATTAGACCGTTAGCATCTCGCTCAAAAAATGACCAAAGAGTTTAGATATTTTTCCTATTTAAAACTTGACTCTTCTGTAGTTACATCGTGTACTAAGACCGACGGAAAATGAAAAGTTGCGATTTTCTAGGCTGATATGGCTAGGAACTATACTCTCATTCCTGCGTAATAATCAAGGAACTTTGCTGCCGTCGCATGGGTGTAGCTGGTGCAATGATATTACACAGCGCCTGAAAATAGTCCCCAGCACGCTCCCTGTGCAAGCAGGTTGTCACGTTGGTTATGTTGACGGAAGTTAGCCTATTTTCAGGAGCTGCGTAATATCATTGCGCCAGCTGCACCCATGGTACGGCAGCAAAGTTCCTTGATTATTACGCAGGAATGAGAGTATAGTTCCTAGCCATATCAGCCTAGAAAATCGCAACTTTTCATTTTCCGTCGGTCTTAGTACACGATGTAACTACAGAAGAGTCAAGTTTTAAATAGGAAAAATATCTAAACTCTTTGGTCATTTTTTGAGCGAGATGCTAACGGTCTAATCAGATTCAATGATCTATGCTAAGCTATGCTAAAAGTGCTACCGCCAGACCTGGAGATCGGCTGAATGGATTCGAAAATGGTAAAACTCAACTGTTTAACTCTAGGGGAGTTGGAAAATGAGCCGATTTTCAAAAATAGTGGCATGTTCCTTTAACCGTTTCATTCTGTGGCAATATCTCACATCCATGGGCGTCGGAAGCAAAAAAAAATATGGGTGTGTCCTCTCCCAGAAAATTTTTACTGGAGTAGATGCCATTTATATTAAGTGCAAATAGCCTGCTTTGTTTACTAATTTACTAAATGTCTGGTTGGGCCAGACACAATTACAGAAGACACCAAATTATTTACAGCTGCAATAGCGTAGGGGTAAGGCACATGGCATAAAGTTTTGAAGCAAATCAACACGAGGTTCGAATCTGCCTTTTGCCGAACCTGCTCTACTCCCTTTTCCCATCACATATCAGATCAGAAAGGCATTTATTTTCAATAAAAATTAAGAAAATATTGGAAATAAAGCGTCTAATGTGTGTTTAATAATAAAGTGTTTATCGGTTAGGATTAGGTGAATAGACATGCGCTGAATTAGAGATGGTAAAAGTCAGTGGTTCCAATATCATTGGTCTTAAAAAGTGGGTGGGTCTTGTCCCACCCACATACAATGGTTTCGACGCCCATGCTCACATCTCACAATTCTGACTTTTTTCTCCCTATAGAGTGGTGCAGGTATAACCTCACTTTGTAGGCCAACCGGCAGTTAGCATCGCACTGGTTCCCTCGAGAAAAACCCAATAGGATTTTCCCATAGGCTTTTTTCCCATCAACAAAAGTTTATGATACTTACACGTTTTGTCCATCAGGATAATTATCACAGATGAACACAACTTTTATGAATTTTGAAGCCTAAATGCAGTCGCCAGAAGTAAAAAGCTAAAGATAAGCTATAAACGAACTACACCACAGTCCCATGATTTCAACGTCACCATCACTAAGCTTCCGACAACTCTTTCAGTTTTTGTCTCAAAATATTTTCCCAGAACATTTGAGTTAGACTAGTTTATAATAGCACAATTTTGAGCATAATGAGGCTGTAAAAGCGGACTGAGTTTACCTTTTCGCCGTAATGACGTTTAATCTCCTCGACAGCTTCTGTAGTCCCATTTAGCCACTTGTTAGCAACCGCCTTTTTCAAGACATATAACAGCTTCAAAAAAATAACCCGAGTGGGGTAATACTGCTGTATTTTATGTTGTAGAATAAAACATGAAAGTGTCTTGAGCTTGTGTTCACCACAGACCTTATTTCAGCCATTTAAACAAAATCCCATTCAAAAAACCCATTGACTTCAGTACGAGGGAACCGGAAGTGCTAAGATGCTAACTCGCTTCCGCGTTTTGGCCTACAAAGTGATGTCATACCTGCAGGACTCATACCTGCAAGTTTATATCTCGTTTATATCTCGCAATTCTGACTTGTTTCTCACAATTGTAAGTTTATCTTGCAATTCTGATTTTTTTCACAATTGTATATTTGCGAGTTATAAAGTCCAATTCTGAGGTAATAAACAGCTCACAATTCTGATATTTTCTTGTAATTGTGAATTTCTGACTTTATAATCCCGAGTGCCGACATCACTACACGCATTCCATCAGCACGGTTAGCCAACCATGCTGAGAATTCCAGGCTGAAAACGGTTTGTAATCGTGCCGTCCTGAACCATGCTCAAGTAGAAATGTAACTGGAACCGTTAATACTGTTCTTAAAACCGTACGGCCGGACAGTGGAGAAGCAGCTAATGGTCCGGGTTTAGATCGGTGTGTTAATAATTTGGTCATTCTAAACCCTGGATTATTTCACACTGTTCATATTTACCCTGGGTTAGTAATTATGGTTATTCAGGTTTCATGATTTTAAACTAGGGCTGCACGATATTGGAAAAAAAACTTACATTACGATATTTAGTTTTTCTGCTATATATATTGCGATATAAAAACAATTTCAAAAGATGATTTAAATAGATTTATTTGAAAATAATGAATCATTCTAGAATAATTGGCATAAAGTTTTGAAGCAAATCAACACGAGGTTCGAATCTGCCTTTTGCCGAACCTGCTCTACTCCCTCTTCCCATCACATATCAGATCGGAAAGGCATTTATTTTCAATAATATAATCAATTAATTAATACATTTTATCTTTGTTAAAGCTACAAAAGTCATTTTCTCTTTCTCTTTTGTTGTTTGATCACCATTGGTGAAACAAACAGCTGCGGGTACATAAGGCTGCTGTCCCTTTAAGACAAATGCACGGACCAAATATAAATGACACTCGTCTGTTTTCTTTCTCAATTGTTTACCACACATAACCGACTCTGGTTACGAGGATACTTGCAGAGACGGGCATTTTGACTTAATTTTGCGTGCATGTTTAAGCTCAAAAGAAAATGAAGTCAAAATGCCCGCGTGCTGTTTTCTGTGCGCACAATGAATTCGGTGTTCACATGTTGTCTGCGTGGCTCTGTGTGTGCGCACAGAAAACAGCGCGCAAGTTCTCTTCTGCTTAATGCCTGACTCAACTTAAAAACACATGCAAATGATAAACTTTCACTCTATGATGGTTAAACTTTGCAATTAATCCATGAATCACGTGCGTTCTGAACCAGGGAGCAGTTCTTGACATCGCACATCCTGCAATGTGACTATCGCGGATGCACACATCGCCAGTTCGATGCTAAAATGATATATCGTGAAGCCCTATTTTAAACCACGCATTTGAATATCCAACACATATTCTGTGTGTAAGCATTTACTGAGTGAGAGTTTTTGCAGATTTTTTGCACTACAGAAGCAGGTTTTGATGATGGGACTAACAATTTCCAAAATTTCAAACGTTGTGAAACACTTTTTGATAACGTTTTACTTGTTTTCCAGACGTGGTTGGTGAGACAGATGGAGTGAAGTCAGTGTCAGTATCAGTGACAGAGGGAGATCCTGTCACTCTACGCACTGATGCTGAAATGCACAAAGATGCTCTGATGCTGTGGAGGTTTGGAGATAAAGGCCTCCTCCTGGGTAAAATCGATGTTGAAACTAACAAGAGCTCATTAACCGAAGCTGATGAGAGATTCAAAGACAGACTGACGCTGGATCATCAGACTGGATCTCTGACCATCACAAACACCAGAACCACAGACTCTGGACTTTATGAACTACAGATCAGAGGCATTGAGAGCTCACAGCAATTCCTTCTTTCTGTCAATGGTGAGGAACTGAAAAATCTTTCAATGTAATGGCATACAGTTTTATTAGCATATATTTGAAGGCATATCAGATCATCACATTGACTGACACCTTGACTGTCTCCCTTTATAGCTGTCCCAGGTCTGTCTTCAGGTGCTGTAGCAGGGATAGTTGTTGGTGTTTTAGTTCCTGTTCTGCTGCTCGTGGCTGCAGCTTTTGCTCTGATGAACTATCGCCACAAGATCTCTAAATTAGAAGAGCAAATGAGTAAGTATTATATACTTTAAACAGGATTTTCATCTCCTCCAAATAGGGCTGGGCGATATGGCCAAAAAATCATATCTCGGTATTTTTTGGTTGAATGGCGATACACAGTATATATCCCGGTATTTTCTACATTTTTCTATTTGGATAAAAAATTGTTTTTATTTATTTTAATAATAATTCAGTAATAATCACATTCTGCCCAGTGATGTCCTAAAAACAATGTTGATATTGAAGGCTATAAACAAATACAGTGAATGTAATGTAGGCTATGCAATATAGTATGTGCAAAAAGGGGGTTAAAATCACAATACATTCTAACATTGTAACATTACAATCTAAAAACAAAATGAATAATTCACTAAACTAAAGCATATTAGCCTACATTTGATTACCCCACTATAATGGGCACTTTCATAAAAATATACTTACTTGTAGGTTTAAAATTCCACATGGCACATTTATTGTCCAACAACAAATATTTTAGAAATATGTATACTTTAGTCAGAATTATTCCGTTCCTATTCTATTGTGCTCCGTCTGTTTGGCGCGAATGCACGCGGCGGCGCTTATTCACGGAAGCCTGAATGTTAGCTGAGATTCACTTGCAGAAGGCTCGTCCTCTCCGGACAGCAAAATGGACATATTTGACTTTCTAACATTTACAGATGGAGAATATACCTGTGAAATGTAAGTTATGCACTAAGGAAAGCACCACAATTCAAACGCATTAAACACAGCAAGTATTTATCTGTCTGTCAGCACAAGCCTATCTCTCAGAGCATCTGACAGGGCAAGCTGCTTTAAACTATACGCGTTAACTATATCTTACCAGTTATTTTGAAGCCCTTAATATAAAGCATGTGTCATGTTTAGGACAAGTTGTATCATGTACTTTCCCTGCATCAGCTCACTCTGCCTACTCCGCTATTTTTCAAATGCGCTCGTATCAATCTACTGTATATCGATATAAACGGTATTGCCTCATTCCATATCGTTTCTAAAAAATATATCGATATATTGTACAAACGCGATATACCGCCCAGCCCTACCTCCAAACCAAATTTTAATTGATGTTCATTATAGTCCTTATTTTGGATTACTTGTTTTTCAATTTCTTTTAAAATCCAGCTACTCTGAAACTGTACTTTGACAAGCTACTTATACACTCACCTAAAGGATTATTAGGAACACCTGTTCAATTTCTCATTAATGCAATTATCTAATCAACCAATCACATGGCAGTTGCTTCAATGCATTTAGGGGTGTGGTCCTGGTCAAGACAATCTCCTGAACTCCAAACTGAATGTCAGAATGGGAAAGAAAGGTGATTTAAGCAATTTTGAGCGTGGCATGGTTGTTGGTGCCAGACGGGCCGGTCTGAGTATTTCACAATCTGCTCAGTTACTGGGATTTTCACGCACAACCATTTCTAGAGTTTACAAAGAATGGTGTGAAAAGGGAAAAACATCCAGTATGCGGCAGTCCTGTGGGCGAAAATGCCTTGTTGATGCTAGAGGTCAGAGGAGAATGGGCCGACTGATTCAAGCTGATAGAAGAGCAACTTTGACTGAAATAACCACTCGTTACAACCGAGGTATGCAGCAAAGCATTTGTGAAGCCACAACACGCACAACCTTGAGGCAGATGGGCTACAACAGCAGAAGACCCCACCGGGTACCACTCATCTCCACTACAAATAGGAAAAAGAGGCTACAATTTGCACGAGCTCACCAAAATTGGACAGTTGAAGACTGGAAAAATGTTGCCTGGTCTGATGAGTCTCGATTTCTGTTGAGACATTCAGATGGTAGAGTCAGAATTTGGCGTAAACAGAATGAGAACATGGATTCATCATGCCTTGTTACCACTGTGCAGGCTGGTGGTGGTGGTGTAATGGTGTGGGGGATGTTTTCTTGGCACACTTTAGGCCCCTTAGTGCCAATTGGGCATCGTTTAAATGCCACGGCCTACCTGAGCATTGTTTCTGACCATGTCCATCCCTTTATGACCACCATGTACCCATCCTCTGATGGCTACTTCCAGCAGGATAATGCACCATGTCACAAAGCTCGAATCATTTCAAATTGGTTTCTTGAACATGACAATGAGTTCACTGTACTAAAATGGCCCCCACAGTCACCAGATCTCAACCCAATAGAGCATCTTTGGGATGTGGTGGAACGGGAGCTTCGTGCCCTGGATGTGCATCCCACAAATCTCCATCAACTGCAAGATGCTATCCTATCAATATGGGCCAACATTTCTAAAGAATGCTTTCAGCACCTTGTTGAATCAATGCCACGTAGAATTAAGGCAGTTCTGAAGGCGAAAGGGGGTCAAACACAGTATTAGTATGGTGTTCCTAATAATCCTTTAGGTGAGTGTATGTTTAGCTAATGAACTAAACAATTTTTATTTAAGATTTAATGTGGATGACGATAATGTAAAGTATGACTATTCACAAAGTAATACAGTGTTTAATATTGATGCTCCTACAGTGGCTAGGTTTTTTAAAAATATAAAAGTAAACAAAAGCCCTGGACCGGACAACATTAGTGGCAAGGTGTTGAAAGCATGCAGTTCACAGTTAAGTGGTATATTTACACAGATTTTTAACCTTTCCCTTAAGATGCAAACTGTCCCACAAATTTGGAAACACTCCATAGTTGTTCCTGTGGCAAAATGTAGGACTCCAAAGGTTTTAAATGATTTCAGACCAGTAGCCCTCACCTCTCTGGTGATGAAAACATTTGAGAAGATCGTGAGAGGGGAAATATTGAAGTATGTAGAAGATAAATTAGATCCCTTTCAGTTTGCGTATAGGGCAGGGAGGGGTGTTGAAGATGCTGTTACGACCCTAGTGCATTTAGTAGCTCAACATCTGGAGACTCCAAAAGCAAGGGCATGGCTGGCTTTCATTGATTTTTCATGTGCATTCAACACAATTAGGCCACATGTGTTAGCCGAGAAGCTTGTGGAATTATTTAACCTGGATCTTAATCTGGTAGGATGGATAGTCAATTTTTTTAAAGAATAGGACACAGTGTGTGCGTGTCAATGGTCAGCTGTCCTCCATGTTATGTTCCTCCACAGGTTCTCCTCAAGGGTGCGTACTTTCGCCCCTGCTTTTTATTTTATATACCAATGATTGTAGTACTACACTGGACAAGAGATATATATTGAAGTTTGCGGATGACACTGTTATTGTGAGCCTTTTAGCAAATGAGGAGACATCGCATGGTTCTGTGGTGGAGGACTTTGTTTCTTGGTGTACAAACTGTGGCCTAAATTTAAATATAGCTAAGACCAAGGGCATGATTATAGACTTTGGAAAGTCTGTCATTTCTGTCTCTCCTACTGCAATCAATGGTAGGGATCTTGAGCTGGTGGATGAGTATAGATATTTGGGTACAGTGATTGATAATAAATTAAACTTTGATGCCAACACTGATGCCATTTATAAAAAGGTCCAACAACGTTTGTTTTTCCTAAGGAAAATGAATTCTTTTAAGGTATATAAAGTGCTAATGATACTGTTTTATCAGAGTTTTATTGAATCTGTTATTTCTTACTGTGTCATTGTATGGTTTGATTGTATTACCTTGTCTAGTAGAAACAGAGTGACCAAGTTAATTAAGACTGCATCCAGGATTATCGGAGTTCAACAGATATCACTTCAAGACATTTTTAAAGAGCGCATTGTTAAAAAAGCCGATGTGATAATTAATTCCCCTTCCCATCCATTACATAGAGAGTTTGTGGTACTTCCATCAGGTCGCAGATATAGAGCAATGGGGGGGAGAACGAAGAGGTTTAAACACTCATTCATACTGACTGCTATTTCTATGTTAAATCAATTGTAATCATGGATAATATGCTGTCAATTTTAAATGAATGTCTATGTGTGTGATTGTATAAATGTTATGTGTGTGGCACCTGTGCAAACTAAATTTCCTAAACAGATGAAATAAACTGAACATAATAAAAGTCCTAAGACCATAAAAACACAGAGACCCTCCATTACACACAAACACAGAACCATCATTCACTGTGAGAAACACTGACTCATAACCTGTAATATCTATTGATGAATCTGCAGCAAAATCATTTATTAATGTTGAGCTCCTGTAGGTTTCGCATCTGAAACATCAGGTTTGTTTTTCACCTTTGACCTTTTGTGTTTGTGTTTCTTACAAAAATCTGAAATGACGGAGGTGGTTTATACATGTTTCATTACAGATCAATGATCAAACTCTCTGTCATTCTGTTTCTTTACAAATCATACTGATCATTGTATTGGCATTTGTACTTGTAAATCATGCTTCTGGATTCCTTTAGTTTAGACTGATATGAATATCCACTTTTGGTCACAACTAAATATTTTGTCTGTTCATTAAATCATGGGAAACTCATAAACATGGAATGTGTAGCATGCATTTATATTTGAGTGAATTGATTATTAATAAGTGCAATAATCAAATAAAGAGTTTTAAATTAATATAAATCAGTATGTTTAAATCTTTAAATCCATTATTATACATCTAACTTTATTACAAACATGCAACACAATTATGGCAAAACAAGCTTTATTTTGTCAATTTGAAATGATTGATTTACATTTAATTAATACATCCAATAATAATAGATTTCTTCATTTTATTTTAGTGTCACTCCTAGGCCATAGTGTTTAACACAGTGAAGAATCTACTCAAAAGGGAAAATTAATATTTCAACACAATATTGTATTGTTAAAAAACAATATAGTAAACATGTCTTTCTTTTAAATTGTAGATATTATAGAATATATATTACATATAGAATAAGATTGGCTGACTTGTGCATCTTGTTATTTGTTTCTCAAATTTATTACGAGGTTAATATCTGAATGAAGGTCAGTGTGTCTCACAGAGAAAAGTATTTGTTAGGCTCTTGTGTAGCGAAGATTGTAAAGTTAAATTAAAATGAGGTCAAAGTCATCTCCGTCTTTATATTTGTATTAATGGTGTTAATGTTGTAATGATCTCTGAATAAATCCATATCACACATCTTACAGTGTTTGTCCATCCTGGGCAAAGAACAATCATTTTAATGTAATAATTCCAAGGATTGGCACCTGATAAATAAACAGAACCGTTTGCTCTACAAAGCTCTTTGTAACCAATCTTTTCCAGTCAATTTCCAGCACGACAACATCGCACACTGAAGAAAAGGTTAAGAAAACTGATCAGAGGCTTCAACAGTGTATGTATTTTCTTTGAATAGACTTTTTGTTTTTTAAAACGCAATGTTTTATATTTATATGATTGTGACTCACACTCTGTGTTTAGTGTATATATACAGTATGAAACTCACTTTGCAAGAAATAGTTCAAGTAAAGTTTAACTGAAATGAATGCAGTGTCATTTCTATCACTTTCTTATTTATGATTGATTTTTTAATATGATCAATGCATGTTAATTAATTTGGATTATGTTTTACACATACCGTTGTACTAACTTTAGAACAAGCGATTCATGACTCAGAAAGACGAATTACATTGAGCCACATTCAAATATGAGAATGATATTAGTCTTACTATATGTATACCAACAGAATAAACATTTTTAACGTAGGATTGGCACCTGATAAACAAATGGAAATCTGCCCCAGAAAATAATAAAAGGATTTGCCAAACTTTAACATTAAAATTATGTTTATTTAGTGTAAACTTCAGTGTTAATTTGAGCATTTAATTGTTCACTAGTGATCAAAGAGTCTAAATATGATAATTATAGAATCAAACAGAATCTTACAAATTTATAGAAAATTTGAGCTACTCACCAGTAATATTAATATGTAATTTCCTGTGTAAGATCAAATGTCTGGTGTTGATCTCCACTTCATAAACCCCAGACTGCTCACTTCGGATGTTTCTGATGGTGATTTCTCCGGTTTGATTATTCAGGTTACTCCAGCCATTTAAGCCATCAGTGCGGATGACTTCATCTTAAACTTCCACAGTATCTGATCATCTCTCTATATATCAGTAACACCAGTGTGTAGAGTGACAATCTCCCTCAGTCACTGACACTGACTCCACATTGTCTTTGTCTACAACAAACACATGAGGAGAACAAACAGGAACAGTTTAAAACAGAGATCAGGCTTATAATGCTGTAACTACACAGGTCAGAGACCACAATGAAAATCTGTCATTTACAATCTTTAGATGGCTGATGGCACCCAATTTACCAATTTCACCAACTTACATTTTATGATGTTACCAAAAGGTACACACTTGTTTATTTAAATACTATCTAACTATGATGATTAGTTTAGCTCTGATTCATTTGTTAATGTGAAGACAGGTAAAAGAAACTGACTATATCAATGCACATGATATACATATATATATATATATATATATATACACACTGTGGGGAGAACAAGTATTTGATACACTGCCGATTTTGCAGGTTTGCCCACTTACAAAGCATGTAGAAGTCTGTAATTTTTATCATAGGTACTCTTCAACTGTGAGAGACGGACTCTAAAACAAAAATCCAGAAAATCACATTGTATGATTTTTAAGTAATTAATTTGCATTTTATTGCATGACATAAGTATTTGATACATCAGAAAAGCAGAACTTAATATTTGGTACAGAAACCTTTGTTTGCAATTACAGAGATCATAAGTTTCCTGTAGTTCTTGACCAGGTTTGCACACACTGTAGCAGCGATTTTGGCCCACTTCTCCATACAGACCTTCTCCAGATCCTTCAGGTTTCAGGGCTGTCGCTGGGCAATACGGACTTTCAGCTCCCTCCAAAGATTTTCTATTGGGTTCAGGTCTGGAGACTGTCTAGGCCACTCCAGGACCTTGAGATGCTTCTTACGGAGCCACTCCTTAGTTGCCCTGGCTGTGTGTTTCGGCTCGTTGTCATGCTGGAAGACCCAGCCACGATCTTCAATGCTCTTACTGAGGGAAGGAGGTTGTTGGCCAAGATCTCGCGATACATGGTCCCATCCATCCTCCCCTCAATACGGTGCAGTCGTCCTGTCCCCTTTGCAGAAAAGCATCACCAAAGAATGATGTTTCCACTTCCATGCTTCACGGTTGGGATGGTGTTCTTGGGGTTGTACTCATCCTTCTTCTTCCTCCAAACACGGCGAGTGGAGTTTAGACCAAAAAGCTCTATTTTTGTCTCATCAGACCACATGACCTTCTCCTATTCCTTCTCTGGATCATCCAGATGGTCATTGGCAAACTTCAGATGGGCCTGGACATGCGCTGGCTTGAGCAGGGGGACCTTGCGTGCGCTGCAGGATTTGAATCCATGACGGCATAGTGTGTTACTAATGGTTTTCTTTGAGACTGTGGTCCCAGCTCTCTTCAGGTCATTGACCAGGTCCTGCCGTGTAGTTCTGGGCTGATCCCTCACCTTCCTCATGATCGTTGATGCCCCACAAGGTGAGATCTTGCATGGTGCCCCAGACCGAGGGAGATTGACCGTCATCTTGAACTTCTTCCATTTTCTAATAATTGCGCCAACAGTTGTTGCCTTCTCACCAAGCTGCTTGCCTATTGTCCTGTAGCCCATCCCAGCCTTGTGCAGGTCTACAATTTTATCCCTGATGTCCTTACACAGCTCTCTGGTCTTGGCCATTGTGGAGAGGTGGGAGTCTGTTTGATTGAGTGTGTGGACAGGTGTCTTTTATACAGGTAACGAGTTCAAACAGGTGCAGTTAATACAGGTAATGAGTGGAGAACAGGAGGGCTTCTTAAAGAAAAACTAACAGGTCTGTGAGAGCCGAAATTCTTACTGGTTGGTAGGTGATCAAATACTTATGTCATGCAATAAAATGCAAATTAATTATTTAAAAATCATACAATGTGATTTTCTGGATTTTTGTTTTAGATTCCGTCTCTCACAGTTGAAGTGTACCTATGATAAAAATTACAGACCTCTACATGCTTTGTAAGTAGGAAAACCTGCAAAATCGGATACTTGTATCAAATACTTGTTCTCCCCACTGTATATATCTCATCATGTTCAGTTATCATCTTAATTCAATTTGCTATGCTGACTTGTAATGACATTGTAATGAAAAATGCTCAGACTCAGATCAGACTCTAAGACAATGTAAATTTTAATTGACACTTTAGCGCCTATATAGTTATTTTTTTCTATTGAAACACTTAAATCAAATTATGAAAATGCAATTATATTGAGCTCTTCAAATACAGAGTCAAAAGAGATGCACAACATCTGTGCCATTGAATAAAGGAGCTCTGAATCATTCATCAGTTCAGCCAATCAGAAAACATCTTACTGGATCAAATTTTTATTTAACACAATGACACTTTATCTGGTCATTTATCTGGCATTTATATGCTTCTTGTAAAGTTGTGAAAATAACTCTAGATTCCTCTTTGCTGTAAACTCAGAAGCATCAATGTTACAGTTCTGTCCATAGATAATATTTCCTTTACACATAATTTATTTTGTACACATTATACTCTTAACTTATACTCATAGCTGCTTTTTTTAATTTACAAAAACAACAACAGGTTTTGAAGGGTAAAGCTCTAATTATTCCACATCATCTAAATAGTTCTCAGAAAATGAATGTAGATTTTAATCCAGTTATCAGATTGTAAGACTTGAGTTACTCACCGTGGACAGTGACACTGGATATCTTGGATATCTTAGAGTCCAGTATGGTTAGTTGTGATGTTTGTGATGGTCAGAGATCCAGTCTGATTGTCCAGCTCCAATCTGTCTCTGAATCCCACAGCATCACCATCAGATGTATTGAATTGTCCAGCTGCTTTATTCATTTGAGCTACAAAACCGATTCCAAAAAAGTTGGGACACTGTACAAATTGTGAATAAAAAAGGAATGCAATAATTTACAAATCTCATAAACTTATATTTTATTCACAATAGAATATAGATAACATATCAAATGTTGAAAGTGAGACATTTTGAAATGTCATGCCAAATATTGGCTCATTTTGGATTTCATGAGAGCTACACATTCCAAAAAAGTTGGGACAGGTAGCAATAAGAGGCCGGAAAAGTTAAATGTACATATAAGGAACAGCTGGAGGACCAATGTGCAACTTATTAGGTCAATTGGCAACATGATTGGGTATAAAAAGAGCCTCTCAGAGTGGTAGTGTCTCTCAGAAGTCAAGATGGGCAGAGGATCACCAATTCCCCCAATGCTGCGGCGAAAAATAGTGGAGCAATATCAGAAAGGAGTTTCTCAGAGAAAAATTGCAAAGAGTTTGAAGTTATCATCATCTACAGTGCATAATATCATCCAAAGATTCAGAGAATCTGGAACAATCTCTGTGCGTAAGGGTCAAGGCCGGAAAACCATACTGGATGCCCGTGATCTTCGGGCCCTTAGACGGCACTGCATCACATACAGGAATGCTACTGTAATGGAAATCACAACATGGGCTCAGGAATACTTCCAGAAAACATTGTCGGTGAACACAATCCACCGTGCCATTCGCCGTTGCCGGCTAAAACTCTATAGGTCAAAAAAGAAGCCATATCTAAACATGATCCAGAAGCGCAGGCGTTTTCTCTGGGCCAAGGCTCATTTAAAATGGACTGTGGCAAAGTGGAAAACTGTTCTGTGGTCAGACGAATCAAAATGTGAAGTTCTTTTGGAAAACTGGGATGCCATGTCATCCAGACTAAAGAGGACAAGGACAACCCAAGTTGTTATCAGCGCTCAGTTCAGAAGCCTGCATCTCTGATGGTATGGGGTTGCATGAGTGCGTGTGGCATGGGCAGCTTACACATCTGGAAAGGCACCATCAATGCTGAAAGGTATATCCAAGTTCTAGAACAACATATGCTCCCATCCAGACGTCGTCTCTTTCAGGGAAGACCTTGCATTTTCCAACATGACAATGCCAGACCACATACTGCATCAATTACAACATCATGGCTGCGTAGAAGAAGGATCCGGGTACTGAATTGGCCAGCCTGCAGTCCAGATCTTTCACCCATAGAAAACATTTGGCGCATCATAAAGAGGAAGACGCGACAAAGACCTAAGACAGTTGAGCAACTAGAAGCCTGTATTAGACAAGAATAGGACAACATTCCTATTCCTAAACTTGAGCAACTTGTCTCCTCAGTCCCCAGACGTTTGCAGACTGTTATAAAAAGAAGAGGGGATGCCACACAGTGGTAAACATGGCCTTGTCCCAACTTTTTTGAGATGTGTTGATGCCATGAAATTTAAAATCAACTTATTTTTCCCTTAAAATTATACATTTTCTCAGTTTAAACATTTGATATGTCATCTATGTTGTATTCTGAATAAAATATTGAAATTTGAAACTTCCACATCATTGCATTCTGTTTTTATTCACAATTTGTACAGTGTCCCAACTTTTTTGGATTCGGGTTTGTATAAATTCATCACCAAACCACCACTGAATCGAATCACCTTCTGGTATTTTAGTATCACCAGGGTTTAGAGTGACAGAATCTCCCTCCATCACTGACACTGACACGTTAGCTTTCTTAACACCAAACACACCTGGTGGGAAAAAGTAAATAAAGAGATGTTAATCAATCAATCCTGGCATTTTTTGCAGAGCAGCAATAGAGTGAATGTACCCTGTTACACAGTCTTTCATTATTGTACTGAATAATGTACTCTGTGTGGCTGAAACAGACAGATGGAGAATCAAGAACTGTGCCGTGGCTCTACTGTTACTAAGTTTTTTAGATATGGTTTGAAACTGGCTTTCACCGACTCTGAACAACCACACTTTACATCCATTTACAACTGAGCTTGATCACAGTCTCCTAACACATCTCTCTTTTTCAGGAGACACAACACTGATGTACAATATCCTTACATGAGAGTAGTATATTTACGAAATACATCATTACATCATTTTCAGTTTCAGTGTTGTGTTGTGTCTCCTGAAAATTAAACCTGACGTGACCTGTAATTTCAACATAAAACATAAATTGTAAAAAGTATGTGGCTGTATGTAGAAGATAACATGCAACACTGAAAACAAAACCACACACAAAATAAATAAGTAAATAAAAATAAAAGTGCAATGAACAAAAAAAAAAAAATCAATGCAATGAACCACAATAAATAGTTATTCATATGATTAAATGTTCTTTATACTGGAATAGCGTTATTCAGATAATATAAATCCATAAAGAAGGTTCTTCACAGATATAGGGGAATGAGAATGAGTTTGAACACCATCGGTTTAACCACTTACAAATAAAGGGTGGGTTGCACCAACAAGGTTTAATCTTAAATCTAGATTAAATCAAGGTTTATCTAATAATTCTGTTGCACCAAGAGTTTAATCACAGTCATGCATGAGCACCAGCATCCTCAGATGACAGTAGTTGTGAGTCACAAAAAAATATATAAAGATTTTACAGAACAAAAAAAAACAAAAAAAAGTTTGTGAAATTTCAGAAATGGCTCATAATTAGATTTGCCAATGTTTTGCTAGTGAAAACATTTGTTAGGGAAGAATGCAAAAAAAATTCTCCCATCTCATACTTTTTTTCCATCACTGTGCCCCTTTATGGGCTCTGCTATTTGTTCTATATTTGTTACAGATTGTAGTAGGGAAGAGCGGGGCAAAAACTAACACTTTTTGACTTTTACACAGTTTGTGTAAATCCACTCGGTGTTCAGAGTATTTATTTTTTCCCACATTCATTTCACACATGTCTAGTACAATAATGTGGTTTTGTTTCATTAATACAGTGTATACTTTTTTCTTGATTTACCCCGAAAGAATGGAAGTGAAATGTGACAACATGCCCCATAGGTGGGGTACACTGTAACATGACCATATGACAGCTTAAAATGTTATCTGATACAATAGAAAAAATATTCAAGACAAACTACAATATTTTGTCAATAAAATACGATTATCAACTTTTTCATATAAAATAATGGCATTTCGTTTTTTTTTTTAATGTCATTTACATCATATATTTGATAGTTATGTATACATCATTGTATTTTAAATGGTAGAAACACCTGTTTTTGACTTTCCCTCTGTGCATGACTGTGGGACAAGCACTTCTGTGGTGCTTGGAACTCTATATAATTAATTAAAAAAACAAATATTGCCATACTGATGGCTCAAGAAGGTGTCATTGTTCAAATAACATATTGTTTCATTTTAAAATATAAAGAAATTGTAACCATAAAATGTTTTTCAGGTGTAATATTTCTGTAAAGGACAGAAAAATTGGCATTTCCATAGAATGACCCATAATGGTGTTGTCACTTTCACAGTATGATTTATCACCACGTCTATTTGTAGAAAGGTAATAACAATTTGTTAAGAAACGGATATACAAGCAAATTAGAGGACAACAGCAAACGCGTATTTTCTGTTTCCGGTTTATATTGAAACCGAAAGTGTTGAAATAATGAAAATGAATGTGACTCAACGTCCACGAGCAATAAAGCCCAAAGAAAGAATGAACGGTTCCTCATACTGATGTCGCTTCTGACCGCATCCAAACTGAATGATAGAAGTGATTCAGGAGACTGATGATGATGGGCTCGAGTCAAACTGTTCAGGTCACGTGATTTCTGCGAACGAGTGAGTTACGTCATAGGGGAGACCGGGGATGGTTGTAACACTTTTTGTTTGAGCATCAGTAACTCAGTGGTTGTTTATGCTAGATGTCTCAAATTTTGCTACATGGTAGCCACATTTGTCTGCTACATATATAACCCAATTGGACATGTACTACACAATCACAGATTATGTGAGTTGATGTCAAATACAAAGAGTTCCGTTGTTCCGTTGAGTTGTAACACCAGCTGGGGATTGATGTAACACTGAGAGGTCATTTGCTGAAATAACTCCCACACTATCCAATTTTTGCATAAACATCATTGAAGAACAAAGAAAAAAAAAAACGTTTTGAAAAACGTTTTGAACAATTTAAACTGACACAAAAAAACATTATATTGATATTTTATATATATAACTTTAAATGTAGTGCAAAACAATTGCTACGTGTTTGTGTGAATGTTTGTGTATTCCTGTCACATAAGAGTTCAGTCACTAGCTATGTTTCCGTCATGCACCTATTTTTATGTGAATTTTGATATATTGCATAAAAAATGCTGGATGGAAACATCAAGATGCGCATAAATTCTAATAATGTGCACAAAAACTTGTGAGTTAAATTGAGGCAGATAATCTGGTAAAACACCATGTGCATAAACTATGATGGAAACACATTTACTGAATAAATCCCTCAAAACGCAACAAAAAACATGACTTTGCCACAGCAAAGGATATGATTGATAACTCATTGGAATCATCATAGGGGTTGGTTGTAACATTTTTAATAAACTGTTACAACTATCCCCACCCCTAACAGCCATAATTTAGCTAACTGTTTTAGCATGTGGGTTTGAAGTTAGCATAAATACAAAACATCAAATTAAACTAGAGAAATAGCTACTTCAGGTCATGTAAGTTAAATAATTGTACCTACAATTCAATGATTGCCAGGCAAAAAATTTAGCCTGACGTCGTCATTCTCAGATTCTAGTCAGAATATGCTCCATACTGCTCCATTGAGCTGTGATTATGGGGCGTGTTTCAACCGAACCAGGAAAGAAAATGCCTCTGCACTGGATAGACCTACAACCAATCAGAGCAACGGAGTAAGTGACGTACGTTGACCTGAGCGACGCATAGTTGTCAACGGAACTCAACTGCATGCACGCTGGAAGAAGTACAAGAAGAAGATGAGCGTAAACGATCTTTGCCGGTGTTGTAAAAAGAATTTAAGGACACACGGAGTACTTACCAACGTGATCATCCATTTTGAGAGAAATAGTAAAGGTGAATGCATATACGAACAAATTCTCCGTTTAGGATTAGAACGAATTCAACCCAAGCGCTCTTTGGTGACGTGGATGATTACGTTACTGTTGATCATCTGTCCATCTCCGACCTGACAATTTGATTGCTCGTTTTGTTGTGTCTGGTTGGTAAGTTATCACAAAGTAGCCTAATACACACTACACACAACGGTAAGATTTACATTATATAAATTTAATTTACCATTTAATCTTGTTCTGCAGGTGTGTTTGATGTTGAGTCGCATGAAGTTCAGTCAGTGTCAGTGATGGTGGGAGATTCTGTCACTCTGGACAGTAATGTTTCTGAAATACAGCTGAGGAATGAGATCGCGTGGAGGTTTAACGATATTCGCATAGCTAAAGCATTTAATGGCAATCCTACGTATGATGAAGATGTGAGATTCACAAACAGACTAAAGCTGGAGAGAAATTGATCTCTGACCATCACCGACACCAGAATCACAGACACTGGAGTCTATAAATTTAGCACCATTAAAAAGGAGTCAGCCGAGACGTTCAGTGTTGCTGTTTATGGTAGGTGTAGGCTATAGTTATATAGCATAATGTCCTCTTCATATTGTAAATGGCACTCGGTCTCAAAATTATATTTTTTTCAAGTTTTTTTTATAATGGACATTACATCTATACAAATTTTGTAGGATGTACTAAAACAGACACAAATGTGCTATTAATTATTTGACCAGATGGCCACAACGTATCTACGCTGTAGTCTATTGAAAATCTTCGCGTAATGAACCCTTACAGTTCTTCACTTGGATAGCCTACAAGGGACTTTCGCACCGGAAGAACGTTTTTATAACTATTTTCGGAAGTACCCGCTTTTTTGCGTGTTCGAACCCATAGACTGGTTAGACTGGTAGACTGGTATCCTATCCAGCTACAGTGCAAACCCAGTAAACACAGAACGTTCCCCTAACGTACCCACATGGTTCCCGTTTGGTTATTTTTGTGGGGAACCAAATAAGAACGTTCTGGGAACGTTCTCTATTGGTTTTGTTTTGTAACCTAAAGAGAACGTTCCCAGAACTTCCCTGCAGGTTATTTTGGGGGGTTATTTATTTTTTTTATCTAAAGAGAACGTTCCCAGAACGTTCCCTGCAGATTTTTTTGGGGTTTTATTTTATAACCTGAAGAGAACCTTCCCAGAACCTTCCCTGCAGGTTATTTTTGGGGTTTTATTTTATAACCTGAAGAGAACCTTCCCAGAACGTTCCCTGCAGATTTTTTGGTCATTTCGTTTTTACCGACTGACTAACATTAGTCTATCGATCTTTATTGAATAATAAGTTATAATTAATAAATATACGAGTGTAAATAGTGTGATTTCAGAGAGATTTTTACACGTTATTGTAAAGTTTTTGTTTACTGACCAAAAGAGAGAGGTAGACTACGTCCCGTTAATTCAGTGGTAAGAAATGAATGCAATTTATCCCAGTTAAAGTAATCTTTATTCATTTTTTAATGTCTGTGAATAAAATTCATATTTTAAAACCCCATATTGTGTTGAAGTCATTGTTATTTGGCACTTAAACGTAAAACCTGGTTGTGGTACAATGTCAGTGATACAAGTTACGAAATCTTACATATTAATGCATAAATTCAATCTTATTTAATCCTCCATATGAATGTTTATTTGCTTGGATTATTTCTATTGATTTAACAAGTTAAAAACAAGACATGGTTTGTAGTAGGCTACTGATTATTGACGTCCATTCATTCGTCTTCCATGCCGCTTATACCATATGGAACGCGGGAATTGCTGGACGATTACTGACGTACAGTAAAGAGGTTAGGGGAACGTTCTGAGAACGTTCTCCAAACCAACAGGGAACGTTCTATTTACGTAAAGAAAACTTTCCTGAGAACGTTAGGATGTCTGGGAACCAAAAATTGTTATCTGGGGACTAGTGATGGGAGAACGAAGCTTTTCAAAGCTTCGAATCAATTGAACCAATTGCTTCGAAAAATGATTCACTGTTTCGAACATAGACCGTAAAAAAATAGGTTTCGAAGCGTTCGAAACACCAGCTGGTGACCCCTGCTGGACAGAACAGTGGAAATGCAGCGAAAACTCAGGACAAACAAGCTTTTACAAACAAATCTATTGCAAAGTCTTTATTGAGAGTATAATCTATCAAATGTAATAACTAATTATCTAATATCATTTAATATTAGGCCTAAGTGTCTGTAATATTTGTTCCAGGTCTTGTTTTGTTTGTTCCATGGATGGCATAGCTAAACAAGCCAATAAGAGACTATTAACTACTATTATTCGTTTTAATTATACAGATACCTCATTAAAACGTGCACAAATGTATAAATCTGATCAGTGATCAGGTAAAAACCTTAGAGACTTGTTCAGTAGTTCGCCGCTGGGGGCGATGATTTCAGTGAATCCGCATGAAGCTTCGTTTACTGAAATCACGTGACTTTGACGGTTCGATACATGCTCCGAATCACTGATTAGAAACAAAAGATTCGTAAAGGTTCCGATTCGGGGTTGCTATGTCATTGTAGTGAAGTCACTGTATTTATTATATTAGTAATATTATTATTAGTTTTGTATTATTTATGAATAAAATGAATGCTCATACGTTTTTTGCATTTATCAAAGTATAATCTTATTAATATTAATCATATTAATTTGACATTAAATGCCCACTCTGTCTTTAAATAGGCCTATTATTTGTAACAACATGAACATGAAAGAAATATTATTATCACATAATACAGTCAAATGGGAAACACTTTACGATATGGTTACACGTTAATGTTTTTTTATTATTAAAAATTGTACATGTTCTCAGTTCATGAAATATGAACTAACAGCAAACTTTGTTTTTGTATCCATTAACATTAAACATTACTCTTTCTACATCATTATATCTAATGCATGTACAAACTGAAAAGTGACCTTATTTAAAAGTATTGTCGTTAAATATTGTAGATATCAATCCAATCAAATCGATGTGAAAATAGATAATCTAATTAAAAAAACAAGCAAATTAACGCGTGTAGAACATATAAGCTTCGCCGCTCACTTCCGGCCTGTGGCTGCTGGTCAAAAACTGCTGGTCTGACACTGGATTCTTTTGGGCTTCTTTGAAACACCCAGTTCTGGTCATGGAGAGTTATATGAAGCAGTTGATGAGTTAATTCAGCGCTGTTAAAGAATGGACATGTGCAGTGTTGGGAGGCTTAAGGAATATTTAGTTTCTCCTGCATAGTTTGAAAACCCCTGCGTTAGTACTTACGTGACCGTAAATAACTGCCCCAAGGTGTTACTAATTTTTGTGCCAGGTGGACTGTCACTCTCCTTGACTAATTTCATATATAAACTCACTGATTGAGGATACAGTAAACTGTCGCTCCTCACTTTAAAACACTAGCAAATGAAACATCCCTCTGTTGACTCTTAATGTGTTCACATTTCTTTGTTGTTTCATGTTTTGTAGCTCCACTACCCATTCCTGTCATTACCAGTGTCATTTCACAGTGTTTTTCATCATCAGAAAGTTCATCAAGCCCACATTTTTTTCTGCTGCTGTGTTCAGTGTTGAATGTGAGTTACGTGACTCTCTCCTGGTTCAAAGGAAACAGTTTATTGTCCAGCATCAGTGTGTCTGATCTCAGCATCAGTCTCTCTCTACCTCTGGAGGTGGAATATCAGGATAAAAACACCTACAGCTGTGTGCTCAACAATCCCATCAGCCACCAGACCAGACACGTCTGCATTACCGATCTCTGTCGTTTGTGTTCAGGTACGTCAGCAGTGATGTTATCATTTATTTACTCAACCAGTTTCTGTCAGATACATTAGTGTGTATTTTCAGAAAATGTTTTTCTGTGTTAAATTTCTTTCTTCAGATGAAGTTCATTATTGTGGAGGGACTGAAGCTGTGATTCGATTGGTTGTCACTGCTCTGGTGGGTCTGGCTGCTGCGGCTGCTTTCATTGTGCTGGTTTATGACATCAGATTCAGAAGAGTTGAACAAGAGAGACATCAGACTCTCAATGATGGATCTGATACTCTAAAACAAGAGTAAACAGTCTGTGTTTTTGGTGTGCATTACTTTTTTCTTTTCTACCATGATGAGAAAACTAAAAAAAAGTATGGATGTATTTTTTAAATGCTATATTGAATACAAAAAAAACACCTGCCTTTACATGCACATGAACTTTAATGACATCCCATTCTTAATCCGTAGGGTTTAATATGGAGTTGGCCCACCCTTTGCCGCTATAACAGCTTCAACTCTTCTGGGAAGGCTTTCCACAAGGTTTAGGAGTGTGTTTATGGGAATTTTTGACCATTCTTCAAGAATTGCATTTGTGAGGTCAGGCACTGATGTTGGACGAGAAAGGCTGGCTTGCAGTCTCCGCTCTAATTCTATTGGGTTGAAGTCAGGACTCTGTGCAGGCCAGTCAAGTTCCTCCACACCAAACTCACTCATCCATGTCTTTATGGACCTTGCTTTGTGCACTGGTGCGCAGTCATGTTGGAACAGGAAGGGCCATCCCCAAACTGTTCCCACAAAGTTAGGAGCATGAAATTGTCCAAAATGTCTTGGTATGCTGAAGCATTAAGAGTTCCTTTCACTGGAACTAAGGGGCCAAGCCCAACCCCTGAAAAACAACCCCAGACCATAATCCCCCCTCCACCAAACTTTACACTTGGCACAATGCAGTCAGACAAGTACCGTTCTCCTGGCAACCGCCAAACCCAGACTCGTCAATCAGATTGCCAGGCAGAGAAGTGTCACTCCAGAGAACACGTCTCCACTGCTCTAGAGTCCAGTGGCGGCGTGCTTTACACCACTGCATCCAGCGCTTTGCATTGCACTTGGTGATGTAAGGCTTGGATGCAGCTGCTCGGCCATGGAAACCCATTCAATGAAGCTCTCTACGCACTGTTCTTGAGCTAATCTGAAGGCCACAAGAAATTTGGAGGTCTGAAGCTATTGACTCTGCAGAAAGTTGGCGACTTCTGCATGCGCTGACTTGCTCTGTGATTTTACGTGGCCTACCACTTCGTGGCTGAGTTGCTGTTGTTCCCAATTGCTTCCACTTTGTTATAATACCACTAACAGTTGACCGTGGAATATTTAGTAGTGAGGAAATTTCACGAATGGACTTATTGCACAGGTGGCAACCTATCACGGTACCACGCTTGAATTCACTGAGCTCCTGAGAGCGACCCATTCTTTCACAGATGTTTGCAGAAGCGTCTGCATGCCTAGGTTCTTGATTTTATACACCTGTGGCCATGATTGGAGCACCTGAATTCAATGATTTGGAGGGGTGTCCCAATACTTTTGTCAATATGTATGTCATTAATGTGTAAAATTACTATGTATGCAAATAACTGATTGATAAAGGCTTTTAAAAAAAAAAATGGGACCCTTTTATTGAACAATTATAGGCGGATGTGTGCATACATATACTGTGTGTCACAAAATAATTCTGAAAAAAGAAATAAAACAGTTTGTTCTATTATTGTCATTTCTCAAAATATGCCCTTATTAGAACTCATTACTGTTTTTAAATTAGATGATGATAAAATTCAATTTAGTGAATTTAAAATTAAATTTTAAATAAGATTACATTTTAGGAAGAAGCTAAAGACCCATTTTAAAATAAAATAAAAGTAGGGCCCACGATCCCCTAAACTGGGACCACATCCATCCCACTGGAATTATAAGCAACATGATGTATCAGGAATAAATGACATTGCAGAAAATACATGTGTCCATGTTTAATCACTCCATGAGCACACAATCTGAGGTCCGAAGTCAAAAAAACGATGTCTGAATGCAGTGTAGTTAAAATACTAAAAAGTACGTAGTTTCATATGTTTTTAAATGATGACACAACAATATAAATAAACCACCCCACCTCCCCACAAAAACTTTTTATATCAATAGGCTATATTTTCATTCAACAAGAAAGAATGCAGAATGTTGTGACAAAGTTATAAATTAAAGTCCAAACTTTAAAATATCACTTATGATAACAACATTAAAGGGATAGTTCACCCAAAAAATGAGAATTCTGTCATCATTTATACCCTCAAGTTGTTCCAAACCTGTATACATGTCTTTGTTCTGCTGTACACAAAGAAAGATATTTGGAAGAATGTTTGTAACCAAGCAGATCTTGGCCCCCATTGACTATCATAGTATTTTTTTCTACTATGGTAGTCAATTTTGGTGATCTATCCCTTTAAGTGTCAGTTTGTGTCTGCTGTGTCAAACATCTACAGGATGTGGTCTATTGGGAACAATAAAAGTGAAAATAACAACACAAATAAAAAATTCATGTGTACACTTAGTTCTTCATTGTACTCTATTCAGTGTCTTTCACGAGGTTTGTAAATGATGGAGAGGTTTTGTTAATGCTGTTGTTTCTCTAGACATGGTCTGTAACCGCAGAGAAGAGAAGATGTTGAAAATAACCACAAGAACTGAGACCATCTGCAATCTACATCTAGATAACAGATATCCGTTTAAGATTAGAAAAAAAAAGGGTTTTTTCCCCTCATGCGAGAAACATTGTTTCCACAGAATGCTTTTGACACCTGCAACTCAGTTTGAGTCAAAGTGAAACCTGCTGCGGTCTGAGTTTAGTTCAGGATAGTCTAATGTCAGAGTGGCCCAAATGAATGTGCTTTCTGTTGAGTGGACAAACGTCTCACTCCTGTTTATTATTGCATGTGTGCGGTTGACTGATGGGTAAATGGACAAAGACATTATTTACACTGATTCATTGTAAAAAATAAATTAGTGAATCCATCAACACTTACATCTGATTCGTACCCTTTATGCATCCCTGAACAGCTCTTATTTCTCTATATCTCATGACATGTTGCTCAATACAGCAGTAGATCGAACCAAACGAGTGCTGCAACATTCTGGAGAGAAAAATAACAGCACCTCAGGAGAATGAGAGCTGTGTCAGTCGTCAAAGGTAAAAGCGTAGTAAACTCTGTGCTATAAATTAGTCATTAGCTATTGAAATAGCCTCTCTATGGAACAAGTGATAAACACAGGTTTCTGTTTTGCAGCGTCATTAAAAGCTAAGGAGTAAAAAGTTTTTCTCCCCCAATTGGCTCCAAACTGCAAGTTATCTACAGATATTGTGTTAAAGATAATGAAACAATTGCACTGGCGTTTCAACATGAGTTTTTCAGGCGTAAAGCAATTTGACGGATTTACCTCAAACGGTTGAAGAAAATGATTCACGCTGTTTTGTTCTGTTTATGTTGTTTTCTTCTGGATGGTGAGTTGTGATAGGCTACATGACCCACAAAGTCTTTGGAGCATTCAAAGGATTTAGATTTTTACAGATGTATGTAATCTAATCTTGTTCTTCAGGAGTGTTAAGTGTAGAGACTGATGAGATAAACGTCCCAGCCAACATTTCCATGTGTTTTTTTGAAGGGCTGTCACTTGGGCTCTGCATGGGCAACCCAAATGGATCCCAGAGAAATATGTCCATTGGCTCCACATTGGACCAAAGGAGGATGTGATAATTTAGATGTTCATTATATGGGCTCACTATATGGAGTCCCAAATGTGTGCTCATAGCTGTTTAGCTGCGGTAGTTCGGCTGGCTTCGTTAAGTTTAAGTCTTGAGTCTGCCGTTACTGAATTCCAAAATCTTTCAAAATTATCCAATTATATAAAAGCTACAGTAAAACTTGGTTAATATAAAATGAACTATACATATCTTACCTTGATAGAGACTTTATATCCCTAGGTGATAGTGCTCAAGTGGTGAGTGAGGGACGACGGTTTTTCATTTTCTCAAATGAGAAGACGGGATTGGAGGGAAGGCACACATGCCAAAACAAACAAAATACTTAAAATGTAATCAATTTAATCAATGGTTAAAAATGTTTTTATACAATTATGGCAGTTACCCAATGCCATTAAAGGGTTGGATTCCAAAATCCACCGCCGCTTCATTGTATATCCTTTGAGTTATTAATCAATATTTATGCTTCTAAATATCAAATGATTTGAATTACTTCTTCAAACATTTTCATCTTCAGTCACTAGAGAATAATGACGAATATTGTCTGAACCTCTTACTGAGAGGAAGTACATGTTATCAGTATGTTTTGGGGAAGTTTCCTGGTCAGAGCTAGAGCTCGACCAACCTCAGACCATGAAGAAGCTGTGTATCTGTGTGGGTGTGTGTGTGTGTGTCAGCGCTTTTTTGTTACAGGATGTTCTAAGGTGAACAACTGGCACGCAGGGGAGGTAAAAACCATCTGTCATCCAGATAATCTATGGAGATATTCTTCTGACTCATGGCCCATATGTGGAAATTTTCTAAGTTTATCTGTGCCTTAACCAATCAGAATCATTCAACCTGACGTGATGATGTAGTTTAGTGACCTGTGTTAGAGTATAATTGCTGCTGTAATGAGTGTGTACGCAGAGCGGCCTATGAACTCCTTGCTGAGTGTGAAGCTGACTTCTGCTGACGAAACTGCAAATTATTCTTCAGTAAAACTTATCTTCAATTGATTGCATCTCTTGACTCCTGGGGCCCTATCATACACCCGGCGCAAAGTGACGCCAGGCGCAAATGTTTTTGCTAGTTTCAGCCCGACGCAGTTATCATTTTCACGTCCAACATCATGCTGTTTAAATAGCAAATGCACTCGCGCCCATCTGTGCTGGTCTGAAAACAAGGTGTGTTCAGGCGCATCGCAGGCGCATTGTTGGCGCGTTCCTATTTTAAGGCAACTGAAAACGATTGTGCCATTGACCAACAAAAATCTAAAGTCAATAGCGCAGTATTTTTTGTGTTATTTAAAGGGCGTGTTAGTAATATGCGCCTATGGGCGGGTGCACAATGCGCGTACACTCTGCTTATTACACACACAGGGACACGCAGGAGCACACAAACTTTTTTAAATATTAAAATGAAAAGCATTCCTCTCTGGAGAAGCGTTCAGTCTTTCCGCTCGCAAATTCTGCCATGTAAATAGTGAATCCGCCATGGTGCAAGTGGCTTTTAAAGGGAATGGGAGATGAGACTCTGATTGGTTTATTGCACGTTATGCCCAAAACACACCCATGACTCATTAAGAGAATAGCTACAACCCTTTTGGACCATGTGCCTGGCACGGCGACCGTTTTTTCCGTCGTTAAACTAGCAAAAGTGGATTCGGACACGCCCTACACTGAAAAAAATTAATCGTTGGATCAAAGTAAAAAAATTACTTCAGCTTATTTATACAAATTTTAAGTTGAGAAAAAAGTAAATTGATTACTTGTAACAAGTTGAATTTTTTACTTTGATCCAACGACTCATTTTTTTCCAGTGTAACTGCACCCGTGCCATGCGCTTCAGACCATGCGCTCAGATCATTAAAATAGGTCCCCTGGTCTTCATTCATCATATCTTGGGTCTTTAACTGTAAAATTTAAGGGGATTTACAGTTAAAGACCCAAGGCCCAGATATGATGGTCGTCACTGCTCTGATGGGCGTGGCTTCTGCGGCTGCTGTTGTTCTTATGGTTAATGACATAGTCATGCACATGATATTGTTTAGCAATAATAAACAGTCTCTGTCTGGTTTCTTTCTCCATCTGCCTCAACATTTATTTTTTTTAAATATTTCTTGAATAGTTTTGTTCAGTGTTATAGTCTGATGCCTGTCAGATCCTATTTAGGTTAATAAAAGGTATAAAAGAACAAATGAGCCACTCCTAAGACATGTTAACATCTTGCATAATCTTTCTTTATGCCTTGGCCAATTTCATAGACTTGCAGTCCATCCACCCTGTTCACTCTGACACCATATAATAGTATTAGTTTCATCCAGATTTAGCCATGGCTTTATTGTGTATTTGCACATAGATCCATATGAACATACTAATGGAACAGAAATTACACTTTGCACCTATAAAATCAGTCACAAATCCCAATGCAAATAATCTTAAAATTACAGTAAAAAGAAAAACCCTTTCAGATTAACTCATGATATATGAGCTTTACAAATACCTGTGATACAGAAAACTATAAATGAGAAAGATTCAGATTTAAGACAGTAGTCCACAATAAAATGAATGATTTTAAAATGAGGGATTCATAAAATCACATTTTCTTTTGTATAACTGTAATTTTGTATAATCAGTTTGTCCACTATAGAGTGCAGAAAAGATCACGCAGTAAGATCATATTAAACAGCCGTATATCTGTACTCATGTCCACATGGGTCTCAAAGTAATAATCACTTTAAATTCAGCTCATATTTATAAGAGTTCAGATTCACATCTGACCGGGAAACAAAAAGTTCAGTAGTTCATAAAACAGAAAACACTGTCAGACTATAGTGTCGACAATTTTCCCTTTTGTTCTAGTAATCAAGCATGAGGCAAAAATACATTAATTAATGATTTATGTCAAAAATATGTACATTAAAAATAATAATAATAATAATGTACCAGAAACACTAGACGAGTTAAAGATGTCTTTTTAAGTAGAATTGAGAAACCCTTGTTATTAGCGACACCAGTGGCCGTTAAGTGAACTGCAGCCAGCAACTTAATGCTCGTGCACACACTCGTGCTCACGTAACGGACAAGAGACTGAACGTGATTCAATGCTCCGATATACTCACGGCGAAGTTATTTTTCATTTTTAGCATAGAAGTAAAAACACTGTGAGACTATAGTTTAAATTAATCCATTTTACTTGCCTAAAACATTGACATTACAGTACAGAATGGCTCTTTCAGGATTGTCTTGAACATTATATAATCATTCGTTTCGTGTGACATTGGACGGAAGAGAGGCTCTTGGGAGTGTGTGTAAATGTCACATCCTTCAGATTTTCTCGGCGAAACTGGCCCGAGACTTTTGCATAAAAATCAAACTGGCTTTCAAAGACAACCTAGGAAGGTCTCGTTCATTTAAGGTTTGTTACAAGCTGTTCACACATTGGCAATAAAAAGTGATTAATACAAGAATATTCTTACATATAACCCTTACACTGATCAGTATGTCATGCAAAGCCGATGTTTACATTGTTACAGATTATGATTATGTACTGTTTGGGTTGATTCTCCTCATTATTCATCTTCATCCTGAGATTGACTCACTTTATCTTCACTGAAACCTGTTATAAAAACACAGCAAGATTCACAGTAATATTGTTGATAATAATGATGATAATCATATTAGCTATATGTTCTCTTGCGTTACTATTGTTTTTCTCTATAAGCCTACACCATAATGCATTACACACTGTGGAGAATATGTTGTGATTTGTGAATGTTAACTCAAATGCAAATTTAATCTTTGTTTTTGTTTTGTTTTTTTAAATAATTTTTATTCCTGATATGATGCTAATTTATGGAGAGTGATATCAACACTGACAGATTCAATAGATATAAAAGGTCTTACTGACCACTAGCTCAGGAGTCAACAATTAAACAATTAGTGTTGTCCAGTTAAGAGGGAAAATTACTAAATATTAGATGGCTAAAATATACAAGAGTCTTGTTCTTTGGTCAAAACAGCACCAGATCAGCTCTATTTACTATTTGTGTTAATGGATGTGTCTAAAGTAAAACAGCACAAGATCAGTTCTGTATTTAATATTTCTGTATTAATGGTGTTTCTTGATGTTGTTTGTATGTAATACTTACACCTTTGCGTTGGTTACTTATACTTCTTGCAGTAAAAAAACAGTTACAGCCCAAACCATCAGACCAACACTGACACCAGATATCCCTGATACAGCACCTGACCGACCTGAACCTGTAATGATAAAGACAGACATTAGTGTGTGAGTGTGTCTGATCTATAACACACACTATAAACATCAGCACTATATAACCTGAGTGAAGATCTGATACTGTAATGATAAAGACAGTCATTAGTGTGAGTGTGTGTGTCTGATCTATAACACACACTATAAACATCAGCACTATATAACCTGAGTGAAGATCTGATACTGTAATGATAAAGACAGACATTAGTGTGAGTGTGTCTGATCTATAACACACACTATAAACACCAGCACTATATAACCTGAGTGAAGATCTGATACTCTAATGATAAAGACAGACATTAGTGTGTGTGTGTGTCTGATCTATAACACACACTATAAACATCAGCACTATATAACCTGAGTGAAGATCTAAACCTGTAATGATAAAGACAGACATTAGTGTGAGTGTGTCTGATCTATAACACACACTATAAACATCAGCACTATATAACCTGAGTGAAGATCTGATACTGTAATGATAAAGACAGTCATTAGTGTGAGTGTGTGTGTCTGATCTATAACACACACTATAAACATCAGCACTATATAACCTGAGTGAAGATCTGATACTGTAATGATAAAGACAGACATTAGTGTGAGTGTGTCTGATCTATAACACACACTATAAACACCAGCACTATATAACCTGAGTGAAGATCTGATACTCTAATGATAAAGACAGACATTAGTGTGTGTGTGTGTCTGATCTATAACACACACTATAAACATCAGCACTATATAACCTGAGTGAAGATCTAAACCTGTAATGATAAAGACAGACATTAGTGTGAGTGTGTCTGATCTATAACACACACTATAAACATCAGCACTATATAACCTGAGTGAAGATCTGATACTGTAATGATAAAGACAGACATTAGTGTGAGTGTGTCTGATCTATAACACACACTATAAACATCAGCACTATATAACCTGAGTGAAGATCTGATACTGTAATGATAAAGACAGACATTAGTGTGTGTGTGTGTCTGATCTATAACACACACTATAAACATCAGCACTATATAACCTGAGTGAAGATCTGATACTGTAATGATAAAGACAGACATTAGTGTGTGTGTGTGTCTGATCTATAACACACACTATAAACATCAGCACTATATAACCTGAGTGAAGATCTGATACTGTAATGATAAAGACAGACATTAGTGTGTGTGTGTGTGTCTGATCTATAACACACACTATAAACATCAGCACTATATAACCTGAGTGAAGATCTGATACTGTAATGATAAAGACAGACATTAGTGTGTGTGTGTGTCTGATCTATAACACACACTATAAACATCAGCACTATATAACCTGAGTGAAGATCTGATACTGTAATGATACAGACAGACATTAGTGTGAGTGTGTCTGATCTATAACACACACTATAAACATCAGCACTATATAACCTGAGTGAAGATCTGATACTGTAATGATAAAGACAGACATTAGTGTGAGTGTGTCTGATCTATAACACACACTATAAACATCAGCACTATATAACCTGAGTGAAGATCTGATACTGTAATGATAAAGACAGACATTAGTGTGTGTGTGTGTCTGATCTATAACACACACTATAAACATCAGCACTATATAACCTGAGTGAAGATCTGATACTGTAATGATAAAGACAGACATTAGTGTGTGTGTGTGTCTGATCTATAACACACTATAAACATCAGCACTATATAACCTGAGTGAAGATCTGATACTGTAATGATAAAGACAGACATTAGTGTGTGTGTGTGTGTGTGTCTGATCTATAACACACACTATAAACATCAGCACTATATAACCTGAGTGAAGATCTGATACTGTAATGATAAAGACAGACATTAGTGTGTGTGTGTGTGTGTCTGATCTATAACACACACTATAAACATCAGCACTATATAACCTGAGTGAAGATCTGATACTGTAATGATAAAGACAGACATTAGTGTGAGTGTGTCTGATCTATAACACACACTATAAACATCAGAAGGCAGAAGTTTTGTATGGTTGAAAGTTAACCAAGGCATTTATTTCTCTGCTATGATCTGTTCCTTATTAAAAGCATCTCAGGTTACGCATGTAACCATGATTCCCTGAGAAGAGAAATAAGATGCTGCGTCCCCTAGAGCAGTGGGGTTTTATCAGTGTGAGGGGTGTAGGGTGCATAGCTTTGGGGCCCCCTAAAGAAAAAAAAGCCTCAAACTTATACAATGCTAGAACATCAGTTATGTTGGTTGGTAGCTTTATTTCTCTGATGTTTGATTACACACTTTATAATAAATTCTATACTTCATAAAATGAAACAAATTGCATTGAAACTGTTACTTTCAGATATTTTTGTTTTGGAAAAGTGCAACAAAATGACACAGTAGCAATTTTTTTTTACAACTGCTGTGGTAAAGGGCCAACGATTGACGGTTATGCAGAAATGAACAATGCAGAAATTACACTTTTAAATGTAATTCAAACTTTAAAAGTCCTTGAACATATGAAGCAATAGAAATTACATGAAAATTTGGAAGTAAGCCAAGTTTAAATATATTTCCCCACAAAGAATAATGTTTTGTCGTGAGTGATGATTTGGGAAAAGAAACAAGAGATTCCATGCCCAGAGGAACAGGCTAATTCATGGAATAGGTTATAGTTAAATTTGTGTAAAAATCACAAAACAGAATACTAAACCGACATATGGCTTAATGATAATTTATGGACTTGCATGTACCTCTTTTATTCGACACAAATCCAAATGTGTCCATGGTCGCTAACATATCATTTCTTTTTAAACAAAGCTTTATACTTTATTCCTGTCCCGATAACTACATAAAACAGCATTCACGTTCACAAAAATGTGTTTTGGCTTACTACTGCCAGTGGTACTCGGCCACTGCGGTGGGCCAGATATCACGCTGACCTAAACAGCCCTTAACAAAAGTGAATAATATTGAACATTAATTTACTATTCACAGTAAATGCAGATGAATATTGAATATTTAATTTACATGTGTTTAATTCAATTATAAAAATTTAATTAAAAAAACGTGTGCGGCCCCCAGTTTAAGAACCACTGCCCTAGAGAGAGCTATAGGCATTCCCCATAGCGCCCTCTAGGGGACGCAGCGCGAGTTCCCATTCGTTCCCAAACTCATTTTACATGCATATGCTCACAGAGGTGCTGATCAAGGTCTATTGGCTGATATGTTTATAAGGGTCTGCTAATTGTCACACATTTAGAATCTGTTTATATGTTGTAAAATGTAATTATTTCATGTACATACTTTGAAACCATTTCAAGTGTAACATTTTAAATTGAGGGTATGCTTTGACTTCACTTTCCCGCCGGAACACGCCCCCTCAGCCGGACTGAGTGTCAAAAGAGCTGCTGCATGACTGGATTTAACAGGGGAAACTGCGAAAACGCGAGTAAAACAAACGATTATCAGTTTAAATTCAAGGTTGTTGGACTCGATAGTGTTCCTTACAACTTACCAAAGATCCACTGATCCATGGATATTGACATGCAGCCAGGAATCGTGTTTTCCTGACATTTATATGAGCCTAAATTCGACGCCGGGGAAATACATGAAGCAAATTTGCCTGTGAACGCTTTATATAAATACAATATAGGTAGGTATAAATCCATGTGATCACTTACATCGATGTTATAGCCTATATATCGTCCAGCCCTAAAACTTTTTCGGAGTGTCTATTTACACCAAGTGCAAATAGCATGCCTTGTTGGCAAGTGCTATTCTCACTAGCTCTGCCTATCAATGCTTGGTTGGGCCAAACAAGATGAAAAAAAGTCGCACATATTTCAGTCTTCAGTGGCGTAGTCAGTAGCGCGTAAGGCTTAAGGACCTTGGTTTTGACAGGTTCGAAGTCGCCTTTTGCTGAGCTCGCTCTTCTCCCTTTTCCTATCACAAATCACATCGGAAAGGCATTTACTTTCAATAAAAATGAAGAAAATGTTCTAAAATTGGAAATAAATTGCCTAACGAAAAGTTTAATAATAATAAAAGTATTTATTGGGTAGGGTTAGGGGTAGGTGTAGGGAGGGCTTTTATTGTCCCATTAAGGCGGCATCCATTTAATAATTTTAATAAATATAATCATTTACACTCTGTTATTATTGCATCCTGTTAATGTACAACAATACTGAGGTGCAAATAGTATCTGTCAAAATAAAGTATAAATAGCATCTAATTACTATTTACACATATTGCAAAGAACTGCTACTTTTACATGGTGTAAATAGAATGTCACTATTTTCACTTAGTAAATAGCATTTACAGCTATTTACACAGTGTAAATATCATCTGTCGCTAAGAAAATGTTATTTTCACTTAGTGCAAATAGCCGCTGCCAAACTTTTTTTGTCAATGTTTAAAAACATCTAATCATGCAGAATATAAGATGGTAAATATTAAATGAGTTGTCAATACAATATATAACAATACAATATGTAATGCATGATTTTACCCCAAAATTCAACATATTGACACAAAATTATAAAATTATAACTAATTATAACTGCAAACCCACGTGTCCAGTTGTTTTTTGTTTCTATTACAGCGATTGCTTCTCTTTTCTGTAGCTTTCGGCAGTTTGTAAAAATATACCTCAGATTTCTTGTCAAATCTATTTTTACAGTCAATTTCAAAGCTCTTTTCTGTTTTAGATGTGTTTTGAGTGTTTTTCGTGGCATTCATGCTGAAAACCAATTCTGCCTGTCTTTCTGCCACTCAGTGGGCGTAATCACAGTCACTCCAGCCGACAGTGACGTCACATGCATACCCTCTATATCTAAATAATTCATAGAGCACAGATGTAAATAAGATATTGATACTGAAAGATTTGATCTACTCACCCTTGACAGTAACACTGATGCTCCTCTGAATGGTGTGTGAGCTGCTGCTCATGTTCAGATAATAAACTTAATTGTCTGTGGTTTTGGAGTCACTGATGGTGAGAGATCCGGTTTTTTCATTTAGCTGCAGTCTGTCTTTGAATCTCTTATCACTGGTGTCATATAATGACAGCTGATTGGTCAATTTTATGATTTCAGCAATGATATGGTCTTCAAACTTCCACAATATCAGATCATATATCTGTATATCAATAACACCAGTGCGTAGAGTGACAGATTCTCCCTCCTTCACAGATACTGTCTTCATTTCATCTGTCAACAAACACATATGAAGAACATCTGATTACACATATAAATAATTCTTTGAATAATTGTTTCGCATCTGGGTATGACTGGCGTTAAAAGTAGTTAATGCCCCAGATATGACTGTTTTTTTAATAAAATAAATCATTTGTTTATATTTTATTTAATGATTTGATGTACAGCATATATACACATCACTTCTATCCCTACTGCACCTTTAGATTAGAGCAGCTGATATTGTGTTTCTCGTTTACAGACAGACAGCAGAAGTGAGAGGAGGTGATGGGGAGGAAAGTAAAGCACAGGCAGCTCTCTGGAAAAAGTAAACTGCTGTGACTGTTTATTTTCAGTCAAGGAGGTGAACATAGAATTAGATGTGCATAACATAAAGTAAAACCAGAGCTTGTTATAGCTCATTCCAACCTCTTGCAAATGCTGACTTGCATGTAAGAGTTTGTGTTTTCCTTCAGGCAGTTCTTTTATTTTGTCAATTTCAAATAATAATAAAAAAAAATGTCCATGAATGTCCCCACATGACATTTTACAGGTAGGCCTATTAGTATAATATGCAGGTAAATATTTGTATGTTCACGTATGGACATATGGTTACATAGGCTTATTGTTCAGGTCTTAAAAACATTAAATTTGACATTAAAAACAATGCAGCAATACTGAATATTGACACTGAATAGCCTACCTGAAACTGAAAACACATGACATGTTTGGTACTTTTTTTGTGTGTTTTTATGAGGTGCATTGTTCTTCAACCAGGGAGCACGTCACAGTTCAAATAGACTATAGCTTAAGCCACATTACAATATTAGAACGGTAGTCTGACTGGAAACATTTGAACATAAAAAAGAATAAACCTATTAATTAAGCACAAGATAAACTAAAGGAAATATGTTTCAGCAAATTATTAAATAAATTATGCATGCTTTCCCGTACATTAAACATTTGGTCTAATTCAATGTAAATTTAAGTTTATTTGAGCAATTGTTTACTAGAGTCATCACAGTAAACATTAACAGAACAGCTAAGCTACTCACCAACAGCAATATAGTATTTTCTGTGTAAAATCATACTGATGGTGTTGATCTCCAGTTTATAATCTCCAGACTTATCTCTTTGGATGTTACTGATGGTGAGTTCTCCAGTTTGATTATTCAGATCAATGTTCCTCCATCTCGAGTCAACAGCGCTGTTTAAGTCTTGATCTCCAAACTTCCACTGTATCTGATCATCTCTCTGTATTGGAGTAACACCAGTGTGTAGAGTGACAGTATCTCCCTCAGTCACTGACACTGACTTCACTCCATCTGAATCAACAAAAAACACATCTGGAGAACAAACAGAAATGGTTTAATCTAATGCTGCAAGTCATTTTCATCCAATACTTTTTTAAATGTACATGTACTATGGGGCAAAAGTGCCTGGGACCCTGAATATTTGTGACTTAAAATCTAAGTTTAATGTGAAAATAAGCAGAAAGATTTTGAAAGGTTTTAAACAAAGAAAAAATATGATTTAACAAGATATATTTTAGATTGTGGACTATTTTGTGTGTAATCAAATGTATGTAAAAGAGTGACACTGATCATGTGACTCTGTACAGACCTTTTTTGTCATCTGAACCCTTTGACCGAAAATATTTTCTTGAAGTACCCCTGAGATTTTAAGTTAATATTTCAATAAATTAACAACCCATTTGCACGTTCATGGTTCTCTGTTAAAGGTCATATGGTGTGCAGGTAAACAAATAAAATATTTGATTTAGTAAGTGTTTTATTTGAAGTTTTTTTGTTTTTATTTTAAAATTATTTATTTTAATTTAATATTATTATGATTTAATATATTAGGTTTCATCGACTCACAAACCCCCTGCAGTTCCCTCACAAACCCCTAGGTTTTCGTGACCTTCAGTTTGGTTTCAGATGTTCTTTCTTCACTCAAGATGCTCTTTGGAACATCTCAAATCATGCTCAGATCATCAGGTTTTGTGTCACTTTTAAGATTGACACTGAATCTGTATTTCAAGACCTGTTTCTCCTCTATACCTACTCTTTTGATAAAAAAAAACAGGGTATCTGGAAATAAAGGAGCTCAGAATCAGTCATTTCAGCCAATAAAAAAAGGTAACGTAACATGACATAGGACTTCATTTGTGATAACAGGATTTATTTCCTCATGGTTTAAAGAATACAAAATATAAAAGAACAAATGCAAAGCGGAGAACAAATAAACTTAGTAGAAATATTTAACGAAACCTTTCTGTTTCAATTACAATGATACTAATGAAATATTTACATAAAATTACAGCAATTAAATTAAATGATTGAACTTCCTTATAGTAATCACTAAAAACATTAAAATACAAAAAAATCTCAAAATAGTGAGCATTTTACCAGTGCTGTAAAAAGTTTCAAGTACAATAGTACAAAAGTTAAAAATAATAAATAAATAAATAAAATAAAAAAAAATCTCAGAACATTCTGTCAAGTCTCTGATCCCAAAGACCCTTATTTTGAAGTTCAGTTTGGTTCTGTTGTATCATTTTTACATTTTCCTGTGATTATGCTGCCTTCACTTGCTATCGAAATTGTCGTATATACTAGTTTCCTAGTTAAAAAATTGGACGTGAACGTCCTTCAAGTCAAAATCTGAATGCGATGAGCTCGTATGCTGCCTTCACGTACTATCGAAAATTTGATAATTTCTAGTTCTAAAGTCGAGATTACGTGCTCAACGCATTCAAATTTCGAAATGGGAGGGCGTTCATGTGCGATTCTTACCTAGGAAACACGTATTTACGATTTTAGTTCCTGTATTGTTGGTTTTCCATATTTACTCATTACTTTCACCTGTCTAGTATCAGCTCTTGCTATTGTTATTATTATTAACTACTACTAACTGTTGAGTAACACCATTTCAACGCCAATTTTTACTCCCATTTGGCTCTTTGAACCCATAGACTGTAAAAAAGATGGACGACGCCCCTTTACTATCTTCTATTGTAGAAGTGAAGCCGTCAATGTCCGAATATGGCGCTGACATCGCACGCTGATTTGGGACCTGCGTCTGCGCAGTAGTGACCTCAGGACCTGCGTCTGCGCAGTAGTGACCTCAGGACCTGCGTCTGCGCAGTAGAGAGCAGGAAGTAGAGCCGCGATATCAAAACCCCGCCCACACTCCCGCTGTATCTGTTAGTACAATTTACTGCAGAACAACTCATTATGTCAGTGTGAAATAAACAGTTATGGAAATGTAGAAATTAAAGCTAAAGCTCCAATCTCCTCCCGAAAATCCAGAAAAAAGTCTGTTGGTGCCTCAGGGACAACTTCACTCAGAGAAGCTGTCACTCACAGCTTCAATTTTATAGCATCAAATAACTAACTAAAACCAAATTTATTTTAAAAAACAAACACTTGAACTTACATCAGTGTGATAAAAACTGCCTAAAATGACAGAAACCATCTTTGGAAAAAAATTATTTGAAGTGTAAGTTGATTGTTTAGTTTGTCTCACGTCCCATTAGAATACATGGAGGGGGCGGGGTTTATGAGCTATACTGGGACCAACCACCTGAGGGTGATCGAGACGCGGCCCGCATGTTTGAACCCTGGCTAACATGCTAATAGTGTCCCACAGATGGCGTCACGAGCTTGTGCAGTGCTGTCAGAAGCAATCCGTGCATGAAATAAATATATTAGAAAACGTACGATTTTGTAGTTTATTTAGTAAACGTTTAAGGCTACTTCGTGATTTCAATAATCATAACCATTTATGAACTTAAATAGATAAACAGTTATTCATAAAGGATTATTTTGTATTATTGTGATTATTTCAACATCTTCACAGACAGGTCATTCACATAATGATCACACTGAGTTACTCACCGCGGACAGTGACATTGAATATGTATTTGTTCACATTCGTGCTGCTCTTGATCTGTAGTTCATAAACTCTAGAGTCTGTGGTTCTGATGTTTGTGATGGTCAGAAATCCAGTTTGATCATCCAGCTTCAGTCTGTCTCTGAATCTTTCTTCTTCATTCCCAGGTACTGAGACTGTTTTGGCTTCTCTATCAATCTGTGCTATGATATTGTTTTCCCCTTGAATCTCCCAATGCAGCTCATCAAATCCCTTTGTTTCAGTAAGATCAGTGTGTAGAGTGACAGAATCTCCCACCATCACTGACACTGACACTGACTTCACTGTTCCAGCACCAAACACACCTGATGAACAAACAGAAACAGTTTCCAAAGCTTGTAATGCTGTCAGATTTCAATATACATGCACTTTTAAAACTACACATTATACATATGTATTTAACTGTAACACTATGACAGATGTTCAGTCCATTTACTAAACAATATATACAAAATATACAGTTTGGAAAAGAAAGATTCATTTCCTGACATAAATCCTGACACTATTTTAAAGTGTAGCAAATGCTACTGTGAATTACAGATCTGTTGCATTTTTTGTCTTTTTCTATTAAACCTGTCATGACTTGTAAACTGTAAAAAGTGAGTTTCTGTATCAGGAAGATCACACGCAAACACAAGCACACACAAATAAACAAACCTGAGATATATTTATATGAATAGTACAGCCTAAAAAAACATTTTTTTCCCCATGTTAATTTCACACAATACAATTACGTGGCCTTGTTTCATTAGTATAGTTTACAAAATTTTTTATAATTTTACACACTGCAAAACACAGCTATACAGCATAGGTCAAAATAATGTGGGCAAATAGTTGACGAAACACATTCAGACTCAAAACACAGAGCTGAACAAACACACCCCTCTTTACACACACAGCTCTCCCAGAACTGAAAACGAATAGACAAGCCAGTAAAAATGCTTTATGTTTCTTGAAATAATAATTTCTGAACATTTAGGTTCTTCCCCTCAGTCTTTCTTCACCTGTTTCTCATGGTTTCATAAAAGTGAATTATGTGAATTTCATGGAATAACATAGTTCTAATAGCGTTTTTTTTTAACGCAATGTTACAATGTGCCCCACCTGTGCAACTGAGATTTAAACCTGTCTAGTGTCTTCTGCTAGTTAGCTAAGCATTAAAAAACTATCCAAACCATTAAAATCATAGCAGATTTGTCTCGTTTTCACGCTAAAGACTGAGATGAAAAATAAACTTCAGTAAGAAACTCAAATAGTATTTTTTTCTGGCCCAATTCAACCAGATTTTACCTCAATCCACATACAGCAAAGAATGACCATCGTGTGATGGCCTAGATCTGCATTACAGTCAGTTAATAGAGTGGTGCAGGTATGACATCACTTTGTAGGCCAAAACGTGGAAGCGAGTTAGCATTTTAGCACTTCCGGTTCCCTCGTACTGAAGTCAATGGGTTTTTTGAATGGGATTTTGTTTAAATGGCTGAAATAAAGTCTGTGGTGAACACAAGCTCAAGACACTTTCACGTTTTATTCTACGACATAAAATACATCAGTATTACCCCACTTGTTATTTTTTTGAAGCTGTTACGTGTCTTGAAAAAGGCGGTTGCTAACAAGTGGCTAAATGGACTACAGAAGCTGTCGAGGAGATTAAACGTCCTCACGCCGAAAAGGTAAACTCAGTCCGCTTTTACAGCCTCATTATGCTCGAAATTGTGCTGTTATAAACTAGTCCAACTCAAACATTCTTGGAAAATGTTTTGAGATAAAAACTTAAAGATTTGTTGGAAGCTTAGTGATGGTGACGTTGAAATCGCGGGACCGTGGTGTAGTCCATGTATAGCCTTTAGCTTTTTACTTCTGGCGACTACATTTAGGCTTCAAAATTCATAAAAGTTGTGTTCATCTGTGATAATTATCTTGATGGACAAAACGTGCAAGTATTATAAACTTTTGTTGCTCACAGAGCTTGTTTTTAGCGATAATCCAAAAACCTATAGGAAAATCCTATTGGGTTTTTCTCAAGGGAACCAGTGTGATGCTAACTGCCGGTTGGCCTACAAAGTGATGTCATACCGGCACCACTCCATAACCTATAACCGGCCTTAAACTGGGCCAGAAAACATTTAATAGTGGTACTGGAATTATTTACAGATACAGCACAGACTGGAGTGAATTGCAACACCACTGAGAAATCGACTAGTGAAATCTTCAGGTAGCAGTAGAATTCTAAAAAAATAAAGAAATTACGAAAAAAAAAACTGGTTTGAGTTAGGAAAGTGAAACTCCAGAACTGGCTCATAAATGGAATTGCAATTATGTAACGTATAGCTAGTGACACAAAGATAAAAACAAGATTGCACGGTGTACAGTCTACATTCGTGACTAGACACTATTTTGTTATTTTAACTTGTCTATTCTTTCTGTTATTGGTTTCACCTTACTGCTTTGATTCAAATGTTTCTTATAGAGGGTATGCATGTGACGTCACCAACGGCCGTAGTCGCTGTGGTTACGCCTGCTGAGTGGCAAAAAGACTGAGCAGCAATGGTTTACAGCGTGAATGCCGCAAAAAACACACAAAACACATCTAAAACGGGAAAGAGCTTTGATTAGATTTGTTAGATTGACTGACTGCCGAAAGCTACAGAAATGAGAAGCAAATGGATCGCTGCATTTTACAGAAACAAGTGACGGAGGTGTACTGTTGCTGTTGTGAAAAACAATTTGTTGTTTGTGTTGTGGATATATATTTTTTTTAAAGTTTGCTTCGCTTCATATATTCAGTTTAACAGCTGTATAACACATATTGACGCTTACACATATTGACGCTTAAATATTGTTCTAAAGTATGAACTGCTGGTCAAACGCATTTGCAAAACGTTCTGAATCCACTCGTGTTCGTTTGGACTGCTCTCTCTCACACTCATCTGAAGTGATTTCTCAGTCGGTAAAACAAACAGACATTATCAAGAGAACAAGCAGCACTGTTTTCCTCTGAACATGCGCTAAATGGATGTCTTGAACGATTTCGTTGCTTTTTGGAGTTTTCAGATTTTAAACCGTTTAAAATGTCTAGAGAGTAGACTTAACTCATTCTGCGGCACTGTTGCTCTCACTGATGGTCCGAAAGGTGCGTAATTGTTAGGCTATGCTTTAACTTTTAAACTGATTTCTAGCGTATTTACTTGAACTTCTCAGGTAATATATATGGTTTGACCCATTTAGAGACGGCCAAAACCAGAATTTAAAATGTACTGAATAAAGCTCTCTCTACGAACTTGAACTTGTCGCGCTGACTGACATGTATGCTCATGAATCAGTGTCACGCACATGCTCAGAGCAATATTGTAAGTTTCTGCATAATAGGCTATATTTTTAACAAGCAGAATACAGCATTACGATACACATAGTCTCACATTTAGCTGTCTTTAACTAGTATTTCGAAGGACAAAACTTGAACTATTGGCTTTACATCATCAAGTCAGTTGTCACTTTACTTTTGCACAAGGCCCTGTGCGGTTGCCTGGCACAGCCCTTGCGACGGTTCTGACTGTTTGTTTTATTCATGCTTTCGCAATTTCCCGAAAAGTTTTGCCACTCAGTCCTGGCTGAGGGGGCGTGTTCTGGCGGGAAAGTGACGTCAATGCATACCCTCTATAGACCTTATGTAGCCCCGCCCATTTTCAGCGCTGCGCTCATTGTGTAATTACTATTCGACAGCAATGCCATAGAAATGAACAGATCTACCGCAAAACGGAAGTTCTAGACATGGCTTCGCGACCCAAAAGTTCATTCGAAAGTAAAATAAACCCTGAGGTAAACATAGGCCTAACTTGACTATACTTTGACATTTTGTTCCACAACGTAAATTACTCGCATCCATACCGAAAATGTGAATTTTGAAGCTTATTTTTATTTTAGAAAACGTATATTAACAAAACATCAAGTATCGTCAAGTAATGTTTACCACAGGCTTTATTTTAGGGTGTGTTCACACTTGTAGTTCGATTCGTTTGGTACACTATGACGAGAAAAAAAGGATATACGTGAGCATTCTGTCCTTTTTAGGGTCTTGTCTTCCTGTTTTTGGTTCGTTTACATGTCTTTGGTCTGTGTTGTGTTCATATTTCATTCGAACCACACCAGAGTTCGTTTGGAAGCGGAGCGAGACCGCTGAAAAAATGGGTCTCTGTCCGCTTCCAAACGAACTCTGGTGCAGTTCGAATGAAATATGAACACAAAATCTTCTTAAAATATGTTGTAGACGTATGGTGTGTGTAATTTACCTTGTTTGGTGCGCACCAGGGTTCAGATGGCAGCGTTCACACTTATTCAAATGAACCGCACTAACAGAGCAATCGCACCAAACATGGCAAGTGTGAACACACCCTTACTCATAAATTGAAAAATTCCATAATAAAACCCCGTAGGAAAATCTCGAAGGAACCTGTGGCGAATTAGACTTCCGGGTTCTGAAGTCATCCCTGCACCACTCTACTAGCTGAGCCTTGAATTAAAATAAGAGGCATTATGTCAAAAAGTCATTTAAATAAATACGAATCTGGTGTTTTAAACTTTTTAGATTTTATTTCCTTAAATAATACTTTCAAGATAAATTGGTTTAAACAGTAGGCTACTTAACCCTGTTTCATTTTGTAGTATTCTTCCTTATCTTGTTTTCTCTAATGTGGGAGGTCTCCCTTTCTTAAATACAGCATCACGAAATTGGCCGTTAAATGGTAACATTTTCATAAACAAGTGCTTTTGGCCTGGCACCTAATTTATAAACATAATTTTAGTCCTCACCGTTATTTTATTCGGAATAATTGTGATATTCTTTATAAAAATAAATCTTTGTTTTTCCCAGATTGGGTCAATAATAACATTATTTTGGTTTCTCAATTAATCAATGCTGATGGACACTTTTATTCCTATTCAGAGTTTTTAAACAAGTATAACCTGTCACTCCACAAGAGTTTATTTTAATGGACTCCATTCCTTATGGAGCCATAACTCTTCTCAAAGACAGTAGTTTGTCAGTAGCTCATCATTTTGTATACTATGATTGGGAATATTTGTTTTTATCCAACTCTTCTGCTCGAAACAGGAGAATTAGACAGCTATTACAGAATGAGATGTCCTACTGGAATGGCCAGTTTGTCAGCATTTCATGGAAGAAAGTGTGGGCTTTGTCATCTAAATCTTTAATAACCAATAAGGTAAAGGATGTTTCTTACAAATTACTTCATCTTTTTTTATCCTGTGAAGCTCTATTTCACAAAGATGTTTCTAGATATTGACTCATTTTTGTTGCTTTTGTGGTGCTGAAGTCGAATCTGTTTCTCATCTCTACTGGGAATGCACACATACAAGTTTGTTCTGGGAGGATCTTTGTATGCACATTTTCATCACAGAGTTTGTCTTTGTTATACAAAGATGTTTTATTTGCTTGTTACAACTTTGATAAAGGATTTTTTTTGATAAACATTTATTTTTCTAGTAAATTTTGTCTTACACAAATGTAAATTTCATAAATTTGTAAGGAACTTGATACCTAGACACTCTCCTTACATCCAGCAACTTCAAAGCCCTTGAAACTGTCTCACTGTGTAATTTTTTATGATAATTCTCAATTGTACCTACCCCTGGCATTGGTTTTGTATGTTCTTGCAATTATACAATAATAAAAAATTTTTAAAAAACTTGAATAAAAATCTTTAAAATGAAAGGTTTAGTCGAGGTGAGGTCGGGTGTCATAATTATTCTGAAGAAATAAAACTGATTACCACAATGATACAAACCCAACCCACACCTACTGTTACAACAGCAATAAAATGCTCTCTCATTTTACGAGTTTGATGGTGGTGGTACGTGTTTTCTATTTCCGGTTTAGACCTAGTTACGCATCATCCTTAATTAAAAACAACAACAACAAAAAAACTTTAAAATGTTATTCATATTGACAAGCAATACAATTCACCAACATCTTAAAGATGAGTTAATAATGTGATTTATTTTTGTAGTTTGTTCTCTCGCACCCTGACAACAATTAACTCACAAAACCTGAATATACCAAAATAGAGAATGATTTTTCTGTATATTTCTTTTCTGTTCTATTTCGCTGTAAGCAGTAACACTGTTTGTGTCGTCAGTTTTCACGTAAAATAGTGAAAGAATATTGCAGCCCGTCAGCACCCTATAGTTTTCACTATCGAACACACACACGTGCACAAAACATACACTTATAATGATGCTCCCATCCTGTCATTATTAACAGTGTGATTTATCACAACGTCTATTTGTAGAAAGGTGACAGTCGTTAAGAATGGTAAGAAACTGGTTTCTTACACACACACACAAAAAAAAACAGCATTAAGTTGACAGCATGCGCCTTTTGAAAACCGGAAGTGTCGAATTAATATGAACGTGACTCACCGTGGACAAGTAATACAGCCCCAATAAGGAGAGAACGGTTCCTCATCTTGATGTCACTTCTGACCGCATACAAATGAATGACAGCAGTGATCCAGGATACTGATGATGGACTCGAGTCGAGCAGACAAAGTCACGTGATTTCTGCGAAGGTGGGGTGTGTTACGTCGTCATACTAGAGTCCCAAAGTGAACCTAGAGTTGGTCAAATATTTACCAACTTATACCATTTACCAAAAAATAATCTTCTGTGTAATCTGGTCAGTATCATAGTCTAATAACTGGACCTGTCAACAGAATCAAGACAAGATCAACAACACAGTGCTGTTATAATGTTTTCCCTTCATACACACATAGTGTTAAAAAGAATAGTATGAAGATTTTTAGTATTTTTCATATCAGTGAGAAGAAAATGTTTTTTACTACAGTATAATGATCTAGAATTGTGTGTTTTCTCTTAAATAACTAAATATAACTGTTTTTAGAGGTTAAATGTTTGAAAATGATTAACAGTTGAAAACATTTGTTAGAAATTTAGAAAAGTAATCAAATGTAGTCAGTTACATTAATAAAGTAATTGGAATAGTTACACTACTTGCATTTTATACAAACCCGATTCCAAAAAAGTTGGGACACTGTACAAATTGTGAATAAAAAAGAATGCAATAATTTACAAATCTCATAAATTTATATTTTATGCACAATAGAATATAGATAACATATCAAATGTTGAAAGTGAGACATTTTGAAATGTCATGCCAAATATTGGCTCATTTTGGATTTCATGAGAGCTACACATTCCAAAAAAGTTGGGACAGTTATTAGGTCAATTGGCAACATGATTGGGTATAAAAAGAGCCTCTCAGAGTGGCAGTGTCTCTCAGAAGTCAAGATGGGCAGAGGATCTGTGGCAAAGTGGCAAAGTGGAAAACTGTTCTGTGGTCAGACGAATCAAAATTTCAAGTTCTTTTTGGAAAACTGGGACGCCATGTCATCCGGACTAAAGAGGACAAGGACAACCCAAGTTGTTATCAGCGCTCAGTTCAGAAGCCTGCATCTCTGATGGTATGGGGTTGCATGAGTGCGTGTGGCATGGGCAGCTTACACATCTGGAAAGGCACCATCAATGCTGAAAGGTATATCCAAGTTCTAGAACAACATATGCTCCCATCCAGACGTCGTCTCTTTCAGGGAAGACCTTGCATTTTCCAACATGACAATGCCAGACCACATACTGCATCAATTACAACATCATGGCTGTGTAGAAGAAGGATCCGGGTACTGAAATGGCCAGCCTGCAGTCCAGATCTTTCACCCATAGAAAACATTTGGCGCATCATAAAGAGGAAGATGCGACAAAGAAGACCTAAGACAGTTGAGCAACTAGAAGCCTGTATTAGACAAGAATGGGACAACATTCCTATTCCTAAACTTGAGCAACTTGTCTCCTCAGTCCCCAGACGTTTGCAGACTGTTATAAAAAGAAGAGGGGATGCCACACAGTGGTAAACATGGCCTTGTCCCAACTTTTTTGAGATGTGTTGATGCCATGAAATTTAAAATCAACTTATTTTTCCCTTAAAATGTTACATTTTCTCAGTTTAAACATTTGATATGTCATCTATGTTGTATTCTGAATAAAATATTGAAATTTGAAACTTCCACATTATTGCGTTCTGTTTTTATTCACAATTTGTACAGTGTCCCAACTTTTTTGGAATAGGGTTTGTATGTATTATGCGCCTATAGGCGGGTCACAATGCACGTACACTCTGCTTATTACACACACAGGGACGCGCTGCAGCGCACAAACATTTTTAAATATTAAAAATAAAAGGATTCCCCTCTGGAGAAGCGTTCAGTCTTTCCACTCGCAAATTCCACCATGTAAATAGCGAATCTGCCATGGTGCAAGCGCAACTGGCTTTTAAAGGGAATGGGAGATGAGACTCTGATTGGTTTATTGCACGTTACGCCCAAAACACACCCATGACTCATTAAGAGACTAGGGTCAACCCTTTTGGACCATGCGCCTGTGACAATGCAGTGGGAAAAGGAGCTGGAATCCGTTTCAACAGCCTTGAACACAAAGCTCTGGGATGCTGATCTCCTGGAGCACCAAAGGGTCCTAAAATCTGGAACACTTAGATGAGGCCCTGAAGTAGGTGCAGAAGGTCCTTAATCTGGAACACGCAGACGAAGGAACCTTGAAGTGAAGTAATGGGCCGCAGGCTCAGAACGTGGTCGTATCTGTTAACGTCTCTCCCCTTACAGGACTCTCTATCTGTTATGTCTCACCCGATGGGAGACTCAGAACGTGGTTGATCTGTTACAGTCTCACTCTTGCAGGCCGGGACTCATAGTCTCAGCCTCAGATGTCACGCCCACGGATGGGACACTTCCGAAGTTTCAAAGTCGTCATCTGATTGGTTGAATTCTACAGGATGTCCGCGAGACGTGTGTGTTGCGTTCTTCGGTCCGCCTGGAAACAAATGCCCTGACGCCAAACTCCCTCGTGGAAGAAGAACACCGTCGTGTTTACAACTGTGACAATGAGCGCTTACCATGATCAACTAAACGCTGGATTTTCAAAAGTATGTGAAGTTCGCGGCTCCATTGTTGCAGTAAACTTGCACAACATTATTGAATAAATAATTTATAGATGCACTGTTATTGCAGGGACATCGACTTTACATTTTCACGCCCCTATACATGACGCGGCGCAAAACGAACAGTGATTGGTTGCTTTACATGTCAGTCAGATGGCCTCTGGGCGGTCCTCGACCAATGAAAGCTGCGATGGAGTCCAGACCTTCTGCCATCAGTCTGAAGGTCTGGCTACGCGAGACTACGGGACTCAGAACAAGAAGTGTCTGTTTGAAAGGGATACCTTTATCCCTTTCCGATGAGGAGGAAATTGCAATTTGGTGCTTATCATTCCAATGCTGTGATTGGCTGCTGGCATCAGAGGGGACACACACAGTGTGGCCCACCCTTCTTTCCCCTGTGGAACTCATTTGCATAAGGCACACAGTTAGAAGTCTTTAAAGTGTCTTTAAAGTTTACCAATGCATTTCTCACTTTCCAAACCACCACCAACATTTCCAAACCCTTGGCAATATTATAAACAGAGTCCAAACAAGATGGAAAAAGATTGCACTATCATGGATTTGGATGGATCATTATGATCTCCCTTTGTTTCAGCCCCAGCATCCAGAGGTCCTGAAGAATTTTTATGAAAGTCACAGACCAAAAGTTAGTCTCTAGATGCACAAATTGTAGGTTAAATACACAAGAACATTGAGTATTCATGTGTGCTGAGACAGAAACAGGATGTGGTCTACTGAACCTTTTTTTTTTTTTTTTTTGCCTGGAGAAGACTTAACAACAAGAGATTTTTATTGTTGTTATTATTATTGTAAAATGAGAAGTGAAATAAAAACACAAACACAGAATTAATGTGCACACAATTGTGTGTACAATAATGTGACTTGAATCAAGTCAGTTCGTTACTGTACTAAATTCAGTGTCTTTTGTGAGGTTTGGAAATGAAGGAAATGTTTTTTTAATGCAGTTGTTCACTAAGGTCTGTAACCGCAGTGATCAAGATGCTGAAAATGAACCACAAGAACCAAGACAAACTCATCTGCAGAAAATACATCTGATTTCCATTTAAGATACCTTACATTCAATGGCTACAGAATTGTTACCTTAAAACTATTCTAAACATGATTATGGGTCTGCTGTTTGGACTATTAGAATCGAATGTGGACAAAATGTGAAACAGATGTGTTTAGTGTGTATAAAGGGCTTCTTTCCCTGCTAACATGAATATGACTTCCAATCAAAATAGCTTTACTGTGAAATTCATGGAATAACAATTTTGTTTCCACTGAATGCATTATAGCAGCTCAGTTTCTGTATCAAAGTGAAACCTGCTGCAGTGTGAGTTCAGTTCAGGTCATTTTAGAGGAAGAGTGAACCAAATGAATGTGGTTTCTGTTGAGTGGACAAACGTCTTGCTCCTGTTTGTGGTAAATGGGAAAGGCATTATTTTCCATTAAGTCAGATTTCCACTCTACACAACTATTGAAAGTAGACTGGACCATACAAGTGCTGCAACAGAAAAATGACACATGCAGCACCTCTACGAGTATGAGAGCTGTGTGTCAGAAGGCAAGGGTCTTAACCCTTTCATGCATAGAGGTCACTACAGTGGACAGCTATTCAAAAAGCATTTTCTTGCATATGCAAGGGTTTTGATGGCATAGTTGCACATCAACCTCTAGAGTGGACCCTTGTGCATCATCCTATACATTGCCACCAAGTGGCAAGTCGTTGTTTGTTGATTCCCCCCCCAAACCAAGATGGCCAATGGCCAGTCAGAAATTCCAAGTTGCTCCGGAATATCCATCCGTTCCTTCTATCCTAGGAGACTCTTGCAGGTAAAAAAAAAATGGTTAGATCAAGAAGAAATCTGATTACATAATGCACAGTACTTGTAATGCATTACTTTACTCGTAACATCAAAAAGTAATCTGATTGTGCAATGCACGGTACTTGTAATGCATTACTTTACTCGTTAGATCAAAAAATGTTGTAGCATCAAGCAATATCTAATGAGTCATATCACAGTTACATTTTTCAAGTATTGATTTTAGATTACTCGTTAGATCAAAAAGTAATCTGATTACATAATGCACGGTACTTTTAATGCATTACTTTACTCGTTAGATCAAAAAGTAATCTGATTACATAATGCACGTTGCTTGTAATGCATTATTTGTTAGATCAAAAAGTAATCTGATTACATAATGCACGGTACTTGTAATGCATTACTTTACTCGTTAGATCAAAAATAAATCTGATTACATAATGCACGGTACTTGTAATGCATTACTTTACTCGTTAGATCAAAAAGTAATCTGATTACATAATGCACATTGCTTGTAATGCATTACTTTATTTGTTAGATCAAAAAGTAATCTGATTACATAATGCACGGTACTTGTAATGCATTACTTTACTCATTAGATCAAAAAGAAATCTGATTACATAATGCACGGTACTTGTAATGCATTATTTTACTCGTTAGATCAAAAAGAAATCTGATTACATAATGCACGGTACTTGTAATGCATTACTTTACTCGTTAGATCAAAAAGTAATCTGATTACATAATGCACGTTGCTTGTAATGCATTACTTTATTGTTAGATCAAAAAGAAATCTGATTACATAATGCACGGTACTTGTAATGCATTATTTTACTCGTTAGATCAAAAAGAAACCTGATTACATAATGCACAGTACTTGTAATGCATTACTTTACTCGTAACATCAAAAAGTAATCTGATTACATAATGCACGTTGCTTGTAATGCATTACTTTATTTGTTAGATCAAAAAGTAATCTGATTACATAATGCACGGTACTTGTAATGCATTACTTTACTCGTAACATCAAAACGTAATCTGATTGTGTTATGCATGTTACTTGTAATGCGTTCCCCCCAACACTGCTCATTTCAGATGATATTGGAAAGACCCGATCGCTAGGCTTTCTGAGAGGAGAGCTATGGTAGAAATGTGTCCATCTTGAACATAATCAGAATTATCAGCTAATAAGGGTAAATCGACATACTCTGGTACACTGGAGGGAGCATCTGAGCTGGGTTTCCACAGTTGACAGGTTGTAGAGATCTCTGATGGAATCACGTCCTCATGTTCTGATATCAAAGATACGTAAAGTTCAACTTGTATGAAGTTCAATTGCATTTGCAATATTTCACATCTATATATATTTTTTTATATTTCATAGTTTTCACATGATTTTATACAAATTTATTGATTGGTTTGTTAAATACACACAATATTGGCATGTTATTATTGTATTATGTTTAATACAGTATATCTTCAGTTTAAACCATAAACGCATGCTGTCCACACTAGTGGACATCTGAAAATCTCTTTGAAAAATATGTGTTAAAAAAAAATTACATTTCAAATCTTGTTTTTCATGCCCTAAGAGCAATAAAAACACATAGGGAAAAAAAATCCTGACTGAAGTTATCATAATTCATGCATGAAAGGGTTAATGCAAACAAAAAGAGAACAGAAATCTAGTCTAAAATAAGTAAAGGCTGCAGTAAAGATCATTCTATTGAATATCTCGAGGAACACAGACTGATCGAAGACAACATTATAAAAAACGAGCAACCACATCAGTAGAGCTGAGCTGCTAAACTGAGCGCGTTCTTGTCCACACGAAACTGAGCGCGTGGTCGCGTATATTCGCGGAGGCGCACAGAGAGGAGTTTCTGTATTCGACTCTAAACCTCAAATTATCTACAGATGGTATTTCGGGGTATTCTACAGATAGTATTTAATGACACATCCAGTCAAAATCGGCTGCAGACTATAGCGATTTATCTCAAACGTTTGGAGAAAATGATCCACGCGTTTATTTTGTTCTGTTTGTGTTTTTTTCGCCTGGTTGGTAAGTACAGCCTATGACGTCACTGAAATCACATAGATGATGTTTAAATTTACATTAACTGAAAATGAAAGATAATTAGCATTTATTGGTCTAGGTTACTGTTAATTTCTATATTTAGGCAACTAATACATTAAAGTTGTATAAATAAACAGTAGGCTATGTATTATAAACATACATGATTTAATAATGAACAACAGTATATTTATTAAATAACAGGAACCTAGATTAAATATACTGTAAATATTGATGTTTGTTGTTCATTCATGACACATAATGCAGTGTAATGTTAACAAGTTGTACGTTATTGTAAAGTGTTGCCATGTTTTTTATATTTACATTATTTAATATTGTTCTTCAGCTGTGCTTGTTGCTGAGACAAATGGAGTGAAGACAGTGCCAGTGATGGCGGGGGATTCTGTCACTCTAGAAACTATTACTGACATACAGGGATATAACAAGATAGAGTGGAGGTCTGGAAACATTCGCATTGCTAGAATCAAGGAAGTGAATGGTATCTTCTCTACAAATTATAGTGATGACTGGAAATTCATAGACAGACTCCAGCTGGATAATCACACTGGATCTCTCACCATCACAAACATCAGGCATGAGCACAGTGGAGTTTATAAACAAAGCATCAAGGTCGGAAATAAGGAGCCAGTCACGATTTACAATGTTACTGTTTATGGTGAGTAGATTTCTATTCATATTCATGCTCCTAGTACTCATTTACCCATAATAATATTTCAGAATCAAACTAATATTCATCTTTTTTAACTGCTTTAATGCCATTTGTGTCTCATCTATTATAAATGTTATATAGGAGTGAACATGATGACGGGATCAGCAATGCTGATTGTGCACTCTTTGCACTCACTGACTGACGAATCCCTGACAAAGCATCCCTCTTACTTACTGTCATTTTTTATTTTCTTGTGTTTTCCAGCTCCTCTGTCCATTCCTGTCATCTCTAGTTACTGTACACAAACTCCTTCATCAAAATGTTCACTGCTGTGTTCAGTGTTGAATGTGAGTCACGTGACTCTCTCCTGGTACAAAGGAAACAGTTTATTGTCCAGCATCAGTGTGTCTGATCTCAGCTTCAGTCTCTCTCTACCTCTGGAGGTGGAACATCAGGATAACAACACCTACAGCTGTGTGCTCAACAATCCCATCAGCAACCAGACCAGACACATCAGTAATCTCAATTGGTTGAGTTCAAGTAGGTCTGGAGTGATGGTAGAGTATTTTTTCAGTAGTGTTATTTACTTAGTGCTATTTACTTATTTATTGTCTTTCCTCAGGCTGCGACCTTTGTTTTGACACTACCGAAGCTGTGATCCGATTGGTCGTCACTGCTCTGATGGGCGTGGCTGCTGTGGTTGCCATTGTTGTCCTGGTTTATGACATCAAATCCAGAACAGGAGCGGAGAGAACAAACATCAACATCAGACACTGATGAACCAGATATTGTAAACAAGAATGTTAAACTATCTTTTGGTTTTTAAGTACTTTTCTTTTTCTTAAATGCAAAGAAACTACGTAAAAGTTAAAGGGTTAGTTCACCCAAAAATTAGGGGCAACTACAATGGGGAGAAATAATATTGTTTTTTACTTTATAAATGAATAAAATGTATTATGTCACAATATGAGGTAAATCCAGCCCTGACTCACCCTCATGTCATTCCAAACCCGTAAGACTTTCGTTCATCTTCAGAACACAAATGAAGATGCTGTATTTTAATGAAATCTGAGAGCTTTCTGTCCCTCCGTTGACAGCTATGCAATTACCATTTTGACGCTTCAAAAAGTTCATAAAGAGATTATAAAACTAATCCATATTTTCTGAAGAGCCACGATCGCTTTTTGTGATGAACAGACTGAATTTAGGCTTTTATTCACATATAAACATTGATCAGTGAACATAAACAGAAGCTCAACCAAACCAGCTTGACCCGCGAGAACAAACCTCATTGGTTCTTGCGGAAGCTCAAACGTGCAGCGTAACACGAGAATGAACCTGATTGGCTCTAGCAGAAGCTCAAACGTGCAGCGTAACATGAGAATGAACCTGATTGGCTCTAGCAGAAGCTCAAACGTGCAGCGTAACATGAGAATGAACCTCATTGGTCCTTGCGGAAGCTCAAACATGCAGCGTAACACGAGAATGAACCTCATTGGCTCTTGCAGAAGCTCAAACATGCTGCGTAACACGAGAATGAACCTCATTGGTCCTTGCTGAAGCTTTAACGTGCTGTGTAACATGAGAATGAACCTCATTGGTTCTTGAGGAAGCTCAAACGTGCTGCGTAACACAAGAATGAACCTGATTGGCTCTTGCAGAAGCTCAAACATGCTGCGTAACACGAGAATGAACCTCATTGGTCCTTGCTGAAGCTTTAACGTGCTGTGTAACATGAGAATGAACCTCATTGGTTCTTGAGGAAGCTCAAACGTGCTACGTAACACGAGAATGAACCTCATTGGTCCTTGCGGAAGCTCAAACATGCAGCGTAACACGAGAATGAACCTGACTGGCTCTTGCAGAAGCTCAAACGTGCTGCGTAACACAAGAATGAACCTGATTGGCTCTTGCAGAAGCTCAAACGTGCTGCGTAACACAAGAATGAACCTGATTGGCTCTTGCGGAAGTTCAAACGTGCTGCGTAACACAAGAATGAACCTGACTGGCTCTTGCAGAAGCTCAAACGTGCTGCGTAACACAAGAATGAACCTGATTGGCTCTTGCGGAAGTTCAAACGTGCTGCGTAACACAAGAATGAACCTCATTGGTCCTTGCTGAAGCTTTAACGTGCTGTGTAACATGAGAATGAACCTCATTGGTTCTTGAGGAAGCTCAAACGTGCTACGTAACACGAGAATGAACCTCATTGGTTCTTGCGGAAGCTCAAATTGATTTCAAATGAAATTAACAATTGGAAGTGCCAAAACTTTAAGTTAAACAAAGACAAAACTGAAGTCATTGCATTTGGAAACAAAGATGAAATTCTGAAGGTGAACGCATACCTTAAGGCTAGGGGTCTAAAAACAAAAAATCAAGTCAGGAATCTTGGTGTGATTTTAGAGTCGAACCTTAGTTTCAGTAGTCATGTCAAAGCAACAACTAAATTAGCATACTATCATCTCAAAAATATTGCAAGAATTAGATGTTTTGTTTCCAGTCAAGACTTTTTCATGGTTTTATCACCAGCAGGGTGGATTATTGTAATGGACTCCTCACTGGTCTTCCCAAAAAGACCATAAGACAGCTGCAGCTCATACAGAACACTGAACCAGAAAATATGAACATATCAGTCCTCAGGTCCTTGCACTGGTTTCCAGTTACATTTAAAATTGATTTTAAGTACTGTTACTTGTTTATAAATCACTCAATGGCCTAGGACCTCAATCCATTGCAGATATGCTCACTGAATATAAACCTAACAGATCAGTCAGATCATCAGGATCAAGTCTATTAGAAATACCAAGGGTTCACTCAAAGCAAGGAGAGTCTGCATTTTGCCATTATGCCACTTAGCTGGAACCAGAGAGATCAGATGTGCTCCAACAGTATTCAAATCCATACTCAAAACACATCTGTTTAGCTCAATGAGCACTGTGCTACATCCGACTGATTGCACTGTATCCTATACATGTATCCTCTTCTTTTTATAACAGTTTTAATACATATAAATCAATTTTAGTCAGTCTTATTCTTTGCTTTTATTGTTTTATTATATTATTTTTTATGCATTTGTTGTGATTATTTTATGATTCCTTTTTTAAATCCTTTTTATGTAAAGCATTTTGAATTACCATTGTGTATGAAATGTGCTATATTGAAGACCTTACATTTTAAAATAAAATAAAATTGAGTAGGGCCCATGATCCCCTAAACTAGGACCACATCTATCCCACTGGAATTATAAGCAACATGATGCATCAGCTTTTTTTCTATGTTTAGTCAGTAGGGGGCGCTCCATGAGCTTCATCTGCAAGACACGCACACAATCTGAGGTCTGAAGTCAAAAAAACATATGACTGAATGCAGTGTAGTTAAAAATACTAAATGTACTTTCATGTTTTTAAATGATATAAGACAATACAACAAAAAATAACAAAAAATGCACAACCCCCAAAGGTATCATATCAATATCATTTCATTGAACAAGAAAGAAGAGTGCAGAATGTCATGACAAAACGCTGAGACAGATAGTCTCAAACATCTACAGGATGTGGTCTATTTGGAACTCAGAGTGACAAAAAATATATGAAGTGAAAATAACACAAATAAAGAATTCATGTGTACACTTAGTTCTTCATTGTACTCTATTCAGTGTCTTTCACGAGGTTTGTAAATGATGGAGAGGTTTTGTTAATGCTGTTGTTTCTCTAGACATGGTCTGTAACCGCAGAGAAGAGAAGATGTTGAAAATAACCACAAGAACTGAGACCATCTGCAAACATTAGCTTTAGATCAGAGAGCAGATATCCGTTTAAGATTAGGCTGTTGCATTTAATGAGTAGCCTACATAATCTTTAAATATCCCCTCAAAACAGCTGTTAAATAAATAAAAAAGTGTTATTCTTTTCATGCGAGAAACATTGTTTCCACAGAATGCTTTTGACACTCGCCGCTCAGTTTGAGTCAAAGTGAAACCTGCAGCGGTCTGAGTTTATTTAGTGTCAGAGTGGCCCAAATAAATGTGGTTTCTGTTGAGTGGACAAACGTCTCGCTCCTGTTTATTATTGTATGTGTGCCTGATGTGTAAATGGGCAAATGCAATATTTACAGTGATTCATTGTAAAAAATAAATTAGTGAATCCATCAACACTTACATCTGATTCGTACCCTTTATGCATCCCTGAACAGCTCTTATTTCTCTATATCTCATGACATGTTGCTCAATACAGCAGTAGATCGAACCAAACGAGTGCTGCAACATTCTGGAGAGAAAAATAACAGCACCTCAGGAGAATGAGAGCTGTGTCAGTCGTCAAAGGTAAAAGCGTAGTAAACTCTGTGCTATAAATTAGTCATTAGCTATTGAAATAGCCTCTCTATGGAACAAGTGATAAACACAGGTTTCTGTTTTGCGGTGTTATTAAAAGATAAGGAGTAAAAAGTTTTTCTCCCCCAATTGGCTCCAAACCGCAAGTTATCTACAGATATTGTGTTAAAGATAATGAAACAATTGCACTGGCGTTTCAACATGAGTTTTTCAGACGTAAAGCAATTTGACGGATTTACCTCAAACGGTTGAAGAAAATGATTCACGCTGTTTTGTTCTGTTTATGTTGTTTTCTTCTGGATGGTGAGTTGTGATAGGCTACATGACCCACAAAGTCTTTGGAGCATTCAAAGGATTTAGATTTTTACAGATGTATGTAATCTAATCTTGTTCTTCAGGAGTGTTAAGTGTAGAGTCTGATGAGATAAACGTCCCAGCCAACATTTCCATGTGGGTTTTGGAAGGGCTGTCACTTGGGCTCTGATTGGGCAACCCAAATGGGTCCCAGAGAAATGTGTCCATTGGCTCCACATGGGACCTATGTATGTTAGCCCAAAGGAACACATGATAATTTGGGCCCATTTAGATGTTCATTATATTGGGCTCACTATATGGGGTCCCAAATGTGTGCTCATAGCTGTTTAGCTGTGGTAGTTTGGCTGGCTTCGTTAAGTTTGTTAATCCTTGAGTCTGCCGTTACTGAATTCCAAAATCTTTCAAAATTATCCAAATATGTAAAAGCAACAGTAAAACTTGGTTAATATAAAATTAAATATACACTTTATTGCCAAAATTATTGGGCCACCCTTCCAAATCACTGAATTCAGGTGTTCAAATCACTTCCATGGCCAAAGGTGTATAAGATCAAGCACCTAGGCATGCAGACGCTTCTACAACCATCTGTGAAAGAATGGGTCGCTCTCACGAGCTCAGTGAAGCGTGGTACCGTGATAGGTTGCCACCTGTGCAATAAATCCATTCATGAAATTCCCTCACTACTAAATATTCCACGATCAACTGTTAGTGGTATTATGACAAAGCTATTGGAAGTGGAAGCAACTGGGAACAACAGCAACTCAGTGGTAGGCCACTCACGAAGTGGTAGGCCACGTAAACAGTCAATAGCTTCAGACCTCCAAACTTCGTGTGGCCTTCAGATTAGCTCAAGAACAGTGTGTAGAGAGCTTCATGGAATGGGTTTCCATGGCCGAGCAGTTGCATCCAAGCCTTACATCACCAAGTGCAATGCAAAGCGTTGGTTGCAGTGGGGTAAAGCACGCCGGCACTGGACTCTAGAGCAGTGGAGACGTGTTCTCTAGAGTGACCAATCACGTTTGTCTGTCTGGCAATCCGATGGGTCTGGGTTTGGTGGTTACCAGGAGAACGGTACTTGCCTGACTGCATTGTGCCAAGTGTAAAGTTTGGTGGAGGGGGGATTATGGTGTGGGATTGTTTTTCAGGGGTTGGGATTGGCCCCTTAGTTCCAGTGAAAGGAACTCTTAATGCTTCAGCATACCAAGACATTTTGGACAATTTCATGCTCCCAACTTTGTGGTAAAAGTTTGGGGATGGCCCCTTCCTGTTCCAACATGACTGCGCACCAGTGCACAAAGCAAGGTCCATAAAGACATGGATTGGCCTGCACAGAGTCCTGACCTCAACCCGATAGAACACCTTTGGGATGAATTAGAGCGAACACTGCAAGCCAGGCCTTCTTGTCCAACATCAGTGCCTGACCTCACAAATGCGCTTCTAGAAGAATGGTCAAAAATTCCCATAAACACACTCCTAAACCTTGTGGAAAGCCTTCACAGAAGAGTTGAAACTGTTATAGCTGCAAAGGGTGGGCCAACTCCATATTAAACCCTACAAATTAAGAATAGGATGTCATTAAAGTTAATGTGCATGTAAAGGCAGGCGTCCCAAAACTTTTGGCAATATAGTGTGCATATTACCTTGATAGAGAGTTTATATACCTTGACACGCAGGTGATAGTGCTCAAGAGGTGATTTTTCTCAAATGAGAAGGCAGGATTGTAGGAAAGGCACACATGCCAATCATTTTTGGTCGTGGGGAAGGTGATGCAACTGCTTTCCTTTTCCTGCTTTTCCTTTTCCTTTTTTGGACAAATAAATAAAAAGAAATGAGTCAAGGATAACCAGAATCATTACCTGATGTGATGACGTAGCATCTCTTGACTCCTGGGGCCCTATCATACACCCGACGCAATGCGAAGTCAGGCGCGACACAAGTGTTTTTTGCTAGTGTCAGCCTGACGCAGTTATCATTTTCACATCCAGCGTCACGTAGTTTAAATAGCAAATGCACTCGCGCCCATCTGTTTAGCCATAGGCGTGCTGGTCTGAAAACAAGGTGTGTTCAGGCTCATTGTTGGCGTGTTGCTATTTTGAGGCAACTGAAAATGCCACTGACCAACTGAAACCTGGTCTAAAGTCAATAGCGCAGTATTTTTTGTGTTATTTAAAGGGCGTGCTAGTAATATGCGCCTATAGGTGGATGTACACTCTGTAACACACGTACACTCTGCTTATTACATACACAGGGACGCGCAGCAGCACACAAACATTTTTAAATATTAAAAATAAAAGGATTTCCTCTGGAGAAGTGTTCCGTCTTTCCGCTCACAAATTCCGCCATGTAAATAGCGAATCCGCTATGGTGCGAACGCACCAGGCTTTTAAAGAGAATGGGAGATGAGACTCTGATCGGTTTATAGCACACACCCATGACTCATTAAGAGACTAGAGACAACCCTTTTAAACCATGTGCCTGGCGTGCGGACCGTTTTTTCCTTGTTAAACTAGCAAAAGTGGATTCGGACATGCCCTAAGTGCACCTGCGCCATGCGCTTCAGACCATGCGCTCAGATAGTTAAAATAGGGCCCCTGGTCTTCATTCATCATATCTGGTCCTTGGCTCTTTAACTGTAACATTAACCGTAGGGTGATTTACAGTTAAAGACCCAAGGCCCAGATATGATGGTCGTCACTGCTCTGATGGGCGTGGCTTCTGCGGCTGATGTTGTTCTATTGATTAATGACATAGTCATGCACATGATATTGTTTAGCAATAATAAACAGTCTCTGTCTGGTTTCTTTCTCCATCTGCCTCAACATTTTTTTTTTTAATATTTCTTACATAATTTCGTTCAGTGTTATAGTCTGATGCCAGTCAGATCCCATTTAGGTTAATAAAAGGTATAAAAGAACAAATGAGCCACTCCTAAGACATGTTAACATCTTGCATAATCTTTCTTTATGCCTTGGCCAATTTCAACGACTTACAATCCATCCACCCTGTTCACTCTGACACCATATAATAGTCTTAGTTTCATCCAGATTTAGCCATGGCTTTATTGTGTATTTGCATATAGATCCATATGAACACTGTATGAACAGTGATCAGTATATCTGTACTCATGTCCACATGGGTCTCAAAGTAATAATCACTTTAAATTCAGCTCATATTTATAAGATTTCAGATTCACATCTGACCAGGAAACAAAAAGTTCAGTAGTTCATAAAATAGAAAACACTGTCAGACTATAGTGTCGACAATTTTCCCTTTTGTTCTAGTAATCAAGCATGAGACAAAAATACATTAAGTGTGATTTATGTCAAAAATATGTACATTAAAAAAACAAATGATGTACCACAAATACTAGACAAGTTAAAGATGTCTTTTTAAGTAGAATTGAGAAACCCTTGTTATTAGCGACACCAGTGGCCATTAAGTGAACTGCAGCCAGCAACTTAATGCTCGTGCACGGATTTTTGGATTTCAGATTTGGATTTTCTCGGCGAAACTGGGCAGAGTCTTTCACATAAAAATCAGTCAGGCTTTCATAGACAACCTACAGGAAGTCTGGAAAGGTCTTGTTTTTTAAGTTTCGTTACAATCTGTTCACACATTGGCAATAAAAAGTGATTAATACAAGAATATTCTTACATATAACCCCTACACTGATCAGTATGTCATGCAAAGCCGATGTTTACATTGTTACAGATTATGATTATGTACTGTTGGGGTTGATTCTCCTCATTATTCATCTTCATCCTGAGATTGATTCACTTTATCTTCACTGAAACCTGTTATAAAACACAGAAAGATTCACAGTAAAAACAATAAGTAAAAAAAATGTTTTGATAATAATGGTGATGATAATATTAGCTATATGTTCACCTACACTACACTACACCATAATGTATTACACACTGTGGAGAATATGTTGTGATTTGTGAATGTTAATTTATACTCAAATTTCTTCTTTGTTCTTATAGTCTTTTATTCCTGATATGATGCTAAATAATGGAGAGTGGTATCAACACTGACAGTTAGATTCAATAGATATAAAAGGTCTTACTGACCACTAGCTCTGGAGTCAACAATTATGCAATTAATGCAATTAATTAGTGTTGTCCAATCAATAGGGACAATTACTAAATATTAGATGGCTAAAATATACAAGAGTCTTGTTTTTTGGTCAAAACAGCACCAGATCAGCTCTATTTACTATTTGTGTTAATGGTAAAGCTGGCTGTTCTGTCTAAAGTAAAACAGCACAAGATCAGTGCTGTATTTAATATTTCTGTATTAATGGTGTTTCTTGATGTTGTTTGAATGTAATACTTACACCTTTGCCTTGGTTACTTATACTTCTTGCAGTAAAACAGTTACAGCCCAAACCATCAGACCAACACTGACACCAGATATCCCTGATACAGCACCTGACCGACCTGAACCTGTAATGATAAAGACAGACATTAGTGTAAATGTGTCTGATCTATAACACACACTATAAACATCAGCACTATATAACCTGAGTGAAGATCTGATACTGTAATGATAAAGACAGACATTAGTGTGTGTGTGTGTGTGTGTGTCTGATCTATAACACACACTATAAACATCAGCACTATATAACCTGAGTGAAGATCTGATACTGTAATGATAAAGACAGACATTAGTGTAAATGTGTCTGATCTATAACACACATTATAAACATGTGGTGGAAGGAAGGAAGGAACAGTGGTGAACCGGCGACAGGGTCATGGGTGGCCAAGGCTTATTGATGCACGTGGGGAGCGAGGGCTGACCCGTGTGGTCCGATCAAACAGACGAGCTACTGTAGCTCAAATTGCTTAAGAAGTTAATGCTGGATCTGATAGAAAGTGCACAGTGTATCACAGTTTGTTGCGTATGGGGCTGCATAGCAGCAGACCAGTCAGGGTGCCCATGCTGACCCCTGTCCACTGCAGAAAGTGGCAACATGAGTATCAGAACTGGACCACGGAGCAATGGAAGAAGGTTGCCTGGTCTGATGAATCACATTTTCTTTTACATCACGGGTGCGTGTGCGTCACTTACACATGGCACCAGGATGCACTATGGGAAGAAGGCAAGCCGGCGGAGGCAGTGTGATGCTTTGGACAATGTTCTGCTGGGAAACCTTGAGTCCTGTTATCCATGTGGATGTTACTTTGACACGTACCACCTACCTAAGCATTGTTGCAGACCATGTACACCCTTTCATGGAAACAGTATTCCCTGGTGGCTGTGGCCTCTTTCAGCAGGATAATGCGCCCTGCCACAAATCAAAAATGGTTCAGGAATGGTTTGAGGAGCACAACAACGCGTTTGAGGTCTTGACTTGGTCTCCAAATTCCCAAGATCTCAATCCAATCGAGCATCTGTGGGATGTGCTGAACAAACAAGTCCAATCCATGGAGGCCCCACCTCGCAACTTACAGGACTTAAAGGATCTGCTACTAACATCTTGGTGCCAGATACCACAGCACACCTTCAGGGGTCTAGTGAAGTCCATGCCTCTACGGGTCAGGGCTGTTTTGGCAGCAAAAGGGGGACCAACACAATATTAGTCATAATGTTATGCCTGATCGGTGTATGTTGTTCATGCTTATACTTTGAAACAATTTCAAGTGTAACATTCTAAATATCTAAAGTCCCATGAGCACAGATGTAAATAAGATATTGATACTAAAAGATTTGATGTACGCACCACTGACAGTAACACTGATGCTCCTCTGAACGGTGTGTGAGCTGCTGCTCATGTTCAGATGATAAACTCCAGAGTCTGTGGTTCTGGAGCCACGGATGGTGAGAGATCCAGATTGGTGATGCAGCTCCAGTCTGCCTTTGAATCTCCCACCAGCACTGCTGTCATGTGTTAAGAACTGATTGGTCTCTTTATTGATTTCAGCAATGAGATGGTCTTCAAACTTCCACAATATTAAATCATGTCCTTGTATTTCAATAAGACCAGTGTATAAAATGCTAGGTTCTCCCTCTGTCACTGATACGGTCTTCATTTCACCTGTCACAGCAACAAACACATATGAAGAACATATGATTAGCCTACACATACGAATAATTCTTTCGCATCTAGGTTTGACTGTCGTTAAAAGTAGTTAATGCCCCAGATATTACTGTTTTGTTATAAAATAAATAATTTGTTTTTATTTTATTTTGTGATTTTAATGACTTGATGAACTCGTATTGTACAGCTCTATACATACATCACTTCTATCCCTGCTGCACCTTTAGATTAGAGCAGCTGATGTTGTTTGTCTCATTGGCAGACAGACAGCAGAAATGGGACAAGGTAATGGGGAGGAAAGTAAAGCACAGGCAAGTCAGGGAGGAGAACAAAGAATTAGACGTGCATACCATAAAGTAAAATCTGAGCTTGTTCCAACCTCTTGCTGACTTGCATATAATAGTTTAATTTCCTTCAAGCAGTTCTTATATTTTATCCATTTCAAATGAAAACATGTCCATAATGTCCCCACATGACATTTTACATAGGTATTAGCAGGTAATTATTTGTACAGGGTATGTATGTTCTCATGTTGACATATGGTATCAAATTTTAAATGTTCAGGTCTTAAAAAGCATTAAATTTAACTATAAAAACAGTGCAGCAATACTGAATATTGATATTGAATAGGGTACAACAGGGCTAAAGGTAAATATTAATTTTATTTTCCTCTAAACCACAAGATGGTACAAAAACTTGCCGCAGCACTTTCCAAAACAAGCATGTTTTCAAGATGCACGTGGAAATTTGTCTGATCCTTGACACGATCACGGGCAGCAGCGCTAAGTTGATTATGTGCTAATATGATCTAACATTTAGGGCACTATCATACACCCGGCGCAATGTGATGCCAGGTGCGACGCAAGTGTTTTTTGCTAGTTTCAGCCGGACGCAGTTTCACATCCAGCGCCACGTTGTTTAAATAGCAAATGCACACGCACCCATCTGTTCGTCCATAGGCGTGCTGGTCTGAAAACAAGGTGTGTTCAGGCGCATTGTTGGCTTGTTGCTATTTTGAGGCAACTGAAAACGCCACTGACCAACTGAAATCGACTGCCTATAGGCGGATGCACAACGTGCGTACACTCTGCTTATTACACAGCAGCACACAAACATTTGTAGCAGCAAACAAACACTTTTAAATATGAAAAATAAAAGGATCCTCTCTGGAGAAGCGTTCACTCTTTCCACTCACAAATTCCACCATGTAAATAGCGAATCCGCCATGGCTTGAGCGCAACTGGCTTTTAAAGGGAATGGGAGATGAGACTCTGATTGGTTTATTGCACGTTATGCCCAAAACACACCCATGACTCATTAAGAGAATAGCTACAACCCTTTTGGACCATGCACCTGGCGCGCAGACCGTTTTTCCTTGTTAAACTATAGCAAAAGTGGATTCGGACACACCCTAAGTGCACCTGCGCCATGAGTTTCAGACCATGCGCTCAGATCGTTAAAATAGGGCCCTTAATGTTTTTTTAAAACGGTGTAAGTAGCAAATGAGAATCGGAAGAAAGGGTCTTGTTAATGATTTTCAGTTTTGTTCAAGGTAATTAAAGCAACAGTTTTTCAATAACGGAAGAATAGCTGGCTGGCTTTTCTATTTCTTGACATGACATGATTAGATTTAGATGGTAAATATCATATATCAAGTTGGGTGTCCACCTCAGAGATAATAACATATTTATAATTGAACAATCATATTTATAAAAAAAATAATAAAAAAGAATAATATATATATATATATATATATATTATTAATCATATCATCTAATAAAATATATTTATTGTTACTACTGTAAAGCTATATTAAATTAACATGGGATCTCATTCAATATCTAAAGAATCTTTACTTTTTTAAAATAATTTTGTTTCTGTATTTTTAAAATTAACATTTTAATGACAATAGCCTATATTTATTAAACAAAAAATTATTAATTTATCAAAATAAACAGAAAATAGTGCAAACTTTGTTGAATTGATTATTTTGAACAAGTATTAACTTAGACATTATTAAAAAACATTTTATTTTAGATAAACATTTGTATCAATGCTTTGATACAATTAGTCTTTACTGTAAATATTTGAACATAAAAGGAATAATGTTAACATATTAATTAAGCACATGATAAACTAATGGAAATCCGTCTCAGCAAATTATTAAATAAATCCTGCATGCTTTCCTTCATTTTAAACATTAAATTTCGGTCTAATTTAATGTGAACTTCAGAGTTAATTTGAGCATCCAACTATTTAGTCCTAGAGTCATCACAGACAGAGTCAATAGAATTTAAAAGAACAGCTACTCACCAACAGCAATATATAATTTTCTGTGTAAAATCATACTGCTAGTGTTGATCTCCAGTTTATAATCTCCAGACTGATCTCTTTGGATGTTTCTGATGGTGATTTCTCCGGTCTGATCATTCAGATCAATGTTTCTCCAGTTCACGTCAACAGGGCCGTTTAATCCATTAACTGGCGTGAGACCACCGCTGGTTCTGAGGTTTGTAAATTAACATTTACTGAATGATTTTACTATCAAAATTTTAATTAATGTCGACAAACAATACGCCATTTGAAAGTTTAAAGGCTCGATCATCGATATTTACCATCATAATGTCACATCGACAACGTCATTTTAATTCATATCAAGAGTTCGCAACAATAGGCTATACAACATCGAATCTGAGAGTTCTGAATTATTTTTGTCCAGTGAAGATGGCAGACAAATTCAATCATAGAAACATAGGCGTAGTTTTAAGGCAATAAAGCAAAGCATGTAATCATTTAAGACATTTTAGTCCAAAAAGTGTTGATTTAAGAGGAATATCGATCAATCTGACTTTGTTTACATAACATGTCTTCAGATTGAATAATAATCATGTCAGTTCTCCAGTGAATTGTGAACACCAATGTTGTTTCAGTGGTAAACGCTATATTACCATCTTTGCCAAGTCTTGTGAACACAATAGCCCCGCCCCCTGCCGTTCTCTGTGCAGTGCTGATTGGTCAGACATTCAAAAAATTCTAACCGTGTCACCAGCTATTGGGACGTCCAAATATGCCCGACCTATAGGCAGCCAGGGACAAACTAGTAAAGTTCTGATGGATGGAAAATATAGCCAGCAAATATGATTACAGATAACTGTTTGTATTCCGCAGTAAGCCTTGTGTAAATTTTCAAGTTTCTATAGCCTAATACCAGTATTTTAGTTTTGTGTTCTTATGTGTATTAATAAATAATGTGTGCCACTGGTTTAGGGGTCTAGTGGAGTCCATGCCTCTACGGGTCAGGGCTGTTTTGGCAGCAAAAGTGGGACCAGCACAATATTAGGTAAATGCTTAAGAGTCTATGACTGGATCATTATTGCAGTGATTATTATGTTTCTTGCATATTATATGTTTGGCAACAGTTCCAGGATGACAATGTCAAGATTCATCAAGCTCAAATTGTGAAAGAAAGGTTGGGAGGGAGCATGAAGAAGAAGCGAACAGAGGGAGTGGCTGAGAACGATGACGTTGATGTTGTGCACTAGTTTGAGTTGTAGTTCAGTAATGGTGGCGGAGAAAGATGCAAGCGAAGCCATTCGGTCCGTTGTGGCAACGCTGCCGAATATCCAGAAGTTAAAGCCGGAGCAAGAACAATCTTTGCTGAGTTTTGTTGGTGGCCATGATGTTGTGGCCCTCCTCCCCACGGGGTTCTGGAAAAGTTTGATTTTCCAACTCACTCCGTTAGTGGTGAAGGAGTTGGCTAAGGCGAACGACATATGTCGTCATTGGTTATGGCAGATCCAGAGTAGCTCTGGGCAGATCCAATAGTTTTAAACTTCAACAGAGTACCCGTCTTCAAGGAAGTTAACGCTTGTCAATGGAGAGTGGCCAGACTCTCTGTACAAATGAAATGCATGAGAGTCTGGTAGGACCAGGCTACATGGAAGTGATTGGAACACCTGAATTTAATGATTTGGAGGGGTGTCCCAATACTTCTGGCAATATAGTGTATAACATGCTTGAAACAATATTGACTGCAATAATAATCCAGTCAACTCTTCAGTATTTGCCTATTTAAATCCAAACAGCAATTATTTTTCTTCTTTATTTTTGGATGTGCAGTGTATTTCTTACTCTTCTCTAGCATTCGGCTATGTGTCGGATATTGTAAAATATTGTGAAAAGCTATACAAATCAATTTAATTCAATAGAAACTGGATTAGGTTATAAAAGAAATCTTGAATTTCTTATTTTGAATGTAGTGTCACACCTTAAACCAACACTACTTTTCAAAAGGATTTCAATATAGCCACACATATGATTTGAAACAAATAAAGGCTTTTTATTTCTCATTAACCCTAACCTACTGTATAGTCTCATGTGATTAAAGAAAAAGATGCCATAAATACATTAAAAAAAAAAAAAAAGAGTATTAATTCAATACAAAATTAATTTAGTAACATTTGGAGACATCTGATTTGGTCATTTATAAACCAAGTTCTTTCTTCCTAAAGTTGACATAAAAATAACATAAACCTCTTTGGATAATGTGAAGTATTTTTAAAGAAATTACTGACATTTTCCTCTGAATAGCACATTATACTAACTTTTGGCAGTTGCTGCTGTTGTCTTTAACTAGCTTAAAGCCATTATAGTAAACCTGTAACCATTCCACAGCATCTAAACTGTTCTCGGACAATTAATTGACAGTTACTCACCATAGACAGTAACTTCAAATGTCTTCAATTTTGGATCTGTGCCCTTGATGTCTACACTATAAAGTCCAACATGTTCAGTTGTGATGCTCATGATGGTCAGTGATCCCGTCTGTTTGTCCAGCTTCAGTCTGTCTCTGAATCTCCCATCGGCACCATCATATGTGACTGCATCTGCTTCATTCATTTTAGCAATCATTACATTACCAAACTTCCATATTATATCATCTCTCTGTACTTCAGTAAGATCAGTGTGTAGAGTGACAGAATCTCCCTCCATCACTGACACTGACTTCACTGCATCTGTGTAACCAAACATACCTGAACAACAAACAGAAACAATTTTTGGTACATAATATTGTAAGCTTATATAATATTGTAATAGTAGTGCTGTAAATACACTATAGTAATGAAAGCAATTTCATAGGCAATGTATTGTTTGTTTACATAATGCTACCTTTTCTTGTGCAATGCTAAAGGGTCAATGACATGACGTGAATATTTTTGTGTTTTAAAATAATTTGATAAATTCAAAATATAATTTGATTCTATAAAACCTATTTAGTTTTAATTCATTTGCAGTACATTCAAACAATAAATATTATTGTATGTTTTGGCATCTTAAACCCCCAAAATGTCAGGTGGCGCAACAGTCCGAGCAAATGAACAGACAAATGAAAAAAATTATTTGAATTGTTGTTTTAATAATAAGAATTTCAAAATAAAATACTGTGGCTTAATTTTATGGTTGAAACCTTTCATATAAACATACAAACAGTTTTAAAGCTGTTGTTGCAACACGGTCTCACTCCTATTCGTCACATATTGACGCTTGGTCAGTTCCCTTCGGCGTCACTTTTTAACGCACAGGGCACCCCTTTAGCGTCATTTTCTGACGCGCAGGGAACTCCATTGATTTCAGTTGTTTGCCCAATGCATCAGATCAAGACGCATTTAATTTTTTGCATTTGTAAAAGTAGACATGATTTTATAAATATTTATATGCTACTTTTATATTTTGCTGCAACTAACCTCACTCCTACCCTAAACCTACCCACTTCTCAATAATATAAAACACATAACAGGCAAATACAAGTACAGTCACAGGTATTTATTGCAAAAACTGACCAAAAACAGTTTAAAAGTATTAACTCATGTTGCATTCCAAGTCTTCTGAAGTCATACAATATCTTTATGTGAACAGAGTTGATCTTAATGTTTTAATCGCTGAAATGATGACACACTCCACTCAGTCATATCTCATTCAAAATTTTAAATGATACACCCGACTCTTTAGCATGACGCGATCGGTCACGAGACACACGAGAGCCAATGGCATTTCACTATCAAAGCTGACGTAATGTTTCTTCGGGCGGCAATTTTTGAAATGTTTATGATCTTCGGTGGATGGAGACGCTGATCGCTTTTGGGTATTTTCTTCACACAAATCAATCGTTTGGCCTCGGAACACTTGGATTATTTGTACTTTTTGAATAAATTGTGGCTGCAGTCGTATCTGCCTGTTATAGTCTTATTTTTATAATACACAAATGGGTGGGTTTAGGGATGGGGTTGGGTTACGTGTTCAAACGTGTCTGAACAGCGTAAATAAAAAAAAATAAATGTAAATAAAATTGTGCTGGCTGATTAAATTAAGAATCACACTCCATGTCATAATGGCAAAATCATAACGCAATATATAATTTCATCATGACGATAACCATGACCAACGCGTCCAAAGGTTTCTCTTTGAAATCAATGGAGTACTGCGCGTCAAAACGACGCTAAAGGGGTGCCCTGTGCGTTAAAAAGTGACGCCGAAGGGAACTGACCAAGCGTCAATATGTGATGAGTTGGTGTGAGACCGTGTTGGTTGAGATGATTGAAAAACTTTTGTCTGGCCATTTCTATATTCTTAAATGTCAGGGTGGCACAACTGCAAAATGGCTCTTTTATGAATTGACAAGATAATAACAGTAAGCATGATGATGCAGCATCCAGAGGAGCCCAGTTGATTCTTGTGGCAAAGTGAAAAGATTTGTAGATCTCTCTCAAATTCTGATAAAATCAGCTACTTTGGTTACTTTACTATGGGTAGGTTGATTCACTTTCCATGTCAGGTGGTACAACCAAAGTAAAACTAGGAAAATGCTATTTATCATAAACTTCTTTATTGTATTTAAAAAATATGAATTTGCTAGCATGGGCAAAAGCTATAGCGTGTTCAATATAAAATTAGTTGCAGAAGTCAGGTGGCGCAACTGAAATTAACGTCCCTATATGAAATAAAAAAAACATTTAAGTTAAATAAATAATGAATTTAAGCTAAGATTGTCTATTATTATTTGAACAAGTTAAAGATATTAGGTGTCTTTAACTACTATGTACTTGTCCGAGGCGTTTGCAAATAAATATTTACAAATATTTACATCAGTTTTCAGTGTCGGTAATGCAAGTAAACAGATTTGTTGTGTTGTGTTTCTTGAAAATTAAGTCTAATGTGGCTTGTAATTTGCAAGACATGCAAATTTGAAATGGTATGTGGCTGTATGAAGATCACATGCAAACAAAAATATGCACAAATAAAAAAACACATGTAAAAATATTAGTAATATTCATGTAGCCTGAACGCATACTGTATACAAAAGAAATCCAATGTTACTCTTTAGGTTTAAACACAGAACGTTCCCTTAACATTTCCATATGGATCCCATCCCACTTGGTTAATTTTCTTGAGGAACCAAATAAGAACGTTTTAATAATGTTCTCTGTTATATATTGTAACCAAAACCTAACATTCCCAGAAAGTTGCAGAGAGTTTTTCTGTAACAACCTAAAGAACCTATACAGAACATTCCCTGCAGGTTATTTATAGGTTTTATTTTTATAACCTAAAGAGAACATTCCCAGAACATTCCCTGCAGGTTATTTATAGGTTATATTTTTATAACCATGAAAACTTGTGCGATGACTAATACAGAGATTATTCTAATGCTGAAAGGTGTCATTTTTCATAACCACGATAACATATATTTAGCAGAATTACATGTTTGAAATTAGCTTAATACAGCTTTTAATAAAATGTACAAATTAGATCAGTCAAAACGCATTATAATGGTCGGATAAGTCCAATTTCATAGCTAAAAATATTAAGGCAAGGCTGTGTGCCTCTGATCTGCACGCGCTTGTCTGTGAATAAATTTCATATTTTAAAAACCCCTAAACTGTGTTGAAATTGTTATTTGGTGCTGAAGAAACATACAATTTAGGTTATTGTGGTAAACAAGCTCCACAAATACATGGGCCTGTTGCCCAAAGGTAATCTTATTTAATCCTACATATAATGATTTATGTGCTTGGATTATTTCTATTGATTAAACAATAGTTCAAAACAAGACATGGTGGTAGTAGGCTACTGATTATTGACGTCCATCCATCCGTCTTCCATGCTGCTTATACCATATGGGACGCGGCAGTGCTGGACGATTACTGACATACAGCAGGGTAAATGATATAAGAGTAAAGAGGTTAGGGGAACGTACTATTTATGTAAAGAAAACGTTCCTGGCTAACCAACGATGGGCTTATCTGGTATCATGATACTTATTAACATGATTAATCGCATCAGATAATACAATATCTTCTTAAACGTCTAAAGGACGAAGTCGGCATTAGGGGCACGGCACTGGACTGGTTCTCATTTTACCTCTCTGATAGATCAGTAAAGGTGATGATTGGAAACTCGTCCACCCCCTCTGCACCACTCACCTATGGGGTAGCCTTTCTCAGGGGTCCCTCTTGGGACCTATTTTATTTTGTTTGTATGCTCCCCTTGGGTTTGATCATGAGGAAATATAATATTTCATATCATTGTTATGCTGACACTTTGTTGTCTTTGGACCCCCTGGTGCTGTCTCTGATATCACTAGTAATCTAGATTCTGTGTCATCAAACATTAATCCTTTTGCTAAAAACTTAGGTGTGATTTTTGACACAGATCTGAATTTTGAAAAACAGATAAGTGCTGTGGTGAAGAGCAGCTTTTTCCAACTCACAACGTGTCTACACCGGACGCAAGCGGCGCGACGCGACAAAAGACAATAAAGCCCACTAGCTTTAATCAGTGCTGTTGACTACACTGGATGTGGCGCGACACGACACGACAAATCCCCCGACAGTAAACTGAAGCCTCGTTCTATTTATGACGTAGCCTACTGACATGAAGGACAAATGCTTCGCAACGGTCGCTTTGTTGCGTCCAGTGTAGACATCTTCTAGGTGTTGCCGGTGTAGACACGGTTAAGGCAAAAAGCCAAATTAAAATCTATGCTCTCATTCAAGGATATGTAGATATTTCCCAGCTTCTTCCAGACTTGACTATTGCTATGCACTTTATATGGGTCTCAGTCATTCATTGTTAAATCGCTTGCAGTTGGTCTAGAACACAGCCACAAGGTTGCTGACTGGCACTAGGAGGAGGGAAAGCATTTCTCCAGTCCTAGCGTCTCTTCATTAATTACCAGTGCAGCATAGGATCCATTTTAAGATTTTATTATTTGTTTATAAAACGTTAAATGGTTTAGCCCCATCATACTTGTCCGAACTTCTCAGCTACCAACAATCCTCTCAGCCTCTCGGATCCTCTGATAAACTTTTCCAGCATATACCCCGCTCTCGCTTTAAGTTTAAAGGGATAGTTCACCCAAAAAGGTAAATAACCCCATGATTTGCTCACCCTCAAGCCATCCTAGGTGTATATGACTTTCTTCTTTCAGACGAATACAATCAGAGTTATATTAAAAAATGTCCTGGCTCTTCCATGCATTATAATGGCAGTGAATGGCAGCCCAAAATTTGAAGCCCAAAAAAAGTGTATCCATCCATTATAAAAGTAATCCACGCGGCTCCGGAGGGTTAATAAAAGCCTTCTGAAGCAAATCAATGGGTTTTTGTAAGAAAAATATCTATATTTAACACGTTATCAAGTAAAATATCCGGCAGACCACCGTCCGTATTCAACTTACGAAAAAAGCGTAACTGGCGCGACGATGACGTTGAACATAGCGTAAGCATTTTGAACTGTGAGAGGCGTTACACTTTCTTCGTAAGTTGAATTTTTCACCATTTGGGTGAACTATCCCTTTAAGGGGGTTCATGCTTTTTCTGTAGCTGGTCCTAGACTATAGAACAGCATACCTCAGGACATAAGATCTGCACCTTCCCTTCCTGTTTTCAAATCCCGCCTGATGAACTGTATTTTATGTATTTTAATGTGTTTTTTGTATTGGTTATTTGTTCTTTGTTTTTAAATGTGTTATATAAATAAACTGACCTTGACCTATCTATATAGCACTTTATCTATTAGGTTATCTGTTCTGGGAACCAGAAACTAACATTCCCAGAACGTTCTGGGAACCAAAAATTGTTAGCTGGGAATGTCTCTTGAGGTAGGCCTATGGAATGTCTCTTGTTCTGAGGTATAAATAAAGCACAATTTTATGACTAGTTTATATGTGGATTTGTGTTAATGGATGTTAAATGACAGAACAGGGCTCAGCAGACAGGGACGGACGTTTCGCATGGACACAAAGACTGAACAAAATGGCACAATGCATACATTTTATTTGCTGTTTTAATGTAAAATATTTCCTATTTATTTAACCTACCTTTTTGGAATAAATATATTTAAAATTAAATAAGGTGGGGTTGGGTGGCATAACTATTTTGAACACGTAAAATGTATTAGCACAATAATTCAAACCGGCCCTAGTTAATGTTACATGGACAGACAGGTTGCAACAACAGCAGCAGTCGATAATTTACGAGCTTTATGCTATATTCGCAAATACTGTTCCATTTTTGGTGTAGCTGCACCCTGTCTGGTGACAGCGACAGTAACTCAGCCGAACTAAAGACCAAACGAGAGTTTGAGTGATTGATTGATTGATTGATTGAGAGAGATTTATTTTCGTTTTCTGTTCGGTTAAAACAGTTAATGCGTTTGTGTTGCAATCTGTTTTTTCACGTAAAATAGCCTAGTAATGCTCAGAATATTGCAACCCGTCAGCACCCTCTAGCTTTCACTACCAAAACACACACGTGCAAACAACTTACCCCAAAATACACTTAAAATGTTGCCGTCATCTGTCATTATTCGCAGTGTGATTTATCACAACGTCTATTTATATAAAGAGTGATACATGTTTGTGTTAAAAAAAAATGTAGATATCTAAAAATAAGCAGATAATAGTCTTTTCCCGGTTTATATTGAAACCGAAAGTTGAAGTGTTGAATTAATAAAAATAAAATTGACTCACCGTGCACGAGTAATAAAACCCAAAAATAGGAAGTATTATTCCTCATATTGATGTCGCTTCTTACTGAGTGTAAATTACAACAGCAGTGATTCGGGGTACTGATGATGGGCTCGTATCGAACCTAGTCACGTGATTTCTTGAAGGCGGATGTGCAACGTCATACTATTTCTAAGTGTACCAAAATGCACCTTGACGGGGGGGGGGGGGGGGGGGGGGGGGGGCAAAAGGTGAACCTTGACTAGGCCAATTAGTCTATTAGTTTTACTTTTAGTAGTTTATTTACTATTATTAGTTTATTGCAAAGACTACTGTATATTTAATTGACTATTAACAGATTTGTTGTAAATCTAGTTGTAGCCTACCGTAACTGTCATTCAATATGAAAATACATTTTGATTTGGTTAACTGTATATGTGTTCTTAATAATGGTCTTAATAATTGTAGCGGTCTCATAGCACGCGCAGATGCATAGTAAACATTCCTGAGGTAAATAAAGTAAAATAAAAAATGACAGCGCCTCAGCTGCTTCTCAACACTTTTACTTTGTTTACATATTCATACAATATACAAATGTAACATTCATTGCCATAACCATTCATAAATACTCTAGTTTGTATAATAATAACAATATTTATGAATACTCAAATGCATAGCCTACATAGACTCCATCGCAGAGCCGTTTAAAAACTCTTCCAGCGGCCTTCCTGCTCCATCAGTTCAGAGTGACTGGTGACACGACGCGCAATGACAGTTGGGTGATTTTCGCACTCCGCTCCCTTTGAAGTGATGTATCGATGTTCCCTTATTCCCTACGCCGTTCGCAGTGCCCTTTGAACTAAACATGTTCGCTCCCTTTGGATTGGAATCTCACTTAAGATGGCGGAATACCCTGTGAAGTCCACTTCGCAATCCACTTACGGTCGAATGGAACGCACCTTAAGTCAAACAGCCCTCACAAAAAAAAGGTAAAACAACGATGTTGGACGATTTTGAAGTTGGAAGAGAAAATGAGATGTTTTTCGCCCTAGCGCGATACTTCCGCCTAGGTCACGCGTGACCTTTCCAACGTGATTACGTAATACGTGGCGCATCGCAGAGTACAAACATTTGAGGTTAAAAAGTATATCATTTTTTATATTTTTAGAAAATCGCAGATCGTTTCGCTAGATAAGACACTTATTCCTCGCCTGGGATCGTGTAGAGCTCTTTGAAGCTGCATTGAAACAGCAATTTGGACCTTCAACCTGGTATTCCCCAGTGAAGTCCACTATATGGAGAAAAATCCTGGAATGTTTTCCTTAAATGTTCAGTGTGTAGTATTTATGATGATCTATTAACAGAAATGCAATATATACATATATATACATAACTATGTTTTCAGTGGTGTATAAAGACCTTACATAATGAGCCGTTATGTTTTTATTACCTTACAATGAGCCTTTCTATCTCCATACACCGCGGGTCCCCTTACAGTGAAGTCGCCATTTTGCATCGTCATGTTTCTACAGTAGCCCTAAATGGACAAACTGCTCTACAGAGTGCTAGTCACTCTCTGCTCTCTCAGACGACGACGCTTCGAAAGGGAGGGGTGATCGGTGGCCTGTTGCAATTGGCAACCTCACTGCTAGATCCTGCTAAAATTTACACACTGCACCTTTAAAAACCTTCATTTCTTTTCGACTTAAGAAACAAAGACATGAAAATCTTGGATGCTGTAAATTATCAGGAAATTTTAATTCTGAAGTGAACTACTACTTTAAATTAAAAACAAGTTAAAAAGGAGTTCAAAAACACCTTTATGAACAAATGTGCTGTTTGTCTATTCTGAACAACAGCCTGCCTGATAATGACAATAACTCTCAAAATATGAAAATGATTTTCTGTTCTGTTCGGCTAAGCTTTAACCGATGCGTTTGTGTTATCAATAATAAGCCTTTATTAGGCCTACCTATCATCACAATAGTGAAACAGAACGACATGACAAGAAGTCAGCGCCGTCTAGTTTTCACTAAAGAGCACACGTGCACCAACAACTTAAGTCCCAAAAACCTTTATAATGGCGCTGTCATGTCATGATTTATCACAATATCTATTTATAGAAAAGTAATAATCGTTAAGAATGTTAAAAACACCGGATATAGGCTAGCATATAAAACAAATTAAAGAATGATAGCAAATGCGCATTTTAGCTGTTTCCGGTTTATAATGAAACCGAAAGTATTAAAATTACAAATATAAATGTGACTCACCGTCCAGAAGTAATAGAAAACACAAAAGGCAAGAAAGGTTCCTCATACTGATGTTGCTTCTCACCGAATCTAAACTCAGTGAAAGCAGTGATCCAGGGTACTGATGATGATGGGCTCAAGTCGAACCCTCCCGGTCACGTGATTTCTGAGAATGTTGTGCTACGTCATACTAAGTGCGCCAAAGAAAACCTAGGCTGAATCCGAAATTGCCCCCTACACCCTCATTCACTATTCCATACGTTAGTCCACTAATACAGTTCACTTGAAGGAGTGAATGAAAACGAGTGAGTGAATACGGACAGACGTTGTGTGTACATAGGCTGTACACTCGATATTGCGGTGCAATGTGGGACTGAATGAGTGCACTCAATAACGTCCACTATGGTTTTGGACACCACTACAAATGGCTGTCCCTTCAAATAATGCACTGTTTGAGGGTATGGGGGCGATTTCGGATTCAGCCCTAGACTTGGTCAAAAATGTTTCGTTTTTTTTATTTATTTTTTTTGCAAAGTGTATTTACCAACCATAGACTGATCCCACCGTTCATCAAAACAGTGTCATTTTTCGTAACAATCTATTATGTGGGACAAAAAAAAACTCCAATCAATAAAAACACATTTCATTAAAATAATTAAAATAACAAAGCTCACTTAATGCTTGAAATTTTTCGCGGCATATGTTGACAGATAAAAACGGTTTCTTGTGACACAAAAGGGATTTTCTCAAGCGGCATTACCAAAGGCTTTGTTTAGCCGCCTATACGCTTTCCGCGTGTCGCTTGGTCTACACAAACCGTGAGCATGGATGGACGCATGCGCACTACAGAGTTGACGAGCGGACCGAAAAATCGGGCTGCACACGGAATCTCATAATGGGCTTTTCTCATTTCTGCAATAGAACGTAATTCTTTTTAAATCTATGACTTCCAATGATTTGGACTTGAGATAGAAATAAAAATCTGTCCTAGCAATCTCTATAAAATCATGCCACAAATAATTATCCTATCACAAACGTCTGTGAATATGTAATTTTCCCATTTTCACACGGTCTTCATGTTCAGTCTATTTTTTTTTAAATGTCATTAAAAAATATTTTTTTTAAAAAAAGTATAAATATCAATTAACGAACAAACACAAAAACACAAATCACTTGCATTAGACAGTTTAATTTATTTATCACAATTATCCTTATTTGCATATGTATTCACATATATTTAAGAGTTGAAAGTAAAAAAAAAAAAACCCTTCCCAATAAGAGAATATAGATCAATTCAGCAGTGAATGAGTTTCTGTTCTCCAGAATATAAATGACATGTGTAAATGTGTAAAACAACAAAAGAAACCCCAGACAAACATCAACATTTATTCATTCAGCAGCAAATGTTTTTATCAGAAGCGACTTAAAAAAATTAAACAACAGTACTGAATTTCAAGTGTTTCATAATAGCATAGAGGTAAAGCAGAAGTGAAGGTAGAGAACAGTGGAGATAAGTTTTCTACTATTATTTGGTTAAACATCCATAGAAAGTGCATTTATAGATATACGATTAAGTCAGTTAAGTGCTCACAGAAGAGTCTATTTGGAAATTACAATGGTGGAGGTCAGTCAAAAAATGTATTATTTCTGCAATAAAAAAATCACAATAATCCCGAACAGACACAGCATGATACAGCATTAAAGATATGTACAAAAACAAGCAAACACATTCATCAGCTGCACTTATCTTTTGAGCTTATATAGTGAATATTCACAGAAATGCACACATTAGTCAGAGAAACACAAGTGTGGTGCATATAATATCTTATAGTATCTATACAGTACATGACATTTCTCATAAGGTCAGTCCTTGATCATTCATAAGTGGGAAGTGTTTTTAGAGGCACAACATTTTACTTATATATTAATAACATTATACCGTCTCCATACTGGATCTGCTGCATCTCTCTCCACTCTTCAATAGAGATTCTGACTCACTTCGTCTGGTTTGACTGGAATCTATAAGAAAACAGAATAATCAATATCAAACAAAGATACATGAGGACATACATATATTTTTGGATTATTATATTTATCAACTTTTTATTTATATACAAGATGTTACATTAAAGTAAACCTGGGCTACTCACCAATGACAGAAACGTTGAACTTTATGTTTGACTGCACTTTTCCATTGTTGGCAATCAGTAGTTGATAATCTTCAGAGTCTGTGGTTCTGGTGTTTGTGATGGTCAGAGATCCAGTCTTACTGTCCAGCTCTAGTCTGTCTTTGAATCTCTCATCAGCACCATCATGTGTCTTCTTATTGGTCTTATTGGCCGCTCTACTGATTCTTGCTATGACGCTGCCTTTAAACCTCCACTCGATCACATCGTCTCTCTGTAGTTCAGTACGTTTGGTGTCGAGAGTGAGAGATTGTCCCTCGATCACTGTCTTTGGTTCTGTTTTATCGACAAATGAGGCCAGAATTCCATTAAACAACATTTTGTCCATAGTTTACACTATTACAAACAAACCTACTTCTTTTGATTTAGTTAAGCACAGGAAGCCCAGTATTATCTGAAGGAAACACTCACCCATTTCCTGGGGCCTCTTCGACTGAAAGCAGTTATACGACCTCACTCTCCCAAACAAAACTGAGAATGAAGGTAAAACACTGAACAATAACCACAGAGCATCATCTTGTGTATCTAAGGCCCTGTTTACACCTGATATTAAGATGTGTTTTAGTCGATCTGATGGTCATGGGTGGCCAGTGCCACACCTGACTGAAGCTTGACCACCCCTGTTGCCAAGCATTTTGACCGCATTAACAGCTGACTTTTCACCGTTTAAAGAACACACTTCAGCTAAACTACGTTGTAACTACACCGCTTAATATGGAAAAAAACAACAAGTCCAAAAATGTCTATAACAAGTGGACATGGCAGCCCTGAAAGAGTGCGCTTGGCGTAGCAGCTTAAACAAAAACACATAGCGAGACGCGAGCGTAACGGTCAAAAACGTTCATCAAGTACATGCTTTCAACACAACTAAATTAGCAAATTTATTATAGCCTACATGGGCTTGTCATGTTATGCCACGCAAACATGCAATCATTACATAGGAACAATAATCGCGGAGAAAGCCATGCAACACTCTTGAACTCTTACACCGCAGAAACAAACACTCATTTAGATTGTTGAACGCGTCGGATAAAGCAACACAGTCTCATGAATAATTATAAGACATCTCGTCATATACTGTATATACACTATATTGCCAAAAGTATTGGGACACGCCTCCAAATCATTGAATTCAGGTGTTCCAATCACTTCCATGACCAAAGGTGTATAAAATCAAGCACCTAGGCATGCAGACGCTTCTACAAACATTTGGGTCGCTCTCAGGAGCTCAGTGAATTCAAGTGTGGTACCGTGATAGGTTGCCACCTGTGCAATAAGTCCATTCGTGAAATTTCCACACTACTAAATATTCCACGGTCAACTGTTAGTGGTATTATAACAAAGTGGAAGCAATTGGGAACAACAACAACTCAGCCACGAAGTGGTAGGCCACGTAAAATCACAGAGCGGGGTCAGCGCATGCTGAGGTGCACAGTGCGCAGAAGTTGAAAACTTTTTTTGCCACCCCAATGAAATCACAGGGTCTTACCTGGCCACCCCTGAAAAAATATTCTGGCTACGCCCCTGCGAGGGAGACACATCTCCGTTTACACCTGGTGTTTTAACCGATTTCTTTTGTCCATTTTCAACCACTTCTGTCCAGATTTCTTCGTGGGGAGGGTCTATGGGTGGGTAAATGTATGAGCTTTTTCAGATATTTCGATCTAATGGACGAAATAAGCTTGTGCAATTTACATATGAAAGCGCTCAGAGATGACAGAAAAACACACTGAGAGCATCAACTTTCGTTTCTGCTCTGACAGCCGCAAGACCAAAGCCGAACGCTGTGTGTGTGTGTTAGAAATCAGGAATGGTGAGAGAACATTGTTCTTGGTATGTTTTCGTCTTCAAACCAAACTTGGGTCTTCAGCCGATAAAGTTTAAATCCCGTCTGGCTAGCGCTTTTCCCATAATGTTTACGCATTAGGTCAGCAGGTGGAGAGTAGGGGGTCTTTTGGGGCTGTTCAAATGCATGTGACTCACTGTCCACTGTTTGGCCCCGGTTACACCTGGTATAAAGAAGCGTTTCGGTCGATCGGATCACAAGTGGCTGATGCTAAATACAGGTGTAAACGGGAATGTGTCTCCCTTGTCTACTTGTGATCCCATCGACCAAAACGCATCTTAATACCAGGTGTAAACAGGGTATACCTCTGGAACTGGTCGAAAGTGGACAAGCTCAAAACTTTTTAGACCCAGTTTACACCTGTATTTAACATTGTCCACTTAGGATCGAATCGACCAAAACGCATCTTAATACCAAGTGTAAACACATTTTCCATCACTTGAGCATTTTCTTTCATAATAAAGTATTACATTCATCACATCTAACAAAACATTCAGAAATCAGTTCAAAAGATTTGCAATTCTGTTACTTACCATTCCAGTTTTTAATGCCCGCAGCCAAACAGCCAACTGTAATTATCAACAAAAGTACTAGAGCGATTGACATCCAAACGACATGCGAGTGGGATTTTGTAACATCTAAAAAAAGATTTAAAAAAAATCTGAAATTAGCGCAGTGTTGGGAAAATACTTGTCATACTGGCACAAATACAACGAGGATCTCCGTCACCTGCATCTTATTCAAATAAACTACACTAAATATAATAGCAAAACAAATACATACTCACCACTCACAGTAACGCTGAATCTCCTGCATTTGGTCCCAGCGTTATTGCTAATCTGTAGAATGTAAAACCCAGAGTGTTCAGATCTGACATTTGAGATGGTCAGAGATCCGCTTAGTTTGTCCACCTTCAATCTATTATTAAATATCTCACTGTCACCAGCATCTAATGAGATCTCCCGAGTTTCTCCATCAATTTTAGCAATGGCAGTCGCGTCGCTTTGACACGGGTTAAAATGAACTGGATTGCCTTTTGTGGCCCTTGCAAACTTCCACAGCATCAGATCATCTTTCTGTAGTTTAACATCAGTGTTCAGAGTGACAGAATCTGCCTCCATCACCGAGACTGACTTTATTTTATCTGCGTCTGGATCAAACACACCTGGAAAAGTTTCACAGTTGATTATTTGCACAGCAACGCATCATAATAACGTACATAGGGGAGACAGGGGAATGTTGTCACACTTTTATGTCAGTTTCTGTAGAATATATAGAACCTATTTCCACTCTTATTGATCGGGGAAAAAAAGATGCAGTTCGTTTAATTCACTGACCCTATAGCAGACATATCTGTATTTAAAATATATTATAGGATAATTAACAGTTTTATTTAATCTAAATTTAGCTTAACAATAGAACAATTATGAAACTCTTTTATGTTTTGGTCAACAGGTATTGTAATTAATAAATGTGTAAAGGTTTAATATACAAAACGTGTGACAACGCGGTTAAAATTGCATAATAATTTGAAACCACATTTGTGTAATCCGACCTTCTAACTATTACAATGTGGTCCAAAAACTCCTTAACTGTGGGCTTCCTAAAATGGGACAGGTAACATGACAACAAAGAGAGAGAGTAGGGGTCTTTTGTGGCTGTTTGAACACATTCGACCACATGAGCGTTTACACTACGAAAGCAACCCGGTCAAATGCGTTTTCGAATACCTCTGGAAGTGGTCTAAAGTGGACAAGCTCAAAACATTTTAGATCCCATTTACACCTGTATTTAGCATCGTATGGTTAAAGGGTTAGTTCACTTAAAAATGAAAATTTCTCCATGATTTACTCACCCTCAAGCCATCCTAGGTGTATATGACATTATTCTTTCAGACGAATAAAATTATATTAAGAGTTATATTAAAAAAAGTCCTGGCTCTTCCAAGCTTTATAATGGCAGTGAATTTAAAGAGCAAAAAAGTGCATCCATCCATTATAAACGCACTTCACACGGCTCCGGGGGGTTAATAAAGGCCTTCTAAAGCAAAGTGATGTGTTTTGGTAAGAAAAATATCCATATTTAAAATTTTATAAAGTAAATATCTAGCTTCCGCCAGACCACCAAAAAGCGTAACTGACGCAATGTAGTACGTAGCATAAGCATTTTGAACTAGGAGAGGCGTTACACTTTTTTTTTTTTTTTTTACAGGTGGCGTCTGGCGGGAGCTAGATATTTTACTTCATAAAGTTTTAAATATGGATATTTTTCTTACACAAACCCATCAATTCGCTTAAGTAGGCCTTTATTAACCCCCAAAGCCGTGTGGATTACTTTTACAATGGATGGATGCACTTTTTGGACTTCAAATTTTGGGCTTCCATTCACTGCCATTATAAAGCTTGGAAGTGTCAGGACATTTTTTAACATAACTCCGATTGTATTCGTCTGAAAGATGAAAGTCATATACACCTAGGATGGCTTGAAGGTGAGTAAATCATGGGGCAATTTTCATTTTTGGGAGAACTATCCCTTTAAGGTCGTAATTTCAAACCACATTTGTGTAATCCGAAAACCTAACTATTACAATGTGGTCCAAAAACTCCCAAACTGTAGGCTTCCTAATATGGGACAGAGCTGGTAGGTCACATGACAACAAAGAGAGAAAGAGAGAGAAAGAGAGAGAAAGAGAGAGAGAGAGAGAGAGAGAGAGAGAGAGAGAGAGTTTAAAGGCCAGAAAAGAGGAAGGAACTATACGACCCTAGAGAGAGACATTTCACCACAAGACATTGGTAGGAATCTGAGGCTGATCGTGACCTTCTTTCACGTACGGATTAAATCTTCACTATAATAAAGTTACAATGGAACGGCCAAGCGGGTGAGATCAACCTGTTTATATTATCAGTTTTCTGCCATTATTTATGCTGTAGTTGCTTTTGTAATCACTGTGAGTTTCTATGTTAGTTGACTGTAACTGTTAGTGAACTTCTTAAACCCTTCTACATCATTTAAAAAACTATAATAAACTGCATATTAACAGATAAATAATCAATGCGTTCAAATTGCTGGTAAATATAATCATTATTGCGTTACTCACCAGTTACAGTCACATTGAATCTCTTGTTTAAAGATCCACTCGTGCTGATTATGTTCACTTTATAAAGTCCCGAGTGGTTGGTTCTGATGTTCCTGATGGTTAGAGATCCAGATTCCAAGTCCAGCTCCAGTCTGTCGCTAAATCTCCCATCAGGACCATATGCCAGGGATGTTTGGTCTTTGATTTGAGCTATAACAGCATTTTCAAACTCCCACCATATCTTATTATGTTTTTGTATTTGATTAAGACAAGTGTGTAGAGTGACAGAATCTCCCTCCTTCACTGAGACTGACTTCACTCCATCCGTCTCAAACCCAAACACACCTAGAGAACAGATATACACAGTTAATCACATATTAAACTCACTGTAAAATATGTAAAACTATCTGAACAACCGTAAAATACTTCAAGCTGAACAATACAGAATCAAAATTTCACCACTTTTGTTTTTAAAGGTAACAACGATGCATAAAATGCTTATTTAAAGATTTGGTTACACTTTATTTTAAGGTGTCTTTGTTACACTGTAAGTATGGAGTAATATTAAGTACATTACTTAGGCTACTATAGGGTTAGGAATAGGGTTTGGTTTAGTTTCATGTAATTATGCATAATTTATAGTTATTGCTATAGTAACCACATGTAACAATGACACTATAAAATAACGTGTTACCTAAGATTTTTGTTTTTATAGTAGGCAAATAAAAGCGTGTACGCATTCACCACAAAGTGCAAATACACTGACAATCCAAGAAAACTACAATGGCGTCATGACGTTTAAACGTAAACACATACGCGCACGCACACTGACTACATGCAAGTCACACGCGGTGCATCGGAAACAAAATGTATTTATATTTATAGAATACCGCAACCAAAACAAAGGCATTATTACACAACGAATAAAACCGTGCGTGCGTTCCACTTCCGGTTTCTAAAGCGTGAAAACGAAAGTGATGAAAAATAAACATTACTTACCTTCAGCGAAAAATAAGAGAATGGGGAAAATGAGGTTTTTCATATTTCTCAACACGGCAGTAAAATATGAATTGTAAGGCGATTATTTATATAAATATGTGCCGTTTCTGATTCAGAGTGTTTGTAGTTTCCGAGCCGCTCCCGCAGATTACAGACTGAAGGCCGAGATTCAGGGATGATTTTTCATAACGATATCTAAATGCTAAAAGAGAAATCAGTGCGCTTGTGTTTGAGGTAAAAGACGATTAAAAAACATCTGCTGGAAACAGCATGATCTCGTGTTAGCGTCTAGCTGGACAGCGCCACCTAATGAAGGGAACTAATAAATCTAGTTAAGGTGGTTGAGATCTCTCACCAGTCTTTCAAGGGTACTCACTCAAATCATCCGAGAACACAACACCAGAAACTGGACCATTTAACATCTAGGTACCACTTCCTCTTGTACCACAGATGTTTCCAGTGTTTGTTCTGAAAATGGCAGTTGTGTTTTCAAATTTACACTCTGAGAATGTTTACTTTTAGAAACAGAACAGAAGAATCTTGACCCAGACAGAACAAAGCATAAGATGGAACACACGAGTGGTCAAGGAGTTTGTTACATTAGTGCAATAGATTCATGTTAACTGATTCAAAAACTATATTCTCAAATATCTGAAACCGTTAATTTGACCTGCCCTCTAAAAGATTAACATCATACATTAAACAACATATTAACAGACACAAGATTACAACTCAAACTGCTTCATACATTAAAGGGATAGTTCACCCATAAATTAAAATTCTTTCATTAATCACCCTCATGTCATTCCAAACCCGTAAGACCTTCGTTCATCTTCAGAACACAAATGAAGATATTTTTGATGAAATCCGAGAGCTCTCAGGCCTCTCCGTAGACTGCAATATAATTACCACGTTCAAGGCCCAGAAAGGTGGTAAAGACATAAAAAATCGTCCATGTGACTTCAGTGGTTCAACCTTAATTTCATGAAGTGACAAATACTTTTTATGCACAAAAAACAAACAAAAATAACAACTTTATTCAACAATTTCTTCACGTCTGTGTCAGTCTCTTACGCTGTTGACGCAGTGTAAACAGTGCAGCGCTACCTATTTCTACGGCAGAACGGCGCGCGCGCATGCGTCGTGGTGCTCACGTGAACAGCGTCGGCCAATGGTAAGCCGGCGTTCCGGAAGTGCTGCACTGTTTACGTTACGTCAACAACGTATGAGTCTGACAGGCTAAAAGAAATTGTTGAATAAAGTCGTTATTTTAGTTAGTTTTTTTGCACAGAAAAAGTATTCTCATTGCTTCATAAAATTAGGGTTGAACCACTGGAGTCACATGGACTTCAACAATGTTTTTACCGCCTTTCTGGGCCTTGAAAGTGTTAATTAAATTGCTGTCTATGGAGGGGTCAGAGAGCTCTCAGATTTCATCAGAAATATCTTAATTTGTGTTCTGAAGATGAACGAAAGACTTATGGGTTTGGACAGACATGAGGGGGAGGAATTAATGACAGAATTTTAATTTTTGGATGAACTAACCCTTTAATATGTAGCATATCATATACGTAAATAGATGCTGTAAAAACTGAGCTTTGAGATAAAGTCATGTTTTTTTAATTAAATAGCTGTTGCGCTGCTGCATATATTTTCCCTTTTTATTATTCCAAATATTTCCCAATATACAACAAAAAGGCATCAAGACAATGTAATTTTCAATTACAGCATAGCAGAGATTTGTATAACACAAAATATTTGGCTACACATTGACTAATAAGGCCATATTTACAATAAGTGCAATAACTGCAACATTCATATTACTTCATAAATTTGATTTCAATAACCTCAAATTTCACATTAAAAGAAAAATATTATGTAGGCCTACATAACCTATCCTAATGTAAACAAAGTATCAGAGTGACAGTAAAATATATATCTTAAAATATACTTTTAGAGCAAAAATGAGGCACAAAGTTTCCATAACTCTATGGAAAATCAAAAAAGACCACAAAAACAGGTTTGTCCTCCACAAGAAAAAAAAACATCTAAATCACACAATTCCCTCTTTAGCCCTTTAAAGCATGAATTAGATCACCAAGGAAAACAACCTTTTGGGGAAAAAAAAAAAAAAAAAGAAACCTGTAGTTGATGTCATTTGACCTAAAACGCAGTGAACAGTCCCACCAGCCAACATGATTACTCAAAACAGGTAATTATATGCATTTGTACCCTAAAATAACAGGATCATTGATCAACATGTAGTGCAAACCAAATGTACAACACATATAAGCATGTTTTCTGTTTATGCCAAAGTCATCATTCACAGAAGTTCAACTCATTTCAACCGCAGCTAGTGTTTGTTACAGAGGCTCTGAACTAATGCTGTCCTTTCAATGGATCCTGTACCCCATTCCCTTTATTTTCATCTGAAAGTAGACACAGAAACAAAGCAAGCATGACTCCTTACAGCAGCTATACAAATTAAACATATGATAAACAAAAAATGCAAGTGTGGCATCGTGAGAGGGTGTGTCATAGAGGGAAGATATGTGCCATCTAAGTGGTTACAAACCAAGATGGCCACCCAGTACTGGACTACAGTACTACCAGGTTCCTCAGCGGTGGAAGTACAGCTGTTGCGAATAAAGAAAAGCTGTTAAAGGGTTAGTTCACCCATAAATAAAAATTGTGTCACTAATTCCTCACCCTCATGTTGTTCCAAACCCGTAAGACCTTCGTTCATCTTCAGAACACAAATGAAGATATTTTTGATGAAATCCACGAGCTCTCTGACCTCTCCATAGACAGCAATTTAATAACACTTTCAAGGCCCAGAAAGGCAGTAAAAAATCGTTAAAATCGGCCATGCGACGACAGTGGCTCAATCTTAATGTTATGAAGCGACGAGAATACTTTTTGTGTGCAAAAACAAACAAAATAACAACTTTATTCAACAATTTCTTCTAGCCTGTGTCAGTCTCTTACGCTGTTGACGCAGTGTAAACAGTGCAGCGCTTCCTAGTTCTACAGCAGAACGACTCGTGCGCATGCATCGTGGTGCTCACGTGAACAGCGTCGGCCAATGGTAAGCCGGCGTTCTGGAAGCGCTGCACTGTTTACACTGCGTCAACAGCGTAAGAGTCTGACACAGACTAGAAGAAATTGTTGAATAAAGTCGTTATTTTGTATGTTTTTTACACACAAAAAGTATTTTCGTCGCTTCATAAAAGTAAGGTTGAACCACTGAAGTCACATGGACTATTTTAACTGTCTTTACCACCTTTCTGGGCCTTGAAAGTGTTAATTAAATTGCTGTCTATGGAGGGGTCAGAGAGCCCTCGGATTTCATCAAAAATATCTTCATTTGTGTTCTGAAGATGAACGAAGGTCTTACGGGTTTGGAACGACATGAGGGTGAGTAATTAATGACTGAATTTTCATTTTTAGGTGAACTATCCCTTTAATGAGCTGAGAACAGAGAGACTGCCTGTGTCTGGATATAGAGAGAAGCTGGAAGAGTATTTTTTTCTGTTGTAAAGTTTTGACATTTTGAGTTGATTATTAAAATTTAACCAGTGACGATCGCTGCCTGGACTCGATTTGTGAAGCAATCCATCCTTTGGTGATACCCTCTCACGATGACACAGCAAGTATTTACACAGTTAATAAACCCATTTAGTGAAATACTGTAAATATTGTTTGAACAATCACAGATGTCAATGTATATAGAGTACAAATGCTTACTTTTGTACAACAAAGTTTAGATTTTCCTCACTGTAGTATCAGATGAAGTTAATAGTGGCTTCGCTGACCTTGTTGTCTGCGACACCAAATCCCAACCACCAACACGATTAAAGCAGTAACACACACACATATGGCCACTATAACACCGGTGGACACACCCGATTCTGAAACGGAAAAAGAGAGACAGTCAGTTCAATAATAAATCATGCAACAAGCATCTTGGGTTCATATGAACCTTCAGTCAGTTATAAACATGACAAGCACAAACAATTATTACATTGAGAAACTGAGTTCTACTCACCACTGACAGTAACACGGATCTTCCTGTATTTAACCGCTTTGTTTTGACCGGTCACCTTTAGTTTATAGAGTCCAGCGTCTGTGGTTCTGGTGTTTGTGATGGTCAGAGATCCGGTCTGATCCAGCTTCAGTCTGTCTATGAATCTCTCATCAGTTTCATCGTATGATGGCTTTTCACTGGTCTTTTTGTTGATTTCAGCTATGGGAGTTTCTCCATCTTCGAACATCCACTCGATCACATCATAAATCTCTATATCAGCAATATCATGCTGTAGAGTGACAGAATCTCCCTCCGTTACTGACACTTTCTTAGGGATCGCGTCTGAAATGCATATAGACAAAATGTACAGAAATAACAGACTTTAATGATTGCGTTCAAGGATTAGTCCACTTCAAAATGACAATTTCCTGATCATTTACTCACCCCCATGTCATCCAAGATGTTCATGTCTTTCTTTCTTCAGTCGAAAAGAAATTGCGTTTTTTGAGGAAACCATTCCAGGATTTTTCATGATAATGGATTTCAATGGCAACCAACGGGTTGAAGGTCCAAATCAATGCAATTTCAAAGGGCTTCAAAGGGCTCTGCACGATCTCAGCTGAGGAATAGGGTCTTATCTAGCCAAACCATCTGTCATTTTCAAGAAAAAAATAAACATTTATATACTTTTTAACCTCAAATGCTTGACTTCAGTGTTGTGATTCTTCACGGCGTATGACATTAACACGTCGGAAAGGTCACGTCCGTGACGTAGGTGGAAGTACCAACCCAGTGCCGAAAAACTCCATCTCATGTTCTCCTCCAACTTCAAAATCATCCAACATCGTTGTTTTACCTTTATTTTTGTAAAGGGCATTTGACTTAGTCTTTGCACGTTCATTTTAACACTGGGTCGGTACTTCCACCTACATCATGGCCGTGACCTTTCCAACGTGATGTCACATGTCGTGAAGAAGCACAACACCGAAATCGAGCATTTGAGGTTAAAAAGTATATAAATTTATATTTTTTAAGAAAATAACCGATTGTTAAAGGGATCGTGAAGAGCTCTTTAAGCCCTTTTGAAACTGCATTGATTTGGACCTTCAACCCGTTGGTTACAATTGAAGTCCATTATATGGAGAAAAATCCTGGAACGTTTTCCTCAAAAAACTTAATTTCTTTTCGACTGAAGACAGAAAGACATGAACATCTTGAACGACATGGGGGTGAGTAAATGATCAGGAAATTTTCATTTTGAAGTGAACTAATCCTTTAAGATGATGATTCTATAATATTCAAAAAAGAATACATTAAGGGTGTGTTCACACTTGGCATGTTTGGTCGGATTAAAACGAACCCTGGTGCGATTGCTCTGTTAGTGCGGTTCATTTGAATAAGTGTGAACAAGAGGACCAGGACCACTGAAAAGACACGTAAACGAACCAAAAACAGTAAGACGAGACCTGAAAAAAAAAAAGAAAAAAAGAAAAAAAAAAAAAAATTTTCACAGAATGTTCACGCATACCTGTTTTTTCTCGCGATGTTGCCCATCACAGTTCGGTGCAGGCATCAGAACCGCATCTCCTCGAGGGATTCCTGCTGCTGTTTTGACTCCTTTACGCATTTAATAAGGTCTATGTAGGTTACGCACATACAACGAGCGCATTTAGCCTAGGACACAGCATTGTTTCAGATGTTCGGTAAGTTCCGTCAAGAAACATACGTAATAAAAGTTGACCAATCAGGTTGTGAACATATCTCTGTGCCTTTAGGCTCGGTATCTTTAGGTTCGGTGTTAAACTGCCAATCAGTGCGTTTACATGCTCCCTCATAATGCGATTATAATGGGATTTTGGCAATATTGCAATTAAACTTTACCTCATCTAAACGCATTATTTCGATCAAACTAATGCAATTAAGCTCATAATCATAACCATAGTCGCATTAAATTAGGTGGCGTACGCCGATTTTAATGCAATAAACAGGCATGTAAATGCCTTAATCGCTTTATTACCGCTCTGACCAAAGTGCGCATGTGCGCGGACGCCGTGTTGTTCACACACCTTCATGACATTATTCTTAAGTTTTTTCTTCTCCAAATCACTAAACTCTGTCAACACAACTCGCTGCTCCGTATCTTCATCCAGACGGCGTGAAGAACGCGACAGCAGCGTAAGCAAACCCAGCATTGCGATGTTCATCACGGCACCGAATAATATACAGTATGTTCATAAAAATGTATTTTGAATTTGATGCGAGTTGATTAAAACAATGGCCCTTGACATGCATACTGTATGCCTACAGTATCTGAGAGTGGTTTACTTATTAGCGAATAATCAGAATAATGAAAACTGCATGTAAACTGGAGTTAAGAGTTCTACTCATGTTACGTAAACATCTTACTGCGATTAAGACCGTACTTTGATTATTAGAAATAATCGCATTATTGGTGCACATGTAAACGTAATCAATGTGAACGCTAAGCAGACCAGGACTAAATGATTTTTTTGGTCCGAACTAAACGAACAAATGTGAACACACCCTAAATCTCGCTAGTTCAATATATTTTTATATTATTATAATTCTTCATATAAATTGTACACATATATTAACAGTTCAGCACTGGGTCTATTCATTAAATTTACACATAAATATAGACACTAATTTCCATACTTAAATTCAAACTGTTCATAGTCTTTATCCGATTTGTTGCATTTGTGCAACGTTTTGTATTTACCCAATATGAGGGAACATTTTTCAGAAATTTTTGGTTAAAGTATTAAAAGAACACTTCTCAGGATTTAAGTATTAATTAAGATAAGAATCCTAACATTTCCTTAACAAATATCTTGAAATTATTTTCGCATCCTTTAAAGGGATAGTTCACCCAAACATGAAAATTCATGAAAATCATTTACTCACCCTCATGTTGTCCAAACCTGTATGAATTTCTTTCTTCTGCTGAACACAAAAAACATTTTGAAGAATGTCAGTAACCACTGACTTACATTGTATTTTTTTTCCATACTATGGAAGTCACTGGGGTCCCAAATTCTTCAAAATATCTTCTTTTGTGTTTAACAGAAGAGAGACATTTATACGGGTTTGGAACGACATGAGGGTGAATAAATGACAGAATTTTCATTTTTGGGTGAACTATCCCTTCAAATCACAATCATCCATTAGGACCATATCACCATTGACTGCTTACCAAGGACAGTGACACTAAATGTCTGGGTGATATTGCCAATCTTCACTTCATAATGGCCGGAGTGTTTGGTTCTGCTGTTTCTGATGGTTAGATCTCCAGTTTGATCGTCTAGATGTAGTTTGTCTTTGAATATTGCATTATCAGTGTCAGATAATAAGACATTATTTTCTTTGATCGTGGCAATGACGTGAGGTCCAAACTTCCACTCCACCTTATCATCTTTCTGTATTTTGGTAACACAAGTTTCTAGTTTGATAGAATCTCCCTCCGTCAATTCTATTGTCTTCTCAGCACCAAACACACCTGGAGAACAAACAGGAACATTTATATACACACTGTATTTATACTGATATCATAAGTTTATTATCATTTGCAACAGTCTACATGTAGTTTCTACTTTTCAGGACTATAAATGGGCTTTACTGGTCCAAACTTACACAAAATATACAAAAAAACAAAATATGGTGGTTAAACAAAACATTGTCATTTAATGCACACTACATACAGTAGCTATCTGAACTCTAAATATGGACATTTGTTAAATTCTAATATTTGTTTGAGACATACATATATTTTAAATATATGTTGCATATATGCACAGATATACATCACCACTTAAAATCATAATACATGTATTATACATGTTCATTACATATATTGTATATTATATGGGAAACACCTATGGTCAGACTGCTATTTTAAAGTGAGGATCTACTGACCGTTTGAGGAAAACTTTTAAGGCTGGATGCGAATAAAAAACCCTCACTCGATATAAACAAGTAGTCGGTTTTAAATGAAATCTCGCGAGATGGAGGACGAGCAGAACGCGGAAACTGGTGTGCGATTGTGTGGCTACGATATTAAAATTGAAACTGGATCATACAGTAGCGCTGTGTAATATATAAAGACGATTATATTTTTCTTCTGATAAATAAGCTAATAAGGGATTTACGTTATTTGTCGTTTTTGTTTATCCATTTAGACGGCAAAGCACAGCTGTATTGGTTTGTTTTTGAAATATAAAATGTTGATAGGAACCTATACGCGTTTAGAAACTAGTGAGAACCGAAGCGGTGGATAATGCATTATATAGGACCTACGTTGTGACGGATAGTCACCAAAATACGGGTAAGAAAAAGATTTTTTATATACACCGAAGCCGTTTTGTATTTGTGTTCCACCCCACGGAGGAAATTCCCTGTATAGTGCCATACGTTTAGACAGAGATCTGTCATAGGACAAAAATGGTGGATGATACGAATTCACTGATAAAGTTTTAGTAAATAATCAACAGCCGGGTGAATTAGTGCCATACGCCGTATTATCTTGACCAAAACAACAATTTACATTGATATGTCAAACAATTTGACAGGCAGGGACGTTATTTTTCTCTTTATGTTTACATTTTTGCTCCCAGAGCGGACTTTGGGCGGTAAATGTTGTTCCCGTACAAGTCGGTTTCTTCCACAAGGGGGCGCTTCACGGTTCAGAAAAACGATTTCTCCATTGACTAGTATACAAATCTCCGGAGGGTTTATGCCTTATTAAAGACATTTGTACAATGGAATGTATAATTATTTAAATATGTTAGGAACAAGAATAGGTTCTTCGAAATAAAATAAAATTCCCGCCCCTACTATTTCCATACAATTGTCTTTTTTTAAATCCATATCCTGTAAAATCACAAATTGCTGTGAATGGTTCTTCCCAATCACCGCTGAGAAAAGCAACAGGTATCACGTGACACCGCCATAAACGGTCATCTAGACAATGATTTACACGAGTTATCACACTGAGAAACTTAAATAGCGACTGAACTGCCAACAGAATTCTGGATTCTCTAAATGTAGAGCTAACAGAAACAAGGCTGTATATGAAAGGGACACATTATGGAAACGAAAACGCCAAGACAACAAAAACAGACTACAAGAAAAAAAACTGAACAAGGGGTTCATGCATGCTTGCAGGCCATTTTAAGGGGGATTATAAATTGTGTAAATCATTTCTAAGCATGTACAAGCTTGCACACGTTTTTTCATTTGCTCTTGCATCATTGAGAAGAATTTCAGGTGTCCTGCTGTGACGTGCTGTAGTCTAAAGCTATTTTAAATAACATCTTTCTTATTGTATTAAATTCAACCCTTATGAATTTAAATGAAAAGTACAATTATTTCATGTAGCCTCCCAACTGATATGAGGCTATGGAACTGCGTGCACAATAATCATATAATTATAAGTAATAATTCAAGTAGAAAAAATGACTTTGAATGGAGTTTAGCATGTTTAAGGTACAGTGCTGTATACCATATGCTGCATCCAGACAAATAAGCACGTATGTTTGTAATAATGTCATGCCAGCTTTTTTTCATGGTAAGAAGTACAAATTTAACTTATTTAGTGTGCAATAATACTAAATAGGGGTGAAAAACATTTTTGGGTGATCTATCCCTTTAAGTGTTTAGCCGTTTCCACACAAAAGCAGTTTGTTCGGCATGCTGAGGCCTCTCCTTCACTGACTTCCATTCAGAACAGAAGGGCCTCTTTTCTCCCTGTTATCACTTACACCATTTTATGCTAACATCCAAGGCTCCTACTGGGGGAGGGGCTCTTGAGAAACTCTTTCATAACTGCAAAGCCTCAAATGTCATGCTTTCTGCTGGGAACAACTTTTTTATAGATTTTTATAGATCCTCCATTGATACGTCAACTTAAAATTTGATTAAAAGAGTAAAGGCCCGTTCTCATCAAGAAAGATAACGATAACTAAATTATCATCCACACCAGAGAACAATATCATTCCATTATTATAAGCGCACGCGGTTGTTTTGTCGTCGGTCGCTTCAAATGCTCAAGCTCTTTAAAGGGATAGTTCACCCAAAAATTTAAATTATCCTATAATTTACTCACCCTCAAGCCATCCTAGGTGTATATGAGTTATATTAAAAAATATCCTGGCTAATCCAAGCATTATAATGGCAGTGAATGCCAGCCAAAATTTGAAACCCATAAAAGTGCATCCATCCATTATAAAAGTAATCCACATGGCTCCGGGGGGGTTAATAAAGGCCTTCTGAAGCGAATCGATCGAGTTTTGTAATAAAAATATCCATATTTAATATATCTAGCTTCCGGCGGACCGCCTTCAGTATTCAACTTAAGAAGAAAGTGTGCCTCTTCAAAACGCTAACGTCCGATGTCATCGTTGCACCAGTTACGCTTTTTTTCGTAAGTTGAATACGGACGGCAGTCTGCCGGAAGCTAGATATTTCACTTTATAACGTGTTAAATATGGATATTTTTCTTACAAAAACCCATTGATTCGCTTCAGAAGGCCCTTATTAACCCCCGGAGCCATGTGGATTACTTTTATAATGGATGGATGCACTTTTTTGGGCTTCAAATTTTGGGATGCCATTAGAGCCAGGATATTTATTAATATAACTCTGATTGTGTTCATCAGAAAGAAGAATGTCATATACATCTAGGATGGCTTGAGAGTGAGTAAATCAAATCATGGGGTAATTTTCATTTTTGGGTGAACTATCCCTTTAAAGCAGGATGGATTTTGATTGGCTGTCAATGTTTTTATTGTTCATCAGCTAAAAAAAAATTTTTTTTGAAAGGGATTCAAACTTGATTCTCTGTGCCAGTATCGTTATAGTTGTGGTGCTAACTCTGCTATTCTTTTATAATTAGAACAATTTCAAGAACTATATCTTTATAGTTATCATTAGTTATCGTCCTTGGTGTGAATGGGCCTTAATACAGTAAACTTATGTCATATCTCATATCTGAAATTAAAGTAATATTCTTGGTTAAATCAGTATTAAAGGAATAGTTCACCCATAAATGAATATTCTTTCATGTAATTACCCTTACATCGTTCCAAACCTGTATGGCTTTCTTTTTGAAAATTGTCTCTGTTTTTTTTCTCCATGCAATGAAAGTCAATGGGATCCAAAGCAAATCAGTTATGACAACTAGGCTAAGTGAAGGTTGAATAACAAACATCTTTAGTTCAACGAGCAGCACATGGCACTAGAATGTCAAGGTCATAGCTTTGATTCCGAGGGAACAGAAATATAAGCTTATTTAACTACAGTATCAAACAGACCACCATTCAATTTGCTCAAAGATTTCAAAATGATCTTTTACTACTTTGTTGTATAAATAAAATGTGTGATTATTGTATCTTAATAGTAGAGATAGTTGGTTATTTTGTATTTTTCTGATCATTAGTGATTCACCCAAAAATCAAAATTCTGTCACTAATGACTCACCCTCATGTCATTCCAAACCCGTAAGACTTTCATTCATCTTCAGAACTCAAATTAAGATCTTTTTGATGAAATCTGAGAGCTTTCTGTCCCTTCATTGATAGCTACGCAACTGACGCTTTGACAGTCATAAATCTCATAAAGAGATCCATATGAATTGTAGGGGTGTTGAAATGAATTGGTGCATGTCAACGTCGCAATGCATCGATGCAGTAATAGACCATAATCGATAATAGCATACTGACGTTTCTCTGACATCATTCGTCACATACGCACTTCTCGCGCTAATGTAAAATGGTGGAGGGAGGCAAAACACAAAAGCGAGATAATAAAAAATGCACCCACTTATTTTACAAAAATGTAGCCATGCGCAGTAATATTAAAAATAATATTGAAAAAACTTAATCACATCAAATTGTTGACTTGATAATTGTAATCGAATTGAATCATGAGACCAGTGACGATGCACACCCCTATGAATTGAGCGGTTTAGTCCAAATTTTCTGAAGAGACACGATCGCTTTATATGATGAACAGATTGAATTTAGGCTTTTATTCACATGTAAACATTCATCAACTCACACATCAGTTATGGTAAACGGAAGCTCAAGCATGTTCACATGACGTGCGAGAACCAATGACATTCATTCTCGTGTTACGCAGCGCATTTGAGCTTCTGCGAGAACCAATGAGGTTCATTCTCATGTTACGCAGCACGTTAGAGCTTCTGCAAGAAACAATGTGTTGCGTAGACTGCCAACGGAGGGAAAGAAATCTCTCAGATTTCATCAAAAAGATCTTCATTTGTGTTCCAAAGATGAACGAAAGTCTTATGGGTTTGCAATGATATGAGTGTGACAATAATATGACAATTTTCATTTTTGGGTGAACTATCCCATTAAAACATACAAAATCTACACAACATTTGCAATAGCATACTTAATGGCAGTGTTTCTACATAAAAAAAACATTGATCTTAAAAAAGAAAATTGTTCAGAAATGCTCAAATGATTGTGACATTTATTTGATAAACTATGCATAGATTAGGCTACATTTATATTTATGAAATTGGCAGATATGTTTATCCAAATCAACCTGCATTGCATTCAATGTATAGAATTTATCAGCTCATGCATTCTCTGGGAATCAAACCGATGAGCTTGAAAAACCCTATGTCTGTATCCACTACTGAGGAAAAACCACAACAAAATATTACAAACGTCAAAATCACCACTCATAACACAAACTAACTAAATGCACTGCTGTTTGTCAATTCCTTTGCATAGCGACAATACCTGGCCCAAACTATATACGTTCCTTTTCAAACAAAACAAGTCTTTTTTTTTTTTTTTTTTTGTGGTGGAGACAAAATCAGCCTTGGCAAATAATGGAAATATGTCCCTACCATAAAAAAAAAGCATCAGGGCGAAACACGAGCCGTGGCATTCTGAAGAAACGCTACGCAAATTCATAACCCAACGCAAAAACACGTTGCGTTCACAGCGTTGCCAGAATAACTGTAGCGGAGTTCTGTTTACTTATTTATGCTAACTAATGTCATGGCGGAGCAAGAAATTGAAAATAGACTTTCTAATCAAGTTATATTCTATATATTATGTCGATCTGTTTATAGAAACTCACCTGAATAATACGCATCCGGTTTGATGTCAGAAATGTGCCTCTATCGCCCCCTTGAGTACTGAAGTCTATCAGACAAACGCAACTATCCTCGCGAAAATTCTATCACACCAGTTGTCATGGTGATGTATATTCTGCTAGATAAAGGTATTTCGCGTTCGTTTTTACAAAAACGTTAAAAAAGCTGCACAGCATAGATGCTAATAATAGAACTTCAGGCTATAGACATTATTTTTAAACCAAATTACAGATGTACAAAATGTATATTTTTAGTAACTGAACGTTTATTGTCATATTACTAAATAAATACAGTAACAATTCATTACTAATAATTACACTATTTGCCTATCATGAATTAGAATTAACGCAATAACGCATGGCTTATAGATATAGGCCTAGTATTATTTTCATGCGGTTGATTCAGCTGGCTTGACAATAGCATGACACTTCTAAACATGCATGAAAAAATGGATCGTGCAATTGAAGTATGAACGAACACCACTAACGTCATTAACTGGCGTAACATAGGCTACGTGAAATATAAGCGCATTTCACCATCATATGTAGTTTGCGTTTATAAGCTGTTAACAAATTATGATACAATACCTTTGAGAAAAATAAGTACATGTAGGCTGATGTACAACAGACATAGGCCTAAAGCAAAAAATGACAGTCTTCTACAACAGCATTGAATATCTAAACAAATTGCATCAACAACAACAACAAAAAAAACCCTAAACCTTAAACCTATATATTCAAATATTTACAATACAAACGTCTTCAGATACACAGGAATTCTAAGGCCTATTGGCATCTCCGGAAGTCTGATTATATAAAAAAAATATTACATCCAAAAAAAAAATAAAACATGAATAGCGACTCGACTAATTTACCTGAATAGCACAACTGCATAAACATGTCACAAAGACCCGACGTGATTTGGACACCGATCTCCAAAAGGCTGAATAATAATTATCGCAAGGCCTGAACTTGAAACCCAAGGGTGTCTGAGGCTTCAGAATGGTAAAGCGCAAAATAAAAAAAAAACATACACTATTTTTCCACTCGTTGTCTTGCATATTAATACACGCGAACGCTATGAGCACGTTAAGAACAACAAGGAATACGAAAATACGGGTACAAAAGCAAATACGCATTATTTATTTCCGGTTATATTAATTAAAATCGAAAGTGTTATAGCTACGAAAATATAATTACTAGCTACTTACCTTCCACGGAAAATAAGACAAGAAACATCAAATACGCGTTCCCCATTTTGATTGAAGAGTTGAGTAATTTCTGGAGCTTAAAAACGGTGAAGATCGTAGCTATAAATATCCAAATAAATCCGTCGTGCTGTCGTTTCTCAACCGCACCCAGCCAGATTGATAGAGACAATTACTAAAAAAACGGCTAAATAGTGAATAAAACACGTTTATATTGACTGCGATTTAGAGGTGATATTCCTTACGATATGTACGATGTGGAAAATGGTTTACGTTCCCTAAAAGGATACAAATACAAGAGCGTGCACAACTCGAAATGGCTGAATCTTCCGTCTGGCAGGTAACGTGACGCGGGACGGGGAGACTCATAACGCCACCTACCGTACAAAAAACATACATGCGCAACCAACTGCCCTCCCTAAAAATACTTGTGCACCTGTGCTGTCTGGACATGAGTGGACATCAGTCTCAGTTTTGTGAGAAATACTATCTCGAGTTTTAATTGTAAGAACTCATAAGAAATAATATTAAGAATAATAATTAGTTTAGTACTATTTCAGTTGGGCCTATACTTGTCAAAATACTTATTTTAGCACTTGACGTGGACAGTATCTTTTAGCATTACTTAGCACTGTATTTGACCCTATAGATTTTTGACCCTTTCTTTTGAGCATATAGAATCATATTTCCATTTGTGGACAGGTGATAGTCTGCTTAAAATATTATCTCTCCGACAGCTACCATGTTATTTATGTAAATGAACATATGTCCTACGTAACATGGATAAAGTGTGGTGTGCCTCAAGGCTTAGTCTTGGGTCCTTTGTTATTCTCCATTCACGTGTTCCCTTCAATTCGGATATTATTACAATTCAGCTTTATATTTCCTCCTTCAAAGCTGCTGTATTGCACTAAGCACATTATAGACTAGATATTGATTTATTTACATCTAAATCAATAAAAAAATAGTGTTAACTAAGTAGTGTTTGGTCTGATTGGATATCAGATATATTGCCATGCTATGGATTCTCTCTCTGATACTGAATAGAAAAGTTAGATTATGCATTTATAACACTGAAAATATATTTTTGTAATTCACTATTGCCTGGTTGTCAGTCGTAATAAAAATGCAGCCCATAAATTCTGCAACCAAAGGTTTGATCATGTCAGTAAATCAGGCATCATCTTATCTACAGTGGATATCAAATTACATTTATATGACTTGTAATCATTTAAACTATTCAGAAATCTGTGATTTCTACAAATGTATTATATGTCGGGAAATCCTGACCACTTTTTCTGTCTCTCCTGCAGTCGTGATCATCCGGGTTCCAGAAGCTTCTGACGTCTAATGATGAGTGGAGATTTGAAATAAGTTTCAAAATGGAGAAAGAGAGACATTTATTTTTGTACCTGAAGCTTTGTTTTTTATAAAAAAGAAAATGCAGAGTCCAAAGACTTAAAAGAATGTAAGTGAGGAATCTCAGAACATTTGTAAAAACCAAACCAAATGTTAATACATTTATATATTTAGATTTTTCTATCATCTCTAAATTAACTGTCTAAACTTTATTTTGAGTTTGCTGTTTGTCAGTGATGTTTTATGTGGTTTCTGTTGTGGTGCTAATGGAAAATAAAATATTTTTTCTTAAATCCTGCACTTTGTCCTTTTAATCTATATTTTAATGTTTTGTAATAGATTACGTAAATAATGGAGTATTTGCTACCATCTGTACATATAAAAAAGTATGGTTGCATGGTTGAATCTGAACTTTTACAAAATAATCTTGTAAGTAGATAATCAAAATTATTTCTAATATTATTTTGGGGTGGCACAAGGTGCAAGAAGAGGAATTGTAATGATACAGCATACCAAATCAGCATAGCCAAAAACATGAGTTTACACTGAAAAAAAATTCTCATAAATGTTTTTCTTTTACACTCATATTTTTAAGTACATTTCACATGTATGAAATTAAGTAAACTCTACTTAACTAAGTTATGTAAAATGAACAAAGAGAATAAGTACATTTAACTTGGACACTTACAGTCTGTTGAGTAATTTCTACTTACTGATAAGTAGAAGTTTTAAGTACATTTTACTCACTCTTTGTAGTAAAGAAATAATCCATGCTTATAAAGCGTATTTACTTAGAAACATTTAAAGGGTTAGTTCACCCAAAAATGCAAATTAGCCCATGATTTACTCACCCTCAAGTCATCCTAGGTGTATATGACATTCTTCTTTCAGACGAATACAATCAGAGTTACATTAAAAACGTCCTGGCTCTTCCAAGCTTTATAATGGCAGTGAATGGCTGTTCCTGTTTCAAAGTCCATAAAAGTGCATCTATCCATCATAAAAGTGCTCCACATGGCTCCGGGGGTTTAATAAAGGCCTTCTGAAGCAAATCAAGTTTGTGTGAGAAAAATATCCATATTTAAAACTTTATAAACTAAAATAACTAGCTTCCGTCAGACGGCCGTACACATCAATTTACGGCAAAAGAGTAACCCCTGACCTGATGCATGCGTATTGATGAACACAGAAGCACAGAGGATAGAGCAAAACAAAACACCGGTCATGAATTAGAGTCTAAAACGAGAATTTTTAAAGAGAAATGCCGGAGGATTTCGATATAAGAGAAGAGGGGCTTGAGTTTGTTGCCCAGCACTATATTTTTGAACCACGAGAGGAGTCAAAGCTTGCGATACTCCTACATCCTGCGTCATTCATCTCGTCAGGGGTTACTCTTTTGCCGTAAGACTTGCATAGGCTGTCTGCCAGAAGCTAGTTATTTTAGTTTTTAAAGTTTTAAATATGGATATTTTTCTCACACAAATGCATCGATTTGCTTCAGAAGGCCTTTATTGACCCCCCGGAGCCGTGTGGATATCTTTTATAATGGATAGACACACTTTTATGGACTTCAAAACAGAAACAGCCATTCACTGCCATTATAAAGCTTGGAAGAGCCAGGACATTTTTTAATATAACTCAGATTGTATTCGTCTGAAAGAAGAATGTCATATACATCCAGGATGACTTTAGGGTGAGTAAATCATGGCGTAATTTTCATTTTTGGGTGAACTATCCCTTTAAGTAAACAACACAGTAGATTTCTTGTTTTATGTAAGATAACATATCTACACAATATATGTCATGATAATGAGGTACCCACCGAACACAGAGACCTCAACACTTGTTACACAATACACAATAACAGTAACATTCAATGGGTAGGTTTTAAATATGAATGGGTCATTTTGATATAAACCCCCAGATGTCACAAAACAGCAAGTTAGTAGTCTAGACCTAACAACAAAAACAACAATAAAACAGTGTAAATGCAACTGGAAAACAGTGAAAAATGCAACCTTATTTATGATTTGTGCCCCAGTGCATGATGGGAACACCAGTTGAGTATGTTTTAGTTAATTTTAACTTTGATATTTACTCAAAGAATCATTGTAAACACAACAAACAACTCCAAGTGAAATATACTTAGCTCAAATGTTAATTTCTACAGTTGAGTACTAATATTTAAATGTTTATGCCTGAAGTAATTTATTCAATGTAGAAATTGCATTCGTTTTTTTCTGTGGTATTTACTTCACCACAAGATCATTTTTTATCAGTGTATGCTGAGCAAGACAGCCAGATATCAAAATAGTCAAGACATTTTTAGTTTTAATGAATTTTCTGGATGTTACAATAATTCATATGTAAAACTGAAAATAAAGGAAAAAACATAAATATGTGGTACTCAAATAAGACATTATTTTCATACAACGTAATCAAGGATTTCACATAAAAACAACATGTAAAAAAATTTATATAAAAACACTTTTCTATTTCTTCTTTGTATAAAATATATACATTTTACATTAAAATTAAAAGAAAATGTTTGGAGCAACAGAGATATAGCTGTTCTGTAAAAGCAAAACATTAGGTACCAAAAACAACCACCAGATGACAGTATGATCAGTTATGAAACACACTGTCCATTAGAGCATTGGTTTTCATGTTTTCATTTTGTGGATTTTATTATTCTCTGTATGATTGACAACATGCAAGTTGTCTATAGAGTTTGAGATGCCTTATTTATATTCCCGAGGGACATAAAGGACAGCTCAACATCATCGCCCCCTAGTGATCTGATGCAACATCATCATATTCATCTGCATGGGATGGTGAAGGCTGCTCTCTCTTCTTCTGATAAGATCTTCTGGATCTGATGTCATAAACCAGCACAGCAACAGTAGCCACGCCCACCACAGCAGAGCCAGCCAATCGGATGATAGTTTCAGTAAAGCCACAACAATGGACCCGGCCTGAGAAAAGACAAAAAAACACTGACAGAAAGTTCAAGATCAGCATGCTTTATACAGTATTAATATCACAGCATATGTACCTGCACATGTGTGACAGAGTTGAGTGATGTCCAGATGTGTGGTCTGGTTGCTGATGGGATTGTTGAGCACACAGCTGTAGGTGTTTTTATCCTGATATTCCACCTCCAGAGGTAGAGAGAGACTGAAGCTGAGATCAGACACACTGATGCTGGACAATAAACTGTTTCCTTTGTACCAGGAGAGAGTCACATGACTCACATTCACCACTGAACACACCAGTGAACATGATGATGATGATGATGAACAGTGTGAAGAGTTTCTGATGATGACAGGAAACGGCAGAGGAGCTGGAAAACATGAGCGAATGCAGAGAAACCTTACAAAGAACTGAGTTTACAGACTCTCTTTTTTACATGTGGTCTAAAATTGTGCACAGACTCAAACTGATCAACACAATGTGCAGTTTGGAGGGAACATTGGTTACTACACCCTTAAAAATAAAGGTCCCAGGAAAAACCAAAAGGGTTTTCACGGCGATGCCATAGAAGAACCATTTTTTTCTAACCATTTTATAGTCTAAAGAACCTTTCTATGCTATAAAGAACCTTTTGTGCAATGGAAAGGTTCTTTGGTTCTACATGGAACCATACACACTGCCAAAGAACCATTTAAGAACCTTTATTTTTAAGAGTGTATATCACCTACTGGAATCACACCTTTTTAAATAAGCTTATGCATTAGAATTAGACATAAAATATGGGGGAAAATAGTTTTAATGTTTATTTTACTACTTTTTAGTAGCATTATTGTAAATAGAGTTGGATACTAAATATGAGCTAATATCGCCACTGTTGTACCTGGACATGGCCGACAGAGTTGAGCGATGTCCAGATGTGTGGTCTGGTTGCTGATGGGATTGTTGAGCACACAGCTGTAGGTGTTTTTATCCTGATATTCCACCTCCAGAGGTAGAAAGAGACTGATGCTGAGATCAGACACACTGATGCTGGACAATAAACTGTTTCCTTTGTACCAGGAGAGAGTCACGAGACTCACATTCAACACTGAACACACCAGTGAACAATTGGACATTGATGATCCTGATGATGATGAAGAACATTGTGAAGAGTCTCTGGTGATGACCGGAAGGGGCAGACGAGCTGGAAAATGAAGTTAGAATAAAATAAAATAACATTAATTAAGTGTTTTACTGTTTGTGATCCAATTAAATTCATTTTAAAAGGAATTGTGCAGAACTGTGGTCTCTAACAAATAAAGCAAAATATAAAGACCTGTATTTCTCTGCTCACCATAGACAGAAACTGTGAATTTCTTGTATGAGACTGTAGTACTGATGATCTGTAGATGATAAACTCCAGCATGTTCAGTTCTGGTGTTTGTGATGGTCAGAGATCCGGTATCATAGTCCAGCTCCAGTCTGTCTTTGAATTTCCCATCAGCACCTTCATATGTGTTGAAGACGCCATCCTTCTTATTGATTTGAGCAATGAGAGTCTCTTGAGGTCCAAACATCCAAAGTAGATCCTCATCTCTTTGCACCTTAATGTTCAGAGTGACAGAATCGCCCTCCATCACCTTTATTTTTTCACCCGTCTCAACACCAAACACACCTAGAAAAACAATTGAACAGGAAATGTCACTGAAGCAGATTATCTGGTCCAAACTTGCCATTACTTGGTACAAGCTGGTAGACCATCTTGGACCAGCAACAAGCCACTTTAAGGTGTTTTTTTTGTAGCTAGCTAGTCAACTAGCTAATGACCAGCTTGAACCTAGTCGAAAACATCTACCTCTACTGGCTTAATTTTTTCCAAGAGGATTTTTCCCTCCTGATTTATGGTCTATCTTATATAGGGGTGAGCGGGACACAACCTAACGCGGGGTTAGTTGTAACACACATGGTTTAAAACTTTCCACACATGCCAGGATGACGAAACTTAGTGTATTTACTAGTTGCCATATCAACACTATATAGAGAAAATTATGCCAAAAAAAATCTTTGGAAGATATCACTGAACATTTATTTTAACCAAGTACATTTCTTACTTATATTAATTTTTCATCTTTGTTTTTTGTGATTATTTAAAATTAGACAAATCTGATATTATTTTAATCTTATATCTGTTATTTAACAGTTGAAACAGTTCTTTAATGCTGATCTAACAGCAGAAGACACGAGCCGGGTTTAGATCCCAGTTGTGCAGGTGGGGCATGTTGTCACACTGCATTACAATGAGCCCCTATTAGAACTATGCTATTATATTCTATACTTTTATGAATTCTATTAAGAAACCATGAGGAAAAAGGTGAATAAAGATTAAGAGTCAATGTTCAGAAATTATTAATTATTATTATGTTTTTATGCTGTATAACTGTGTTTTGCGATGTGTTTGTCAAACTCAAAAATTGGTTTATTTTTAATTATTAAAAAATGCCATTATTTTATTTGAAAAAGTTAATAATTGTATTTTACTAACAAAATATTTTAGTTTGTCTTGTATATTTTTTGATTGTATCAGATTTTTTTTGTTTTTAAGCTGTCATTTGGTGATGTTACAACGTACCCCACCTATGGGGCATGTTGTCACATTTCACTTCCATTCTTTCGGGGTAAATCAAGAAAAAAGTATACACTGTATTAATGAAACAAAACCACATAATTGTACTAGACACGTGTGAAATTAATGAGGGAAAAAATAAATACTCTGAACCCCAAGTGGATTTACACAAACTGAGAAAGTCAAAAAGTGTTAGTTTGTGCCCCGCTTTCCCCTAATTCTTACTGGTTTATAGCTTATTACTCTCTAATGTAAAGAACTTATACCATAAAAAAAAACTAATTACTTACCAAACATGCGTTCATAATACAAACAGAACCAAACAAACGTATAAAACATTTTCTTTGACAGACGTCACTTCTGAAAAATTACCGCAATAAAAACGAATTTCCTAAAGCTTTGCTGACGACGGCTCTCGTGGGTATATTAAGATATTTAATATACTATATTTAAAATACTATCTCCATTTAAACAGAAGCTTGAAGCGTCGTGGTCTATAGCGAAATGACGAGAGCCGGAACTCTGAAGGAACTGAAGCTCTCTGCGCGCCCCCGTGACCCGTGAGTGTGTGATCGCGCTCGATTTCCAGTGAACGCTTTTATGTTGTTGTCGTTTAGTTCTGTACCAGAGTAAGGTTTCATTTATATATATTAATTAAATTTATTTACCTCTTATTGAATTTCATCTTTTAAATCTATTTCTCTATCTCGCTATCTTTAGATCTATATATATATATATATATATATATATATAGCTACACCATTCAGGCATAACATTATGACCTGAAGTGATAATGTGGTAATAAGGTGAAGTGAATAACACTGATTATCTCTTCATCACGGCACCTGTTTGTGGGTGGGATATATTAGGCAGCAAGTGAACATTTTGTCCTCAAAGTTGAAAAATGGGCAAGTGTAAGGATTTGAGCGAGTTTGACAAGGGCCAAATTGTGATGGCTAGACGACTGGGTCAGAGCATCTCCAAAACTGCAGCTCTTGTGGGGTGTTCCCGGTCTGCAGTGGTCATTATCTATCAAAAGTGGTTATCTATCATAACAGGGTCATGGGCGGCCAAGGCTCATTGATGCACGTGGGGAGCAAAGGCTGCCCCGGGTGGTTCGATCAAACAGATGAGCTACTGTTGCTGAAAATGCTCAAGAAGTTAATGCTGGTTCTAATAGAAAGGTGTCAGAATACACAGTGCATCACAGTTTGTTGCGTATGGGGCTGCATAGCCACAGACCAGTCAGGGTGCCCATGTTGACCCCTGTCTACCGCATGAAAGTGTCAACAGTGGGCACGTGAGCATCAGAACTGGACCGCGGAGCAATGGAAGAAGGTGGCCTGGTCTGATGAGTCACATTTTATTTTACATCACGTGGTTGGCCGGGTGCGTGTGCGTCGCTTACCTGGGGAACACATGGCACTAGGATGCACTATGGGAAAAAGGCAAGCCGGCGGAGGCAGTGTGATGCTTTGGGCAATGTTCTGCTGGGAAACCTTGGGTCCTGCCATCCATGTGGATGTTACTTTGACACGTACCACCTACCTAAGCATTGTTGCAGACCATGTACACCCTTTCATGGAAACGGTATTCCCTGGTGGCTGTGGCCTCTTTCAGCAGGACAATGCGCCCTGCCACAAATCAAAAATGGTTCAGGAATGGTTTGAGGAGCACAACAACGAGTTTCCTAGATCTCAATCCAATCGAGCATCTGTGGGATGTGCTGAACAAACAAGTCCAATCCATGGAGGCCCCACCTTGCAACTTACAGGATTTAAAGGATCTGCTGCTAACATCTTGGTGCCATATACCACAGCACACCTTCAGGGGTCTAGTGGAGTCCATGCCTCGACAGGTCAGGGCTGTTTTGGCAGCAAAAGGGGGACCAACACAGTATAATGTTATGCCTGATCTGTATATATATATATATATATATATATAAACTACACATTTAAGTAGTCATCATAGGACATCAAGGCTGATCAACAGAAGACATCTCAGTGGTTTTCTTGTGGATAATGATGCATCAGATTCATTTTTTTTTTTTTACGCTCTACAAGTTTAGTTTAGTCAAAATGAAACCTGACGTGGTCTGATTCCTTTATATCTGGAAAGAAATGTGGTTTTGGTCTGATAGATGGACAAGCAACTTGTAGAAGGTTTCTGTGAACCCCTTCCTGTCCCGCTAGCATGAATCTTGTAGACTGATTTCCTTTTACATAACAAATACTCTAGTGTTAAATGGGTCAAAGGCAAATGAGGGTGTCCAAGAAAGGTGTTGAAAATAACGTCTATAATGAATAGTGAATTTAATTAGCTGATTATTAGGTGAAGAACAGAAAGTTTGAGTTGTGTAAGATGTGTAAGGTTGCAACATGTATGACTGACACACATGATTGAAGATTATTTGATGAAAACTGCAGAAATCTGTGTAGTCAATGTTGTTGAAATGTTATAAATTTGAATTCTCAGACACTGATAGACAAAAACAGGATATGTTCTTCTTCAAGAAGGTACAATGCAAGACACGGGGGTCTAGGTGTGATTTCAAAAAAAGTTCTGCTAACCTTTGCTATAAATGACTACTGAAACTAGCATTGCTGAGGATTAAAGGTCAAGCTATTTTTTATGTGCAGTATAGAGAGATACATTTTTAAAAATACTTCACATGCACAAAATATATCATATTTCACATTCACCAGATTTTAACAAAACTGAATTTTCCTGGAATACACGAGTAGCTATCTTAAACATTTGTTTTTCAACGTTTTTAAAAGTTTAAAATGTTTTTATCATCATGAATCATGAATATCATGAAGTTTCCTGGGTTTTTATCATTTGGCAGAATCAAAACTAATTTTGCCATATTAAAGAAACTTGAATCATTTTTAAGAGATTTACTGACTTTTACACACAGTCATGAGGGTCTATAGGGGTCCTATCTGTGATGTCATTTCTTTTTTTTTCTCGGTTGTTGCGTTACAAAAAATAGCTTACATATTGTTTATACCACAGTGACTCTCTGGGGCAACAGACCGGGAAATATTGCATGCTTGAAAAGCGCCAGTCAGAACAGTGTAATATGATGTTTCAGAGTTGCATGTTGCGGGTCAAGGGTCACAGGTTTACAGCCTGTCCGTCCAGATGGTTTCCATCAACATATCAGTGTTTGGTTGGCTAGTTGAAGAAGCCGAAACTACATCATCAGGATCCACAATGCATTCTTCTTTATTCAAAATAGCTGTTTAACTCTGTTGTCCTGCAGGGTTCAGCTCCAGCTTGCTTCAACACGCCTGCCTGGAACTTTCTAATATGCCGTAAGATCTTGATTAGCTAGTTCAGGTGTGTTTAAATGGGGTTGGAGCTGAACTCTGCAGGACAGTGGCCCTCCAGGAGCAGGATTTTTTTGCAAGCATTTTATACTGGAGCTCCACCTAGTGTTTGTAAGTAGTAATTTAATCTAACTGATTACTAATCAACACATTCGAGTAACACACAAGAAAACCACTGTTTGATGAAAATTATCTTTGGACACACTACATCAAGTCAAACCTGAACTTTAACTGGTATGTTACAGTGAGAGTACGCCAATATTGAAAAAGTAAAAACACAAAATCTCATCTCAGCACTTTTGGCTTAGCTATTTTTAATTTTGTCATTTCATCTGAATATTAAAATTTGTGAGATTAATGCAGTCGAAACAGGTTAATTGATCTAATTTTGTGTCTCTGGAAAATAGTGATCTATGACACTGTATTATGTTGAATATCAAAGTTTTTTTGTTAATGAGGGATTTGTGGACACATCAATGTTTTTGGATTTGTGGTATAAAAGTTTTTATTTTGAAGTAAAAAGATAAAATTAGAACCTTGGGGTAGGATTTAGTATTTCACATTAATGACACTTATATATACATACATATATATAGAACAATAATTCGATGATCGTGTCTGCCATTCAGTATGCTGTGGTCATGATGTCCAGTTCAGGTTGCCTTTAAACAAATTTAACTGTTTTTCATTTCCCAATATCCTTAATTCTTCTACTAGCTGGACTCTTTCACAAACAGTGTGTCCACCCATCAGATCAAACCACAGCTGTACAGATGTAAATAACTCTGGAACTGCTAGTTTATCACGTGAATCACATACAACCTCTATTTGAACTATATTGTTTAAGGGTGTAATAAATGTGGACAATAGTTGTTGTAAAACTAAATCTTTATTAAAAATCACCAAAACATTCAGTCATTTCAAGGGTTTCAACAGACACAATAGCTTATGAGATCACCATATGTGGTGCTAATTATTAAAATGAATTATGTAATTATGTTTGCAGCCACTAATTTAGGCTAATATAATAGATCAATAAAAAAACTATATTCTGTGCAAATACAATTAATAAATGTACAATGGATAAAACAATCTGTAAATAAACAGGTGTGTTAGTACAGGAAATCTGAGTATTAATGCATGTTTTATTTTCGTGATTACACAAGCAAACTTTAGCAGACATATCTGGAACTAAACCTTCTGCTCATTTCATACTGGTTTGATTTTACTCCATGGGTCTGACGGTGATATCGGTTCTCTTCTGTTCTGATCAGCTCACTTCTTGTAGATCTAATGTCATAAACCAGCACGGCTACAGCAGCCACGCCCACCAGAGCAGAGACAACCAATCGGATCACAGTTTCAGTAACACCACAACAGAGGATGTGGTCTGAAAAAAAAAAAAACGCAGAATCAGAATTGTGCATTTAGCTCCTTTTTTACTAGTATTGTTTAAAATAATGAATATAATATAATTCTAGGGTCTTCTAAGAGCTTCAGCCCCTTCTATAACCTCAGCTCTCTTAGAAGCCTGTGTGATTATGTGACTCTTTCTCCAAGATCTTTTTTTGCCTCGAGCACTTATGTTTTCTAGAGCAACACCCCCACTCACGCTCACACTCCGACACCTGCTTCACGTCTCTGTTGCTCATCTGCGGTTTGTTCCAGTTAAATCACACATAAAAAGCAAATGCACTTATGTGCAGAAACAGTTCAATCTTTCAGCAGTGACATAAAACAACACCTATGAATATGTTTGGTCACATCTGCATGGATGTGTTTCCATTCTGACTTCTGAAATCTTTTAAAGCTTTACAAAAACTAATATAGCACTGACTGAACACATTTAACAGAGTACAAGTGAGTGATGTACCTGAACACGGCTGATAGAGTTCAGTAATGTTGACATTCTCAGTCTGGATGACGGTTGAATTGTTCACTGCACAGCTGGATGACAATAAAATGGTGCTTGATGATCCTTCCGGTGATGAAGTACTTTGTGCAGACTCTGATAATGACAGATGTTACTGTGACGTCAGTCTCATCACACACACTTCTATCTTTATTTAAAGTAGATCATTTTACATCATAAAATGTGCATGTAAGGTATATCGAAAAGAGAAGGATATACAAAGAATGGTCATGCATGCTAACACTGTTATTCTCTACTCACCATAGACTGTGAGATTGAAACTCATGTAGCTGGTCTCTTTGCTGATAACTGTTAGTTGATAAAGTCCAGAGTCTGTGGTTCTGGTGTTTGTGATGGTCAGAGATCCGGTTTGATCCAGCTTCAGTCTGTCTGTAAATCTCCCATCAGGACCATCATACGTCGAGTTGGTATCCATGAGTCTGCTGACTTCAGCTATTCTGGTGCTTCCGAACGTCCACTGCATCAACAAATATTGCTGTATTTCAGTAACATCAGTGTATAGAGTGACAGAATCTCCCTCCATCACTGACACTGACTCCACTTCATCTGTCACAGCTACAGAAAAAAGGGAACATATTTTGTAACAGACATGATGTTTGTTATTAATGATAATGACCAAACTTATAATTAACAGTGATTTGTATTATGCAGACATATTCTTTAGTGAATGTTGAATGAAGCAGTATACTAATAAATTACGTTTGTAAAAATATTAAAGAGGTAAGACTTCCAGCATAATGCAGAGTTTATTTATAAAAATGAAGGGACGTCATAATTAAAAACACATAACTTACCAACCAGACGCCACAAGCACACAAAGAATAAAATAAAGGAATAAACCATATTCCTTAATCGTTTGTCAGCCACTTTAATCACGCAGTAAACCACTCTAAATCCGCCAGTTCACGTCACAAGCGACCACTTTGTTGCTGTATGTCGCAAATACCTACAGGGTCGCTAGTAGGCGTTCCCATTTGTTGCCTATAGCGGATGTACATGGCACGTTGTTGAATACGTTTACGTTTTGGATGAGGAATATTGTACATAGATGGAATATAGGTCCATGTTAAACGAACTAGGAAAATATGTGCTCTTGAGTTTTTGTCAGTAGGCTGTCTATGACACTTCACTACCCGCGTTCCTATGCAGTGTTCACTGCTCCCTACTCGTTGAGCAGTCAGTTGAAGTTCACTTTATTTGACTGCGTTCACTGGAAACACCCTGCTACATCAAACACAGACGAACTTAGTCGCGTTCATTAGTGGAGTTTAGGGTATAATGACTAGTGATGGGAGAAACTAAGCTTATCGAAACGTTGAACCAATTGCTTCTCAAAATGATTCACGCCACACGCTGGTGATGACCCCTGCTGGACAGAACAGTGTAAATGCAGCGAAAACTCAGGAAAAACATGCATAAAAACACCTTTTATTACAATTCCAAATGTTTTAATTTAAATTCAATAAACAATACCATTTAATATGAAGTGGCTTACTATGTGATATTAAATTAAATTGTAGCGCTTGTTTTACTCTTACTCTTTGTATTATACAAGTGTGTCATTAAATGTCTACAAATGTATAGGAACTGATCCGAGATCAGGTAAAAATCATTGACACTGTTCTCATGGGCTCACATTGAAATTTCTACAAAATTCGAAACAGTCATGACGTAAGGAAGCCTCGATTGTGAAATAACTTGAGTCTGGCAGTTTTGATGCGCTCTGTTTCCAAAACAAATGATTCGCAAAGGCAAGAAAAGTAAGTTACTTAAGCCTACGTTTTCTCGCGAGCGTATAGGAAATGGTATAAGGGTTAGAAATCAGATGTGGTGCCACGCTCTCTGCTCTACCATTTTCTGTTCTGTATTTCTTTCAAGGGTACACCGGTCTTCTTTAAACGTCATTCACACCGTTGAGAAAAGTCGTAATTGTCCGTTGGTGTGACGTCTCTCCGTTAGAGTCAAGTATTTTTGTTTTGTTATTGTGTTTTGATTTTAGTATTCAGGCTTGTCAGTCTCGGAGACTGGGGATTCAGCGGAACACAAAAATATAGAAATCTCATTGATCGTCTTTATGTCGCATTCTTCACAGCTCTACAAAAACATGTGGAACATGGTATTCCTGTCGTTATTATTAATGTACGGTAAGTTGAACCTCGATTTTTCTTTCGTTTTCGATATAGGCCTATGTGCTGCGTTCACGCCATGTTGTAATTACAAGATTTCAACTTTAAAAAAGCGTTCACGTCCTCGTTGAGTTCGTAATTACAGCTTGTAAAATGGGAATTTTCTGAGAGCTCCAACTTGTACCATGTGACCGCTGTACCTGATCGCTGTAGATTCGTGTGGATAGTGTTGTTGTCATAGAAACGCATAATTCCGAGTCAGAGGACGCGAACTGCTCCAAATAGAAAGTCACGTGTTGTCATCTCAAAACTACGTGAACGCAGCTTTAGACTAGCTTTTGTGATGATTTCAAGATTTAATAATGATTTAATGATTACAAAAAGTCCTATTCTTGATTAGTATTTTTGTCCTGAGACGAGATGCATTTGGTCTATTTGAGGAGCAACATTTAATACTTTAATTCGGATAATGCATTTTTTTTGTTGTTTCACTTGTATGAACTATAGGATAAACAAGTTAAAAACAAGTCAAAAAATCCGATTGACAGTGCAGTAAGACCATATTTATTTTCAAAATACAGTCTATGAAAACAAGTCTTACTTGCTTATGCAGTGTGTTGGGGTAACAGTTCAGGACCCAGGGACCAGATATGTTTGAAAGAAGACCAGGAGTCAAGATGTTTAATTAAATGAAGAAAATTTACTGAAGAATAGTTTGCAGTTTCATCGGCAGAGCCAGCGTCAGAGTCTCTGAAGGAGGTCCAAAGCCAGACTCTCAGTCACTCCTCAGAGACCAAATACAAACTTTAGAAAACATATATGGAGAAACAATAACCATTCTATTGATTAAGTAATATCATAACTGCAAAGAATCATTAAAAATCATTATAATAATATAGGAGGATAAATATTGATTAAGGATTATAATTTTATATAATTTTATAATATTTGATTATAAATTTAATTAGGATATATATATATGTAGGTAAATTGAAGCGGCAGTGGATTTCAGGATCCACCCCCTTCAAGTGTTGCAAGTACATATCTTGTTTTAATGATTGGCTTTGTTGTGTATGGTCTGTGTAAGTTTGTCTTTTCAGCAGCTCACACAATGACCTCAGTTGAATCTGTTTGCTGAAGTTAGTGTGGTATCAGTAAAACTGGTTCTGTTTTTCAGGTGTGTCTGGTACAGAGACGGATGAAACTGAGCCAGTGTCAGTAATGGAGGGAGATTTTGTCACTCTACACACTAATCTTTCTGAAATACAGAACGATGATACTATTCTGTGGATGTTTGGACCTAAAGACTCTCTCCTATCTCAAATAAAGAGAAAGAGCGACTTTACTTCATTTTCTGTCACTGATGATGTGGGATTCAGAGGCAGATTGCAGGTGGACCAAAAGACTGGATCTCTCACCATCAAAAACACAAGAATCAGACACTCTGGACAATATAAACTCACTATCTCTAGACAAAAGACTACGATAAAGATATTTAATGTTACTGTCAGTGGTGAGTATCTCAAGTCTTTCATTGTAATGTTACCCACGTTTCCACAGTTGGGCCAAATCATTCACATTGCTTAAAGGAACACGCCACTATTTTTGAAAATAGAGTTAAACAGTTGAGTTTTACCATTTTTGAATCCATTCAGCCGATCTCCAGGTCTGGCGGTAGCACTTTTAGCATAGCTTAGCATAGATCATTGAATCTGATTAGACCGTTAGCATCTCGCTCAAAAAATGACCAAAGAGTTTAGATATTTTTCCTATTTAAAACTTGACTCTTCTGTAGTTACATCGTGTACTAAGACCGACGGAAAATGAAAAGTTGCGATTTTCTAGGCTGATATGGCTAGGAACTATACTCTCATTCCTGCGTAATAATCAAGGAACTTTGCTGCCGTCGCATGGGTGTAGCTGGTGCAATGATATTACACAGCGCCTGAAAATAGTCCCCAGCACGCTCCCTGTGCAAGCAGGTTGTCACGTTGGTTATGTTGACGGAAGTTAGCCTATTTTCAGGAGCTGCGTAATATCATTGCGCCAGCTGCACCCATGGTACAGCAGCAAAGCTCCTTGATTATTACGCAGGAATGAGAGTATAGTTCCTAGCCATATCAGCCTAGAAAATCGCAACTTTTCATTTTCCGTCGGTCTTAGTACACGATGTAACTACAGAAGAGTCAAGTTTTAAATAGGAAAAATATCTAAACTCTTTGGTCATTTTTTGAGCGAGATGCTAACGGTCTAATCAGATTCAATGATCTATGCTAAGCTATGCTAAAAGTGCTACCGCCAGACCCGGAGATCGGCTGAATGGATTCGAAAATGGTAAAACTCAACTGTTTAACTCTAGGGGAGTTGGAAAATGAGCCGATTTTCAAAAATAGTGGCATGTTCCTTTAACCGTTTCATTCTGTGGCAATATCTCACATCCATGGGCGTCGGAAGCAAAAAAAAATATGGGTGTGTCCTCCCCCAGAAAATTTTTACTGGAGTAGATGCCATTTATATTAAGTGCAAATAGCCTGCTTTGTTTACTAATTTACTAAATGTCTGGTTGGGCCAGACACAATTACAGAAGACACCAAATTATTTACAGCTGCAATAGCGTAGGGGTAAGGCACATGGCATAAAGTTTTGAAGCAAATCAACACGAGGTTCGAATCTGCCTTTTGCCGAACCTGCTCTACTCCCTTTTCCCATCACATATCAGATCAGAAAGGCATTTATTTTCAATAAAAATTAAGAAAATATTGGAAATAAAGCATCTAATGTGTGTTTAATAATAAAGTGTTTATCGGTTAGGATTAGGTGAATAGACATGCGCTGAATTAGAGATGGTAAAAGCCAGTGGTTCCAATATCATTGGTCTTAAAAAGTGGGTGGGTCTTGTCCCACCCACATACAATGTTTTCGACGCCCATGCTCACATCTCACAATTCTGGCTTTTTTCTCCCTATAGAGTGGTGCAGGTATAACCTCACTTTTGTAGGCCAACCGGCAGTTAGCATCGCACTGGTTCCCTCGAGAAAAACCCAATAGGATTTTCCCATAGGCTTTTTTCCCATCAACAAAAGTTTATGATACTTACACGTTTTGTCCATCAGGATAATTATCACAGATGAACACAACTTTTATGAATTTTGAAGCCTAAATGCAGTCGCCAGAAGTAAAAAGCTAAAGATAAGCTATAAACGAACTACACCACAGTCCCATGATTTCAACGTCACCATCACTAAGCTTCCGACAACTCTTTCAGTTTTTGTCTCAAAATATTTTCCCAGAACATTTGAGTTAGACTAGTTTATAACAGCACAATTTTGAGCATAATGAGGCTGTAAAAGCGGACTGAGTTTACCTTTTTGCCGTAATGACGTTTAATCTCCTCGACAGCTTCTGTAGTCCCATTTAGCCACTTGTTAGCAACCGCCTTTTTCAAGACATATAACAGCTTCAAAAAAATAACCCGAGTGGGGTAATACTGCTGTATTTTATGTTGTAGAATAAAACGTGAAAGTGTCTTGAGCTTGTGTTCACCACAGACCTTATTTCAGCCATTTAAACAAAATCCCATTCAAAAAACCCATTGACTTCAGTACGAGGGAACCGGAAGTGCTAAGATGCTAACTCGCTTCCGCGTTTTGGCCTACAAAGTGATGTCATACCTGCAGGACTCTATTGCAAGTTTATATCTCGCAATTCTGACTTGTTTCTCACAATTGTAAGTTTATCTTGCAATTCTGATTTTTTTCACAATTGTATATTTGCGAGTTATAAAGTCCAATTCGGAGGTAATAAACAGCTCACAATTCTGATATTTTCTTGTAATTGTGAATTTCTGACTTTATAATCCCGAGTGCCGACATCACTACACGCATTCCATCAGCACGGTTAGCCAACCATGCTGAGAATTCCAGGCCGAAAACGGTTTGTAATCGTGCCGTCCTGAACCATGCTCAAGTAGAAATGTAACTGGAACCGTTAATACTGTTCTTAAAACCGTACGGCCTGACAGTGGAGAAGCAGCTAATGGTCCGGGTTTAGATCGGTGTGTTAATAATTTGGTCATTCTAAACCCTGGATTATTTCACACTGTTCATATTTACCCTGGGTTAGTAATTATGGTTATTCAGGTTTCATGATTTTAAACTAGGGCTGCACGATATTGGAAAAAAAAACTTACATTACGATATTTAGTTTTTCTGCTATATATATTGCGATATAAAAACAATTTCAAAAGATGATTTAAATAGATTTATTTGAAAATAATGAATCATTCTAGAATAATTGGCATAAAGTTTTGAAGCAAATCAACACGAGGTTCGAATCTGCCTTTTGCCGAACCTGCTCTACTCCCTCTTCCCATCTACAAAAGTCATTTTCTCTTTCTCTTTTGTTGTTTGATCACCATTGGTGAAACAAACAGCTGCGGGTACATAAGGCTGCTGTCCCTTTAAGACAAATGCACGGACCAAATATAAATGACACTCGTCTGTTTTCTTTCTCAATTGTTTACCACACATAACCGACTCTGGTTACGAGGATACTTGCAGAGACGGGCATTTTGACTTAATTTTGCGTGCACGTTTAAGCTCAAAAGAAAATGAAGTCAAAATGCCCGCGTGCTGTTTTCTGTGCGCACAATGAATTCGGTGTTCACATGTTGTCTGCGTGGCTCTGTGTGTGCGCACAGAAAACAGCGCGCAAGTTCTCTTCTGCTTAATGCCTGACTCAACTTAAAAACACATGCAAATGATAAACTTTCACTCTATGATGGTTAAACTTTGCAATTAATCCATGAATCACGTGCGTTCTGAACCAGGGAGCAGTTCTTGACATCGCACATCCTGCAATGTGACTATCGCGGATGCACACATCGCCAGTTCGATGCTAAAATGATATATCGTGAAGCCCTATTTTAAACCACGCATTTGAATATCCAACACATATTCTGTGTGTAAGCATTTACTGAGTGAGAGTTTTTGCAGATTTTTTGCACCACAGAAGCAGGTTTTGATGATGGGACTAACAATTTCCAAAATTTCAAACGTTGTGAAACACTTTTTGATAACGTTTTACTTGTTTTCCAGACGTGGTTGGTGAGACAGATGGAGTGAAGTCAGTGTCAGTATCAGTGACAGAGGGAGATCCTGTCACTCTACGCACTGATGCTGAAATGCACAAAGATGCTCTGATGCTGTGGAGGTTTGGAGATAAAGGCCTCCTCCTGGGTAAAATCGATGTTGAAACTAACAAGAGCTCATTAACCGAAGCTGATGAGAGATTCAAAGACAGACTGACGCTGGATCATCAGACTGGATCTCTGACCATCACAAACACCAGAACCACAGACTCTGGACTTTATGAACTACAGATCAGAGGCATTGAGAGCTCACAGCAATTCCTTCTTTCTGTCAATGGTGAGGAACTGAAAAATCTTTCAATGTAATGGCATACAGTTTTATTAGCATATATTTGAAGGCATATCAGATCATCACATTGACTGACACCTTGACTGTCTCCCTTTATAGCTGTCCCAGGTCTGTCTTCAGGTGCTGTAGCAGGGATAGTTGTTGGTGTTTTAGTTCCTGTTCTGCTGCTCGTGGCTGCAGCTTTTGCTCTGATGAACTATCGCCACAAGATCTCTAAATTAGAAGAGCAAATGAGTAAGTATTATATACTTTAAACAGGATTTTCATCTCCTCCAAATAGGGCTGGGCGATATGGCCAAAAAATCATATCTCGGTATTTTTTGGTTGAATGGCGATACACAGTATATATCCCGGTATTTTCTACATTTTTCTATTTGGATAAAAAATTGTTTTTATTTATTTTAATAATAATTCAATAATAATCACATTCTGCCCAGTGATGTCCTAAAAACAATGTTGATATTGAAGGCTATAAACAAATACAGTGAATGTAATGTAGGCTATGCAATATAGTATGTGCAAAAAGGGGGTTAAAATCACAATACATTCTAACATTGTAACATTACAATCTAAAAACAAAATGAATAATTCACTAAACTAAAGCATATTAGCCTACATTTGATTACCCCACTATAATGGGCACTTTCATAAAAATATACTTACTTGTAGGTTTAAAATTCCACATGGCACATTTATTGTCCAACAACAAATATTTTAGAAATATGTATACTTTAGTCAGAATTATTCCGTTCCTATTCTATTGTGCTCCGTCTGTTTGGCGCGAATGCACGCGGCGGCGCTTATTCACGGAAGCCTGAATGTTAGCTGAGATTCACTTGCAGAAGGCTCGTCCTCTCCGGACAGCAAAATGGACATATTTGCATGACTTTCTAACATTTACAGATGGAGAATATACACTCACCTAAAGGATTATTAGGAACACCTGTTCAATTTCTCATTAATGCAATTATCTAATCAACCAATCACATGGCAGTTGCTTCAATGCATTTAGGGGTGTGGTCCTGGTCAAGACAATCTCCTGAACTCCAAACTGAATGTCAGAATGGGAAAGAAAGGTGATTTAAGCAATTTTGAGCGTGGCATGGTTGTTGGTGCCAGACGGGCCGGTCTGAGTATTTCACAATCTGCTCAGTTACTGGGATTTTCACGCACAACCATTTCTAGAGTTTACAAAGAATGGTGTGAAAAGGGAAAAACATCCAGTATGCGGCAGTCCTGTGGGCGAAAATGCCTTGTTGATGCTAGAGGTCAGAGGAGAATGGGCCGACTGATTCAAGCTGATAGAAGAGCAACTTTGACTGAAATAACCACTCGTTACAACCGAGGTATGCAGCAAAGCATTTGTGAAGCCACAACACGCACAACCTTGAGGCGGATGGGCTACAACAGCAGAAGACCCCACCGGGTACCACTCATCTCCACTACAAATAGGAAAAAGAGGCTACAATTTGCACGAGCTCACCAAAATTGGACAGTTGAAGACTGGAAAAATGTTGCCTGGTCTGATGAGTCTCGATTTCTGTTGAGACATTCAGATGGTAGAGTCAGAATTTGGCATAAACAGAATGAGAACATGGATCCATCATGCCTTGTTACCACTGTGCAGGCTGGTGGTGGTGGTGTAATGGTGTGGGGGATGTTTTCTTGGCACACTTTAGGCCCCTTAGTGCCAATTGGGCATCGTTTAAATGCCACGGCCTACCTGAGCATTGTTTCTGACCATGTCCATCCCTTTATGACCACCATGTACCCATCCTCTGATGGCTACTTCCAGCAGGATAATGCACCATGTCACAAAGCTCGAATCATTTCAAATTGGTTTCTTGAACATGACAATGAGTTCACTGTACTAAAATGGCCCCCACAGTCACCAGATCTCAACCCAATAGAGCATCTTTGGGATGTGGTGGAACGGGAGCTTCGTGCCCTGGATGTGCATCCCACAAATCTCCATCAACTGCAAGATGCTATCCTATCAATATGGGCCAACATTTCTAAAGAATGCTTTCAGCACCTTGTTGAATCAATACCACGTAGAATTAAGGCAGTTCTGAAGGCGAAAGGGGGTCAAACACAGTATTAGTATGGTGTTCCTAATAATCCTTTAGGTGAGTGTACCTGTGAAATGTAAGTTATGCACTGAGGAAAGCACCGCATTTCAAACGCATTAAACACAGCAAGTATTTATCTGTCTGTCAGCACAAGCCTATCTCTCAGAGCATCTGACAGGGCAAGCTGCTTTAAACTATACGCGTTAACTATATCTTACCAGTTATTTTGAAGCCTTTAATATAAAGCATGTGTCATGTTTAGGACAAGTTGTATCATGCACTTTCCCTGCATCAGCTCACTCTGCCTACTCCGCTATTTTTCAAATGCGCTCGTATCAATCTACTATATATCGATATAAACGGTATTGCCTCATTCCATATAGTTTCTAAAAAATATATCGCTATATTGTACAAACTCGATATACCGCCCAGCGCTACCTCCAAACCAAATTTTAATTGATGTTCATTATATTCCTTATTTTGGATTACTTGTTTTTCAATTTCTTTTAAAATCCAGCTACTCTGAAACTGTACTTTGACAAGCTACTTATAAGTTAAAGTAGTTAAGACACTGTCAAGCTACCTTTCTGAAAAGTTAGTTAGCTACACTACAAGTTACTATCAAAAAGTAGCTAGCTACATTAAAGGGTTAGTTCACCCAAAAATGAAAATTCTGTCATTAATTCCTCCCCCTCATGTCGTTCCAAACCCGTAAGACCTTCGTTCATCTTCAGAACACAAATGAAGATATTTTTGATGAAGTCCGAGAGTTTTCTGACCCCTACATAGACAGCAATTTAATTAACACTTTCAAGGCCCAGAAAGGGAGTAAAAACATAGTTAAAATCGTTCATGTGACTCAAAAAGTAAAAATTTACTGAACTTTGTAGTGTTACAACAACCCATTCCAACTACTATTCACTCAAAATGAAAATTCTGCCATCATTTACTCGAGTCATTTTGTTTCAAACATGCTTTTTTCAATACAACATTTCATAGTGACAACCGTTCAAGCTTTAAAATGAAAAGGACCATAAATGCACCATCATTTTTTCCAAGCAAAAAGTCTTCTAGCGTCAGATGATAACTTTGTGTAATGAACACTGTTATTCAACTGATAATCTTCCTCTTCCCCAATGTTCTGCCAAAATTGTTAATGTGCTGCTGTAGGATTTACATCCTTGACACTAAATGGCATTTGTTAAATATGTCATAGCAAAGCACAATGATCAACTGTGAGTGTGCAGAAAAGAGAATGAGATTTGAGATGTGTGGCATTACCTGCAATTTTTCAGTCTGTTTGTCAACCAGAAGACTTGAAATATAGCATGAGTCATATGGACTTTATGGTGTGGTTAGTATGAATGTATGTACAGTAATTGAGATGTCCACCTGCACACTTATGAACATTTCTCTGTTTCTCTGTGTAGCTGTGAAAGGCGAAAAGAAGGAAGAGACAGTGATAGAGGGAGGTTCTGTCACTCTATGCACTGGTCTTACTGAAATACTGAATAATGATACGATAGAGTGGTGCTATGAAGCTGAAAACAATCACATTGCTGAAATCAATGGAGGAACCAGAATGCGATCTACATTGGATGGTATTGATGGGAGATTCAGAAGCAAACTGAGGCTGGATGAGAATAATGGAGATCTCTCAATCAGTAACATCAGAACCATTCACTCTGGACTCTATATCCTAAAGATCAGCAACAGCATAAGAACCAAATACATACTTACTGTCAATGGTAAAGTATATCAACTCTTCCAATGTGTTAATGATCATGCACTAAGTGAACAGTTTAGATGATCTGAAAATATGAAATGCATGACTTTTGAAATGCATTTTCAAAGTGCTCAGATTTTTAGATAATTTTTTAGATTACTTGCAAGTAGGGCCATGTTATGAATTCATAATGTTATATATACATTATAATATATATATATATATATATAAATATATATAAATATTATAGATAAAGCCTATACAATTAAGAGATTAAATTTGTAATATTGTGTGAATAAATTAGGGATGTTTTGTGGAGAAATAAGTCACATAACGAGAAAAGGCATGATCAGGAATAGATGAAGATTATGGCTGGTTTGACAATATCGATTTTCAAATTTTTATGGATCTTCATTTCTTAAGGCTACATCTTCATTACCAGCGTTTTCAAGCCTTTTCCAAAAGTTGCTCATCCTAAAAATGCTTAAATCACCTTACTCACACATGATGATACTGAGTGGCCATTTACACAACACCGATTTCCATGAAATGTTTATGTCCAGTAAACTACAAAAATGTGAATTTGTGAAAATGGTGACCATGTGCATGCAGTTTCTTTACAAAATGACATCGCCAGCTAATAAGGTTTGGGCATTCATTTACACAACAATGGTGTTTTGGCGGTCTGAAAATGCAAACGTTTAAAAACGTGTTTCAAAGTGCAAGTTTTTAAAAATGATACTTTCATGTAAACTACAAAACCGTGAATTTGTGAAACCAGTGACGTCATGCGCATGCGTATTACGTGTTCAGTCTTTATAGGCGCATAGTAGGGGTGTAACGCTATACAAAACTGATGGTTCGGTACGTACCTCAGTTTTGAAGTCACAGTTCGGCACAGCAGGGGAGATAAAACGAAATATAAAATTGCTTTTTTTATATTAAACAGTGGTTTACTGAACAAATTGTGTCTGTCCTTAAATGAATTCAATTATAACTAAAAGTTTCTTAAAGATAAAAAAAAATGATCTCTGCTAATGCTGTAAACTATATAGGGAGCCCTTACTTGCACATTACTAGAATATTAAAGGTTAACACTCCAAAGGTTTAAAGGTTTTACTCCAATTCGTTGTTGAAATATAATCATTTATACACAGCTGTGTGCCAGTGCATCTGTGCCGAGGGTCCCCTCGGTCAGGGAATAGAACAGATGGCAGTGAGACGTGTCCGGGGCGGCAAACAGATCTACCTGTGCGGTCCCGAAGCGCCTCCAGATCAGCTGGACCGCCTGGGGGTGGAGTCTCCACTCTCCCGGGAGCGCTTGCTGATGTGAGCAGGCCCGGAATGTGAGTGGCGCGAAGCGACCTCAGATGCTTCTGACTCCAAAGGAGGAGATGGCGGGCGAGTTGTGACATGCGACGGGAGCGTAGACCACCCTGTTTGTTGATGTACGCAGCGGCCGCAGTGCTGTCCTTTCGGACCAGTACGTGCTTGCCTCGTAGCAGCCCTTTGAGGCGGCCCAGCGCAAGACGTACTGCTAACAACTCGAGGCAGTTGATGTGCCATTGCAGTTGAGGCCCTGTCCACAGACCCGAGACTGCATGCCCGTTGTATGGGGCCCCCCAAACGGTGGCAGAAGCGTCCGTGAATAGCACAGCATGCCTGGACACTTGTTCTAAGGGGACACCTGCCCATAGAAACGAAGGGTCTGACCACGGGCTGAAGGTTTGGCGGCACCTCTGTGTGATGACCACACGGAGTGAGCCGCTCTGCCATGCCCATCTCAGGACTCGGTCATGTAGCCAGTGTTGAAGCGGCCTCATATGACGCAATCCGAGCGGTGTTACTGCGGTTGCCATATGCCCCAGGAGCCTCTGAAAATGTTTCAGTGGGACCGCTGTTCTGCGTCTGAGCAGTTCAAGCAGTTCAACACCGACTGGACGCTCTGTGAGGTGCGCTGTCAGAGTCCAACTCCATACCGAGAAAAGAGATCCTCTGCACGAGGGAGAGTTTGCTCTTTTCCCAGTTGACCCGAAGGCCCAACTGACTGAGGTGACTGAGCACCATGTCCCTGTGTTCGCACAACTGATAGTTGAGGATAGTTGACGAACACCACGCTCTCTCATGGGAGCAATGACCGCCTCCACGACCTTCATGAAGACATGGGGCAACAGGGACAGCCCGAAGGGCAGGACCCTTTACTGATATGCCCGTCCCTCGAGCGCAAAGCGTAGGAACGGTCTGTGTCGAGGGAGAATCGAGCAGTATGTTGAATGTAACCGACTGAAAGGGAACTGCTGTTTTAGGGTATGTTTACACGACAACGATGTACAAGAAACGGAAGCTTTCCTAGCTTTTTTGCACGTGAAGATGACATTGTTGTTAAAGCGATCCCCGTTTACACGGCTTCACGAAAATGACTAAAAACACTGTATTAATCCCAGGCCAGTAGTTGGGGATGTCGCTTTATAAAGAAACACTACACGCCTATAGTCTGAACATGTTAAAAAAGGCCTAAAAAATGAGAGAAATAGATGGTTCTGCTCATGAATGTCTAGTTTACTTGCACCCTTACGGGAAGATACAAAATAAAAATGAAGTTCCTGTTTAGGAACATGCCAAAATAGTTTTAAAAAATCTCATCTAAATGTATGTGATGTTGAAAATGCAAACAAAATTCATTCAAACATTTGATTTTCTGTATTTCTCTTTTTCTGTGTGGTGCTGTGACATGAAGTGAGTTCAGTATCAGTGGAGGCGGGATGTCTTGTCCTTCTCCAGACTGGTGCTGAAATAAAGACAGGTGATCTAGTACTGTGGACGCTTGGAGCTACAAACTGCCTCGTTGTTAAAGCTGATTCAAGAACAACTGATATTGGTGAGAGATTCATAGACAGAGTGGAGTTGAACAAGATGACTGGATCTCTGACCATCAAAAACATCAGAACAAATGACGCTGGACATTATAAACTACAGATCATCAACAGCGAACAGACCACATTCAGGAGATTCAATGTGACTGTCACTGGTGAGTAGAACAACATTCATTATAATGACTATATATTTATTTATACAACAACAGTCCTCAGCAGTGTTCCAACATTGTGTTCCACTTGTCTGTGTTTGCTTGTTTCGGATTATATGAGCAGTGCGAATCACTAAGGATGTTTTTTTATTCAAGTTTTTACAATTCAAAAACATTTTTGTAATGAAAATTATTTTTATTACATTTAAAAATTGCTAAATTGCTAACAAGTGTAACTACTGCATAAAGTTTGTTGGGACAAACTTTGATGTTGGCTTGATAAAGCTGTATGAAAGTCTGAAAGTTTTATAAGCTTTTTTTTTTGTGAAGTTGAAAGAAAGAAAGACATTGCAAGTATGAATTAGCATGTTTTATTAGAATGTTTTAACAGGTTGCTAGCATGAATTAACATGTTGCTAACATTTTTTAACATGTTTTTAGCATGATTTAACATGTTTTTAGCATTGTTTATCATGTTGCTAACATGTTTTAGCAGGCTGTTAGCATGAATTAACATATTGTTAGCATGTTTTAGTATGCTTTTAGCATTAATTACCATGTTGCTAACATGTTTTAACATGTTGCTAACATGATTTAGCGTGTTGCTAACATGTTTTAGCAGGCTGCTAGCATGAATTAGCATGTTGCTAGCATGTAGTGAAAATTAGCAAGTGTAACTGCTGCGTAAAATTTGTTGAGACAAACTTTGATGTTGGCTTGATAAAGCCGTATGAAAGTTTGAAAGTTTTATAACACCGTGTCTACACCGGACGCGAGCGGCGTGATGCGACGCGACACGACAAAAGACAATATGACCCATTATAATCTGTGATGTTGTCTACACTGGATGCGGCGCGGCGTGGCGCGACGCGACACAACAAATCCCCAACAGTAAACTGATGCCTTGTTCTATTTATGATGTACTGACATGAAGGACAAATGCTTTGTAACGGTCACTTTGTCGCGTCCAGTTTAGACATCTTCTAGCTGTTGTGGCGCAATGTGGCGCGGCGCGTCAGCGGCTGCGTCCGGTGTAGACACGGTGTAAGCTGTAAATTTAGTGAAGTTGAAAGAGAAAGAAAGACATTGTTAGTATGAATTAGCATGTTTTGTTAGAATGTTTAAACAAGTTGCTCACATGAATTAGCATGTTGCTAACATTTTTTAACATGTTGTTAGCATTATTTAACATGTTGATAGGATGATTTATCATGTTGATAACATGTTTTAGCAGGCTGTTAGCATGAATTAACATGTTTGCTAGCATGCTAACATTAATTAACATGTTGCTAGCATGTTTTAACACATTGCTAACATGAATTATGTTGCTGGCATGTTTTAGTACGCTTCTAGCATTAATTGCCATGTTGAAAACATGTTTTAACATGTTGCTTGCATGATTTAGCATGTTTTCAAGCCAGCATAATTATTTCTTAAGTGTCTGTTCTGTAAGCATTAAAGGGGTCATAACACACACAGTTTCTGCCAATCTCATGTTTGTCTTTAATACCTATAGAGTAGTATTGCATCCTTTATATCTCCAAAGAGTCTTTAGTTTTATCATATTTATAAAAGACAGATACGCTGAACCGATTCTTTACGAAAATAGCCAAACTCGTGAAGGCGTGCAGTGGGCAGACCTAAAGAATCTCGAGCACACACACTCTCTGGATAACTTTCGATTCACTATACGTTCGTGTTGTTTACATTATATGCACTTGCGTGCCGATTGCCAACAAAACACACACATTTGATGCAGTTTCACTCACCGCCTGCGGTTTCGACTCATGACCTCCGAACTCCGTTGCTGCTCCGTAAAAACAAACTGCATCCACTGTTTCCTTAAAGCTGGGTTAATTGGGAATCTGGGTTATCTTTCCCTCACAACCAGAAACACACTTCTTTAGTGACAATAGTTTATTTTGTGGTCTAAAAACAAAATGACAGCGCTGCCGACGGCTCCTGTAACCCGAACGAAGCTCGTTGATGGGCACGCTCTTGCTCTCGCTCTGGTTGATGTGTGCACTCACTCATCCGGGAGAAGTGCCCATACAAGATTTTCGCCCTTTATGACGTCATACAGGGCCATACTAAAAAAAAACTTTCTGAAACTTGTTCGAATCCTGAAGGAGTTTGTTGGGCACAGAAATACTCCGTCATATGTCCAACTAATTTTTTGAAATTTTGGCCATGTTTAGCATGAGAATCCAACTCTTTAACAGTGTAAATAAGTCAGAATGCATGAAATAGCATTAGACCCCCCCCTTTAAGTAAGGCAGAATGTACAGTCAGCTGGTTATTATAACAAAGCAAACCCCAATAAGAACTGTTCCTGTTCAGTTATCACAGTTGTCAATAGCTAAAACGGTCAAAACACCACAAAAGTAGTCCTGAAGATGCTGTTTGTGAGCAAAAATTTAAGTCTGATCATTTTTCCCTCCCAAGTATGAAGTCTCAGTATCCTACTATAAGGCTGTGTTCACACTTGCCAGGTTTGGTTGGATTAAAACGAACCCTGTTGCAATTGCTCTGTTAGTGCAGGTCATTTGGATAAATATGAACTCTGATGCGCACCAAACAAGCGGACCAAAGACATGTAAACAAACCAAAAACAGGAAGATGAGACCCTAAAAAGGTCAGAATGCTCACGTATACCTGTTTTTTTCTCGTCATAGTTGTGATGTTACCCATCACAGTTCGGTACAGGCATCAGAACTGCGTCTCCTCGCAGCAGATCTTCATTTGTGTGTGTGATGGAGGGATTCCTGCTGTTTTGACTCCTTTACACATTTTATAAGCGCTTCACGAGTTCTCAGCTCAAAATACCGTCATATTTTGGTGTTAAAATGCCAATGTGAACGCTAAGCGGACCAGGACTAAATGTGTTTTTTTTTTTTTTTGGTCTGGACCAAATGAACCAAGCGAATCGAACTACAAGTGTGAACACTCCCTGATATTTTTCCTTAAGGTTTTCATGGATCTATAGTAATTCATATTGTAAAAATATTAGCTATATATATTTTTAAATTTTTTTGTTGTTTTCAGTATGTTTAGAAACCTGTAACATCATCCATATGTAGACATAAATTCAGCATTTCTTTCTCTTATTTTAATTTCTGTGATTGTCTCTTTAATTTCTGTCAGATTCCTCAGGAAACCAAGTGAATGAAGAAGCGACTGTAGTGACGCCACTGATGAATGGAGATGGTCCTGATGGAGGGAATGAGCAGCAGGTGACGAGTTCAGTTTGATGAGATAAGACACGCCCACCAGTGTCAATCACTGTGACATCATCAACAATCAAGCTCAAAAACATAATTTCTACTTTTATGAAAGTGATAAATGAACCCGTGTGCTGGAAAAAGTTGGAATAAATTCTTGTGTGATGAGCACGAGTAACAGCAGTTTACAGGAGATGCGTGTTCAGCCGAGATACTCCTACACTAATCTCACTAATCTCATTTTAGCCATTTGCTGTCCACATGCCGGAAATGCATTGCATTGTTGTCTGTGGAGCAGCAGGAAGTGTGACACTCAAATGATCTGTGGTGCCACAGTTACCAAACATCAGTACTGGGAAAGCTGTGATCAAACCTATCAAACCTCGATACATTTTTCACTACATCAGTCAAGGTGGTGCAGAAACAGCCAAACACTGAACAATTTGACACTCAAAACACTCAATTGATTGTGACAGTTTCAGGCGTGTTTTATCTTGTGCATTACAGTGAGAGTGATTTTTTTTAATTTTTTTATGACAAACTTGTCAGACACATCCCTCATTAACTGACGCTGGTATGACATGGTTCACTCTTAAAAATAAAGGTTTCATAAGTAGGTTTTTGCAGTGATGCCATAGAAGAACAATTTTTGGTTGCCTAAAGAACCTTTAAGTGAACTGTCCTTAAAAGAGCCTTTTTTATTATTATTTTAAAAATCAAAAGAATTTTCTTCCACTATAAAGAACCTTTTGTGGAATGGAAAGGTTCTATGGATGTTAAAGGCTTAGTTCACCCAAAAATGAAAATTCTGTCATTAATTCCTCCCCCTCATGTCGTTCCAAACCCGTAAGATCTTCGTTCATCTTCCAGAACACAAATGAAGATATTTTAATGAAATCTGAGCTATTTCCCTCCGTTGACAGATATGCACCAGTTTGATGCTTCAAAAAGTTCATAAAGAGATCGTAAAACTTAATCCATATGAATTGAGCGGTTTAGTCCAAATGTTCTGAAGAGACTCAATCGTTTTATATGATGAACAGATTGAATTTAGACCTTTATTCACATATAAACATTGATCAGCGAACATAAACAGAAGCTTCTTCAAGGAACAACAGATGACATTAAAGGACCTTTAACATCCATAGAACATTTATTGTGGAAGAAAATTATTTCTCATGTTGTTTATATACATATTAGTGTTTTATCTTATGTAGTGTGTTGTGTTCCCTTGTAAAGTAGTAAAGCAAGAGAATGTAAAATAATGTATCAGTATGATGTTAAGCAATAATTTTCCATATCATGTGTTTTTGTATGGTATTCTCTGGTGAAAATATATTTATTATTTCTGATTATTTACTCTCTGTGTGCAATGTTTGACCTGTAATATTAATGAAATGCACACAAAAGCCCTGTTATTCCAATTTAATATTTTTAAATTGCATTTATTTTCTGTATTATGTTATATTTTATGTTAAAAGTGATCCATTTGTTGTAAGCCATGATTATTGTTTAGTATGGACAGAATGTCAAAATTAGGCAAAATTCAGAATTGAAGTAGTTAGCATTCAAAGATTTTTTTTCTCTCTTTTTTTTATTTTTATTTATTTTTTTTACTTTTTCTAGTTAAAAAAAAAAGTTAATTATCAGGCTACATTTTTTTTTTTTAACTCAACTTCATTTCCTAATTTTTTTTAACCTTATCTTTTGATTTTTATTTTTTTGTCAGTCAGAGTTGGTATAAAATCCTCTCTGTTAGTCTTCAGTGACGCTGCATTCACATGGGGTGTCGGCGTCAATGCTTCTCATTTACTTTGAATGGGTGACGTCATGCGTTGCCGAACTGAATTGTGGGTTTTCAACTTTTCAAGCGTCAACGCAAGCATCAGCCAATCAGATCGCCTATGCAAATACCCTGTGCAGACGCTAGCCAATTGCGTTCATACAACACCGGAAAAGTAGCATGATTGGCTGTTGTCACTATGACGGTCGCGTCAGCACGAAGCTTTAGACACGCCCTCCGTCAAGCGTTGACACCGATGCCCCGTGTGAATGCAGCATGAGTTTTGTTAACAGATGTCGCTGTCAGGCAGGTGGGTGTAGTTTTGAAAAAAGATATTGCAGAAAATGAAGTATACCCAGGGCTGTACTCAGTGTCCGAATTCACTCACTCGTTTTTATTCCCTCCTTCAAGTGGACTATATTAGTGGAGTAATGTAGGGAATAGTGAATGAGGGTATAGGGGGCGATTTCGAACACAGCACTAGTCTCTTAATGAGTCATGGGTGTGTTTTGGGTGTATTCTCCCATTCCCTTTGAAAGCCAGATAGGCGCTTTCAAAACACTGCTTCATTAAGCTTCAAAACCTTTACGAATCTTTTGTTTCGAATCAGTGGTTCAGAGCGTGTATAAAATTGCCAAAGTCACGTGATTTCAGCAAACGAGGCTTCGTTATGAAACATTTTGAAATTTCAGTGATTCACCGCTGGGGGGGCGATGATCTCTGTGAACCTATGAATCATGCGGAGTCACTGAGATCAGTGACGAATCATTGAACAAGTGTCTATTACCTGAGTATGAAATGTCTATTTCCTGATGAGTTTTATACATTGTACGTTATACATATAATAGTAGTTGATGTTTAGCTGACCCACCTATGCAGTTTTTGTTGCATTTACACTGTTCTGTCCAGTGTGTGATGTTTTGAACGCTTCAAAACAGTGAATCATTTTGCAAAGCAATTGATTCAAAGCTTTGAAAAGCTTCATTTCTCCCATCACTAGAATGAGGGTTAAGTTTAAGACATGCCCACAAGTGCCAATCACTGTCACATCATGATTAGGGAGTGGGTGTGGCCTAATGGTTAGAGAGTCAGACTTATAACCTGAAAGTCATGGGTTCGAGTCTCATCACCGGCAGGAAATGTAAGTGGGCGGAGTGAATGAACAGTGCTCTCTTCCACTCTCGTTACCCACAACTGAGGTTCCCTTGAGCAAGGCACCTAACCCCCAAATGCTTCCCGGGCGCCGCAGCAAAAATGGCTGCCCACTGCTTCAGTAGGTGGAGAGTAGGTGTATTTTGTGGCTGTTCGAACGCATTCGGCCACATGAGCGTTTACACTACGAAAACAATCCAGTCAAATGTGTTTTCGACTACCTCTGGAAGTGGTCGAAAATGGACAAGCTCAAAATGTTTTAGACCCCGTTTACACCTGTATTTAGCGTCGTCCACTTGTGATCCGGTCAACCAAAACGTATCTTAATACCAGGTGGTATTGTTTACAAGTGTGAGTGAGTGAGTGTGTGAATGTTTGTGGTCCCTGTGATAAACTGGCTATCCATCCAGAGTCACTGGGATGAACTCCAGTATCCCTACGACACTACAGAGGACAAGCCGTTTGGAGAACGAATGGATGGATGTTCTGTAGTGAATGTTTCTTGGTCCTCTAACCAGATCGGAATGTCAAATTGTTCATTGATTGCCCTTCTATCAAAATGATGCAAATTTTTTTCACTTTTGCTCACTACTATACTTAAAGAACCGTAGTATGAGACCACATTGTGTTATTATGGATTATTCACTTGCTTGCATTATTCTCATCTGGAAGTCGTTTGAATAAATGTTCACATAAAGCTATTAATCTTCTATGTCTATGATCTTTTTTTCATCTGATTATTAATGTCCTCCTGACCTAGTAGAAAATTCAGTTCACTGATACAGCTGTTTCTTGTTTGATATACTTTTGTATGTGAATTGTTTATATTTTTTATCAAGCCATGTGAAATCTGTTGGTTCATACTGTATTATATATGACAAAATCAAATCATCAACAGCAAACAGACCACATTCAGGAGATTAAATGTGACTGGTGAGTAGTACATCATTTATTATAATGACTATATATTTATTTATACGACCATTCCAGTCCTCGAATCTGAAGAGGCTCTCCCAGACTTTGGATTAGTTCACCCAAAAATGAAAATTAGCCCATGATTTACTCACCCTCAAGTCATCCTAGGTGTATATGACATTCTTCTTTCTGACGAATACAATCTGAGTTATATTAAAAATGTCCTGGCTCATCCAAGCTTTATAATGGCAGTGAATGGCTGTTTCTGTTTTGAAGTCCATAAAAGTGCATTTATCCATCATAAAAGTGCTCCACATGCCTCCGGGGGTTTAATAAAGGCCTTCTGAAGCAAAGCGATGCGTTTGTGTGAGAAAAATATCCATATTTAAAACTTTATAAACTAAAATAACTAGCTTCCGTCAGACGGCCGTACACATCGATTTACGGCAAAAGAGTAACCCCTGACCTGATGCATGCGTATTGATGAACGTGGAAGCACAGATGATAGAGCAAAACAAAACACCGGTCATGAATTAGAGTCTAAAACGAGAATTTTTAAAGAGAAATGCCGGAGGATTTCGATATAAGAGAAGAGGGGCTTGAGTTTGTTGCCCAGCACTATTTGTTTGAACTGCGAGAGGCGTCAAAGCTTGCGATACTCCTACATCCTGCGTCATTCATCTCGTCAGGGGTTACTCTTTTGCCATAAGTTGACTTGCGTAGGCCGTCTACCGGAAGCTAGTTATTTTATTTTTTAAAGTTTTAAATATGGATATTTTTCTTACACATCACTTCACTTCAGAAGGCCTTTATTAACCCCCCCGGAGCCTTGTGGAGCACTTTTATGATGGATAGATGCACTTGTATGGACTTCAAAACAGATCAGCTGTTAAAGCTTCGTAATTTATTAGACCTGAACCTTTTAAATGCTTTTTGTTTGGAACAGACCCAAATTTAAGTCTTTATTCACTGATAATCTTCCCCTCTATCCACCTTATCTGTTTGTTTGTTTTTTGAGGACATTTGAGGAAAAGCATCTGTTGCAATTCATATTGTAATGTAATATATTGTCATATTGTAATATTTCAGGTGCATTTGTAGCAAAACTGTTTCTTTCTCTTATTTTTTTTCTGTTTTTAATTTCTGTCTTTGTCTCTGTTTTCTTTCAGAATCCTCAGGAAACCGAATGAATGAATTAAGCGACTGTAGTGACGTCGGAATACTGAATCTATTTTTGTGCAAGTGAGATGAGTAAATGCATGTTCATATTTAATCTAGAACATCATGTTTACACAACGCCTCTGCACTCACTCCTGATTTCTCTCAACATGAGGCCAGGAGAGCTGTAAGTCAAAAAAATGGAAAAATAAAGTAACTACATTACTTATTTGAAAAAGTAACTTTAAATTTTAAAAAAAGTAATCTGATTACATAACTTCATACACATGCTTGGCCATAAGGGGGAGACAAATCAGCGTCATGTCCATTAGAATCATTGCTGTTTGGAAAGAATAAGAGTTTGCTTAAATCCTATTTAGTAAATGATAACAATTTTGGATATGTAGGAGAATTCCAGGTTTTCTTTTCTTTTTTCACAAACAGTTTGTCCAGCCATCAGATCAAACCACAGCTGTACAGATGTAAACAACTGAGAGCACAGCAGGTTTCACGTATCCCATGAATTCAGTGAATCACATCCACACACAACTGCTATTTGAACTGTATTGTTTTGTGATGTTATAAATGTGGACAGGAGAAAAGAGAAAAACACAAGCTCCACACGCTTTGTAACACCAAATCTTTATTAAAATTCACCAAAAATGCAGATCAATCACCTCTGTGGGAGTCATTTCAAGGGTGCAAGAGAAACAAAAGCGTTTATCGAGATCATTCTATGCCATCATTTGTGTTGCTAATTATTATTTTGATTAAAGTAATTATGTTTAAAGCCATGTATTTAATAGATCAATCAAAATGGTCAAAGAGTGCAAAGACAATCTGTTAATAAATAGCTGTGCAAGGAGCAGGAAAGGTGAAGAAAAGCATCAATGTTTTGCTTTATATCTGGACATATCTGGAACTCATCCTTCTGCTCAGCTCATACTGTTGGTCTGATTTTACTCCATGGGTCTGACGGTGGCTTGTAGATCTGATGTCATAAACCAGCACAGCAACAGCAGCCACGCCCACCAGAGCAGAGATGACCAATCGGATCACAGCTTCAGTGAAACCACAACAGTGGATGCAGTCTGAAAAGAAAAATGAATTTAGGGCCCTTCCATATGGTTTTGTGGGTTATTATTTGGAGCTCAAGCATCCAAAGTTTGTATGCACACTTTCCTTGCTTAGCCAAATAACATTAGCTAGGATTGGATGGTTAACAGAAGCAGTTCTAGACTCTTTAAATGGCTCCCTGAGGATTATGTGAGGATTTCTCCATGATGAGTTTTGCCTTGAGTGCATGAGGCACCACACACACACACACACACACACAACTCTGTCTTCTGCTGCCATCTGTTTTCTGTTCCTGTGAAATCACACAAGAAAATGCAAGCAAATGTGCCCCATATATACCCAGCGATGTACCTGAACTCGGCTGATGGAGATCAGTAATGTTGGCATCCTCAGTTTTGTTGACGGTTGAATTGTTCACCACACAAATGGACGACACACAATTTGAGCTTGACGATCTTTCTGATGATGAAGAATATTGTGGAGTCACTGATAATCACACTGACAATCTTTATTTATAATAGATGCATCTATTAAATCTAATTAAAGAAGACAATATCATAACGTGTATTTAATGAATATTGATTTAATATTTATTTTAAACATTGAAATATGCTGTAATTCTCTTACCATAGACAGTAACATTGAAACTCATGTAGCTGGTCTCGCGGCTGACGATTGTTAGTTTATAGAGTCCAGAGTCTGTGTTTGTGGTGTTTGTGATGGGTCAGAGATCCAGTCTGATGATCCAGCTTCTGTCGGTCTCTGAATCTCTCATCATACATAGAGCTGGTTTGCATGAGCCTGTTAAATTCAACTATTCTGGTGCTTCCGAATGCCCACTGTATCAGCAAATATTTATGTATCTCAGTAACATCAGTGTTTAGAGTGACAGAATCTCCCTCCATCACTGACACTGACTTCACTACATCTTTCACATCTAGAGAACAAACAGAAACATGTTTTGTTACAGACTAAGATCATTATGTTGGTTAATAATGACCAAATTACAATTTAAATCTGTATTGTGCAGACATTTTCCCATGATTTGCAGTAAACCAAGATCTCTTATAAGAGATGAATAACACTGAAAGTTCAGGAGTTCAGTGTCAGGTGATGTTTCTTCAGCTCTCACGTTCATGTGCAAACAGAACCGAAACACAAAACACTCATCTGTGGATCAGACTGCAGTTATTGTTGGACTAATTTAAACACCTCTGATTGATCACTATTAAAAAACTTTGCCACAACATGTGATTTCAATGGAATATAATTGACACTTTTCACAACTGCATAATCACAGAAGCTGTAATTGTAATATTGACTATACAAGTAGCCTAATTGTGCAGCCATAATTGTGTTTCTGTTTGTTGCCGTTTTATATTTGAATTGAGCTGTATCTGCATTTTCCCATTCTTAAAGGCCCACTGAAGTGCCTTGAAACGCGCAGCATTATTCAATGTGTTCACGTAATTTCCCCTGAAACAGGAAGACAGGGCGGGACATATCAAGTAGCTCCTCCTCTTTTTTAAAACAGCCAATAGCGTTTAATTTATATCACAGTTTGACTAGAGCCTTTCAGATCAGTAATCCCGTAGTTTCCTCCTAATCTCTAACCGTTTCTCATCATAATCTCCTCCATATCGCTTTGTAATACAGCATTCTGTGCAGAATTCAAATGGGTCTGATACGTTTTGTTGTCTGCGCTGTGCTATCGTGTCTGGACTGGAGAAGACTGTGTGTGTGTGCGCTGCTGAGGCTTGTGTGAAACCAGACTTTATTCGCCTCAACTCATATTTACATCTGAATTGTTCCCTATCCCCTATATAGTTCACTATGTGCCATTCACCATGTAGAAAATAGTAAATGTGTGAACAAGAGACCGATTTCAGCCGCAGCTTCAGCGTCTATTTAGGGGGCGGGACGCTTCAGATTCTAGAGAGCATTTGAATGGACAGAGGATGTGATGAGAAGCTGAAGTCCATGGTGATGTCATAAAAATCCGTGATCCATTTTAGCGGAAGTGAGAGACTGTAAATTTTGAATGCTTATATCTCCTATATGCAAATTTTGTATGCTTATTCATAACATTAAGGCTAACATTCATACTAAAATCTAAAAAACTTACATTTTGATTTCAGAGGGCCTTTAACTGTGTTCATGTCAGGGTTATGTTCTGTTTTCATGGACTTTCAGTTCATCACATTGTTCCCCTGTGTTCTGTTCCTGTTTGTTCTCTATGGGTATGTTTACTGGACAACAATGTACTAAAATGGAAAAGTTTTTCCTTTGCGTTTTTTTTTTTTCTTTTGCATACAGATTACAACATTGTCAAAACGATCCCCATTCACATGGATCTATGAAAACAACTAAAAACACTGTATTCTGCTGCCAGGCCAGTAGATGGCGATGTCACTTTATAAAGAAACACTACATGCCTATAGAGGGTATGCACATGACGTCACCATCAGCCGGAGTGACTGCAGTTGCGCCCACTGAGTGGCAAAAAGACTGAGAGGCAGCATTGGTTTTCAGCGTGAATGCCACGAAAAAAACACAAAACCAGGCCCGGTGCCAGAGAGGGGGTCTTGGCCCCCCCTTGGACATCCCTGTGCCCCCCTCCGGACCGAGGGAGATGGACTTGATAATAGCGTGTAATTTTCTCACTCAGACCACTGCCGCCTGCTGCTTCTGCTACTGATTGCTTTTAGAGGGAAAAGCTGCCCACAACCGCTGGTCTAGGATCTGTTTTCTTCGTAATAATAGCATATTATTAGCGAAAAAGAGTTCAAAAAGGCAAAAGATCCAGTGCGTATCTGTATTTGTGCTCGTCAAATGATTAAATTTCCAACATGTTTTCGCTTCGGTTAGTAATGTAGCCAATCACAGACATGTTTGTTGATTTCTTGAACACAATGGCCAATCACAGGTGTTGAAGTTAGAATCCACTCACCGCTCGAGTTGTTGTCCAGTGCTGAGTTCTGCACGTGCGCTAATCCTCTCTAAATGCAGACATTATGTAGATAAGAGATTCATTGTGTCGTCAGCTTCACAGATTAATATAACGGAACTTTGTGAGATCACGTTCATTGAATGAGTGACAGCTTTTAGTGATTATAAAGGGAGCACTCTTTGCACGCTGTCTAGGCAATATAAAAAATAATTAATAGGCCTATAATATATTCAGAATTTGAATAAAACTTTTGTTTTTCATTCTTGACAAGCGGTCACATACACGCTTCAATACATAGGCCCATCCGCATATACATGCGGGATTCACTCTTGAAATTGTGATGACTGACAGTGATAAATATTTATGTATTTATTTATCGAAACCAGGCTCATATAAATGTCAATATCCATGGATCACTGGATCTTTGGTAAGTTGTAAGGAACACTATCGAGTCAACGTTTAGTTTAAACTGATAATCGTTTGTTTTACTCGCATTTTCCCCTATTAACTCCAGTCATGCAGCAGCTCTTCTGCCACTCAGTCCCTGCTGAGGGGGCGTGTTCCGGCGGGAAAGTGACATCAATGCATACCTTCTATAGAGTGGTGCAGGTATGACGTCACTTTGTAGGCCAGCCGGCAGTTAGTATCCAACTGGTTTCCTCAACAGAAACCCAACAGGATTTTTCCATAGTCTTTTGGATTATCGCAAAAACAAGCTCTGTGATCAACAAAAGTTTATGATACTTACACGTTTTTTCTATTAAAGTCCATAAATTTTCACAGATGAACACAACTTTTATCAATTTTGAAGCCTAAATGCCATTGCCAGAAGTAAAAAGCTAAAGGTAAGCTATAAATGGACTACACCACGGTCCCACGACTGCAATGTCACCATCACTAAGCTTCCGACAACTCTTTCAGTTTTTATCTAAAAACATTTTCCCAGAAAGTTTGAGTTAGACTAGTTTATAAGAGCACAATTTTGAGCATAATGAGGCTGTGAAAGCGGACTGAGTTTACCTGTTCGGCGTGAGGACGTTTAATCTCCTCAACAGCCTCTGTAGTCCCATTTAGCCACTTGTTAGCAAACGCCTTTCTCAAGACACGTAACAGCTTCAAAAAATCACGAGTGGGGTAATACTGATGTATTTTATTTCGTAGAATAAAACGTGAAAGTGTCTTGAGCTTGTGTTCACCACAGACTTTATTTCAGCCATTTAAACAAAATCCCATTCAAAAAACCTATTGACTTGGGGACGAGGGAACCGGAAGTGCTAAAATGCTAACTTGTTTCCGTGTTTTGGCCTATGAAGTGATGTCATACCTGAACCAATCTGTAGACTGAACACATGATACATATGTGCATGACATCATTGTTTTCCAAAATTTCAAATTTTAGTTGAAAACTGTCATGTAAACAGCCCGCTTGTCTGTCTCCTTGGTCACTGACTGTGGCCCAGTTAGTTTCCATGGTTACCTATGATGTGCACCTGTGTCTAGTTTAGTTTCTCTTGTGTATACTGCATATAGCCCTGAGTTTCTGCTGTCCCTTGTGGGCTCTCGTCATTTTTTAATGTGTTCTGTGCGTTTTCATTACCTAAAGTTTCTCCTGAGTATTTTGATTCATGTTGGATTACACTGCAAGTGTAAAAGTTCATTTGTTCAAATGGAGTTAAAGCCATCAATATCATAAGGAATATTGAAATGAATAAAAAATAACCATTTTATGATAATGATATAATTCAAATTGAAAGGCAAATTATGCTGTTATTCTCTACTCACCAGAGACTGTGAGATTGAAACTCATGTAGCTGGTCTCTTTGCTGATAACTGTTAGTTGATAATCTCCAGAGTCTGTGGTTCTGGTGTTTGTGATGGTCAGAGATCCGGTCTGATCCAGCTTCAGTCTGTCTGTAAATCTCCCATCAGGACCATCATACGTCGAGTTGGTTTGCGTGAGTCTGCTGACTTCAGCTATTCTGGTGCTTCCGAATGTCCACTGCATCAACAAATATTGCTGTATTTCAGTAAGATCAGGCTTTAGAGTGACAGAATCTCCCTCCATCACTGACACTGACTTCACTTCATCTGCATCACCAAACATACCTGATGATCAAACAGAAATGTGTGTTTTATTAAAGACCAAATTAAATTACAATTTAAATCTGTATTATGCAGACGTTTTACACTAAAATAAATGTTAAGTGATTTGCAGAGAACTAAGACTTTTCCATCCATCTTATAAGAGATGAATAACAGTGAAAGTTCAGAACAGCACAATAAACACAAAGGGCCCTATTTTAACGATCTGAGCGCATGGTCTGAAGCTCATGGCGCAGGTGCACTTAGGGCGTGTCCAAATTCACTTTTGCTAGTTTAATGATGGAAAAAACGGTCGGTGCGCCAGGCGCATGGTCCAAAAGGGTTGTACCTAGTCTCTCAATGAGTCATGGGTGTGTTTTGGGGGCGTAACGTGCAATAAACCAATCAGAGTCTCATCTCCCATTCCCTTTAAAAGCCAGTTGCGCTTGCACCATGGCGGATTTGCTATTTACATGGTGGAATTTGCGAGCGGAAAGACTGAACGCTTCTCCAGAGAGGAATCCTTTTATTTTTAATATTTAAAAATGTTTGTGTGCTGCAGCGGGTCCCTGTGTGTGTAAAAAGCAGAGTGAATGCATGTTGTGGACCCGCCTATAGACGGATATTACTAACACGCCCTTTAAATAACACAAAAAATACTGCACTATTGACTTTAGACCAGGTTTTTGTTGGTCAATGGTGCAGTTGTTTTCAGTTGCCTCAAAATAGCAACGCACCAACAATGCGCCTGAACACACCTCGTTTTCAGACCAGCACGCCCATGGGCGAACAGATGGGCGCGAGTGCATTTGCTATTTAAACAACGTGGCGCTGGACGTGAAAATGATAACTGCGTCGGGCTGAAACTAGCAAAAAACACTTGCATCGTGCCTGGCGTCACATTGTGCCGGGTGTATGATAGGGCCCTAAAGATGCAAAATAAAAGAAGCAAGAAAATGAGAACCTGGGCCCCTGGGCTTTGGCCCCAATCCATAATACATCCATGTGTATAATAAATATCTGGTCTATGCCACTGATGATTATAATGGGAGAAAAAACTCTGCACATTGTCAGTCAGTGAGTTTGTGCTGAACAAAACTGAAAAAGTGGATGAGCAGTGCTGAACTGATTTGTTCCTCCCCAGTGATGTGAGACTGTGGATTAGACAGCCGACTGGTTAAAGTTACTAACTGGCACATGGACTAGTTGAATTTTTAAACTGAGAAAATGAAATGCTATAAATGAACTTAAATGAGCTAAATGCATGTTGAAACATTGTAACATTGATTTCAATTTGTGTGATCAGTGTTTTAAAACAAAATAACACATTTTGTTTTGCTACATTTCTAGTAGAAGTCAAATAAATGACTCAACATATATATTGTCTGAGAAACTTTTTTTTGTATGGAAATAACAGTAACAGTGAAACTCATTTTTAACTCACCAACTAGATGCCACAAGCACAACGAGAACAAAACAAAAGCATGAACCATATTCCCTGGCCGTTTGCCCACAACTCTAATAACCCTGTAAATGTCTGAAAATGGTCACACCGCAGCTGAATTTGTAGAGTAGAGCATTTGGGTGTTTACAAACAGCGATGATGTGATTTATGGGCGGAGCCTACCTGATGGCAGAAAGTGACAGTTCTGCAGTAGCAGTCTATGAAAGACACGCAATAACAGAATAAAAATATCTCCCAATTCTGACTTCCACAGAAAACCAGATTTATAAGATTTAAGCTCGATATTCTCTTTTTTCCTCAGAAGTGCGAGTTTATGTCTTGAAGTTCAGACTTTTTTTCTCAGAATTGTGATATAAACTCACAATTGCAAATTATAAAGTCTGAATTGGGAGATATGAACTCGCAATTGCGAGAAAAAGGTCAGAATTGTCAGAATTATAAGTGTAAATGTTATCTATGTAACATGTTATTGGATATTGTTTTATGCTGTAACTGTATAGGGCTAATACATTATGCCCCCTATGAACCATATGTGAATATTATGTAGACCTATTGATTAGGCCTACATCAAAACCATGCTTCAGTAGTTTAATGGCTTGAAATCATAAATGTCTGAATTTAGTTTCAAACACTAGCAAAAGATATATATATATGAACCGTAATGACATCCCATTCTTAATCCTTAGGGTTTAATATGGAGTTGGCCCACCCTTTATAACAGCTTCAACTCTTCTGGGAAGGCTTTCCATAAGGTTTAGGAGTGTGTTTATGGGAATTTTTGACCATTCTTCTAGAAGCGCATTTGTGAGGTCAAGCACTGATGTTGGACGAGAAGGCCTGGCTCGCAGTCTCCGCTTTATTCAGCCCAAAGGTGTTCTATCGGGTTGAGGTCAGGACTCTGTGCAGGCCTCTGTGCAGGCCAATCCATGTCTTTATGGACCTTGCTTTGTGCACTGGTCATCAAAAAGACCATCCCCAAACTGTTCCCACAAAGTTGGGAGTATGAAACTGTCCAAAATGTCTTGGTATGCTGAAGCATTAAGAGTTCCTTTCACTGGAACTAAGGGGCCAAGCCCAACCCCTGAAAAACAACTCCACACCATAATCCCCCCTCCACCAAACTTTACACTTGGCACAATGCAGTCAGGCAACCACCAAACCCAGACCCATCCATCGGATTGCCAGACAGAGAAGCGTGATTGGTCACTCCAGAGAACACGTCTCCACTGCTCTAGAGTCCAGCACCACTGGAGCTTTACACCACTCCATCCAACACTTTGCATTGCACTTGGTGATGTAAGGCTTGGATGCAGCTGCTCGGCCATGGAAACCCATTCCATGAAGCTCTCTACGCACTGTTCTTGAGCTAATCTGAAGGCCACATGAAGTTTGGAGGTCTGTAGCTATTGACTCCAGAGGCGGACAATAGTGAAGTATTTTTACTTTCTACTCAAGTACATATTTTAAGTAAATGTACTTTATCACTGTTTTTCTTTGGAAAACTTTTACTCAAGTATTTTGGATCAAATAAATACAACCTTGATGAGCAGAAGAGACTTCTTTAAAAACATTAAGAAATCTTACCGTCTTAAGAAATCTTAATCCTATATAAAATATATATAAAACTATATATGTAAGACTTTGATTTTTGAATATTGTAATATTTTCATATATATATATATATATATATATATTTATACATTACCGGTCAAAAGTTTTTGGACAGTAAGATTTATATATATATATATATATGAAAATATTACAATATTCAAAAATCTAAGTTTTACAGATTACAGTTAGAACATGTATTTCTCAAATGCGGATAAATCTGAGGTATTTTACATGAAAAGAAGAGAAGATTGATGAAGACATGCTACACACTTCAATATAGCAGGTGATCACATTTTATGCTGATTTACTAAAGACTCCCCTAGCGGAGGGGCGGGGCTTTTACACGTGCATCTGCATACACACGCCCACTCGGACCTGCTGCCAGTCAAGCGACTGTTCTACTCGTTCTACTTCCCTGCGTCCTCTTTAAGCGTCATTCCGATATTTGAGAAAAGCCGTGATTCTCAGGTGTTGTAACGTCTCCGTTAGAGTTTAGTTGTTTTTTGTGAGTTATTCTCACTTGTCAATTCGTTTGGGTGTGGCGGCTCTCCAGTGACTAATCTCCACTGATCATCTTTATTACATTCCGAATCTACACAGATTTTTTTAGGCATCATCTCTGCCGCTCTGCGACGAATGCATGGGAACTGACACTATAACAACGCGTGTAACATTTTTAAATAATGCGACGAACCTTTTTTAATAAATTATTATTTTTTTATTAATTTGTTTAATAAATATACACTCACCTAAAGGATTATTAGGAACACCTGTTCAATTTCTCATTAATGCAATTATCTAATCAACCAATCACATGGCAGTTGCTTCAATGCATTTAGGGGTGTGGTCCTGGTCAAGACAATCTGCTGAACACCAAACTGAATGTCAGAATGGGAAAGAAAGGTGATTTAAGCAATTTTGAGCGTGGCATGGTTGTTGGTGCCAGACGGGCCGGTCTGAGTATTTCACAATCTGCTCAGTTACTGGGATTTTCACGCACAACCATTTCTAGAGTTTATAAAGAATAGTGTGAAAAGGGAAAAACATCCAGTATGCGGCAGTCCTGTGGGCGAAAATGCCTTGTTGATGCTAGAGGTCAGAGGAGAATGGGCCGACTGATTCAAGCTGATAGAAGAGCAACTTTGACTGAAATAACCACTCGTTACAACCGAGGTATGCAGCAAAGCATTTGTGAAGCCACAACACGCACAACCTTGAGGCGGATGGGCTACAACAGCAGAAGACCCCACCGGGTACCACTCATCTCCACTACAAATAGGAAAAAGAGGCTACAATTTGCACGAGCTCACCAAAATTGGACAGTTGAAGACTGGAAAAATGTTGCCTGGTCTGATGAGTCTCGATTTCTGTTGAGACATTCAGATGGTAGAGTCAGAATTTGGCGTAAACAGAATGAGAACATGGATCCATCATGCCTTGTTACCACTGTGCAGGCTGGTGGCGGTGGTGTAATGGTGTGGGGGATGTTTTCTTGGCACACTTTAGGCCCCTTAGTGCCAATTGGGCATCGTTTAAATGCCACGGCCTACCTGAGAATTGTTTCTGACCATGTCCATCCCTTTATGACCACCATGTACCCATCCTCTGATGGCTACTTCCAGCAGGATAATGCACCATGTCACAAAGCTCGAATCATTTCAAATTGGTTTCTTGAACATGACAATGAGTTCACTGTACTAAAATGGCCCCCACAGTCACCAGATCTCAACCCAATAGAGCATCTTTGGGATGTGGTGGAACGGGAGCTTCGTGCCCTGGATGTGCATCCCACAAATCTCCATCAACTGCAAGATGCTATCCTATCAATATGGGCCAACATTTCTAAAGAATGCTTTCAGCACCTTGTTGAATCAATGCCACGTAGAATTAAGGCAGTTCTGAAGGCGAAAGGGGGTCAAACACAGTATTAGTATGGTGGACACAGTATTTGATGAAGGAGATTCTTTCACTTTACACACTGGTCTTACTGAAATACAGAACGATGATACAATTCTGTTTATGTTTGGACCTAAGGGATTTGTCATGTCTCAAATAATGAGAAAGAACGATTTTACCTCATTTTTTGTCACTGATGATGATGAGAGATTCAGAGGCAGATTACAGGTGGACCAAAACACTGGATCTCTGACCATCAGAAACACCAGAATAAGACACTCTGGACAATATAAACTCACCATCTCTAGAGAAAAGACTACAACAAAGATATTTAGTGTGACTGTCTTTGGTGAGTATCTCAAGTCTTGTTTAGATCATTATAAGTCTAATGAAATGCATTCCAGTTGAAGTCTGAGGTTGAAATATCCCACTTCTGACCTCAGTGGATTCCACTCAATCACACGTCTGATCTGATTTGTTTTCCAGGTGTGGCTAATGAGACGGATGGAGTGAAGTCAGTGTCAGTGATGGAGGGAGGAAATATCACTCTAAACACTGATACTGATATACACCCATTTGATCTGATAGTGTGGAGGTTTGGAGATAAAGGCATTCTCCTGGCTAAAATCGATGTAGGAACTAATGAGATCTCATTAAATGATGCTGATGAGCGATTCAGAGACCAACTGAAGCTGGATCAAACTGGATCTCTGACCATCACAAACACCAGAACTGAACTGGATTTTATGAACTACAGATCAGAGGCTGGGAGAGTTCACAGCGATTCCTTCTTTCTGTCACTAGTGAGTCTTTATAGAGATAACAATTAAATCAGATGCTCGAATTAAAATTCGACTCTTGGACGTGAAATTTGTGTTCTTGTCATGTTAATGAAGTTCATTTCATTAATGGTCACAACAAAAGTCTGATGTAGTAACCTAAAAAAAAAACCCCCTCATAATTCCTCATATTTCTTTATTATTCAATACACTAAACTTTTACATTGTATTCTGACACTCATTCACTCACACTAATGAATATTTCTTTTTAGCTGTTCCCGATCTAGGTCTTTCTACAGGTGGAATAGCAGGAATAGCTGTTACTGTTCTACTGGTTCTGGTTGTAGTTGTGATTTACCATCACTGCAGGATCTTTAAGCTAAAAAAAGATATGGGTAAGTATTACAGTTGATACAAGCTAGATGAAAACAATAAGCTTTATGATGCTAGTTTAAAGGTGAAATATGATGTTTCAAAATTTAGATCAGAAACAGTTTTGAATATGCCAGTCAAACATTGTTATTTTTAAAATATTTCTGCAACACAGTAGCGAACAATACACAATAAATTAATTTTTTTTTATAATTAATCCAAAGTTTTAACATTTATGAGTAGGCTAAACCATCTTAATTTGACCGTGTGTTGTGTGACTGTCTACAGTAAGCCTACACGTTGCTCAAACACAGCGCCAAAATAAAGGAATTATATTGGGGTAAATTTGACCTGCTGGCGGTTTTAGGTATAAATGCCCCGTTTTTTAATCTGGTTTTATCTAAATAATTTTTAACAACAGGGGATTGTAAATAACACAATTTTATTAAAAGTCAATGACTGGGAGACTTGGATATTTTATTGAAAATCTGTTATGTACATTTGAAAAACAGCCATGGGTAAACTTTACTCCGTGGCGGTTCTAGTGTTAAAACATTAATTTTATAACATTGTTTCTGCAATTGCAGTTTCTGTATTGATGCATTTATGCCACCAATGCAGTATTTGATCTCATGATCACATTTCTGTTGTCCATTTCTATGTGCTCCTGTGAAGTGACGAACGTGTCAGAGATGGAGGGACATTCACTACCTCTACCCACTAATGTTACTGAACTAAATAAAGTTGACAAGATACAGTGGTATTATGAAGATGAAACCAATCTCATTGCTGAAATCAATAAAGTGACTAATAAGACATCTACCCGTGATGGTGCTGATGGGAGATTCAGAAACAAACTGAAACTGGATCCTCAGACTGGAGTTCTCACCATCAAAAACATCAGAACCCTTCACACTGGACTCTATAAACTCAAGATCAGCAGCGGCAAAATAAGAACCAAATACAAGACATACATTGTTATGGTGAAAGGTGAGGTTAAATGTGTTAATGATAGTGTACACAAATTTTCAAAGTGCAAAGTACATTTAATTACTGTACATTTAATTAAAAATTAATTAAAAATTTGTAACATCGTGAGAATAAATTAGGGATGCGCCGATACCGGTAATTCTATAAATTTGAATTATCCAAATTTATTATCCAAATTATCCAAATCCAAAAAAAGTCTCACAATTATGTCCCAAGCACACACTTATAATGATGTTCTCATTATAATTGAATGTAGTCTATATAACAGACTTGCGCTGCACGTTGCCCTTAACTGTATTTTCTGAAATGATTCCAATCATATTTCAAGCAATTCAAAACCATCATGGAGAACAGTACGCATCTGAAGTGTCTCAGCTGAAGGGAATAGTCCGTTATTTATCGGCTTTCATATATCGGACCAATTTTCCTATCGGTAATGATAACATTAAAAATGAACATGAAATATGGTGGCCGATATATCGTGCATCACTAGAATAAATTCAAAATGTTGTGAGAATAAAGTTGTAAAATTAGGAGATTAAAGGTGTAATGTTGCATAAATATGTAGAAAAACAGGTGTGATTATGATTCATAGATAAATTTAATCTAAATGTATCTGATATTAAAACTGCAAACTAAATTCATTCACATCTTTTTTTTCTTCTGTATTACTTTGTTTTTGTGTGCTGCTGTGACATGAAGTGAAGACAGTGTCAGTGAAGGAGGGAGATTCTGTCCCTGTGGAGACTGATACTGAAATACAGAGAGACCATCTGATACTGTGGACGTTTGGACCTGAAAACCGTCTCGTTGTTAAAGCTGATTCAAGAACAACTGATATTGGTGAGAGATTCAGAGACAGAGTGGAGCTGGACAAGACGACTGGATCTCTGACCATCAGAAACATCAGAACAAATGTCGCTGGACATTATAATCTACAGATCATCAACAGTGAACAGGCCACATTCAGAAGATTCAATGTGAAACTCACTGGTGAGTAACAACATTTATTTTAACTATATATTTATTTACGCAGCAGTTCCAGTTTCAGTGAATCTAATTGGTTGAGCAGCGTTCCAAGAGTTCCTCAAAAAAGTTATTGTAATAAAAGTATTTTTATTAAATAAAAAAAAAGAAACATTTTCACTAGTGGTCTCAGACTTTTGGATCCCACTTAATATAAGATAGATATAAGATTCTTATTGTACACATTTATAAAAAATAACAAGTATAACTAGATGAGAAAAAAAAGTTAGTTAAGGCAAACTTTGATGTTTGCTTGAGAAAGCCTGACCAGAAAGTTTGAAAAAGTTTTAAAAACTTGAAGTTTGAAGGTTTTCAGTTTGAAATAGTTTGGAGTTTATAATTGTTTTTAAAGCTAGCAAGTTAGAAGGTTTTGAAGGCAATGCAGACTTTTAGAAAACAGAAAAAATGTTAGTCTCAGAAGAAGAAGAATACGTTTAAATGTAATTTCAGTATGATATTCACTGGTAATTTTCCCCTCCATATAATCTCAGTATCCAACTCTATTACTTTTGTTCAAGGTTTTTGAGGAAAAAACATCTGTAGCAATTCATGCATAAATGATCTGGAGTTCCCAGAGACATTATTTTACAATATGAGTCTGTTAATGTCTTCAAGATTGTGCAGCTGTAACATCATATACAGTGGGGAGAACAAGTATTTGATACACTGCCGATTTTGCAGGTTTTCCTACTTACAAAGCATGTAGAGGTCTGTAATTTTTATCATAGGTACTCTTCAATTGTGAGAGACGGAATCTAAAACAAAAATCCAGAAAATCACATTGTATGATTTTTAAATAATTAATTTGCATTTTGTTGCATGACATAAGTATTTGATCACCTACCAACCAGTAAGAATTCCGGCTCTCACAGACCTGTTAGTTTTTCTTTAAGAAGCCCTCCTGTTCTCCACTCATTACCTGTATTAACTGCACCTGTTTGAACTCGTTACCTGTATAAAAGACACCTGTCCACACACTCAATCAAACAGACTCCAACCTCTCCACAATGGCCAAGACCAGAGAGCTGTGTAAGGACATCAGGGATAAAATTGTAGACCTGCACAAAGCTGGGATGGGCTACAGGACAATAGGCAAGCAGCTTGGTGAGAAGGCAACAACTGTTGGCGCAATTATTAGAAAATGGAAGAAGTTCAAGATGACGGTCAATCTCCCTCGGTCTGGGGAACCATGCAAGATCTCACCTCGTGGGGCATCGGCAGGACCTGGTCAATGACCTGAAGAGAGCTGGGACCACAGTCTCAAAGAAAACCATTAGTAACAATAGGTTACTGTCGTAACCTGAGTATGTTACTGTCGTAACATTGAGTAACCTATTGTTACCTCTTGTTACCTAGAGAACCTATTGTTCTCTTTCATCATCTTGTGTTCAAGATCCACCTATGGGAGAGACATGGACAGCTCCCTGATTGCCCAATACACTCACAGTGAGGTCCTGTTAGCCAGAACAAGACGGTCACCCCAAAGGGCGGTGCTTGACACGTCTCATAATCATGAACCCGCCACACCGACGCACACTCGTAACTGCGGTGTACAAGCAGGGCATGAAACGTGTGTGGCACACACAAAAGAAGGCAGGGTTATGAAGACCCCACCCCCAAAACCAAATAGGCTACCGAGGTTCTGGTGACATCCAGCCTATAGTAACGCACAAACGTATGGGGAGAAGCCCAACTGGCAGCAGAGCAGATATCCTGCAGTGATACTCCCCTGAACAGAGCCTAAGAGGCGGCTAAACCCCTCGTGGAATGAGCTCTGATGTCCCCTGGGGGTTGCACTTCCTTTGATTCGTAAGCCAAAACTATAGCGCCCACAAAGCCAATGTGAAAGGCGTTGCTTAGACAGGGGATCCCCTTTGTGGGGAGGAGCCCATGAAACAAAGAGTTGGTCACTCTTCCGAAACGCACTGGTCCTAGCCAAATACGTCTGTAATGCATGGACCGGACACAGGGCATTCAACCTTTGATCCTCCACAGAGGAAAAGGGCGGAGGGTGAAAAGCGGACAGCTCCAACACCTCCGATGTGAACGCAGGGAAACATTTCGGCATGAAGGCTGGATTAGGTTTAAGGAAAACCTTATCTCCACCCAGAGAGAATTTAATGCACGAGGGGTGAACCGAGAGTGCATGTAACTCACTGACACGTTTGGCTGACGCCAAGGCCAAGAGCAAGGCTTTAGGCAACTTTAGGGAAATATTCCCCAGAGGCTCAAAAGGGAATTGAGACAGAGCTTCCGGCACCATGGAGAGGTCCCATCCAGGGATCGTTTTCCTAATGACTGGCAACGAGCGACGGGCGACGGGCACCCTTCATAAATCTGCGGATTAGAGGATGTTGCCCAACCGTTGAGCCCTCAAAACCCACATGACAAGCAGAGATAGCTGCCTGATAGACCTTAATAGTGGAAAAGGACCTTCCCTTATCCATAAGGTCTTGGAGGAAACACAAAATATCAGAAACTGAACACTGATATGAAGTGCAACCCCGCCCATCACACCACTCATCGAACACTTGCCACTTACAGCCATATAAGGACCGTGTAGAAACGGCCCTGGCATTCTGTATAGTAGCCACCACGCGCAGGGGAAGCCCTAACGCGCTCAGGTTCGTCCTCTCACGGGCCAAGCCCAGAGAGCTACCCTGTCCGGGTGTGGGTGATAAATCTCCCCGTTCACTTGAGACAATAGGTCTGTGCGGAGGGGGAGGCGCCACGGCTGGGCATGTAACAGAGTGATTATCTCCGCCAGCCAAGGTGCTTTGGGCCACCTGGGCGCTATCAGAATGAGAGACAGGCGCCCCTCTTACACCCAGGCCAGTGTGGGAATTATCAGGCACAGGGGAGGAAAGGCATACAGCAGCACTCTGGGCCATGGGTGGGCCAGTGCGTCCACCCCGAGGGGCGAGTCCAAGTCCTTTAGCGAGAAGAACATAGGACAATGGCTGTTTTCGCGCGAGGTGAATAGATCTACGGACGCCTGTCCGAATCTCATCCATATCATGTCTACTATCTGAGGATGGAGGCGCCAATCTCCGAAGAGCGGGTTCCCCCTCGATAGAAGATCCGCGCCTCTGTTCAGAATCCCTGGAACATGAGTCGCGCGTAACAACAGGAAAAATCGCCTGCTCCATACCAAAAGCTTGTAAGCTAGAGCATGAAGTTTTGACGAGCGCACGCCGCCTTGACGATTGATATAAGCCACTGCCGTGGTATTGTCGCAGCGTACGAGCACATGATGTCCCTGCAGACGAGGCAGAAAATGATTCAGAGCCTTCCAAATGGTCAGAAGCTCTAAATAATTTATGTGCTCTGAACGTAGTTTGCTCGACCACAAACCGTTCACAGTTCTGCCCTCTTGGGTGGCACCCCAGCCTGTTAAGGACGCATCTGTCGTCACAACTTTCCGGAACATAACCGTCCCCAGAGGGGCGCCCTGTGCGTAAAAGTCCACGCTCTTCCAGTGGCGCAGAGCTGCAGCGCAGGTGCGCGTCACTAAAACAGAGTGGCAAAGATCGTGTAACGGGCTGAAATGTAGTGACAAAACCCACATCATGAAAGCCCTTATTCTCAGGAGTCCTAGTGGCAAAACCTGGATAGATGAAGCCATAAGACCCTGTAGCCTGAGACATGTGCGAAATTGTACCCTCGCCCCCCCTCTGAACTGTGACAGACAGTTCATCAGAGAGAGAACGCGCTCCTGTGAGGAAGAGGAAGATCACATTCTGGCTGGGTGTAAAATTGCTTTTGTTCATATTCACCCTGAAGCCCAGAGATGTGATGTGCGCGAGCACACGGCAGGTGTCCTGCAACACTTTTTCCCTCGAATCGGCTATGATGAGCCAATCGTCTATGTATGTCAGGATCCGTAGACCAGACATTCTCAGGGGAGTCAAGTCCGCTTCCGTGCACAGACAAAATGTGCAGGGGCTTAGGCTTAACCCAAAGGGAATTCGTAAAAAAATGCCTTGATAGGCGAAACGAAGAAACTTCCTGTGTGGTGGATAAATGCTTATGTGGAAAAAAGCATCTTTCAGATCGACCGATGTGAACCAGTCGTTCCATTTTATGGCGCGGGCGAGCGAACCATGAGTTCTGAAATTGTATTTCCTCAAATGTTTGTTCAACACCCTGAGGTCCAGAATAGGACGGAGGGAACCGTCCTTCTTTGAAACAAGGAAATAACGAGAATAAAAACCCTGGTTTATCAGATCGGGGGGTACCACCTGAATTGCACCTTTGCTCAGAAGAGAGGAGATTTCCTCCTTCAGAACGTGCGCCGTGCTTTCCTCTGTGTGAGAAAAGCGAACGCTGCTGAAACGTGGGGGTTTCATAGCAAACTGCAGACGATAACCCTGCGATATTGTATGCATTACCCATTCGGGTGGTGCTGCAGTTTGCCAAGCCGACACACGGCTCACGAGCGTGCCCACTCGAGCCGTGCTGGCTTCGTGCATGCCCAGCTGGCTTATTTGTGATGCAATGACGCCCTCTAGTGGAGAAACTAGGGACGGCATGCGTAGGTTCAGAGGGGTGTCCACTCTTTGCAGAGAAAGGAACTTTCCCTGCAGAGAGAGGGTGTCTCTCTGTAACTAATTAATTTGATTCGTTTGATTTAATGTGTTTTTGGTGTTTTTTTGTGTGTTTTGTTTTTTTGGAAAACACTGGGGCCGAAGCCTTTATTAACTAGGTGAGGGGGACACAGTGAGTGCGGTGTGGTGACACTGCTTTTGCACATTTCCTCACAACAGACCCCCTGAACGGTGGGGAACACACATCGTCCACTAAACACATGGGCTGGGCAGCCACGGGAGGGGGGCACCCTCCAGAAGAGACCCTCCGTCTTTTGGACAGGGGTTCTGGGGCAGGAAGGGAGTCCAAAGAGCTTGTCGCTCGAGAACGTGGACCCCAAGCCCCCATCGGCCAAACATCAGGCCGGCCGCTTGCGTTTGGGGTCATTGGGGGTAGAGCTTGGGGGTTTTCCCGCAGCGGCAGGAGAAGGTTTCGCCTGGCGTGGAGCCGCCTTCCTAGGAAGGCACAACTTGAAAGCCTCGTCCTCCTTCTTCTTGTCGTCACATCGTTGTTGCATCAGTGCGACAGCGGGGCCAAAGAGAGCCCGGCCGGGCTCCACCGGGGCGCCTGCAATGCGTCTTTTTTATTCGGGAGGCCCGAAAGGTTGAGCCAGAGCGCTCGCTCTCCTACCACGGAAAGCGTCATGGAGCGCCCGCAGGCTTGAACGGCCTGACGAGCGATACGGAGAATGAGGTCGTTAACCGTGATGATCTCCTTCCATAGTGCAGGCGAGGGAGATCCCTTGTCCAGCTGTTGGCCCAGGTCGTCCAGAATTTCCGCCTGGTAAGCGGAGAGGAGGGAGGAGACATTCAGGGCCCTAACAGCCAAGGCCGAGGATTTATAAGCGGCCTGGTGCACCGAGGCAGAAAAACGGTCCATCTTGTTTGGAAGGGCCGGCTTAGGGGGGGCGAGCAGCCCTCCCTGGACTGGGTTGAGGTGCCTGGCGATCGAGGGCTCAATAGCAGGCGGTTTGCCCATGCCAAGAGCCGCCATATCCTTAACCTCCAGACCCGCGAGACCGTGTTTAAAGTCAAGCGGGTCGCTCCAGTAGTGCCTCATGTGCTTAGCGCATGCTGGAAGAATGGGAAAGAGTTGTTTCCTCGGGCCGGGGGGAGCTTCCAGCACTTTCCCGTCATTTCCCGCGACTCCGAGAGCAGACACAGAGAAACTGGCAGAATAGAAACTGTCAACTTGCATTAATTATGTGCCGATTGCCAACAAAACAGACATTTGATGCAGTTTTACTTACCACCTGCAATTCCGACTCATAACTGGGATCTTTTATCGCTGAAATTATTACTATAAAAATATTAAAAACTGTTTTAATCGCAATAAATTACAGGAAAAAAAGTGCGATTAATTCGTTATTTTTTTTAATCGATTGACAGCACTAATTACATTACATCACTATATATAGTGACATAGCCAACTACTGGCCTGCCATGCATAATATAGCCTATAGTTGTTTGCGCAGATCCGTGTGAACAGGGATCCCGGCAAATCCCAGACAATATAGCGATGCCCCGTTATATTTCAGATCGCTTCAATGTGTCCAATATAGACAGCCTCAGGCTGTTACAGCGTTGTAGACACATGGTGTAAGGCAATTCCTGCCAAACCAAATGTACAAAAATTAGGAAAATATAAAACCATGATGGAATGGTACCAGAAAGGCTTCCAGCAAGTATAGTAATATACAGCAATTTTACAAAAAAATACAGTAAATCTCTGTATGTGGTGTTTGACTTTTTTGGTTATTTACTGTAAAGAGAATTAATAATACTGGGTGATATACAGTTGCAAGAAAAAGTATGTGAACCGCTTGCAGAATCTGTGAAAATGTGAATAATTTTAACTAAATAAGAGAGATCGTACAAAATTTATTTAGTACTGTCCTGAATAAGATATTTTACATAAAAGATGTTTACATATAGTCCACAAGACCAAAAAATAGCTGAATTTACTAAAATGACCCATTCAAAAGTTTATGAACCATTGATTCTTAATACTGTGTGTTGTTACCTGGATGATCCACGGCTGTTTTTTTGTTTTGTGATGGTTGTTCTTGAGTCCACTGTTTGTCCTGAGCAGTTAAACTGACCAGCGTTCTTCAGAAAAATCCTCCAGGTCCTGCACAAGAATTTACAGGGCCTGGAGGATTTTTCTGAAGAACGCTGGTCAGTTTAACTGCTCAGGAAAACATAATGGTGACATTCAGACTGACATTCAGAAAAACATAATGGTGACTGTGATGCTGCTAACCTACTACAGATTTAGAAAGAAATTCATAAGAAGTGACTTAAATTACACACGCTTTGGCCAGATTCTTTATTTTTGTTCCACCTGTATTAAAAGTTCCAAAACAAATCAAAAGAGGATCCATTATTTTATAGACATAAGAAATGTAATTCTATGTTGTAAACACCTGATCTGATTTTCAGATCGTTCTTTTGCCACTAACGTTGTTCAATATGTTTAATTTCTTATTGTGAATCTGTTTCTTGTAGAGTCTAAAGATGCTTTAGTGTTATAGATCAGACACACACACACTAATGTCTGTCTTTATCATTACAGTATCAGATCTTCACTCAGGTTATATAGTGCTGATGTTTATAGTGTGTGTTATAGATCAGACACACACACACACACTAATGTCTGTCTTTATCATTACAGTATCAGATCTTCACTCAGGTTATATAGAGCTGATGTTTATAGTGTGTGTTATAGATCAGACACACACACACTAATGTCTGTCTTTATCATTACAGTATCAGATCTTCACTCAGGTTATATAGTGCTGATGTTTATAGTGTGTGTTATAGATCAGACACACACACTAATGTCTGTCTTTATCATTACAGTATCAGATCTTCACTCAGGTTATATAGTGCTGATGTTTATAGTGTGTGTTATAGATCAGACACACACACACTAATGTCTGTCTTTATCATTACAGTATCAGATCTTCACTCAGGTTATATAGTGCTGATGTTTATAGTGTGTGTTATAGATCAGACACACACACACTAATGTCTGTCTTTATCATTACAGTATCAGATCTTCACTCAGGTTATATAGTGCTGATGTTTATAGTGTGTGTTATAGATCAGACACACACACATTAATGTCTGTCTTTATCATTACAGTATCAGATCTTCACTCAAGTTATATTGAGCTGATGTTTATAGTGTGTGTTATAGATCAGACACACACACACACACTAATGTCTGTCTTTATCATTACAGTATCAGATCTTCACTCAGGTTATATAGTGCTGATGTTTATAGTGTGTGTTATAGATCAGACACACACACACTAATGTCTGTCTTTATCATTACAGTATCAGATCTTCACTCAGGTTATATAGTGCTGATGTTTATAGTGTGTGTTATAGATCAGACACACACACACACACTAATGTCTGTCTTTATCATTACAGTATCAGATCTTCACTCAGGTTATATAGTGCTGATGTTTATAGTGTGTGTTATAGATCAGACACACACACACTAATGTCTGTCTTTATCATTACAGTATCAGATCTTCACTCAGGTTATATAGTGCTGATGTTTATAGTGTGTGTTATAGATCAGACACACACACACTAATGTCTGTCTTTATCATTACAGTATCAGATCTTCACTCAGGTTATATAGTGCTGATGTTTATAGTGTGTGTTATAGATCAGACACACACACTAATGTCTGTCTTTATCATTACAGGTTCAGGTCTGTCTTCAGGTGCAGTAGCAGGGATAGTTGTTGTTGTTCTGCTGCTGGTGTCTTCAGCTGCAGCTGCTGGTGTTTTTTACTATCGCCACAAGAGCTCTAAACTAGAAAGGCAAATGTGTAAGTATTACAGCTAAAACAGCAAGAGAAAACCTTTATTTTTGTAGAATAGAGTGTAAATCTATAATATGATGAAGTGCCATGGTCAAAGTCACTTAACCCCTTCAGATGTTTGGTTTGAACAGTAGCTGAACCTCTTGACTAGGGATGCACGGTTAGCAGTATCAGTATCGGGCCCGATACTGCGCCTGTACTCGTACTACTACTCATTAAAATGCTCCAATACCACACCACATGTAGTACAGTGCTTGTAACAAAGACACACAGACCACAGAGCAAACAGAGAGCAGAATGGATATATCAGAGAAGGGTGCCTATGAAGTGTATCGAATTAATAGAATGTTAAATAAATTAAATATTTATGCCTATATAGCTGGTGTGTGCGAGCTGATAAGCGAAATGCGGAGTGGATTGAGCATGCAAAGTGTTACAGACCCCTGAGCTTTTTACAGATATTGCGGGAAATGTGTAGTTCGTTCGGATATGGCAATAGCAAAGAAAGTAAAATGAGGAGCATATTACTAACGTTAACTGACACACATGCGTCATTTGAATTAGAACTAAATCATATGTGCAAGTAAAAACATGAACTGTTACATGATTTATGTATAATGAGTGGTTCCTTACATTATTACAGGAAGGTGGTACAGTAATCACATGACGTGACAAAAGCTACCTCAGACAGCGCGTGAATAGCCCACTGAATTGAGTTCACTTTCACTTATTCTTGCGCTTAAGTGGACAAATTCACACAAAACTGTCAAAATGCCTGTATAGGCAAGTATCCTTGTGAAACATGGTCGGTTATGTTTTAAGTGAATGTAAACAGCTGAAAAGAAAATGCGTGAGTGACAGTATGTTGGATGCGTGCAGCTCTTAATGTGACAGCAGCCTAATAAATCACTCACTGCTCTTGACTGGTTGAGCCCTGCTGGAGCATCTTTAAATATTCACTGTGCTATTAAATTAAAGATAAAATATAATAGAGCAGTAATATGAACAGTGAAAGTAACAGTAGCTCCTACAATACATTTTAACAGGCATAATTAGGCATGAAAATAACCAGAGGAAATATCTATTTGCTAAGCCAACTAATTTGATTCATATTCTTTTGGTTTCTCTGCCCAATATTTTTAAATATTAAAAATGCGACGAAAAAGTTATCGGTACTCTGTATCAGCAAGTACTAAAAATAAAAGTCATAAGTCAAAAAAGTCAAAAAAGTCAAAAGTCGATATCGGACTCATTCTGGAAGAAAGTGGTATCGGTGCATCCCTACTCTTGACTATGGGTGCGTCTCAATCAGGGCTTGACATTAACTTTTTTGCTCACTAGCCACTGTGGCTAGTGGTTTTCCAAAGTTACTAGCCACTCAGCATTTTCACTGGCCACAATTTTGTTGTTCGGAAATTTGTTGTTGGCTATATGTAAATTACCACTGTAGACATCCAAATCAAGTCTACATAAAATGTATAACATGACAGGTCATCAACAGCTGTTTGTCTGAAAAAAATAAGATTTTTATTTCTATCAGCTGACATTTAAATCTAGCATATTTTATGTATGAGCCCATACAGTAGCCTAGTGAAATACATATCCATATTTTCATGTGATTTGACAGTTTATTTTATTAAATATACAAAATCTAAAAGGTGTGCATCATACCTGACACCTAGATGAACATATATGTATGTAACTTTAGAGACGGTCCCTAAATTCGCGAATATCGAACGTCCGACGTCAAGCCAACTTTATGCTGAAATTGAACAAAAACAGTCAATCACTGTATGATTAATTAATCTCCTACGTACATCGCACGCACATCTCTGCTTTGATGAGAGTGCAGATTTCAGTGAGTGAGAGCGCGCTCTGAACAAAACTCCCGCGTTTTAGCGATGACTGATCTGAACGCCTCTGACGATGACATTGCATTTATAAGCTCAACAGAATTGCATGTGATTGGTTATAATGTGCATCGCGATTGTAACAGATCGCCTTTTGAGAAGAGCCGCCAAAGTGGCTAGTGGGAGTGACTGTGTTTCACGCCACAGCTGAAATCCACCCGCAAATGGCGGGTGTTAATGTCAAGCCCTGGTCTCAATCAGATCCCTAGTTCAGTTGTCAGGACGCTGATCAGGGAGTCGGCCATTTTAAAGGCTGCCTCAGTCGCAGAATCTTCCCAGTTCACTAAAGCGTTCGCTCTCTAAAAAGTCCCACACTTCAAAGTGAAAATCAGGGAGCATGCTCACTATGTCCCCTTGATGCATGTTCTGACGCGTGAAACTTAAATCATGAGGCAACTCACTACACATAATGACACACAGTATATATATATATATATATATTTTTTTTTTTTAAATACAAACCATTATTTTATTATATTTCATTTATATTTATTATAGCATAAACATACGTATATGTAACAAACAAAGTATTGATCATAATGTACTTTAAATAACATTACAAGTGATGTCAGAAAGATATCAGCTCTGCTGTTGTTCATAAATACCAGTAGTGATGTTGTACAATGAGGACGTTGTCACTTCGCTGGAAATAGTCATAAGTGTGCCAATGTGAAGTGAGTCAGCATCTTTTACTGTCTTTACCAGTTCCCGAATTCATGAACACGATATACAGATTCACAAGCTCGGGAGCTAGGGAACTGATTGAGACGCACCCTATGCCTTCATGATTTCATGCATTAAATTGCTGCCTTGTGATTGGCTGATTAGATATTTGCACCAATGAGAAAGTATATTAGATGCACGTGAAGAATCACACGGTATCTTCTCAGCATTACTGACATGTTCATCTTCAAACTCACTTATACTGTAATCTCCTCATTTCTCTGTTTCTATGTGCTGCTGTGACAGTTGAAGTGAAGACACGGATGGAGGGAGAGGTCACTCTGAAGACTGAAGGTGCTGAAATACAGAATGATGATCAGATCATGTGGATACTTGAAGTGACTCCTATAGCTGAAATCCAAAGAGAGACCAATATATGATTTTGCTGTTGAGAGATTCACAGACAGACTGAAGCTGGACTTCTGCTTTAATTCATATTGAATCTCTTAACTACAGACTTTTTGAAGATCTGAAATTTAAGATTAGATCTCCCATTGTGAAATAAACATGCATTTGCATGTGTGACTCAATCTAGTAGTTAGTACAGCTGCTCCAGACATGACAAAGCACCAGTTCAATTTTCACTTTCTCTTAGAGCGACATAACATAAGACGTGTGCTGATTCACAGGTGCATTTCAGATCATCTCTGACACTTTAAGATGATGCAGATCAGAGCCACTGTATGAATCGCTGTATGAAGCCGCAAACTTAAACTGAGGCAGTATTATGAAGTTTGTGTGTATTATAAAGTAAATCGTGCCCATTTCAAACTGATAAAACATCATCTGAATGATCTTTACGTAGTCATTTCAAACTCTGATGTTCACTTGAACACTTTTGATCTAATGGCAACTAGGGGTGTAACAGTACACGTATTCGTACCGAACCGTTTCGGTAGAGGACTTCCGGTATGGTGCACATGTGTACCGAATGCAATCTTTAACAGTTAACAGTAGGCTTGTTTTACATGTGGAACATACTTCAAATCCCAGTTCCCTCACGAACATCTTAAGTATTCTGTCCATTTTATCACATTTGTTTAAATGACGTTTTGACGCTCTTTAATGTAACGTGACAGATCACTGTATAGGTGAGGCAGCGTGGCGCATGAGTCGTCTCTTCTTCAGTCAAAGAATGTACATGAATCAACATCTGAAGGTATGTTGAGGATACATTACAACTTACTGAAACGTATCATATGTCGTGTAATCGCTCAATCAGTGTTTCAACCGCGGAAAGACGTCAATAAAACAGCTTGTAAACAATGTCACGTAGCATTACATTTACCTCAGAAGTCATTCAATGTCCACAGTTGTTAGTTCACTAGAGAGATTAACTCTTTCACTAAATATATGCACTATATTAGCCTATACACTCACCTAAAGGATTATTAGGAACACCATACTAATACTGTGTTTGACCCCCTTTCACCTTCAGAACTGCCTTAATTCTACGTGGCATTGATTCAACAAGGTGCTGAAAGCATTCTTTAGAAATGTTGGCCCATATTGATAGGATAGCATCTTGCAGTTGATGGAGATTTGTGGGATGCACATCCAGGGCACGAAGCTCCCGTTCCACCACATCCCAAAGATGCTCTATTGGGTTGAGATCTGGTGACTGTGGGGGCCATTTTAGTACAGTGAACTCATTGTCATGTTCAAGAAACCAATTTGAAATGATTCGAGCTTTGTGACATGGTGCATTATCCTGCTGGAAGTAGCCATCAGAGGATGGGTACATGGTGGTCATAAAGGGATGGACATGGTCAGAAACAATGCTCAGGTAGGCCGTGGCATTTAAACGATGCCCAATTGGCACTAAGGGGCCTAAAGTGTGCCAAGAAAACATCCCCCACACCATTACACCACCACCACCAGCCTGCACAGTGGTAACAAGGCATGATGGATCCATGTTCTCATTCTGTTTACGCCAAATTCTGACTCTACCATCTGAATGTCTCAACAGAAATCGAGACTCATCAGACCAGGCAACATTTTTCCAGTCTTCAACTGTCCAGTTTTGGTGAGCTCGTGCAAATTGTAGCCTCTTTTTCCTATTTGTAGTGGAGATGAGTGGTACCCGGTGGGGTCTTCTGCTGTTGTAGCCCATCCGCCTCAAGGTTGTGCGTGTTGTGGCTTCACAAATGCTTTGCTGCATACCTCGGTTGTAACGAGTGGTTATTTCAGTCAAAGTTGCTCTTCTATCAGCTTGAATCAGTCGGCCCATTCTCCTCTGACCTCTAGCATCAACAAGGCATTTTCGCCCACAGGACTGCCGCATACTGGATGTTTTTCCCTTTTCACACCATTCTTTGTAAACTCTAGAAATGGTTGTGCGTGAAAATCCCAGTAACTGAGCAGATTGTGAAATACTCAGACCGGCCCGTCTGGCACCAACAACCATGCCACGCTCAAAATTGCTTAAATCACCTTTCTTTCCCATTCTGACATTCAGTTTGGAGTTCAGGAGATTGTCTTGACCAGGACCACACCCCGAAATGCATTGAAGCAACTGCCATGTGATTGGTTGATTAGATAATTGCATTAATGAGAAATTGAACAGGTGTTCCTAATAATCCTTTAGGTGAGTGTATATTCATTATATTCTACTTAACCTATTACTGATGTCTTGATTATTTAATGTGTTTAAATAAATCTGTCATGAAAATGTGTATACATGATTTATATTTAAACAATGAATTGGAGTAAAAAGATAATTTTATAATTCGATTTAGAAGTTAATGCAAAAACTGCCTTACGTGAAGTTTACATGTTTGCATACAATGTTTAATTTGAGTGTTGAGTATTATATCTAAAAATAATTAGCAACTGAATCTAATAGTTTGGGCTTTGTTGTTAACATTTAATATTATAGTAATGTGCAAGTAAGGGCTACCTATATAGTTTACAGCATTAGCAGAGATACTTTTTTTTATCCTTAAGATTATAATTGAATTAATTTAAAGACAGACACAATTTGTTCAGTAAACCACTGTTTAATAAAAAAAAGCAATTTTATATTTAGTTTTTTCTCCCCTGCTGTACCGAACTGTCAGTTACACCCCTAATGGCAACATTTCTTTGTGTTTCTCTGTTTCTATGTGCTGCTGTCACTTATGAAGAGGGATGGATCACTTTATATCAGTGAAGGATGGAGAATCAGTCACTCTATATACTGATACTGAAATACAGACATATGATCTGATCCTGTGGATGTTTGGAGATGAAGACACTCTCATTGCTCAAGTGATTGGAAAGACCAGAGAGTTCTCCACATATGATGGTGCTGATGGAAGTTTCAAAGGCAGACTGGAGCTGAAACTGTATCTTTAAGCATCAGGGACATTGAGTACGAACACACTGGACATTATAAACTACAGATGAGCAGCAGCAGCAGAGGAACCAAATACAAGGAATTCAAAGTTTTACTAAAGTAGGTGTCTTTCAGTTTAATATTTTACTGTAGATGAGGTTTTTGTGAAGAGTGAATACTCTAAAACACCTTTTACAAACCCATTGCAAATGTTTTATTGAAAGTAAAATATATCAGATGCAATTAACTAATCCATAAAACCCATAAACACTTGTTCAATGTTTCACCTCCATTCCATTGTGAAGCCATGAATCCGCATGATTCATGGCTTCACAGAGATCATCGCCCCTCGAAACAGTTATGACGTGACGAAGCCTCGTTTACTGAAATCACGTGACTTTGGCAGTTTGATGCACTCTCTGAACTGCTGATTCAAAACAAAATCAAAAATCATAAAGGTTTAGAAGCTTCATGAAGCAGTGTTTCAAAATCGTCCATCGCTACTTGGATTATCACTACAGTTGGATTGTATATACACTGGTGGACACTTACACATTGCGACTGGAAACACTCTAGATTTCTCTAGGTTTCTAAACTCTAGATGGACTGTTTTATGGTTGGTGAAAACAGACTCTGTACTTTTAATAGCCTTAAGCACACCGGGATGATTATCAAGCGCAAATTCACTCCCTGACAGTAGATGGCACTTATTGAAAAACAGAAATACCCAGGTACACAAGGTGGCGCTGCGGAACTTTAAGCTTCTGACACTCGCTCGTCACACAGAAGAAAAGAGCCAGTATTTACGTGCTTGCCAAAACCACACACTTTTTGCTAACTGGCAAACAGAACATTGCAATTCCTCTCCTTAACAACTCCCTCTTATCGAGATTGGCGCCCTTTGTTTAGTCACGAGGCGTTAAACGTTGGCTATAAGCGCGCGCGATAATCGTCCCGTTGTGCATGAGGCTTAAGTTATTCTAGTTTTATTGTATTGTTTTAAGTTCCTTGTGTTCATTGTAAACACACTTCATTTATTGATTCTATTTCTTTTGTTCGCCTCATCTTTTTAAAAGCTCTCAACCTCTCACAGTTAAACTGACCCCATTTTTATTCCATGTAACTCAACCGATTGGGCTGATCCAAGTTCCATCACTCGCCCTCATGTTGTTACAAAATTGTATGACTTTTAAACTTTTATTTCTTCTTCTTTTGTGTTACACAGAATAAAGAAAGTCATACAGGTTTGGAAAGAGGTTTCCTCTAACCAGGTCTGAATGTCAAATTGTAAATGTGACCTGAACTTAGAGTGCCTTTATGTTCATGCTGAAGCACTTGACTGATAAACTAGCCTTATTGCACTTATAGTAAAAAATATGAAAAGAAAGCTTTTTTTTTTACTTGCTCAATGCTAGTACTAAATACCAAATTGTATTGTGCCTTCAGTTAATCACTTCTGTTTGTTTTATTCTTTATTTATTATTGTAATTCCTGTATGTTCATTAATAAATGTTCATATAAAGATATTTATCTGATATATGCTCTTTCTCTCTGATCATTACTGTCCTCTAGTGGACACACATTGATTCCTTCATTCACTGATACCGCTGTTCTTTTGTTTTACAAAATCTAACCAGATTTGGGAGGGTTACATTACAAATGTATTACATTAGAGTTACAAATCATCAGAAAAAGTATTCAGTAGCGTAATCCACAATATGAAAGTAATGTAATTGGATTACTTTTGAGTTCTTTCAAGGTTACATAAATAAAGTCAAGTAAAAGTAATATCATCAAAAATACTGTTAGTTATTATGGATTTGAAATAACTGGATAAGATTAATAAGAAATTTGATGGATAAATCAAAAAACGTACACTGACATTTGATGATGTCAAAATGTATATTCGAAGAGCAAAACCTATTAAAACTAAGTGATTGTGTCTTGTTTCTGCATATATACAGACATCTAGTGGCTTCAGTATGATATTACAGATGATTTTATTTTTGACTTTTATTTCTTTAATTACACTATATTGCCAAAAGTTTTGGGATGCCTGCCTTTACATGCACATGAACTTTAATGACATCCCATTCTTAATCCGTAGGGTTTAATATGGAGTTGGCCCACCCTTTATAACAGCTTCAACTCTTCTGGGAAGGCTTTCCACAAGGTTTAGGAGTGTGTTTTTGGGAATTTTTGACCATTCTTCTAGAAGCGCATTTGTGAGGTCAGGCACTGATGTTGGACGAGAAGGCCTGGCTCGCAGTCTCCGCTCTAATTCATCCCAAAGATGTTCTATCGGGCTGAGGTCTGGATGCCATCCCCAAACTGTTCCCACAAAGTTGGGAGCATGGAATTGGCCAAAATGTCTTGGTATGCTGAAGCTTTAAGAGTTACTTTCACTGGAACTAAGGGGCCAAGCCCAACCCCTGAAAAACAACCTCACACCCCCCTCCACCAACCCCAATGCCCCCTCCATCAAACTTTACACTTGGCACAATGCAGTCAGGCAAGTACGGTTCTCCTGTCAACCGCCAAACCCAGACTCGTCCATCGGATTGCCAGACAGAGAAGCGTGATTGGTCACTCCAGAGAACACGTCTCCACTGCTCTAGAGTCCAGTGGCAACGACCAAACCCAGACTCGTCCATCGGATTGCCAGTGATTACACCACTGCATCCGACGCTTTGCATTGCACTTGGTGATGCAGCTGCTCGGCCATGGAAACCCATTCCATGAAGCTCTCTATGCACTGTTCTTGAGCTAATCTGAAGGCCACACAAAGTTTGGAGGTCTGTTGCTATTGACTCTGCAGAAAGTTGGAGACTTCTGCGCACTGTGTGCCTCAGCATGTGCTGATCCCGCTCTGTGATTTTACGTGGCTTACCACTTTGTGGCTGAGTTGCTGTTGTTCCCAATTGCTTCCACTTTGTTATAATACCACTAACAAGTGATATCCACGCTTGAATTCACTGAGCTCCTGAGAGTGACTTTCACAAAAGTTTGTAGAAGCGTTTGCATGCATAGTTGCTTGATTTTATACACCTGTGGCCATGAAAGTGATTGGATTGGAATTCAATGATTTGGAGGGGTGTCCCAATACTTTTGACAATATAATATATATTCAGTCTTTCCGAAGACTTGGAACCAATTCCTGTGAGGAATCGATCAAAATTTATGATGTAGTACTAGTTAGCAGTGCAGCTTTTTCAGCTAATTTCTATTTTTTTTGCCTTAATTGTTCTCACTATTCTAAATCTTTTATGTGGGATTTTTTTATATATATTTTCTTTTTTGTAGGGAGGTGGATCCCTTAAAAATCCTAGGAAGAATGCTCTTTTGTTTGTTGTGGCCCTTTCCTCTCCTGAAGCCTTTATTTGTTTACATCCCACAATTTCTGTAATAAAACATCTTGTTTTATTTTGTCACTAAGCATTTTTATATATCTGCTCTGGGACGACCTGGGGACTGCAGTCTTCTCATTCTCTCTCCACAAATTTTTTACCCTCCTCCTTTCCTGCCCCTAGACCAGAAAGGGGGCTCCTAACAGAATAAATGTAGGCTTGTGCTAAGTGAACTGAAATATTCTGTTTAGATGATATTTGTTGTATTCTTCTAAATCTTTGTCTTTTCTTCCTGAAATGCGAGGCAAATGTTGGATCACAATAATTAGGGACCACAGTTTAGACAAATCCTTCACTCGATTGGGATGTTCTTTTATTCTGGACGGCACGTGCAGTGACTGTAACATCGAGCGTATTTTGCAGTATTAAACACATATTTATACCGATTTCATCAGGCTCCGAAAATTCTTCAAAAAGAACACAAAAAAATGGCCTTCTCAGCTGCCACAGTTGCAACTCTTGCGTCTTCAGAACAGGGTGTTTAACGCACCACCGTTTCCGTTTAAAAAACATTTTGCAACGTTTTGTCGGGGCTGAACGCAGGTAAGCCAGTGAATGATTTTACTTCGTTTTTGAACCATGAATTACGGATGATGCTATCGAAAGCTAAGTCGGGCTTTCAAAAACGAAGTAAAATCATTCACTTGTTACACCAATTTGACGCTGGGAGAATGAAGGGACATGTTTTTAAATTTACCAAATTAAGTTTGTGGATGTATCTTTCACGCTCTATGGCAGGCAGGGTGGACATATAATTACTTGACATGTTCAATCTTAGTTGTTTCTTATTCACGCCTGCCGGCCGTGTACGGACGTTGTTTTGTGCCGCTATTTTGTATTGAAGTCTATGGGAAGTCTAGTTTATTTTCCCCTAAAAAGGGGCGGTGACGAAATTGATAGTTAAGTTCCCGGATGAGTAGTACTTATTCCAGTAACCGACATTTTTACTGCGAGATTTATGATCTTTTATGCCTGAACTGCAGATTTGTTCACAGTTAAGCACTGACTGACAGTTATAGACTTGATAAATCTTAAGAAAGCATCACTTTTATGTCTTCATCAAGATCTTTATCAAGTGCAAATCATGCAGTTATTAGATGCGTTCATTCGAGAAGTGACAGAATAGGCTAATTCTAACAGAATATCTCACCAAACTGTTTTTTAATGTGTAAAAACATCTGCTGTGAGATGTTCGGCTGCCGGATGATTTTAATTAAGCAGGATAACTTAACGTCACATCACCTTTATTATCCTGAACCATAAAATTACATGATACTTCAAGATGATGAATAGATTGTCTCCAACACTTTCAGTTTCGTTTACACAACATGAGTTTAGCCTTTGGACATTAGTTTAGTATACACACTTTGCGAATAATACACATAATAATTTCAGTATTTTTTATTTTAAAGGAACACGCCAACTTTTTGGGAATTTAGCTTATTCACCGTATCCCGCAGAATTAGATAAGTCCATACATACCATTCTCATCTCCGTGCGTGCCATAACTCTGTCTGACGCACCCACCGCTAGCCTAGCTTAGCACAAAGACTGGAGGTAAACGGCTCCAGCTAGCTTACTGCTCAATAAGTGACAAAGTAACGCCAACATTTTCCTATTTACATGTTGTGATGTGTATAGTTACATTGTGTACGAAGACCACGTGTATTAAGGAAAATGAAAACTTGCGGTTTTCTAGGCCGATATAGCTAGGAACTATACTCTCATTCCTGCATAATAATCAAGGAACTTTGCTGCCGTACCATGGGTGTAGCGGCGCAATGATATTACGCAGCGCTTGAAAGTAGGCTAACTTTTGTCAACATAACCAGCGTGACAACCTGGGGTCCATTCTTCGTACGTCGCTAACTCAGTTAGCTGGATTTGAGTGTTGACGATTTGGCATGATCTTGGAAGATGCTGTCATAGCAACAGGTCCGTAAACTCAAACCTGCTCGGGAGCAGGCTTATTTCATGTAAACAGGATTAGATTGCATCTTGAGGTGATACTTAAAATCTGTCCCAGCCACTGCTCCTTTTTTTACAAGAGTTCATTAATGAACCAGGGGCAATAATAATTTTAAATAATAATAAAATTTTTTTTTTAAAAATGTATTTGAAAAGAAGATTACAATGTTGTGTATAATACTACACAGCTACTGGATTGAGAGATTTATTTGTGATGGAATAATTATTACTTTATAATGTTATTGCAGTCTTACACACATGCTGTACAGTTACTCTGAACCGTGCATTAATTTGAGTGGTGATGGATATTATGGGATGGCTTGATGCAGCGCAGGAGATGCAGATAACTTGATCTTGACCCTTAAGAAACTTTAATTAATACTGTCACGTAACAAATCTGCTTCAAATTGAGTTAAAAATTAAATGAATTGCTAATATTGAAAATAACATTGAAAATAACATTGTCTAACATTGAAATAAAAATGTAAAGGGTGTACAAATACTATAATATCGTGCACATTTCATTTATCTATTATAACTTTTATGTTGGTTTGGTCGTTTGGCTGTTTCCTTATAAAGGTCCAGAATTTTTTTTTTTATTTGTGAAGTTTTTTGCCAGGTGTCTTGTCATTACGTTGCTGTCTTGCCGCCAGCCAATCGCTGCATTACTGATCTTAGTTTCGAGTATCGATACATCTGCCCTCTTCAGGGAACACATAAATGCGCAGTAATGTCAGATAACTTAATCCAGATATTTTAATCCAATCTGCAAATTCGTTTGAAGAACCAAATTAGCCAGAGATCAGTTATCACGATTAGAAGATCTGGGATCTGTCAAATCATCTCAGATGTATTAAGCGAGGTACGAAGAACGGACCCCTGCTTACACAGGGAGTGTGCTGGGGACTATTTTCAGGCGCTGCGTAATATCATTGTGCCTGCTGCACCTGCTGGGTAACTAAACAACTGATGGACCCCACTGACTAAAAATATATATTATAGAAGTCAATGGGGACCAGAAGCATTTATGTAGGCCTATTATGTTTATATATCCATTTATCAAAATGTAAAGCTACTGAATGTTTTATTTAAAAAAAAAAAAAAAAAAAAGTATTTTTGTGGAAAGCTACATTGATCACGCCTTTTTAAACCTTATTTCAATCAGCAGGCACCAGAAAATAAGCACGAATAACACTGTACCCAGGAAAAAAAAACATTCAAGAAATGAGGCTGAAAATGTTGATTGAACTGTAAAGTGTATTTTATGGTAAATATATGAAACTTTGTGAACTGCTTAGCTCACCTCAGAAAACTTAGCATCAATGAATCAGCTAGCAATAAAAAAAAAAAAAAAACAAGCAATCAGAAGTTGATAAAATAAAAATATATATATATTTAATCAATTGGTAAAGCAACTACAAAAATCAGATGAAAGACCAGAGTGAGAATGCAGATGAATTGAGACATTAAGTCCATGAAACTCTGTCCACAATAATTACATTCAGCTTTAGCCCAAACGGAAGGACATCTTAGATTCGTGTCAGTTTTTCTGTAGAAAACGTCTTTAGAAATATTAATTGAAGCTGGTCTTAAAGATGAACTTTGTTCACTGTAACAATTTATACTAATGATGTTTTAATGAGGCTGGACTGGACAGATTTATATGAAAGAGAGATTTTATTACTCAGTGGGTTATTGGGTCACATTTGGTGAGAACACAGCTGGATCTGAACATGAACTACTTTAATTTCAGACAGCTGTTTTCAGTATGACGGTGTACCGATCTTAACTCAGTGAAACTTTTCCCACACGCATCACATGTAAAAGGCTTTTCCTTTGTGTGAACTTTCAGGTGGTCTTTCAGGTGATCTGCCCTAAGAAATGATTTACCGCATTGATCACAGCTAAATGGTCTTTCTCCAGAGTGAGAACGCAAATGTAATTTTAGAGTCTTCGCATGTTTGAAACTCTTCCTGCACTGATCACATGTGTGCGGCTTCTCTCCAGTGTGGGTTATCATGTGTGTCTTAAGGTGTGCTTTTAGTCTGAAACTCTTCCTGCACTGATCACATGTGTGCGGCTTCTCTCCAGTGTGGATTTTCATGTGTCTCTTAAAGGATGCGTTTTGATCAAAACTCTTCCCACATTGATCACATGTGTATGGCTTCTCTCCAGTGTGGATCATCTCATGTCTTTTCAGATTACCTGCCTGACTGAATCTCTTGTCACAGTCTGAACACTTGTAAGGTTTTTCTCCAGTGTGAATTCTTTGGTGCCGATTCAATGTTTCAGCTGTAATAAAAGTATTTCCACAATCAAAGCACATGTGATCCTTCACAATGCTGTGACTTTTCTGGTGTATTTTATAATAGCACAGCTGTGAAAAACTCTTTCCACACAAACAAACATAAGGCTTCTGCTTTGTATGAACTGTCAGGTGGATCTTCAGCTTTTGTTCACTAAGAAATTTTTTACCACATTGATCACAGTTAAAAGGTCTTTCTCCAGAGTGAGAACGCAGATGTAATTTAAGAGTGTGTGCCAGTGCGAAACTCTTCCCACACTGATCACATGTGTGCGGCTTCTCTCCAGTGTGGATTCTCATGTGTGACTTAAGCGATCCTTTTTGTATAAAACTTGTCCCACATTGATCACATGTGAACGGCTTCACTCCAGTGTGGATCTTCTCATGCATTTTCAGACTTCCTGACAATCTGAATCTCTTGTCACAGTGTGAACACTTGTAAGGTTTTTCTCCAGTGTGTATTTTCTGGTGCTGTTTCAATATGGCAACTGTAATAAAGGTCTTTCCACAGTCAAAGCACAAATGATCCTTCACAAGGCTGTGACTTTTCTGGTGTATTTTAAAATGATCCATTCGTGAACATCTCTTTCCACACAAACAAACATAAGGCTTCTGCTTTGTATGAACTTCCAGGTGCCTCTTCAGCTTTTGTGCACTAAGAAATTTTTTGCTGCATTGATCACAGTTAAAAGGTCTTTCTCCAGAGTGAGAACGCAGATGTAATTTAAGACTGTTTGCTCGTGCAAAACTCTTCCCGCACTGATCACATGTGTACGGCTTCTCTCCAGTGTGGATTCTCATGTGTAACTTAAGGGATGCTTTTAGTGTAAAACTCTTCCCGCACTGATCACATGTGTACGGCTTCTCTCCAGTGTGGGTCCTCTCATGTATTTTCAGATTTCCTGACCGATTGAATCTCTTGTCACAGTGTGAACACTTGTAAGGTTTTTCTCCAGTGTGAATTCTCTGGTGCTGTTTCAACATGGCAACTGTAATAAAAGTCTTTCCACAGTCAAAGCACATGTGATCCTTCAGACTACTGTGTATTTTCTGATGTATTTTTAAAGTACCCGACTGGCTAAAACTCTTTCCACACAGAGAACACATGTGAGGCTTCTCCTTTGTATGAACTTTCAGGTGCCTCTTCAGGTTTTCTGCACTAAGAAAATGTTTGCCACATTGATCACAGTTAAACGGTCTTTCTCCAGAGTGAGAATGCAGATGTAATTTAAAAGTGTTTGCTTGTGCACACTGATCACATGTGTGCGGCTTCCCTCCCGTGTGGGTTTTATTGTGAGGGTTAAGGCTTTTTTTGTATGGGAAACTCTTTCCACACTGAGGGCAGGTGGAAGATTCTTTGCCTCTTCCTTTCAGTGAGCAACTCAAAGATTTCTTCAGTTTTGACATGATGATGATGTTTCCACTTAATTCAGTTATTCGCTCTCCTCATTCTCCTCCATCACGTCTAAAATTAAAGATAAAAATGTTTCAATTTAGGAAAAAAAAAAAATTCATAGACAGAAATGATGTAATAGCAGAAAGTAGACAAATGCTTTGCAAAATTTTAATTGATGAATTTGTATAAATTATGCAAAAAAATCATACCAAGCAGTGTGTGTGGTATACACAAAGAAACACTGACAACAGAACAAACAGAAAGCAGATTGGATGATCGGCTGATATTTGGTATTTTTAAAATATCAGCATTGTCCGATACGTTTTTTCTGATTAAAGAGATAGTTCACCCAAAAATGAAAATTACCTCATGATTTACTCGCCCTCAAGCCATCCTAATTGTATATGACATTCTTCTTTCAGACGAAAACAATCAGAGTTATATTAAAAATGTCCTGGCTCTTCAAAGCTATATAATGGCAGTGAATGGGAAGTTCTGTTTTGAAGTCCATAAAAGTGATATGTTTATTTTTCTCACACAAACGCACCACTTCGCTCTGGAGATGTAATAAGCAGGAACTCAGAAAGTTCCAAGTGATGGGCTAGTGACTGCTTCATGAAGCTTTAAAACCTTTACGAATGTTTTGTTTCGAATCAGTGGTTCAGAGTGCGTTTCAAACTGCCAAAGTCACGTGATCACATCATTAACAGGGTTTGAAATTAACACCCACCAACCCGCCAAATGTGGGTAAAAATCAACTGTGGCGGGTAACTCTGTCAAATCACTAGCCAATTTGGCGGGTCACTTACCTATGTTTTCTCACTTTTTTCATATGAGCACACTCATACACGCTGTCTGTCTAGCGCACTAGAATAGAGTTCTCTTTCATGCTTGAACAAACAGTAACACACAGAATTATGCCAATGTGTCCGTTTTGTTGAGTATCCTCATAATAGCAGTCTTAAATGAATTAAATTAAAGCAATAAGCCCTGTGAAGCCATGGTTTACAGTGAATTTATAACAGCTAAGGGGCACTGTTAGGCACGCTGCTTAGCTGTTATAAATTCACTGTAAACCACGGCTTCACAGGGCTTATTGCTTTTATAAAACGGTTACCACACAATACAAATATTACAACCAAAATATATGTATTAATGCAACTTGTAAAATCACTAAAAGCCTTCCTTCCGCTGGAAAAAATAGTCCCTGACCGTGAACTGAAACAGAAGTTACATTATTACGCCTTTAGATGGTGGCAAAGACTGTCTTTATGAGTGAGTCACTCAATAGCGAAGACTTTTAAATTGAAAGGACTGTGAGTGTGAACATGGCAACAAGACGCAACTGACAAATGCTTTAAGGCTGGATCACAAATGGCACCCTAAACCCTCACGGTCTTCCTCGGAGTCCGCACTTTTGTGACGTAATGCCGCTTTGACTGTCGGGTAAAGTCCTCTGCGTAGCTCGCAAATTCGCGATCGCCCTTCTGAAACCTAAAATGATGAACGGGACACCCTACGGCAGGGGTGTCCAAAGTCCGGCCCGCGGATTAATTTCAAACGGCCTGCAGCTTGTCTGTTTAATTGTATTATATGTGGCCCGCCACGCATAATGTATAAATTGTGTAGTTTTACAATGTCAACACAAGGTGGCAGTACTAGATTTTAGGCCAGAGAAACACGGCAAAAACGGAACGAAACAGCACTACTTGTGAGTCGCGCAGTGCGAACAAGCTCACAAATGTGTTTACTTGCTGAGTGTCTCGATCACGCGCCCACTACACAGCCAGTGAGAAGTGTTCGAGTTCGGCATAGAGGTCTCTGGTACAAGCTACAAATCTCTCTGTGATTTAATTTAGTTTAAAGCCAGTTGAAACAGTGCTGACTTAACAACACTAACGTGCAAATCAGTAGAAACATTGAGCTGATACAGTCAGAATACTTTTAACTAACAATTCACCAACATTTATCATAGATTTACTGTGGTAGCTAACACTAACTGTAACCGTGGTATTTTGTCAGAAATGTAGGTTAATATCTCATTTTATTTAATTTGTAATGTAGACATGTTTTAAATGAGTAATAAAGGCCAAATTACAGACAATTTTTTTGTCATAAACTTGCAGTTTTGTATTTATATTAAATGTGTTTATAAACTAAATACCATAAAGCCATTCTAGATATAGAAACAATATTTTTTAACTTTTTACCTTGTAGTGAGGTGTGTGGTTTTACTTGTGGTGATCTAAATAGAGTGCTCGTTAGTTTAAATAAATTTAAATACTGAGTTCTACCAGCTATATATATATATATATATATATATATATATATATATATATATATATATATATATATATATATATATATATATATATATATATACACACATACATACATACATACATACATACATACACATATATATACACATATATATACACACATACATACTCCCTTTTTTTCTTTTTGGCTAGTAGAAGTTCTGATGAATGGCCGGTAACTTAAAAATGTAGTAGCCAAGTTGGCTGGTGAGTGAAAAAGTTCATTTCAAACCCTGGTCATAACTGTTTCGAAACGTTTAGAAATTTCAAAGAAGAGAAAACCAATTTCACAGAGCTCTCGCGCCATGATCTCTGTGAACATCGCCACCCAGTGTCTATCTATTACCTGAGTATGAAATGTCTATTTCCTGATGAGTTTTATACATTTGTAGACGTTTTAATGAGGTATTTGTATAATTAAAAATAATAATAGTAGTTGAAAGTCTCTGTTTAGCCGACCCACCCACAGAACAAACAAAACAAGCCATAAAATTGATAAAATAATACATATTATACAGCATTTACACTGTTCTGTCCAGCAGGGGTCACCAGCGTGTGGTGTTTGAATCATTTTACGAAGCAATTGGTTCAATTGATTCGAAGCTTTCAAAAGCTTCGTTTCTCCCATCACTACGCGGAAGTAGTTGTGCAAGTAGTTCATTCACTGTCTTCATTTACGGTCTTCTGTCTAACAGTCATATCTAATACGTTATTAGAAAGAAGAAAGTAAACGGTGAAAGTGTATAGCATTTGTTTTTATTTTATTAATAAAATAAAGGCAAACAATATAATACTCTCTCATTTACCATCAACATTCAGCACATATGCATCTATATCATTTAAACAAATCTCCAAATATCTCTGAATTTCACAAACCTTGCAGACTTAATCGAATCCAGACCAGCTGTGAGATCTTGTGAAGTGTGAATTTGTAGCCAGTGTGTGTTTCTGTGTGTAACGGTCGGTCCGCGCGAAGTGAATGTGGGAGGAGAGTTCAGCCAGAGATTGTCTTATTATAGGGTAACTTTAATCACGTGCGGCACCTTTCAGCCTATCGTGTAATGGCACTGACGTCAGTGCCCGCCGTTCAAAGTTTTGTGACAGATAGTTAAAGTTTACGTTAACAAGTTTCTTGTGGATTAGCGCGCTGGTCTCGAGAATAAATGTTCTATATTTGGTGTTATATCGCTAGTATAGTACAGTAGGACTGAATTGTTTGTGGAATGTGCTTTACTGAGCGGAAAAAGAGCACAAAATATCTTTATTAGCTGCAGAGTTCACTGCAGGGTGCATTAAACCATTTGTAAGAGTACACTAAAACTTTATTGTAATTTAATCCATTAATGATATGTATTGTTTTACCTGCATTCATTAAAAAGCGTTGTATCATCATCATTAGCCACACAGCAGAGTCATTAATCATTACAACACAAGACTAACCGGGCAGCAATAGAAAGAATACTGATTTTTTATTTTCATTAAACAACATAATACAATAATTAAATAATTTATTTTCTCTTCATTAAAAATGAATAATATCAGCGTCATGGGCATACATGCAGTTATAATAGTCATTATCATTCAAGTCTTATCATAAATTGTAAAAACCTGAAAGCCAAAGAAACAAAACATCGGTATTTTCTACTTTCTTTTGACAATATACCAGTGTTGTAGTACTCGAGACTCGGACTCGGTCTTGAACTCGGTCTCGAGACCATATTTTAATGGTCTTGGTCTTGTCATGGACTCGTGTGCATTTGGACTTGGTATTGACTCGTACTCAGACATATTAGGAATTGGACTTATTCCCGAGTCCACTCGAGTCCCATTCAAAATATTTCATGATTATTACTGTATGTTAATATTTCTTTAAATTGATGTTTGATTGACACGTCCAATGATTGGTGATTTTCTTGTGCGCAACTGCGCATGACTTGAGACGTTAGCGCAAAGACTCCTGCCAGGTTCTCTCCCACACCCGTGACCCGCCCGTTCTTGCTTCTATTTTACGCTGTCCACCTGCCATCCACCTGTAGTGATCCCGCTTTCCAGAAAGTCACATTGCGACATTATTTGTCTCAACTGTGTTATTTTAATATATTTACTGTTTACAAAGTAGGACAAAAGTGTTACAGAGAAAACCAAATCTCGTTTAATTAAATAATAAAATGAATACAGATACGATAATTGATGACAGTCTCAACACTTAGCATCTCCCCACAAAAATGTCTGACAGAAGGCCGCTCGCCCTCTCTCCCTCCGGCACATTCACACTTTTGCATTAAAAAGGCAGCAATTTTTCGGCAGTCATTCTTATGCACGCCCTCCATAACTAAAAAATGAATCAAATTAAGTTCTAATGTTGTTTGGGGATTTTCTCTGGTCTCGGTCTCGACTCAAACTCAACCCTCTTTGAACTCGGTCTCGAATGAGCTGGCCTCGACTACAACACTGCAATATACAATATCACTCAATATTACTATTAAATACTATGATAATGCCGTAAATGAGTCATACATGTTGCGACACTCCCATCTCTGCATATCTACATATCGTTCCCAACAAACATATAGTTTAGCGTAAAACATGATTTGCAGACAGGCTGTCGATTCATTAAATGATAAGCTGTTTCCTCACAAAAAACTGTTTATTCAGTGTAGTAAAGTCTCTTCTCCATTGGCTTCTCCTGTCCTGCGTACCAGCGATAGCATTAGCCGTGCAGAGCCACTAGATGACAAGCCTGCAACCATTAGCTGAAAAGGCATTCGCCTAATGCTAACGCTGTGGCTGCCAGAACGCAGGAAAGGAGACCTGAGGCTGTTTTTTTTTTTTTTTCAGAGTAAATACGCTAGAAATCTGCACTCATTCAAGGATGTGCATTTATTGCATGGACGGAAAAAGCATGGACGCCTGCAGGATTTCATCTGACAGTACGCACAAAGGTTTTTTTTTTTAAATTTAACTCTAAAAAGTTAAATAAGCTTTTATAGCCTAACTATTGTACCTTTCGGACCATCAGTAGCTGTGTTTCCATCCAAAGTTGTGTATTTAACTTATGCGCAAAACTGGAATACCGCATAAATCATTTGCGAATAAACCACCGTTTCCATCCAGTGTGATGAAGAGAACAAACGCGTCACTTCCCGATAAACTGGCGCCAAATATTAAAAAGAAAAATGGATGTTGTTGCGGTAGGAGAAACCACTGTGGGCCTTTTTTCGTCTATAATAAATTACTTGCATCTCAGAGCACGAAGACGAAACGCAATAAACGTAGTCATGTCATCTTGCTTTTGGAGGTGGGAGCCTGCTCTTTGGGAATGCAGACGCACAAGACAGGTCTGGGAGGTAATTATACCGAACCACTTTGATGACAGACTTTGGCTAAGGCATTTTCGAATGACCAAAACAACATTTCAGATGTTGTGCAGCGAGATCGGTGGGCTGGTTAGTCCATTGATGCCGTCCCATCGCGCTCCAGTTCTGACAGAAAAACGCATCGCCATTGCGCTGTATAAGTTGGCTACATACGCCGAATACAGAGTTGTGGGGGAGACATTTGGTGTCAGCAAAACAACAGTTCGCCGTTGTGTGTATTCTGTGTGTCAGGCCATTCGTGCACACATGATGAGTAACTACATAAAATTACCTAAGCTGCCTGAGGCGCGTGAGATAGCTCGACACAACTACATCACCCACCATGTACCACAAGTATATGGAGCTCTGGATGGAACCCATATCCCTGTTTTGGCTCCCACTGAGGATTACAGACACTCGTTGATGATTACTGTGTGATAAGGAATGTGTGTGTTGGGACACCTGGCAGTGCACATGATGCAGCAGTGCTCCTCTCATCTGAATTGTACAGGTAAGATTTTCACACACACTTGAATATATATAATATTTATGTCCTTGGATTTTACTCTAATAACCATAAATTGTCCAACAATTAATTTGAAAATAAACTCTTGTCAATAAAGCTGTATAGTGTAGATATAGAATTTGCACTGTACAAAAAAGTGTAAAGTGTAAAGTCTCATGTAAATCTTATTTACTTTTAGACATCCCCAAAATCATCCCCAACACTGCATTGATGTCGAAGGTGTACAGGTTCCTCTACTAATAGCAGGAGACCCTGCTTATCCCCTCCTTCCATGGCTCATGAAAGGTTTCTTAGGTCCCTCTCTGTCAGCAGAGGAGGCAGCTTTCAACCTTCACCTGAGTAAACGTTCCGACATTGACCACAAATTCATGCCAACAGTTGTGGTTGCCTGCTGCGTTTTACATAACTTGTGCGAGAGAGAGAAGCAGAGGCCGCATCGTGTTCATGAGAAACAGCCTCTGGAACCACTTGCACAGCCTCCTCAACATCAGTGCAATGCTGTACCCAGTAATGAGGCCCTGGCAATTTGAGATGCCCTTGTTCGACACCTAAGCAGAGTTCAAGCCAATGCTCCTTAGAAAAAAAGGTAGATGTAATTTATCAATGTAAAATAAAAGTACAGCAGTTTGTCATTTCTTGTTGAACACAGAACCAAGTTCAGACTGATGCTGTTTTTATAAATCTGAAATGTAAATTATAAAATGTAAAACAAAATAAGTAAAAAATAAAGTACAGCAATGTTTCATTTGTATAACTGTTTTACACTTTTCACTTTTTAACAAAAAAAAACTGAAAATAAATAAATAAATAAAAGTCTTACTTGGCCCTAAATAACAGAAATAAGCAGAAAGGCCTTTTTCTTTTACATTGTATTGTAACTGAGATGTAACTGAAAAACTTCAATAAACAATAAAACCTTAATCAGATCAAACCCATTTTCAACATACAGTATGTTTAGCTAATGAACTAAACAATTTTTATTTAAGATTTAATGTGGATGACGATAATGTAAAGTATGACTATTCACAAAGTAATACAGTGTTTAATATTGATGCTCCTACAGTGGCTAGGTTTTTTAAAAATATAAAAGTAAATAAAAGCCCTGGACCGGACAACATTAGTGGCAAGGTGTTGAAAGCATGCAGTTCACAGTTAAGTGGTATATTTACACAGATTTTTAACCTTTCCCTCAAGATGCAAACTGTCCCACAAATTTGGAAACACTCCATAGTTGTTCCTGTGGCAAAATGTAGGACTCCAAAGGTTTTAAATGATTTCAGACCAGTAGCCCTCACCTCTCTGGTGATGAAAACATTTGAGAAGATCGTGAGAGGGGAAATATTGAAGTATGTAGAAGATAAATTAGATCCCTTTCAGTTTGCGTATAGGGCAGGGAGGGGTGTTGAAGATGCTGTTACGACCCTAGTGCATTTAGTAGCTCAACATCTGGAGACTCCAAAAGCAAGGGCATGGTTGGCTTTCATTGATTTTTCATGTGCATTCAACACAATTAGGCCACATGTGTTAGCCGAGAAGCTTGTGGAATTATTTAACCTGGATCTTAATCTGGTAGGATGGATAGTCAATTTTTTTAAAGAATAGGACACAGTGTGTGCGTGTCAATGGTCAGCTGTCCTCCATGTTATGTTCCTCCACAGGTTCTCCTCAAGGGTGCGTACTTTCGCCCCTGCTTTTTATTTTATATACCAATGATTGTAGTACTACACTGGACAAGAGATATATATTGAAGTTTGCGGATGACACTGTTATTGTGAGCCTTTTAGCAAATGAGGAGACATCGCATGGTTCTGTGGTGGAGGACTTTGTTTCTTGGTGTACAAACTGTGGCCTAAATTTAAATATAGCTAAGACCAAGGACATGATTATAGACTTTGGAAAGTCTGTCATTTCTGTCTCTCCTACTGCAATCAATGGTAGGGATCTTGAGCTGGTGGATGAGTATAGATATTTGGGTACAGTGATTGATAATAAATTAAACTTTGATGCCAACACTGATGCCATTTATAAAAAGGTCCAACAACGTTTGTTTTTCCTAAGGAAAATGAATTCTTTTAAGGTATATAAAGTGCTAATGATACTGTTTTATCAGAGTTTTATTGAATCTGTTATTTCTTACTGTGTCATTGTATGGTTTGATTGTATTACCTTGTCTAGTAGAAACAGAGTGACCAAGTTAATTAAGACTGCATCCAGGATTATCGGAGTTCAACAGATATCACTTCAAGACATTTTTAAAGAGCGCATTGTTAAAAAAGCCGATGTGATAATTAATTCCCCTTCCCATCCATTACATAGAGAGTTTGTGGTACTTCCATCAGGTCGCAGATATAGAGCAATGGGGGGGAGAACGAAGAGGTTTAAACACTCATTCATACTGACTGCTATTTCTATGTTAAATCAATTGTAATCATGGATAATATGCTGTCAATTTTAAATGAATGTCTATGTGTGTGATTGTATAAATGTTATGTGTGTGGCACCTGTGCAAACTAAATTTCCTAAACAGATGAAATAAACTGAACATAATAAAAGTCCTAAGACCATAAAAACACAGAGACCCTCCATTACACACAAACACAGAACCATCATTCACTGTGAGAAACACTGACTCATAACCTGTAATATCTATTGATGAATCTGCAGCAAAATCATTTATTAATGTTGAGCTTCCGTAGGTTTCGCATCTGAAACATCAGGTTTGTTTTTCTCCTTTGACCTTTTGTGTTTGTGTTTCTTACAAAAATCTGAAATGACGGAGGTGGTTTATACATGTTTCATTACAGATCAGTGATCAAACTCTCTGTCATTCTGTTTCTTTACAAATCATACTGATCATTGTATTGGCATTTGTACTTGTAAATCATGCTTCTGGATTCCTTTAGTTTAGACTGATATTAATATCCACTTTTGGTCACAACTAAATATTTTGTCTGTTCATTAAATCATGGGAAACTCATAAACATGGAATGTGTAGCATGCATTTATATTTGAGTGAATTGATTATTAATAAGTGCAATAATCAAATAAAGAGTTTTAAATTAATATAAATCAGTATGTTTAAATCTTTAAATCCATTATTATACATCTAACTTTATTACAAACATGCAACACAATTATGGCAAAACCAGCTTTATTTTGTCAATTTGAAATGATTGATTTACATTTAATTAATACATCCAATAATAATAGATTTCTTCATTTTATTTTAGTGTCACTCCTAGGCCATAGTGTTTAACACAGTGAAGAATCTACTCAAAAGGGAAAATTAATATTTCAACACAATATTGTATTGTTAAAAAACAATATAGTAAACATGTCTTTCTTTTAAATTGTAGATATTATAGAATATATATTACATATAGAATAAGATTGGCTCACTTGTGCATCTTGTTATTTGTTTCTCAAATTTATTACGAGGTTAATATCTGAATGAAGGTCAGTGTGTCTCACAGAGAAAAGTATTTGTTAGGCTCTTGTGTAGCGAAGATTGTAAAGTTAAATTAAAACGAGGTCAAAGTCATCTCTGTCTTTATATTTGTATTAATGGTGTTAATGTTGTAATGATCTCTGAATAAATCCATATCACACATCTTACAGTTTTGTCCATCCTGGGCAAAGAACAATCATTTTAATGTAATAATTCCAAGGATTGGCACCTGATAAATAAACAGAACCGTTTGCTCTACAAAGCTCTTTGTAACCAATCTTTTCCAGTCAATTTCCAGCACGACAACATCGCACACTGAAGAAAACGTTAAGAAAACTGATCAGAGGCTTCAACAGTGTATGTATTTTCTTTGAATAGACTTTTTGTTTTTCAAAACGCAATATGTTTTATATTTATATGATTGTGACTCACACTCTGTGTTTAGTGTATATATACAGTATGAAACTCACTTTGCAAGAAATAGTTCAAGTAAAGTTTAACTGAAATGAATGCAGTGTCATTTCTATCACTTTCTTATTTATTGGATTATGTTTTACACATACCGTTGTACTAACTTTAGAACAAGCGATTCATGACTCAGAAAGACGAATTACATTGAGCCACATTCAAATATGAGAATGATATTAGTCTTACTATATGTATACCAACAGAATAAACATTTTTAACGTAGGATTGGCACCTGATAAACAAATGGAAATCTGCCCCAGAAAATAATAAAAGGATTTGCCAAACTTTAACATTAAAATTATGTTTATTTAGTGTAAACTTCAGTGTTAATTTGAGCATTTAATTGTTCACTAGTGATCAAAGAGTCTAAATATGATAATTATAGAATCAAACAGAATCTTACAAATTTATAGAAAATTTGAGCTACTCACCAGTAATATTAATATGTAATTTCCTGTGTAAGATCAAATGTCTGGTGTTGATCTCCACTTCATAAACCCCAGACTGCTCACTTCGGATGTTTCTGATGGTGATTTCTCCGGTTTGATTATTCAGGTTACTCCAGCCATTTAAGCCATCAGTGCGGATGACTTCATCTTTAAACTTCCACAGTATCTGATCATCTCTCTATATATCAGTAACACCAGTGTGTAGAGTGACAGAATCTCCATCAGTCACTGACACTGACTCCACATTATCTTTGTCTACAACAAACACATGAGGAGAACAAACAGGAACAGTTTAAAACAGAGATCAGGCTTATAATGCTGTAACTACACAGGTCAGAGACCACAATGAAAATCTGTCATTTACAATCTTTAGATGTCTGATGGCACCCAATTTACTAATTTCACCAACTTACATTTTATGATGTTACCAAAAGGTACACACTTGTTTATTTAAATACTATCTAACTATGATGATTAGTTTAGCTCTGATTCATTTGTTAATGTGAAGACAGGTAAAAGAAACTGACTATATCAATGCACATGATATACATATATATATATATACACTCACCTAAAGGATTATTAGGAACACCTGTTCAATTTCTCATTAATGCAATTATCTAATCAACCAATCACATGGCAGTTGCTTCAATGCATTTAGGGGTGTGGTCCTGGTCAAGACAATCTCCTGAACTCCAAACTGAATGTCAGAATGGGAAAGAAAGGTGATTTAAGCAATTTTGAGCGTGGCATGGTTGTTGGTGCCAGACGGGCCGGTCTGAGTATTTCACAATCTGCTCAGTTACTGGGATTTTCACGCACAACCATTTCTAGAGTTTACAAAGAATGGTGTGAAAAGGGAAAAACATCCAGTATGCGGCAGTCCTGTGGGCGAAAATGCCTTGTTGATGCTAGAGGTCAGAGGAGAATGGGCCGACTGATTCAAGCTGATAGAAGAGCAACTTTGACTGAAATAACCACTCGTTACAACCGAGGTATGCAGCAAAGCATTTGTGAAGCCACAACACGCACAACCTTGAGGCGGATGGGCTACAACAGCAGAAGACCCCACCGGGTACCACTCATCTCCACTACAAATAGGAAAAAGAGGTACAATTTGCACGAGCTCACCAAAATTGGACAGTTGAAGACTGGAAAAATGTTGCCTGGTCTGATGAGTCTCGATTTCTGTTGAGACATTCAGATGGTAGAGTCAGAATTTGGCATAAACAGAATGAGAACATGGATCCATCATGCCTTGTTACCACTGTGCAGGCTGGTGGTGGTGGTGTAATGGTGTGGGGGATGTTTTCTTGGCACACTTTAGGCCCCTTAGTGCCAATTGGGCATCGTTTAAATGCCACGGCCTACCTGAGCATTGTTTCTGACCATGTCCATCCCTTTATGACCACCATGTACCCATCCTCTGATGGCTACTTCCAGCAGGATAATGCACCATGTCACAAAGCTCGAATCATTTCAAATTGGTTTCTTGAACATGACAATGAGTTCACTGTACTAAAATGGCCCCCACAGTCACCAGATCTCAACCCAATAGAGCATCTTTGGGATGTGGTGGAACGGGAGCTTCGTGCCCTGGATGTGCATCCCACAAATCTCCATCAACTGCAAGATGCTATCCTATCAATATGGGCCAACATTTCTAAAGAATGCTTTCAGCACCTTGTTGAATCAATGCCACGTAGAATTAAGGCAGTTCTGAAGGCGAAAGGGGGTCAAACACAGTATTAGTATGGTGTTCCTAATAATCCTTTAGGTGAGTGTATATACACACAGTGGGGAGAACAAGTATTTGATACACTGCCGATTTTGCAGGTTTGCCCACTTACAAAGCATGTAGAAGTCTGTAATTTTTATCATAGGTACTCTTCAACTGTGAGAGACGGACTCTAAAACAAAAATCCAGAAAATCACATTGTATGATTTTTAAGTAATTAATTTGCATTTTATTGCATGACATAAGTATTTGATACATCAGAAAAGCAGAACTTAATATTTGGTACAGAAACCTTTGTTTGCAATTACAGAGATCATAAGTTTCCTGTAGTTCTTGACCAGGTTTGCACACACTGCAGCAGGGATTTTGGCCCACTCCTCCATACAGACCTTCTCCAGATCCTTCAGGTTTCAGGGCTGTCGCTGGGCAATACGGACTTTCAGCTCCCTCCAAAGATTTTCTATTGGGTTCAGGTCTGGAGACTGTCTAGGCCACTCCAGGACCTTGAGATGCTTCTTACGGAGCCACTCCTTAGTTGCCCTGGCTGTGTGTTTCGGCTCGTTGTCATGCTGGAAGACCCAGCCACGACCCATCTTCAATGCTCTTACTGAGGGAAGGAGGTTGTTGGCCAAGATCTCGCGATACATGGTCCCATCCATCCTCCCCTCAATACGGTGCAGTCGTCCTGTCCCCTTTGCAGAAAAGCATCACCAAAGAATGATGTTTCCACTTCCATGCTTCACGGTTGGGATGGTGTTCTTGGGGTTGTACTCATCCTTCTTCTTCCTCCAAACACGGCGAGTGGAGTTTAGACCAAAAAGCTCTATTTTTGTCTCATCAGACCACATGACCTTCTCCTATTCCTTCTCTGGATCATCCAAATGGTCATTGGCAAACTTCAGACGGGCCTGGACATGCGCTGGTTTGAGCAGGGGGACCTTGCGTGCGCTGCAGGATTTGAATCCATGACGGCATAGTGTGTTACTAATGGTTTTCTTTGAGACTGTGGTCCCAGCTCTCTTCAGGTCATTGACCAGGTCCTGCCGTGTAGTTCTGGGCTGATCCCTCACCTTCCTCATGATCATTGATGCCCCACAAGGTGAGATCTTGCATGGTTCCCCAGACCGAGGGAGATTGACCGTCATCTTGAACTTCTTCCATTTTCTAATAATTGCGCCAACAGTTGTTGCCTTCTCACCAAGCTGCTTGCCTATTGTCCTGTAGCCCATCCCAGCCTTGTGCAGGTCTACAATTTTATCCCTGATGTCCTTACACAGCTCTCTGGTCTTGGCCATTGTGGAGAGGTGGGAGTCTGTTTGATTGAGTGTGTGGACAGGTGTCTTTTATACAGGTAACGAGTTCAAACAGGTGAAGTTAATACAGGTAATGAGTGGAGAACAGGAGGGCTTCTTAAAGAAAAACTAACAGGTCTGTGAGAGCCGAAATTCTTACTGGTTGGTAGGTGATCAAATACTTATGTCATGCAATAAAATGCAAATTAATTATTTAAAAATCATACAATGTGATTTTCTGGATTTTTGTTTTAGATTCCGTCTCTCACAGTTGAAGTGTACCTATGATAAAAATTACAGACCTCTACATGCTTTGTAAGTAGGAAAACCTGCAAAATCGGCAGTGTATCAAATACTTGTTCTCCCCACTGTATATATCTCATCATGTTCAGTTATCATCTTAATTCAATTTGCTATGCTGACTTGTAATGACATTGTAATGAAAAATGCTCAGACTCAGATCAGACTCCAAGACAATGTAAATTTTAAATGACACTTTAGCGCCTATATAGTTATTTTTTTCTATTGAAACACTTAAATCAAATTATGAAAATGCAATTATATTGAGCTCTTCAAATACAGAGTCAAAAGAGATGCACAACATCTGTGTCATTGAATAAAGGAGCTCTGAATAATTCATCAGTTCAGCCAATCAGAAAACATCTTACTGGATCAAATTTTTATTTAACACAATGACACTTTATCTGGTCATTTATCTGGCATTTATATGCTTCTTGTAAAGTTGTGAAAATAACTCTAGATTCCTCTTTGCTGTAAACTCAGAAGCATCAATGTTACAGTTCTGTCCATAGATAATATTTCCTTTACACATAATTTATTTTGTACACATTATACTCTTAACTTATACTCATAGCTGCTTTTTTTAATTTACAAAAACAACAACAGGTTTTGAAGGGTAAAGCTCTAATTATTCCACATCATCTAAATAGTTCTCAGAAAATGAATGTAGATTTTAATCCAGTTATCAGATTGTAAGACTTGAGTTACTCACCGTGGACAGTGACACTGGATATCTTGGATATCTTAGAGTCCAGTATGGTTAGTTGTGATGTTTGTGATGGTCAGAGATCCAGTCTGATTGTCCAGCTCCAATCTGTCTCTGAATCCCACAGCATCACCATCAGATGTATTGAATTGTCCAGCTGCTTTATTCATTTGAGCTACAAAACCGATTCCAAAAAAGTTGGGACACTGTACAAATTGTGAATAAAAAAGGAATGCAATAATTTACAAATCTCATAAACTTATATTTTATTCACAATAGAATATAGATAACATATCAAATGTTGAAAGTGAGACATTTTGAAATGTCATGCCAAATATTGGCTCATTTTGGATTTCATGAGAGCTACACATTCCAAAAAAGTTGGGACAGTTATTAGGTCAATTGGCAACATGATTGGGTATAAAAAGAGCCTCTCAGAGTGGCAGTGTCTCTCAGAAGTCAAGATGGGCAGAGGATCACCAATTCCCCCAATGCTGCGGCGAAAAATAGTGGAGCAATATCAGAAAGGAGTTTCTCAGAGAAAAATTGCAAAGAGTTTGAAGTTATCATCATCTACAGTGCATAATATCATCCAAAGATTCAGAGAATCTGGAACAATCTCTGTGCGTAAGGGTCAAGGCCGGAAAACCATACTGGATGCCCGTGATCTTCGGGCCCTTAGGAATGCTACTGTAATGGAAATCACAACATGGGCTCAGGAATACTTCCAGAAAACATTGTCGGTGAACACAATCCACCGTGCCATTCGCCGTTGCCGGCTAAAACTCTATAGGTCAAAAAAGAAGCCATATCTAAACATGATCCAGAAGCGCAGGCGTTTTCTCTGGGCCAAGGCTCATTTAAAATGGACTGTGGCAAAGTGGAAAACTGTTCTGTGGTCAGACGAATCAAAATTTGAAGTTCTTTTTGGAAAACTGGGACGCCATGTCATCCGGACTAAAGAGGACAAGGACAACCCAAGTTGTTATCAGCGCTCAGTTCAGAAGCCTGCATCTCTGATGGTATGGGGTTGCATGAGTGTGTGTGGCATGGGCAGCTTACACATCTGGAAAGGCACCATCAATGCTGAAAGGTATATCCAAGTTCTAGAACAACATATGCTCCCATCCAGACGTCGTCTCTTTCAGGGAAGACCTTGCATTTTCCAACATGACAATGCCAGACCACATACTGCATCAATTACAACATCATGGCTGCGTAGAAGAAGGATCCGGGTACTGAAATGGCCAGCCTGCAGTCCAGATCTTTCACCCATAGAAAACATTTGGCGCATCATAAAGAGGAAGATGCGACAAAGAAGACCTAAGACAGTTGAGCAACTAGAAGCCTGTATTAGACAAGAATGGGACAACATTCCTATTCCTAAACTTGAGCAACTTGTCTCCTCAGTCCCCAGACGTTTGCAGACTGTTATAAAAAGAAGAGGGGATGCCACACAGTGGTAAACATGGCCTTGTCCCAACTTTTTTGAGATGTGTTGATGCCATGAAATTTAAAATCAACTTATTTTTCCCTTAAAATGTTACATTTTCTCAGTTTAAACATTTGATATGTCATCTATGTTGTATTCTGAATAAAATATTGAAATTTGAAACTTCCACATTATTGCGTTCTGTTTTTATTCACAATTTGTACAGTGTCCCAATTTTTTTGGAATAGGGTTTGTATGTATTATGCGCCTATAGGCGGGTCACAATGCACGTACACTCTGCTTATTACACACACAGGCTGCAGCGCACAAACATTTTTAAATATTAAAAATAAAAGGATTCCCCTCTGGAGAAGCGTTCAGTCTTTCCACTCGCAAATTCCACCATGTAAATAGCGAATCTGCCATGGTGCAAGCGCAACTGGCTTTTAAAGGGAATGGGAGATGAGACTCTGATTGGTTTATTGCACGTTACGCCCAAAACACACCCATGACTCATTAAGAGACTAGGGTCAACCCTTTTGGACCATGCGCCTGTGACAATGCAGTGGGAAAAGGAGCTGGAATCCGTTTCAACAGCCTTGAACACAAAGCTCTGGGATGCTAATCTCCTGGAGCACCAAAGGGTCCTAAAATCTGGAACACTTAGATGAGGCCCTGAAGTAGGTGCAGAAGGTCCTTAATCTGGAACACGCAGACGAAGGAACCTTGAAGTGAAGTAATGGGCCGCAGGCTCAGAACGTGGTCGTATCTGTTAACGTCTCTCCCCTTACAGGACTCTCTATCTGTTATGTCTCACCCGATGGGAGACTCAGAACGTGGTTGATCTGTTACAGTCTCACTCTTGCAGGCCGGGACTCATAGTCTCAGCCTCAGATCTCACGCCCACTGATGGGACACTTCCGAAGTTTCAAAGTCGTCATCTGATTGGTTGAATTCTACAGGATGTCCGCGAGACGTGTGTGTTGCGTTCTTCGGTCCGCCTGGAAACAAATGCCCTGACGCCAAACTCCCTCGTGGAAGAAGAACACCGTCGTGTTTACAACTGTGACAATGAGCGCTTACCATGATCAACTAAACGCTGGATTTTCAAAAGTATGTGAAGTTCGCGGCTCCATTGTTGCAGTAAACTTGCACAACATTATTGAATAAATAATTTATAGATGCACTGTTATTGCAGGGACATCGACTTTACATTTTCACGCCCCTATACATGACGCGGCGCAAAACAAACAGTGATTGGTTGCTTTACATGTCAGTCAGATGGCCTCTGGGCGGTCCTCGACCAATGAAAGCTGCGATGGAGTCCAGACCTTCTGCCGTCAGTCTGAAGGTCTGGCTACGCGAGACTACGGGACTCAGAACAAGAAGTGTCTGTTTGAAAGGGATACCTTTATCCCTTTCCGATGAGGAGGAAATTGCAATTTGGTGCTTATCATTCCAATGCTGTGATTGGCTGCTGGCATCAGAGGGGACACACACAGTGTGGCCCACCCTTCTTTCCCCTGTGGAACTCATTTGCATAAGGCACACAGTTAGAAGTCTTTAAAGTGTCTTTAAAGTTTACCAATGCATTTCTCACTTTCCAAACCACCACCAGAATATCCTTGGCAATATTATAAACAAACAGAGTCCAAACAAGATGGAAAAAGATTGCACTATCATGGATTTGGATGGATCATTATGATCTCCCTTTGTTTCAGCCCCAGCATCCGGAGGTCCTGAAGAATTTTTATGAAAGTCACAGACCAAAAGTTAGTCTCTAGATGCACAAATTGTAGGTTAAATACACAAGAACATTGAGTATTCATGTGTGCTGAGACAGAAACAGGATGTGGTCTACTGAACCTTTTTTTTTTTTTTTTTTTGCCTGGAGAAGACTTAACAACAAGAGATTTTTATTGTTGTTATTATTATTGTAAAATGAGAAGTGAAATAAAAACACAAACACAGAATTAATGTGCACACAATGTATAATGTGAATCAAGTCAGTTCGTTACTGTACTAAATTCAGTGTCTTTTGTGAGGTTTGGTAATGAAGGAAATGTTTGTTGTTCACTAAGGTCTGTAACCGCAGTGATCAAGATGCTGAAAATGAACCACAAGAACCAAGACAAACTCATCTGCAGAAAATACATCTGATTTCCATTTAAGATACCTTACATTCAATGGCTACAGAATTGTTACCTTAAAACTATTCTAAACATGATTATGGGTCTGCTGTTTGGACTATTAGAATCGAATGTGGACAAAATGTGAAACAAGAAGCAAAATGAAGAACCGAAAAAAGGACAACACAGATGCAATCACAGATGTGTTTAGTGTGTATAAAGGGCTTCTTTCCCTGCTAACATGAATATGACTTCCAATCAAAATAGCTTTACTGTGAAATTCATGGAATAACAATTTTGTTTCCACTGAATGCATTATAGCAGCTCAGTTTCTGTATCAAAGTGAAACCTGCTGCAGTGTGAGTTCAATTCAGGTCATTTTAGAGGAAGAGTGAACCAAATGAATGTGGTTTCTGTTGAGTGGACAAACGTCTTGCTCCTGTTTGTGGTAAATGGGAAAGGCATTATTTTCCATTAAGTCAGATTTCCACTCTACACAACTATTGAAAGTAGACTGGACCATACAAGTGCTGCAACAGAAAAATGACACATGCAGCACCTCTACGAGTATGAGAGCTGTGTGTCAGAAGGCAAGGGTCTTAACCCTTTCATGCATAGAGGTCACTACAGTGGACAGCTATTCAAAAAGCATTTTCTTGCATATGCAAGGGTTTTGATGGCATAGTTGCACATCAACCTCTAGAGTGGACCCTTGTGCATCATCCTATACATTGCCACCAAGTGGCAAGTCGTTGTTTGTTGATTCCCCTCCCCCCCCCCCCAAACCAAGATGGCCAATGGCCATTCAGAAATTCCAAGTTGCTCCGGAATATCCATCCGTTCCTTCTATCCTAGGAGACTCTTGCAGGTAAAAAAAAAATGGTTAGATCAAAAAGAAATCTGATTACATAATGCACAGTACTTGTAATGCATTACTTTACTCGTAACATCAAAAAGTAATCTGATTGTGCAATGCACGGTACTTGTAATGCATTACTTTACTCGTTAGATCAAAAAATGTTGTAGCATCAAGCAATATCTAATGAGTCATATCACAGTTACATTTTTCAAGTACTGATTTTAGATTACTCGTTAGATCAAAAAGTAATCTGATTACATAATGCACGGTACTTTTAATGCATTACTTTACTCGTTAGATCAAAAAGTAATCTGATTACATAATGCACGTTGCTTGTAATGCATTACTTTATTTGTTAGATCAAAAAGTAATCTGATTACATAATGCACGGTACTTGTAATGCATTACTTTACTCGTTAGATCAAAAAGTAATCTGATTACATAATGCACGGTACTTGTAATGCATTACTTTACTCGTTAGATCAAAAAGAAATCTGATTACATAATGCACGGTACTTGTAATGCATTACTTTACTCGTTAGATCAAAAAGTAATCTGATTACATAATGCACATTGCTTGTAATGCATTACTTTATTGTTAGATCAAAAAGTAATCTGATTACATAATGCACGGTACTTGTAATGCATTACTTTACTCGTTAGATCAAAAAGAAATCTGATTACATAATGCACGGTACTGGTAATGCATTATTTTACTCGTTAGATCAAAAAGAAATCTGATTACATAATGCGCGGTACTTGTAATGCATTACTTTACTCGTTAGATCAAAAAGAAATCTGATTACATAATGCAGGGTACTTGTAATGCATTACTTTACTCGTTAGATCAAAAAGTAATCTGATTACATAATGCACGTTGCTTGTAATGCATTACTTTATTGTTAGATCAAAAAGAAATCTGATTACATAATGCACGGTACTTGTAATGCATTATTTTACTCGTTAGATCAAAAAGAAACCTGATTACATAATGCACAGTACTTGTAATGCATTACTTTACTCGTAACATCAAAAAGTAATCTGATTATGCAATGCACGGTACTTGTAATGCATTACTTTACTCGTTAGATCAAAAAGTAATCTGATTACATAATGCACGTTGCTTGTAATGCATTACTTTATTTGTTAGATCAAAAAGTAATATGATTACATAATGCACGGTACTTGTAATGCATTACTTTACTCGTAACATCAAAACGTAATCTGATTGTGTTATGCATGTTACTTGTAATGCATTACTTTACTCGTAACATCAAAACGTAATCTGATTGTGTTATGCATGTTACTTGTAATGCGTTCCCCCCAACACTGCTCATTTCAGATGATATTGGAAAGACCCGATCGCTAGGCTTTCTGAGAGGAGAGCTATGGTAGAAATCTGTCCATCTTGAACATAATCAGAATTATCAGCTAATAAGGGTAAATCGACATACTCTGGTACACTGGAGGGAGCATCTGAGCTGGGTTTCCACAGTTGACAGGTTGTAGAGATCTCTGATGGAATCACGTCCTCATGTTCTGATATCAAAGATACGTAAAGTTCAACTTGTATGAAGTTCAACTGCGTTTGCAATATTTCACATCTATATATATTTTTTTATATTTCATAGTTTTCACATGATTTTATACAATTTTATTGATTGGTTTGTTAAATACACACAATATTGGCATGTTATTATTGTATTATGTTTAATACAGTATATCTTCAGTTTAAACCATAAACGCATGCTGTCCACACTAGTGGACATCTGAAAATCTCTTTGAAAAATATGTGTTAAAAAAAAATTACATTTCAAATCTTGTTTTTCATGCCCTAAGAGCAATAAAAACACATAGGAAAAAAAATCCTGACTGAGGTTATCATAATTCATGCATGAAAGGGTTAATGCAAACAAAAAGAGAACAGAAATCTAGTCTAAAATAAGTAAAGGCTGCAGTAAAGATCATTCTATTGAATATCTCGAGGAACACAGACTGATCGAAGACAACATTATAAAAAACGAGCAACCACATCAGTAGAGCTGAGCTGCTAAACTGAGCGCGTTCTTGTCCACACGAAACTGAGCGCGTGGTCGCGTATATTCGCGGAGGCGCACAGAGAAGAGTTTCTCTGTTCGACTCTAAACCTCAAATTATCTACAGATGGTATTTAATGACACATCCAGTCAAAATCGGCTGCAGACTATAGCGATTTATCTCAAACGTTTGGAGAAAATGATCCACGCGTTTATTTTGTTCTGTTTGTGTTTTTTTCGCCTGGTTGGTAAGTACAGCCTATGACGTCACTGAAATCACACAGATGATGTTTAAATTTACATTAACTAAAAATGAAAGATAATTAGCATTTATTGGTCTAGGTTACTGTTAATTTCTATATTTAGGCAACTAATACATTAAAGTTGTATAAATAAACAGTAGGCTATGTATTATAAACATACGTGATTTAATAATGAACAACAGTATATTTATTAAATAACAGGAACCTAGATTAAATATACTGTAAATATTGATGTTTGTTGTTCATTCATGACACATAATGCAGTGTAATGTTAACAAGTTGTACGTTATTGTAAAGTGTTGCCATATTTTTTATATTTACATTATTTAATATTGTTCTTCAGCTGTGCTTGTTGCTGAGACAAATGGAGTGAAGACAGTGCCAGTGATGGCGGGGGATTCTGTCACTCTAGAAACTATTACTGACATACAGGGATATAACAAGATAGAGTGGAGGTCTGGAAACATTCGCATTGCTAGAATCAAGGAAGTGAATGGTATCTTCTCTACAAATTATAGTGATGACTGGAAATTCATAGACAGACTCCAGCTGGATAATCACACTGGATCTCTCACCATCACAAACATCAGGCATGAGCACAGTGGAGTTTATAAACAAAGCATCAAGGTCGGAAATAAGGAGCCAGTCACGATTTACAATGTTACTGTTTATGGTGAGTAGATTTCTATTCATATTCATGCTCCTAGTACTCATTTACCCATAATAATATTTCAGAATCAAACTAATATTCATCTTTTTTTTTTAACTGCTTTAATGCCATTTGTGTCTCATCTATTATAAATGTTATATAGGAGTGAACATGATGACGGGATCAGCAATGCTGATTGTGCACTCTTTGCACTCACTGACTGACGAATCCCTGACAAAGCATCCCTCTTACTTACTGTCATTTTTTATTTTCTTGTGTTTTCCAGCTCCTCTGTCCATTCCTGTCATCTCTAGTTACTGTACACAAACTCCTTCATCAAAATGTTCACTGCTGTGTTCAGTGTTGAATGTGAGTCACGTGACTCTCTCCTGGTACAAAGGAAACAGTTTATTGTCCAGCATCAGTGTGTCTGATCTCAGCTTCAGTCTCTCTCTACCTCTGGAGGTGGAACATCAGGATAACAACACCTACAGCTGTGTGCTCAACAATCCCATCAGCAACCAGACCAAACACATCAGTAATCTCAATTGGTTGAGTTCAAGTAGGTCTGGAGTGATGGTAGAGTATTTTTTCAGTAGTGTTATTTACTTAGTGCTATTTACTTATTTATTGTCTTTCCTCAGGCTGCGACCTTTGTTTTGACACTACTGAAGCTGTGATCCGATTGGTCGTCACTGCTCTGATGGGCGTGGCTGCTGTGGTTGCCATTGTTGTCCTGGTTTATGACATCAAATCCAGAACAGGAGCGGAGAGAACAAACATCAACATCAGACACTGATGAACCAGATATTGTAAACAAGAATGTTAAACTATCTTTTGGTTTTTAAGTACTTTTCTTTTTCTTAAATGCAAAGAAACTACGTAAAAGTTAAAGGGTTAGTTCACCCAAAAATTAGGGGCAACTACAATGGGGAGAAATAATATTGTTTTTTACTTTATAAATGAATAAAATGTATTATGTCACAATATGAGGTAAATCCAGCCCTGACTCACCCTCATGTCATTCCAAACCCGTAAGACTTTCGTTCATCTTCAGAACACAAATGAAGATGCTGTATTTTAATGAAATCTGAGAGCTTTCTGTCCCTCCGTTGACAGCTATGCAATTACCATTTTGACGCTTCAAAAAGTTCATAAAGAGATTATAAAACTAATCCATATTTTCTGAAGAGCCACGATCGCTTTTTGTGATGAACAGACTGAATTTAGGTTTTTATTCACATATAAACATTGATCAGTGAACATAAACAGAAGCTCAACCAAACCAGCTTGACCCACGAGAACAAACCTTATTGGTTCTTGCGGAAGCTCAAACGTGCAGCGTAACACGAGAATGAACCTGATTGGCTCTTGCAGAAGCTCAAACGTGCTGTGTAACATGAGAATGAACCTCATTGGTTCTTGCAGAAGCTCAAACGTGCTGTGTAACACGAGAATGAACCTCATTGGTCCTTGCTGAAGCTCTAACGTGCTGTGTAACATGAGAATGAACCTCATTGGTTCTTGAGGAAGCTCAAACGTGCTGCGTAACATGAGAATGAACCTCATTGGTTCTTGCGGAAGCTCAAATTGATTTCAAATGAAATTAACAATTGGATGTGCCAAAACTTTAAATTAAACAAAGACAAAACGTCATTGCATTTGGAAACAAAGATGAAATTCTGAAGGTGAACGCATACCTTAAGGCTAGGGGTCTAAAAACAAAAAATCAAGTCAGGAATCTTGGTGTGATTTTAGAGTCGAACCTTAGTTTCAGTAGTCATGTCAAAGCAACAACTAAATTAGCATACTATCAACTCAAAAATATTGCAAGAATTAGATGTTTTGTTTCCAGTCAAGACTTTTTCATGGTTTTATCACCAGCAGGGTGGATTATTGTAATGGACTCCTCACTGGTCTTCCCAAAAAGACCATAAGACAGCTGCAGCTCATACAGAACACTGAACCAGAAAATATGAACATATCAGTCCTCAGGTCCTTGCACTGGTTTCCAGTTACATTTAAAATTGATTTTAAGTACTGTTACTTGTTTATAAATCACTCAATGGCCTAGGACCTCAATCCATTGCAGATATGCTCACTGAATATAAACCGATCAGAACAGATCAACCAAACAGATCAGTCAGATCATCAGGATCAAATCTATTAGAAATACCAAGGGTTCACTCAAAGCAAGGAGAGTCTGCATTTTGCCATTATGCCACTTTGCTGGAACCAGAGAGATCAGATGTGCTCCAACAGTATTCAAATCCATACTCAAAACACATCTGTTTAGCTCAATGAGCACTGTGCTACATCCGACTGATTGCACTGTATCCTATACATGTATCCTCTTCTTTTTATAACAGTTTTAATACATATAAATCAATTTTAATCAGTCTTATTCTTTGCTTTTATTGTTTTATTATTTTTTATGCATTTGTTGTGATTATTTTATGATTCCTTTTTTAAATCCTTTTTATGTAAAGCATTTTGAATTACCATTGTGTATGAAATGTGCTATATTGAAGACCTTACATTTTAAAATAAAATAAAATTGAGTAGGGCCCATGATCCCCTAAACTAGGACCACATCTATCCCACTGGAATTATAAGCAACATGATGCATCAGCTTTTTTTCTATGTTTAATCAGTAGGGGGCGCTCCATGAGCTTCATCTGCAAGACACGCACACAATCTGAGGTCTGAAGTCAAAAAAACACATGACTGAATGCAGTGTAGTTAAAAATACTAAATGTACTTTCATGTTTTTAAATGATATAAGACAATACAACAAAAAATGCACAACCCCCAAAGGTATCATATCAATATCATTTCATTCAACAAGAAAGAAGAGTGCAGAATGTCATGACAAAACGCTGAGACAGATAGTCTCAGACATCTACAGGATGTGGTCTATTTGGAACTCAGAGTGACAAAAAAATATATAAAGTGAAAATAACACAAATAAAGAATTCATGTGTACACTTAGTTCTTCATTGTACTCCATTCAGTGTCTTTCACGAGGTTTGTAAATGATGGAGAGGTTTTGTTAATGCTGTTGTTTCTCTAGACATGGTCTGTAACAGCAGAGAAGAGAAGATGCTGAAAATAACCACAAGAACTGAGACCATCTGCAAACATTAGCTTTAGATCAGAGAGCAGATATCCGTTTAAGATTAGGCTATTGCATTTAATGAGTAGCCTACATAATCTTTAAATATCCCCTCAAAACAGCTGTTAAATAAATAAAAAAGTGTTATTCTTTTCATGCGAGAAACATTGTTTCCACAGAATGCTTTTGACACTCGCCGCTCAGTTTGAGTCAAAGTGAAACCTGCAGCGGTCTGAGTTTATTTAGTGTCAGAGTGGCCCAAATAAATGTGGTTTCTGTTGAGTGGACAAACGTCTCGCTCCTGTTTATTATTGTATGTGTGCCTGATGTGTAAATGGGCAAATGCAATATTTACAGTGATTCATTGTAAAAAATAAATTAGTGAATCCATCAACACTTACATCTGATTCGTACCCTTTATGCATCCCTGAACAGCTCTTATTTCTCTATATCTCATGACATGTTGCTCAATACAGCAGTAGATCGAACCAAACGAGTGCTGCAACATTCTGGAGAGAAAAATAACAGCACCTCAGGAGAATGAGAGCTGTGTCAGTCGTCAAAGGTAAAAGCGTAGTAAACTCTGTGCTATAAATTAGTCATTAGCTATTGAAATAGCCTCTCTATGGAACAAGTGATAAACACAGGTTTCTGTTTTGCGGTGTTATTAAAAGATAAGGAGTAAAAAGTTTTTCTCCCCCAACTGGCTCCAAACCGCAAGTTATCTACAGATATTGTGTTAAAGATAATGAAACAATTGCACTGGCGTTTCAACATGAGTTTTTCAGGCGTAAAGCAATTTGACGGATTTACCTCAAACGGTTGAAGAAAATGATTCACGCTGTTTTGTTCTGTTTATGTTGTTTTCTTCTGGATGGTGAGTTGTGATAGGCTACATGACCCACAAAGTCTTTGGAGCATTCAAAGGATTTAGATTTTTACAGATGTATGTAATCTAATCTTGTTCTTCAGGAGTGTTAAGTGTAGAGTCTGATGAGATAAACGTCCCAGCCAACATTTCCATGTGGGTTTTGGAAGGGCTGTCACTTGGGCTCTGATTGGGCAACCCAAATGGGTCCCAGAGAAATGTGTCCATTGGCTCCACATGGGACCTATGTATGTTAGCCCAAAGGAACACATGATAATTTGGGCCCATTTAGATGTTCATTATATTGGGCTCACTATATGGGGTCCCAAATGTGTGCTCATAGCTGTTTAGCTGTGGTAGTTTGGCTGGCTTCGTTAAGTTTGTTAATCCTTGAGTCTGCCGTTACTGAATTCCAAAATCTTTCAAAATTATCCAAATATGTAAAAGCAACAGTAAAACTTGGTTAATATAAAATTAAATATACACTTTATTGCCAAAATTATTGGGCCACCCTTCCAAATCACTGAATTCAGGTGTTCAAATCACTTCCATGGCCAAAGGTGTATAAGATCAAGCACCTAGGCATGCAGACGCTTCTACAACCATCTGTGAAAGAATGGGTCGCTCTCACGAGCTCAGTGAAGCGTGGTACCGTGATAGGTTGCCACCTGTGCAATAAATCCATTCATGAAATTCCCTCACTACTAAATATTCCACGATCAACTGTTAGTGGTATTATGACAAAGCTATTGGAAGTGGAAGCAACTGGGAACAACAGCAACTCAGTGGTAGGCCACTCACGAAGTGGTAGGCCACGTAAACAGTCAATAGCTTCAGACCTCCAAACTTCGTGTGGCCTTCAGATTAGCTCAAGAACAGTGTGTAGAGAGCTTCATGGAATGGGTTTCCATGGCCGAGCAGTTGCATCCAAGCCTTACATCACCAAGTGCAATGCAAAGCGTTGGTTGCAGTGGGGTAAAGCACGCCGCCACTGGACTCTAGAGCAGTGGAGACGTGTTCTCTAGAGTGACCAATCACGTTTGTCTGTCTGGCAATCCGATGGGTCTGGGTTTGGTGGTTACCAGGAGAACGGTACTTGCCTGACTGCATTGTGCCAAGTGTAAAGTTTGGTGGAGGGGGGATTATGGTGTGGGATTGTTTTTCAGGGGTTGGGATTGGCCCCTTAGTTCCAGTGAAAGGAACTCTTAATGCTTCAGCATACCAAGACATTTTGGACAATTTCATGCTCCCAACTTTGTGGTAAAAGTTTGGGGATGGCCCCTTCCTGTTCCAACATGACTGCGCACCAGTGCACAAAGCAAGGTCCATAAAGACATGGATTGGCCTGCACAGAGTCCTGACCTCAACCCGATAGAACACCTTTGGGATGAATTAGAGCGAACACTGCAAGCCAGGCCTTCTCGTCCAACATCAGTGCCTGACCTCACAAATGCGCTTCTAGAAGAATGGTCAAAAATTCCCATAAACACACTCCTAAACCTTGTGGAAAGCCTTCACAGAAGAGTTGAAACTGTTATAGCTGCAAAGGGTGGGCCAACTCCATATTAAACCCTACAAATTAAGAATAGGATGTCATTAAAGTTAATGTGCATGTAAAGGCAGGCGTCCCAAAACTTTTGGCAATATAGTGTGCATATTACCTTGATAGAGAGTTTATATACCTTGACACGCAGGTGATAGTGCTCAAGAGGTGATTTTTCTCAAATGAGAAGGCAGGATTGTAGGAAAGGCACACATGCCAATCATTTTTGGTCGTGGGGAAGGTGATGCAACTGCTTTCCTTTTCCTGCTTTTCCTTTTCCTTTTTTGGACAAATAAATAAAAAGAAATGAGTCAAGGATAACCAGAATCATTACCTGATGTGATGACGTAGCATCTCTTGACTCCTGGGGCCCTATCATACACCCGACGCAATGCGAAGTCAGGCGCGACACAAGTGTTTTTTGCTAGTGTCAGCCTGACGCAGTTATCATTTTCACATCCAGCGTCACGTAGTTTAAATAGCAAATGCACTCGCGCCCATCTGTTTAGCCATAGGCGTGCTGGTCTGAAAACAAGGTGTGTTCAGGCTCATTGTTGGCGTGTTGCTATTTTGAGGCAACTGAAAATGCCACTGACCAACTGAAACCTGGTCTAAAGTCAATAGCGCAGTATTTTTTGTGTTATTTAAAGGGCGTGCTAGTAATATGCGCCTATAGGTGGATGTACACTCTGTAACACACGTACACTCTGCTTATTACATACACAGGGACGCGCAGCAGCACACAAACATTTTTAAATATTAAAAATAAAAGGATTTCCACTGGAGAAGTGTTCCGTCTTTCCGCTCACAAATTCCGCCATGTAAATAGCGAATCCGCTATGGTGCGAACGCACCAGGCTTTTAAAGAGAATGGGAGATGAGACTCTGATCGGTTTATAGCACACACCCATGACTCATTAAGAGACTAGAGACAACCCTTTTAAACCATGTGCCTGGCGTGCGGACCGTTTTTTCCTTGTTAAACTAGCAAAAGTGGATTCGGACATGCCCTAAGTGCACCTGCGCCATGCGCTTCAGACCATGCGCTCAGATAGTTAAAATAGGGCCCCTGGTCTTCATTCATCATATCTGGTCCTTGGCTCTTTAACTGTAACATTAACCGTAGGGTGATTTACAGTTAAAGACCCAAGGCCCAGATATGATGGTCGTCACTGCTCTGATGGGCGTGGCTTCTGCGGCTGCTGTTGTTCTATTGATTAATGACATAGTCATGCACATGATATTGTTTAGCAATAATAAACAGTCTCTGTCTGGTTTCTTTCTCCATCTGCCTCAACATTTTTTTTTTTAATATTTCTTACATAATTTCGTTCAGTGTTATAGTCTGATGCCAGTCAGATCCCATTTAGGTTAATAAAAGGTATAAAAGAACAAATGAGCCACTCCTAAGACATGTTAACATCTTGCATAATCTTTCTTTATGCCTTGGCCAATTTCAACGACTTACAATCCATCCACCCTGTTCACTCTGACACCATATAATAGTCTTAGTTTCATCCAGATTAGCCATGGCTTTATTGTGTATTTGCATATAGATCCATATGAACACTGTATGAACAGTGATCAGTATATCTGTACTCATGTGCACATGGGTCTCAAAGTAATAATCACTTTAAATTCAGCTCATATTTATAAGATTTCAGATTCACATCTGACCAGGAAACAAAAAGTTCAGTAGTTCATAAAATAGAAAACACTGTCAGACTATAGTGTCGACAATTTTCCCTTTTGTTCTAGTAATCAAGCATGAGACAAAAATACATTAAGTGTGATTTATGTCAAAAATATGTACATTAAAAAAACAAATGATGTACCACAAATACTAGACAAGTTAAAGATGTCTTTTTAAGTAGAATTGAGAAACCCTTGTTATTAGCGACACCAGTGGCCATTAAGTGAACTGCAGCCAGCAACTTAATGCTCGTGCACGGATTTTTGGATTTCAGATTTGGATTTTCTCGGCGAAACTGGGCAGAGTCTTTCACATAAAAATCAGTCAGGCTTTCATAGACAACCTACAGGAAGTCTGGAAAGGTCTTGTTTTTTAAGTTTCGTTACAATCTGTTCACACATTGGCAATAAAAAGTGATTAATACAAGAATATTCTTACATATAACCCCTACACTGATCAGTATGTCATGCAAAGCCGATGTTTACATTGTTACAGATTATGATTATGTACTGTTGGGGTTGATTCTCCTCATTATTCATCTTCATCCTGAGATTGATTCACTTTATCTTCACTGAAACCTGTTATAAAACACAGAAAGATTCACAGTAAAAACAATAAGTAAAAAAAATGTTTTGATAATAATGGTGATGATAATATTAGCTATATGTTCACCTACACTACACTACACCATAATGTATTACACACTGTGGAGAATATGTTGTGATTTGTGAATGTTAATTTATACTCAAATTTCTTCTTTGTTCTTATAGTCTTTTATTCCTGATATGATGCTAAATAATGGAGAGTGGTATCAACACTGACAGTTAGATTCAATAGATATAAAAGGTCTTACTGACCACTAGCTCTGGAGTCAACAATTATGCAATTAATGCAATTAATTAGTGTTGTCCAATCAATAGGGACAATTACTAAATATTAGATGGCTAAAATATACAAGAGTCTTGTTTTTTGGTCAAAACAGCACCAGATCAGCTCTATTTACTATTTGTGTTAATGGTAAAGCTGGCTGTTCTGTCTAAAGTAAAACAGCACAAGATCAGTGCTGTATTTAATATTTCTGTATTAATGGTGTTTCTTGATGTTGTTTGAATGTAATACTTACACCTTTGCCTTGGTTACTTATACTTCTTGCAGTAAAACAGTTACAGCCCAAACCATCAGACCAACACTGACACCAGATATCCCTGATACAGCACCTGACCGACCTGAACCTGTAATGATAAAGACAGACATTAGTGTAAATGTGTCTGATCTATAACACACACTATAAACATCAGCACTATATAACCTGAGTGAAGATCTGATACTGTAATGATAAAGACAGACATTAGTGTGTGTGTGTGTGTGTGTGTGTCTGATCTATAACACACACTATAAACATCAGCACTATATAACCTGAGTGAAGATCTGATACTGTAATGATAAAGACAGACATTAGTGTAAATGTGTCTGATCTATAACACACATTATAAACATGTGGTGGAAGGAAGGAAGGAACAGTGGTGAACCGGCGACAGGGTCATGGGTGGCCAAGGCTTATTGATGCACGTGGGGAGCGAGGGCTGACCCGTGTGGTCCGATCAAACAGACGAGCTACTGTAGCTCAAATTGCTTAAGAAGTTAATGCTGGATCTGATAGAAAGTGCACAGTGTATCACAGTTTGTTGCGTATGGGGCTGCATAGCAGCAGACCAGTCAGGGTGCCCATGCTGACCCCTGTCCACTGCAGAAAGTGGCAACATGAGTATCAGAACTGGACCACGGAGCAATGGAAGAAGGTTGCCTGGTCTGATGAATCACATTTTCTTTTACATCACGGGTGCGTGTGCGTCACTTACACATGGCACCAGGATGCACTATGGGAAGAAGGCAAGCCGGCGGAGGCAGTGTGATGCTTTGGACAATGTTCTGCTGGGAAACCTTGAGTCCTGTTATCCATGTGGATGTTACTTTGACACGTACCACCTACCTAAGCATTGTTGCAGACCATGTACACCCTTTCATGGAAACAGTATTCCCTGGTGGCTGTGGCCTCTTTCAGCAGGATAATGCGCCCTGCCACAAATCAAAAATGGTTCAGGAATGGTTTGAGGAGCACAACAACGCGTTTGAGGTCTTGACTTGGTCTCCAAATTCCCAAGATCTCAATCCAATCGAGCATCTGTGGGATGTGCTGAACAAACAAGTCCAATCCATGGAGGCCCCACCTCGCAACTTACAGGACTTAAAGGATCTGCTACTAACATCTTGGTGCCAGATACCACAGCACACCTTCAGGGGTCTAGTGAAGTCCATGCCTCTACGGGTCAGGGCTGTTTTGGCAGCAAAAGGGGGACCAACACAATATTAGTCATAATGTTATGCCTGATCGGTGTATGTTGTTCATGCTTATACTTTGAAACAATTTCAAGTGTAACATTCTAAATATCTAAAGTCCCATGAGCACAGATGTAAATAAGATATTGATACTAAAAGATTTGATGTACGCACCACTGACAGTAACACTGATGCTCCTCTGTATGTTGTGTGAGCTGCTGCTCATGTTCAGATGATAAACTCCAGAGTCTGTGGTTCTGGAGCCACGGATGGTGAGAGATCCAGATTGGTGACGCAGCTGCAGTCTGCCTTTGAATCTCCCACCAGCACTGCTGTCATGTGTTAAGAACTGATTGGTCTCTTTATTGATTTCAGCAATGAGATGGTCTTCAAACTTCCACAATATTAAATCATGTCCTTGTATTTCAATAAGACCAGTGTATAAAATGCTAGGTTCTCCCTCTGTCACTGATACGGTCTTCATTTCACCTGTCACAGCAACAAACACATATGAAGAACATATGATTAGCCTACACATACGAATAATTCTTTCGCATCTAGGTTTGACTGTCGTTAAAAGTAGTTAATGCCCCAGATATTACTGTTTTGTTATAAAATAAATAATTTGTTTTTATTTTATTTTGTGATTTTAATGACTTGATGAACTCGTATTGTACAGCTCTATACATACATCACTTCTATCCCTGCTGCACCTTTAGATTAGAGCAGCTGATGTTGTTTGTCTCATTGGCAGACAGACAGCAGAAATGGGACAAGGTAATGGGGAGGAAAGTAAAGCACAAGCAAGTCAGGGAGGAGAACAAAGAATTAGACGTGCATACCATAAAGTAAAATCTGAGCTTGTTCCAACCTCTTGCTGACTTGCATATAATAGTTTAATTTCCTTCAAGCAGTTCTTATATTTTATCCATTTCAAATGAAAACATGTCCATAATGTCCCCACATGACATTTTACATAGGTATTAGCAGGTAATTATTTGTACAGGGTATGTATGTTCTCATGTTGACATATGGTATCAAATTTTAAATGTTCAGGTCTTAAAAAGCATTAAATTTAACTATAAAAACAGTGCAGCAATACTGAATATTGATATTGAATAGGGTACAACAGGGCTAAAGGTAAATATTAATTTTATTTTCCTCTAAACCACAAGATGGTACAAAAACTTGCCGCAGCACTTTCCAAAACAAGCATGTTTTCAAGATGCACGTGGAAATTTGTCTGATCCTTGACACGATCACGGGCAGCAGCGCTAAGTTGATTATGTGCTAATATGATCTAACATTTAGGGCACTATCATACACCCGGCGCAATGTGATGCCAGGTGCGACGCAAGTGTATTTTGCTAGTTTCAGCCGGGACGCAGTTTCACATCCAGCGCCACGTTGTTTAAATAGCAAATGCACACGCACCCATCTGTTCGTCCATAGGCGTGCTGGTCTGAAAACAAGGTGTGTTCAGGCGCATTGTTGGCTTGTTGCTATTTTGAGGCAACTGAAAACGCCACTGACCAACTGAAATCGACTGCCTATAGGCGGATGCACAACGTGCGTACACTCTGCTTATTACACAGCAGCACACAAACATTTGTAGCAGCAAACAAACACTTTTAAATATGAAAAATAAAAGGATCCTCTCTGGAGAAGCGTTCAGTCTTTCCACTCACAAATTCCACCATGTAAATAGCGAATCCGCCATGGCTTGAGCGCAACTGGCTTTTAAAGGGAATGGGAGATGAGACTCTGATTGGTTTATTGCACGTTATGCCCAAAACACACCCATGACTCATTAAGAGACTAGGTACAACCCTTTTGGACCATGCACCTGGCGCGCAGACCGTTTTTCCTTGTTAAACTATAGCAAAAGTGGATTCGGACACATCCTAAGTGCACCTGCGCCATGAGTTTCAGACCATGCGCTCAGATCGTTAAAATAGGGCCCTTAATGTTTTTTTAAAACGGTGTAAGTAGCAAATGAGAATCGGAAGAAAGGGTCTTGTTAATGATTTTCAGTTTTGTTCAAGGTAATTAAAGCAACAGTTTTTCAATAACGGAAGAATAGCTGGCTGGCTTTTCTATTTCTTGACATGACATGATTAGATTTAGATGGTAAATATCATATATCAAGTTGGGTGTCCACCTCAGAGATAATAACATATTTATAATTGAACAATCATATTTATAAAAAAATAATAAAAAAAGAATTATATATATATATATATATATATATATATTATTAATCATATCATCTAATAAAATATATTTATTGTTACTACTGTAAAGCTATATTAAATTAACATGGGATCTCATTCAATATCTAAAGAATCTTTACTTTTTTAAAATAATTTTGTTTCTGTATTTTTAAAATTAACATTTTAATGACAATAGCCTATATTTATTAAACAAAAAATTATTAATTTATCAAAATAAACAGAAAATAGTGCAAACTTTGTTGAATTGATTATTTTGAACAAGTATTAACTTAGACATTATTAAAAACATTTTATTTTAGATAAACATTTGTATCAATGCTTTGATACAATTAGTCTTTACTGTAAATATTTGAACATAAAAGGAATAATGTTAACATATTAATTAAGCACATGATAAACTAATGGAAATCCGTCTCAGCAAATTATTAAATAAATCCTGCATGCTTTCCTTCATTTTAAACATTAAATTTCAGTCTAATTTAATGTGAACTTCAGAGTTAATTTGAGCATCCAACTATTTAGTCCTAGAGTCATCACAGACAGAGTCAATAGAATTTAAAAGAACAGCTACTCACCAACAGCAATATATAATTTTCTGTGTAAAATCATACTGCTAGTGTTGATCTCCAGTTTATAATCTCCAGACTGATCTCTTTGAATGTTTCTGATGGTGATTTCTCCGGTCTGATCATTCAGATCAATGTTTCTCCAGTTCACGTCAACAGGGCCGTTTAAGCCATCAGTGCGGATGACTCGATGTCCAAACTTCCACTGTATCACATCATCTCTTTGTTTTTGAGTAACACCAGCGTGTAGAGTGACAGTATCTCCCTCCTTCACTGACACTGACACCACAACATCTGTCTCAACAACAAACACATGAGCAGAAGAAACAGAAACAGTTTAAAACAGAGATTAAGCTTCCACACAGTCACACTTTGAGACTGAAAATTTGAATAAACTTTGCTCCTATAAAGTTATTTTTCTTTTTCAAGAATACATACAAACTGCAAAAGCATTTCAGATTCAGCTCTTCAAATACAATTTTTTTTTTTTAAACAACATCTGAGTACATGCAAATAAAGGAGTAAATCAGCCATCTGCATTTCAGAAATTATGGTGCAACACACCACGTCTTTATTTTTATAACTACAGTTTTTTATACCATAATACCAGAAAGGGTTAAAACACACTTACTGGATCTTTCATTGTCTTTCTGAAGATGTATTAAAGCAATAACTTTTTTTGTCTCTCATACCAACCTGCATGCTTCATATTTTAAATATAGCATTATGACCACTGACAGGTTAAGTGAATAACACTGATTATATCTTCATCCTGCACCTGTTAGTGGGTGGGTTACAATAGGCAGAAAGTGAACATTTTGCCCTCAAAGTTGATGTGTTAGAAGCAGGAAAAATGGGCAAGTGTAAGGATTCGAGCTGAGTTTGACAAGGGCCAAATTGTGATGGCTAGACGACTGGGCCAGAGCATCTCCAAAACTGCAGCTCTTGTGGGGTGTTCCCGGTCTGCAGTGGTCATTATCTATCAAAAGTGGTCCAAGGAAGGAACAGTGGTGAACCGGCGACAGGGTCATGGGCTCATTGATGCACCGTGGGGAACGAGGGCTGACCCGTGTGGTCCGATCAAACAGACGAGCTACTGTAGCTCAAATTGCTCAAGAAGTTCATGCTGGTTCTGATATTAAGGTGTCAGAATACACAGTGCATCGCAGTTTGTTGCGTTTGTTCCACCGCAGAAAGCGCCAACAGTGGGCACGTGAGCATCAGAACTGGACCACGGAGCAATGGAAGAAGGTGGCCTGGACTGATGAATCACATTTTCTTTTACATCACGTGGATGGCCAGGTGCGTGTGTGTCACTTACCTGGGGAACACATGGCACCAGGATGCACTATGGGAAGAAGGCAAGCCGGCGGAGGCAGTGTGATGCTTTGGGCAATGTTCTGCTAGGAAACCTTGGGTCCTGCCATCCATGTGGATGTTACTTTGACACGTACCACCTACCTAAGCATTGTTGGAGCCCATGTGCACCCTTTCATGGAAACGGTATTCCCTGGTGGTTGTGGCCTCTTTCAGCAGGATAATGCGCCCTGCCACAAATCAAAAATGGTTCAGGAATGGTTTGACGAGCACAACAATGAGTTTGAGGTGTAGACTTGGCCTCCAAACTCCCCAGATCTCAATCCAATCGAGCATCTGTGGGATGTGCTGAACAAACAAGTCCAATCCATGGAGGCCCCACCTCGCAACTTACAGGACTTAAAGGATCTGCTGCTAACATCTTGGGGCCAGATACCACAGCACACCTTCAGGGGTCTAGTGGAGTCCATGCCTCGACGGGTCAGGGCTGTTTTGGCAGCAAAAGTGGGACCAGCACAATATTAGGTAAATGCTTAAGAGTCTATGACTGGATCATTATTGCAGTGATTATTATGTTTCTTGCATATTATATGTTTGGCAACAGTTCCAGGATGACAATGTCAAGATTCATCAAGCTCAAATTGTGAAAGAAAGGTTGGGAGGGAGCATGAAGAAGAAGCGAACAGAGGGAGTGGCTGAGAACGATGACGTTGATGTTGTGCACTAGTTTGAGTTGTAGTTCAGTAATGGTGGCGGAGAAAGATGCAAGCGAAGCCATTCGGTCCGTTGTGGCAACGCTGCCGAATATCCAGAAGTTAAAGCCGGAGCAAGAACAACCTTTGCTGAGTTTTGTTGGTGGCCATGATGTTGTGCCCCTCCTCCCCACGGGGTTCGGGAAAAGTTTGATTTTCCAACTCGCTCCGTTAGTGGTGAAGGAGTTGGCTAAGGCAAACGACATATGTCGTCATTGGTTATGGCAGATCCAGAGTAGCTCTGGGCAGATCCAATAGTTTTAAACTTCAACAGAGTACCCGTCTTCAAGGAAGTTAACGCTTGTCAATGGAGAGTGGCCAGACTCTCTGTACAAATGAAATGCATGAGAGTCTGGTAGGACCAGGCTACATGGAAGTGATTGGAACACCTGAATTCAATGATTTGGAGGGGTGTCCCAATACTTCTGGCAATATAGTGTATAACATGCTTGAAACAATATTGACTGCAATAATAATCCAGTCAACTCTTCAGTATTTGCCTATTTAAATCCAAACAGCAATTATTTTTCTTCTTTATTTTTGGATGTGCAGTGTATTTCTTACTCTTCTCTAGCATTCGGCTTGTGTCGGATATTGTAAAATATTGTGAAAAGCTATACAAATCAATTTAATTCAATAAAAACTGGATTAGGTTATAAAAGAAATCTTGAATTTCTTATTTTGAATGTAGTGTCACACCTTAAACCAACACTACTTTTCAAAAGGATTTCAATATAGCCACACATATGATTTGAAACAAATAAAGGCTTTTTATTTCTCATTAACCCTAACCTACTGTATAGTCTCATGTGATTAAAGAAAAAGACGCCATAAATACATTAAAAAAAGAGTATTAATTCAATACAAAATTAATTTAGTAACATTTGGAGACATCTGATTTGGTCATTTATAAACCAAGTTCTTTCTTCCTAAAGTTGACATAAAAATAACATAAACCTCTTTGGATAATGTGAAGTATTTTTAAAGAAATTACTGACATTTTCCTCTGAATAGCACATTATACTAACTTTTGGCAGTTGCTGCTGTTGTCTTTAACTAGCTTAAAGCCATTATAGTAAACCTGTAACCATTCCACAGCATCTAAACTGTTCTCGGACAATTGATTGATACGAGTTACTCACCATAGACAGTAACTTCAAATGTCTTCAATTTTGGATCTGTGCCCTTGATGTCTACACTATAAAGTCCAACATGTTCAGTTGTGATGCTCATGATGGTCAGTGATCCCGTCTGTTTGTCCAGCTTCAGTCTGTCTCTGAATCTCCCATCGGCACCATCATATGTGACTGCATCTGCTTCATTCATTTTAGCAATCATTACATTACCAAACTTCCATATTATATCATCTCTCTGTACTTCAGTAAGATCAGTGTGTAGAGTGACAGAATCTCCCTCCATCACTGACACTGACTTCACTGCATCTGTGTAACCAAACATACCTGAACAACAAACAGAAACAATTTTTGGTACATAATATTGTAAGCTTATATAATATTGTAATAGTAGTGCTGTAAATACACTATAGTAATGAAAGCAATTTCATAGGCAATGTATTGTTTGTTTACATAATGCTACCTTTTCTTGTGCAATGCTAAAGGGTCAATGACATGACGTGAATATTTTTGTGTTTTAAAATAATTTGATAAATTCAAAATATAATTTGATTCTATAAAACCTATTTAGTTTTAATTCATTTGCAGTACATTCAAACAATAAATATTATTGTATGTTTTGGCATCTTAAACCCCCAAAATGTCAGGTGGCGCAACAGTCCGAGCAAATGAACAGACAAATGAAAAAAATTATTTGAACTGGCGTTTTAATAATAAGAATTTCAAAATAAAATACTGTGGCTTAATTTTATGTTTGAAACCTTTCATATAAACATACAAACAGTTTTAAAGCTGTTGTTGCAACACGGTCTCACTCCTATTCGTCACATATTGACGCTTGGTCAGTTCCCTTCGGCGTCACTTTTTAACGCACAGGGCACCACTTTAGCGTCATTTTCTGACGCGCAGGGAACTCCATTGATTTCAGTTGTTTGCCCAATGCGTCAGATCAAGACGCATTTAATTTTTTGCATTTGTAAAAGTAGACATGATTTTATAAATATGTATATGCTACTTTTATATTTTGCTGCAACTAACCTCACTCCTACCCACTTCTCAATAATATAAAACACATAACAGGCAAATACAAGTACAGTCACAGGTATTTATTGCAAAAACTGACCAAAAACAGTTTAAAAGTATTAACTCATGTTGCATTCCAAATCTTCTGAAGTCATACGATATCTTTATGTGAACAGAGTTGATCTTAATGTTTTAATCGCTGAAATGATGACACACTCCACTCAGTCATATCTCATTCAAAATTTTAAATGATACACCCGACTCTTTAGCATGACGCGATCGGTCACGAGACACACGAGAGCCAATGGCATTTTACAATCAACGCTGACGTAATGAGACAATTGGTCACGAGACATACGACAGCCAATGCAATTTCACTATCAAAGCTGACGTAATGTTTCTTCGGGCGGCAATTTTTGAAATGTTTATGATCTTCGGTGGATGGAGACGCTGATCGCTTTTGGGTATTTTCTTCACACAAATCAATCGTTTGGCCTCGGAACACTTGGATTATTTGTACTTTTTGAATAAATTGTGGCTGCAGTCGTATCTGCCTGTTATATTCTTATTTTTATAATACACAAATGGGTGGGTTTAGGGATGGGGTTGGGTCTGAACAGCGTAAATAAAAAAAATAAATGTAAATAAAATTATGCTGGCTGATTAAATTAAGAATCACACTCCATGTCATAATGGCAAAATCATAACGCAATATATAATTTCATCATGACGATAACCATGACCAACGCGTCCAAAGGTTTCTCTTTGAAATCAATGGAGTACTGCGCGTCAAAACGACGCTAAAGGGGTGCCCTGTGCGTTAAAAAGTGACGCCGAAGGGAACTGACCAAGCGTCAATATGTGATGAGTTGGTGTGAGACCGTGTTGGTTGAGATGATTGAAAAACTTTTGTCTGGCCATTTCTATATTCTTAAATGTCAGGGTGGCACAACTGCAAAATGGCTCTTTTATGAATTGACAAGATAATAACAGTAAGCATGATGATGCAGCATCCAGAGGAGCCCAGTTGATTCTTGTGGCAAAGTGAAAAGATTTGTAGATCTCTCTCAAATTCTGATAAAATCAGCTACTTTGGTTACTTTACTATGGGTAGGTTGGTTCACTTTCCATGTCAGGTGGTACAACCAAAGTAAAACTAGGAAAATGCTATTTATCATAAACTTCTTTATTGTATTTAAAAAATATGAATTTGCTAGCATGGGCAAAAGCTATAGCGTGTTCAATATAAAAGTAGTTGCAGAAGTCAGGTGGTGCAACTGAAATTAACGTCCCTATATGAAATAAAAAAAACATTTAAGTTAAATAAATAATGAATTTAAGCTAAGATTGTCTATTATTATTTGAACAAGTTAAAGATATTAGGTGTCTTTAACTACTATGTACTTGTCCGAGGCGTTTGCAAATAAATATTTACAAATATTTACATCAGTTTTCAGTGTCGGTAATGCAAGTAAACAGATTTGTTGTGTTGTGTTTCTTGAAAATTAAGTCTAATGTGGCTTGTAATTTGCAAGACATGCAAATTTGAAATGGTATGTGGCTGTATGAAGATCACATGCAAACAAAAATATGCACAAATAAAAAAACACATGTAAAAATATTAGTAATATTCATGTAGCCTGAACGCATACTGTATACAAAAGAAATCCAATGTTACTCTTTAGGTTAAACACAGAACGTTCCCTTAACATTTCCATATGGATCCCATCCCACTTGGTTAATTTTCTTGAGGAACCAAATAAGAACGTTTTTAATAATGTTCTCTGTTATATATTGTAACCAAAACCTAACATTCCCAGAAAGTTGCAGAGAGTTTTTCTGTAACAACCTAAAGAACCTATACAGAACATTCCCTGCAGGTTATTTATAGGTTATATTTTTATAACCATGCAAACTTGTGCGATGACTAATACAGAGATTATTCTAATGCTGAAAGGTGTCATTTTTCATAACCACGATAAAATGTATTTAGCAGAATTACATGTTTGAAATTAGCTTAATACAGCTTTTAATAAAATGTACAAATTAGATCAGTCAAAACGCATTATAATGGTCGGATAAGTCCAATTTCATAGCTAAAAATATTAAGGCAAGGCTGTGTGCCTCTGATCTGCACGCGCTTGTCTGTGAATAAATTTCATATTTTAAAAACCCCTAAACTGTGTTGAAATTGTTATTTGGTGCTGAAGAAACATACAATTTAGGTTATTGTGGTAAACAAGCTCCACAAATACATGGGCCTGTTGCCCAAAGGTAATCTTATTTAATCCTACATATAATGATTTATGTGCTTGGATTATTTCTATTGATTAAACAATAGTTCAAAACAAGACATGGTGGTAGTAGGCTACTGATTATTGACGTCCATCCATCCGTCTTCCATGCTGCTTATACCATATGGGACGCGGCAGTGCTGGACGATTACTGACATACAGCAGGGTAAATGATATAAGAGTAAAGAGGTTAGGGGAACGTACTATTTACGTAAAGAAAACGTTCCTGGCTAACCAACGATGGGCTTATCTGGTATCATGACACTTATTAACATGATTAATCGCATCAGATAATACAATATCTTCTTAAACGTCTAAAGGACGAAGTCGGCATTAGGGGCACGGCACTGAACTGGTTCTCATTTTACCTCTCTGATAGATCAGTAAAGGTGATGATTGGAAACTCGTCCACCCCCTCTGCACCACTCACCTATGGGGTAGCCTTTCTCAGGGGTCCCTCTTGGGACCTATTTTATTTTGTTTGTATGCTCCCCTTGGGTTTGATCATGAGGAAATATAATATTTCATATCATTGTTATGCTGACACTTTGTTGTCTTTGGACCCCCTGGTGCTGTCTCTGATATCACTAGTAATCTAGATTCTGTGTCATCAAACATTAATCCTTTTGCTAAAAACTTAGGTGTGATTTTTGACACAGATCTGAATTTTGAAAAACAGATAAGTGCTGTGGTGAAGAGCAGCTTTTTCCAACTCACACCGTGTCTACACCGGACGCAAGCGGCGCGACGCGACAAAAGACAATAAAGCCCACTAGCTTTAATCAGTGCTGTTGTCTACACTGGATGTGGCGCGACACGACACGACAAATCCCCCGACAGTAAACTGAAGCCTCGTTCTATTTATGACGTAGCCTACTGACATGAAGGACAAATGCTTTGCAGCGGTCGCTTTGTTGCGTCCAGTGTAGACATCTTCTAGGTGTTGCCGGTGTAGACACGGTTAAGGCAAAAAGCCAAATTAAAATCTATGCTCTCATTCAAGGATATGTAGATATTTCCCAGCTTCTTCCAGACTTGACTATTGCTATGCACTTTATATGGGTCTCAGTCATTCATTGTTAAATCGCTTGCAGTTGGTCTAGAACACAGCCACAAGGTTGCTGACTGGCACTAGGAGGAGGGAAAGCATTTCTCCAGTCCTAGCGTCTCTTCATTAATTACCAGTGCAGCATAGGATCCATTTTAAGATTTTATTATTTGTTTATAAAACGTTAAATGGTTTAGCCCCATCATACTTGTCCGAACTTCTCAGCTACCAACAATCCTCTCAGCCTCTCGGATCCTCTGATAAACTTTTCCAGCATATACCCCGCTCTCGCTTTAAGTTTAAAGGGATAGTTCACCCAAAAAGGTAAATAACCCCATGATTTGCCCACCCTCAAGCCATCCTAGGTGTATATGACTTTCTTCTTTCAGACGAATACAATCAGAGTTATATTAAAAAATGTCCTGGCTCTTCCATGCATTATAATGGCAGTGAATGGCAGCCCAAAATTTGAAGAAAGTGTATCCATCCATTATAAAAGTAATCCACGCGGCTCCGGAGGGTTAATAAAGGCCTTCTGAAGCAAATCGATGGGATTTTGTAAGGAAAATATCTATATTTAACACGTTATCAAGTAAAATATCCGGCAGACCACCGTCCGTATTCAACTTACGAAAAAAGCGTAACTGGCGCGACGATGACGTTGAACATAGCGTAAGCATTTTGAACTGTGAGAGGCGTTACACTTTCTTCGTAAGTTGAATTTTTCACCATTTGGGTGAACTATCCCTTTAAGGGGGTTCATGCTTTTTCTGTAGCTGGTCCTAGACTATAGAACAGCATACCTCAGGACATAAGATCTGCACCTTCCCTTCCTGTTTTCAAATCCCGCCTGATGAACTGTATTTTATGTATTTTAATGTGTTTTTTGTATTGGTTATTTGTTCTTTGTTTTTAAATGTGTTATATAAATAAACTGACCTTGACCTATCTATATAGCACTTTATCTATTAGGTTATCTGTTCTGGGAACCAGAAACTAACATTCCCAGAACGTTCTGGGAACCAAAAATTGTTAGCTGGGAATGTCTCTTGAGGTAGGCCTATGGAATGTCTCTTGTTCTGAGGTATAAATAAAGCACAATTTTATGACTAGTTTATATGTGGATTTGTGTTAATGGATGTTAAATGACAGAACAGGGCTCAGCAGACAGGGACGGACGTTTCGCATGGACACAAAGACTGAACAAAATGGCACAATGCATACATTTTATTTGCTGTTTTAATGTAAAATATTTCCTATTTATTTAACCTACCTTTTTGGAATAAATATATTTAAAATTAAATAAGGTGGGGTTGGGTGGCATAACTATTTTGAACACGTAAAATGTATTAGCACAATAATTCAAACCGGCCCTAGTTAATGTTACATGGACAGACAGGTTGCAACAACAGCAGCAGTCGATAATTTACGAGCTTTATGCTATATTCGCAAATACTGTTCCATTTTTGGTGTAGCTGCACCCTGTCTGGTGACAGCGACAGTGACAGTAACTCAGCCGAACTAAAGACCAAACGAGAGTTTGAGTGATTGATTGATTGATTGATTGAGAGAGATTTATTTTCGTTTTCTGTTCGGTTAAAACAGTTAATGCGTTTGAGTTGCAATCTGTTTTTTCATGTAAAATAGCCTAGTAATGCTCAGAATATTGCAACCCGTCAGCACCCTCTAGCTTTCACTACCAAAACACACACGTGCAAACAACTTACCCCAAAATACACTTAAAATGTTGCCGTCATCTGTCATTATTCGCAGTGTGATTTATCACAACGTCTATTTATATAAAGAGTGATACATGTTTGTGTTAAAAAAAAATGTAGATATCTAAAAATAAGCAGATAATAGTCTTTTCCCGGTTTATATTGAAACCGAAAGTGTTGAATTAATAAAAATAAAATTGACTCACCGTGCACGAGTAATAAAACCCAAAAATAGGAAGTATTATTCCTCATATTGATGTCGCTTCTTACTGAGTGTAAATTACAACAGCAGTGATTCGGGGTACTGATGATGGGCTCGTATCGAACCTAGTCACGTGATTTCTTGAAGGCGGATGTGCAACGTCACAGTATTTCTAAGTGTACCAAAATGCTACACATTTGTGTATTTCTAAGTGTACCTTGACTAGGCCAATTAGTCTATTAGTTTTACTTTTAGTAGTTTATTTACTATTATTAGTTTATTGCAAAGACTACTGTATATTTAATTGACTATTAACAGATTTGTTGTAAATCTAGTTGTAGCCTACCGTAACTGTCATTCAATATGAAAATACATTTTGATTTGGTTAACTGTATATGTGTTCTTAATAATGGTCTTAATAATTGTAGCGGTCTCATAGCACGCGCAGATGCATAGTAAACATTCCTGAGGTAAATAAAGTAAAATAAAAAATGACAGCGCCTCAGCTGCTTCTCAACACTTTTACTTTGTTTACATATTCATACAATATACAAATGTAACATTCATTGCCATAACCATTCATAAATACTCTAGTTTGTATAATAATAACAATATTTATGAATACTCAAATGCATAGCCTACATAGACTCCATCGCAGAGCCGTTTAAAAACTCTTCCAGCGGCCTTCCTGCTCCATCAGTTCAGAGTGACTGGTGACACGACGCGCAATGACAGTTGGGTGATTTTCGCACTCCGCTCCCTTTGAAGTGATGTATCGATGTTCCCTTATTCCCTACGCCGTTCGCAGTGCCCTTTGAACTAAACATGTTCGCTCCCTTTGGATTGGAATCTCACTTAAGATGGCGGAATACCCTGTGAAGTCCACTTCGCAGTCCACTTACGGTCGAATGGAACGCACCTTAAGTCAAACAGCCCTCACAAAAAAAAGGTAAAACAACGATGTTGGACGATTTTGAAGTTGGAAGAGAAAATGAGATGTTTTTCGCCCTAGCGCGATACTTCCGCCTAGGTCACGCGTGACCTTTCCAACGTGATTACGTAATACGTGGCGCATCGCAGAGTACAAACATTTGAGGTTAAAAAGTATATCATTTTTTATATTTTTAGAAAATCGCAGATCGTTTCGCTAGATAAGACACTTATTCCTCGCCTGGGATCGTGTAGAGCTCTTTGAAGCTGCATTGAAACAGCAATTTGGACCTTCAACCTGGTATTCCCCAGTGAAGTCCACTATATGGAGAAAAATCCTGGAATGTTTTCCTTAAAGGTTCAGTGTGTAGTATTTATGATGATCTATTAACAGAAATGCAATATATACATATATATACATAACTATGTTTTCAGTGGTGTATAAAGACCTTACATAATGAGCCGTTATGTTTTTATTACCTTACAATGAGCCTTTCTATCTCCATACACCGCGGGTCCCCTTACAGTGAAGTCGCCATTTTGCATCGTCATGTTTCTACAGTAGCCCTAAATGGACAAACTGCTCTACAGAGTGCTAGTCACTCTCTGCTCTCTCAGACGACGACGCTTCGAAAGGGAGGGGTGATCGGTGGCCTGTTGCAATTGGCAACCTCACTGCTAGATCCTGCTAAAATTTACACACTGCACCTTTAAAAACCTTCATTTCTTTTCGACTTAAGAAACAAAGACATGAAAATCTTGGATGCTGTAAATTATCAGGAAATTTTAATTCTGAAGTGAACTACTACTTTAAATTAAAAACAAGTTAAAAAGGAGTTCAAAAACACCTTTATGAACAAATGTGCTGTTTGTCTATTCTGAACAACAGCCTGCCTGATAATGACAATAACTCTCAAAATATGAAAATGATTTTCTGTTCTGTTCGGCTAAGCTTTAACCGATGCGTTTGTGTTATCAATAATAAGCCTTTATTAGGCCTACCTATCATCACAATAGTGAAACAGAACGACATGACAAGAAGTCAGCGCCGTCTAGTTTTCACTAAAGAGCACACGTGCACCAACAACTTAAGTCCCAAAAACCTTTATAATGGCGCTGTCATGTCATGATTTATCACAATATCTATTTATAGAAAAGTAATAATCGTTAAGAATGTTAAAAACACCGGATATAGGCTAGCATATAAAACAAATTAAAGAATGATAGCAAATGCGCATTTTAGCTGTTTCCGGTTTATAATGAAACCGAAAGTATTAAAATTACAAATATAAATGTGACTCACCGTCCAGAAGTAATAGAAAACACAAAAGGCAAGAAAGGTTCCTCATACTGATGTTGCTTCTCACCGAATCTAAACTCAATGAAAGCAGTGATCCAGAGTACTGATGATGATGGGCTCAAGTCGAACCCTCCCGGTCACGTGATTTCTGAGAATGTTGTGCTACGTCATACTAAGTGCGCCAAAGAAAACCTAGGCTGAATCCGAAATCGCCCCCTACACCCTCATTCACTATTCCCTACGTTAGTCCACTAATACAGTTCACTTGAAGGAGTGAATGAAAACGAGTGAGTGAATACGGACAGACGTTGTGTGTACATAGGCTGTACACTCGTTATTGCGGTGCAATGTGGGACTGAATGAGTGCACTCAATAACGTCCACTATGGTTTTGGACACCACTACAAATGGCTGTCCCTTCAAATAATGCACTGTTTGAGGGTATGGGGGCGATTTCGGATTCAGCCCTAGACTTGGTCAAAAATGTTTCGTTTTTTTTATTTATTTTTTTTGCAAAGTGTATTTACCAACCATAGACTGATCCCACCGTTCATCAAAACAGTGTCATTTTTCGTAACAATCTATTATGTGGGACACAAAAAAACTCCAATCAATAAAAACACATTTCATTAAAATAATTAAAATAACAAAGCTCACTTAATGCTTGAAATTTTTCGCGGCATATGTTGACAGATAAAAACGGTTTCTTGTGACACAAAAGGGATTTTCTCAAGCGGCATTACCAAAGGCTTTGTTTAGCCGCCTATACGCTTTCCGCGTGTCGCTTGGTCTACACAAACCGTGAGCATGGATGGACGCATGCGCACTACAGAGTTGACGAGCGGACCGAAAAATCGGGCTGCACACGGACTCTCATAACGGGCTTTTCTCATTTCTGCAATAGAACGTAATTCTTTTTAAATCTATGAATTCCAATGATTTGGACTTGAGATAGAAATAAAAATCTGTCCTAGCAATCTCTATAAAATCATGCCACAAATAATTATCCTATCACAAACGTCTGTGAATATGTAATTTTCCCATTTTCACACGGTCTTCATGTTCAGTCTATTTTTTTTTAAATGTCATTAAAAAATATTTTTTTTAAAAAAGTATAAATATCAATTAACGAACAAACACAAAAACACAAATCACTTGCATTAGACAGTTTAATTTATTTATCACAATTATCCTTATTTGCATATGTATTCACATATATTTAAAAGAGTTGAAAGTAAAAAAAAAAAAAAAAAACCCTTCCCAATAAGAGAATATAGATCAATTCAGCAGTGAATGAGTTTCTGTTCTCCAGAATATAAATGACATGTGTAAATGTGTAAAACAACAAAAGAAACCCCAGACAAACATCAACATTTATTCATTCAGCAGCAAATGTTTTTATCAGAAGCGACTTAAAAAAATTAAACAACAGTACTGAATTTCAAGTGTTTCATAATAGCATAGAGGTAAAGCATAAGTGAAGGTAGAGAACAGTGGAGATAAGTTTTCTACTATTATTTGGTTAAACATCCATAGAAAGTGCATTTATAGATATACGATTAAGTCAGTTAAGTGCTCACAGAAGAGTCTATTTGGAAATTACAATGGTGGAGGTCAGTCAAAAAATGTATTATTTCTGCAATAAAAAAATCACAATAATCCCGAACAGACACAGCATGATACAGCATTAAAGATATGTACAAAAACAAGCAAACACATTCATCAGCTGCACTTATCTTTTGAGCTTATATAGTGAATATTCACAGAAATGCACACATTAGTCAGAGAAACACAAGTGTGGTGCATATAATATCTTATAGTATCTATACAGTACATGACATTTCTCATAAGGTCAGTCCTTGATCATTCATAAGTGGGAAGTGTTTTTAGAGGCACAACATTTTACTTATATATTAATAACATTATACCGTCTCCATACTGGATCTGCTGCATCTCTCTCCACTCTTCAATAGAGATTCTGACTCACTTCGTCTGGTTTGACTGGAATCTATAAGAAAACAGAATAATCAATATCAAACAAAGATACATGAGGACATACATATATTTTTGGATTATTATATTTATCAACTTTTTATTTATATACAAGATGTTACATTAAAGTAAACCTGGGCTACTCACCAATGACAGAAACGTTGAACTTTATGTTTGACTGCACTTTTCCATTGTTGGCAATCAGTAGTTGATAATCTTCAGAGTCTGTAGTTCTGGTGTTTGTGATGGTCAGAGATCCAGTCTTACTGTCCAGCTCTAGTCTGTCTTTGAATCTCTCATCAGCACCATCATGTGTCTTCTTATTGGTCTTATTGGCCGCTCTACTGATTCTTGCTATGACGCTGCCTTTAAACCTCCACTCGATCACATCGTCTCTCTGTAGTTCAGTACGTTTGGTGTCGAGAGTGAGAGATTGTCCCTCGATCACTGTCTTTGGTTCTGTTTTATCGACAAATGAGGCCAGAATTCCATTAAACAACATTTTGTCCATAGTTTACACTATTACAAACAAACCTACTTCTTTTGATTTAGTTAAGCACAGGAAGCCCAGTATTATCTGAAGGAAACACTCACCCATTTCCTGGGGCCTCTTCGACTGAAAGCAGTTATACGACCTCACTCTCCCAAACAAAACTGAGAATGAAGGTAAAACACTGAACAATAACCACAGAGCATCATCTTGTGTATCTAAGGCCCTGTTTACACCTGATATTAAGATGTGTTTTAGTCGATCTGATGGTCATGGGTGGCCAGTGCCACACCTGACTGAAGCTTGACCACCCCTGTTGCCAAGCATTTTGACCGCATTAACAGCTGACTTTTCACCGTTTAAAGAACACACTTCAGCTAAACTACGTTGTAACTACACCGCTTAATATGGAAAAAAACAACAAGTCCAAAAATGTCTATAACAAGTGGACATGGCAGCCCTGAAAGAGTGCGCTTGGCGAAGCAGCTTAAACAAAAACACATAGCGAGACGCGAGCGTAACGGTCAAACATGTTCATCAAGTACATGCTTTCAACACAACTAAATTAGCAAATTTATTATAGCCTACATGGGCTTGTCATGTTATGCCACGCAAACATGCAATCATTACATAGGAACAATAATCGCGGAGAAAGCCATGCAACACTCTTGAACTCTTACACCGCAGAAACAAACACTCATTTAGATTGTTGAACGCGTCGGATAAAGCAACACAGTCTCATGAATAATTATAAGACATCTCGTCATATACTGTATATACACTATATTGCCAAAAGTATTGAGACACGCCTCCAAATCATTGAATTCAGGTGTTCCAATCACTTCCATGACCAAAGGTGTATAAAATCAAGCACCTAGGCATGCAGACGCTTCTACAAACATTTGGGTCGCTCTCAGGAGCTCAGTGAATTCAAGTGTGGTACCGTGATAGGTTGCCACCTGTGCAATAAGTCCATTCGTGAAATTTCCACACTACTAAATATTCCACGGTCAACTGTTAGTGGTATTATAACAAAGTGGAAGCAATTGGGAACAACAACAACTCAGCCACGAAGTGGTAGGCCACGTAAAATCACAGAGCGGGGTCAGCGCATGCTGAGGTGCACAGTGCGCAGAAGTTGAAAACTTTTTTTGCCACCCCAATGAAATCACAGGGTCTTACCTGGCCACCCCTGAAAAAATATTCTGGCTACGCCCCTGCGAGGGAGACACATCTCCGTTTACACCTGGTGTTTTAACCGATTTCTTTTGTCCATTTTCAACCACTTCTGTCCAGATTTCTTCGTGGGGAGGGTCTATGGGTGGGTAAATGTATGAGCTTTTTCAGATATTTCGATCTAATGGACGAAATAAGCTTGTGCAATTTACATATGAAAGCGCTCAGAGATGACAGAAAAACACACTGAGAGCATCAACTTTCGTTTCTGCTCTGACAGCCGCAAGACCAAAGCCGAACGCTGTGTGTGTGTGTTAGAAATCAGGAATGGTGAGAGAACATTGTTCTTGGTATGTTTTCGTCTTCAAACCAAACTTGGGTCTTCAGCCGATAAAGTTCAAATCCCGTCTGGCTAGCGCTTTTCCCATAATGTTTACGCATTAGGTCAGCAGGTGGAGAGTAGGGGGTCTTTTGGGGCTGTTCAAATGCATGTGACTCACTGTCCACTGTTTGGCCCCGGTTACACCTGGTATAAAGAAGCGTTTCGGTCGATCGGATCACAAGTGGCTGATGCTAAATACAGGTGTAAACGGGAATGTGTCTCCCTTGTCTACTTGTGATCCCATCGACCAAAACGCATCTTAATACCAGGTGTAAACAGGGTATACCTCTGGAACTGGTCGAAAGTGGACAAGCTCAAAACTTTTTAGACCCAGTTTACACCTGTATTTAACATTGTCCACTTAGGATCGAATCGACCAAAACGCATCTTAATACCAAGTGTAAACACATTTTCCATCACTGGAGCATTTTCTTTCATAATAAAGTATTACATTCATCACATCTAACAAAACATTCAGAAATCAGTTCAAAAGATTTGCAATTCTGTTACTTACCATTCCAGTTTTTAATGCCCGCAGCCAAACAGCCAACTGTAATTATCAACAAAAGTACTAGAGCGATTGACATCCAAACGACATGCGAGTGGGATTTTGTAACATCTAAAAAAAGATTTTAAAAAAATCTGAAATTAGCGCAGTGTTGGGAAAATACTTGTCATACTGGCACAAATACAACGAGGATCTCCGTCACCTGCATCTTATTCAAATAAACTACACTAAATATAATAGCAAAACAAATACATACTCACCACTCACAGTAACGCTGAATCTCCTGCATTTGGTCCCAGCGTTATTGCTAATCTGTAGAATGTAAAACCCAGAGTGTTCAGATCTGACATTTGAGATGGTCAGAGATCCGCTTAGTTTGTCCACCTTCAATCTATTATTAAATATCTCACTGTCACCAGCATCTAATGAGATCTCCCGAGTTTCTCCATCAATTTTAGCAATGGCAGTCGCGTCGCTTTGACACGGGTTAAAATGAACTGGATTACCTTTTGTGGCCCTTGCAAACTTCCACAGCATCAGATCATCTTTCTGTAGTTTAACATCAGTGTTCAGAGTGACAGAATCTGCCTCCATCACCGAGACTGACTTTATTTTATCTGCGTCTGGATCAAACACACCTGGAAAAGTTTCACAGTTGATTATTTGCACAGCAACGCATCATAATAATGTACATAGGGGAGACAGGGGAATGTTGTCACACTTTTATGTCAGTTTCTGTAGAATATATAGAACCTATTTCCACTCTTATTGATCGGGGAAAAAAAGATGCAGTTCGTTTAATTCACTGACCCTATAGCAGACATATCTGTATTTAAAGCTACGTTTCCACTACGAAAGCAACCCGGTCGAATGCGTTTTCGAATACCTCTGGAAGTGGTCGAAAGTGGACAAGCTCAAAACATTTTAGATCACATTTACACCTGTATTTAGCATCGTATGGTTAAAGGGTTAGTTCACTTAAAAATGAAAATTACTCCATGATTTACTCACCCTCAAGCCATCCTAGGTGTATATGACATTCTTCTTTCAGACGAATAAAATTATATTAAGAGTTATATTAAAAAAAGTCCTGGCTCTTCCAAGCTTTATAATAGCAGTGAATTTAAAGAGCAAAAAAGTGCATCCATCCATTATAAACGCACTTCACACGGCTCCGGGGGGTTAATAAAGGCCTTCTAAAGCAAAGTGATGTGTTTTTGTAAGAAAAATATCCATATTTAAAATTTTATAAAGTAAATATCTAGCTCCCGCCAGACCACCAAAAAGCGTAACTGACGCAATGTAGTACGTAGCATAAGCGTTTTGAACTAGGAGAGGCGTTACACTTTTTTTTTTTTTTTTTTTACAGGTGGCGTCTGGCGGGAGCTAGATATTTTACTTCATAAAGTTTTAAATATGGATATTTTTCTTACACAAACCCATCGATTCGCTTAAGTAGGCCTTTATTAACCCCCAAAGCCGTGTGGATTACTTTTACAATGGATGGATGCACTTTCTGGACTTCAAATTTTGGGCTTCCATTCACTGCCATTATAAAGCTTGGAAGTGTCAGGACATTTTTTAATATAACTCCGATTGTATTCGTCTGAAAGATGAAAGTCATATACACCTAGGATGGCTTGAAGGTGAGTAAATCATGGGGCAATTTTCATTTTTGGGAGAACTATCCCTTTAAGGTCGTAATTTCAAACCACATTTGTGTAATCCGAAAACCTAACTATTACAATGTGGTCCAAAAACTCCCAAACTGTAGGCTTCCTAATATGGGACAGAGCTGGTAGGTCACATGACAACAAAGAGAGAAAGAGAGAGAAAGAGAGAGAGAGAGAGAGAGAGAGAGAGAGAGAGAGAGAGAGAGAGAGAGAGAGAGAGTTTAAAGGCCAGAAAAGAGGAAGGAACTATACGACCCTAGAGAGAGACATTTCACCACAAGACATTGGTAGGAATCTGAGGCTGATCGTGACCTTCTTTCACGCACGGATTAAATCTTCACTATAATAAAGTTACAATGGAACGGCCAAGCGGGTGAGATCAACCTGTTTATATTATCAGTTTTCTGCCATTATTTATGCTGTAGTTGCTTTTGTAATCACTGTGAGTTTCTACGTTAGTTGACTGTAACTGTTAGTGAACTTCTTAAACCCTTCTACATCATTTAAAAAACTATAATAAACTGCATATTAACAGATAAATAATCAATGCGTTCAAATTGCTGGTAAATATAATCATTATTGCGTTACTCACCAGTTAGTCACATTGAATCTCTTGTTTGAGGATCCACTCGTGCTGATTATGTTCACTTTATAAAGTCCCGAGTGGTTGGTTCTGATGTTCCTGATGGTTAGAGATCCAGATTCCAAGTCCAGCTCCAGTCTGTCGCTGAATCTCCCATCAGGACCATATGTCAGGGATGTTTGGTCTTTGATTTGAGCTATAACAGCATTTTCAAACTCCCACCATATCTTATTATGTTTTTGTATTTGATTAAGACAAGTGTGTAGAGTGACAGAATCTCCCTCCTTCACTGAGACTGACTTCACTCCATCCATCTCAAACCCAAACACACCTAGAGAACAGATATACACAGTTAATCACATATTAAACTCACTGTAAAATATGTAAAACTATCTGAACAACCATAAAATACTTCAAGCTGAACAATACAGAATCAAAATTTCACCACTTTTGTTTTTAAAGGTAACAAAGATGCATAAAATGCTTATTTAAAGATTTGGTTACACTTTATTTTAAGGTGTCTTTGTTACACTGTAAGTATGGAGTAATATTAAGTACATTTTTAGGCTACTATAGGGTTAGGATTAGGGTTTGGTTTAGTTTCATGTAATTATGCATAATTTATAGTTATTGCTATAGTAACCACATGTAACAATGACACTATAAAATAACGTGTTACATAAGATTTTTGTTTTCATAGTAGGTAAATAAAAGCGTGTACGCATTCACCACAAAGTGCAAATACACTGACAATCCAAGAAAACTACAATGGCGTCATGACGTTTAAACGTAAACACATACGCGCACGCACACTGACTACATGCAAGTCACACGCGGTGCATCGGAAACAAAATGTATTTATATTTATAGAATACCGCCACCAAAACAAAGGCATTATTACACAACGAATAAAACCGTGCGTGCGTTCCACTTCCGGTTTCTAAAGCGTGAAAACGAAAGTGATGAAAAATAAACATTATTACTTACCTTCAGCGAAAAATAAGAGAATGGGGAAAATGAGGTTTTTCATATTTCTCAACACGACAGTAAAATATGAATTGTAAGGCGATTATTTATATAAATATGTGCCGTTTCTGATTCAGAGTGTTTGTAGTTTCCGAGCCGCTCCCGCAGATTACAGACTGAAGGCCGAGATTCAGGGATGATTTTTCATAACGATATCTAAATGCTAAAAGAGAAATCAGTGCGCTTGTGTTTGAGGTAAAAGACGATTAAAAAGCATCTGCTGGAAACAGCATGATCTCGTGTTAGCGTCTAGCTGGACAGCGCCACCTAATGAAGGGAACTAATAAATCTAGTTAAGGTGGTTGAGATCTCTCACCAGTCTTTCAAGGGTACTCACTCAAATCATCCGAGAACACAACACCAGAAACTGGACCATTTAACATCTAGGTACCACTTCCTCTTGTACCACAGATGTTTCCAGTGTTTGTTCTGAAAATGGCAGTTGTGTTTTCAAATTTACACTCTGAGAATGTTTACTTTTAGAAACAGAACAGAAGAATCTTGACCCAGACAGAACAAAGCATAAGATGGAACACACGAGTGGTCAAGGAGTTTGTTACATTAGTGCAATAGATTCATGTTAACTGATTCAAAAACTATATTCTCAAATATCTGAAACCATTAATTTGACCTGCCCTCTAAAAGATTAACATCATACATTAAACAACATATTAACAGACACAAGATTACAACTCAAACTGCTTCATTCATTAAAGGTAAGTTCACCCATAAATTAAAATTCTTTCATTAAATACTCACCCTCATGTCGTTCCAAACCCGTAAGACCTTCGTTCATCTTCAGAACACAAATGAAGATATTTTTTGATGAAATCCGAGAGCTCTCAGGCCTCTCCGTAGACTGCAATATAATTACCACGTTCAAGGCCCAGAAAGGTGGTAAAGACATAGTTAAAATCGTCCATGTGACTTCAGTGGTTCAACCTTAATTTCATGAAGTGACAAATACTTTTTATGCACAAAAAACAAACAAAAATAACAACTTTATTCAACAATTTATTGTAGTCTGTGTCAGTCTCTTACGCTGTTGACGCAGTGTAAACAGTGCAGCGCTACCTATTTCTACGGCAGAACGGCGCGCGCGCATGCGTCGTGGTGCTCACGTGAACAGCGTCGGCCAATGGTAAGCCGGCGTTCTGGAAGTGCTGCACTGTTTACGTTACGTCAACAACGTATGAGTCTGACAGGCTAAAAGAAATTGTTGAATAAAGTCGTTATTTTAGTTTGTTTTTTTTGCGGAGAAAAAGTATTCTCATTGCTTCATAACATTAAGGTTGAACCACTGGAGTCACATGGACTTTTTTAACAATGTTTTTACTGCCTTTCTGGGCCTTGAAAGTGTTAATTAAATTGCTGTCTATGGAGGGGTCAGAGAGCTCTCAGATTTCATCAGAAATATCTTAATTTGTGTTCTGAAGATGAACGAAAGTCTTATGGATTTGGAAAGACATGAGGGGGAGGAATTAATGACAGAATTTTAATTTTTGGATGAACTAACCCTTTAATATGTAGCATATCATATACGTAAATAGATGCTGTAAAAACTGAGCTTTGAGATAAAGTCATGTTTTTTTTAATTAAATAGCTGTTGCGCTGCTGCATATATTTTCCCTTTTTATTATTCCAAATATTTCCCAATATACAACAAAAAGGCATCAAGACATTGTAATTTTCAATTACAGCATAGCAGAGATTTGTATAACACAAAATATTTGGCTACACATTGACCAATAAGGCCATATTTAGTGCAATAACATTCATATTACATCATAAATTTGATTTCAATAACCTCAAATTTCACATTAAAAGAAAAATATTATGTAGGCCTACATAACCTATCCTAATGTAAACAAAGTATCAGAGTGACAGTAAAATATATATCTTGAAATATACTTTTAGAGCAAAAATGAGGCACAAAGTTTCCATAACTCTATGGAAAATCAAAAAAGACCACAAAAACAGGTTTGTCCTCCACATGAAAAAAAACATCTAATCACACAATTCCCTCTTTAGCCCTTTAAAGCATGAATTAGATCACCAAGGAAAACAACCTTTTGGGGGAAAAAAAAAAAAGAAACCTGTAGTTTTCTAAAACGCAGTGAACAGTCCCACCAGCCAACATGATTACTCAAAACAGGTAATTATATGCATTTGTACCCTAAAATAACAGGATCATTGACCAACATGTAGTGCAAACCAAATGTACAACATATATAAGCATGTTTTCTGTTTATGCCAAAGTCATCGTTCACAGAAGTTCAACTCATTTCAGCCGCAGCTAGTGTTTGTTACAGAGGCTCTGAACTAATGCTGTCCTTTCAACGGATCCTGTACCCCATTCCCTTTATTTTCATCTGAAAGTAGACACAGAAACAAAGCAAGCATGACTCCTTACAGCAGCTATACAAATTAAACATATGATAAACAAAAAATGCAAGTGTGGCATCGTGAGAGGGTGTGTCATAGAGGGAAGCTATGTGCCATCTAGGTGGTTACAAACCAAGATGGCCACCCAGTACTGGACTACAGTACTACCAGGTTCCTCAGCGGTGGAAGTACAGCTGTTGCGAATAAAGAAAAGCTGTTAAAGGGTTAGTTCACCCATAAATAAAAATTGTGTCACTAATTCCTCACCCTCATGTTGTTCCAAACCCGTAAGACCTTCGTTCATCTTCAGAACACAAATGAAGATATTTTTGATGAAATCCACGAGCTCTCTGACCTCTCCATAGACAGCAATTTAATAACACTTTCAAGGCCCAGAAAGGCAGTAAAAAATCGTTAAAATCGGCCATGCGACAACAGTGGCTCAATCTTAATGTTATGAAGCGACGAGAATACAAAAACAAACAAAATAACAACTTTATTCAACAATTCTTTATTCACTTTATTCACTGTTTACACTGCTGTTGACGCAGTGTAAACAGTGCAGTGTTTCCTAGTTCTACAGCAGAACGACTCGTGCGCATGCGTCGTGGTGCTCACGTGAACAGCGTCGGCCAATGGTAAGCCGGCGTTCTGGAAGCGCTGCACTGTTTACACTGCGTCAACAGCGTAAGAGTCTGACACAGACTAGAAGAAATTGTTGAATAAAGTCGTTATTTTGTTTGTTTTTTGCACACAAAAAGTATTTTCGTCGCTTCATAAAAGTAAGGTTGAACCACTGAAGTCACATGGACTATTTTAACTGTCTTTACCACATTTCTGGGCCTTGAAAGTGTTAATTTAATTTGCTGTCTATGGAGGGGTCAGAGAGCTCTCGGATTTCATCAAAAATATCTTCATTTGTGTTCTGAAGATGAACGAAGGTCTTACGGGTTTGGAACGACATGAGGGGGAGGAATTAATGACTGAATTTTCATTTTTAGGTGAACTATCCCTTTAATGAGCTGAGAACAGAGAGACTGCCTGTGTCTGGATATAGAGAGAAGCTGGAAGAGTATTTTTTTCTGTTGTAAAGTTTTGACATTTTGAGTTGATTATTAAAATTTAACCAGTGACGATCGCTGCCTGGACTCGATTTGTGAAGCAATCCATCCTTTGGTGATACCCTCTCACGATGACACAGCAAGTATTTACACAGTTAATAAACCCATTTAGTGAAATACTGTAAATATTGTTTGAACAATCACAGATGTCAATGTATATAGAGTACAAATGCTTACTTTTGTACAACAAAGTTTAGATTTTCCTCACTGTAGTATCAGATGAAGTTAATAGTGGCTTCGCTGACCTTGTTGTCTGCGACACCAAATCCCAACCACCAACACGATTAAAGCAGTAACACACACACACATATGGCCACTATAACACCGGTGGACACACCCGATTCTGAAACGGAAAAAGAGAGACAGTCAGTTCAATAATAAATCATGCAACAAGCATCTTGGGTTCATATGAACCTTCAGTCAGTTATAAACATGACAAGCACAAACAATTATTACATTGAGAAACTGAGAAACTGAGTTCTACTCACCACTGACAGTAACACGGATCTTCCTGTATTTAACCGCTTTGTTTTGACCGGTCACCTTTAGTTTATAGAGTCCAGCGTCTGTGGTTCTGGTGTTTGTGATGGTCAGAGATCCGGTCTGATCCAGCTTCAGTCTGTCTATGAATCTCTCATCAGTTTCATCGTATGAGGGCTTTTCACTGGTCTTTTTGTTGATTTCAGCTATGGGAGTCTCTCCATCTTCGAACATCCACTCGATCACATCATAAATCTCTATATCAGCAATATCATGCTGTAGAGTGACAGAATCTCCCTCCGTTACTGACACTTTCTTAGGGATCGCGTCTGAAATGCATATAGACAAAATGTACAGAAATAACAGACTTTAATGATTGCGTTCAAGGATTAGTCCACTTCAAAATGAAAATTTCCTGATCATTTACTCACCCCCATGTCATCCAAGATGTTCATGTCTTTCTTTCTTCAGTCGAAAAGAAATTAAGTTTTTTGAGGAAACCATTCCAGGATTTTTCATGATAATGGATTTCAATGGCAACCAACGGGTTGAAGGTCCAAATCAATGCAATTTCAAAGGGCTTCAAAGGGCTCTGCACGATCTCAGCTGAGGAATAGGGTCTTATCTAGCCAAACCATCTGTCATTTTCAAGAAAAAAATAAACATTTATATACTTTTTAACCTCAAATGCTTGACTTCAGTGTTGTGATTCTTCACGGCGTATGACATCAACACATCGGAAAGGTCACGTCCGTGACGTAGGTGGAAGTACCAACCCAGTGCCGAAAAACTCCATCTCATGTTCTCCTCCAACTTCAAAATCATCCAACATCGTTGTTTTACCTTTATTTTTGTAAAGGGCATTTGACTTAGTCTTTGCACGTTCATTTTAACACTGGTTCGGTACTTCCACCTACATCATGGCCGCGACCTTTCCCTTGTGATGTCACATGTCGTGAAGAAGCACAACACCGAAATCGAGCATTTGAGGTTAAAAAGTATATAAATTTATATTTTTCAAGAAAATGACCGATTGTTAAAGGGATCGTGAAGAGCTCTTTAAGCCCTTTTGAAACTGCATTGATTTGGACCTTCAACCCGTTGGTTACAATAGAAGTCCATTATATGGAGAAAAATCCTGGAACGTTTTCCTCAAAAAACTTAATTTCTTTTCGACTGAAGACATGGGGGTGAGTAAATGATCAGGAAATTTTCATTTTGAAGTGAACTAATCCTTTAAGATGATGATTCTATAATATTCAAAAAAGAATACATTAAGGGTGTGTTCACACTTGGCATGTTTGGTCGGATTAAAACGAACCCTGGTGCGATTGCTCTGTTAGTGCGGTTCATTTGAATAAGTGTGAACAAGAGGACCAGGACCACTGAAAAGACACGTAAACGAACCAAAAACAGTAAGACGAGACCTGAAAAAAAAAATAAAAAATGAAAAAAATAAAATAAAATTTCACAGAATGTTCACGCATACCTGTTTTTTCTCGCGATGTTGCCCATCACAGTTCGGTGCAGGCATCAGAACCGCATCTCCTCGAGGGATTCCTGCTGCTGTTTTGACTCCTTTACGCATTTAATAAGGTCTATGTAGGTTACGCACATACAACGAGCGCATTTAGCCTAGGACACAGCATTGTTTCAGATGTTCGGTAAGTTCCGTCAAGAAACATACGTAATAAAAGTTGACCAATCAGGTTGTGAACATATCTCTGTGCCTTTAGGCTCGGTATCTTTAGGTTCGGTGTTAAACTGCCAATCAGTGCGTTTACATGCTCCCTCATAATGCGATTATAATGGGATTTTGGCAATATTGCAATTAAACTTTACCTCATCTAAACGCATTATTTCGATCAAACTAATGCGATTAAGCTCATAATCATAACCATAGTCGCATTAAATTAGGTGGCGTACGCCGATTTTAATGCAATAAACAGGCATGTAAATGCCTTAATCGCTTTATTACCGCTCTGACCAAAGTGCGCATGTGCGCGGACGCCGTGTTGTTCACACACCTTCATGACATTATTCTGAAGTTTTTTCTTCTCCAAATCACTAAACTCTGTCAACACAACTCGCTGCTCCGTATCTTCATCCAGACGGCGTGAAGAACGCGACAGCAGCGTAAGCAAACCCAGCATTGCGATGTTCATCACGGCACCGAATAATATACAGTATGTTCATAAAAATGTATTTTGAATTTGATGCGAGTTGATTAAAACAATGGCCCTTGACATGCATACTGTATGCCTACAGTATCTGAGAGTGGTTTACTTATTAGCGAATAATCAGAATAATGAAAACTGCATGTAAACTGGAGTTAAGAGTTCTACTCATGTTACGTAAACATCTTACTGCGATTAAGACCGTACTTTGATTATTAGAAATAATCGCATTATTGGTGCACATGTAAACGTAATCAATGTGAACGCTAAGCAGACCAGGACTAAATGATTTTTTTGGTCCGAACTAAACGAACAAATGTGAACACACCCTAAATCTCGCTAGTTCAATATATTTTTATATTATTATAATTCTTCATATAAATTGTACACATATATTAGCAGTTCAGCACTGGGTCTATTCATTAAATTTACACATAAATATAGACACTAATTTCCATACTTAAATTCAAACTGTTCATAGTCTTTATCCGATTTGTTGATTTTGTGCAACGTTTTGTATTTACCCAATATGAGGGAACATTTTTTCAGAAATTTTTGGTTAAAGTATTAAAAGAACACTTCTCAGGATTTAAGTATTAATTAAGATAAGAATCCTAACATTTCCTTAACAAATATCTTGAAATTATTTTCGCATCCTTTAAAGGGATAGTTCACCCAAACATGAAAATTCATGAAAATCATTTACTCACCCTCATGTTGTCCAAACCTGTATGAATTTCTTTCTTCTGCTGAACACAAAAACATTTTGAAGAATGTCAGTAACCACTGACTTACATTGTATTTTTTTTCCATACTATGGAAGTCACTGGGGTCCCAAATTCTTCAAAATATCTTCTTTTGTGTTTAACAGAAGAGAGACATTTATACGGGTTTGGAACGACATGAGGGTGAATAAATGACAGAATTTTCATTTTTGGGTGAACTATCCCTTCAAATCACAATCATCCATTAGGACCATATCACCATTGACTGCTTACCAAGGACAGTGACACTAAATGTCTGGGTGATATTGCCAATCTTCACTTCATAATGGCCGGAGTGTTTGGTTCTGCTATTTCTGATGGTTAGATCTCCAGTTTGATCGTCTAGATGTAGTTTGTCTTTGAATATTGCATTATCAGTGTCAGATAATAAGACATTATTTTCTTTGATCGTGGCAATGACGTGAGGTCCAAACTTCCACTCCACCTTATCATCTTTCTGTATTTTGGTAACACAAGTTTCTAGTTTGATAGAATCTCCCTCCGTCAATTCTATTGTCTTCTCAGCACCAAACACACCTGGAGAACAAACAGGAACATTTATATACACACTGTATTTATACTGATATCATAAGTTTAATATCATTTGCAACAGTCTACATGTAGTTTCTACTTTTCAGGACTATAAATGGGCTTTACTGGTCCAAACTTACACAAAATATACAAAAATACAAAATATGGTGGTTAAACAAAACATTGTCATTTAATGCACACTACATACAGTAGCTATCTGAACTCTAAATATGGACATTTGTTAAATTCTAATATTTGTTTGAGACATACATATATTTTAAATATATGTTGCATATATGCACAGATATACATCACCACTTAAAATCATAATACATGTATTATACATGTTCATTACATATATTGTCTATTATATGGGAAACACCTATGGTCAGACTGCTATTTTAAAGTGAGGATCTACTGACCGTTTGAGGAAAACTTTTAAGGCTGGATGCGAATAAAAAACCCTCACTCGATATAAACAAGTAGTCGGTTTTAAATGAAATCTCGCGAGATAGAGGACGAGCAGAACGCGGAAACTGGTGTGCGATTGTGTGGCTACGATATTAAAATTGAAACTGGATCATACAGTAGCGCTGTGTAAAATATAAAGACGATTATATTTTTCTTCTGATAAATAAGCTAATAAGGGATTTACGTTATTTGTCGTTTTTGTTTATCCATTTAGACGGCTAAGCACAGCTGTATTGGTTTGTTTTTGAAATATAAAATGTTGATAGGAACCTATACGCGTTTAGAAACTAGTGAGAACCGAAGCGGTGGATAATGCATTATATAGGACCTACGTTGTGACGGATAGTCACCAAAATACGGGTAAGAAAAAGATTTTTTATATACACCGAAGCCGTTTTGTATTTGTGTTCCACACCACGGAGGAAATTCCCTGTATAGTGCCATACGTTTAGACAGAGATCTGTCATAGGACAAAAATGGTGGATGATACGAATTCACTGATAAAGTTTTAGTAAATAATCAACAGCCGGGTGAATTAGTGCCATACGCCGTATTATCTTGACCAAAACAACAATTTACATTGATATGTCAAACAATTTGACAGGCAGGGACGTTATTTTTCTCTTTATGTTTACATTTTTGCTCCCAGAGCGGACTTTGGGCGGTAAATGTTGTTCCCGTACAAGTCGGTTTCTTCCACGAGGGGGCGCTTCACGGTTCAGAAAAACGATTTCTCCATTGACTAGTATACAAATCTCCGGAGGGTTTATGCCTTATTAAAGACATTTGTACAATGGAATGTATAATTATTTAAATATGTTAGGAACAAGAATAGGTTCTTCGAAATAAAATAAAATTCCCGCCCCTACTATTTCCATACAATTGTCTTTTTTTTAAATCCATATCCTGTAAAATCACAAATTGCTGTGAATGGTTCTTCCCAATCACCGCTGAGAAAAGCAACAGGTATCACGTGACACCGCCATAAATGGTCATCTAGACAATGATTTACACGAGTTATCACACTGAGAAACTTAAATAGCGACTGAACTGCCAACAGAATTCTGGATTCTCTAAATGTAGAGCTAACAGAAACAAGGCTGTATATGAAAGGGACACATTATGGAAACGAAAACGCCAAGACAACAAAAACAGACTACAAGAAAAAAAACTGAACAAGGGGATCATGCATGCTTGCAGGCCATTTTAAGGGGGATTATAAATTGTGTAAATCATTTCTAAGCATGTACAAGCTTGCACACGTTTTTTCATTTGCTCTTGCATCATTGAGAAGAATTTCAGGTGTCCTGCTGTGACGTGCTGTAGTCTAAAGCTATTTTAAATAACATCTTTCTTATTGTATTAAATTCAACCCTTATGAATTTAAATGAAAAGTACAATTATTTCATGTAGCCTCCCAACTGATATGAGGCTATGGAACTGCGTGCACAATAATCATATAATTATAAGTAATAATTCAAGTAGAAAAAATGACTTTGAATGGAGTTTAGCATGTTTAAGGTACAGTGCTGTATACCATATGCTGCATCCAGACAAATAAGCACGTATGTTTGTAATAATGTCATGCCAGCTTTTTTTCATGGTAAGAAGTACAAATTTAACTTATTTAGTGTGCAATAATACTAAAAAGGGGTGAAAAACATTTTTCAGTTTACTATCCCTTTAAGTGTTTAGCCGTTTCCACACAAAAGCAGTTTGTTCGGCATGCTGAGGCCTCTCCTTCACTGAGTTCCATTCAGAACAGAAGGGCCTCTTTTCTCCCTGTTATCACTTACACCATTTTATGCTAACATCCAAGGCTCCTACTGGGGGAGGGGCTCTTGAGAAACTCTTTCATAACTGCAAAGCCTCAAATGTCATGCTTTCTGCTGGGAACAACTTTTTTATAGATTTTTATAGATCCTCCATTGATACGTCAACTTAAAATTTGATTGAATTTGATTAAGAGTAAAGGCCCGTTCTCATCAAGAAAGATAACGATAACTAAATTATCGTCCACACCAGAGAACAATATCATTCCATTATTATAAGCGCACGCGGTTGTTTTGTCGTCAGTCGCTTCAAATGCTCAAGCTCTTTAAAGGGCCATCCTAGGTGTATATGAGTTATATTAAAAAATATCCTGGCTAATCCAAGCATTATAATGGCAGTGAATGCCAGCCAAAATTTGAAGCCCATAAAAGTGCATCCATCCATTATAAAAGTAATCCACATGGCTCCGGGGGGGTTAATAAAGGCCTTCTGAAGCGAATCGATCGAGTTTTGTAATAAAAATATCCATATTTAACATATCTAGCTTCCGGCGGACCGCCTTCAGTATTCAACTTAAGAAGAAAGTGTGCCTCTCGTAATTCAAAACGCTAACGTCCGATGTCATCGTCGCGCCAGTTACGCTTTTTTTGGTAAGTTGAATACGGACGGCAGTCTGCCGGAAGCTAGATATTTCACTTTATAACGTGTTAAATATGGATATTTTTCTTACAAAAACCCATTGATTCGCTTCAGAAGGCCTTTATTAACCCCCGGAGCCATGTGGATTACTTTTATAATGGATGGATGCACTTTTTTGGGCTTCAAATTTTGGGATGCCATTAGAGCCAGGATATTTATTAATATAACTCTGATTGTGTTCATCAGAAAGAAGAATGTCATATACACCTAGGATGGCTTGAGAGTGAGTAAATCAAATCATGGGGTAATTTTCATTTTTGGGTGAACTATTACTTTAAAGGAGGATGGATTTTGATTGGCTGTCAATGTTTTTATTGTTCATCAGCTAAAAAAAAATTTTTTTTGAAAGGGATTCAAACTTGATTCTCTGTGCCAGTATCGTTATAGTTGTGGTGCTAACTCTGCTATTCTTTTATATTTAGAACAATTTCAAGAACTATATCTTTATAGTTATCATTAGTTATCGTCCTTGGTGTGAATGGGCCTTAATACAGTAAACTTATGTCATATCTCATATCTGAAATTAAAGTAATATTCTTGGTTAAATCAGTATTAAAGGAATAGTTCACCCATAAATTAATATTCTTTCATGTAATTACCCTTACATCGTTCCAAACCTGTATGGCTTTCTTTTTGAAAATTGTCTCTGTTTTTTTTCCTCCATGCAATGAAAGTCAATGGGATCCAAAGCAAATCAGTTATGACAACTAGGCTAAGTGAAGGTTGAATAACAAACACCTTTAGTTCAACGAGCAGCACATGGCACTAGAATGTCAAGGTCATAGCTTTGATTCCGAGGGAACAGAAATATAAGCTTATTTAACTACAGTATCAAACAGACCACCATTCAATTTGCTCAAAGATTTCAAAATGATCTTTTACTACTTTGTTGTATAAATAAAATGTGTGATTATTGTATCTTAATAGTAGAGATAGTTGGTTATTTTGTAATTTTCTGATCATTAGTGATTCACCCAAAAATTAAAATTCTGTCACTAATGACTCACCCTCATGTCATTCCAAAGCCGTAAGACTTTCATTCATCTTCAGAACTCAAATTAAGATCTTTTTGATGAAATCTGAGAGCTTTCTGTCCCTTCATTGATAGCTACGCAACTGACGCTTTGACAGTCATAAAGCTCATAAAGAGATCCATATGAATTGTAGGGGTGTTGAAATTAATTGTTGCATGTCAATGTCGCGATGCATCGATGCAGTAATAGACCATAATCGATAATAGCATACTGACGTTTCTCTGACATCATTCGTCACATATGCACTTCTCGCGCTAATGTAAAATGGTGGAGGGAGGCAAAACACAAAAGCGAGATAACAAAAAATGACGATGCACACCCCTATGAATTGAGCGGTTTAGTCCAAATTTTCTGAAGAGACACGATCGCTTTATATGATAAACAGATTGAATTTAGGCTTTTATTCACATGTAAACGTTCATCAACTCACACATCAGTTATGGTAAACGGAAGCATGTTCACATGACGTGCGAGAACCAATGACATTCATTCTCGTGTTACGCAGCGCGTTTGAGCTTCTGCGAGAACCAATCAGGTTCATTCTCATGTTACGTAGCACGTTTGAGCTTCTGCGAGAACCAATGAGGTTCATTCTCATGTTACGCAGCACGTTAGAGCTTCTGCGAGAAACAATGTGTTGCGTAGACTGCCAACGGAGGGAAAGAAATCTCTCAGATTTCATCAAAAAGATCTTCATTTGTGTTCCAAAGATGAACGAAAGTCTTATGGGTTTGCAATGATATGAGTGTGACAATAATATGACAATTTTCATTTTTGGGTGAACTATCCCATTAAAACATACAAAATCTACACAACATTTGCAATAGCATACTTAATGGCAGTGTTTCTACATAAAAAAAACATTGATCTTAAAAAAGAAAATTGTTCAGAAATGCTCAAATGATTGTGACATTTATTTGATAAACCATGCATAGATTAGGCTACATTTATATTTATGAAATTGGCAGATATGTTTATCCAAATCAACCTGCATTGCATTCAATGTATAGAATTTATCAGCTCATGCATTCTCTGGGAATCAAACCGATGACCTTAAAAAAACCCTATGTCTGTATCCACTACTGAGGAAAAACCACAACAAAATATTACAAACGTCAAAATCACCACTCATAACACAAACTAACTAAATGCACTGCTGTTTGTCAATTCCTTTGCATAGCGACAATACCTGGCCCAAACTATATACTTTCCTTTTCAAACAAAACAAGTCTTTTTTTTTTTTTTTTTTTTTGTGGTGGAGACAAAATCAGCCTTGGCAAATAATGGAAATATGTCCCTACCATAAAAAAAAAGCATCAGGGCGAAACACGAGCCGTGGCATTCTGAAGAAACGCTACGCAAATTCATAACCCAACGCAAAAACACGTTGCGTTCACAGCGTTGCCAGAATAACTGTAGCGGAATTCTGTTTACTTATTTATGCTAACTAATGTCATGGCGGAGCAAGAAATTGAAAATAGACTTTCTAATCAAGTTATATTCTATATATTATGTCGATCTGTTTATAGAAACTCACCTGAATAATACGCATCCGGTTTGATGTCAGAAATGTGCCTCTATCGCCCCCTTGAGTACTGAAGTCTGTCAGACAAACGCAACTATCCTCGCGAAAATTCTATCACACCAGTTGTCATGGTGATGTATATCCTGCTAGATAAATGTATTTCGCGTTCGTTTTTACAAAAACGTTAAAAAAGCTGCACAGCATAGATGCTAATAATAGTACTTCAGGCTATAGACATTATTTTTAAACCAAATTACAGATGTACAAAATGTATATTTTTAGTAACTGAACGTTTATTGTCATATTACTAAATATAGTAACAATTCATTACTAATAATTACACTATTTGCCTATCATGAATTAGAATTAACGCAATAACGCATGGCTTATAGATATAGGCTATAGGCCTAGTATTATTTTCATGCGGTTGATTCAGCTGGCTTGACAATAGCATGACACTTCTAAACATGCATGAAAAACTGGATCGTGCAGTTGAAGTATGAACGAACACCACTAACGTCATGAACTGGCGTAACATAGGCTACGTGAAATATAAGCGCATTTCACCATCATATGTAGTTTGCGTTTATAAGCTGTTAACAAATTATGATACAATACCTTTGAGAAAAATAAGTACATGTAGGCTGATGTACAACAGACATAGGCCTAAAGCAAAAAATGACAGTCTTCTACAACAGCATTGAATATCTAAACAAATTGCATCAACAACAACAACAAAAAAAACCCTAAACCTTAAACCTATATATTCAAATATTTACAATACAAACGTCATCAGATACACAGGAATTCTAAGGCCTATTGGCATCTCCGGAAGTCTGATTATATAAAAAAAATATTACATCCAAAAAAAAAATAAAACATGAATAGCGACTCGACTAATTTACCTGAATAGCACAACTGCATAAACATGTCACAAAGACCCGACGTGATTTGGACACCGATCTCCAAAAGGCTGAATAATAATTATCGCAAGGCCTGAACTTGAAACCCAAGGGTGTCTGAGGCTTCAGAATGGTAAAGCGCAAAATAAAAGCGCGATAAATATCCAAATAAATCCGTCTTGCTGTCGTTTCTCAACCGCACCCAGCCAGATTGATAGAGACAATTACTAAAAAAACGGCTAAATAGTGAATAAAACACGTTTATATTGACTGCGATTTAGAGGTGATTCCTTACGATATGTACGATGTGGAAAATGGTTTACGTTCACTAAAAGGATACAAATACAAGAGCGTGCACAACTCGAAATGGCTGAATCTTCCGTCTGGCAGGTAACGTGACGCGGGACGGGGAGACTCATAACGCCACCTACCGTACAAAAAACATACATGCGCAACCAACTGCCCTCCCTAAAAATACTTGTGCACCTGTGCTGTCTGGACATGAGTGGACATCAGTCTCAGTTTTGTGAGAAATACTATCTCGAGTTTTAATTGTAAGAACTCATAAGAAATAACATTAAGAATAATAATTAGTTTAGTACTATTTCAGTTGGGCCTATACTTGTCAAAATACTTATTTTAGCACTTGACGTGGACAGTATCTTTTAGCATTACTTAGCACTGTATTTGACCCTATAGATTTTTGACCCTTTCTTTTGAGCATATAGAATCATATTTCCATTTGTGGACAGGTGATAGTCTGCTTAAAATATTATCTCTCCAACAGCTACAATGTTATTTATGTAAATGAACATATGTCCTACGTAACATGGATAAAGTGTGGTGTGCCTCAAGGCTTAGTCTTGGGTCCTTTGTTATTCTCCATTCACGTGTTCCCTTCAATTCGGATATTATTACAATTCAGCTTTATATTTCCTCCTTCAAAGCTGCTGTATTGCACTAAGCACATTATAGACTAGATATTGATTTATTTACATCTAAATCAATAAAAAAATAGTGTTAACTAAGTAGTGTTTGGTCTGATTGGATATCAGATATATTGCCATGCTATGGATTCTCTCTCTGATACTGAATAGAAAAGTTAGATTATGCATTTATAACACTGAAAATATATTTTTGTAATTCACTATTGCCTGGTTGTCAGTCGTAATAAAAATGCAGCCCATAAATTCTGCAACCAAAGGTTTGATCATGTCAGTAAATCAGGCATCATCTTATCTACAGTGGATATCAAATTACATTTATATGACTTGTAATCATTTAAACTATTCAGAAATCTGTGATTTCTACAAATGTATTATATGTCGGGAAATCCTGACCACTTTTTCTGTCTCTCCTGCAGTCGTGATCATCCGGGTTCCAGAAGCTTCTGACGTCTAATGATGAGTGGAGATTTGAAATAAGTTTCAAAATGGAGAAAGAGAGACATTTATTTTTGTACCTGAAGCTTTGTTTTTTATAAAAAAGAAAATGCAGAGTCCAAAGACTTAAAAGAATGTAAGTGAGGAATCTCAGAACATTTGTAAAAACCAAACCAAATGTTAATACATTTATATATTTAGATTTTTCTATCATCTCTAAATTAACTGTCTAAACTTTATTTTGAGTTTGCTGTTTGTCAGTGATGTTTTATGTGGTTTCTGTTGTGGTGCTAATGGAAAATAAAATATTTTTTCTTAAATCCTGCACTTTGTCCTTTTAATCTGTATTTTAATGTTTTGTAATAGATTACGTAAATAATGGAGTATTTGCTACCATCTGTACATATAAAAAAGTATGGTTGCATGGTTGAATCTGAACTTTTACAAAATAATCTTGTAAGTAGATAATCAAAATTATTTCTAATATTATTTTGGGGTGGCACAAGGTGCAAGAAGAGGAATTGTAATGATACAGCATACCAAATCAGCATAGCCAAAAACATGAGTTTACACTGAAAAAAAGTTCTCATAAATGTTTTTCTTTTACACTCATATTTTTAAGTACATTTCACATGTATGAAATTAAGTAAACTCTACTTAACTAAGTTATGTAAAATGAACAAAGAGAATAAGTACATTTAACTTGGACACTTACAGTCTGTTGAGTAATTTCTACTTACTGATAAGTAGAAGTTTTAAGTACATTTTACTCACTCTTTGTAGTAAAGAAATAATCCATGCTTATAAAGCGTATTTACTTAGAAACATTTAAAGGGTTAGTTCACCCAAAAATGAAAATTAGCCCATGATTTACTCACCCTCAAGTCATCCTAGGTGTATATGACATTCTTCTTTCAGACGAATACAATCAGAGTTACATTAAAAACGTCCTGGCTCTTCCAAGCTTTATAATGGCAGTGAATGGCTGTTCCTGTTTCAAAGTCCATAAAAGTGCATCTATCCATCATAAAAGTGCTCCACATGGCTCCGGGGGTTTAATAAAGGCCTTCTGAAGCAAATCAAGTTTGTGTGAGAAAAATATCCATATTTAAAACTTTATAAACTAAAATAACTAGCTTCCGTCAGACGGCCGTACACATCAATTTACGGCAAAAGAGTAACCCCTGACCTGATGCATGCGTATTGATGAACACAGAAGCACAGAGGATAGAGCAAAACAAAACACCGGTCATGAATTAGAGTCTAAAACGAGAATTTTTAAAGAGAAATGCCGGAGGATTTCGATATAAGAGAAGAGGGGCTTGAGTTTGTTGCCCAGCACTATATTTTTGAACCACGAGAGGAGTCAAAGCTTGCGATACTCCTACATCCTGCGTCATTAATCTCGTCAGGGGTTACTCTTTTGCCGTAAGACTTGCATAGGCTGTCTGCCAGAAGCTAGTTATTTTAGTTTTTAAAGTTTTAAATATGGATATTTTTCTCACACAAATGCATCGATTTGCTTCAGAAGGCCTTTATTAACCCCCCGGAGCCGTGTGGATATCTTTTATAATGGATAGACACACTTTTATGGACTTCAAAACAGAAACAGCCATTCACTGCCATTATAAAGCTTGGAAGAGCCAGGACATTTTTTAATATAACTCAGATTGTATTCGTCTGAAAGAAGAATGTCATATACATCCAGGATGACTTTAGGGTGAGTAAATCATGGCGTAATTTTCATTTTTGGGTGAACTATCCCTTTAAGTAAACAACACAGTAGATTTCTTGTTTTATGTAAGATAACATATCTACACAATATATGTCATGATAATGAGGTACCCACCGAACACAGAGACCGCAACACTTGTTACACAATACACAATAACAGTAACATTCAATGGGTAGGTTTTAAATATGAATGGGTCATTTTGATATAAACCCCCAGATGTCACAAAACAGCAAGTTAGTAGTCTAGACCTAACAACAAAAACAACAATAAAACAGTGTAAATGCAACTGGAAAACAGTGAAAAATGCAACCTCATTTATGATTTGTGCCCCAGTGCATGATGGGAACACCAGTTGAGTATGTTTTAGTTAATTTTAACTTTGATATTTACTCAAAGAATCATTGTAAACACAACAAACAACTCCAAGTGAAATATACTTAGCTCAAATGTTAATTTCTACAGTTGAGTACTAATATTTAAATGTTTATGCCTGAAGTAATTTATTCAATGTAGAAATTGCATTCGTTTTTTTCTGTGGTATTTACTTCACCACAAGATCATTTTTTATCAGTGTATGCTGAGCAAGACAGCCAGATATCAAAATAGTCAAGACATTTTTAGTTTTAATGAATTTTCTGGATGTTACAATAATTCATATGTAAAACTGAAAATAAAGGAAAAAACATAAATATGTGGTACTCAAATAAGACATTATTTTCATACAACGTAATCAAGGATTTCACATAAAAACAACATGTAAAAAAATTTATATAAAAACACTTTTCTATTTCTTCTTTGTATAAAATATATACATTTTACATTAAAATTAAAAGAAAATGTTTGGAGCAACAGAGATATAGCTGTTCTGTAAAAGCAAAACATTAGGTACCAAAAACAACCACCAGATGACAGTATGATCAGTTATGAAACGCACTGTCCATTAGAGCATTGGTTTTCATGTTTTCATTTTGTGGATTTTATTATTCTCTGTATGATTGACAACATGCAAGTTGTCTATAGAGTTTGAGATGCCTTATTTATATTCCCGAGGGACATAAAGGACAGCTCAACATCATCGCCCCCTAGTGATCTGATGCAACATCATCATATTCATCTGCATGGGATGGTGAAGGCTGCTCTCTCTTCTTCTGATAAGATCTTCTGGATCTGATGTCATAAACCAGCACAGCAACAGTAGCCACGCCCACCACAGCAGAGCCAGCCAATCGGATGATAGTTTCAGTAAAGCCACAACAATGGACCCGGCCTGAGAAAAGACAAAAAAACACTGACAGAAAGTTCAAGATCAGCATGCTTTATACAGTATTAATATCACAGCATATGTACCTGCACATGTGTGACAGAGTTGAGTGATGTCCAGATGTGTGGTCTGGTTGCTGATGGGATTGTTGAGCACACAGCTGTAGGTGTTTTTATCCTGATATTCCACCTCCAGAGGTAGAGAGAGACTGATGCTGAGATCAGACACACTGATGCTGGACAATAAACTGTTTCCTTTGTACCAGGAGAGAGTCACATGACTCACATTCACCACTGAACACACCAGTGAACATGATGATGATGATGAACAGTGTGAAGAGTTTCTGATGATGACAGGAAACGGCAGAGGAGCTGGAAAACATGAGCGAATGCAGAGAAACCTTACAAAGAACTGAGTTTACAGACTCTCTTTTTTACATGTGGTCTAAAATTGTGCACAGACTCAAACTGATCAACACAATGTGCAGTTTGGAGGGAACATTGGTTACTACACCCTTAAAAATAAAGGTCCCAGGAAAAACCAAAAGGGTTTTCACGGCGATGCCATAGAAGAACCATTTTTGGTTCCCTGAAGAACCGTTTTGTGAAAGGTTCTGTAAAGAACCATTTTTTTCTAACCATTTTATAGTCTAAAGAACCTTTCTATGCTATAAAGAACCTTTTGTGCAATGGAAAGGTTCTTTGGTTCTACATGGAACCATACACACTGCCAAAGAACCATTTAAGAACCTTTATTTTTAAGAGTGTATATCACCTACTGGAATCACACCTTTTTAAATAAGCTTATGCATTAGAATTAGACATAAAATATGGGGGAAAATAGTTTTAATGTTTATTTTACTACTTTTTAGTAGCATTATTGTAAATAGAGTTGGATACTAAATATGAGCTAATATCGCCACTGTTGTACCTGGACATGGCCGACAGAGTTGAGTGATGTCCAGATGTGTGGTCTGGTTGCTGATGGGATTGTTGAGCACACAGCTGTAGGTGTTTTTATCCTGATATTCCACCTCCAGAGGTAGAGAGAGACTGATGCTGAGATCAGACACACTGATGCTGGACAATAAACTGTTTCCTTTGTACCAGGAGAGAGTCACGAGACTCACATTCAACACTGAACACACCAGTGAACAACTGGACATTGATGATCCTGATGATGATGAAGAACATTGTGAAGAGTCTCTGGTGATGACCGGAAGGGGCAGACGAGCTGGAAAATGAAGTTAGAATAAAATAAAATAACATTAATTAAGTGTTTTACTGTTTGTGATCCAATTAAATTCATTTTAAAAGGAATTGTGCAGAACTGTGGTCTTTAACAAATAAAGCAAAATATAAAGACCTGTATTTCTCTGCTCACCATAGACAGAAACTGTGAATTTCTTGTATGAGACTGTAGTACTGATGATCTGTAGATGATAAACTCCAGCATGTTCAGTTCTGGTGTTTGTGATGGTCAGAGATCCGGTATCATAGTCCAGCTCCAGTCTGCCTTTGAATTTCCCATCAGCACCTTCATATGTGTTGAAGACGCCATCCTTCTTATTGATTTGAGCAATGAGAGTCTCTTGAGGTCCAAACATCCAAAGTAGATCCTCATCTCTTTGCACCTTAATGTTCAGAGTGACAGAATCGCCCTCCATCACCTTTATTTTTTCACCCGTCTCAACACCAAACACACCTAGAAAAACAATTGAACAGGAAATGTCACTGAAGCAGATTATCTGGTCCAAACTTGCCATTACTTGGTACAAGCTGGTAGACCATCTTGGACCAGCAACAAGCCACTTTAAGGTGTTTTTTTTGTAGCTAGCTAGTCAACTAGCTAATGACCAGCTTGAACCTAGTCGAAAACATCTACCTCTACTGGCTTAATTTTTTCCAAGAGGATTTTTCCCTCCTGATTTATGGTCTATCTTATATAGGGGTGAGCGGGACACAACCTAACGCGGGGTTAGTTGTAACACACATGGTTTAAAACTTTCCACACATGCCAGGATGACGTGTATTTACTTAGTGTATTTACTAGTTGCCATATCAACACTATATAGAGAAAATTATGCCAAAAAAAATCTTTGGAAGATATCACTGAACATTTATTTTAACCAAGTACATTTCTTACTTATATTAATTTTTCATCTTTGTTTTTTGTGATTATTTAAAATGAGACAAATCTGATATTATTTTAATCTTATATCTGTTATTTAACAGTTGAAACAGTTCTTTAATGCTGATCTAACAGCAGAAGACACGAGCCGGGTTTAGATCCCAGTTGTGCAGGTGGGGCATGTTGTCACACTGCACTACAATGAGCCCCTGTTAGAACTATGCTATTATATTCTATACTTTTATGAATTCTATTAAGAAACCATGAGGAAAAAGGTGAATAAAGACTAAGAGTCAATGTTCAGAAATTATTAATTATTATTATGTTTTTATGCTGTATAACTGTGTTTTGCGATGTGTTTGTCAAACTCAAAAATTGGTTTATTTTTAATTATTAAAAAATGCCATTATTTTATTTGAAAAAGTTAATAATTGTATTTTATTAACAAAATATTTTAGTTTGTCTTGTATATTTTTTGATTGTATCAGATAACATTTTAAGCTGTCATTTGGTGATGTTACAACGTACCCCACCTATGGGGCATGTTGTCACATTTCACTTCCATTCTTTCGGGGTAAATCAAGAAAAAAGTATACACTGTATTAATGAAACAAAACCACATAATTGTACTAGACACGTGTGAAATTAATGAGGGAAAAAATAAATACTCTGAACCCCAAGTGGATTTACACAAACTGAGAAAGTCAAAAAGTGTTAGTTTGTGCCCCGCTTTCCCCTAATTCTTACTGGTTTATAGCTTATTACTCTCTAATGTAAAGAACTTATACCATAAAAAAAAACGAATTACTTACCAAACATGCGTTCATAATACAAACAGAACCAAACAAACGTATAAAACATTTTCTTTGACAGACGTCACTTCTGAAAAATTACCGCAATAAAAACGAATTTCCTAAAGCTTTGCTGACGACGGCTCTCGTGGGTATATTAAGATATTTAATATACTATATTTAAAATACTATCTGCATTTAAACAGAAGCTTGAAGCGTCGTGGTCTATAGCGAAATGACGAGAGCCGGAACTCTGAAGGAACTGAAGCTCTCTGCGCGCCCCCGTGACCCGTGAGTGTGTGATCGCGCTCGATTTTCAGTGAACGCTTTTATGTTGTTGTCGTTTAGTTCTGTACCAGAGTAAGGTTTAATTTATATATATTAATTAAATTTATTTACCTCTTATTGAATTTCATCTTTTAAATCTATTTCTCTATCTCGCTATCTTTAGATCTATATATATATATATATAGCTACACCATTCAGGCATAACATTATGACCTGAAGTGATAATGTGGTAATAAGGTGAAGTGAATAACACTGATTATCTCTTCATCACGGCACCTGTTTGTGGGTGGGATATATTAGGCAGCAAGTGAACATTTTGTCCTCAAAGTTGAAAAATGGGCAAGTGTAAGGATTTGAGCGAGTTTGACAAGGGCCAAATTGTGATGGCTAGACGACTGGGTCAGAGCATCTCCAAAACTGCAGCTCTTGTGGGGTGTTCCCGGTCTGCAGTGGTCATTATCTATCAAAAGTGGTTATCTATCATAACAGGGTCATGGGCGGCCAAGGCTCATTGATGCACGTGGGGAGCAAAGGCTGCCCCGGGTGGTTCGATCAAACAGATGAGCTACTGTTGCTGAAAATGCTCAAGAAGTTAATGCTGGTTCTAATAGAAAGGTGTCAGAATACACAGTGCATCACAGTTTGTTGCGTATGGGGCTGCATAGCCACAGACCAGTCAGGGTGCCCATGTTGACCCCTGTCTACCGCATGAAAGTGTCAACAGTGGGCACGTGAGCATCAGAACTGGACCGCGGAGCAATGGAAGAAGGTGGCCTGGTCTGATGAATCACATTTTATTTTACATCACGTGGTTGGCCGGGTGCGTGTGCGTCGCTTACCTGGGGAACACATGGCACTAGGATGCACTATGGGAAAAAGGCAAGCCGGCGGAGGCAGTGTGATGCTTTGGGCAATGTTCTGCTGGGAAACCTTGGGTCCTGCCATCCATGTGGATGTTACTTTGACACGTACCACCTACCTAAGCATTGTTGGAGCCCATGTGCACCCTTTCATGGAAACGGTATTCCCTGGTGGCTGTGGCCTCTTTCAGCAGGACAATGCGCCCTGCCACAAATCAAAAATGGTTCAGGAATGGTTTGAGGAGCACAACAACGAGTTTCCTAGATCTCAATCCAATCGAGCATCTGTGGGATGTGCTGAACAAACAAGTCCAATCCATGGAGGCCCCACCTTGCAACTTACAGGATTTAAAGGATCTGCTGCTAACATCTTGGTGCCATATACCACAGCACACCTTCAGGGGTCTAGTGGAGTCCATGCCTCGACAGGTCAGGGCTGTTTTGGCAGCAAAAGGGGGACCAACACAATATAATGTTATGCCTGATCTGTATATATATATATATATATAAACTACACATTTAAGTAGTCATCATAGGACATCAAGGCTGATCAACAGAAGACATCTCAGTGGTTTTCTTGTGGATAATGATGCATCAGATTCATTTTTTTTTTTTTACGCTCTACAAGTTTAGTTTAGTCAAAATGAAACCTGACGTGGTCTGATTCCTTTATATCTGGAAAGAAATGTGGTTTTGGTCTGATAGATGGACAAGCAACTTGTAGAAGGTTTCTGTGAACCCCTTCCTGTCCTGCTAGCATGAATCTTGTAGACTGATTTCCTTTTACATAACAAATACTCTAGTGTTAAATGGGTCAAAGGCAAATGAGGGTGTCCAAGAAAGGTGTTGAAAATAACGTCTATAATGAATAGTGAATTTAATTAGCTGATTATTAGGTGAAGAACAGAAAGTTTGAGTTGTGTAAGATGTGTAAGGTTGCAACATGTATGACTGACACACATAATTGAAGATTATTTGATGAAAACTGCAGAAATCTGAGTAGTCAATGTTGTTGAAATGTTATAAATTTGAATTCTCAGACACTGATAGACAAAAACAGGATATGTTCTTCTTCAAGAAGGTACAATGCAAGACGCGGGGGTCTAGGTGTGATTTCAAAAAAAGTTCTGCTAATCTTTGCTATAAATGACTACTGAAACTAGCATTGCTGAGGATTAAAGGTCAAGCTATTTTTTATGTGCAGTATAGAGAGATACATTTTTAAAAATACTTCACATGCACAAAATATATCATATTTCACATTCACCAGATTTTAACAAAACTGAATTTTCCTGGAATACACGAGTAGCTATCTTAAACATTTGTTTTTCAACGTTTTTAAAAGTTTAAAATGTTTTTATCATCATGAATCATGAATATCATGAAGTTTCCTGGGTTTTTATCATTTGGCAGAATCAAAACTAATTTTGCCATATTAAAGAAACTTGAATCATTTTTAAGAGATTTACTGACTTTTACACACAGTCATGAGGGTCTATAGGGGTCCTATCTGTGATGTCATTTCTTTTTTTTTCGGTTGTTGCGTTACAAAAAATAGCTTACATATTGTTTATACCACAGTGACTATCTGGGGCAACAGACCGGGAAATATTGCATGCTTGAAAAGCGCCAGTCAGAACAGTGTAATATGATGTTTCAGAGTTGCATGTTGCGGGTCAAGGGTCACAGGTTTACAGCCTGTCCGTCCAGATGGTTTCCATCAACATATCAGTGTTTGGTTGGCTAGTTGAAGAAGCCGCAACTACATCATCAGGATCCACAATGCATTCTTCTTTATTCAAAATAGCTGTTTAACTCTGTTGTCCTGCAGGGTTCAGCTCCAACTTGCTTCAACACGCCTGCCTGGAACTTTCTAATATGCCGTAAGATCTTGATTAGCTAGTTCAGGTGTGTTTAAATGGGGTTGGAGCTGAACTCTGCAGGACAGTGGCCCTCCAGGAGCAGGATTTTTTTTGCAAGCATTTTATACTGGAGCTCCACCTAGTGTTTGTAAGTAGTAATTTAATCGAACTGATTACTAATCAACACATTCCAGTAACACACAAGAAAACCACTGTTTGATGAAAATTATCTTTGGACACACTACATCAAGTCAAACCTGAACTTTAACTGGTATGTTACAGTGAGAGTACGCCAATATTGAAAAAGTAAAAACACAAAATCTCATCTCAGCACTTTTGGCTTAGCTATTTTTAATTTTGTCATTTCATCTGAATATTAAAATTTGTGAGATTAATGCAGTCGAAACAGGTTAATTGATCTAATTTTGTGTCTCTGGAAAATAGTGATCTATGACACTCTATTATGTTGAATATCAAAGTTTTTTTGTTAATGAGGGATTTGTGGACACATCAATGTTTTTGGATTTGTGGTATAAAAGTTTTTATTTTGAAGTAAAAAGATAAAATTAGAACCTTGGGGTAGGATTTAGTATTTCACATTAATGACACTTATATATACATACATATATATAGAACAATAATTCGATGATCGTGTCTGCCATTCAGTATGCTGTGGTCATGATGTCCAGTTCAGGTTGCCTTTAAACAAATTTAACTGTTTTTCATTTCCCAATATCCTTAATTCTTCTACTAGCTGGACTCTTTCACAAACAGTGTGTCCACCCATCAGATCAAACCACAGCTGTACAGATGTAAATAACTCTGGAACTGCTAGTTTATCACGTGAATCACATACAACCTCTATTTGAACTATATTGTTTAAGGGTGTAATAAATGTGGACAATAGTTGTTGTAAAACTAAATCTTTATTAAAAATCACCAAAACATTCAGTCATTTCAAGGGTTTCAACAGACACAATAGCTTATGAGATCATTCTATGGCACCATATGTGGTGCTAATTATTAAAATGAATTATGTAATTATGTTTGCAGCCACTAATTTAGGCTAATATAATAGATCAATAAAAAAACTATATTCTGTGCAAATACAATTAATAAATGTACAATGGATAAAACAATCTGTAAATAAACAGGTGTGTTAGTACAGGAAATCTGAGTATTAATGCATGTTTTATTTTCGTGATTACACCAGCAAACTTTAGCAGACATATCTGGAACTAAACCTTCTGCTCATTTCATACTGGTTTGATTTTACTCCATGGGTCTGACGGTGATATCGGTTCTCTTCTGTTCTGATCAGCTCACTTCTTGTAGATCTAATGTCATAAACCAGCAGGGCTACAGCAGCCACGCCCACCAGAGCAGAGACAACCAATCGGATCACAGTTTCAGTAACACCACAACAGAGGATGTGGTCTGAAAAAAAGAAAAACGCAGAATCAGAATTGTGCATTTAGCTCCTTTTTTACTAGTATTGTTTAAAATAATGAATATAATATAATTCTAGGGTCTTCTAAGAGCTTCAGCCCCTTCTATAACCTCAGCTCTCTTAGAAGCCTGTGTGATTACGTGACTCTTTCTCCAAGATCTTTTTTTGCCTCGAGCACTTATGTTTTCTAGAGCAACACCCCCACTCACGCTCACACTCCGACACCTGCTTCACGTCTCTGTTGCTCATCTGCGGTTTGCAAATGCACTTATGTGCAGAAACAGTTCAATCTTTCAGCAGTGACATAAAACAACACCTATGAATATGTTTGGTCACATCTGCATGGATGTGTTTCCATTCTGACTTCTGAAATCTTTTAAAGCTTTACAAAAACTAATATAGCACTGACTGAACACATTTAACAGAGTACAAGTGAGTGACGTACCTGAACACGGCTGATAGAGTTCAGTAATGTTGACATTCTCAGTCTGGATGACGGTTGAATTGTTCACTGCACAGCTGGATGACAATAAAATGGTGCTTGATGATCCTTCCGGTGATGAAGTACTTTGTGCAGACTCTGATAATGACAGATGTTACTGTGACGTCAGTCTCATCACACACACTTCTATCTTTATTTAAAGTAGATCATTTTACATCATAAAATGTGCATGTAAGGTATATCGAAAAGAGAAGGATATACAAAGAATGGTCATGCATGCTAACACTGTTATTCTCTACTCACCATAGACTGTGAGATTGAAACTCATGTAGCTGGTCTCTTTGCTGATAACTGTTAGTTGATAAAGTCCAGAGTCTGTGGTTCTGGTGTTTGTGATGGTCAGAGATCCGGTTTGATCCAGCTTCAGTCTGTCTGTAAATCTCCCATCAGGACCATCATACGTCGAGTTGGTATCCATGAGTCTGCTGACTTCAGCTATTCTGGTGCTTCCGAACGTCCACTGCATCAACAAATATTGCTGTACTTCAGTAACATCAGTGTATAGAGTGACAGAATCTCCCTCCATCACTGACACTGACTCCACTTCATCTGTCACAGCTACAGAAAAAAGGGAACGTATTTTGTAACAGACATGATGTTTGTTATTAATGATAATGACCAAACTTATAATTAACAGTGATTTGTATTATGCAGACATATTCTTTAGTGAATGTTGAATGAAGCAGTATACTAATAAATTACGTTTGTAAAAATATAAGAGGTAAGACTTCCAGCATAATGCAGAGTTTATTTATAAAAATGAAGGGACGTCATAATTAAAAACACATAACTTACCAACCAGATGCCACAAGCACACAAAGAATAAAATAAAGGAATAAACCATATTCCTTAATCGTTTGTCAACCACTTTAATCACGCAGTAAACCACTCTAAATCCGCCAGTTCACGTCACAAGCGACCACTTTGTTGCTGTATGTAGCAAATACCTACAGGGTCGCTAGTAGGCGTTCCCATTTGTTGCCTATAGCGGATGTACATGGTAAGTTGTTGAATACGTTTACGTTTTGGATGAGGAATATTGTACATAGATGGAATATAGGTCCATGTTAAACGAACTAGGAAAATATGTGCTCTTGAGTTTTTGTCAGTAGGCTGTCTATGACACTTCACTACCCGCGTTCCTATGCAGTGTTCACTGCTCCCTACTCGTTGAGCAGTCAGTTGAAGTTCACTTTATTTGACTGCGTTCACTGGAAACACCCTGCTACATCAAACACAGACGAACTTAGTCGCGTTCATTAGTGGAGTTTAGGGTATAATGACTAGTGATGGGAGAAACTAAGCTTTTCGAAACGTTGAACCAATTGCTTCTCAAAATGATTCACTGTTTCGAAGCTCTCGAAACGCCACACGCTGGTGACCCCTGCTGGACAGAACAGTGTAAATGCAGCGAAAACTCAGGAAAAACATGCATAAAAACACCTTTTATTACAATTCCAAATGTTTTAATTTAAATTCAATAAACAATACCATTTAATATGAAGTGGCTTACTATGTGATATTAAATTAAATTGTAGCGCTTGTTTTACTCTTACTCTTTGTATTATACAAGTGTGTCATTAAATGTCTACAAATGTATAGGAACTGATCCGAGATCAGGTAAAAATCATTGACACTGTTCTCATGGGCTCACATTGAAATTTCTACAAAATTCGAAACAGTCATGACGTAAGGAAGCCTCGATTGTGAAATACCTTGAGTCTGGCAGTTTTGATGCGCTCTGTTTCCAAAACAAATGATTCGCAAAGGCAAGAAAAGTAAGTTACTTAAGCCTACGTTTTCTCGCGAGCGTATAGGAAATGGTATAAGGGTTAGAAATCAGATGTGGTGCCACGCCCTCTGCTCTACCATTTTCTGTTCTGTATTTCTTTCAAGGGTACACCGGTCTTCTTTAAACGTCATTCACACCGTTGAGAAAAGTCGTAATTGTCCGTTGGTGTGACGTCTCTCCGTTAGAGTCAAGTATTTTTGTTTTGTTATTGTGTTTTGATTTTAGTATTCAGGCTTGTCAGTCTCGGAGACTGGGGATTCAGCGGAACACAAAAATATAGAAATCTCATTGATCGTCTTTATGTCACATTCTTCACAGCTCTACAAAAACATGTGGAACATGGTATTCCTGTCGTTATTATTAATGTACGGTAAGTTGAACCTCGATTTTTCTTTCGTTTTCGATATAGGCCTATGTGCTGCGTTCACGCCATGTTGTAATTACAAGATTTCAACTTTAAAAAAGCGTTCACGTCCTCGTTGAGTTCGTAATTACAGGTTGTAAGATGGGAATTTTCTGAGAGCTCCAACTTGTACCATGTGACCGCTGTACCTGATCGCTGTAGATTCGTGTGGATAGTGTTGTTGTCATAGAAACGCATAATTCCGAGTCAGGACGCGAACTGCTCCAAATAGAAAGTCACGTGTTGTCATCTCAAAACTACGTGAACGCAGCTTTAGACTAGCTTTTGTGATGATTTCAAGATTTAATAATGATTTAATGATTACAAAAAGTCCTATTCTTGATTAGTATTTTTGTCCTGAGACGAGATGCATTTGGTCTATTTGAGGAGCAACATTTAATACTTTAATTCGGATAATGCATTTTTTTTGTTGTTTCACTTGTATGAACTATAGGATAAACAAGTTAAAAACAAGTCAAAAAATCCGATTGACAGTGCAGTAAGACCATATTTATTTTCAAAATACAGTCTATGAAAACAAGTCTTACTTGCTTATGCAGTGTGTTGGGGTAACAGTTCAGGACCCAGGGACCAGATATGTTTGAAAGAAGACCAGGAGTCAAGATGTTTAATTAAATGAAGAAAATTTACTGAAGAATAGTTTGCAGTTTCATCGGCAGAGCCAGCGTCAGAGTCTCTGAAGGAGGTCCAAAGCCAGACTCTCAGTCACTCCTCAGAGACCAAATACAAACTTTAGAAAACATATGGAGAAACAATAACCATTCTATTGATTAAGTAATATCATAACTGGAAAGAATCATTAAAAATCATTATAATAATATAGGAGGATAAATATTGATTAAGGATTATAATTTTATAATATTTGATTATAAATTTAATTAGGATATATATGTGTAGGTAAATTGAAGCGGCAGTGGATTTCAGGATCCACCCCCTTCAAGTGTTGCAAGTACATATCTTGTTTTAATGATTGGCTTTGTTGTGTATGGTCTGTGTAAGTTTGTCTTTTCAGCAGCTCACACAATGACCTCAGTTGAATCTGTTTGCTGAAGTGTGGTATCAGTAAAACTGGTTCTGTTTTTCAGGTGTGTCTGGTACAGAGACGGATGAATATGAGCCAGTGTCAGTAATGGAGGGAGATTTTGTCACTCTACACACTAATCTTTCTGAAATACAGAACGATGATACTATTCTGTGGATGTTTGGACCTAAAGACTCTCTCCTATCTCAAATAAAGAGAAAGAGCAACTTTACTTCATTTTCTGTCACTGATGATGTGGGATTCAGAGGCAGATTGCAGGTGGACCAAAAGACTGGATCTCTCACCATCAAAAACACAAGAATCAGACACTCTGGACAATATAAACTCACTATCTCTAGACAAAAGACTACGATAAAGATATTTAATGTTACTGTCAGTGGTGAGTATCTCAAGTCTTTCATTGTAATGTTACCCACGTTTCCACAGTTGGGCCAAATCATTCACATTGCTTAAAGGAACACGCCACTATTTTTGAAAATAGAGTTAAACAGTTGAGTTTTACCATTTTTGAATCCATTCAGCCGATCTCCAGGTCTGGCGGTAGCACTTTTAGCATAGCTTAGCATAGATCATTGAATCTGATTAGACCGTTAGCATCTCGCTCAAAAAATGACCAAAGAGTTTAGATATTTTTCCTATTTAAAACTTGACTCTTCTGTAGTTACATCGTGTACTAAGACCGACGGAAAATGAAAAGTTGCGATTTTCTAGGCTGATATGGCTAGGAACTATACTCTCATTCCTGCGTAATAATCAAGGAACTTTGCTGCCGTCGCATGGGTGTAGCTGGTGCAATGATATTACACAGCGCCTGAAAATAGTCCCCAGCACGCTCCCTGTACAAGCAGGTTGTCACGTTGGTTATGTTGACGGAAGTTAGCCTATTTTCAGGAGCTGCGTAATATCATTGCGCCAGCTGCACCCATGGTACGGCAGCAAAGTTCCTTGATTATTACGCAGGAATGAGAGTATAGTTCCTAGCCATATCAGCCTAGAAAATCGCAACTTTTCATTTTCCGTCGGTCTTAGTACACGATGTAACTACAGAAGAGTCAAGTTTTAAATAGGAAAAATATCTAAACTCTTTGGTCATTTTTTGAGCGAGATGCTAACGGTCTAATCAGATTCAATGATCTATGCTAAGCTATGCTAAAAGTGCTACCGCCAGACCTGGAGATCGGCTGAATGGATTCGAAAATGGTAAAACTCAACTGTTTAACTCTAGGGGAGTTGGAAAATGAGCCGATTTTCAAAAATAGTGGCATGTTCCTTTAACCGTTTCATTCTGTGGCAATATCTCACATCCATGGGCGTCGGAAGCAAAAAAAATATGGGTGTGTCCTCTCCCAGAAAATTTTTACTGGAGTAGATGCCATTTATATTAAGTGCAAATAGCCTGCTTTGTTTACTAATTTACTAAATGTCTGGTTGGGCCAGACACAATTACAGAAGACACCAAATTATTTACAGCTGCAATAGCGTAGGGGTAAGGCACATGGCATAAAGTTTTGAAGCAAATCAACACGAGGTTCGAATCTGCCTTTTGCCGAACCTGCTCTACTCCCTTTTCCCATCACATATCAGATCAGAAAGGCATTTATTTTCAATAAAAATTAAGAAAATATTGGAAATAAAGCGTCTAATGTGTGTTTAATAATAAAGTGTTTATCGGTTAGGATTAGGTGAATAGACATGCGCTGAATTAGAGATGGTAAAAGTCAGTGGTTCCAATATCATTGGTCTTAAAAAGTGGGTGGGTCTTGTCCCACCCACATACAATGGTTTCGACGCCCATGCTCACATCTCACAATTCTGACTTTTTTCTCCCTATAGAGTGGTGCAGGTATAACCTCACTTTGTAGGCCAACCGGCAGTTAGCATCGCACTGGTTCCCTCGAGAAAAACCCAATAGGATTTTCCCATAGGCTTTTTTCCCATCAACAAAAGTTTATGATACTTACACGTTTTGTCCATCAGGATAATTATCACAGATGAACACAACTTTTATGAATTTTGAAGCCTAAATGCAGTCGCCAGAAGTAAAAAGCTAAAGATAAGCTATAAACGAACTACACCACAGTCCCATGATTTCAACGTCACCATCACTAAGCTTCCGACAACTCTTTCAGTTTTTGTCTCAAAATATTTTCCCAGAACATTTGAGTTAGACTAGTTTATAATAGCACAATTTTGAGCATAATGAGGCTGTAAAAGCGGACTGAGTTTACCTTTTCGCCGTAATGACGTTTAATCTCCTCGACAGCTTCTGTAGTCCCATTTAGCCACTTGTTAGCAACCGCCTTTTTCAAGACATATAACAGCTTCAAAAAAATAACCCGAGTGGGGTAATACTGCTGTATTTTATGTTGTAGAATAAAACGTGAAAGTGTCTTGAGCTTGTGTTCACCACAGACCTTATTTCAGCCATTTAAACAAAATCCCATTCAAAAAACCCATTGACTTCAGTACGAGGGAACCGGAAGTGCTAAGATGCTAACTCGCTTCCGCGTTTTGGCCTACAAAGTGATGTCATACCTGCAGGACTCATACCTGCAAGTTTATATCTCGTTTATATCTCGCAATTCTGACTTGTTTCTCACAATTGTAAGTTTATCTTGCAATTCTGATTTTTTTCACAATTGTATATTTGCGAGTTATAAAGTCCAATTCTGAGGTAATAAACAGCTCACAATTCTGATATTTTCTTGTAATTGTGAATTTCTGACTTTATAATCACGAGTGCCGACATCACTACACGCATTCCATCAGCACGGTTAGCCAACCATGCTGAGAATTCCAGGCTGACAACGGTTTGTAATCGTGCCGTCCTGAACCATGCTCAAGTAGAAATGTAACTGGAACCGTTAATACTGTTCTTAAAACCGTACGGCCGGACAGTGGAGAAGCAGCTAATGGTCCGGGTTTAGATCGGTGTGTTAATAATTTGGTCATTCTAAACCCTGGATTATTTCACACTGTTCATATTTACCCTGGGTTAGTAATTATGGTTATTCAGGTTTCATGATTTTAAACTAGGGCTGCACGATATTGGAAAAAAAACTTACATTACGATATTTAGTTTTTCTGCTATATATATTGCGATATAAAAACAATTTCAAAAGATGATTTAAATAGATTTATTTGAAAATAATGAATCATTCTAGAATAATTGGCATAAAGTTTTGAAGCAAATCAACACGAGGTTCGAATCTGCCTTTTGCCGAACCTGCTCTACTCCCTCTTCCCATCACATATCAGATCGGAAAGGCATTTATTTTCAATAATATAATCAATTAATTAATACATTTTATCTTTGTTAAAGCTACAAAAGTCATTTTCTCTTTCTCTTTTGTTGTTTGATCACCATTGGTGAAACAAACAGCTGCGGGTACATAAGGCTGCTGTCCCTTTAAGACAAATGCACGGACCAAATATAAATGACACTCGTCTGTTTTCTTTCTCAATTGTTTACCACACATAACCGACTCTGGTTACGAGGATACTTGCAGAGACGGGCATTTTGACTTAATTTTGCGTGCACGTTTAAGCTCAAAAGAAAATGAAGTCAAAATGCCCGCGTGCTGTTTTCTGTGCGCACAATGAATTCGGTGTTCACATGTTGTCTGCGTGGCTCTGTGTGTGCGCACAGAAAACAGCGCGCAAGTTCTCTTCTGCTTAATGCCTGACTCAACTTAAAAACACATGCAAATGATAAACTTTCACTCTATGATGGTTAAACTTTGCAATTAATCCATGAATCACGTGCGTTCTGAACCAGGGAGCAGTTCTTGACATCGCACATCCTGCAATGTGACTATCGCGGATGCACACATCGCCAGTTCGATGCTAAAATGATATATCGTGAAGCCCTATTTTAAACCACGCATTTGAATATCCAACACATATTCTGTGTGTAAGCATTTACTGAGTGAGAGTTTTTGCAGATTTTTTGCACCACAGAAGCAGGTTTTGATGATGGGACTAACAATTTCCAAAATTTCAAACGTTGTGAAACACTTTTTGATAACGTTTTACTTGTTTTCCAGACGTGGTTGGTGAGACAGATGGAGTGAAGTCAGTGTCAGTATCAGTGACAGAGGGAGATCCTGTCACTCTACGCACTGATGCTGAAATGCACAAAGATGCTCTGATGCTGTGGAGGTTTGGAGATAAAGGCCTCCTCCTGGGTAAAATCGATGTTGAAACTAACAAGAGCTCATTAACCGAAGCTGATGAGAGATTCAAAGACAGACTGACGCTGGATCATCAGACTGGATCTCTGACCATCACAAACACCAGAACCACAGACTCTGGACTTTATGAACTACAGATCAGAGGCATTGAGAGCTCACAGCAATTCCTTCTTTCTGTCAATGGTGAGGAACTGAAAAATCTTTCAATGTAATGGCATACAGTTTTATTAGCATATATTTGAAGGCATATCAGATCATCACATTGACTGACACCTTGACTGTCTCCCTTTATAGCTGTCCCAGGTCTGTCTTCAGGTGCTGTAGCAGGGATAGTTGTTGGTGTTTTAGTTCCTGTTCTGCTGCTCGTGGCTGCAGCTTTTGCTCTGATGAACTATCGCCACAAGATCTCTAAATTAGAAGAGCAAATGAGTAAGTATTATATACTTTAAAAAGGATTTTCATCTCCTCCAAATAGGGCTGGGCGATATGGCCAAAAAATCATATCTCGGTATTTTTTGGTTGAATGGCGATACACAGTATATATCCCGGTATTTTCTACATTTTTCTATTTGGATAAAAAATTGTTTTTATTTATTTTAATAATAATTAATTTTATTTCACATTCTGCCCAGTGATGTCCTAAAAACAATGTTGATATTGAAGGCTATAAACAAATACAGTGAATGTAATGTAGGCTATGCAATATAGTATGTGCAAAAAGGGGGTTAAAATCACAATACATTCTAACATTGTAACATTACAATCTAAAAACAAAATGAATAATTCACTAAACTAAAGCATATTAGCCTACATTTGATTACCCCACTATAATGGGCACTTTCATAAAAATATACTTACTTGTAGGTTTAAAATTCCACATGGCACATTTATTGTCCAACAACAAATATTTTAGAAATATGTATACTTTAGTCAGAATTATTCCGTTCCTATTCTATTGTGCTCCGTCTGTTTGGCGCGAATGCACGCGGCGGCGCTTATTCACGGAAGCCTGAATGTTAGCTGAGATTCACTTGCAGAAGGCTCGTCCTCTCCGGACAGCAAAATGGACATATTTGACTTTCTAACATTTACAGATGGAGAATATACCTGTGAAATGTAAGTTATGCACTGAGGAAAGCACCACAATTCAAACGCATTAAACACAGCAAGTATTTATCTGTCTGTCAGCACAAGCCTATCTCTCAGAGCATCTGACAGGGCAAGCTGCTTTAAACTATACGCGTTAACTATATCTTACCAGTTATTTTGAAGCCCTTAATATAAAGCATGTGTCATGTTTAGGACAAGTTGTATCATGCACTTTCCCTGCATCAGCTCACTCTGCCTACTCCGCTATTTTTCAAATGCGCTCGTATCAATCTACTGTATATCGATATAAACGGTATTGCCTCATTCCATATCGTTTCTAAAAAATATATCGATATATTGTACAAACTCGATATACCGCCCAGCCCTACCTCCAAACCAAATTTTAATTGATGTTCATTATAGTCCTTATTTTGGATTACTTGTTTTTCAATTTCTTTTAAAATCCAGCTACTCTGAAACTGTACTTTGACAAGCTACTTATACACTCACCTAAAGGATTATTAGGAACACCTGTTCAATTTCACATTAATGCAATTATCTAATCAACCAATCACATGGCAGTTGCTTCAATGCATTTAGGGGTGTGGTCCTGGTCAAGACAATCTCCTGAACTCCAAACTGAATGTCAGAATGGGAAAGAAAGGTGATTTAAGCAATTTTGAGCGTGGCATGGTTGTTGGTGCCAGACGGGCCGGTCTGAGTATTTCACAATCTGCTCAGTTACTGGGATTTTCACGCACAACCATTTCTAGAGTTTACAAAGAATGGTGTGAAAAGGGAAAAACATCCAGTATGCGGCAGTCCTGTGGGCGAAAATGCCTTGTTGATGCTAGAGGTCAGAGGAGAATGGGCCGACTGATTCAAGCTGATAGAAGAGCAACTTTGACTGAAATAACCACTCGTTACAACCGAGGTATGCAGCAAAGCATTTGTGAAGCCACAACACGCACAACCTTGAGGCGGATGGGCTACAACAGCAGAAGACCCCACCGGGTACCACTCATCTCCACTACAAATAGGAAAAAGAGGCTACAATTTGCACGAGCTCACCAAAATTGGACAGTTGAAGACTGGAAAAATGTTGCCTGGTCTGATGAGTCTCGATTTCTGTTGAGACATTCAGATGGTAGAGTCAGAATTTGGCGTAAACAGAATGAGAACATGGATCCATCATGCCTTGTTACCACTGTGCAGGCTGGTGGTGGTGGTGTAATGGTGTGGGGGATGTTTTCTTGGCACACTTTAGGCCCCTTAGTGCCAATTGGGCATCGTTTAAATGCCACGGCCTACCTGAGCATTGTTTCTGACCATGTCCATCCCTTTATGACCACCATGTACCCATCCTCTGATGGCTACTTCCAGCAGGATAATGCACCATGTCACAAAGCTCGAATCATTTCAAATTGGTTTCTTGAACATGACAATGAGTTCACTGTACTAAAATGGCCCCCACAGTCACCAGATCTCAACCCAATAGAGCATCTTTGGGATGTGGTGGAACGGGAGCTTCGTGCCCTGGATGTGCATCCCACAAATCTCCATCAACTGCAAGATGCTATCCTATCAATATGGGCCAACATTTCTAAAGAATGCTTTCAGCACCTTGTTGAATCAATGCCACGTAGAATTAAGGCAGTTCTGAAGGCGAAAGGGGGTCAAACACAGTATTAGTATGGTGTTCCTAATAATCCTTTAGGTGAGTGTATGTTTAGCTAATGAACTAAACAATTTTTATTTAAGATTTAATGTGGATGACGATAATGTAAAGTATGACTATTCACAAAGTAATACAGTGTTTAATATTGATGCTCCTACAGTGGCTAGGTTTTTTAAAAATATAAAAGTAAATAAAAGCCCTGGACCGGACAACATTAGTGGCAAGGTGTTGAAAGCATGCAGTTCACAGTTAAGTGGTATATTTACACAGATTTTTAACCTTTCCCTTAAGATGCAAACTGTCCCACAAATTTGGAAACACTCCATAGTTGTTCCTGTGGCAAAATGTAGGACTCCAAAGGTTTTAAATGATTTCAGACCAGTAGCCCTCACCTCTCTGGTGATGAAAACATTTGAGAAGATCGTGAGAGGGGAAATATTGAAGTATGTAGAAGATAAATTAGATCCCTTTCAGTTTGCGTATAGGGCAGGGAGGGGTGTTGAAGATGCTGTTACGACCCTAGTGCATTTAGTAGCTCAACATCTGGAGACTCCAAAAGCAAGGGCATGGCTGGCTTTCATTGATTTTTCATGTGCATTCAACACAATTAGGCCACATGTGTTAGCCGAGAAGCTTGTGGAATTATTTAACCTGGATCTTAATCTGGTAGGATGGATAGTCAATTTTTTTAAAGAATAGGACACAGTGTGTGCGTGTCAATGGTCAGCTGTCCTCCATGTTATGTTCCTCCACAGGTTCTCCTCAAGGGTGCGTACTTTCGCCCCTGCTTTTTATTTTATATACCAATGATTGTAGTACTACACTGGACAAGAGATATATATTGAAGTTTGCGGATGACACTGTTATTGTGAGCCTTTTAGCAAATGAGGAGACATCGCATGGTTCTGTGGTGGAGGACTTTGTTTCTTGGTGTACAAACTGTGGCCTAAATTTAAATATAGCTAAGACCAAGGGCATGATTATAGACTTTGGAAAGTCTGTCATTTCTGTCTCTCCTACTGCAATCAATGGTAGGGATCTTGAGCTGGTGGATGAGTATAGATATTTGGGTACAGTGATTGATAATAAATTAAACTTTGATGCCAACACTGATGCCATTTATAAAAAGGTCCAACAACGTTTGTTTTTCCTAAGGAAAATGAATTCTTTTAAGGTATATAAAGTGCTAATGATACTGTTTTATCAGAGTTTTATTGAATCTGTTATTTCTTACTGTGTCATTGTATGGTTTGATTGTATTACCTTGTCTAGTAGAAACAGAGTGACCAAGTTAATTAAGACTGCATCCAGGATTATCGGAGTTCAACAGATATCACTTCAAGACATTTTTAAAGAGCGCATTGTTAAAAAAGCCGATGTGATAATTAATTCCCCTTCCCATCCATTACATAGAGAGTTTGTGGTACTTCCATCAGGTCGCAGATATAGAGCAATGGGGGGGAGAACGAAGAGGTTTAAACACTCATTCATACTGACTGCTATTTCTATGTTAAATCAATTGTAATCATGGATAATATGCTGTCAATTTTAAATGAATGTCTATGTGTGTGATTGTATAAATGTTATGTGTGTGGCACCTGTGCAAACTAAATTTCCTAAACAGATGAAATAAACTGAACATAATAAAAGTCCTAAGACCATAAAAACACAGAGACCCTCCATTACACACAAACACAGAACCATCATTCACTGTGAGAAACACTGACTCATAACCTGTAATATCTATTGATGAATCTGCAGCAAAATCATTTATTAATGTTGAGCTCCTGTAGGTTTCGCATCTGAAACATCAGGTTTGTTTTTCTCCTTTGACCTTTTGTGTTTGTGTTTCTTACAAAAATCTGAAATGACGGAGGTGGTTTATACATGTTTCATTACAGATCAATGATCAAACTCTCTGTCATTCTGTTTCTTTACAAATCATACTGATCATTGTATTGGCATTTGTACTTGTAAATCATGCTTCTGGATTCCTTTAGTTTAGACTGATATTAATATCCACTTTTGGTCACAACTAAATATTTTGTCTGTTCATTAAATCATGGGAAACTCATAAACATGGAATGTGTAGCATGCATTTATATTTGAGTGAATTGATTATTAATAAGTGCAATAATCAAATAAAGAGTTTTAAATTAATATAAATCAGTATGTTTAAATCTTTAAATCCATTATTATACATCTAACTTTATTACAAACATGCAACACAATTATGGCAAAACAAGCTTTATTTTGTCAATTTGAAATGATTGATTTACATTTAATTAATACATCCAATAATAATAGATTTCTTCATTTTATTTTAGTGTCACTCCTAGGCCATAGTGTTTAACACAGTGAAGAATCTACTCAAAAGGGAAAATTAATATTTCAACACAATATTGTATTGTTAAAAAACAATATAGTAAACATGTCTTTCTTTTAAATTGTAGATATTATAGAATATATATTACATATAGAATAAGATTGGCTGACTTGTGCATCTTGTTATTTGTTTCTCAAATTTATTACGAGGTTAATATCTGAATGAAGGTCAGTGTGTCTCACAGAGAAAAGTATTTGTTAGGCTCTTGTGTAGCGAAGATTGTAAAGTTAAATTAAAATGAGGTCAAAGTCATCTCCGTCTTTATATTTGTATTAATGGTGTTAATGTTGTAATGATCTCTGAATAAATCCATATCACACATCTTACAGTGTTTGTCCATCCTGGGCAAAGAACAATCATTTTAATGTAATAATTCCAAGGACTGGCACCTGATAAATAAACAGAACCGTTTGCTCTACAAAGCTCTTTGTAACCAATCTTTTCCAGTCAATTTCCAGCACGACAACATCGCACACTGAAGAAAAGGTTAAGAAAACTGATCAGAGGCTTCAACAGTGTATGTATTTTCTTTGAATAGACTTTTTGTTTTTTAAAACGCAATGTTTTATATTTATATGATTGTGACTCACACTCTGTGTTTAGTGTATACACTCACCTAAAGGATTATTAGGAACACCATACTAATACTGTGTTTGACCCCCTTTCGCCTTCAGAACTGCCTTAATTCTACGTGGCATTGATTCAACAAGGTGCTGAAAGCATTCTTTAGAAATGTTGGCCCATATTGATATATATGATATATATAGCATCTTGCAGTTGATGGAGATTTGTGGGATGCACATCCAGGGCACGAAGCTCCCGTTCCACCACATCCCAAAGATGCTCTATTGGGTTGAGATCTGGTGACTGTGGGGGCCATTTTAGTACAGTGAACTCATTGTCATGTTCAAGAAACCAATTTGAAATGATTCGAGCTTTGTGACATGGTGCATTATCCTGCTGGAAGTAGCCATCAGAGGATGGGTACATGGTGGTCATAAAGGGATAGACATGGTCAGAAACAATGCTCAGGTAGGCCGTGGCATTTAAACGATGCCCAATTGGCACTAAGGGGCCTAAAGTGTGCCAAGAAAACATCCCCCACACCATTATACCACCACCACCAGCCTGCACAGTGGTAACAAGGCATGATGGATCCATGTTCTCATTCTGTTTACGCCAAATTCTGACTCTACCATCTGAATGTCTCAACAGAAATCGAGACTCATCAGACCAGGCAACATTTTTCCAGTCTTCAACTGTCCAATTTTGGTGAGCTCGTGCAAATTGTAGCCTCTTTTTCCTATTTGTAGTGGAGATGAGTGGTACCCGGTGGGGTCTTCTGCTGTTGTAGCCCATCCGCCTCAAGGTTGTGCGTGTTGTGGCTTCACAAATGCTTTGCTGCATACCTCGGTTGTAACGAGTGGTTATTTCAGTCAAAGTTGCTCTTCTATCAGCTTGAATCAGTCGGCCCATTCTCCTCTGACCTCTAGCATCAACAAGGCATTTTCGCCCACAGGACTGCCGCATACTGGATGTTTTTCCCTTTTCACACCATTCTTTGTAAACTCTAGAAATGGTTGTGCGTGAAAATCCCAGTAACTGAGCAGATTGTGAAATACTCAGACCGGCCCGTCTGGCACCAGCAACCATGCCACGCTCAAAATTGCTTAAATCACCTTTCTTTCCCATTCTGACATTCAGTTTGGAGTTCAGGAGATTGTCTTGACCAGGACCACACCCCTAAATGCATTGAAGCAACTGCCATGTGATTGGTTGATTAGATAATTGCATTAATGAGAAATTGAACAGGTGTTCCTAATAATCCTTTAGGTGAGTGTATATACAGTATGAAACTCACTTTGCAAGAAATAGTTCAAGTAAAGTTTAACTGAAATGAATGCAGTGTCATTTCTATCACTTTCTTATTTATGATTGATTTTTTAATATGATCAATGCATGTTAATTAATTTGGATTATGTTTTACACATACCGTTGTACTAACTTTACAACAAGCGATTCATGACTCAGAAAGACGAATTACATTGAGCCACATTCAAATATGAGAATGATATTAGTCTTACTATATGTATACCAACAGAATAAACATTTTTAACGTAGGATTGGCACCTGATAAACAAATGGAAATCTGCCCCAGAAAATAATAAAAGGATTTGCCAAACTTTAACATTAAAATTATGTTTATTTAGTGTAAACTTCAGTGTTAATTTGAGCATTTAATTGTTCACTAGTGATCAAAGAGTCTAAATATGATAATTATAGAATCAAACAGAATCTTACAAATTTATAGAAAATTTGAGCTACTCACCAGTAATATTAATATGTAATTTCCTGTGTAAGATCAAATGTCTGGTGTTGATCTCCACTTCATAAACCCCAGACTGCTCACTTCGGATGTTTCTGATGGTGATTTCTCCGGTTTGATTATTCAGGTTACTCCAGCCATTTAAGCCATCAGTGCGGATGACTTCATCTTTAAACTTCCACAGTATCTGATCATCTCTCTATATATCAGTAACACCAGTGTGTAGAGTGACAGAATCTCCCTCAGTCACTGACACTGACTCCACATTGTCTTTGTCTACAACAAACACATGAGGAGAACAAACAGGAACAGTTTAAAACAGAGATCAGGCTTATAATGCTGTAACTACACAGGTCAGAGACCACAATGAAAATCTGTCATTTACAATCTTTAGATGGCTGATGGCACCCAATTTACCAATTTCACCAACTTACATTTTATGATGTTACCAAAAGGTACACACTTGTTTATTTAAATACTATCTAACTATGATGATTAGTTTAGCTCTGATTCATTTGTTAATGTGAAGACAGGTAAAAGAAACTGACTATATCAATGCACATGATATACATATATATATATATATATATATACACACAGTGGGGAGAACAAGTATTTGATACACTGCCGATTTTGCAGGTTTGCCCACTTACAAAGCATGTAGAAGTCTGTAATTTTTATCATAGGTACTCTTCAACTGTGAGAGACGGACTCTAAAACAAAAATCCAGAAAATCACATTGTATGATTTTTAAGTAATTAATTTGCATTTTATTGCATGACATAAGTATTTGATACATCAGAAAAGCAGAACTTAATATTTGGTACAGAAACCTTTGTTTGCAATTACAGAGATCATAAGTTTCCTGTAGTTCTTGACCAGGTTTGCACACACTGCAGCAGCGATTTTGGCCCACTTCTCCATACAGACCTTCTCCAGATCCTTCAGGTTTCAGGGCTGTCGCTGGGCAATACGGACTTTCAGCTCCCTCCAAAGATTTTCTATTGGGTTCAGGTCTGGAGACTGTCTAGGCCACTCCAGGACCTTGAGATGCTTCTTACGGAGCCACTCCTTAGTTGCCCTGGCTGTGTGTTTCGGCTCGTTGTCATGCTGGAAGACCCAGCCACGACCCATCTTCAATGCTCTTACTGAGGGAAGGAGGTTGTTGGCCAAGATCTCGCGATACATGGTCCCATCCATCCTCCCCTCAATACGGTGCAGTCGTCCTGTCCCCTTTGCAGAAAAGCATCACCAAAGATTGATGTTTCCACTTCCATGCTTCACGGTTGGGATGGTGTTCTTGGGGTTGTACTCATCCTTCTTCTTCCTCCAAACACGGCGAGTGGAGTTTAGACCAAAAAGCTCTATTTTTGTCTCATCAGACCACATGACCTTCTCCTATTCCTTCTCTGGATCATCCAGATGGTCATTGGCAAACTTCAGATGGGCCTGGACATGCGCTGGCTTGAGCAGGGGGACCTTGCGTGCGCTGCAGGATTTGAATCCATGACGGCATAGTGTGTTACTAATGGTTTTCTTTGAGACTGTGGTCCCAGCTCTCTTCAGGTCATTGACCAGGTCCTGCCGTGTAGTTCTGGGCTGATCCCTCACCTTCCTCATGATCGTTGATGCCCCACAAGGTGAGATCTTGCATGGTGCCCCAGACCGAGGGAGATTGACCGTCATCTTGAACTTCTTCCATTTTCTAATAATTGCGCCAACAGTTGTTGCCTTCTCACCAAGCTGCTTGCCTATTGTCCTGTAGCCCATCCCAGCCTTGTGCAGGTCTACAATTTTATCCCTGATGTCCTTACACAGCTCTCTGGTCTTGGCCATTGTGGAGAGGTGGGAGTCTGTTTGATTGAGTGTGTGGACAGGTGTCTTTTATACAGGTAACGAGTTCAAACAGGTGAAGTTAATACAGGTAATGAGTGGAGAACAGGAGGGCTTCTTAAAGAAAAACTAACAGGTCTGTGAGAGCCGAAATTCTTACTGGTTGGTAGGTGATCAAATACTTATGTCATGCAATAAAATGCAAATTAATTATTTAAAAATCATACAATGTGATTTTCTGGATTTTTATTTTAGATTCCGTCTCTCACAGTTGAAGTGTACCTATGATAAAAATTACAGACCTCTACATGCTTTGTAAGTAGGAAAACCTGCAAAATCGGATACTTGTATCAAATACTTGTTCTCCCCACTGTATATATCTCATCATGTTCAGTTATCATCTTAATTCAATTTGCTATGCTGACTTGTAATGACATTGTAATGAAAAATGCTCAGACTCAGATCAGACTCTAAGACAATGTAAATTTTAATTGACACTTTAGCGCCTATATAGTTATTTTTTTCTATTGAAACACTTAAATCAAATTATGAAAATGCAATTATATTGAGCTCTTCAAATACAGAGTCAAAAGAGATGCACAACATCTGTGCCATTGAATAAAGGAGCTCTGAATCATTCATCAGTTCAGCCAATCAGAAAACATCTTACTGGATCAAATTTTTATTTAACACAATGACACTTTATCTGGTCATTTATCTGGCATTTATATGCTTCTTGTAAAGTTGTGAAAATAACTCTAGATTCCTCTTTGCTGTAAACTCAGAAGCATCAATGTTACAGTTCTGTCCATAGATAATATTTCCTTTACACATAATTTATTTTGTACACATTATACTCTTAACTTATACTCATAGCTGCTTTTTTTAATTTACAAAAACAACAACAGGTTTTGAAGGGTAAAGCTCTAATTATTCCACATCATCTAAATAGTTCTCAGAAAATGAATGTAGATTTTAATCCAGTTATCAGATTGTAAGACTTGAGTTACTCACCGTGGACAGTGACACTGGATATCTTGGATATCTTAGAGTCCAGTATGGTTAGTTGTGATGTTTGTGATGGTCAGAGATCCAGTCTGATTATCCAGCTCCAATCTGTCTCTGAATCCCACAGCATCACCATCAGATGTATTGAATTGTCCAGCTGCTTTATTCATTTGAGCTACAAAACCGATTCCAAAAAAGTTGGGACACTGTACAAATTGTGAATAAAAAAGGAATGCAATAATTTACAAATCTCATAAACTTATATTTTATTCACAATAGAATATAGATAACATATCAAATGTTGAAAGTGAGACATTTTGAAATGTCATGCCAAATATTGGCTCATTTTGGATTTCATGAGAGCTACACATTCCAAAAAAGTTGGGACAGGTAGCAATAAGAGGCCGGAAAAGTTAAATGTACATATAAGGAACAGCTGGAGGACCAATGTGCAACTTATTAGGTCAATTGGCAACATGATTGGGTATAAAAAGAGCCTCTCAGAGTGGTAGTGTCTCTCAGAAGCCAAGATGGGCAGAGGATCACCAATTCCCCCAATGCTGCGGCGAAAAATAGTGGAGCAATATCAGAAAGGAGTTTCTCAGAGAAAAATTGCAAAGAGTTTGAAGTTATCATCATCTACAGTGCATAATATCATCCAAAGATTCAGAGAATCTGGAACAATCTCTGTGCGTAAGGGTCAAGGCCGGAAAACCATACTGGATGCCCGTGATCTTCAGGCCCTTAGACGGCACTGCATCACATACAGGAATGCTACTGTAATGGAAATCACAACATGGGCTCAGGAATACTTCCAGAAAACATTGTCGGTGAACACAATCCACCGTGCCATTCGCCGTTGCCGGCTAAAACTCTATAGGTCAAAAAAGAAGCCATATCTAAACATGATCCAGAAGCGCAGGCGTTTTCTCTGGGCCAAGGCTCATTTAAAATGGACTGTGGCAAAGTGGAAAACTGTTCTGTGGTCAGACGAATCAAAATGTGAAGTTCTTTTGGAAAACTGGGATGCCATGTCATCCAGACTAAAGAGGACAAGGACAACCCAAGTTGTTATCAGCGCTCAGTTCAGAAGCCTGCATCTCTGATGGTATGGGGTTGCATGAGTGCGTGTGGCATGGGCAGCTTACACATCTGGAAAGGCACCATCAATGCTGAAAGGTATATCCAAGTTCTAGAACAACATATGCTCCCATCCAGACGTCGTCTCTTTCAGGGAAGACCTTGCATTTTCCAACATGACAATGCCAGACCACATACTGCATCAATTACAACATCATGGCTGCGTAGAAGAAGGATCCGGGTACTGAATTGGCCAGCCTGCAGTCCAGATCTTTCACCCATAGAAAACATTTGGCGCATCATAAAGAGGAAGACGCGACAAAGACCTAAGACAGTTGAGCAACTAGAAGCCTGTATTAGACAAGAATGGGACAACATTCCTATTCCTAAACTTGAGCAACTTGTCTCCTCAGTCCCCAGACGTTTCCAGACTGTTATAAAAAGAAGAGGGGATGCCACACAGTGGTAAACATGGCCTTGTCCCAACTTTTTTGAGATGTGTTGATGCCATGAAATTTAAAATCAACTTATTTTTCCCTTAAAATGATACATTTTCTCAGTTTAAACATTTGATATGTCATCTATGTTGTATTCTGAATAAAATATTGAAATTTGAAACTTCCACATCATTGCATTCTGTTTTTATTCACAATTTGTACAGTGTCCCAACTTTTTTGGATTCGGGTTTGTATAAATTCATCACCAAACCACCACTGAATCGAATCACCTTCTGGTATTTTAGTATCACCAGGGTTTAGAGTGACAGAATCTCCCTCCATCACTGACACTGACACGTTAGCTTTCTTAACACCAAACACACCTGGTGGGAAAAAGTAAATAAAGAGATGTTAATCAATCAATCCTGGCATTTTTTGCAGAGCAGCAATAGAGTGAATGTACCCTGTTACACAGTCTTTCATTATTGTACTGAATAATGTACTCTGTGTGGCTGAAACAGACAGATGGAGAATCAAGAACTGTGCCGTGGCTCTACTGTTACTAAGTTTTTTAGATATGGTTTGAAACTGGCTTTCACCGACTCTGAACAACCACACTTTACATCCATTTACAACTGAGCTTGATCACAGTCTCCTAACACATCTCTCTTTTTCAGGAGACACAACACTGATGTACAATATCCTTACATGAGAGTAGTATATTTACGAAATACATCATTACATCATTTTCAGTTTCAGTGTTGTGTTGTGTCTCCTGAAAATTAAACCTGACGTGACCTGTAATTTCAACATAAAACATAAATTGTAAAAAGTATGTGGCTGTATGTAGAAGATAACATGCAACACTGAAAACAAAACCACACACAAAATAAATAAGTAAATAAAAATAAAAGTGCAATGAACAAAAAAAAAAAAATCAATGCAATGAACCACAATAAATAGTTATTCATATGATTAAATGTTCTTTATACTGGAATAGCGTTATTCAGATAATATAAATCCATAAAGAAGGTTCTTCACAGATATAGGGGAATGAGAATGAGTTTGAACACCATCGGTTTAACCACTTACAAATAAAGGGTGGGTTGCACCAACAAGGTTTAATCTTAAATCTAGATTAAATCAAGGTTTATCTAATAATTCTGTTGCACCAAGAGTTTAATCACAGTCATGCATGAGCACCAGCATCCTCAGATGACAGTAGTTGTGAGTCACAAAAAAATATATAAAGATTTTACAGAACAAAAAAAAACAAAAAAAAGTTTGTGAAATTTCAGAAATGGCTCATAATTAGATTTGCCAATGTTTTGCTAGTGAAAACATTTGTTAGGGAAGAATGCAAAAAAAATTCTCCCATCTCATACTTTTTTTCCATCACTGTGCCCCTTTATGGGCTCTGCTATTTGTTCTATATTTGTTACAGATTGTAGTAGGGAAGAGCGGGGCAAAAACTAACACTTTTTGACTTTTACACAGTTTGTGTAAATCCACTCGGTGTTCAGAGTATTTATTTTTTCCCACATTCATTTCACACATGTCTAGTACAATAATGTGGTTTTGTTTCATTAATACAGTGTATACTTTTTTCTTGATTTACCCCGAAAGAATGGAAGTGAAATGTGACAACATGCCCCATAGGTGGGGTACACTGTAACATGACCATATGACAGCTTAAAATGTTATCTGATACAATAGAAAAAATATTCAAGACAAACTACAATATTTTGTCAATAAAATACGATTATCAACTTTTTCATATAAAATAATGGCATTTCGTTTTTTTTTTAATGTCATTTACATCATATATTTGATAGTTATGTATACATCATTGTATTTTAAATGGTAGAAACACCTGTTTTTGACTTTCCCTCTGTGCATGACTGTGGGACAAGCACTTCTGTGGTGCTTGGAACTCTATATAATTAATTAAAAAAACAAATATTGCCATACTGATGGCTCAAGAAGGTGTCATTGTTCAAATAACATATTGTTTCATTTTAAAATATAAAGAAATTGTAACCATAAAATGTTTTTCAAGTGTAATATTTCTGTAAAGGACAGAAAAATTGGCATTTCCATAGAATGACCCATAATGGTGTTGTCACTTTCACAGTATGATTTATCACCACGTCTATTTGTAGAAAGGTAATAACAATTTGTTAAGAAACGGATATACAAGCAAATTAGAGGACAACAGCAAACGCGTATTTTCTGTTTCCGGTTTATATTGAAACCGAAAGTGTTGAAATAATGAAAATGAATGTGACTCAACGTCCACGAGCAATAAAGCCCAAAGAAAGAATGAACGGTTCCTCATACTGATGTCGCTTCTGACCGCATCCAAACTGAATGATAGAAGTGATTCAGGAGACTGATGATGATGGGCTCGAGTCAAACTGTTCAGGTCACGTGATTTCTGCGAACGAGTGAGTTACGTCATAGGGGAGACCGGGGATGGTTGTAACACTTTTTGTTTGAGCATCAGTAACTCAGTGGTTGTTTATGCTAGATGTCTCAAATTTTGCTACATGGTAGCCACATTTGTCTGCTACATATATAACCCAATTGGACATGTACTACACAATCACAGATGATGTGAGTTAATGTCAAATACAAAGCGTTCCGTTGTTCCGTTGAGTTGTAACACCAGCTGGGGATTGATGTAACACTGAGAGGTCATTTGCTGAAATAACTCCCACACCATCCAATTTTTGCATAAACATCATTGAAGAACAAAAAAAAAAAACGTTTTGAAAAACGTTTTGAACAATTTAAACTGACACAAAAAAAAACATTATATTGATATTTTATATATATAACTTTAAATGTAGTGCAAAACAATTGCTACGTGTTTGTGTGAATGTTTGTGTATTCCTGTCACATAAGGGTTCAGTCACTAGCTATGTTTCCGTCATGCACCTATTTTTATGTGAATTTTGATATATTGCATAAAAAATGCTGGATGGAAACATCAAGATGCGCATAAATTCTAATAATGTGCACAAAAACTTGTGAGTTAAATTGAGGCAGATAATCTGGTAAAACAACATGCGCATAAACTACACTCACCTAAAGGATTATTAGGAACACCATACTAATACTGTGTTTGACCCCCTTTCACCTTCAGAACTGCCTTAATTCTACGTGGCATTGATTCAACAAGGTGCTGAAAGCATTCTTTAGAAATGTTGGCCCATATTGATAGGATAGCATCTTGCAGTTGATGGAGATTTGTGGGATGCACATCCAGGGCACGAAGCTCCCGTTCCACCACATCCCAAAGATGCTCTATTGGGTTGAGATCTGGTGACTGTGGGGGCCATTTTAGTACAGTGAACTCATTGTCATGTTCAAGAAACCAATTTGAAATGATTCGAGCTTTGTGACATGGTGCATTATCCTGCTGGAAGTAGCCATCAGAGGATGGGTACATGGTGGTCATAAAGGGATGGACATGGTCAGAAACAATGCTCAGGTAGGCCGTGGCATTTAAACGATGCCCAATTGGCACTAAGGGGCCTAAAGTGTGCCAAGAAAACATCCCCCACACCATTACACCACCACCACCAGCCTGCACAGTGGTAACAAGGCATGATGGATCCATGTTCTCATTCTGTTTACGCCAAATTCTGACTCTACCATCTGAATGTCTCAACAGAAATCGAGACTCATCAGACCAGGCAACATTTTTCCAGTCTTCAACTGTCCAATTTTGGTGAGCTCGTGCAAATTGTAGCCTCTTTTTCCTATTTGTAGTGGAGATGAGTGGTACCCGGTGGGGTCTTCTGCTGTTGTAGCCCATCCGCCTCAAGGTTGTGCGTGTTGTGGCTTCACAAATGCTTTGCTGCATACCTCGGTTGTAACGAGTGGTTATTTCAGTCAAAGTTGCTCTTCTATCAGCTTGAATCAGTTGGCCCATTCTCCTCTGACCTCTAGCATCAACAAGGCATTTTTGCCCACAGGACTGCCGCATACTGGATGTTTTTCCCTTTTCACACCATTCTTTGTAAACTCTAGAAATGGTTGTGCGTGAAAATCCCAGTAACTGAGCAGATTGTGAAATACTCAGACCGGCCCGTCTGGCACCAACAACCATGCCATGCTCAAAATTGCTTAAATCACCTTTCTTTCCCATTCTGACATTCAGTTTGGAGTTCAGGAGATTGTTTTGACCAGGACCACACCCCTAAATGCATTGAAGCAACTGCCATGTGATTGGTTGATTAGATAATTGCATTAATGAGAAATTGAACAGGTGTTCCTAATAATCCTTTAGGTGAGTGTATGATGGAAACACATTTACTGAATAAATCCCTCAATACGCAACAAAAAACATGACTTTGCCACAACAAAGGATATGATTGATAACTCATTGGAATCATCATAGGGGTTGGTTGTAACATTTTTAATAAACTGTTACAACTATCCCCACCCCTAACAGCCATAATTTAGCTAACTGTTTTAGCATGTGGGTTTGAAGTTAGCATAATACAAAACATCAAATTAAACTAGAGAAATGGCTACTTCAGGTCATGTAAGTTAAATAATTGTACCTACAATTCAATGATTGCTAGGCAAAAAATTTAGCCTGACGTCGTCATTCTCAGATTCTAGTCAGAATATGCTCCATACTGCTCCATTGAGCTGTGGTTATGGGGCGTGTTTCAACCGAACCAGGAAAGAAAATGCCTCTGCACTGGATAGACCTACAACCAATCAGAGCAACGGAGTAAGTGACGTACGTTGACCTGAGCGACGCGTAGTTGTCAACGGAACTCAACTGCATGCACGCTGGAAGAAGTACAAGAAGAAGATGAGCGTAAACGATCTTTGCCGGTGTTGTAAAAAGAATTTAAGGACACACGGAGTACTTACCAACGTGATCATCCATTTTGAGAGAAATAGTAAAGGTGAATGCGTATACGAACAAATTCTCCGTTTAGGATTAGAACGAATTCAACCCAAGCGCTCTTTGGTGACGTGGATGATTACGTTACTGTTGATCATCTGTCCATCTCCGCCCTGACTATTTGATTGCTCGTTTTGTTGTGTCTGGTTGGTAAGTTATCACAAAGTAGCCTAATAACACACTACACACAACGGTAAGATTTACATTATATAAATTTAATTTACCATTTAATCTTGTTCTGCAGGTGTGTTTGATGTTGAGTCGCATTAAGTTCAGTCAGTGTCGGTGATGGTGGGAGATTCTGTCACTCTGGACAGTAATGTTTCTGAAATACAGCTGAGGAATGAGATCGCGTGGAGGTTTAACGATATTCGCATAGCTAAAGCATTTAATGGCAATCCTACGTATGATGAAGATGTGAGATTCACAAACAGACTAAAGCTGGAGAGAAATTGATCTCTGACCATCACCGACACCAGAATCACAGACACTGGAGTCTATAAATTTAGCACCATTAAAAAGGAGTCAGCCGAGACGTTCAGTGTTGCTGTTTATGGTAGGTGTAGGCTATAGTTATATAGCATAATGTCCTCTTCATATTGTAAATGGCACTCGGTCTCAAAATTATATTTTTTTCAAGATGGTTTTTATAATGGACATTACATCTATACAAATTTTGTAGGATGTACTAAAACAGTCGTTTCATTTCAATTGGCCAGACACAAATGTGCTATTAATTATTTGACCAGATGGCCACAACGTATCTACGCTGTAGCCTATTGAAAATCTTCGCGTAATGAACCCTTACAGTTCTTCACTTGGATAGCCTACAAGGGACTTTCGCACCGGAAGAACGTTTTTATAACTATTTTCGGAAGTACCCGCTTTTTTGCGTGTTCGAACCCATAGACTGGTTAGACTGGTAGACTGGTATCCTATCCAGCTACAGTGCAAACCCAGTAAACACAGAACGTTCCCCTAACGTACCCACATGGTTCCCGTTTGGTTATTTTTGTGGGGAACCAAATAAGAACGTTCTGGAAACGTTCTCTATTGGTTTTGTTTTGTAACCTAAAGAGAACGTTCCCAGAACTTCCCTGCAGGTTATTTTGGGGGGTTATTTTTTTTATCTAAAGAGAACGTTCCCAGAACGTTCCCTGCAGATTTTTTTGGGGTTTTATTTTATAACCTGAAGAGAACCTTCCCAGAACCTTCCCTGCAGGTTATTTTTGGGTTTTATTTTTATAACCTACAGAGAACGTTCCCATTACGTTCCCTGCAGGTTATTTTTAGATTTTATTTTTTATAATAAATACGCGGGTTTATTTGTATATTTCGTTACTGCGCGCCTCTTATCTGCACGCGCTTCTCCAGCACGCGCTTTCTTCTGTCTTCCACAGAAAGACGCGCACTCGCGTAATTTAAAAATTAACGGTCATTTCGTTTTTACCGACTGACTAACATTAGTCTATCGATCTTTATTGAATAATAAGTTATAATTAATAAATATACGAGTGTAAATAGTGTGATTTCAGAGAGATTTTTACACGTTATTGTAAAGTTTTTGTTTACTGACCAAAAGAGAGAGGTAGGCTACGTCCCGTTAATTCAGTGGTAAGAAATGAATGCAATTTATCCCAGTTAAAGTAATCTTTATTCATTTTTTAATGTCTGTGAATAAAATTCATATTTTAAAACCCCATATTGTGTTGAACTCATTGTTATTTGGCACTTAAACGTAAAACCTGGTTGTGGTACAATGTCAGTGATACAAGTTACGAAATCTTACATATTAATGCATAAATTCAATCTTATTTAATCCTCCATATGAATGTTTATTTGCTTGGATTATTTCTATTGATTTAACAAGTTAAAAACAAGACATGGTTTGTAGTAGGCTACTGATTATTGACGTCCATTCATTCGTCTTCCATGCCGCTTATACCATATGTGACGCGGGAGTGCTGGATGATTACTGACGTACAGTAAAGAGGTTAGGGGAACGTTCTGAGAACGTTCTCCAAACCAACAGGGAACGTTCTATTTACGTAAAGAAAACTTTCCTGAGAACGTTAGGATGTCTGTTCTGGGAACCAGAAACTAACGTTCCCAGAACATTCTGGGAACCAAAAATTGTTATCTGGGGACTAGTGATGGGAGAACGAAGCTTTTCAAAGCTTCGAATCAATTGAACCAATTGCTTCGAAAAATGATTCACTGTTTCGAACATAGACCGTAAAAAAATAGGTTTCGAAGCGTTCGAAACACCAGCTGGTGACCCCTGCTGGACAGAACAGTGGAAATGCAGCGAAAACTCAGGACAAACAAGCTTTTACAAACAAATCTATTACAAAGTCTTTATTGAGAGTATAATCTATCAAATGTAATAACTAATTATCTAATATCATTTAATATTAGGCCTAAGTGTCTGTAATATTTGTTCCAGGTCTTGTTTTGTTTGTTCCATGGATGGCATAGCTAAACAAGCCAATAAGAGACTATTAACTACTATTATTCGTTTTAATTATACAGATACCTCATTAAAACGTGTACAAATGTATAAATCTGATCAGTGATCAGGTAAAAACCTTAGAGACTTGTTCAGTAGTTCGCCGCTGGGGGCGATGATTTCAGTGAATCCGCATGAAGCTTCGTTTACTGAAATCACGTGACTTTGACGGTTCGATACATGCTCCGAATCACTGATTAGAAACAAAAGATTCGTAAAGGTTCCGATTCGGGGTTGCTATGTCATTGTAGTGAAGTCACTGTATTTATTATATTAGTAATATTATTATTAATAATGAATGCTCATACGTTTTTTGCATTTATCAAAGTATAATCTTATTAATATTAATCATATTAATTTGGCATTAAATGCCCACTCTGTCTTTAAATAGGCCTATTATTTGTAACAACATGAACATGAAAGAAATATTATTATCACATAATACAGTCAAATGGGAAACACTTTACGATATGGTTACACGTTAATGTTTTTTTATTATTAAAAATTGTATATGTTCTCAGTTCATGAAATATGAACTAACAGCAAACTTTGTTTTTGTATCCATTAACATTAAACATTACTCTTTCTACATCATTATATCTAATGCATGTACAAACTGAAAAGTGACCTTATTTAAAAGTATTGTCGTTAAATATTGTAGATATCAATCCAATCGATGTGAAAATAGATAATCTAATTAAAAAAACAAGCAAATTAACGCGTGTAGAACATATAAGCTTCGCCGCTCACTTCCGGCCTGTGGCTGCTGGTCAAAAACTGCTGGTCTGACACTGGATTCTTTTGGGCTTCTTTGAAACACCCAGTTCTGGTCATGGAGAGTTATATGAAGCAGTTGATGAGTTAATTCAGCGCTGTTAAAGAATGGACATGTGCAGTGTTGGGAGGCTTAAGGAATATTTAGTTTCTCCTGCATAGTTTGAAAACCCCTGCGTTAGTACTTACGTGACCGTAAATAACTGCCCCAAGGTGTTACTAATTTTTGTGCCAGGTGGACTGTCACTCTCCTTGACTAATTTCATATATAAACTCACTGATTGAGGATACAGTAAACTGTCGCTCCTCACTTTAAAACACTAGCAAATGAAACATCCCTCTGTTGACTCTTAATGTGTTCACATTTCTTTGTTATTTCATGTTTTGTAGCTCCACTACCCATTCCTGTCATTACCAGTGTCATTTCACAGTGTTTTTCATCATCAGAAAGTTCATCAAGCCCACATTTTTTTCTGCTGCTGTGTTCAGTGTTGAATGTGAGTTACGTGACTCTCTCCTGGTTCAAAGGAAACAGTTTATTGTCCAGCATCAGTGTGTCTGATCTCAGCATCAGTCTCTCTCTACCTCTGGAGGTGGAATATCAGGATAAAAACACCTACAGCTGTGTGCTCAACAATCCCATCAGCCACCAGACCAGACACGTCTGCATTACCGATCTCTGTCGTTTGTGTTCAGGTACGTCAGCAGTGATGTTATCATTTATTTACTCAACCAGTTTCTGTCAGATACATTAGTGTGTATTTTCAGAAAATGTTTTTCTGTGTTAAATTTCTTTCTTCAGATGAAGTTCATTATTGTGGAGGGACTGAAGCTGTGATTCGATTGGTTGTCACTGCTCTGGTGGGTCTGGCTGCTGCGGCTGCTTTCATTGTGCTGGTTTATAACATCAGATCCAGAAGAGTTGAACAAGAGAGACATCAGACTCTCAATGATGGATCTGATACTCTAAAACAAGAGTAAACAGTCTGTGTTTTTGGTGTGCATTACTTTTTTCTTTTCTACCATGATGAGAAAACTAAAAAAAAGTATGGATGTATTTTTTAAATGCTATATTGAATACAAAAAAAACACCTGCCTTTACATGCACATGAACTTTAATGACATCCCATTCTTAATCCGTAGGGTTTAATATGGAGTTGGCCCACCCTTTGCCGCTATAACAGCTTCAACTCTTCTGGGAAGGCTTTCCACAAGGTTTAGGAGTGTGTTTATGGGAATTTTTGACCATTCTTCAAGAATTGCATTTGTGAGGTCAGGCACTGATGTTGGACAAGAAAGGCTGGCTTGCAGTCTCCGCTCTAATTCATCCCAAAGCTGTTCTATCGGGTTGAAGTCAGGACTCTGTGCAGGCCAGTCAAGTTCCTCCACACCAAACTCACTCATCCATGTCTTTATGGACCTTGCTTTGTGCACTGGTGCGCAGTCATGTTGGAACAGGAAGGGCCATCCCCAAACTGTTCCCACAAAGTTGGGAGCATGAAATTGTCCAAAATGTCTTGGTATGCTGAAGCATTAAGAGTTCCTTTCACTGGAACTAAGGGGCCAAGCCCAACCCCTGAAAAACACCCCCACACCATAATCCCCCCTCCACCAAACTTTACACTTGGCACAATGCAGTCAGACAAGTACCGTTCTCCTGGCAACCGCCAAACCCAGACTCGTCCATCAGATTGCCAGGCAGAGAAGTGTCACTCCAGAGAACACGTCTCCACTGCTCTAGAGTCCAGTGGCGGCGTGCTTTACACCACTGCATCCAGCGCTTTGCATTGCACTTGGTGATGTAAGGCTTGGATGCAGCTGCTCGGCCATGGAAACCCATTCAATGAAGCTCTCTATGCACTGTTCTTGAGCTAATCTGAAGGCCACAAGAAATTTGGAGGTCTGAAGCTATTGACTCTGCAGAAAGTTGGCGACTTCTGCATGCGCTGACTTGCTCTGTGATTTTACGTGGCCTACCACTTCGTGGCTGAGTTGCTGTTGTTCCCAATTGCTTCCACTTTGTTATAATACCACTAACAGTTGACCGTGGAATAGTTAGTAGTGAGGAAATTTCACGAATGGACTTACTGCACAGATGGCAACCTATCACGGTACCACGCTTGAATTCACTGAGCTCCTGAGAGCGACCCATTCTTTCACAGATGTTTGCAGAAGCGTCTGCATGCCTAGGTTCTTGATTTTATACACCTGTGGCCATGATTGGAGCACCTGAATTCAATGATTTGATCCAATACCTTTGTCAATATGTATGTCATTAATGTGTAAAATTACTGTGTATGCAAATAACTGATTGATAAAGGCTTTTAAAAAAAAAAATGGGACCCTTTTATTGAACAATTATAGGCGGATGTGTGCATACATATACTGTGTGTCACAAAATAATTCTGAAAAAAGAAATAAAACAGTTTGTTCTATTATTGTCATTTCTCAAAATATGCCCTTATTAGATCTCATTACTGTTTTTAAATTAGATAATGATGATAAAATTCAATTTAGTGAATTTAAAATTAAATTTTAAATAAGATTACATTTTAGGAAGAAGCTAAAGACCCATTTTAAAATAAAATAAAAGTAGGGCCCACGATCCCCTAAACTGGGACCACATCCATCCCACTGGAATTATAAGCAACATGATGTATCAGGAATAAATGACATTGCAGAAAATACATGTGTCCATGTTTAATCACTCCATGAGCACACAATCTGAGGTCCGAAGTCAAAAAAACGATGTCTGAATGCAGTGTAGTTAAAATACTAAAAAGTACGTAGTTTCATATGTTTTTAAATGATGACACAACAATATAAATAAACCACCCCACCTCCCCCCAAAAACTTTTTATATCAATAGGCTATATTTTCATTCAACAAGAAAGAATGCAGAATGTTGTGACAAAGTTATAAATTAAAGTCCAAACTTTAAAATATCACTTATGATAACAACATTAAAGGGATAGTTCACCCAAAAAATGAGAATTCTGTCATCATTTATACCCTCAAGTTGTTCCAAACCTGTATACATGTCTTTGTTCTGCTGTACACAAAGAAAGATATTTAAAAGAATGTTTGTAACCAAGCAGATCTTGGCCCCCATTGACTATCATAGTATTTTTTTCTACTATGGTAGTCAATTTTGGTGATCTATCCCTTTAAGTGTCAGTTTGTGTCTGCTGTGTCAAACATCTACAGGATGTGGTCTATTGGGAACAATAAAAGTGAAAATAACACAAATAAAGAATTCATGTGTACACTTAGTTCTTCATTGTACTCTATTCAGTGTCTTTCACGAGGTTTGTAAATGATGGAGAGGTTTTGTTAATGCTGTTGTTTCTCTAGACATGGTCTGTAACCGCAGAGAAGAGAAGATGCTGAAAATAACCACAAGAACTGAGACCATCTGCAATCTACATCTAGATAACAGATATCCGTTTAAGATTAGAAAAAAAAGGGTTTTTTCCCCTCATGCGAGAAACATTGTTTCCACAGAATGCTTTTGACACCTGCAACTCAGTTTGAGTCAAAGTGAAACCTGCTGCGGTCTGAGTTTAGTTCAGGATAGTCTAGTGTCAGAGTGGCCCAAATGAATGTGCTTTCTGTTGAGTGGACAAACGTCTCGCTCCTGTTTATTATTGCATGTGTGCGGTTGACTGATGGGTAAATGGAAAAAGACATTATTTACACTGATTCATTGTAAAAAATAAATTAGTGAATCCATCAACACTTACATCTGATTCGTACCCTTTATGCATCCCTGAACAGCTCTTATTTCTCTATATCTCATGACATGTTGCCCAATACAGCAGTAGATCGAACCAAACGAGTGCTGCAACATTCTGGAGAGAAAAATAACAGCACCTCAGGAGAATGAGAGCTGTGTCAGTCGTCAAAGGTAAAAGCGTAGTAAACTCTGTGCTATAAATTAGTCATTAGCTATTGAAATAGCCTCTCTATGAAACAAGTGATAAACACGAGTTTCTGTTTTGCAGCGTCATTAAAAGCTAAGGAGTAAAAAGTTTTTCTCCCCCAATTGGCTCCAAACTGCAAGTTATCTACAGATATTGTGTTAAAGATAATGAAACAATTGCACTGGCGTTTCAACATGAGTTTTTCAGGCGTAAAGCAATTTGACGGATTTACCTCAAACGGTTGAAGAAAATGATTCACGCTGTTTTGTTCTGTGTATGTTGTTTTCTTCTGGATGGTGAGTTGTGATAGGCTACATGACCCACAAAGTCTTTGGAGCATTCAAAGGATTTAGATTTTTTACAGATGTATGTAATCTAATCTTGTTCTTCAGGAGTGTTAAGTGTAGAGTCTGATGAGATAAACGTCCCAGCCAACATTTCCATGTGTTTTTTTGAAGGGCTGTCACTTGGGCTCTGCATGGGCAACCCAAATGGATCCCAGAGAAATATGTCCATTGGCTCCACATTGGACCAAAGGAGGATGTGATAATTTGGGCCCATTTAGATGTTCATTATATGGGCTCACTATATGGAGTCCCAAATGTGTGCTCATAGCTGTTTAGCTGCGGTAGTTCGGCTGGCTTCGTTAAGTTTAAGTTTTGAGTCTGCCGTTACTGAATTCCAAAATCTTTCAAAATTATCCAATTATATAAAAGCTACAGTAAAACTTGGTTAATATAAAATGAACTATACATATCTTACCTTGATAGAGACTTTATATCCCTAGGTGATAGTGCTCAAGTGGTGAGTGAGGGACGACGGTTTTTCATTTTCTCAAATGAGAAGACGGGATTGGAGGGAAGGCACACATGCCAAAACAAACAAAATACTTAAAATGTAATCAATTTAATCAATGGTTAAAAATGTTTTTATACAATTATGGCAGTTACCCAATGCCATTAAAGGGTTGGATTCCAAAATCCACCGCCGCTTCATTGTATATCCTTTGAGTTATTAATCAATATTTATGCTTCTAAATATCAAATGATTTGAATTACTTCTTCAAACATTTTCATCTTCAGTCACTAGAGAATAATGACGAATATTGTCTGAACCTCTTACTGAGAGGAAGTACATGTTATCAGTATGTTTTGGGGAAGTTTCCTGGTCAGAGCTACAGCTCGACCAACCTCAGACCATGAAGAAGCTGTGTATCTGTGTGGGTGTGTGTGTGTGTGTCAGCGCTTTTTTGTTACAGGATGTTCTAAGGTGAACAACTGGCACGCAGGGGAGGTAAAAACCATCTGTCATCCAGATAATCTATGGAGATATTCTTCTGACTCATGGCCCATATGTGGAAATTTTCTAAGTTTATCTGTGCCTTAACCAATCAGAATCATTCAACCTGACGTGATGATGTAGTGACCTGTGTTAGAGTATAATTGCTGCTGTAATGAGTGTGTACGCAGAGCGGCCTATGAACTCCTTGCTGAGTGTGAAGCTGACTTCTGCTGACGAAACTGCAAACTATTCTTCAGTAAAACTTATCTTCAATTGATTGCATCTCTTGACTCCTGGGGCCCTATCATACACCCGGCGCAAAGTGACGCCAGGCGCAAATGTTTTTGCTAGTTTCAGCCCGACGCAGTTATCATTTTCACGTCCAACATCATGTTGTTTAAATAGCAAATGCACTCGCGCCCATCTGTGCTGGTCTGAAAACAAGGTGTGTTCAGGCGCATTGCAGGCGCATTGTTGGCGCGTTCCTATTTTAAGGCAACTGAAAACGATTGTGCCATTGACCAACAAAAATCTAAAGTCAATAGCGCAGTATTTTTTGTGTTATTTAAAGGGCGTGTTAGTAATATGCGCCTATAGGCGGGTGCACAATGCGCGTACACTCTGCTTATTACACACACAGGGACACGCAGGAGCACACAAACTTTTTTAAATATTAAAATGAAAAGGATTCCTCTCTGGAGAAGCGTTCAGTCTTTCCGCTCGCAAATTCCGCCATGTAAATAGTAAATCCGCCATGGTGCAAGTGCAAATGGCTTTTAAAGGGAATGGGAGATGAGACTCTGATTGGTTTATTGCACGTTATGCCCAAAACACACCCATGACTCATTAAGAGAATAGCTACAACCCTTTTGGACCATGTGCCTGGCACGGCGACCGTTTTTTCCGTCGTTAAACTAGCAAAAGTGGATTCGGACACGCCCTACACTGAAAAAAATTAGTCGTTGGATCAAAGTAAAAAAATTACTTCAGCTTGTTACAAGTAATCGGTTTACTTTTTCTCAACTTATTTATACAGATTTTAAGTTGAGAAAAAGTAAATTGATTACTTGTAACAAGTTGAATTTTTTACTTTGATCCAACGACTCATTTTTTTCAGTGTAACTGCACCCGCGCCATGCGCTTCAGACCATGCGCTCAGATCATTAAAATAGGTCCCCTGGTCTTCATTCATCATATCTTGGGTCTTTAACTGTAAAATTTAAGGGGATTTACAGTTAAAGACCCAAGGCCCAGATATGATGGTCGTCACTGCTCTGCGGCTGCTGTTGTTCTTATGGTTAATGACATAGTCATGCACATGATATTGTTTAGCAATAATAAACAGTCTCTGTCTGGTTTCTTTCTCCATCTGCCTCAACATTTATTTTTTTTAAATATTTCTTGAATAATTTTGTTCAGTGTTATAGTCTGATGCCTGTCAGATCCCATTTAGGTTAATAAAAGGTATAAAAGAACAAATGAGCCACTCCTAAGACATGTTAACATCTTGCATAATCTTTCTTTATGCCTTGGTCAATTTCAACGATTTACAATCCATCCACCCTGTTCACTCTGACACCATATAATAGTCTTAGTTTCATCCAGATTTAGCCATGGCTTTATTGTGTATTTGCACATAGATCCATATGAACATACTAATGGAACAGAAATTACACTTTGCACCTATAAGATCAGTCACAAATCCCAATGCAAATAATCTTAAAATTACAGTAAAAAGAAAAACCCTTTCAGATTAACTCATGATATATGAGCTTTACAAATACCTGTGATACAGAAAACTATAAATGAGAAGGATTCAGATTTAAGACAGTAGTCCACAATAAAATGAATGATTTTAAAATGAGGGATTCATAAAATCACATTTTCTTTTGTATAACTGTAATTTTGTATAATCAGTTTGTCCACTATAGAGTGCAGAAAAGATCACGCAGTAAGATCATATAAAACAGCCGTATATCTGTACTCATGTGCACATGGGTCTCAAAGTAATAATCACTTTAAATTCAGCTCATATTTATAAGATTTCAGATTCACATCTGACCGGGAAACAAAAAGTTCAGTAGTTCATAAAACAGAAAACACTGTCAGACTATAGTGTCGACAATTTTCCCTTTTGTTGTAGTAATCAAGCATGAGGCAAAAATACATTAATTAATGATTTATGTCAAAAATATGTACATTAAAAATAATAATAATAATAATAATGTACCAGAAACACTAGACAAGTTAACGATGTCTTTTTAAGTAGAATTGAGAAACCCTTGTTATTAGCGACACCAGTGGCCGTTAAGTGAACTGCAGCCAGCAACTTAATGCTCGTGCACACACTCGTGCTCACGTAACGGACAAGAGACTGAACGTGATTCAATGCTCCGATATACTCACGGCGAAGTTATTTTTCATTTTTAGCATAGAAGTAAAAACACTGTGAGACTATAGTTTAAATTAATCCATTTTACTTGCCTAAAACATTGACATTACAGTACAGAATGGCTCTTTCAGGATTGTCCTGAACATTATATAATCATTCGTTTCGTGTGACATTGGACGGAAGAGAGGCTCTTGGGAGTGTGTGTAAATGTCACATCCTTCAGATTTTCCCGGCGAAACTGGCCCGAGACTTTTGCATAAAAATCAAACTGGCTTTCATAGACAACCTAGGAAGGTCTCGTTCATTTAAGGTTTGTTACAAGCTGTTCACACATTGGCGATAAAAAGTGATTAATACAAGAATATTCTTACATATAACCCTTACACTGATCAGTATGTCATGCAAAGCCATTGTGTTACAGATTATGATTATGTACTGTTGGGGTTGATTCTCCTCATTATTCATCTTCATCCTGAGATTGACTCACTTTATCTTCACTGAAACCTGTTATAAAAACACAGCAAGATTCACAGTAATATTGTTGATAATAATGATGATAATCATATTAGCTATATGTTCTCTTGCGTTACTATTGTTTTTCTCTATAAGCCTACACCATAATGCATTACACACTGTGGAAAATATGTTGTGATTTGTGAATGTTAACTCAAATGCAAATTTAATCTTTGTTTTTGTTTTGTTTTTTTAAATAATTTTTATTCCTGATATGATGCTAATTTATGGAGAGTGATATCAACACTGACAGATTCAATAGATATAAAAGGTCTTACTGACCACTAGCTCAGGAGTCAACAATTAAACAATTAGTGTTGTCCAGTTAAGAGGGAAAATTACTAAATATTAGATGGCTAAAATATACAAGAGTCTTGTTCTTTGGTCAAAACAGCACCAGATCAGCTCTATTTACTATTTGTGTTAATGGATGTGTCTAAAGTAAAACAGCACAAGATCAGTTCTGTATTTAATATTTCTGTATTAATGGTGTTTCTTGATGTTGTTTGTATGTAATGCTTACACCTTTGCCTTGGTTACTTATACTTCTTGCAGTAAAAAAACAGTTACAGCTCAAACCATCAGACCAACACTGACACCAGATATCCCTGATACAGCACCTGACCGACCTGAACCTGTAATGATAAAGACAGACATTAGTGTGTGTGTCTGATCTATAACACACACTATAAACATCAGCTCTATATAACCTGAGTGAAGATCTGATACTGTAATGATAAAGACAGACATTAGTGTGTGTGTCTGATCTATAACACACACTATAAACATCAGCACTATATAACCTGAGTGAAGATCTGATACTGTAATGATAAAGACAGACATTAGTGTGTGTGTGTCTGATCTATAACACACACTATAAACATCAGCACTATATAACCTGAGTGAAGATCTGATACTGTAATGATAAAGACAGACATTAGTGTGTGTGTGTCTGATCTATAACACACACTATAAACATCAGCACTATATAACCTGAGTGAAGATCTGATACTGTAATGATAAAGACAGACATTAGTGTGTGTGTGTGTCTGATCTATAACACACACTATAAACATCAGCACTATATAACCTGAGTGAAGATCTGATACTGTAATGATAAAGACAGACATTAGTGTGTGTGTGTGTCTGATCTATAACACACACTATAAACATCAGAAGGCAGAAGTTTTGTATGGTTGAAAGTTAACCAAGGCATTTATTTCTCTGCTATGATCTGTTCCTTATTAAAAGCATCTCAGGTTACGCATGTAACCATGGTTCCCTGAGAAGAGAAATAAGATGCTGCGTCCCCTAGAGCAGTGGGGTTTTATCAGTGTGAGGGGTGTAGGGTGCATAGCTTTGGGGCCCCCTAAAGAAAAAAAAGCCTCAAACTTATACAATGCTAGAACATCAGTTATGTTGGTTGGTAGCTTTATTTCTCTGATGTTTGATTACACACTTTATAATAAATTCTATACTTCATAAAATGAAACAAATTGCATTGAAACTGTTACTTTCAGATATTTTTGTTTTGGAAAAGTGCAACAAAATGACACAGTAGCAATTTTTTTTACAACTGCTGTGGTAAAGGGCCAACGATTGACGGTTATGCAGAAATGAACAATGCAGAAATTACACTTTTAAATGTAATTCAAACTTTAAAAGTCCTTGAACATATGAAGCAATAGAAATTACATGAAAATTTGGAAGTAAGCCAAGTTTAAATATATTTCCCCACAAAGAATAATGTTTTGTCGTGAGTGATGATTTGGGAAAAGAAACAAGAGATTCCATGCCCAGAGGAACAGGCTAATTCATGGAATAGGTTATAGTTAAATTTGTGTAAAAATCACAAAACAGAATACTAAACCGACATATGGCTTAATGATAATTTATGGGCTTGCATGTACCTCTTTTATTCGACACAAATCCAAATGTGTCCATGGTCGCGATGTAACATTTGGTCGCTAACATATCATTTCTTTTTAAACAAAGCTTTATACTTCATTCCTGTCCCGATAACTACATAAAACAGCATTCACGTTCACAAAAATGTGTTTTGGCTTACTACTGCCAGTGGTACTCGGCCACTGCGGTGGGCCAGATATCACGCTGACCTAAACAGCCCTTAACAAAAGTGAATAATATTGAACATTAATTTACTATTCACAGTAAATGCAGATGAATATTGAATATTTAATTTACATGTGTTTAATTCAATTATAAAAATTTAATTAAAAAAACGTGTGCGGCCCCCAGTTTAAGAACCACTGCCCTAGAGAGAGCTATAGGCATTCCCCATAGCGCCCTCTAGGGGACGCAGCGCGAATTCCCATTCGTTCCCAAACTCATTTTACATGCATATGCTCACAGAGGTGCTGATCAAGGTCTATTGGCTGATATGTTTATAAGGGTCTGCTAATTGTCACACATTTAGAATCTGTTTATATGTTGTAAAATGTAATTATTTCATGTACATACTTTGAAACCATTTCAAGTGTAACATTTTAAATTGAGGGTATGCTTTGACTTCACTTTCCCGCCGGAACACGCCCCCTCAGCCGGACTGAGTGTCAAAAGAGCTGCTGCATGACTGGATTTAACAGGGGAAACTGCGAAAACGCGAGTAAAACAAACGATTATCAGTTTAAATTCAAGGTTGTTGGACTCGATAGTGTTCCTTACAACTTACCAAAGATCCACTGATCCATGGATATTGACATGCAGCCAGGAATCGTGTTTTCCTGACATTTATATGAGCCTGATTTCGACGCCGGGGAAATACATAAAGCAAATTTGCCTGTGAACGCTTTATATAAATACAATATAGGTAGGTATAAATCCATGTGATCACTTACATCGATGTTATAGCCTATATATCGTCCAGCCCTAAAACTTTTTCGGAGTGTCTATTTACACCAAGTGCAAATAGCATGCCTTGTTGGCAAGTGCTATTCTCACTAGCTCTGCCTATCAATGCTTGGTTGGGCCAAACAAGATGAAAAAAAGTCGCACATATTTCAGTCTTCAGTTCGAAGTCGCCTTTTGCTGAGCTCGCTCTTCTCCCTTTTCCTATCACAAATCACATCGGAAAGGCATTTACTTTCAATAAAAATGAAGAAAATGTTCTAAAAGTGGAAATAAAGTGCCTAACGAAATGTTTAATAATAATAAAAGTATTTATTGGGTAGGGTTAGGGGTAGGTGTAGGGAGGGCTTTTATTGTCCCATTAAGGCGGCATCCATTTAATAATTTTAATAAATATAATCATTTACACTCTGTTATTATTGCATCCTGTTAATGCACAACAATACTGAGGTGCAAATAGTATCTGTCAAAATAAAGTATAAATAGCATCTAATTACTATTTACACATATTGCAAAGAACTGCTACTTTTACATGGTGTAAATAGAATGTCACTATTTTCACTTAGTAAATAGCATTTACAGCTATTTACACAGTGTAAATATCATCTGTCGCTAAGAAAATGTTATTTTCACTTAGTGCAAATAGCCGCTGCCAAACTTTTTTTGTCAATGTTTAAAAACATCTAATCATGCAGAATATAAGATGGTAAATATTAAATGAGTTGTCAATACAATATATAACAATACAATATGTAATGCATGATTTTACCCCAAAATTCAACATATTGACACAAAATTATAAAATTATAACTAATTATAACTGCAAACCCACGTGTCCAGTTGTTTTTTGTTTCTATTACAGCGATTGCTTCTCTTTTCTGTAGCTTTCGGCAGTTTGTAAAAATATACCTCAGATTTCTTGTCAAATCTATTTTTACAGTCAATTTCAAAGCTCTTTTCTGTTTTAGATGTGTTTTGAGTGTTTTTCGTGGCATTCATGCTGAAAACCAATTCTGCCTGTCTTTCTGCCACTCAGTGGGCGTAATCACAGTCACTCCAGCCCACAGTGACGTCACATGCATACCCTCTATATCTAAATAATTCATAGAGCACAGATGTAAATAAGATATTGATACTGAAAGATTTGATCTACTCACCCTTGACAGTAACACTGATGCTCCTCTGAATGGTGTGTGAGCTGCTGCTCATGTTCAGATAATAAACTTAATTGTCTGTGGTTTTGGAGTCACTGATGGTGAGAGATCCGGTTTTTTCATTTAGCTGCAGTCTGTCTTTGAATCTCTTATCACTGGTGTCATATAATGACAGCTGATTGGTCAATTTTATGATTTCAGCAATGATATGGTCTTCAAACTTCCACAATATCAGATCATATATCTGTATATCAATAACACCAGTGCGTAGAGTGACAGATTCTCCCTCCTTCACAGATACTGTCTTCATTTCATCTGTCAACAAACACATATGAAGAACATCTGATTACACATATAAATAATTCTTTGAATAATTGTTTCGCATCTGGGTATGACTGGCGTTAAAAGTAGTTAATGCCCCAGATATGACTGTTTTTTTAATAAAATAAATCATTTGTTTATATTTTATTTTGTGACTTATATTTTATTCAGTGATTTGATGTACAGCATATATACACATCACTTCTATCCCTACTGCACCTTTAGATTAGAGCAGCTGATATTGTGTTTCTCGTTTACAGACAGACAGCAGAAGTGAGAGGAGGTGATGGGGAGGAAAGTAAAGCACAGGCAGCTCTCTGGAAAAAGTAAACTGCTGTGACTGTTTATTTTCAGTCAAGGAGGTGAACATAGAATTAGATGTGCATAACATAAAGTAAAACCAGAGCTTGTTATAGCTCATTCCAACCTCTTGCAAATGCTGACTTGCATGTAAGAGTTTGTGTTTTCCTTCAGGCAGTTCTTTTATTTTGTCAATTTCAAATAATAATAAAAAAAAATGTCCATGAATGTCCCCACATGACATTTTACAGGTAGGCCTATTAGTATAAAATGCAGGTAAATATTTTTATGTTCACGTATGGACATATGGTTACATAGGCTTATTGTTCAGGTCTTAAAAACATTAAATTTGACATTAAAAACAATGCAGCAATACTGAATATTGACACTGAATAGCCTACCTGAAACTGAAAACACATGACATGTTTGGTACTTTTTTTGTGTGTTTTTATGAGGTGCATTGTTCTTCAACCAGGGAGCACGTCACAGTTCAAATAGACTATAGCTTAAGCCACATTACAATATTAGAACGGTAGTCTGACTGGAAACATTTGAACATAAAAAAGAATAAACCTATTAATTAAGCACAAGATAAACTAAAGGAAATATGTTTCAGCAAATTATTAAATAAATTATGCATGCTTTCCCGTACATTAAACATTTGGTCTAATTCAATGTAAATTTAAGTTTATTTGAGCAATTGTTTACTAGAGTCATCACAGTAAACATTAACAGAACAGCTAAGCTACTCACCAACAGCAATATAGTATTTTCTGTGTAAAATCATACTGATGGTGTTGATCTCCAGTTTATAATCTCCAGACTTATCTCTTTGGATGTTACTGATGGTGAGTTCTCCAGTTTGATTATTCAGATCAATGTTCCTCCATCTCGAGTCAACAGCGCTGTTTAAGTCTTGATCTCCAAACTTCCACTGTATCTGATCATCTCTCTGTATTGGAGTAACACCAGTGTGTAGAGTGACAGTATCTCCCTCAGTCACTGACACTGACTTCACTCCATCTGAATCAACAAAAAACACATCTGGAGAACAAACAGAAATGGTTTAATCTAATGCTGCAAGTCATTTTCATCCAATACTTTTTTAAATGTACATGTACTATGGGGCAAAAGTGCCTGGGACCCTGAATATTTGTGACTTAAAATCTAAGTTTAATGTGAAAATAAGCAGAAAGATTTTGAAAGGTTTTAAACAAAGAAAAAATATGATTTAACAAGATATATTTTAGATTGTGGACTATTTTGTGTGTAATCAAATGTATGTAAAAGAGTGACACTGATCATGTGACTCTGTACAGACCTTTTTTGTCATCTGAACCCTTTGACCGAAAATATTTTCTTGAAGTACCCCTGAGATTTTAAGTTAATATTTCAATAAATTAACAACCCATTTGCACGTTCATGGTTCTCTGTTAAAGGTCATATGGTGTGCAGGTAAACAAATAAAATATTTGATTTAGTAAGTGTTTTATTTGAAGTTTTTTTGTTTTTATTTTTAAATTATTTATTTTAATTTAATATTATTATGATTTAATATATTAGGTTTCATCGACTCACAAACCCCCTGCAGTTCCCTCACAAACCCCTAGGTTTTCGTGACCTTCAGTTTGGTTTCAGATGTTCTTTCTTCACTCAAGATGCTCTTTGGAACATCTCAAATCATGCTCAGATCATCAGGTTTTGTGTCACTTTTAAGATTGACACTGAATCTGTATTTCAAGACCTGTTTCTCCTCTATACCTACTCTTTTGATAAAAAAAAACAGGGTATCTGGAAATAAAGGAGCTCAGAATCAGTCATTTCAGCCAATAAAAAAAGGTAACGTAACATGACATAGGACTTCATTTGTGATAACAGGATTTATTTCCTCATGGTTTAAAGAATACAAAATATAAAAGAACAAATGCAAAGCGGAGAACAAATAAACTTAGTAGAAATATTTAACGAAACCTTTCTGTTTCAATTACAATGATACTAATGAAATATTTACATAAAATTACAGCAATTAAATTAAATGATTGAACTTCCTTATAGTAATCACTAAAAACATTAAAATACAAAAAAATCTCAAAATAGTGAGCATTTTACCAGTGCTGTAAAAAGTTTCAAGTACAATAGTACAAAAGTTAAAAATAATAAATAAATAAATAAAATAAAAAAAAATCTCAGAACATTCTGTCAAGTCTCTGATCCCAAAGACCCTTATTTTGAAGTTCAGTTTGGTTCTGTTGTATCATTTTTACATTTTCCTGTGATTATGCTGCCTTCACTTGCTATCGAAATTGTCGTATATACTAGTTTCCTAGTTAAAAAATTGGACGTGAACGTCCTTCAAGTCAAAATCTGAATGCGATGAGCTCGTATGCTGCCTTCACGTACTATCGAAAATTTGATAATTTCTAGTTCTAAAGTCGAGATTACGTGCTCAACGCATTCAAATTTCGAAATGGGAGGGCGTTCATGTGCGATTCTTACCTAGGAAACACGTATTTACGATTTTAGTTCCTGTATTGTTGGTTTTCCATATTTACTCATTACTTTCACCTGTCTAGTATCAGCTCTTGCTATTGTTATTATTATTAACTACTACTAACTGTTGAGTAACACCATTTCAACGCCAATTTTTACTCCCATTTGGCTCTTTGAACCCATAGACCGTAAAAAAGATGGACGACGCCCCTTTACTATCTTCTATTGTAGAAGTGAAGCCGTCAATGTCCGAATATGGCGCTGACATCGCACGCTGATTTGGGACCTGCGTCTGCGCAGTAGTGACCTCAGGACCTGCGTCTGCGCAGTAGTGACCTCAGGACCTGCGTCTGCGCAGTAGAGAGCAGGAAGTAGAGCCGCGATATCAAAACCCCGCCCACACTCCCGCTGTATCTGTTAGTACAATTTACTGCAGAACAACTCATTATGTCAGTGTGAAATAAACAGTTATGGAAATGTAGAAATTAAAGCTAAAGCTCCAATCTCCTCCCGAAAATCCAGAAAAAAGTCTGTTGGTGCCTCAGGGACAACTTCACTCAGAGAAGCTGTCACTCACAGCTTCAATTTTATAGCATTAAATAACTTACTAAAACCAAATTTATTTTAAAAAACAAACACTTGAACTTACATCAGTGTGATAAAAACTGCCTAAAATGACAGAAACCATCTTTGGAAAAAAATTATTTGAAGTGTAAGTTGATTGTTTAGTTTGTCTCACGTCCCATTAGAATACATGGAGGGGGCGGGGTTTATGAGCTATACTGGGACCAACCACCTGAGGGTGATCGAGACGCGGCCCGCATGTTTGAACCCTGGCTAACATGCTAATAGTGTCCCACAGATGGCGTCACGAGCTTGTGCAGTGCTGTCAGAAGCAATCCGTGCATGAAATAAATATATTAGAAAACGTACGATTTTGTAGTTTATTTAGTAAACGTTTAAGGCTACTTCGTGATTTCAATAATCATAACCATTTATGAACTTAAATAGATAAACAGTTATTCATAAAGGATTATTTTGTATTATTGTGATTATTTCAACATCTTCACAGACAGGTCATTCACATAATGATCACACTGAGTTACTCACCGCGGACAGTGACATTGAATATGTATTTGTTCACATTCGTGCTGCTCTTGATCTGTAGTTCATAAACTCTAGAGTCTGTGGTTCTGATGTTTGTGATGGTCAGAAATCCAGTTTGATCATCCAGCTTCAGTCTGTCTCTGAATCTTACTTCTTCATTCCCAGGTACTGAGACTGTTTTGGCTTCTCTATCAATCTGTGCTATGATATTGTTTTCCCCTTGAATCTCCCACTGCAGCTCTTCAAATCCCTTTGTTTCAGTAAGATCAGTGTGTAGAGTGACAGAATCTCCCACCATCACTGACACTGACTTCACTTCACCAGCACCAAACACACCTGATGAACAAACAGAAACAGTTTCCAAAGCTTGTAATGCTGTCAGATTTCAATATACATGCACTTTTAAAACTACACATTATACATATGTATTTAACTGTAACACTATGACAGATGTTCAGTCCATTTACTAAACAATATATACAAAATATACAGTTTGAAAAAGAAAGATTCATTTCCTGACATAAATCCTGACACTATTTTAAAGTGTAGCAAATGCTACTGTGAATTACAGATCTGTTGCATTTTTGTCTTTTTCTATTAAACCTGTCATGACTTGTAAACTGTAAAAAGTGAGTTTCTGTATCAGGAAGATCACACGCAAACACAAGCACACACAAATAAACAAACCTGAGATATATTTATATGAATAGTACAGCCTAAAAAAACATTTTTTTCCCCATGTTAATTTCACACAATACAATTACGTGGCCTTGTTTCATTAGTATAGTTTACAAAATTTTTGATAATTTTACACACTGCAAAACACAGCTATACAGCATAGATCAAAATAATGTGGGCAAATAGTTGACGAAACACATTCAGACTCAAAACACAGAGCTGAACAAACACACCCCTCTTTACACACACAGCTCTCCCAGAACTGAAAACGAATAGACAAGCCAGTAAAAATGCTTTATGTTTCTTGAAATAATAATTTCTGAACATTTAGGTTCTTCCCCTCAGTCTTTCTTCACCTGTTTCTCATGGTTTCATAAAAGTGAATTATGTGAATTTCATGGAATAACATAGTTCTAATAGCGTTTTTTTTTAACGCAATGTTACAATGTGCCCCACCTGTGCAACTGAGATTTAAACCTGTCTAGTGTCTTCTGCTAGTTAGCTAAGCATTAAAAAACTATCCAAACCATTAAAATCATAGCAGATTTGTCTCGTTTTCACGCTAAAGACTGAGATGAAAAATAAACTTCAGTAAGAAACTCAAATAGTATTTTTTTCTGGCCCAATTCAACCAGATTTTACCTCAATCCACATAAAGCAAAGAATGACCATCATGTGATGGCCTAGATCTGCATTACAGTCAGTTAATAGAGTGGTGCAGGTATGACATCACTTTGTAGGCCAAAACGTGGAAGCGAGTTAGCATTTTAGCACTTCCGGTTCCCTCGTACTGAAGTCAATGGGTTTTTTGAATGGGATTTTGTTTAAATGGCTGAAATAAAGTCTGTGGTGAACACAAGCTCAAGACACTTTCACGTTTTATTCTACGACATAAAATACATCAGTATTACCCCACTTGTTATTTTTTTGAAGCTGTTACGTGTCTTGAAAAAGGCGGTTGCTAACAAGTGGCTAAATGGACTACAGAAGCTGTCGAGGAGATTAAACGTCCTCACGCCGAAAAGGTAAACTCAGTCCGCTTTTACAGCCTCATTATGCTCGAAATTGTGCTGTTATAAACTAGTCCAACTCAAACATTCTTGGAAAATGTTTTGAGATAAAAACTTAAAGATTTGTTGGAAGCTTAGTGATGGTGACGTTGAAATCGCGGGACCGTGGTGTAGTCCATGTATAGCCTTTAGCTTTTTACTTCTGGCGACTACATTTAGGCTTCAAAATTCATAAAAGTTGTGTTCATCTGTGATAATTATCTTGATGGACAAAACGTGCAAGTATTATAAACTTTTGTTGCTCACAGAGCTTGTTTTTAGCGATAATCCAAAAGCCTATTGGGTTTTTCTCAAGGGAACCAGTGTGATGCTAACTGCCGGTTGGCCTACAAAGTGGTCATACCTGCACCACTCCATAACCTATAACCGGCCTTAAACTGGGCCAGAAAACATTTAATAGTGGTACTGGAATTATTTACAGATACAGCACAGACTGGAGTGATTTGCAACACCACTGAGAAATCGACTAGTGAAATCTTCAGGTAGCAGTAGAATTCTAAAAAAATAAAGAAATTACGAAAAAAAAAAACTGGTTTGAGTTAGGAAAGTGAAACTCCAGAACTGGCTCATAAATGGAATTGCAATTATGTAACGTATAGCTAGTGACACAAAGATAAAAACAAGATTGCACAGTGTACAGTCTACACTCGTGACTAGACACTATTTTGTTATTTTAACTTGTCTATTCTTTCTGTTATTGGTTTCACCTTACTGCTTTGATTCAAATGTTTCTTATAGAGGGTATGCATGTGACGTCACCAACGGCCGTAGTCGCTGTGGTTACGCCTGCTGAGTGGCAAAAAGACTGAGCAGCAATGGTTTACAGCGTGAATGCCGCAAAAAACACACAAAACACATCTAAAACGGGAAAGAGCTTTGATTAGATTTGTTAGATTGACTGACTGCCGAAAGCTACAGAAATGAGAAGCAAATGGATCGCTGCTTTTTGGAGTTTTCAGATTTTAAACCGTTTAAAATGTCTAGAGATAGAGTAGACTTAACTCATTCTGCGGCACTGTTGCTCTCACTGATGGTCCGAAAGGTGCGTAATTGTTAGGCTATGCTTTAACTTTTTAACTGATTTCTAGCGTATTTACTTGAACTTCTCAGGTAATATATATGGTTTGACCCATTTAGAGACGGCCAAAACCAGAATTTAAAATGTACTGAATAAAGCTCTCTCTACGAACTTGACGTGTAATGTCGCGCTGACTGACATGTATGCTCATGAATCAGTGTCACGCACATGCTCAGAGCAATATTGTAAGTTTCTGCATAATAGGCTATATTTTTAACAAGCAGAATACAGCATTACGATACACAGTCTCACTTTTAGCTGTCTTTAACTAGTATTTCGAAGGACAAAACTTGAACTATTGGCTTTACATCATCAAGTCAGTTGTCACTTTACTTTTGCACAAGGCCCTGTGCGGTTGCCTGGCACAGCCCTTGCGACGGTTCTGACTGTTTGTTTTATTCATGCTTTCGCAATTTCCCGAAAAATTTTGCCACTCAGTCCTGGCTGAGGGGGCGTGTTCTGGCGGGAAAGTGACGTCAATGCATACCCTCTATAGACCTTATGTAGCCCCGCCCATTTTCAGCGCTGCGCTCATTGTGTAATTACTATTCGACAGCAATGCCATAGAAATGAACAGATCTACCGCAAAACGGAAGTTCTAGACATGGCTTCGCAACACAAAAGTTCATTCGAAAGTAAAATAAACCCTGAGGTAAACATAGGCCTAAGTTGACTATACTTTGACATTTTGTTCCACAACGTAAATTACTCGCATCCATACCGAAAATGTGAATTTTGAAGCTTATTTTTATTTTAGAAAACGTATATTAACAAAACATCAAGTATCGTCAAGTAATGTTTACCACAGGCTTTATTTTAGGGTGTGTTCACACTTGTAGTTCGATTCGTTTGGTTCACTATGACGAGAAAAAAAGGATATACGTGAGCATTCTGTCCTTTTTAGGGTCTTGTCTTCCTGTTTTTGGTTCGTTTACATGTCTTTGGTCTGTGTTGTGTTCATATTTCATTCGAACCACACCAGAGTTCGTTTGGAAGCGGAGCGAGACCGCTGAAAAAATGGGTCTCTGTCCGCTTCCAAACGAACTCTGGTGCAGTTCGAATGAAATATGAACACAAAATCTTCTTAAAATATGTTGTAGACGTATGGTGTGTGTAATTTACCTTGTTTGGTGCGCACCAGGGTTCAGATGGCAGCGTTCACACTTATTCAAATGAACCGCACTAACAGAGCAATCGCACCAAACATGGCAAGTGTGAACACACCCTTACTCATAAATTGAAAAATTCCATAATAAAACCCCGTAGGAAAATCTCAAAGGAACCTGTGGCGAATTAGACTTCCGGGTTCTGACGTCATCCCTGCACCACTCTACTAGCTGAGCCTTGAATTAAAATAAGAGGCATTATGTCAAAAAGTCATTTAAATAAATACGAATCTGGTGTTTTAAACTTTTTAGATTTTATTTCCTTAAATAATACTTTCAAGATAAATTGGTTTAAACAGTAGGCTACTTAACCCTGTTTCATTTTGTAGTATTCTTCCTTATCTTGTTTTCTCTAATGTGGGAGGTCTCCCTTTCTTAAATACAGCATCACGAAATTGGCCGTTAAATGGTAACATTTTCATAAACAAGTGCTTTTGGCCTGGCACCTAATTTATAAACATAATTTTAGTCCTCACCGTTATTTTATTCGGAATAATTGTGATATTCTTTATAAAAATAAATCTTTGTTTTTCCCAGATTGGGTCAATAATAACATTATTTTGGTTTCTCAATTAATCAATGCTGATGGACACTTTTATTCCTATTCAGAGTTTTTAAACAAGTATAACCTGTCACTCCACAAGAGTTTATTTTAATGGACTCCATTCCTTATGGAGCCATAACTCTTCTCAAAGACAGTAGTTTGTCAGTAGCTCATCATTTTGTATACTATGATTGGGAATATTTGTTTTTATCCAACTCTTCTGCTCGAAACAGGAGAATTAGACAGCTATTACAGAATGAGATGTCCTACTGGAATGGCCAGTTTGTCAGCATTTCATGGAAGAAAGTGTGGGCTTTGTCATCTAAATGTTTAATAACCAATAAGGTAAAGGATGTTTCTTACAAATTACTTCATCTTTTTTTATCCTGTGAAGCTCTATTTCACAAAGATGTTTCTAGATATTGACTCATTTTTGTTGCTTTTGTGGTGCTGATGTCGAATCTGTTTCTCATCTCTACTGGGAATGCACACATACAAGTTTGTTCTGGGAGGATCTTTGTATGCACATTTTCATCACAGAGTTTGTCTTTGTTATACAAAGATGTTTTATTTGCTTGTTACAACTTTGATAACGGATTTTTTTTGATAAACATTTATTTTTCTAGTAAATTTTGTCTTACACAAATGTAAATTTCATAAATTTGTAAGGAACTTGATACCTAGACACTCTCCTTACATCCAGCAACTTCAAAGCCCTTGAAACTGTCTCACTATGTAATTGTTATGATAATTCTCAATTGTACCTACCCCTGGCATTGGTTTTGTATGTTCTTGCAATTATACAATAATAAAAAAATTTAAAAAACTTGAATAAAAATCTTTAAAATGAAAGGTTTAGTCGAGGTGAGGTCGGGTGTCATAATTATTCTGAAGAAATAAAACTGATTACCACAATGATACAAACCCAACCCACACCTACTGTTACAACAGCAATAAAATGCTCTCTCATTTTACGAGTTTGATGGTGGTGGTACGTGTTTTCTATTTCCGGTTTAGACCTAGTTACGCATCATCCTTAATTAAAAACAACAACAACAAAAAAACGTTAAAATGTTATTCATATTGACAAGCAATACAATTCACCAACATCTTAAAGATGAGTTAATAATGTGATTTATTTTTGTAGTTTGTTCTCTCGCACCCTGACAACAATTAACTCACAAAACCTGAATATACCAAAATAGAGAATGATTTTTCTGTATATTTCTTTTCTGTTCTATTTCGCTGTAAGCAGTAACACTGTTTGTGTCGTCAGTTTTCACGTAAAATAGTGAAAGAATATTGCAGCCCGTCAGCACCCTATAGTTTTCACTATCGAACACACACACGTGCACAAAACATACACTTATAATGATGCTCCCATCCTGTCATTATTAACAGTGTGATTTATCACAACGTCTATTTGTAGAAAGGTGACAGTCGTTAAGAATGGTAAGAAACTGGTTTCTTACACACACACACACACACACACAAAAAACAGCATTAAGTTGACAGCATGCGCCTTCTGAAAACCGGAAGTGTCGAATTAATATGAACGTGACTCACCGTGGACAAGTAATACAGCCCCAATAAGGAGAGAACGGTTCCTCATCTTGATGTCAATTCTGACCGCATACAAATGAATGACAGCAGTGATCCAGGATACTGATGATGGACTCGAGTCGAGCAGACAAAGTCACGTGATTTCTGCGAAGGTGTGGTGTGTTACGTCTCATACTAGAGTCCCAAAGTGAACCTAGAGTTGGTCAAATATTTACCAACTTATACCATTTACCAAAAAATAATCTTCTGTGTAATCTGGTCAGTATCATAGTCTAATAACTGGACCTGTCAACAGAATCAAGACAAGATCAACAACACAGTGCTGTTATAATGTTTTCCCTTCATACACACATAATGTTAAAAAGAATAGTATGAAGATTTTTAGTATTTTTCATATCAGTAAGAAGAAAATGTTTTTTACTACAGTATAATGATCTAGAATTGTGTGTTTTCTCTTAAATAACTAAATGTAACTGTTTTTAGAGGTTAAATGTTTGAAAATGATTAACAGTTAAAAACATTTGTTAGAAATTTAGAAAAGTAATCAAATGTAGTCAGTTTCATTAATAAAGTAACTGGAATAGTTACACTACTTGCATTTTATATGTATTATGCACCTATAGGCGGGTGCACAATGTGCGTACACTCTGCTTATTACACACACAGGGATGCGCTGCAGCACACAAACATTTTAAAATATATAAAAAAAGGATTCCCCACTGGAGAAGCGTTCAGTCTTTCCACTCGCAAATTCCACCATGTAAATAGCGAATCTGCCATGGTGCAAGCGCAACTGGCTTTTAAAGGGAATGGGAGATGAGACTCTGATTGGTTTATTTTGCACGTTACGCCCCCAAAACACACCCATGACTCATTGAGAGACTAGGGACAACCCTTTTGGACCATGCGCCTGTGACAATGCATTGGGAAAAGGAGCTGGAATCCGTTTCAACAGCCTTGAACACAAAGCTCTGGGATGCTGATCTCCTGGAGCACCAAAGGGTCCTAAAATCTGGAACACTTAGATGAGGCCCTGAAGTAGGTGCAGAAGGTCCTTAATCTGGAACACGCAGACGAAGGAACCTTGAAGTGAAGTAATGGGCCGCAGGCTCAGAACGTGGTCGTATCTGTTAACGTCTCTCCCCTTACAGGACTCTCTATCTGTTATGTCTCACCCGATGGGAGACTCAGAACGTGGTTGATCTGTTACAGTCTCACCCTTGCAGGCCGGGACTCATAGTCTCAGCCTCAGATGTCACGCTCACGGATGGGACACTTCCGAAGTTTCAAAGTCGTCATCTGATTGGTTGAATTCTACAGGATGTCCGCAAGACGTGTGTGTTGCATTCTTCGGTCCTCCTGGAAACAAATGCCCTGACGCCAAACTCCCTCGTGGAAGAAGAACACCGTCGTGTTTACAACTGTGACAATGAGCGCTTACCATGATCAACTAAACGCTGGATTTTCAAAAGTATGTGAAGTTCGCGGCTCCATTGTTGCAGTAAACTTGCACAACATTATTGAATAAATAATTTATAGATGCACTGTTATTGCAGGGACATCGACTTTACATTTTCACGCCCCTATACATGACGCGGCGCAAAACAAACAGTGATTGGTTGCTTTACATGTCAGTCAGATGGCCTCTGGGCGGTCCTCGACCAATGAAAGCTGCGATGGAGTCCAGACCTTCTGCCGTCAGTCTGAAGGTCTGGCTACGCGAGACTACGGGACTCAGAACAAGAAGTGTCTGTTTGAAAGGGATACCTTTATCCCTTTCCGATGAGGAGGAAATTGCAATTTGGTGCTTATCATTCCAATGCTGTGATTGGCTGCTGGGATCAGAGGGGACACACACAGTGTGGCCCACCCTTCTTTCCCCTGTGGAACTCATTTGCATAAGGCACACAGTTAGAAGTCTTTAAAGTGTCTTTAAAGTTTACCAATGCATTTCTCACTTTCCAAACCACCACCAGAATATCCTTGGCAATATTATAAACAAACAGAGTCCAAACAAGATGGAAAAAGATTGCACTATCATGGATTTGGATGGATCATTGTGATCTCCCTTTGTTTCAGCCCCAGCATCCAGAGGTCCTGAAGAATTTTTATGAAAGTCACAGACCAAAAGTTAGTCTCTAGATGCACAAATTGTAGGTTAAATACACAAGAACATTGAGTATTCATGTGTGCTGAGACAGAAACTGTCTACAGGATGTGGTCTACTGAACCTTTTTTTTTTTTTTTTTTGCCTGGAGAAGACTTAACAACAAGAGATTTTTATTGTTGTTATTATTATTGTAAAATGAGAAGTGAAATAAAAACACAAACACAGAATTAATGTGCACACAATTGTGTGTACAATAATGTGACTTGAATCAAGTCAGTTCGTTACTGTACTAAATTCAGTGTCTTTTGTGAGGTTTGGTAATGAAGGAAATGTTTGTTGTTCACTAAGGTCTGTAACCGCAGTGATCAAGATGCTGAAAATGAACCACAAGAACCAAGACAAACTCATCTGCAGAAAATACATCTGATTTCCATTTAAGATACCTTACATTCAATGGCTACAGAATTGTTACCTTAAAACTATTCTAAACATGATTATGGGTCTGCTGTTTGGACTATTAGAATCGAATGTGGACAAAATGTGAAACAAGAAGCAAAATAAAGAACCGAAAAAAGGACAACACAGATGCAATCACAGATGTGTTTAGTGTGTATAAAGGGCTTCTTTCCCTGCTAACATGAATATGACTTCCAATCAAAATAGCTTTACTGTGAAATTCATGGAATAACAATTTTGTTTCCACTGAATGCATTATAGCAGCTCAGTTTCTGTATCAAAGTGAAACCTGCTGCAGTGTGAGTTCAATTCAGGTCATTTTAGAGGAAGAGTGAACCAAATGAATGTGGTTTCTGTTGGGTGGACAAACGTCTTGCTCCTGTTTGTGGTAAATGGGAAAGGCATTATTTTCCATTAAGTCAGATTTCCACTCTACACAACTATTGAAAGTAGACTGGACCATACAAGTGCTGCAACAGAAAAATGACACATGCAGCACCTCTACGAGTATGAGAGCTGTGTGTCAGAAGGCAAGGGTCTTAACCCTTTCATGCATAGAGGTCACTACAGTGGACAGCTATTCAAAAAGCATTTTCTTGCATATGCAAGGGTTTTGATGGCATAGTTGCACATCAACCTCTAGAGTGGACCCTTGTGCATCATCCTATACATGGCAAGTCGTTGTTTGTTGATTCCCCCCCCCCCCCCCCCCCCAAACCAAGATGGCCAATGGCCGGTCAGAAATTCCAAGTTGCTCCGGAATATCCATCCGTTCCTTCGGAATATCCATCCGTTCCTTCTATCCTAGGAGACTCTTGCAGGTAAAAAAAAAATGGTTAGATCAAAAAGAAATCTGATTACATAATGCACAGTACTTGTAATGCATTACTTTAATCGTAACATCAAAAAGTAATCTGATTATGCAATGCACGGTACTTGTAATGCATTACTTTACTCGTTAGATCAAAAAATGTTGTAGCATCAAGCAATATCTAATGAGTCATATCACAGTTACGTTTTTCAAGTATTGATTTTAGATTACTCGTTAGATCAAAAAGTAATCTGATTACATAATGCACGGTACTTTTAATGCATTACTTTACTCGTTAGATCAAAAAGTAATCTGATTACATAATGCACGTTGCTTGTTATGCATTACTTTATTTGTTAGATCAAAAAGTAATCTGATTACATAATGCACGGTACTTGTAATGCATTACTTTACTCGTTAGATCAAAAAGAAATCTGATTACATAATGCACGGTACTTGTAATGCATTACTTTACTCGTTAGATCAAAAAGTAATCTGATTACATAATGCACATTGCTTGTAATGCATTACTTTATTGTTAGATCAAAAAGTAATCTGATTACATAATGCACGGTACTTGTAATGCATTACTTTACTCGTTAGATCAAAAAGAAATCTGATTACATAATGCACGGTACTTGTAATGCATTATTTTACTCGTTAGATCAAAAAGAAATCTGATTACATAATGCACGGTACTTGTAATGCATTACTTTACTCGTTAGATCAAAAAGAAATCTGATTACATAATGCAGGGTACTTGTAATGCATTACTTTACTCGTTAGATCAAAAAGTAATCTGATTACATAATGCACGTTGCTTGTAATGCATTACTTTATTGTTAGATCAAAAAGAAATCTGATTACATAATGCACGGTACTTGTAATGCATTATTTTACTCGTTAGATCAAAAAGAAACCTGATTACATAATGCACAGTACTTGTAATGCATTACTTTACTCGTAACATCAAAAAGTAATCTGATTATGCAATGCACGGTACTTGTAATGCATTACTTTACTCGTTAGATCAAAAAGTAATCTGATTACATAATGCACGTTGCTTGTAATGCATTACTTTATTTGTTAGATCAAAAAGTAATCTGATTACATAATGCACGGTACTTGTAATGCATTACTTTGTTCGTAACATCAAAACGTAATCTGATTGTGTTATGCATGTTACTTGTAATGCGTTCCCCCCAACACTGCTCATTTCAGATGATATTGGAAAGACCCGATCGCTAGGCTTTCTGAGAGGAGAGCTATGGTAGAAATGTGTCCATCTTGAACATAATCAGAATTATCAGCTAATAAGGGTAAATCGACATACTCTGGTACACTGGAGGGAGCATCTGAGCTGGGTTTCCACAGTTGACAGGTTGTAGAGATCTCTGATGGAATCACGTCCTCATGTTCTGATATCAAAGATACGTAAAGTTCAACTTGTATGAAGTTCAGTTGCGTTTGCAATATTTCACATCTATATTTTTTTTAATATTTCATAGTTTTCACATGATTTTATACAATTTTATTGATTGGTTTGTTAAATACACACAATATTGGCATGTTATTATTGTATTATGTTTAATACAGTATATCTTCAGTTTAAACCATAAACGCATGCTGTCCACACTAGTGGACATCTGAAAATCTCTTTGAAAAATATGTGTTAAAAAAATACATTTCAAATCTTGTTTTTCATGCCCTAAGAGCAATAAAAACACATAGGAAAAAAAAAATCCTGACTGAGGTTATCATAATTCATGCATGAAAGGGTTAATGCAAACAGAAAGAGAACAGAAATCTAGTCTAAAATAAGTAAAGGCTGCAGTAAAGATCATTCTATTGAATATCTCGAGGAACACAGACTGATCGAAGACAACATTATAAAAAACGAGCAACCACATCAGTAGAGCTGAGCTGCTAAACTGAGCGCGTTCTTGTCCACACGAAACTGAGCGCGTGGTCGCGTATATTCGCGAAGGCGCACAGAGAAGAGTTTCTGTATTCGACTCTAAACCTCAAATTATCTACAGATGGTATTTCGGGGTATTCTACAGATAGTATTTAATGACACATCCAGTCAAAATCGGCTGCAGACTATAGCGATTTATCTCAAACGTTTGGAGAAAATGATCCACGCGTTTATTTTGTTCTGTTTGTGTTTTTTTCGCCTGGTTGGTAAGTACAGCCTATGACGTCACTGAAATCACACAGATGATGTTTAAATTTACATTAACTGAAAATGAAAGATAATTAGCATTTATTGGTCTAGGTTACTGTTAATTTCTATATTTAGGCAACTAATAGATTAAAGTTGTATAAATAAACAGTAGGCTATGTATTATAAACATACATGATTTAATAATGAACAGTATATTTATTAAATAACAGGAACCTAGATTAAATATACTGTAAATATTGATGTTTGTTGTTCATTCATGACACATAATGCAGTGTAATGTTAACAAGTTGTACGTTATTGTAAAGTGTTGCCATATTTTTTATATTTACATTATTTAATATTGTTCTTCAGCTGTGCTTGTTGCTGAGACAAATGGAGTGAAGACAGTGCCAGTGATGGCGGGGGATTCTGTCACTCTAGAAACTATTACTGACATACAGGGATATAACAAGATAGAGTGGAGGTCTGGAAACATTCGCATTGCTAGAATCAAGGAAGTGAATGGTATCTTCTCTACAAATTATAGTGATGACTGGAAATTCATAGACAGACTCCAGCTGGATAATCACACTGGATCTCTCACCATCACAAACATCAGGCATGAGCACAGTGGAGTTTATAAACAAAGCATCAAGGTCGGAAATAAGGAGCCAGTCACGATTTACAATGTTACTGTTTATGGTGAGTAGATTTCTATTCATATTCATGCTCCTAGTACTCATTTAACCATAATAATATTTCAGAATCAAACTAATATTCATCTTTTTTTTTAACTGCTTTAATGCCATTTGTGTCTCATCTATTATAAATGTTATATAGGAGTGAACATGATGACGGGATCAGCAATGCTGATTGTGCACTCTTTGCACTCACTGACTGACGAATCCCTGACAAAGCATCCCTCTTACTTACTGTCATTTTTTATTTTCTTGTGTTTTCCAGCTCCTCTGTCCATTCCTGTCATCTCTAGTTACTGTACACAAACTCCTTCATCAAAATGTTCACTGCTGTGTTCAGTGTTGAATGTGAGTCACGTGACTCTCTCCTGGTACAAAGGAAACAGTTTATTGTCCAGCATCAGTGTGTCTGATCTCAGCTTCAGTCTCTCTCTACCTCTGGAGGTGGAACATCAGGATAACAACACCTACAGCTGTGTGCTCAACAATCCCATCAGCAACCAGACCAGACACATCAGTAATCTCAATTGGTTGAGTTCAAGTAGGTCTGGAGTGATGGTAGAGTATTTTTTCAGTAGTGTTATTTACTTAGTGCTATTTACTTATTTATTGTCTTTCCTCAGGCTGCGACCTTTGTTTTGACACTACCGAAGCTGTGATCCGATTGGTCGTCACTGCTCTGATGGGCGTGGCTGCTGTGGTTGCCATTGTTGTCCTGGTTTATGACATCAAATCCAGAACAGGAGCGGAGAGAACAAACATCAACATCAGACACTGATGAAGCAGATATTGTAAACAAGAATGTTAAACTATCTTTTGGTTTTTAAGTACTTTTCTTTTTCTTAAATGCAAAGAAACTACGTAAAAGTTAAAGGGTTAGTTCACCCAAAAATTAGGGGCAACTACAATGGGGAGAAATAATATTGTTTTTTACTTTATAAATGAATAAAATGTATTATGTCACAATATGAGGTAAATCCAGCCCTGACTCACCCTCATGTCATTCCAAACCCGTAAGACTTTCGTTCATCTTCAGAACACAAATGAAGATGCTGTATTTTAATGAAATCTGAGAGCTTTCTGTCCCTCCGTTGACAGCTATGCAATTACCATTTTGACGCTTCAAAAAGTTCATAAAGAGATTATAAAACTAATCCATATTTTCTGAAGAGCCACGATCGCTTTTTGTGATGAACAGACTGAATTTAGGCTTTTATTCACATATAAACATTGATCAGTGAACATAAACAGAAGCTCAACCAAACCAGCTTGACCCGCGAGAACAAACCTCATTGGTTCTTGCGGAAGCTCAAACGTGCAGCGTAACACGAGAATGAACCTGATTGGCTCTAGCAGAAGCTCAAACGTGCAGCGTAACATGAGAATGAACCTCATTGGTCCTTGCGGAAGCTCAAACATGCAGCGTAACACGAGAATGAACCTGATTGGCTCTTGCAGAAGCTCAAACATGCTGCGTAACACGAGAATGAACCTCATTGGTCCTTGCTGAAGCTTTAACGTGCTGTGTAACATGAGAATGAACCTCATTGGTTCTTGAGGAAGCTCAAACGTGCTACGTAACACGAGAATGAACCTCATTGGTCCTTGCGGAAGCTCAAACATGCAGCGTAACACGAGAATGAACCTGACTGGCTCTTGCAGAAGCTCAAACGTGCTGCGTAACACAAGAATGAACCTGATTGGCTCTTGCGGAAGTTCAAACGTGCTGCGTAACACAAGAATGAACCTCATTGGTCCTTGCTGAAGCTTTAACGTGCTGTGTAACATGAGAATGAACCTCATTGGTTCTTGAGGAAGCTCAAACGTGCTACGTAACACGAGAATGAACCTCATTGGTTCTTGCGGAAGCTCAAATTGATTTCAAATGAAATTAACAATTGGATGTGCCAAAACTTTAAGTTAAACAAAGACAAAACTGAAGTCATTGCATTTGGAAACAAAGATGAAATTCTGAAGGTGAACGCATACCTTAAGGCTAGGGGTCTAAAAACAAAAAATCAAGTCAGGAATCTTGGTGTGATTTTAGAGTCGAACCTTAGTTTCAGTAGTCATGTCAAAGCAACAACTAAATTAGCATACTATCATCTCAAAAATATTGCAAGAATTAGATGTTTTGTTTCCAGTCAAGACTTTTTCATGGTTTTATCACCAGCAGGGTGGATTATTGTAATGGACTCCTCACTGGTCTTCCCAAAAAGACCATAAGACAGCTGCAGCTCATACAGAACACTGAACCAGAAAATATGAACATATCAGTCCTCAGGTCCTTGCACTGGTTTCCAGTTACATTTAAAATTGATTTTAAGTACTGTTACTTGTTTATAAATCACTCAATGGCCTAGGACCTCAATCCATTGCAGATATGCTCACTGAATATAAACCTAACAGATCAGTCAGATCATCAGGATCAAGTCTATTAGAAATACCAAGGGTTCACTCAAAGCAAGGAGAGTCTGCATTTTGCCATTATGCCACTTAGCTGGAACCAGAGAGATCAGATGTGCTCCAACAGTATTCAAATCCATACTCAAAACACATCTGTTTAGCTGAATGAGCACTGTGCTACATCCGACTGATTGCACTGTATCCTATACATCTATCCTCTTCTTTTTATAACAGTTTTAATACATATAAATCAATTTTAATCAGTCTTATTCTTTGCTTTTATTGTTTTATTATATTATTTTTTATGCATTTGTTGTGATTATTTTATGATTCCTTTTTTTAAATCCTTTTTATGTAAAGCATTTTGAAATACCATTGTGTATGAAATGTGCTATATTGAAGACCTTACATTTTAAAATAAAATAAAATTGAGTAGGGCCCATGATCCCCTAAACTAGGACCACATCTATCCCACTGGAATTATAAGCAACATGATGCATCAGCTTTTTTTCTGTTTAATCAGTAGGGGGCGCTCCATGAGCTTCATCTGCAAGACACGCACACAATCTGAGGTCTGAAGTCAAAAAAACATATGACTGAATGCAGTGTAGTTAAAAATACTAAATGTACTTTCATGTTTTTAAATGATATAAGACAATACAACAAAAAATAACAAAAAATGCACAACCCCCAAAGGTATCATATCAATATCATTTCATTCAACAAGAAAGAAGAGTGCAGAATGTCATGACAAAACGCTGAGACAGATAGTCTCAAACATCTACAGGATGTGGTCTATTTGGAACTCAGAGTGACAAAAAATATATGAAGTGAAAATAACACAAATAAAGAATTCATGTGTACACTTAGTTCTTCATTGTACTCTATTCAGTGTCTTTCACGAGGTTTGTAAATGATGGAGAGGTTTTGTTAATGCTGTTGTTTCTCTAGACATGGTCTGTAACCGCAGAGAAGAGAAGATGCTGAAAATAACCACAAGAACTGAGACCATCTGCAAACATTAGCTTTAGATCAGAGAGCAGATATCCGTTTAAGATTAGGCTATTGCATTTAATGAGTAGCCTACATAATCTTTAAATATCCCCTCAAAACAGCTGTTAAATAAATAAAAAAGTGTTATTCTTTTCATGCGAGAAACATTGTGTTTCCACAGAATGCTTTTGACACTCGCCGCTCAGTTTGAGTCAAAGTGAAACCTGCAGCGGTCTGAGTTTATTTAGTGTCAGAGTGGCCCAAATGAATGTGGTTTCTGTTGAGTGGACAAACGTCTCGCTCCTGTTTATTATTGTATGTGTGCCTGATGTGTAAATGGGCAAATGCAATATTTACAGTGATTCGTTGTAAAAAATAAATTAGTGAATCCATCAACACTTACATCTGATTCGTACCCTTTATGCATCCCTGAACAGCTCTTATTTCTCTATATCTCATGACATGTTGCCCAATACAGCAGTAGATCGAACCAAACGAGTGCTGCAACATTCTGGAGAGAAAAATAACAGCACCTCAGGAGAATGAGAGCTGTGTCAGTCGTCAAAGGTAAAAGCGTAGTAAACTCTGTGCTATAAATTAGTCATTAGCTATTGAAATAGCCTCTCTATGGAACAAGTGATAAACACAGGTTTCTGTTTTGCGGTGTTATTAAAAGATAAGGAGTAAAAAGATTTTCTCCCCCCTTGTCTCAAAAACCGCAAATTATCTACAGATAATGTGTTTAAACAATATTAAAGACGTGACACTGGCATTTTTAGGAAATCAACATGAGTTTTTCAGGCGTAAAGCAATTTGACGGATTTACCTCAAACGGTTGAAGAAAATGATTCACGCTGTTTTGTTCTGTTTATGTTGTTTTCTTCTGGATGGTGAGTTGTGATAGGCTACATGACCCACAAAGTCTTTGGAGCATTCAAAGGATTTAGATTTTTACAGATGTATGTAATCTAATCTTGTTCTTCAGGAGTGTTAAGTGTAGAGACTGATGAGATAAACGTCCCTAGATTTCCGTGTGGGCTCTATGTGGGTTTTGGAAGGGCTGTCACTTGGGCCCTGCATGGGTAACCAAAATGGGCCCCAAAGAAATGTGTCCATTGGCTCCCCATGGGACCCATGTATGTTAGCTCAAAGGAGCACTTGATAATTTGGGCCCATTTAGATGTTCATTACATGGGCTCACTATATGGAGTCCCAAATGTGTGCTCACAGCTGTTTAGCTGCGGTAGTTCGGCTGGCTTCGTTAAGTTTGTTAATTCTTGAGTCTGCCGTTACTGAATTCCAAAATCTTTCAAATTTATCCAATTATATAAAATCAAAAGTAAAACTTAATATAAAATATATCACCAAAAGTATTGGGACACGCCTCCAAATCATTGAATTCAGGTGTTCCAATCACTTCCATGGCCAAGGGTGTATAAAATCAAGCACCTAGGCATGCAGACCCTTCTACAAACATTTATGAAATAATGGGTCGCTAGCTACAGACCTCCAAACTTCATGTGGCCTTCAGATTAGCTCAAGAACAGTGTGTAGAGAGCTTAATGGAATGGGTTTCCATGGCCGAGCAGCTGCATCCAAGCCTTCACCATCACCAAGTGCAATGCAAAGCGTTGGATGCAGGATGGCACTTGACTGTAAAGCACGCCGCCACTGGACTCTAGAGCAGTGGAGACGTGTTCTCAGGAGTGACCAATCACGCTTCTCTGTCTGGCAATCCAATGGATGAGTCTGGGTTTGGCGGTTGCCAGGAGAACGGTATTCGGTCCGGTTCGGTCGAGGGGGGATTATGGTCTGGGGTTGTTTTTCAGGGGTTGGGCTTGGCCCCTTAGTTCCAGTAAAAGGAACTCTTAATGCTTCGGCATACCAAGACATTTTGGACAATTTCATGCTCCTAACTTTGTGGGAACAGTTTGGGGATGGCCCCTTCCTGTTCCAACATGACTGTGCACCAGTGCACAAAGCAAGGTCCATAAAGACATGGATGAGCGAGTTTGGTGTGGAGGAACTTGACTGGCCTGCACAGAGTCCTGACCTCAACCCGATAGAACACCTTTGGGATGAATTAGAGCGGAGACTGCAAGCCAGGCCTTCTCGTCCAACATCACTGCCTGACCTCACAAATGCGCTCCAAGAAGAATGGTCAAAAATGTCCATAAACACACTCCTAAACCTTGTGAAAAGCCTTCCCAGAAGAGTTGAAGCTGATATAGCTGCAAAGGGTGGGCCAACTCCATATTAAACCCTACAGATTAAGAATGGGATGTCATTAAAGTTCATGTGCATGTAAAGGCAGGCGTCCCAAAACTTTTGGCAATATAGTGTATATATCTTACCTTGATAGAGAGTTTATATCCCTTGACACGCAGGTGATAGTGCTCAAGTGGTGATTTTTCTCAAATGAGAAGGCGGGATTGGAGGAAAGGCACACATGCCAATCATTTTTGCTCGTGGGGAAGGAGATGCAACTGCTTTCCTTTTGAGCAATTTTTTTGGACAAATAAAAAGAAATGAGTCAAGGATAACCAATCAGAATCATTAAACCTGACGTGATGACGTAGCATCTCTTGACTCCTGGGGCCCTATCATACACCCGGCACAATGCGACGCCAGGCACGACGCAAGTGTTTTTTGCTAGTGTCAGCCAGACAAAGTTATCATTTTCACGTCCTGCGTCATGTAGTTTAAAAAGCAAATGCATTTGCGCCCATCTCTTCGCCCTGGGCGTGCTGGTCTGAAAACGAGGTGTGTTCAGGCGTATATTGTTGGCGCGTTGCTATTTTGAGGCAACTGAAAACGACTGCAAAAAACTAGACAAAAACCTGGTCTAAAGTCAATAGCGCAATATTTTTTGTGTTATTTCAAGTGCGTGTTAGTAATATGTGCCTATAGGCGGGTGCACAATGCGTATTACACACACAGGGACGTGCAGAAGCACACAAACATTTTTAAATATTAAAAATAAAAGGATTCCTCTCTGGAGAAGCGTTCAGTCTTTCCGCTCGCAAATTCCGCCATGTAAATAGCGAATCCGCCATGGTGCAAGCGCAACTGGCTTTTAAAGGGAATGGGAGATGAGACTCTGATTGGTTTATAGCACACACCCATGACTCATTAAGAGACTAGGGACAACCCTTTTAAACCATGTGCCTGGTGCGCCAACCGTTTTTTCCTTGTTAAACTAGCAAAAGTGGATTCGGACATGCCCTAAGTGCACCTGCGCCATGCGCTTCAGACCATGCGCTCAGATCGTTAAAATAGGGCCCCTGGTCTTCATTCATCATATCTTGGGTCTTTAACTGTAACATTAACTGTAAGTGATTTACAGTTAAAGACCCAAGGCCCAGATATGATGGTCGTCACTGCTCTGATGGGCGTGGCTTCTGCGGCTGCTGTTGTTCTTCTGATTAATGACATAGTCATGCACATGATATTGTTTAGCAATAATAAACAGTCTCTGTCTGGTTTCTTTCTCCATCTGCCTCAACATTTATTTTTTAAATATTTCTTGCATAATTTAGTTCAGTGTTATAGTCTGATGCCAGTCAGATCCCATTTAGGTTAATAAAAGGTATAAAAGAACAAATGAGCCACTCCTAAGACATGTTAACATCTTGCATAATCTTTCTTTATGCCTTGGCCAATTTCAGAGACTTGCAGTCCATCCACCCTGTTCACTCTGACACCATATAATAGTCTTAGTTTCATCCAGATTTAGCCATGGCTTTATTGTGTATTTGCACATAGATCCATATGAACATACTAATGGAACAGAAATTACACTTTGCACCTATAAGATCAGTCACAAATCCCAATGCAAATAATCTTAAAATTACACTAAAAAGAAAAACCCTTTCAGATTAACTCATGATATATGAGCTTTACAAACACCTGTGATACAGAAAACTATAAATGAGAAAGATTCAGATTTAAGACAAGAATTGGGAGTCACATTTTCTTTTGTATAACTGTAATTTTGTATAATCAGTCTGTCCACTATAGAGTGCAGAAAAGATCACGCAGTAAGATCATATAAAACAGCCGTATATCTGTACTCATGTGCACATGGGTCTCAAAGTAATAATCACTTTAAATTCAGCTCATATTTATAGGAGTTCAGATTCACATCTGACCGGGAAACAAAAAGTTCAGTAGTTCATCTGGCTTTCATAGACAACCTAGGAAGGTCTCATTCGTTTAAGGTTTGTTACAAGCTGTTCACACATTGGCAATAAAAAGTGATTAATACAAGAATATTCTTACATATAACCCTTACACTGATCAGTATGTCATGCAAAGCCGATGTTGTTACATTGTTACAGATTATGATTATGTACTGTTTGGGTTGATTCTCCTCATTATTCATCTTCATCCTGAGATTGATTCACTTTATCTTCACTGAAACCTGTTATAAAACACAGAAAGATTCACAGTAAAAACAATAAGTTAAAAAAAATAGTAATGAATTTTGATAATAATGGTGATGATAATATTAGCTATATGTTCGCCTGCACTACACTACACCATAATGTATTACACACTGTGGAGAATACACTCACCTAAAGGATTATTAGGAACACCATACTAATACTGTGTTTGACCCCCTTTCGCCTTCAGAACTGCCTTAATTCTACATGGCATTGATTCAACAAGGTGCTGAAAGCATTCTTTAGAAATGTTGGCCCATATTGATAGGATAGCATCTTGCAGTTGATGGAGATTTGTGGGATGCACATCCAGGGCACAAAGCTCCCGTTCCACCACATCCCAAAGATGCTCTATTGGGTTGAGATCTGGTGACTGTGGGGGCCATTTTAGTACAGTGAACTCATTGTCATGTTCAAGAAACCAATTTGAAATGATTCAAGCTTTGTGACATGGTGCATTATCCTGCTGGAAGTAGCCATCAGAGGATGGGTACATGGTGGTCATAAAGGGATGGACATGGTCAGAAACAATGCTCAGGTAGGCCGTGGCATTTAAACGATGCCCAATTGGCACTAAGGGGCCTAAAGTGTGCCAAGAAAACATCCCCCACACCATTACACCACCACCACCAGCCTGCACAGTGGTAACAAGGCATGATGGATCCATGTTCTCATTCTGTTTACGCCAAATTCTGACTCTACCATCTGAATGTCTCAACAGAAATCGAGACTCATCAGACCAGGCAACATTTTTCCAGTCTTCAACTGTCCAATTTTGGTGAGCTCGTGCAAATTGTAGCCTCTTTTTCCTATTTGTAGTGGAGATGAGTGGCACCCGGTGGGGTCTTCTGCTGTTGTAGCCCATCCGCCTCAAGGTTGTGCGTGTTGTGGCTTCACAAATGCTTTGCTGCATACCTCGGTTGTAACGAGTGGTTATTTCAGTCAAAGTTGCTCTTCTATCAGCTTGAATCAGTCGGCCCATTCTCCTCTGACCTCTAGCATCAACAAGGCATTTTCGCCCACAGGACTGCCGCATACTGGATGTTTTTCCCTTTTCACACCATTCTTTGTAAACTCTAGAAATGGTTGTGCGTGAAAATCCCAGTAACTGAGCAGATTGTGAAATACTCAGACCGGCCCGTCTGGCACCAACAACCATGCCACGCTCAAAATTGCTTAAATCACCTTTCTTTCCCATTCTGACATTCAGTTTGGAGTTCAGGAGATTGTCTTGACCAGGACCACACCCCTAAATGCATTGAAGCAACTGCCATGTGATTGGTTGATTAGATAATTGCATTAATGAGAAATTGAACAGGTGTTCCTAATAATCCTTTAGGTGAGTGTATGTGAAGACTTCAGATGCAAAAGCCTCTAAGTCCTTCTGATGTTTTTCTTTAAAATTAGCATTTTTGTCAGGCTCCTATGTATAGGTTTCTACCTAAGTACCGGTACTTCTGAATGGGCTGAGGCTGAGATTTAGTGGGTTTGAAGTGAAAGTATTTGATGAACGTATACTATGTGCGGAGAGCATTCACTCATTTTTGACCGAGGTGGCTTTTAGAGGCTTTCGCATTGGAAGTCTTCATGTTGTGATTTGTGAATGTTAATTTAAACTTAAATTTCTTCTTTGTTCTTATAGTCTTTTATTCCTGATATGATGCTAATTTATGGAGAGTGATATCAACACTGACAGTTAGATTCAATAGATATAAAAGGTCTTATTGACCACTAGCTCTGGAGTCAACATTAAACGATTACTGTTGTCCAGTGTCCAATTAATAGGGAAAATTACTAAATATTAGATGGCTAAAATATACAAGAGTCTTGTTCTTTGGTCAAAACAGCACCAGATCAGCTCTATTTACTATTTGTGTTAATGGATGTGTCTAAAGTAAAACAGCACAAGATCAGTTCTGTATTTAATATTTCTGTATTAATGGTGTTTCTTGATGTTGTTTGTATGTAATACTTACACCTTTGCGTTGGTTACTTATACTTCTTGCAGTAAAAAAACAGTTACAGCCCAAACCATCAGACCAACACTGACACCAGATATCCCTGATACAGCACCTGACCGACCTGAACCTGTAATGATAAAGACAGACATTAGTGTGTGTGTGTGTCTGATCTATAACACACACTATAAACATCAGCACTATATAACCTGAGAGAAGATCTGATACTGTAATGATAAAGACAGACATTAGTGTGTGTGTGTCTGATCTATAACACACACTATAAACATCAGCACTATATAACCTGAGAGAAGATCTGATACTGTAATGATAAAGACAGATGTTAGTGTGTGTGTGTGTGTCTGATCTATAACACACACTATAAACATCAGCACTATATAACCTGAGTGAAGATCTGATACTGTAATGATAAAGACAGACATTAGTGTGTGTGTGTGTGTGTGATCTATAACACACACTATAAACATCAGCACTATATAACCTGAGAGAAGATCTGATACTGTAATGATAAAGACAGACATTAGTGTGTGTGTGTCTGATCTATAACACACACTATAAACATCAGCACTATATAACCTGAGAGAAGATCTGATACTGTAATGATAAAGACAGACATTAGTGTGAGTGTGTCTGATCTATAACACACACTATAAACATCAGCACTATATAACCTGAGTGAAGATCTGATACTGTAATGATAAAGACAGACATTAGTGTGAGTGTGTGTGTCTGATCTATAACACACACTATAAACATCAGCACTATATAACCTGAGTGAAGATCTGATACTGTAATGATAAATAGTCATTAATGTGAATGTGTCTGCTAATTGTCATACTTTCAGTGTGTATTGTATATGTTGGAAATATATGTATAATTGTTTCATGCATATACTTTGAAACCATTTCAAGTTTAACATTTTCAGTATCTTTATTAAACCATTTTTTGCAAACTATGTGCAAGCTGTTTTTGATTTAATGTCAACATTTACATTTATGCCAACAGTCACAAACTGGCAATCCTCTGACACATATTTTGCTTTTCTAACTGCACTTATTTCTGTCATTGATATAGGGTGGTAATAGACAAATTAAAAAGTAGTTTAATACCCTTATACAATGAACCAAACCTACAGAATGAACTACTGTAGTAAAACTACTATTAATTGCTCAGTAATAGTAAGCTGATTCAGAGAGACAATCATAAATGCTGACATAAAAAACACTTTTGTTCTTCTGTGGCAGATTCTTTCACTGAAATATATAAAATATGTTATTCTTTTACTTAACTACTTTAAAAATCTAAGGTTTTATGTGACAATGTGTGAAATAATGTTAAATTCTTCTACAAAGGCCTTATTTCTTGCAAATTGTTTCTTATGTTTAACATTCAAAATATCTAAATCATTTCCAGAGCACAGATGTAAATAAGATATTGATACTGAAAGATCTGATCTACTCACTCTTGACAGTAACACTGATGCTCCTCTGAACGGTGTGTGAGCTGCTGTTCATCTGTAGATGATAATCTCCAGAGTCTGTGATTTCAGAGTCACTGATGGTGAGAGATCCAGTTCTTTCATTTGGCTGCAGTCTGCCTTCAAATCGCCCATCAGCACTGAGTAATGAAAACCGATTGGCCCCTTTCTTGATTTCACCTATGAGACCATTTCTAAACTTCCAAGATATCTGATCATATTCCTGTATATCAAGAACACCAGTACGTAGAACGAAAGGATCTCCCTCCTTCACTGATACTGTCTTCACTTCATCTATCACAGCAACAAACACATGTACAGAACAACTTGGTTACTCATGGATTAAATACATGAACAAATAATTATATTAATCACACAGTTAAGCTTTGTTTCACTGTATTATTCACATTCAAATATGTTCACGCCCCATATATTAATTGTGTTGTTATTAAATAAATAGTTTTGCATTTCAATTATTTATTGTACAGCCCTACACATACCACATTTATTCCTCCTGCACTTTTAGATTAGAGTAGCTGATGTTGTTTTTACTCATTGGCAAACAGTAAGACAGCAGAAGTGAGAGGAGGTGATGGGGAGGAAAGTAAAACAGGCAGCTGTCTGGAAAAAGTAACCTGCTAGGAAACCGTAGGCTATATTTCCAGTGAGAGAGGCGAACAAAGACTTTAAACTAGTAACTACCATAAAATAAAACCTGAAGAGGATGAGTGATAGAGGTGAAATGCACATATGAAAGGTACATGTTTGTGTCAAGGGGTCTTTAGCTACTGAATTTTCATTGGCTAATGGCACACGATTTTATAATTTGACCAACTGATATTTAAATTGAATGACAAATCATGTGACAATTTGACATGGGTGTCACTAAACATCTGATGCATACACACACAATTGGAAGCACTTTCTTGATATAGAAAGCTCTAATATGATTGGCTGGTTTTACTCAACTTCTAAGAGTAAGGGGACACATGGTTTTATAAGTCTTAAAATGCCTAAAGAGTTCCATTTCCTTGAAGTTCTTACATTTTGTCCACTTCAAATAAAACATTCCCATATCCCCACATAGCATTTTACATAGGTATTGACATAATAAGTAATGTAAACATTGTTGTTTATTTGTATGTATTTAGGTCTTAAAAAGCACTAAATTTGAAGTTAAAACATTGCAGCAATAATGAATTTTGATATTGAATAACTGAAATTGAAACCACATGACGTGTTTGCGTTTTCTATGAGGTGCAAAATTTGTATCCAGGAAGAGCATCACAGGTCAAAACGACAATATTTCAACTATTATAACTATTTAGGCCTAGAGGAGTCATCACGGAGTCAATAGAATTGAATAGAACAGCTACTCACCAACAGCAATATATAATTTTCTGTGTAAGATCATACTGCTGGTGTTGATCTCCAGTTTATAATCTACAGACTGATCGATGCGGATATTTCTGATGTTGAGGTCTCCGGTTTGATCATTCAGATGAATGTTTTTCCAGCTCGCGTCAACAGGGCTGTCCATTAACTGGCGCGAGACCATCGCTGGTTCCGATGTTTGTAAATTAACATTTACTGAATGATTTTATCAAATTTTTAAATAATATTAACAAACAACACGTCATTTGAAAGTTTAAAGGCTCGATCATCGATATTTACGATCATAATATCACAGCGACAACATCAAGAGTTCGCAACAATACACACAACATCGAATCTGAGAGTTCTGAATTATTTTTGTCCAGTGAAGATGGCAGACAAATTCAATCATAGAAAAATATGCGTAGTTTTTAAGGCAATAAGCAAAGCATGTAATCATTTAAGACATTTTAGTTCAAAAAGTGTTGATTTAAAAGGAATATTGATTAATCTGACTTTGTTTACATAACGTCTTCAGATTGAATAATAATCATGTCAGTTTTCCAGTGAATTGTGAACACCAATGTTGTTTTAGTGGTAAACGCTATATTACCATCTTTGTTGAGTCTTGTGAACACAATAGCCCCGCCCCCTGCCGTTCTCTGTGCAGTGCTGATTGGTCAGACATTCAAAAAATTCTAACAGTGTCACCAGCTATTGGGACGTCCAAATATGCCCGACCTATAGGCAGCCAGGGACAAACTAGTAACAAGTTCAGATGGATGGAAAATGTAGCCAGCAAATATGATTACAGATAACTTTGTATTCCACAGTCAGCCTTGTGTAAATTTTCAAGTTTCTATAGCCTAATACCAGTATTTCAGTATTGTGTTCTTATGTGTACTAATAAATAATGTATGTGCCACTGGTGTAACAAAACTGAATAAAAAAAATAATGACTGTAATCAAACATGTTTTCTGAACACTCCCCCTGTCTGTCAATGACCCCACTGGTTTTTCCAAACAGGAAGTCCTGCCCCAAACTCACTTCATTGGTTGAGCCAGTGTTGCTACTGTATTTCAGACTGCTCTGGATGTTCCAGTGTTTAATAGTGCCACACAGTCACAGTCTTCAACTTTTCTGGGAATCAACCAATACAAATGGCTTACTTTTTTGTCAAGTCTGCATATTAAACAGGCCGCTGGGATATATTTTAACCACGAAAACACACATTATGTTACATATCACTTCAAACTGTTAAAATCAACATGAAATGTATTTTACTTCCATAATGTAAAGCATTACCAAGTGAAACAGGAAATTCAATGAGGAAAAAATAGGGCAGGACTTTTTATACATCAGAACTGATTGGATGTTAAAAAGTGGGCATTCCATACCAGAATGGAGCCAGACCTGAGTTTGCTAAAATAATGTGCAAATACTTATTTGAAAAGTAGCTGAGAAAGCTACACACAGTAGTCTGCTGTAACACCATTGTACATGTCTTATATGCCCATGTTACCAGCAAACAGAATTCATTTTCTGCCGTAGTCATGGTTTAGCATTGTGTCCTCCATTGAACTATATGTTTTATACACAGACAAAGATGTAAATGTTTGCAGATTGGAGGGAGAAGTATATCACTGTGATGTGTCGTACTTTTTTGTGCCAGCGTGACTATTTCAGAAGTGTTCTTTGTGTTAATAAATTGCTGCTTCAACAATTGTGTTCAGTTGTAAATAGTGTTGTATTGCATTTTACCTCATATTGATGGGATCTCCAAGTGTTTTTTTTTTTTTCAAGGTACTTGAAAAACTTTTCACTAAGAAAAACAAAGCTTCCAGGAACCTCATGTTTAGTGGGGCCCCTTTAAATTGAAATGATATCTTGTTCAGACATGTGGCTTTAATGTCACTGCTTTTTTAAGTTGCCCTGGCACAGTTTCATATATTTATTCCTAAATGTCTTTTATTTAAAATTAATGGATCAGTACTTTCCAAAATTCTTAAGCTTCTCTTACTGATTTTCTACAGTAGGGTATTTAATTTTGATACATGAGCATTAAACTGATAACTCTCATTTTTCTAAAGAGCCATCAGTTATGCCTGTAGTCCAGAGGGTTCATGAACTGTGACTGATTCAGTTTGTGTATGTCAGGTTTGGGTTTGAGCTCAACTAGTAGGGGCGACAGTTAACAGGTTAAGCCATCAGTGCGAATGACTTGATGTCCAAACTTCCACTGTATCACATCATCTCTTTGTTTTTGAGTAACACCAGCGTGCAGAGTGACAGTATCTCCCTCCTTCACTGACACTGACACCACAACATCTGTCTCAACAAGAGCACATGAGCAGAAGAAACAGAAACAGTTTAAAACAGAGATTAAGCTTCCACACAGTCACACTTTGAGACTGAAAATTTGAATAAACTTTGCTCCTATAAAGTTATTTTTCTTTTTCAAGAATACATACAAACTGCAAAAGCATTTCAGATTCAGCTCTTCAAATACAATTTTTTTTTTTAAACAACATCTGAGTACATGCAAATAAAGGAGTAAATCAGCCATCTGCATTTCAGAAATTATGGTGCAACACACCACGTCTTCATTTTTATAACTACAGTTTTTTATACCATAATACCAGAAAGGGTTAAAACACACTTACTGGATCTTTCATTGTCTTTCTGAAGATGTATTAAAGCAATAACTTTTTTTGTCTCTCATACCAACCTGCATGCTTCATATTTTAAATATAGCATTATGACCACTGACAGGTTAAGTGAATAACACTGATTATCTCTTCATCACGGCACCTGTTAGTGGGTGGGTTACAATAGGCAGAAAGTGAACATTCTGCCCTCAAAGTTGATGTGTTAGAAGCAGGAAAAATTGGCAAGTGTAAGGATTTGAGCGAGTTTGACAAGGGCCAAATTGTGATGGCTAGACGACTGGGCCAGAGCATCTCCAAAACTGCAGCTCTTGTGGGGTGTTCCTGGTCTGCAGTGGTCAGTATCTAAAAATCAAAAGTGGTCCAAGGAAGGAACAGTGGTGAACCGGCGACAAGGTCATGGGCTCATTGATGCACCGTAGGGAGCGAGGGCTGACCCGTGTGGTCCGATCAAACAGACGAGCTACTGTAGCTCAAATTGCTCAAGAAGTTCATGCTGGTTCTGATATTAAGGTGTCAGAATACACAGTGCATCGCAGTTTGTTGCGTTTGTTACACCGCAGAAAGCGCCAACAGTGGGCACGTGAGCATCAGAACTGGACCACGGAGCAATGGAAGAAGGTGGCCTGGACTGATGAATCACATTTTCTTTTACATCACGTGGATGGCCAGGTGCGTGTGTGTCGCTTACCTGGGGAACACATGGCACCAGGATGCACTATGGGAAGAAGGCAAGCCGGCGGAGGCAGTGTGATGCTTTGGACAATGTTCTGCTAGGAAACCTTGGGTCCTGCCATCCATGTGGATGTTACTTTGACACGTACCACCTACCTAAGCATTGTTGGAGCCCATGTGCACCCTTTCATGGAAACGGTATTCCCTGGTGGTTGTGGCCTCTTTCAGCAGGATAATGCGCCCTGCCACAAATCAAAAATGGTTCAGGAATGGTTTGAGGAGCACAACAATGAGTTTGAGGTGTAGACTTGGCCTCCAAATTCCCCAGATCTCAATCCAATCGAGCATCTGTGGGATGTGCTGAACAAACAAGTCCAATCCATGGAGGCCCCACTTCGCAACTTACAGGACTTAAAGGATCTGCTGCTAACATCTTGGGGCCAGATACCACAGCACACCTTCAGGGGTCTAGTGGAGTCCATGCCTCTACGGGTCAGGGCTGTTTTGGCAGCAAAAGTGGGACCAGCACAATATTAGGTAAATGCTTAAGAGTCTATGACTGGATCATTATTGCAGTGATTATTATGTTTCTTGCATATTATATGTTTGGCAACAGTTCCAGGATGACAATGTCAAGATTCATCAAGCTCAAATTGTGAAAGAAAGGTTGGGAGGGAGCATGAAGAAGAAGCGAACAGAGGGAGTGGCTGAGAACGATGACGTTGATGTTGTGCGCTAGTTTGAGTTGTAGTTCAGTAATGGTGGCGGAGAAAGATGCAAGCGAAGCCATTCGGTCCGTTGTGGCAACGCTGCCGAATATCCAGAAGTTAAAGCCGGAGCAAGAACAATCTTTGCTGAGTTTTGTTGGTGGCCATGATGTTGTGGCCCTCCTCCCCACGGGGTTCTGGAAAAGTTTGATTTTCCAACTCACTCCGTTAGTGGTGAAGGAGTTGGCTAAGGCGAACGACATATGTCGTCATTGGTTATGGCAGATCCAGAGTAGCTCTGGGCAGATCCAATAGTTTTAAACTTCAACAGAGTACCCGTCTTCAAGGAAGTTAACGCTTGTCAATGGAGAGTGGCCAGACTCTCTGTACAAATGAAATGCATGAGAGTCTGGTAGGACCAGGCTACATGGAAGTGATTGGAACACCTGAATTTAATGATTTGGAGGGGTGTCCCAATACTTCTGGCAATATAGTGTATAACATGCTTGAAACAATATTGACTGCAATAATAATCCAGTCAACTCTTCAGTATTTGCCTATTTAAATCCAAACAGCAATTATTTTTCTTCTTTATTTTTGGTTGTGCAGTGTATTTCTTACTCTTCTCTAGCATTCGGCTTGTGTCGGATATTGTAAAATATTGTGAAAAGCTATACAAATCAATTTAATTCAATAAAAACTGGATTAGGTTATAAAAGAAATCTTGAATTTCTTATTTTGAATGTAGTGTCACACCTTAAACCAACACTACTTTTCAAAAGGATTTCAATATAGCCACACATATGATTTGAAACAAATAAAGGCTTTTTATTTCTCATTAACCCTAACCTACTGTATAGTCTCATGTGATTAAAGAAAAAGATGCCATAAATACATTAAAAAAAAGAGTATTAATTCAATACAAAATTAATTTAGTAACATTTGGAGACATCTGATTTGGTCATTTATAAACCAAGTTCTTTCTTCCTAAAGTTGACATAAAAATAACATAAACCTCTTTGGATAATGTGAAGTATTTTTAAAGAAATTACTGACATTTTCCTCTGAATAGCACATTATACTAACTTTTGGCAGTTGCTGCTGTTGTCTTTAACTAGCTTAAAGCCATTATAGTAAACCTGTAACCATTCCACAGCATCTAAACTGTTCACGGACAATTGATTGATACGAGTTACTCACCATAGACAGTAACTTCAAATGTCTTCAATTTTGGATCTGTGCCCTTGATGTCTACACTATAAAGTCCAACATGTTCAGTTGTGATGTTCATGATGGTCAGTGATCCCGTCTGTTTGTCCAGCTTCAGTCTGTCTCTGAATATCCCATTGGCACCATCATATGTGACTGCATCTGCTTCATTCATTTTAGCAATGATTCCATTACCAAACTTCCATATTATATCATCTCTCTGTACTTCAGTAAGATCAGTGTGTAGAGTGACAGAATCTCCCTTCATCACTGACACTGACACTGACTTCACTGCATCTGTGTAACCAAACATACCTGAACAACAAACAGAAACAATTTTGGTACATAATATTGTAAGCTTACATAATATTGTAATAGTAGTGCTGTAAATACACTATAGTAATGAAAGCAATTTCATAGGCAATGTATTGTTTGTTTACATAATGCTACCTTTTCTTGTGCAATGCTAAAGGGTCAATGACATGACGTGAATATTTTTGTGTTTTAAAATAATTTGATAAATTCAAAATATAATTTGATTCTATAAAACCTATTTAGTTTTAATTCATTTGCAGCACATTCAAACAATAAATATTATTGTATGTTTTGGCATCTTAAACCCCCAAAATGTCAGGTGGCGCAACAGTCCGAGCAAATGAACAGACAAATGAAAAAAATTATTTGAATTGTTGTTTTAATAATAAGAATTTCAAAATAAAATACTGTGGCTTAATTTTATGTTTGAAACCTTTCATATAAACATACAAACAGTTTTAAAGCTGTTGTTGCAACACGGTCTCACTCCTATTCGTCACATATTGACGCTTGGTCAGTTCCCTTCGGCGTCACTTTTTAACGCACAGGGCACCACTTTAGCGTCATTTTCTGACGCGCAGGGAACTCCATTGATTTCAGTTGTTTGCCCAATGCGTCAGATCAAGACGCATTTAATTTTTTGCATTTGTAAAAGTAGACATGATTTTATAAATATGTATATGCTACTTTTATATTTTGCTGCAACTAACCTCACTCCTACCCACTTCTCAATAATATAAAACACATAACAGGCAAATACAAGTACAGTCACAGGTATTTATTGCAAAAACTGACCAAAAACAGTTTAAAAGTATTAACTCATGTTGCATTCCAAATCTTCTGAAGTCATATGATATCTTTATGTGAACAGAGTTGATCTTAATGTTTTAATTGCTGAAATGATGACACACTCCACTCAGTCATATCTCATTCAAAATTTTAAATGATACACCCGACTCTTTAGCATGACGCGATTGGTCACGAGATACACGAGAGCCAATGGCATTTTACAATCAACGCTGACGTAATGAGACAATTGGTCACGAGACATACGACAGCCAATGCAATTTCACTATCAAAGCTGACGTAATGTTTCTTCGGGCGGCAATTTTTGAAATGTTTATGATCTTCGGTGGATGGAGACGCTGATCGCTTTTGGGTATTTTCTTCACACAAATCAATCGTTTGGCCTCGGAACACTTGGATTATTTGTACTTTTTGAATAAATTGTGGCTGCAGTCGTATCTGCCTGTTATATTCTTATTTTTATAATACACAAATGGGTGGGTTTAGGGATGGGGTTGGGTTACGTGTTCAAACGTGTCTGAACAGCGTAAATAAAAAAAATAAATGTAAATAAAATTATGCTGGCTGATTAAATTAAGAATCACACTCCATGTCATAATGGCAAAATCATAACGCAATATATAATTTCATCATGACGATAACCATGACCAACGCGTCCAAAGGTTTCTCTTTGAAATCAATGGAGTACTGCGCGTCAAAACGACGCTAAAGGGGTGCCCTGTGCGTTAAAAAGTGACGCCGAAGGGAACTGACCAAGCGTCAATATGTGATGAGTTGGTGTGAGACCGTGTTGGTTGAGATGATTGAAAAACTTTTGTCTGGCCATTTCTATATTCTTAAATGTCAGGGTGGCACAACTGCAAAATGGCTCTTTTATGAATTGACAAGATAATAACAGTAAGCATGATGATGCAGCATCCAGAGGAGCCCAGTTGATTCTTGTGGCAAAGTGAAAAGATTTGTAGATCTCTCTCAAATTCTGATAAAATCAGCTACTTTGGTTACTTTACTATGGGTAGGTTGGTTCACTTTCCATGTCAGGTGGTACAACCAAAGTAAAACTAGGAAAATGCTATTTATCATAAACTTCTTTATTGTATTTAAAAAATATGAATTTGCTAGCATGGGCAAAAGCTATAGCGTGTTCAATATAAAATTAGTTGCAGAAGTCAGGTGGCGCAACTGAAATTAACGTCCCTATATGAAATAAAAAAAACATTTAAGTTAAATAAATAATGAATTTAAGCTAAGATTGTCTATTATTATTTGAACAAGTTAAAGATATTAGGTGTCTTTAACTACTATGTACTTGTCCGAGGCGTTTGCAAATAAATATTTACAAATATTTACATCAGTTTTCAGTGTCGGTAATGCAAGTAAACAGATTTGTTGTGTTGTGTTTCTTGAAAATTAAGTCTAATGTGGCTTGTAATTTGCAAGACATGCAAATTTGAAATGGTATGTGGCTGTATGAAGATCACATGCAAACAAAAATATGCACAAATAAAAAAACACATGTAAAAATATTAGTAATATTCATGTAGCCTGAACGCATACTGTATACAAAAGAAATCCAATGTTACTCTTTAGGTTAAACACAGAACGTTCCCTTAACATTCCCATATGGATCCCATCCCACTTGGTTAATTTTCTTGAGGAACCAAATAAGAACGTTTTTAATAATGTTCTCTGTTATATATTGTAACCAAAACCTAACATTCCCAGAAAGTTGCAGAGAGTTTTTCTGTAACAACCTAAAGAACCTATACAGAACATTCCCTGCAGGTTATTTATAGGTTATATTTTTATAACCATGCAAACTTGTGCGATGACTAATACAGAGATTATTCTAATGCTGAAAGGTGTCATTTTTCATAACCACGATAAAATGTATTTAGCAGAATTACATGTTTGAAATTAGCTTAATACAGCTTTTAATAAAATGTACAAATTAGATCAGTCAAAACGCATTATAATGGTCGGATAAATCCAATTTCATAGCTAAAAATATTAAGGCAAGGCTGTGTGCCTCTGATCTGCACGCGCTTGTCTGTGAATAAATTTCATATTTTAAAAACCCCTAAACTGTGTTGAAATTGTTATTTGGTGCTGAAAAAACATACATTTTAAGGTAATCTTATTTAATCCTACATATAATGATTTATGTGCTTGGATTATTTCTATTGATTAAACAATAGTTCAAAACAAGACATGGTGGTAGTAGGCTACTGATTATTGACGTCCATCCATCAGTCTTCCATGCTGCTTATACCATATGGGACGCGGCAGTGCTGGACGATTACTGACATACAGCAGGGTAAATGATATAAGAGTAAAGAGGTTAGGGGAACGTACTATTTACGTAAAGAAAACGTTCCTGGCTAACCAACGATGGGCTTATCTGGTATCATGACACTTATTAACATGATTAATCGCATCAGATAATACAATATCTTCTTAAACGTCTAAAGGACGAAGTCGGCATTAGGGGCACGGCACTGAACTGGTTCTCATTTTACCTCTCTGATAGATCAGTAAAGGTGATGATTGGAAACTCGTCCACCCCCTCTGCACCACTCACCTATGGGGTAGCCTTTCTCAGGGGTCCCTCTTGGGACCTATTTTATTTTGTTTGTATGCTCCCCTTGGGTTTGATCATGAGGAAATATAATATTTCATATCATTGTTATGCTGACACTTTGTTGTCTTTGGACCCCCTGGTGCTGTCTCTGATATCACTAGTAATCTAGATTCTGTGTCATCAAACATTAATCCTTTTGCTAAAAACTTAGGTGTGATTTTTGACACAGATCTGAATTTTGAAAAACAGATAAGTGCTGTGGTGAAGAGCAGCTTTTTCCAACTCACACCGTGTCTACACCGGACGCAAGCGGCGCGACGCGACAAAAGACAATAAAGCCCACTAGCTTTAATCAGTGCTGTTGTCTACACTGGATGTGGCGCGACACGACACGACAAATCCCCCGACAGTAAACTGAAGCCTCGTTCTATTTATGACGTAGCCTACTGACATGAAGGACAAATGCTTTGCAGCGGTCGCTTTGTTGCGTCCAGTGTAGACATCTTCTAGGTGTTGCCGGTGTAGACACGGTTAAGGCAAAAAGCCAAATTAAAATCTATGCTCTCATTCAAGGATATGTAGATATTTCCCAGCTTCTTCCAAACTTGACTATTGCTATGCACTTTATATGGGTCTCAGTCATTCATTGTTAAATCGCTTGCAGTTGGTCTAGAACACAGCCACAAGGTTGCTGACTGGCACTAGGAGGAGGGAAAGCATTTCTCCAGTCCTAGCGTCTCTTCATTAATTACCAGTGCAGCATAGGATCCATTTTAAGATTTTATTATTTGTTTATAAAACGTTAAATGGTTTAGCCCCATCATACTTGTCCGAACTTCTCAGCTACCAACAATCCTCTCAGCCTCTCGGATCCTCTGATAAACTTTTCCAGCATATACCCCGCTCTCGCTTTAAGTTTAAAGGGATAGTTCACCCAAAAAGGTAAATAACCCCATGATTTGCTCACCCTCAAGCCATCCTAGGTGTATATGACTTTCTTCTTTCAGACGAATACAATCAGAGTTATATTAAAAAATGTCCTGGCTCTTCCATGCATTATAATGGCAGTGAATGGCAGCCCAAAATTTGAAGAAAGTGTATCCATCCATTATAAAAGTAATCCACGCGGCTCCGGAGGGTTAATAAAGGCCTTCTGAAGCAAATCGATGGGATTTTGTAAGGAAAATATCTATATTTAACACGTTATCAAGTAAAATATCCGGCAGACCACCGTCCGTATTCAACTTACGAAAAAAGCGTAACTGGCGCGACGATGACGTTGAACATAGCGTAAGCATTTTGAACTGTGAGAGGCGTTACACTTTCTTCGTAAGTTGAATTTTTCACCATTTGGGTGAACTATCCCTTTAAGGGGGTTCATGCTTTTTCTGTAGCTGGTCCTAGACTATAGAACAGCATACCTCAGTAAATAAACTGACCTTGACCTATCTATATAGCACTTTATCTATTAGGTTATCTGTTCTGGGAACCAGAAACTAACATTCCCAGAACGTTCTGGGAACCAAAAATTGTTAGCTGGGAATGTCTCGAGGTAGGCCTATGGAATGTCTCTTGTTCTGAGGTATAAATAAAGCACAATTTTATGACTAGTTTATATGTGGATTTGTGTTAATGGATGTTAAATGACAGAACAGGGCTCAGCAGACAGGGACGGACGTTTCGCATGGACACAAAGACCGAACAAAATGGCACAATGCATACATTTTATTTGCTGTTTTAATGTAAAATATTTCCTATTTATTTAACCTACCTTTTTGGAATAAATATATTTAAAATTAAATAAGGTGGGGTTGGGTGGCATAACTATTTTGAACACGTAAAATGTATTAGCACAATAATTCAAACCGGCCCTAGTTAATGTTACATGGACAGACAGGTTGCAACAACAGCAGCAGTCGATAATTTACGAGCTTTATGCTATATTCGCAAATACTGTTCCATTTTTGGTGTAGCTGCACCCTGTCTGGTGACAGCGACAGTGACAGTAACTCAGCCGAACTAAAGACCAAACGAGAGTTTGAGTGATTGATTGATTGATTGATTGAGAGAGATTTATTTTCGTTTTCTGTTCGGTTAAAACAGTTAATGCGTTTGAGTTGCAATCTGTTTTTTCATGTAAAATAGCCTAGTAATGCTCAGAATATTGCAACCCGTCAGCACCCTCTAGCTTTCACTACCAAAACACACACGTGCAAACAACTTACCCCAAAATACACTTAAAATGTTGCCGTCATCTGTCATTATTCGCAGTGTGATTTATCACAACGTCTATTTATATAAAGAGTGATACATGTTTGTGTTAAAAAAAAATGTAGATATCTAAAAATAAGCAGATAATAGTCTTTTCCCGGTTTATATTGAAACCGAAAGTGTTGAATTAATAAAAATAAAATTGACTCACCGTGCACGAGTAATAAAACCCAAAAATAGGAAGTATTATTCCTCATATTGATGTCGCTTCTTACTGAGAACCTAGTCACGTGATTTCTTGAAGGCGGATGTGCAACGTCACAGTATTTCTAAGTGTACCAAAATGCTACACATTTGTGTATTTCTAAGTGTACCTTGACTAGGCCAATTAGTCTATTAGTTTTACTTTTAGTAGTTTATTTACTATTATTAGTTTATTGCAAAGACTACTGTATATTTAATTGACTATTAACAGATTTGTTGTAAATCTAGTTGTAGCCTACCGTAACTGTCATTCAATATGAAAATACATTTTGATTTGGTTAACTGTATATGTGTTCTTAATAATGGTCTTAATAATTGTAGCGGTCTCATAGCACGCGCAGATGCATAGTAAACATTCCTGAGGTAAATAAAGTAAAATAAAAAATGACAGCGCCTCAGCTGCTTCTCAACACTTTTACTTTGTTTACATATTCATACAATATACAAATGTAACATTCATTGCCATAACCATTCATAAATACTCTAGTTTGTATAATAATAACAATATTTATGAATACTCAAATGCATAGCCTACATAGACTCCATCGCAGAGCCGTTTAAAAACTCTTCCAGCGGCCTTCCTGCTCCGTCAGTTCAGAGTGACTGGTGACACGACGCGCAATGACAGTTGGGTGATTTTCGCACTCCGCTCCCTTTGAAGTGATGTATCGATGTTCCCTTATTCCCTACGCCGTTCGCAGTGCCCTTTGAACTAAACATGTTCGCTCCCTTTGGATTGGAATCTCACTTAAGATGGCGGAATACCCTGTGAAGTCCACTTCGCAATCCACTTACGGTCGAATGGAACGCACCTTAAGTCAAACAGCCCTCACAAAAAAAAGGTAAAACAACGATGTTGGACGATTTTGAAGTTGGAAGAGAAAATGAGATGTTTTTCGCCCTAGCGCGATACTTCCGCCTAGGTCACGTGTGACCTTTCCAACGTGATTACGTAATACGTGGCGCATCGCAGAGTACAAACATTTGAGGTTAAAAAGTATATCATTTTTTATATTTTTAGAAAATCGCAGATCGTTTCGCTAGATAAGACACTTATTCCTCGCCTGGGATTGTGTAGAGCTCTTTGAAGCTGCATTGAAACAGCAATTTGGACCTTCAACCTGGTATTCCCCAGTGAAGTCCACTATATGGAGAAAAATCCTGGAATGTTTTCCTTAAATGTTCAGTGTGTAGTATTTATGATGATCTATTAACAGAAATGCAATATATACATATATATACATAACTATGTTTTCAGTGGTGTATAAAGACCTTACATAATGAGCCGTTATGTTTTTATTACCTTACAATGAGCCTTTCTATCTCCATACACCGCGGGTCCCCTTACAGTGAAGTCGCCATTTTGCATCGTCATGTTTCTACAGTAGCCCTAAATGGACAAACTGCTCTACAGAGTGCTAGTCACTCTCTGCTCTCTCAGACGACGACGCTTCGAAAGGGAGGGGTGATCGGTGGCCTGTTGCAATTGGCAACCTCACTGCTAGATCCTGCTAAAATTTACACACTGCACCTTTAAAAACCTTCATTTCTTTTCGACTTAAGAAACAAAGACATGAAAATCTTGGATGCTGTAAATTATCAGGAAATTTTAATTCTGAAGTGAACTACTACTTTAAATTAAAAACAAGTTAAAAAGGAGTTCAAAAACACCTTTATGAACAAATGTGCTGTTTGTCTATTCTGAACAACAGCCTGCCTGATAATGACAATAACTCTCAAAATATGAAAATGATTTTCTGTTCTGTTCGGCTAAGCTTTAACCGATGCGTTTGTGTTATCAATAATAAGCCTTTATTAGGCCTACCCATCATCACAATAGTGAAACAGAACGACATGACAAGAAGTCAGCGCCGTCTAGTTTTCACTAAAGAGCACACGTGCACCAACAACTTAAGTCCCAAAAACCTTTATAATGGCGCTGTCATGTCATGATTTATCACAATATCTATTTATAGAAAAGTAATAATCGTTAAGAATGTTAAAAACACCGGATATAGGCTAGCATATAAAACAAATTAAAGAATGATAGCAAATGCGCATTTTAGCTGTTTCCGGTTTATAATGAAACCGAAAGTATTAAAATTACAAATATAAATGTGACTCACCGTCCAGAAGTAATAGAAAACACAAAAGGCAAGAAAGGTTCCTCATACTGATGTTGCTTCTCACCGAATCTAAACTCAATGAAAGCAGTGATCCAGGGTACTGATGATGATGGGCTCAAGTCGAACCCTCCCGGTCACGTGATTTCTGAGAATGTTGTGCTACGTCATACTAAGTGCGCCAAAGAAAACCTAGGCTGAATCCGAAATCGCCCCCTACACCCTCATTCACTATTCCCTACGTTAGTCCACTAATACAGTTCACTTGAAGGAGTGAATGAAAACGAGTGAGTGAATACGGACAGACGTTGTGTGTACATAGGCTGTACACTCGATATTGCGGTGCAATGTGGGACTGAATGAGTGCACTCAATAACGTCCACTATGGTTTTGGACACCACTACAAATGGCTGTCCCTTCAAATAATGCACTGTTTGAGGGTATGGGGGCGATTTCGGATTCAGCCCTAGACTTGGTCAAAAATGTTTCGTTTTTTTTATTTATTTTTTTTGCAAAGTGTATTTACCAACCATAGACTGATCCCACCGTTCATCAAAACAGTGTCATTTTTCGTAACAATCTATTATGTGGGACAAAAAAAAACTCCAATCAATAAAAACACATTTCATTAAAATAATTAAAATAACAAAGCTCACTTAATGCTTGAAATTTTTCGCGGCATATGTTGACAGATAAAAACGGTTTCTTGTGACACAAAAGGGATTTTCTCAAGCGGCATTACCAAAGGCTTTGTTTAGCCGCCTATACGCTTTCCGCGTGTCGCTTGGTCTACACAAACCGTGAGCATGGATGGACGCATGCGCACTACAGAGTTGACGAGCGGACCGAAAAATCGGGCTGCACACGGACTCTCATAATGGGCTTTTCTCATTTCTGCAATAGAACGTAATTCTTTTTAAATCTATGACTTCCAATGATTTGGACTTGAGATAGAAATAAAAATCTGTCCTAGCAATCTCTATAAAATCATGCCACAAATAATTATCCTATCACAAACGTCTGTGAATATGTAATTTTCCCATTTTCACACGGTCTTCATGTTCAGTCTATTTTTTTTTAAATGTCATTAAAAAATATTTTTAAAAAAAAAAGTATAAATATCAATTAACGAACAAACACAAAAACACAAATCACTTGCATTAGACAGTTTAATTTATTTATCACAATTATCCTTATTTGCATATGTATTCACATATATTTAAAAGAGTTGAAAGTAAAAAAAAAAAACCCTTCCCAATAAGAGAATATAGATCAATTCAGCAGTGAATGAGTTTCTGTTCTCCAGAATATAAATGACATGTGTAAATGTGTAAAACAACAAAAGAAACCCCAGACAAACATCAACATTTATTCATTCAGCAGCAAATGTTTTTATCAGAAGCGACTTAAAAAAATTAAACAACAGTACTGAATTTCAAGTGTTTCATAATAGCATAGAGGTAAAGCAGAAGTGAAGGTAGAGAACAGTGGAGATAAGTTTTCTACTATTATTTGGTTAAACATCCATAGAAAGTGCATTTATAGATATACGATTAAGTCAGTTAAGTGCTCACAGAAGAGTCTATTTGGAAATTACAATGGTGGAGGTCAGTCAAAAAATGTATTATTTCTGCAATAAAAAAATCACAATAATCCCGAACAGACACAGCATGATACAGCATTAAAGATATGTACAAAAACAAGCAAACACATTCATCAGCTGCACTTATCTTTTGAGCTTATATAGTGAATATTCACAGAAATGCACACATTAGTCAGAGAAACACAAGTGTGGTGCATATAATATCTTATAGTATCTATACAGTACATGACATTTCTCATAAGGTCAGTCCTTGATCATTCATAAGTGGGAAGTGTTTTTAGAGGCACAACATTTTACTTATATATTAATAACATTATACCGTCTCCATACTAGATCTGCTGCATCTCTCTCCACTCTTCAATAGAGATTCTGACTCACTTCGTCTGGTTTGACTGGAATCTATAAGAAAACAGAATAATCAATATCAAACAAAGATACATGAGGACATACATATATTTTTGGATTATTATATTTATCAACTTTTTATTTATATACAAGATGTTACATTAAAGTAAACCTGGGCTACTCACCAATGACAGAAACGTTGAACTTTATGTTTGACTGCACTTTTCCATTGTTGGCAATCAGTAGTTGATAATCTTCAGAGTCTGTGGTTCTGGTGTTTGTGATGGTCAGAGATCCAGTCTTACTGTCCAGCTCTAGTCTGTCTTTGAATCTCTCATCAGCACCATCATGTGTCTTCTTATTGGTCTTATTGGCCGCTCTACTGATTCTTGCTATGACGCTGCCTTTAAACCTCCACTCGATCACATCGTCTCTCTGTAGTTCAGTACGTTTGGTGTCGAGAGTGAGAGATTGTCCCTCGATCACTGTCTTTGGTTCTGTTTTATCGACAAATGAGGCCAGAATTCCATTAAACAACATTTTGTCCATAGTTTACACTATTACAAACAAACCTACTTCTTTTGATTTAGTTAAGCACAGGAAGCCCAGTATTATCTGAAGGAAACACTCACCCATTTCCTGGGGCCTCTTCGACTGAAAGCAGTTATACGACCTCACTCTCCCAAACAAAACTGAGAATGAAGGTAAAACACTGAACAATAACCACAGAGCATCATCTTGTGTATCTAAGGCCCTGTTTACACCTGATATTAAGATGTGTTTTAGTCGATCTGATGGTCATGGGTGGCCAGTGCCACACCTGACTGAAGCTTGACCACCCCTGTTGCCAAGCATTTTGACCGCATTAACAGCTGACTTTTCACCGTTTAAAGAACACACTTCAGCTAAACTACGTTGTAACTACACCGCTTAATATGGAAAAAAACAACAAGTCCAAAAATGTCTATAACAAGTGGACATGGCAGCCCTGAAAGAGTGCGCTTGGCGTAGCAGCTTAAACAAAAACACATAGCGAGACGCGAGCGTAACGGTCAAACATGTTCATCAAGTACATGCTTTCAACACAACTAAATTAGCAAATTTATTATAGCCTACATGGGCTTGTCATGTTATGCCACGCAAACATGCAATCATTACATAGGAACAATAATCGCGGAGAAAGCCATGCAACACTCTTGAACTCTTACACCGCAGAAACAAACACTCATTTAGATTGTTGAACGCGTCGGATAAAGCAACACAGTCTCATGAATAATTATAAGACATCTCGTCATATACTGTATATACACTATATTGCCAAAAGTATTGAGACACGCCTCCAAATCATTGAATTCAGGTGTTCCAATCACTTCCATGACCAAAGGTGTATAAAATCAAGCACCTAGGCATGCAGACGCTTCTACAAACATTTGGGTCGCTCTCAGGAGCTCAGTGAATTCAAGTGTGGTACCGTGATAGGTTGCCACCTGTGCAATAAGTCCATTCGTGAAATTTCCACACTACTAAATATTCCACGGTCAACTGTTAGTGGTATTATAACAAAGTGGAAGCAATTGGGAACAACAACAACTCAGCCACGAAGTGGTAGGCCACGTAAAATCACAGAGCGGGGTCAGCGCATGCTGAGGTGCACAGTGCGCAGAAGTTGAAAACTTTTTTTGCCACCCCAATGAAATCACAGGGTCTTACCTGGCCACCCCTGAAAAAATATTCTGGCTACGCCCCTGCGAGGGAGACACATCTCCGTTTACACCTGGTGTTTTAACCGATTTCTTTTGTCCATTTTCAACCACTTCTGTCCAGATTTCTTCGTGGGGAGGGTCTATGGGTGGGTAAATGTATGAGCTTTTTCAGATATTTCGATCTAATGGACGAAATAAGCTTGTGCAATTTACATATGAAAGCGCTCAGAGATGACAGAAAAACACACTGAGAGCATCAACTTTCGTTTCTGCTCTGACAGCCGCAAGACCAAAGCCGAACGCTGTGTGTGTGTGTTAGAAATCAGGAATGGTGAGAGAACATTGTTCTTGGTATGTTTTCGTCTTCAAACCAAACTTGGGTCTTCAGCCGATAAAGTTTAAATCCCGTCTGGCTAGCGCTTTTCCCATAATGTTTACGCATTAGGTCAGCAGGTGGAAAGTAGGGGGTCTTTTGGGGCTGTTCAAATGCATGTGACTCACTGTCCACTGTTTGGCCCCGGTTACACCTGGTATAAAGAAGCGTTTCGGTCGATCGGATCACAAGTGGCTGATGCTAAATACAGGTGTAAACGGGAATGTGTCTCCCTTGTCTACTTGTGATCCCATCGACCAAAACGCATCTTAATACCAGGTGTAAACAGGGTATACCTCTGGAACTGGTCGAAAGTGGACAAGCTCAAAACTTTTTAGACCCAGTTTACACCTGTATTTAACATTGTCCACTTAGGATCGAATCGACCAAAACGCATCTTAATACCAAGTGTAAACACATTTTCCATCACTTGAGCATTTTCTTTCATAATAAAGTATTACATTCATCACATCTAACAAAACATTCAGAAATCAGTTCAAAATATTTGCAATTCTGTTACTTACCATTCCAGTTTTTAATGCCCGCAGCCAAACAGCCAACTGTAATTATCAACAAAAGTACTAGAGCGATTGACATCCAAACGACATGCGAGTGGGATTTTGTAACATCTAAAAAAAGATTTTAAAAAAATCTGAAATTAGCGCAGTGTTGGGAAAATACTTGTCATACTGGCACAAATACAACGAGGATCTCCGTCACCTGCATCTTATTCAAATAAACTACACTAAATATAATAGCAAAACAAATACATACTCACCACTCACAGTAACGCTGAATCTCCTGCATTTGGTCCCAGCGTTATTGCTAATCTGTAGAATATAAAACCCAGAGTGTTCAGATCTGACATTTGAGATGGTCAGAGATCCGCTTAGTTTGTCCACCTTCAATCTATTATTAAATATCTCACTGTCACCAGCATCTAATGAGATCTCCCGAGTTTCTCCATCAATTTTAGCAATGGCAGTCGCATCGCTTTGACACGGGTTAAAATGAACTGGATTGCCTTTTGTGGCCCTTGCAAACTTCCACAGCATCAGATCATCTTTCTGTAGTTTAACATCAGTGTTCAGAGTGACAGAATCTGCCTCCATCACCGAGACTGACTTTATTTTATCTGCGTCTGGATCAAACACACCTGGAAAAGTTTCACAGTTGATTATTTGCACAGCAACGCATCATAATAACGTACATAGGGGAGACAGGGGAATGTTGTCACACTTTTATGTCAGTTTCTGTAGAATATATAGAACCTATTTCCACTCTTATTGATCGGGGAAAAAAAGATGCAGTTCGTTTAATTCACTGACCCTATAGCAGACATATCTGTATTTAAAATATATTATAGGATAATTAACAGTTTTATTTAATCTAAATTTAGCTTAACAATAGAACAATTATGAAACTCTTTTATGTTTTGGTCAACAGGTATTGTAATTAATAAATGTGTAAAGGTTTAATATACAAAACGTGTGACAACGCGGTTAAAATTGCATAATAATTTGAAACCACATTTGTGTAATCCGACCTTCTAACTATTACAATGTGGTCCAAAAACTCCTTAACTGTGGGCTTCCTAAAATGGGACAGGTAACATGACAACAAAGAGAGAGAGTAGGGGTCTTTTGTGGCTGTTTGAACACATTCGACCACATGAGCGTTTACACTACGAAAGCAACCCGGTCGAATGCGTTTTCGAATACCTCTGGAAGTGGTCTAAAGTGGACAAGCTCAAAACATTTTAGATCCCATTTACACCTGTATTTAGCATCGTATGGTTAAAGGGTTAGTTCACTTAAAAATGAAAATTTCTCCATGATTTACTCACCCTCAAGCCATCCTAGGTGTATATGACATTATTCTTTCAGACGAATAAAATTATATTAAGAGTTATATTAAAAAAAGTCCTGGCTCTTCCAAGCTTTATAATGGCAGTGAATTTAAAGAGCAAAAAAGTGCATCCATCCATTATAAACGCACTTCACACGGCTCCGGGGGGTTAATAAAGGCCTTCTAAAGCAAAGTGATGTGTTTTGGTAAGAAAAATATCCATATTTAAAATTTTATAAAGTAAATATCTAGCTTCCGCCAGACCACCAAAAAGCGTAACTGACGCAATGTAGTACGTAGCATAAGCGTTTTGAACTAGGAGAGGCGTTACACTTTTTTTTTTTTTTTTACAGGTGGCGTCTGGCGGGAGCTAGATATTTTACTTCATAAAGTTTTAAATATGGATATTTTTCTTACACAAACCCATCAATTCGCTTAAGTAGGCCTTTATTAACCCCCAAAGCCGTGTGGATTACTTTTACAATGGATGGATGCACTTTTTGGACTTCAAATTTTGGGCTTCCATTCACTGCCATTATAAAGCTTGGAAGTGTCAGGACATTTTTTAATATAACTCCGATTGTATTCGTCTGAAAGATGAAAGTCATATACACCTAGGATGGCTTGAAGGTGAGTAAATCATGGGGCAATTTTCATTTTTGGGAGAACTATCCCTTTAAGGTCGTAATTTCAAACCACATTTGTGTAATCCGAAAACCTAACTATTACAATGTGGTCCAAAAACTCCCAAACTGTAGGCTTCCTAATATGGGACAGAGCTGGTAGGTCACATGACAACAAAGAGAGAAAGAGAGAGAAAGAGAGAGAAAGAGAGAGAAAGAGAGAGAAAGAGAGAGAGAGAGAGAGAGAGAGAGAGAGAGAGAGAGAGTTTAAAGGCCAGAAAAGAGGAAGGAACTATACGACCCTAGAGAGAGACATTTCACCACAAGACATTGGTAGGAATCTGAGGCTGATCGTGACCTTCTTTCACGCACGGATTAAATCTTCACTATAATAAAGTTACAATGGAACGGCCAAGCGGGTGAGATCAACCTGTTTATATTATCAGTTTTCTGCCATTATTTATGCTGTAGTTGCTTTTGTAATCACTGTGAGTTTCTATGTTAGTTGACTGTAACTGTTAGTGAACTTCTTAAACCCTTCTACATCATTTAAAAAACTATAATAAACTGCATATTAACAGATAAATAATCAATGCGTTCAAATTGCTGGTAAATATAATCATTATTGCGTTACTCACCAGTTACAGTCACATTGAATCTCTTGTTTAAAGATCCACTCGTGCTGATTATGTTCACTTTATAAAGTCCCGAGTGGTTGGTTCTGATGTTCCTGATGGTTAGAGATCCAGATTCCAAGTCCAGCTCCAGTCTGTCGCTAAATCTCCCATCAGGACCATATGCCAGGGATGTTTGGTCTTTGATTTGAGCTATAACAGCATTTTCAAACTCCCACCATATCTTATTATGTTTTTGTATTTGATTAAGACAAGTGTGTAGAGTGACAGAATCTCCCTCCTTCACTGAGACTGACTTCACTCCATCCATCTCAAACCCAAACACACCTAGAGAACAGATATACACAGTTAATCACATATTAAACTCACTGTAAAATATGTAAAACTATCTGAACAACCGTAAAATACTTCAAGCTGAACAATACAGAATCAAAATTTCACCACTTTTGTTTTTAAAGGTAACAACGATGCATAAAATGCTTATTTAAAGATTTGGTTACACTTTATTTTAAGGTGTCTTTGTTACACTGTAAGTATGGAGTAATATTAAGTACATTACTTAGGCTACTATAGGGTTAGGAATAGGGTTTGGTTTAGTTTCATGTAATTATGCATAATTTATAGTTATTGCTATAGTAACCACATGTAACAATGACACTATAAAATAACGTGTTACCTAAGATTTTTGTTTTTATAGTAGGCAAATAAAAGCGTGTACGCATTCACCACAAAGTGCAAATACACTGACAATCCAAGAAAACTACAATGGCGTCATGACGTTTAAACGTAAACACATACGCGCACGCACACTGACTACATGCAAGTCACACGCGGTGCATCGGAAACAAAATGTATTTATATTTATAGAATACCGCAACCAAAACAAAGGCATTATTACACAACGAATAAAACCGTGCGTGCGTTCCACTTCCGGTTTCTAAAGCGTGAAAACGAAAGTGATGAAAAATAAACATTACTTACCTTCAGCGAAAAATAAGAGAATGGGGAAAATTAGGTTTTTCATATTTCTCAACACGGCAGTAAAATATGAATTGTAAGGCGATTATTTATATAAATATGTGCCGTTTCTGATTCAGAGTGTTTGTAGTTTCCGAGCCGCTCCCGCAGATTACAGACTGAAGGCCGAGATTCAGGGATGATTTTTCATAACGATATCTAAATGCTAAAAGAGAAATCAGTGCGCTTGTGTTTGAGGTAAAAGACGATTAAAAAGCATCTGCTGGAAACAGCATGATCTCGTGTTAGCGTCTAGCTGGACAGCGCCACCTAATGAAGGGAACTAATAAATCTAGTTAAGGTGGTTGAGATCTCTCACCAGTCTTTCAAGGGTACTCACTCAAATCATCCGAGAACACAACACCAGAAACTGGACCATTTAACATCTAGGTACCACTTCCTCTTGTACCACAGATGTTTCCAGTGTTTGTTCTGAAAATGGCAGTTGTGTTTTCAAATTTACACTCTGAGAATGTTTACTTTTAGAAACAGAACAGAACAATCTTGACCCAGACAGAACAAAGCATAAGATGGAACACACGAGTGGTCAAGGAGTTTGTTACATTAGTGCAATAGATTCATGTTAACTGATTCAAAAACTATATTCTCAAATATCTGAAACCGTTAATTTGACCTGCCCTCTAAAAGATTAACATCATACATTAAACAACATATTAACAGACACAAGATTACAACTCAAACTGCTTCATACATTAAAGGGATAGTTCACCCATAAATTAAAATTCTTTCATTAAATACTCACCCTCATGTCGTTCCAAACCCGTAAGACCTTCGTTCATCTTCAGAACACAAATGAAGATATTTTTGATGAAATCCGAGAGCTCTCAGGCCTCTCCATTGACTGCAATATAATTACCACGTTCAAGGCCCAGAAAGGTGGTAAAGACATAAAAAATCGTCCATGTGACTTCAGTGGTTCAACCTTAATTTCATGAAGTGACAAATACTTTTTATGCACAAAAAACAAAACAAAAATAATGACTTTATTCAACAATTTCTTCACGTCTGTGTCAGTCTCTTACGCTGTTGACGCAGTGTAAACAGTGCAGCGCTACCTATTTCTACGGCAGAACGGCGCACGCGCATGCGTCGTGGTGCTCACGTGAACAGCGTCGGCCAATGGTAAGCCGGCGTTCCGGAAGTGCTGCACTGTTTACGTTACGTCAACAATGTATGAGTCTGACAGGCTAAAAGAAATTGTTGAATAAAGTCGTTATTTTAGTTAGTTTTTTTGCACAGAAAAAGTATTCTCATTGCTTCATAAAATTAGGGTTGAACCACTGGAGTCACATGGACTTCAACAATGTTTTTACCGCCTTTCTGGGCCTTGAAAGTGTTAATTAAATTGCTGTCTATGGAGGGGTCAGAGAGCTCTCAGATTTCATCAGAAATATCTTAATTTGTGTTCTGAAGATGAACGAAAGACTTATGGGTTTGGAAAGACATGAGGGGGAGGAATTAATAACAGAATTTTAATTTTTGGATGAACTAACCCTTTAATATGTAGCATATCATATACGTAAATAGATGCTGTAAAAACTGAGCTTTGAGATAGTCATGTTTTTTTTAATTAAATAGCTGTTGCGCTGCTGCATATATTTTCCCTTTTTATTATTCCAAATATTTCCCAATATACAACAAAAAGGCATCAAGACATTGTAATTTTCAATTACAGCATAGCAGAGATTTGTATAACACAAAATATTTGGCTACACATTGACTAATAAGGCCATATTTACAATAAGTGCAATAACTGCAACATTCATATTACTTCATAAATTTGATTTCAATAACCTCAAATTTCACATTAAAAGAAAAATATTATGTAGGCCTACATAACCTATCCTAATGTAAACAAAGTATCAGAGTGACAGTAAAATATATATCTTAAAATATATTTTTAGAGCAAAAATGAGGCACAAAGTTTCCATAACTCTATGGAAAATCAAAAAAGACCACAAAAACAGGTTTGTCCTCCACAAGAAAAAAAAACATCTAAATCACACAATTCCCTCTTTAGCCCTTTAAAGCATGAATTAGATCACCAAGGAAAACAACCTTTTGGGGGAAAAAAAAAAAAAAAAAAAAAGAAACCTGTAGTTGATGTCATTTGACCTAAAACGCAGTGAACAGTCCCACCAGCCAACATGATTACTCAAAACAGGTAATTATATGCATTTGTACCCTAAAATAACAGGATCATTGATCAACATGTAGTGCAAACCAAATGTACAACACATATAAGCATGTTTTCTGTTTATGCCAAAGTCATCATTCACAGAAGTTCAACTCATTTCAACCGCAGCTAGTGTTTGTTACAGAGGCTCTGAACTAATGCTGTCCTTTCAACAGATCCTGTACCCCATTCCCTTTATTTTCATCTGAAAGTAGACACAGAAACAAAGCAAGCATGACTCCTTACAGCAGCTATACAAATTAAACATATGATAAACAAAAAATGCAAGTGTGGCATCGTGAGAGGGTGTGTCATAGAGGGAAGCTATGTGCCATCTAAGTGGTTACAAACCAAGATGGCCACCCAGTACTGGACTACAGTACTACCAGGTTCCTCAGCGGTGGAAGTACAGCTGTTGCGAATAAAGAAAAGCTGTTAAAGGGTTAGTTCACCCATAAATAAAAATTGTGTCACTAATTCCTCACCCTCATGTTGTTCCAAACCCGTAAGACCTTCGTTCATCTTCAGAACACAAATGAAGATATTTTTGATGAAATCCACGAGCTCTCTGACCTCTCCATAGACAGGAATTTAATAACACTTTCAAGGCCCAGAAAGGCAGTAAAAAATCGTTAAAATCGGCCATGCGACGACAGTGGCTCAATCTTAATGTTATGAAGCGACGAGAATACTTTTTGTGTGCAAAAACAAACAAAATAACAACTTTATTCAACAATTTCTTCTAGCCTGTGTCAGTCTCTTACGCTGTTGACGCAGTGTAAACAGTGCAGCGCTTCCTAGTTCTACAGCAGAACGACTCGTGCGCATGCATCGTGGTGCTCACGTGAACAGCGTCGGCCAATGGTAAGCCGGCGTTCTGGAAGCGCTGCACTGTTTACACTGCGTCAACAGCGTAAGAGTCTGACACAGACTAGAAGAATTTGTTGAATAAAGTCGTTATTTTGTATGTTTTTTGCACACAAAAAGTATTTTCGTCGCTTCATAAAAGTAAGGTTGAACCACTGAAGTCACATGGACTATTTTAACTGTCTTTACCACCTTTCTGGGCCTTGAAAGTGTTAATTAAATTGCTGTCTATGGAGGGGTCAGAGAGCTCTCGGATTTCATCAAAAATATCTTCATTTGTGTTCTGAAGATGAACGAAGGTCTTACGGGTTTGGAACGACATGAGGGGGGAGTAATTAATGACTGAATTTTCATTTTTAGGTGAACTATCCCTTTAATGAGCTGAGAACAGAGAGACTGCCTGTGTCTGGATATAGAGAGAAGCTGGAAGAGTATTTTTTTCTGTTGTAAAGTTTTGACATTTTGAGTTGATTATTAAAATTTAACCAGTGACGATCGCTGCCTGGACTCGATTTGTGAAGCAATCCATCCTTTGGTGATACCCTCTCACGATGACACAGCAAGTATTTACACAGTTAATAAACCCATTTAGTGAAATACTGTAAATATTGTTTGAACAATCACAGATGTCAATGTATATAGAGTACAAATGCTTACTTTTGTACAACAAAGTTTAGATTTTCCTCACTGTAGTATCAGATGAAGTTAATAGTGGCTTCGCTGACCTTGTTGTCTGCGACACCAAATCCCAACCACCAACACGATTAAAGCAGTAACACACACACATATGGCCACTATAACACCGGTGGACACACCCGATTCTGAAACGGAAAAAGAGAGACAGTCAGTTCAATAATAAATCATGCAACAAGCATCTTGGGTTCATATGAACCTTCAGTCAGTTATAAACATGACAAGCACAAACAATTATTACATTGAGAAACTGAGAAATTGAGTTCTACTCACCACTGACAGTAACACGGATCTTCCTGTATTTAACCGCTTTGTTTTGACCGGTCACCTTTAGTTTATAGAGTCCAGCGTCTGTGGTTCTGGTGTTTGTGATGGTCAGAGATCCGGTCTGATCCAGCTTCAGTCTGTCTATGAATCTCTCATCAGTTTCATCGTATGAGGGCTTTTCACTGGTCTTTTTGTTGATTTCAGCTATGGGAGTCTCTCCATCTTCGAACATCCACTCGATCACATCATAAATCTCTATATCAGCAATATCATGCTGTAGAGTGACAGAATCTCCCTCCGTTACTGACACTTTCTTAGGGATCGCGTCTGAAATGCATATAGACAAAATGTACAGAAATAACAGACTTTAATGATTGCGTTCAAGGATTAGTCCACTTCAAAATGAAAATTTCCTGATCATTTACTCACCCCCATGTCATCCAAGATGTTCATGTCTTTCTTTCTTTCTTCAGTCGAAAAGAAATTACGTTTTTTGAGGAAACCATTCCAGGATTTTTCATGATAATGGATTTCAATGGCAACCAACAGGTTGAAGGTCCAAATCAATGCAATTTCAAAGGGCTTCAAAGGGCTCTGCACGATCTCAGCTGAGGAATAGGGTCTTATCTAGCCAAACCATCTGTCATTTTCAAGAAAAAAATAAACATTTATATACTTTTTAACCTCAAATGCTTGACTTCAGTGTTGTGATTCTTCACGGCGTATGACATTAACACGTCGGAAAGGTCACGTCCGTGACGTAGGTGGAAGTACCAACCCAGTGCCGAAAAACTCCATCTCATATTCTCCTCCAACTTCAAAATCATCCAACATCGTTGTTTTACCTTTATTTTTGTAAAGGGCATTTGACTTAGTCTTTGCACGTTCATTTTAACACTGGTTCGGTACTTCCACCTACATCATGGCCGCGACCTTTCCAACGTGATGTCACATGTCGTGAAGAAGCACAACACCGAAATCGAGCATTTGAGGTTAAAAAGTATATAAATTTATATTTTTTAAGAAAATAACCGATTGTTAAAGGGATCGTGAAGAGCTCTTTAAGCCCTTTTGAAACTGCATTGATTTGGACCTTCAACCCGTTGGTTACAATAGAAGTCCATTATATGGAGAAAAATCCTGGAACGTTTTCCTCAAAAAACTTAATTTCTTTTCGACTGAAGACAGAAAGACATGAACATCTTGAACGACATGGGGGTGAGTAAATGATCAGGAAATTTTCATTTTGAAGTGAACTAATCCTTTAAGATGATGATTCTATAATATTCAAAAAAGAATACATTAAGGGTGTGTTCACACTTGGCATGTTTGGTCGGATTAAAACGAACCCTGGTGCGATTGCTCTGTTAGTGCGGTTCATTTGAATAAGTGTGAACAAGAGGACCAGGACCACTGAAAAGACACGTAAACGAACCAAAAACAGTAAGACGAGAACTGAAAAAAAAAATAAAAAATGAAAAAAAAAAATTTTTTTTCACAGAATGTTCACGCATACCTGTTTTTTCTCGCGATGTTGCCCATCACAGTTCGGTGCAGGCATCAGAACCGCATCTCCTCGAGGGATTCCTGCTGCTGTTTTGACTCCTTTACGCATTTAATAAGGTCTATGTAGGTTACGCACATACAACGAGCGCATTTAGCCTAGGACACAGCATTGTTTCAGATGTTCGGTAAGTTCCGTCAAGAAACATACGTAATAAAAGTTGACCAATCAGGTTGTGAACATATCTCTGTGCCTTTAGGCTCGGTATCTTTAGGTTCGGTGTTAAACTGCCAATCAGTGCGTTTACATGCTCCCTCATAATGCGATTATAATGGGATTTTGGCAATATTGCAATTAAACTTTACCTCATCTAAACGCATTATTTCGATCAAACTAATGCGATTAAGCTCATAATCATAACCATAGTCGCATTAAATTAGGTGGCGTACGCCGATTTTAATGCAATAAACAGGCATGTAAATGCCTTAATCGCTTTATTACCGCTCTGACCAAAGTGCGCATGTGCGCGGACGCCGTGTTGTTCACACACCTTCATGACATTATTCTGAAGTTTTTTCTTCTCCAAATCACTAAACTCTGTCAACACAACTCGCTGCTCCGTATCTTCATCCAGACGGCGTGAAGAACGCGACAGCAGCGTAAGCAAACCCAGCATTGCGATGTTCATCACGGCACCGAATAATATACAGTATGTTCATAAAAATGTATTTTGAATTTGATGCGAGTTGATTAAAACAATGGCCCTTGACATGCATACTGTATGCCTACAGTATCTGAGAGTGGTTTACTTATTAGCGAATAATCAGAATAATGAAAACTGCATGTAAACTGGAGTTAAGAGTTCTACTCATGTTACGTAAACATCTTACTGCGATTAAGACCGTACTTTGATTATTAGAAATAATCGCATTATTGGTGCACATGTAAACGTAATCAATGTGAACGCTAAGCAGACCAGGACTAAATGATTTTTTTGGTCCGAACTAAACGAACAAATGTGAACACACCCTAAATCTCGCTAGTTCAATATATTTTTATATTATTATAATTCTTCATATAAATTGTACACATATATTAACAGTTCAGCACTGGGTCTATTCATTAAATTTACACATAAATATAGACACTAATTTCCATACTTAAATTCAAACTGTTCATAGTCTTTATCCGATTTGTTGCATTTGTGCAACGTTTTGTATTTACCCAATATGAGGGAACATATTTCAGAAATTTTTGGTTAAAGTATTAAAAGAACACTTCTCAGGATTTAAGTATTAATTAAGATAAGAATCCTAACATTTCCTTAACAAATATCTTGAAATTATTTTCGCATCCTTTAAAGGGATAGTTCACCCAAACATGAAAATTCATGAAAATCATTTACTCACCCTCATGTTGTCCAAACCTGTATGAATTTCTTTCTTCTGCTGAACACAAAAAACATTTTGAAGAATGTCAGTAACCACTGACTTACATTGTATTTTTTTTCCATACTATGGAAGTCACTGGGGTCCCAAATTCTTCAAAATATCTTCTTTTGTGTTTAACAGAAGAGAGACATTTATACGGGTTTGGAACGACATGAGGGTGAATAAATGACAGAATTTTCATTTTTGGGTGAACTATCCCTTCAAATCACAATCATCCATTAGGACCATATCACCATTGACTGCTTACCAAGGATAGTGACACTAAATGTCTGGGTGATATTGCCAATCTTCACTTCATAATGGCCGGAGTGTTTGGTTCTGCTGTTTCTGATGGTTAGATCTCCAGTTTGATCGTCTAGATGTAGTTTGTCTTTGAATATTGCATTATCAGTGTCAGATAATAAGACATTATTTTCTTTGATCGTGGCAATGACGTGAGGTCCAAACTTCCACTCCACCTTATCATCTTTCTGTATTTTGGTAACACAAGTTTCTAGTTTGATAGAATCTCCCTCCGTCAATTCTATTGTCTTCTCAGCACCAAACACACCTGGAGAACAAACAGGAACATTTATATACACACTGTATTTATACTGATATCATAAGTTTATTATCATTTGCAACAGTCTACATGTAGTTTCTACTTTTCAGGACTATAAATGGGCTTTACTGGTCCAAACTTACACAAAATATACAAAAAAACAAAATATGGTGGTTAAACAAAACATTGTCATTTAATGCACACTACATACAGTAGCTATCTGAACTCTAAATATGGACATTTGTTAAATTCTAATATTTGTTTGAGACATACATATATTTTAAATATATGTTGCATATATGCACAGATATACATCACCACTTAAAATCATAATACATGTATTATGCATGTTCATTACATATATTGTATATTATATGGGAAACACCTATGGTCAGACTGCTATTTTAAAGTGAGGATCTACTGACCGTTTGAGGAAAACTTTTAAGGCTGGATGCGAATAAAAAACCCTCACTCGATATAAACAAGTAGTCGGTTTTAAATGAAATCTCGCGAGATGGAGGACGAGCAGAACGCGGAAACTGGTGTGCGATTGTGTGGCTACGATATTAAAATTGAAACTGGATCATACAGTAGCGCTGTGTAATATATAAAGACGATTATATTTTTCTTCTGATAAATAAGCTAATAAGGGATTTACGTTATTTGTCGTTTTTGTTTATCCATTTAGACGGCAAAGCACAGCTGTATTGGTTTGTTTTTGAAATATAAAATGTTGATAGGAACCTATACGCGTTTAGAAACTAGTGAGAACCGAAGCGGTGGATAATGCATTATATAGGACCTACGTTGTGACGGATAGTCACCAAAATACGGGTAAGAAAAAGATTTTTTATATACACCGAAGCCGTTTTGTATTTGTGTTCCACCCCACGGAGGAAATTCCCTGTATAGTGCCATACGTTTAGACAGAGATCTGTCATAGGACAAAAATGGTGGATGATACGAATTCACTGATAAAGTTTTAGTAAATAATCAACAGCCGGGTGAATTAGTGCCATACGCCGTATTATCTTGACCAAAACAACAATTTACATTGATATGTCAAACAATTTGACAGGCAGGGACGTTATTTTTCTCTTTATGTTTACATTTTTGCTCCCAGAGCGGACTTTGGGCGGTAAATGTTGTTCCCGTACAAGTCGGTTTCTTCCACGAGGGGGCGCTTCACGGTTCAGAAAAACGATTTCTCCATTGACTAGTATACAAATCTCCGGAGGGTTTATGCCTTATTAAAGACATTTGTACAATGGAATGTATAATTATTTAAATATGTTAGGAACAAGAATAGGTTCTTCGAAATAAAATAAAATTCCCGCCCCTACTATTTCCATACAATTGTCTTTTTTTAAATCCATATCCTGTAAAATCACAAATTGCTGTGAATGGTTCTTCCCAATCACCGCTGAGAAAAGCAACAGGTATCACGTGACACCGCCATAAACGGTCATCTAGACAATGATTTACACGAGTTATCACACTGAGAAACTTAAATAGCGACTGAACTGCCAACAGAATTCCGGATTCTCTAAATGTAGAGCTAACAGAAACAAGGCTGTATATGAAAGGGACACATTATGGAAACGAAAACGCCAAGACAACAAAAACAGACTACAAGAAAAAAAAACTGAACAAGGGGTTCATGCATGCTTGCAGGCCATTTTAAAGGGGATTATAAATTGTGTAAATCATTTCTAAGCATGTACAAGCTTGCACACGTTTTTTCATTTGCTCTTGCATCATTGAGAAGAATTTCAGGTGTCCTGCTGTGACGTGCTGTAGTCTAAAGCTATTTTAAATAACATCTTTCTTATTGTATTAAATTCAACCCTTATGAATTTAAATGAAAAGTACAATTATTTCATGTAGCCTCCCAACTGATATGAGGCTATGGAACTGCGTGCACAATAATCATATAATTATAAGTAATAATTCAAGTAGAAAAAATGACTTTGAATGGAGTTTAGCATGTTTAAGGTACAGTGCTGTATACCATATGCTGCATCCAGACAAATAAGCACGTATGTTTGTAATAATGTCATGCCAGCTTTTTTTCATGGTAAGAAGTACAAATTTAACTTATTTAGTGTGCAATAATACTAAATAGGGGTGAAAAACATTTTTGGGTGATCTATCCCTTTAAGTGTTTAGCCGTTTCCACACAAAAGCAGTTTGTTCGGCATGCTGAGGCCTCTCCTTCACTGACTTCCATTCAGAACAGAAGGGCCTCTTTTCTCCCTGTTATCACTTACACCATTTTATGCTAACATCCAAGGCTCCTACTGGGGGAGGGGCTCTTGAGAAACTCTTTCATAACTGCAAAGCCTCAAATGTCATGCTTTCTGCTGGGAACAACTTTTTTTATAGATTTTTATAGATCCTCCATTGATACGTCAACTTAAAATTTGATTAAAAGAGTAAAGGCCCGTTCTCATCAAGAAAGATAACGATAACTAAATTATCGTCCACACCAGAGAACAATATCATTCCATTATTATAAGCGCACGCGGTTGTTTTGTCGTCGGTCGCTTCAAATGCTCAAGCTCTTTAAAGGGATAGTTCACCCAAAAATTTAAATTATCCTATAATTTACTCACCCTCAAGCCATCCTAGGTGTATATGAGTTATATTAAAAAATATCCTGGCTAATCCAAGCATTATAATGGCAGTGAATGCCAGCCAAAATTTGAAACCCATAAAAGTGCATCCATCCATTATAAAAGTAATCCACATGGCTCCGGGGGGGTTAATAAAGGCCTTCTGAAGCGAATCGATCGAGTTTTGTAATAAAAATATCCATATTTAACATATCTAGCTTCCGGCGGACCGCCTTCAGTATTCAATTTAAGAAGAAAGTGTGCCTCTTCAAAACGCTAACGTCCGATGTCATCGTTGCACCAGTTACGCTTTTTTTCGTAAGTTGAATACGGACGGCAGTCTGCCGGTAGCTAGATATTTCACTTTATAACGTGTTAAATATGGATATTTTTCTTACAAAAACCCATTGATTCGCTTCAGAAGGCCCTTATTAACCCCCGGAGCCATGTGGATTACTTTTATAATGGATGGATGCACTTTTTTGGGCTTCAAATTTTGGGATGCCATTAGAGCCAGGATATTTATTAATATAACTCTGATTGTGTTCATCAGAAAGAAGAATGTCATATACATCTAGGATGGCTTGAGAGTGAGTAAATCAAATCATGGGGTAATTTTCATTTTTGGGTGAACTATCCCTTTAAAGCAGGATGGATTTTGATTGGCTGTCAATGTTTTTTATGTTCATCAGCTAAAAAACAATTTTTTTTGAAAGGGATTCAAACTTGATTCTCTGTGCCAGTATCGTTATAGTTGTGGTGCTAACTCTGCTATTCTTTTATATTTTGAACAATTTCAAGAACTATATCTTTATAGTTATCATTAGTTATCGTCCTTAGTGTGAATGGGCCTTAATACAGTAAACTTATGTCATATCTGAAATTAAAATAATATTCTTGGTTAAATCAGTATTAAAGGAATAGTTCACCCATAAATTAATATTCTTTCATGTAATTACCCTTACATCGTTCCAAACCTGTATGGCTTTCTTTTTGAAAATTGTCTCTGTTTTTTTTCTCCATGCAATGAAAGTCAATGGGATCCAAAGCAAATCAGTTATGACAACTAGGCTAAGTGAAGGTTGAATAACAAACATCTTTAGTTCAACGAGCAGCACATGGCACTAGAATGTCAAGGTCATAGCTTTGATTCCGAGGGAACAGAAATATAAGCTTATTTAACTACAGTATCAAACAGACCACCATTCAATTTGCTCAAAGATTTCAAAATGATCTTTTACTACTTTGTTGTATAAATAAAATGTGTGATTATTGTATCTTAATAGTAGAGATAGTTGGTTATTTTGTATTTTTCTGATCATTAGTGATTCACCCAAAAATCAAAATTCTGTCACTAATGACTCACCCTCATGTCATTCCAAACCCGTAAGACTTTCATTCATCTTCAGAACTCAAATTAAGATCTTTTTGATGAAATCTGAGAGCTTTCTGTCCCTTCATTGATAGCTACGCAACTGACGCTTTGACAGTCATAAATCTCATAAAGAGATCCATATGAATTGTAGGGGTGTTGAAATTAATTGGTGCATGTCAACGTCGCGATGCATCGATGCAGTAATAGACCATAATCGATAATAGCATACTGACGTTTCTCTGACATCATTCGTCACATACGCACTTCTCGCGCTAATGTAAAATGGTGGAGGGAGGCAAAACACAAAAGCGAGATAATAAAAAATGCACCCACTTATTTTACAAAAATGTAGCCATGCGCAGTAATATTAAAAATAATATTGAAAAAACTTAATCATCAAATTGTTGACTTGATAATTGTAATCGAATTGAATCATGAGACCAGTGACGATGCACACCCCTATGAATTGAGCGGTTTAGTCCAAATTTTCTGAAGAGACACGATCGCTTTATATGATGAACAGATTGAATTTAGGCTTTTATTCACATGTAAACATTCATCAACTCACACATCAGTTATGGTAAACGGAAGCTCAAGCATGTTCACATGACGTGCGAGAACCAATGACATTCATTCTCGTGTTACGCAGCGCATTTGAACTTCTGCGAGAACCAATGAGGTTCATTCTCATGTTACGCAGCACGTTAGAGCTTCTGCAAGAAACAATGTGTTGCGTAGACTGCCAACGGAGGGAAAGAAATCTCTCAGATTTCATCAAAAAGATCTTCATTTGTGTTCCAAAGATGAACGAAAGTCTTATGGGTTTGCAATGATATGAGTGTGACAATAATATGACAATTTTCATTTTTGGGTGAACTATCCCATTAAAACATACAAAATCTACACAACATTTGCAATAGCATACTTAATGGCAGTGTTTCTACATAAAAAAAACATTGATCTTAAAAAAGAAAATTGTTCAGAAATGCTCAAATGATTGTGACATTTATTTGATAAACTATGCATAGATTAGGCTACATTTATATTTATGAAATTGGCAGATATGTTTATCCAAATCAACCTGCATTGCATTCAATGTATAGAATTTATCAGCTCATGCATTCTCTGGGAATCAAACCGATGAGCTTGAAAAACCCTATGTCTGTATCCACTACTGAGGAAAAACCACAACAAAATATTACAAACGTAAAAATCACCACTCATAACACAAACTAACTAAATGCACTGCTGTTTGTCAATTCCTTTGCATAGCGACAATACCTGGCCCAAGCTATATACTTTCCTTTTCAAACAAAACAAGTCTTTTTTTTTTTGTGGTGGAGACAAAATCAGCCTTGGCAAATAATGGAAATATGTCCCTACCATAAAAAAAAAAAAGCATCAGGGCGAAACACGAGCCGTGGCATTCTGAAGAAACGCTACGCAAATTCATAACCCAACGCAAAAACACGTTGCGTTCACAGCGTTGCCAGAATAACTGTAGCGGAATTCTGTTTACTTATTTATGCTAACTAATGTCATGGCGGAGCAAGAAATTGAAAATAGACTTTCTAATCAAGTTATATTCTATATATTATGTCGATCTGTTTATAGAAACTCACCTGAATAATACGCATCCGGTTTGATGTCAGAAATGTGCCTCTATCGCCCCCTTGAGTACTGAAGTCTGTCAGACAAACGCAACTATCCTCGCGAAAATTCTATCACACCAGTTGTCATGGTGATGTATATTCTGCTAGATAAAGGTATTTCGCGTTCGTTTTTACAAAAACGTTAAAAAAGCTGCACAGCATAGATGCTAATAATAGAACTTCAGGCTATAGACATTATTTTTTAAACCAAATTACAGATGTACAAAATGTATATTTTTAGTAACTGAACGTTTATTGTCATATTACTAAATATAGTAACAATTCATTACTAATAATTACACTATTTGCCTATCATGAATTAGAATTAACGCAATAACGCATGGCTTATAGATATAGGCTATAGGCCTAGTATTATTTTCATGCGGTTGATTCAGCTGGCTTGACAATAGCATGACACTTCTAAACATGCATGAAAAACTGGATCGTGCAGTTGAAGTATGAACGAACACCACTAACGTCATTAACTGGCGTAACATAGGCTACGTGAAATATAAGCGCATTTCACCATCATATGTAGTTTGCGTTTATAAGCTGTTAACAAATTATGATACAATACCTTTGAGAAAAATAAGTACATGTAGGCTGATGTACAACAGACATAGGCCTAAAGCAAAAAATGACAGTCTTCTACAACAGCATTGAATATCTAAACAAATTGCATCAACAACAACAAAAAAAAAACCCTAAACCTATATATTCAAATATTTACAATACAAACGTCTTCAGATACACAGGAATTCTAAGGCCTATTGGCATCTCCGGAAGTCTGATTATATAAAAAAAAATATTACATCCAAAAAAAAAATAAAACATGAATAGCGACTCGACTAATTTACCTGAATAGCACAACTGCATAAACATGTCACAAAGACCTGACGTGATTTGGACACCGATCTCCAAAAGGCTGAATAATAATTATCGCAAGGCCTGAACTTGAAACCCAAGGGTGTCTGAGGCTTCAGAATGGTAAAGCGCAAAATAAAAAAAAAACATACACTATTTTTCCACTCGTTGTCTTGCATATTAATACACGCGAACGCTATGAGCACGTTAAGAACAACAAGGAATACGAAAATACGGGTACAAAAGCAAATACGCATTATTTATTTCCGGTTATATTAATTAAAATCGAAAGTGTTATAGCTACGAAAATATAATTACTAGCTACTTACCTTCCATGGAAAATAAGACAAGAAACATCAAATACGCGTTCCCCATTTTGATTGAAGAGTTGAGTAATTTCTGGAGCTTAAAAACGGTGAAGATCGTAGCTATAAATATCCAAATAAATCCGTCGTGCTGTCGTTTCTCAACCGCACCCAGCCAGATTGATAGAGACAATTACTAAAAAAACGGCTAAATAGTGAATAAAACACGTTTATATTTACTGCGATTTAGAGGTGATTCCTTACGATATGTACGATGTGGAAAATGGTTTACGTTCACTAAAAGGATACAAATACAAGAGCGTGCACAACTCGAAATGGCTGAATCTTCCGTCTGGCAGGTAACGTGACGCGGGACGGGGAGACTCATAACGCCACCTACCGTACAAAAAACATACATGCGCAACCAACTGCCCTCCCTAAAAATACTTGTGCACCTGTGCTGTCTGGACATGAGTGGACATCAGTCTCAGTTTTGTGAGAAATACTATCTCGAGTTTTAATTGTAAGAACTCATAAGAAATAACATTAAGAATAATAATTAGTTTAGTACTATTTCAGTTGGGCCTATACTTGTCAAAATACTTATTTTAGCACTTGACGTGGACAGTATCTTTTAGCATTACTTAGCACTGTATTTGACCCTATAGATTTTTGACCCTTTCTTTTGAGCATATAGAATCATATTTCCATTTGTGGACAGGTGATAGTCTGCTTAAAATATTATCTCTCCAACAGCTACAATGTTATTTATGTAAATGAACATATGTCCTACGTAACATGGATAAAGTGTGGTGTGCCTCAAGGCTTAGTCTTGGGTCCTTTGTTATTCTCCATTCACGTGTTCCCTTCAATTCGGATATTATTACAATTCAGCTTTATATTTCCTCCTTCAAAGCTGCTGTATTGCACTAAGCACATTATAGACTAGATATTGATTTATTTACATCTAAATCAATAAAAAAATAGTGTTAACTAAGTAGTGTTTGGTCTGATTGGATATCAGATATATTGCCATGCTATGGATTCTCTCTCTGATACTGAATAGAAAAGTTAGATTATGCATTTATAACACTGAAAATATATTTTTGTAATTCACTATTGCCTGGTTGTCAGTCGTAATAAAAATGCAGCCCATAAATTCTGCAACCAAAGGTTTGATCATGTCAGTAAATCAGGCATCATCTTATCTACAGTGGATATCAAATTACATTTATATGACTTGTAATCATTTAAACTATTCAGAAATCTGTGATTTCTACAAATGTATTATATGTCGGGAAATCCTGACCACTTTTTCTGTCTCTCCTGCAGTCGTGATCATCCGGGTTCCAGAAGCTTCTGACGTCTAATGATGAGTGGAGATTTGAAATAAGTTTCAAAATGGAGAAAGAGAGACATTTATTTTTGTACCTGAAGCTTTGTTTTTTATAAAAAAGAAAATGCAGAGTCCAAAGACTTAAAAGAATGTAAGTGAGGAATCTCAGAACATTTGTAAAAACCAAACCAAATGTTAATACATTTATATATTTAGATTTTTCTATCATCTCTAAATTAACTGTCTAAACTTTATTTTGAGTTTGCTGTTTGTCAGTGATGTTTTATGTGGTTTCTGTTGTGGTGCTAATGGAAAATAAAATATTTTTTCTTAAATCCTGCACTTTGTCCTTTTAATCTGTATTTTAATGTTTTGTAATAGATTACGTAAATAATGGAGTATTTGCTACCATCTGTACATATAAAAAAGTATGGTTGCATGGTTGAATCTGAACTTTTACAAAATAATCTTGTAAGTAGATAATCAAAATTATTTCTAATATTATTTTGGGGTGGCACAAGGTGCAAGAAGAGGAATTGTAATGATACAGCATACCAAATCAGCATAGCCAAAAACATGAGTTTACACTGAAAAAAAATTCTCATAAATGTTTTTCTTTTACACTCATATTTTTAAGTACATTTCACATGTATGAAATTAAGTAAACTCTACTTAACTAAGTTATGTAAAATGAACAAAGAGAATAAGTACATTTAACTTGGACACTTACAGTCTGTTGAGTAATTTCTACTTACTGATAAGTAGAAGTTTTAAGTACATTTTACTCACTCTTTGTAGTAAAGAAATAATCCATGCTTATAAAGCGTATTTACTTAGAAACATTTAAAGGGTTAGTTCACCCAAAAATGAAAATTAGCCCATGATTTACTCACCCTCAAGTCATCCTAGGTGTATATGACATTCTTCTTTCGGACGAATACAATCAGAGTTACATTAAAAACGTCCTGGCTCTTCCAAGCTTTATAATGGCAGTGAATGGCTGTTCCTGTTTCAAAGTCCATAAAAGTGCATCTATCCATCATAAAAGTGCTCCACATGGCTCCGGGGGTTTAATAAAGGCCTTCTGAAGCAAATCAAGTTTGTGTGAGAAAAATATCCATATTTAAAACTTTATAAACTAAAATAACTAGCTTCCGTCAGACGGCCGTACACATCAATTTACGGCAAAAGAGTAACCCCTGACCTGATGCATGCGTATTGATGAACACAGAAGCACAGATGATAGAGCAAAACAAAACACCGGTCATGAATTAGAGTCTAAAACGAGAATTTTTAAAGAGAAATGCCGGAGGATTTCGATATAAGAGAAGAGGGGCTTGAGTTTGTTGCCCAGCACTATATTTTTGAACCACGAGAGGAGTCAAAGCTTGCGATACTCCTACATCCTGCGTCATTCATCTCATCAGGGGTTACTCTTTTGCCGTAAGACTTGCATAGGCTGTCTGCCAGAAGCTAGTTATTTTAGTTTTTAAAGTTTTAAATATGGATATTTTTCTCACACAAATGCATCGATTTGCTTCAGAAGGCCTTTATTGACCCCCCGGAGCCGTGTGGATATCTTTTAAAATGGATAGACACACTTTTATGGACTTCAAAACAGAAACAGCCATTCACTGCCATTATAAAGCTTGGAAGAGCCAGGACATTTTTTAATATAACTCAGATTGTATTCGTCTGAAAGAAGAATGTCATATACATCCAGGATGACTTTAGGGTGAGTAAATCATGGCGTAATTTTCATTTTTGGGTGAACTATCCCTTTAAGTAAACAACACAGTAGATTTCTTGTTTTATGTAAGATAACATATCTACACAATATATGTCATGATAATGAGGTACCCACCGAACACAGAGACCTCAACACTTGTGACACAATACACAATAACAGTAACATTCAATGGGTAGGTTTTAAATATGAATGGGTCATTTTGAGATAAACCCCCAGATGTCACAAAACAGCAAGTTAGTAGTCTAGACCTAACAACAAAAACAACAATAAAACAGTGTAAATGCAACTGGAAAACAGTGAAAAATGCAACCTTATTAATGATTTGTGCCCCAGTGCATGATGGGAACACCAGTTGAGTATGTTTTAGTTAATTTTAACTTTGATATTTACTCAAAGAATCATTGTAAACATAACAAACAACTCCAAGTGAAATATACTTAGCTCAAATGTTAATTTCTACAGTTGAGTACTAATATTTAAATGTTTATGCCTGAAGTAATTTATTCAATGTAGAAATTGCATTCGTTTTGTTCTGTGGTATTTACTTCAACACAAGATCATTTTTTTATCAGTGTATGCTGAGCAAGACAGCCAGATATCAAAATAGTCAAGACATTTTTGGCTTTAATGAATTTGCTGGATGTTACAGTAATTCATATGTAAAACTGAAAATAAAGGAAAAAACATAAATATGTGGTACTCAAATAAGACATTATTTTCATACAACGTAATCAAGGATTTCACATAAAAACAACATGTAAAAAAATTAATATAAAAACACTTTTCTATTTCTTCTTTGTATAAAATATATAAATTTTACATTAAAATTAAAAGAAAATGTTTGGAGCAACAGAGATATAGCTGTTCTGTAAAAGCAAAACATTAGGTACCAAAAACAACCACCAGATGACAATATGATCAGTTATGAAACACACTGTCCATTAGAGCATTGGTTTTCATGTTTTCATTTTGTGGATTTTATTATTCTCTGTATGATTGACAACATGCAAGTTGTCTATAGAGTTTGAGATGCCTTATTTATATTCCCGAGGGACATAAAGGACAGCTCAACATCATCGCCCCCTAGTGATCTGATGCAACATCATCATATTCATCTGCATGGGATGGTGAAGGCTGCTCTCTCTTCTTCTGATAAGATCTTCTGGATCTGATGCCATAAACCAGCACAGCAACAGTAGCCACGCCCACCACAGCAGAGCCAGCCAATCGGATGATAGTTTCAGTAAAGCCACAACAATGGACCCGGCCTGAGAAAAGACAAAAAAACACTGACAGAAAGTTCAAGATCAGCATGCTTTATACAGTATTAATATCACAGCATATGTACCTGCACATGTGTGACAGAGTTGAGTGATGTCCAGATGTGTGGTCTGGTTGCTGATGGGATTGTTCAGCACACAGCTGTAGGTGTTTTTATCCTGATATTCCACCTCCAGAGGTAGAGAGAGACTGATGCTGAGATCAGACACACTGATGCTGGACAATAAACTGTTTCCTTTGTACCAGGAGAGAGTCACATGACTCACATTCACCACTGAACACACCAGTGAACATGATGATGATGATGAACAGTGTGAAGAGTTTCTGATGATGACAGGAAACGGCAGAGGAGCTGGAAAACATGAGCGAATGCAGAGAAACCTTACAAAGAACTGAGTTTACAGACTCTCTTTTTTACATGTGGTCTAAAATTGTGCACAGACTCAAACTGATCAACACAACGTGCAGTTTGGAGGGAACATTGGTTACTACACCCTTAAAAATAAAGGTGCCAGGAAAAACCAAAAGGGTTTTCACGGCGATGCCATAGAAGAACCATTTTTTTCTAACCATTTTATAGTCTAAAGAACCTTTCTATGCTATAAAGAACCTTTTGTGCAATGGAAAGGTTCTTTGGTTCTACATGGAACCATACACACTGCCAAAGAACCATTTAAGAACCTTTATTTTTAAGAGTGTATATCACCTACTGGAATCACACCTTTTTAAATAAGCTTATGCATTAGAATTAGACATAAAATAGTTTTAATGTTTATTTTACTACTTTTTAGTAGCATTATTGTAAATAGAGTTGGATACTAAATATGAGCTAATATCGCCACTGTTGTACCTGGACATGGCCGACAGAGTTGAGTGATGTCCAGATGTGTGGTCTGGTTGCTGATGGGATTGTTCAGCACACAGCTGTAGGTGTTTTTATCCTGATATTCCACCTCCAGAGGTAGAGAGAGACTGATGCTGAGATCAGACACACTGATGCTGGACAATAAACTGTTTCCTTTGTACCAGGAGAGAGTCACATGACTCACATTCAACACTGAACACACCAGTGAACAATTGGACATTGATGATCCTGATGATGATGAAGAACATTGTGAAGAGTCTCTGGTGATGACCGGAAGGGGCAGACGAGCTGGAAAATGAAGTTAGAATAAAATAAAATAACATTAATTAAGTGTTTTACTGTTTGTGATCCAATTAAATTCATTTTAAAAGGAATTGTGCAGAACTGTGGTCTCTAACAAATAAAGCAAAATATAAAGACCTGTATTTCTCTGCTCACCATAGACAGAAACTGTGAATTTCTTGTATGAGACTGTAGTACTGATGATCTGTAGATGATAAACTCCAGCATGTTCAGTTCTGGTGTTTGTGATGGTCAGAGATCCGGTATCATAGTCCAGCTCCAGTCTGCCTTTGAATTTCCCATCAGCACCTTCATATGTGTTGAAGACGCCATCCTTCTTATTGATTTGAGCAATGAGAGTCTCTTGAGGTCCAAACATCCAAAGTAGATCCTCATCTCTTTGCACCTTAATGTTCAGAGTGACAGAATCGCCCTCCATCACCTTTATTTTTTCACCCGTCTCAACACCAAACACACCTAGAAAAACAATTGAACAGGAAATGTCACTGAAGCAGATTATCTGGTCCAAACTTGCCATTACTTGGTACAAGCTGGTAGACCATCTTGGACCAGCAACAAGCCACTTTAAGGTGTTTTTTTTGTAGCTAGCTAGTCAACTAGCTAATGACCAGCTTGAACCTAGTCGAAAACATCTACCTCTACTGGCTTAATTTTTTCCAAGAGGATTTTTCCCTCCTGATTTATGGTCTATCTTATATAGGGGTGAGCGGGACACAACCTAACGCGGGGTTAGTTGTAACACACATGGTTTAAAACTTTCCACACATGCCAGGATGACGAAACTTAGTGTATTTACTAGTTGCCATATCAACACTATATAGAGAAAATTATGCCAAAAAAAATCTTTGGAAGATATCACTGAACATTTATTTTAACCAAGTACATTTCTTACTTATATTAATTTTTCATCTTTGTTTTTTGTGATTATTTAAAATTAGACAAATCTGATATTATTTTAATCTTATATCTGTTATTTAACAGTTGAAACAGTTCTTTAATGCTGATCTAACAGCAGAAGACACGAGCCGGGTTTAGATCCCAGTTGTGCAGGTGGGGCATGTTGTCACACTGCATTACAATGAGCCCCTATTAGAACTATGCTATTATATTCTATACTTTTATGAATTCTATTAAGAAACCATGAGGAAAAAGGTGAATAAAGATTAAGAGTCAATGTTCAGAAATTATTAATTATTATTATGTTTTTATGCTGTATAACTGTGTTTTGCGATGTGTTTGTCAAACTCAAAAATTGGTTTATTTTTAATTATTAAAAAATGCCATTATTTTATTTGAAAAAGTTAATAATTGTATTTTACTAACAAAATATTTTAGTTTGTCTTGTATATTTTTTGATTGTATCAGATTTTTTTTGTTTTTAAGCTGTCATTTGGTGATGTTACAACGTACCCCACCTATGGGGCATGTTGTCACATTTCACTTCCATTCTTTCGGGGTAAATCAAGAAAAAAGTATACACTGTATTAATGAAACAAAACCACATAATTGTACTAGACACGTGTGAAATTAATGAGGGAAAAAATAAATACTCTGAACCCCAAGTGGATTTACACAAACTGAGAAAGTCAAAAAGTGTTAGTTTGTGCCCCGCTTTCCCCTAATTCTTACTGGTTTATAGCTTATTACTCTCTAATGTAAAGAACTTATACCATAAAAAAAAACTAATTACTTACCAAACATGCGTTCATAATACAAACAGAACCAAACAAACGTATAAAACATTTTCTTTGACAGACGTCACTTCTGAAAAATTACCGCAATAAAAACGAATTTCCTAAAGCTTTGCTGACGACGGCTCTCGTGGGTATATTAAGATATTTAATATACTATATTTAAAATACTATCTCCATTTAAACAGAAGCTTGAAGCGTCGTGGTCTATAGCGAAATGACGAGAGCCGGAACTCTGAAGGAACTGAAGCTCTCTGCGCGCCCCCGTGACCCGTGAGTGTGTGATCGCGCTCGATTTCCAGTGAACGCTTTTATGTTGTTGTCGTTTAGTTCTGTACCAGAGTAAGGTTTCATTTATATATATTAATTAAATTTATTTACCTCTTATTGAATTTCATCTTTTAAATCTATTTCTCTATCTCGCTATCTTTAGATCTATATATATATATATATATATATATATATATAGCTACACCATTCAGGCATAACATTATGACCTGAAGTGATAATGTGGTAATAAGGTGAAGTGAATAACACTGATTATCTCTTCATCACGGCACCTGTTTGTGGGTGGGATATATTAGGCAGCAAGTGAACATTTTGTCCTCAAAGTTGAAAAATGGGCAAGTGTAAGGATTTGAGCGAGTTTGACAAGGGCCAAATTGTGATGGCTAGACGACTGGGTCAGAGCATCTCCAAAACTGCAGCTCTTGTGGGGTGTTCCCGGTCTGCAGTGGTCATTATCTATCAAAAGTGGTTATCTATCATAACAGGGTCATGGGCGGCCAAGGCTCATTGATGCACGTGGGGAGCAAAGGCTGCCCCGGGTGGTTCGATCAAACAGATGAGCTACTGTTGCTGAAAATGCTCAAGAAGTTAATGCTGGTTCTAATAGAAAGGTGTCAGAATACACAGTGCATCACAGTTTGTTGCGTATGGGGCTGCATAGCCACAGACCAGTCAGGGTGCCCATGTTGACCCCTGTCTACCGCATGAAAGTGTCAACAGTGGGCACGTGAGCATCAGAACTGGACCGCGGAGCAATGGAAGAAGGTGGCCTGGTCTGATGAGTCACATTTTATTTTACATCACGTGGTTGGCCGGGTGCGTGTGCGTCGCTTACCTGGGGAACACATGGCACTAGGATGCACTATGGGAAAAAGGCAAGCCGGCGGAGGCAGTGTGATGCTTTGGGCAATGTTCTGCTGGGAAACCTTGGGTCCTGCCATCCATGTGGATGTTACTTTGACACGTACCACCTACCTAAGCATTGTTGCAGACCATGTACACCCTTTCATGGAAACGGTATTCCCTGGTGGCTGTGGCCTCTTTCAGCAGGACAATGCGCCCTGCCACAAATCAAAAATGGTTCAGGAATGGTTTGAGGAGCACAACAACGAGTTTCCTAGATCTCAATCCAATCGAGCATCTGTGGGATGTGCTGAACAAACAAGTCCAATCCATGGAGGCCCCACCTTGCAACTTACAGGATTTAAAGGATCTGCTGCTAACATCTTGGTGCCATATACCACAGCACACCTTCAGGGGTCTAGTGGAGTCCATGCCTCGACAGGTCAGGGCTGTTTTGGCAGCAAAAGGGGGACCAACACAGTATAATGTTATGCCTGATCTGTATATATATATATATATATATATATAAACTACACATTTAAGTAGTCATCATAGGACATCAAGGCTGATCAACAGAAGACATCTCAGTGGTTTTCTTGTGGATAATGATGCATCAGATTCATTTTTTTTTTTTTACGCTCTACAAGTTTAGTTTAGTCAAAATGAAACCTGACGTGGTCTGATTCCTTTATATCTGGAAAGAAATGTGGTTTTGGTCTGATAGATGGACAAGCAACTTGTAGAAGGTTTCTGTGAACCCCTTCCTGTCCCGCTAGCATGAATCTTGTAGACTGATTTCCTTTTACATAACAAATACTCTAGTGTTAAATGGGTCAAAGGCAAATGAGGGTGTCCAAGAAAGGTGTTGAAAATAACGTCTATAATGAATAGTGAATTTAATTAGCTGATTATTAGGTGAAGAACAGAAAGTTTGAGTTGTGTAAGATGTGTAAGGTTGCAACATGTATGACTGACACACATGATTGAAGATTATTTGATGAAAACTGCAGAAATCTGTGTAGTCAATGTTGTTGAAATGTTATAAATTTGAATTCTCAGACACTGATAGACAAAAACAGGATATGTTCTTCTTCAAGAAGGTACAATGCAAGACACGGGGGTCTAGGTGTGATTTCAAAAAAAGTTCTGCTAACCTTTGCTATAAATGACTACTGAAACTAGCATTGCTGAGGATTAAAGGTCAAGCTATTTTTTATGTGCAGTATAGAGAGATACATTTTTAAAAATACTTCACATGCACAAAATATATCATATTTCACATTCACCAGATTTTAACAAAACTGAATTTTCCTGGAATACACGAGTAGCTATCTTAAACATTTGTTTTTCAACGTTTTTAAAAGTTTAAAATGTTTTTATCATCATGAATCATGAATATCATGAAGTTTCCTGGGTTTTTATCATTTGGCAGAATCAAAACTAATTTTGCCATATTAAAGAAACTTGAATCATTTTTAAGAGATTTACTGACTTTTACACACAGTCATGAGGGTCTATAGGGGTCCTATCTGTGATGTCATTTCTTTTTTTTTCGGTTGTTGCGTTACAAAAAATAGCTTACATATTGTTTATACCACAGTGACTATCTGGGGCAACAGACCGGGAAATATTGCATGCTTGAAAAGCGCCAGTCAGAACAGTGTAATATGATGTTTCAGAGTTGCATGTTGCGGGTCAAGGGTCACAGGTTTACAGCCTGTCCGTCCAGATGGTTTCCATCAACATATCAGTGTTTGGTTGGCTAGTTGAAGAAGCCGCAACTACATCATCAGGATCCACAATGCATTCTTCTTTATTCAAAATAGCTGTTTAACTCTGTTGTCCTGCAGGGTTCAGCTCCAACTTGCTTCAACACGCCTGCCTGGAACTTTCTAATATGCCGTAAGATCTTGATTAGCTAGTTCAGGTGTGTTTAAATGGGGTTGGAGCTGAACTCTGCAGGACAGTGGCCCTCCAGGAGCAGGATTTTTTTTGCAAGCATTTTATACTGGAGCTCCACCTAGTGTTTGTAAGTAGTAATTTAATCTAACTGATTACTAATCAACACATTCCAGTAACACACAAGAAAACCACTGTTTGATGAAAATTATCTTTGGACACACTACATCAAGTCAAACCTGAACTTTAACTGGTATGTTACAGTGAGAGTACGCCAATATTGAAAAAGTAAAAACACAAAATCTCATCTCAGCACTTTTGGCTTAGCTATTTTTAATTTTGTCATTTCATCTGAATATTAAAATTTGTGAGATTAATGCAGTCGAAACAGGTTAATTGATCTAATTTTGTGTCTCTGGAAAATAGTGATCTATGACACTGTATTATGTTGAATATCAAAGTTTTTTTGTTAATGAGGGATTTGTGGACACATCAATGTTTTTGGATTTGTGGTATAAAAGTTTTTATTTTGAAGTAAAAAGATAAAATTAGAACCTTGGGGTAGGATTTAGTATTTCACATTAATGACACTTATATATACATACATATATATAGAACAATAATTCGATGATCGTGTCTGCCATTCAGTATGCTGTGGTCATGATGTCCAGTTCAGGTTGCCTTTAAACAAATTTAACTGTTTTTCATTTCCCAATATCCTTAATTCTTCTACTAGCTGGACTCTTTCACAAACAGTGTGTCCACCCATCAGATCAAACCACAGCTGTACAGATGTAAATAACTCTGGAACTGCTAGTTTATCACGTGAATCACATACAACCTCTATTTGAACTATATTGTTTAAGGGTGTAATAAATGTGGACAATAGTTGTTGTAAAACTAAATCTTTATTAAAAATCACCAAAACATTCAGTCATTTCAAGGGTTTCAACAGACACAATAGCTTATGAGATCATTCTATGGCACCATATGTGGTGCTAATTATTAAAATGAATTATGTAATTATGTTTGCAGCCACTAATTTAGGCTAATATAATAGATCAATAAAAAAACTATATTCTGTGCAAATACAATTAATAAATGTACAATGGATAAAACAATCTGTAAATAAACAGGTGTGTTAGTACAGGAAATCTGAGTATTAATGCATGTTTTATTTTCGTGATTACACCAGCAAACTTTAGCAGACATATCTGGAACTAAACCTTCTGCTCATTTCATACTGGTTTGATTTTACTCCATGGGTCTGACGGTGATATCGGTTCTCTTCTGTTCTGATCAGCTCACTTCTTGTAGATCTAATGTCATAAACCAGCAGGGCTACAGCAGCCACGCCCACCAGAGCAGAGACAACCAATCGGATCACAGTTTCAGTAACACCACAACAGAGGATGTGGTCTGAAAAAAAGAAAAACGCAGAATCAGAATTGTGCATTTAGCTCCTTTTTTACTAGTATTGTTTAAAATAATGAATATAATATAATTCTAGGGTCTTCTAAGAGCTTCAGCCCCTTCTATAACCTCAGCTCTCTTAGAAGCCTGTGTGATTACGTGACTCTTTCTCCAAGATCTTTTTTTGCCTCGAGCACTTATGTTTTCTAGAGCAACACCCCCACTCACGCTCACACTCCGACACCTGCTTCACGTCTCTGTTGCTCATCTGCGGTTTGTTCCAGTTAAATCACACATAAAAAGCAAATGCACTTATGTTCAGAAACAGTTCAATCTTTCAGCAGTGATTAAAACAACACTTATGAATATGTTTGGTCACATCTGCATGGATGTGTTTCCATTCTGACTTCTGAAATCTTTTAAAGCTTTACAAAAACTAATATAGCACTGACTGAACACATTTAACAGAGTACAAGTAAGTGACGTACCTGAACACGGCTGATAGAGTTCAGTAATGTTGACATTCTCAGTCTGGATGACGGTTGAATTGTTCATTGCACAGCTGGATGACAATAAAATGGTGCTTGATGATCCTTCCGGTGATGAAGTACTTTGTGCAGACTCTGATAATGACAGATGTTACTGTGACGTCAGTCTCATCACACACACTTCTATCTTTATTTAAAGTAGATCATTTTACATCATAAAATGTGCATGTAAGGTATATCGAAAAGAGAAGGATATACAAAGAATGGTCATGCATGCTAACACTGTTATTCTCTACTCACCATAGACTGTGAGATTGAAACTCATGTAGCTGGTCTCTTTGCTGATAACTGTTAGTTGATAAAGTCCAGAGTCTGTGGTTCTGGTGTTTGTGATGGTCAGAGATCCGGTTTGATCCAGCTTCAGTCTGTCTGTAAATCTCCCATCAGGACCATCATACGTCGAGTTGGTATCCATGAGTCTGCTGACTTCAGCTATTCTGGTGCTTCCGAACGTCCACTGCATCAACAAATATTGCTGTATTTCAGTAACATCAGTGTATAGAGTGACAGAATCTCCCTCCATCACTGACACTGACTCCACTTCATCTGTCACAGCTACAGAAAAAAGGGAACATATTTTGTAACAGACATGATGTTTGTTATTAATGATAATGACCAAACTTATAATTAACAGTGATTTGTATTATGCAGACATATTCTTTAGTGAATGTTGAATGAAGCAGTATACTAATAAATTACGTTTGTAAAAATATTAAAGAGGTAAGACTTCCAGCATAATGCAGAGTTTATTTATAAAAATGAAGGGACGTCATAATTAAAAACACATAACTTACCAACCAGACGCCACAAGCACACAAAGAATAAAATAAAGGAATAAACCATATTCCTTAATCGTTTGTCAGCCACTTTAATCACGCAGTAAACCACTCTAAATCCGCCAGTTCACGTCACAAGCGACCACTTTGTTGCTGTATGTCGCAAATACCTACAGGGTCGCTAGTAGGCGTTCCCATTTGTTGCCTATAGCGGATGTACATGGTACGTTGTTGAATACGTTTACGTTTTGGATGAGGAATATTGTACATAGATGGAATATACGTCCATGTTAAACGAACTAGGAAAATATGTGCTCTTGAGTTTTTGTCAGTAGGCTGTCTATGACACTTCACTACCCGCGTTCCTATGCAGTGTTCACTGCTCCCTACTCGTTGAGCAGTCAGTTGAAGTTCACTTTATTTGACTGCGTTCACTGGAAACACCCTGCTACATCAAACACAGACGAACTTAGTCGCGTTCATTAGTGGAGTTTAGGGTATAATGACTAGTGATGGGAGAAACTAAGCTTTTCGAAACGTTGAACCAATTGCTTCTCAAAATGATTCACTGTTTCGAAGCTCTCGAAACGCCACACGCTGGTGACCCCTGCTGGACAGAACAGTGTAAATGCAGCGAAAACTCAGGAAAAACATGCATAAAAACACCTTTTATTACAATTCCAAATGTTTTAATTTAAATTCAATAAACAATACCATTTAATATGAAGTGGCTTACTATGTGATATTAAATTAAATTGTAGCGCTTGTTTTACTCTTACTCTTTGTATTATACAAGTGTGTCATTAAATGTCTACAAATGTATAGGAACTGATCCGAGATCAGGTAAAAATCATTGACACTGTTCTCATGGGCTCACATTGAAATTTCTACAAAATTCGAAACAGTCATGACGTAAGGAAGCCTCGATTGTGAAATACCTTGAGTCTGGCAGTTTTGATGCGCTCTGTTTCCAAAACAAATGATTCGCAAAGGCAAGAAAAGTAAGTTACTTAAGCCTACGTTTTCTCGCGAGCGTATAGGAAATGGTATAAGGGTTAGAAATCAGATGTGGTGCCACGCCCTCTGCTCTACCATTTTCTGTTCTGTATTTCTTTCAAGGGTACACCGGTCTTCTTTAAACGTCATTCACACCGTTGAGAAAAGTCGTAATTGTCCGTTGGTGTGACGTCTCTCCGTTAGAGTCAAGTATTTTTGTTTTGTTATTGTGTTTTGATTTTAGTATTCAGGCTTGTCAGTCTCGGAGACTGGGGATTCAGCGGAACACAAAAATATAGAAATCTCATTGATCGTCTTTATGTCACATTCTTCACAGCTCTACAAAAACATGTGGAACATGGTATTCCTGTCGTTATTATTAATGTACGGTAAGTTGAACCTCGATTTTTCTTTCGTTTTCGATATAGGCCTATGTGCTGCGTTCACGCCATGTTGTAATTACAAGATTTCAACTTTAAAAAAGCGTTCACGTCCTCGTTGAGTTCGTAATTACAGGTTGTAAGATGGGAATTTTCTGAGAGCTCCAACTTGTACCATGTGACCGCTGTACCTGATCGCTGTAGATTCGTGTGGATAGTGTTGTTGTCATAGAAACGCATAATTCCGAGTCAGAGGACGCGAACTGCTCCAAATAGAAAGTCACGTGTTGTCATCTCAAAACTACGTGAACGCAGCTTTAGACTAGCTTTTGTGATGATTTCAAGATTTAATAATGATTTAATGATTACAAAAAGTCCTATTCTTGATTAGTATTTTTGTCCTGAGACGAGATGCATTTGGTCTATTTGAGGAGCAACATTTAATACTTTAATTCGGATAATGCATTTTTTTTGTTGTTTCACTTGTATGAACTATAGGATAAACAAGTTAAAAACAAGTCAAAAAATCCGATTGACAGTGCAGTAAGACCATATTTATTTTCAAAATACAGTCTATGAAAACAAGTCTTACTTGCTTATGCAGTGTGTTGGGGTAACAGTTCAGGACCCAGGGACCAGATATGTTTGAAAGAAGACCAGGAGTCAAGATGTTTAATTAAATGAAGAAAATTTACTGAAGAATAGTTTGCAGTTTCATCGGCAGAGCCAGCGTCAGAGTCTCTGAAGGAGGTCCAAAGCCAGACTCTCAGTCACTCCTCAGAGACCAAATACAAACTTTAGAAAACATATATGGAGAAACAATAACCATTCTATTGATTAAGTAATATCATAACTGGAAAGAATCATTAAAAATCATTATAATAATATAGGAGGATAAATATTGATTAAGGATTATAATTTTATAATATTTGATTATAAATTTAATTAGGATATATATGTGTAGGTAAATTGAAGCGGCAGTGGATTTCAGGATCCACCCCCTTCAAGTGTTGCAAGTACATATCTTGTTTTAATGATTGGCTTTGTTGTGTATGGTCTGTGTAAATTTGTCTTTTCAGCAGCTCACACAATGACCTCAGTTGAATCTGTTTGCTGAAGTTAGTGTGGTATCAGTAAAACTGGTTCTGTTTTTCAGGTGTGTCTGGTACAGAGACGGATGAATATGAGCCAGTGTCAGTAATGGAGGGAGATTTTGTCACTCTACACACTAATCTTTCTGAAATACAGAACGATGATACTATTCTGTGGATGTTTGGACCTAAAGACTCTCTCCTATCTCAAATAAAGAGAAAGAGCAACTTTACTTCATTTTCTGTCACTGATGATGTGGGATTCAGAGGCAGATTGCAGGTGGACCAAAAGACTGGATCTCTCACCATCAAAAACACAAGAATCAGACACTCTGGACAATATAAACTCACTATCTCTAGACAAAAGACTACGATAAAGATATTTAATGTTACTGTCAGTGGTGAGTATCTCAAGTCTTTCATTGTAATGTTACCCACGTTTCCACAGTTGGGCCAAATCATTCACATTGCTTAAAGGAACACGCCACTATTTTTGAAAATAGAGTTAAACAGTTGAGTTTTACCATTTTTGAATCCATTCAGCCGATCTCCAGGTCTGGCGGTAGCACTTTTAGCATAGCTTAGCATAGATCATTGAATCTGATTAGACCGTTAGCATCTCGCTCAAAAAATGACCAAAGAGTTTAGATATTTTTCCTATTTAAAACTTGACTCTTCTGTAGTTACATCGTGTACTAAGACCGACGGAAAATGAAAAGTTGCGATTTTCTAGGCTGATATGGCTAGGAACTATACTCTCATTCCTGCGTAATAATCAAGGAACTTTGCTGCCGTCGCATGGGTGTAGCTGGTGCAATGATATTACACAGCGCCTGAAAATAGTCCCCAGCACGCTCCCTGTGCAAGCAGGTTGTCACGTTGGTTATGTTGACGGAAGTTAGCCTATTTTCAGGAGCTGCGTAATATCATTGCGCCAGCTGCACCCATGGTACAGCAGCAAAGCTCCTTGATTATTACGCAGGAATGAGAGTATAGTTCCTAGCCATATCAGCCTAGAAAATCGCAACTTTTCATTTTCCGTCGGTCTTAGTACACGATGTAACTACAGAAGAGTCAAGTTTTAAATAGGAAAAATATCTAAACTCTTTGGTCATTTTTTGAGCGAGATGCTAACGGTCTAATCAGATTCAATGATCTATGCTAAGCTATGCTAAAAGTGCTACCGCCAGACCTGGAGATCGGCTGAATGGATTCGAAAATGGTAAAACTCAACTGTTTAACTCTAGGGGAGTTGGAAAATGAGCCGATTTTCAAAAATAGTGGCATGTTCCTTTAACCGTTTCATTCTGTGGCAATATCTCACATCCATGGGCGTCGGAAGCAAAAAAAAATATGGGTGTGTCCTCTCCCAGAAAATTTTTACTGGAGTAGATGCCATTTATATTAAGTGCAAATAGCCTGCTTTGTTTACTAATTTACTAAATGTCTGGTTGGGCCAGACACAATTACAGAAGACACCAAATTATTTACAGCTGCAATAGCGTAGGGGTAAGGCACATGGCATAAAGTTTTGAAGCAAATCAACACGAGGTTCGAATCTGCCTTTTGCCGAACCTGCTCTACTCCCTTTTCCCATCACATATCAGATCAGAAAGGCATTTATTTTCAATAAAAATTAAGAAAATATTGGAAATAAAGCGTCTAATGTGTGTTTAATAATAAAGTGTTTATCGGTTAGGATTAGGTGAATAGACATGCGCTGAATTAGAGATGGTAAAAGTCAGTGGTTCCAATATCATTGGTCTTAAAAAGTGGGTGGGTCTTGTCCCACCCACATACAATGGTTTCGACGCCCATGCTCACATCTCACAATTCTGACTTTTTTCTCCCTATAGAGTGGTGCAGGTATAACCTCACTTTGTAGGCCAACCGGCAGTTAGCATCGCACTGGTTCCCTCGAGAAAAACCCAATAGGATTTTCCCATAGGCTTTTTTCCCATCAACAAAAGTTTATGATACTTACACGTTTTGTCCATCAGGATAATTATCACAGATGAACACAACTTTTATGAATTTTGAAGCCTAAATGCAGTCGCCAGAAGTAAAAAGCTAAAGATAAGCTATAAACGAACTACACCACAGTCCCATGATTTCAACGTCACCATCACTAAGCTTCCGACAACTCTTTCAGTTTTTGTCTCAAAATATTTTCCCAGAACATTTGAGTTAGACTAGTTTATAACAGCACAATTTTGAGCATAATGAGGCTGTAAAAGCGGACTGAGTTTACCTTTTTGCCGTAATGACGTTTAATCTCCTCGACAGCTTCTGTAGTCCCATTTAGCCACTTGTTAGCAACCGCCTTTTTCAAGACATATAACAGCTTCAAAAAAATAACCCGAGTGGGGTAATACTGCTGTATTTTATGTTGTAGAATAAAACGTGAAAGTGTCTTGAGCTTGTGTTCACCACAGACCTTATTTCAGCCATTTAAACAAAATCCCATTCAAAAAACCCATTGACTTCAGTACGAGGGAACCGGAAGTGCTAAGATGCTAACTCGCTTCCGCGTTTTGGCCTACAAAGTGATGTCATACCTGCAGGACTCTATTGCAAGTTTATATCTCGCAATTCTGACTTGTTTCTCACAATTGTAAGTTTATCTTGCAATTCTGATTTTTTTCACAATTGTATATTTGCGAGTTATAAAGTCCAATTCTGAGGTAATAAACAGCTCACAATTCTGATATTTTCTTGTAATTGTGAATTTCTGACTTTATAATCCCGAGTGCCGACATCACTACACGCATTCCATCAGCACGGTTAGCCAACCATGCTGAGAATTCCAGGCCGAAAACGGTTTGTAATCGTGCCGTGCCGAACCATGCTCAAGTAGAAATGTAACTGGAACCGTTAATACTGTTCTTAAAACCGTACGGCCGGACAGTGGAGAAGCAGCTAATGGTCCGGGTTTAGATCGGTGTGTTAATAATTTGGTCATTCTAAACCCTGGATTATTTCACACTGTTCATATTTACCCTGGGTTAGTAATTATGGTTATTCAGGTTTCATGATTTTAAACTAGGGCTGGACGATATTGGAAAAAAAACTTACATTACGATATTTAGTTTTTCTGCTATATATATTGCGATATAAAAACAATTTCAAAAGATGATTTAAATAGATTTATTTGAAAATAATGAATCATTCTAGAATAATTGGCATAAAGTTTTGAAGCAAATCAACACGAGGTTCGAATCTGCCTTTTGCCGAACCTGCTCTACTCCCTCTTCCCATCACATATCAGATCGGAAAGGCATTTATTTTCAATAATATAATCAATTAATTAATACATTTTATCTTTGTTAAAGCTACAAAAGTCATTTTCTCTTTCTCTTTTGTTGTTTGATCACCATTGGTGAAACAAACAGCTGCGGGTACATAAGGCTGCTGTCCCTTTAAGACAAATGCACGGACCAAATATAAATGACACTCGTCTGTTTTCTTTCTCAATTGTTTACCACACATAACCGACTCTGGTTACGAGGATACTTGCAGAGACGGACATTTTGACTTAATTTTGCGTGCACGTTTAAGCTCAAAAGAAAATGAAGTCAAAATGCCCGCGTGCTGTTTTCTGTGCGCACAATGAATTCGGTGTTCACATGTTGTCTGCGTGGCTCTGTGTGTGCGCACAGAAAACAGCGCGCAAGTTCTCTTCTGCTTAATGCCTGACTCAACTTAAAAACACATGCAAATGATAAACTTTCACTCTATGATGGTTAAACTTTGCAATTAATCCATGAATCACGTGCGTTCTGAACCAGGGAGCAGTTCTTGACATCGCACGTCCTGCAATGTGACTATCGCGGATGCACACATCGCCAGTTCGATGCTAAAATGATATATCGTGAAGCCCTATTTTAAACCACGCATTTGAATATCCAACACATATTCTGTGTGTAAGCATTTACTGAGTGAGAGTTTTTGCAGATTTTTTGCACCACAGAAGCAGGTTTTGATGATGGGACTAACAATTTCCAAAATTTCAAACGTTGTGAAACACTTTTTGATAACGTTTTACTTGTTTTCCAGACGTGGTTGGTGAGACAGATGGAGTGAAGTCAGTGTCAGTATCAGTGACAGAGGGAGATCCTGTCACTCTACGCACTGATGCTGAAATGCACAAAGATGCTCTGATGCTGTGGAGGTTTGGAGATAAAGGCCTCCTCCTGGGTAAAATCGATGTTGAAACTAACAAGAGCTCATTAACCGAAGCTGATGAGAGATTCAAAGACAGACTGACGCTGGATCATCAGACTGGATCTCTGACCATCACAAACACCAGAACCACAGACTCTGGACTTTATGAACTACAGATCAGAGGCATTGAGAGCTCACAGCAATTCCTTCTTTCTGTCAATGGTGAGGAACTGAAAAATCTTTCAATGTAATGGCATACAGTTTTATTAGCATATATTTGAAGGCATATCAGATCATCACATTGACTGACACCTTGACTGTCTCCCTTTATAGCTGTCCCAGGTCTGTCTTCAGGTGCTGTAGCAGGGATAGTTGTTGGTGTTTTAGTTCCTGTTCTGCTGCTCGTGGCTGCAGCTTTTGCTCTGATGAACTATCGCCACAAGATCTCTAAATTAGAAGAGCAAATGAGTAAGTATTATATACTTTAAACAGGATTTTCATCTCCTCCAAATAGGGCTGGGCGATATGGCCAAAAAATCATATCTCGGTATTTTTTGGTTGAATGGCGATAAATCCCGGTATTTTCTACGTTTTTCTATTTGGATAAAAATTTTTTTTTAATTTATTTTAATAATAATTAATTTTATTTCACATTCTGCCCAGTGATGTCCTAAAAACAATGTTGATATTGAAGGCTATAAACAAATACAGTGAATCTAATGTAGGCTATGCAATATAGTATGTGCAAAAAGGGGGTTAAAATCACAATACATTCTAACATTGTAACATTACAATCTAAAAACAAAATTAATAATTCACTAAACTAAAGCATATTAGCCTACATTTGATTACCCCACTATAATGGGCACTTTCATAAAAATATACTTACTTGTAGGTTTAAAATTCCACATGGCACATTTATTGTCCAAACACAAATATTTTAGAAATATGTATACTTATAATTATTGCGTTTCTATTCTATTGTGCTCCGTCTGTTTGGCGCGAATGCACGCGGCGGCGCTCATTCACGGAAGCCTGAATGTTAGCAGAGATTCACTTGCAGAAGGCTCGTCATCTCCTGACCGCAAAATGGACATATTTGCATGACTTTCTAACATTTACAGATGGAGAATATACCTGTGAAATGTAAGTTATGCACTGAGGAAAGCACCGCATTTCAAACGCATTAAACACAGCAAGTATTTATCTGTCTGTCAGCACAAGCCTATCTCTCAGAGCATCTGACAGGGCAAGCTGCTTTAAACTATACGTGTTAACTATATCTTACCAGTTATTTTGAAGCCCTTAATATAAAGCATGTGTCATGTTTAGGACAAGTTGTATCATGCACTTTCCCTGCATCAGCTCACTCTGCCTACTCCGCTATTTTTCAAATGCGCTCGTATCAATCTACTGTATATCGATATAAACGGTATTTCCTCATTCCATATCGTTTCTAAAAAATATATCGATATATTGTACAAACTCGATATACCGCCCAGCCCTACCTCCAAACCAAATTTTAATTGATGTTCATTATAGTCCTTATTTTGGATTACTTCTTTATTACTTTCTTTTAAAATCCAGCTACTCTGAAACTGTACTTTGACAAGCTACTTATAAGTTAAAGTAGTTAAGACACTGTCAAGCTACCTTTCTGAAAAGTTAGTTAGCTACACTACAAGTTACTATCAAAAAGTAGCTAGCTACATTAAAGGGTTAGTTCACCCAAAAATGAAAATTCTGTCATTAATTCCTCCCCCTCATGTCGTTCCAAACCCGTAAGACCTTCGTTCATCTTCAGAACACAAATGAAGATATTTTTGATGAAGTCCGAGAGTTTTCTGACCCCTACATAGACAGCAATTTAATTAACACTTTCAAGGCCCAGAAAGGGAGTAAAAACATAGTTAAAATCGTTCATGTGACTCAAAAAGTAAAAATTTACTGAACTTTGTAGTGTTACAACAACCCATTCCAACTACTATTCACTCAAAATGAAAATTCTGCCATCATTTACTCAAGTCATTTTGTTTCAAACATGCTTTTTTCAATACAACATTTCATAGTGACAACCGTTCAAGCTTTAAAATGAAAAGGACCATAAATGCACCATCATTTTTTCCAAGCAAAAAGTCTTCTAGCGTCAGATGATAACTTTGTGTAATGAACACTGTTATTCAACTGATAATCTTCCTCTTCCCCAATGTTCTGCCAAAATTGTTAATGTGCTGCTGTAGGATTTACATCCTTGACACTAAATGGCATTTGTTAAATATGTCATAGCAAAGCACAATGATCAACTGGGAGTGTGCAGAAAAGAGAATGAGATTTGAGATGTGTGGCATTACCTGCAATTTTTCAGTCTGTTTGTCAACCAGAAGACTTGAAATATAGCATGAGTCATATGGACTTTATGGTGTGGTTAGTATGAATGTATGTACAGTAATTGAGATGTCCACCTGCACACTTATGAACATTTCTCTGTTTCTCTGTGTAGCTGTGAAAGGCGAAAAGAAGGAAGAGACAGTGATAGAGGGAGGTTCTGTCACTCTATGCACTGGTCTTACTGAAATACTGAATAATGATACGATAGAGTGGTGCTATGAAGCTGAAAACAATCACATTGCTGAAATCAATGGAGGAACCAGAATGCGATCTACATTGGATGGTATTGATGGGAGATTCAGAAGCAAACTGAGGCTGGATGAGAATAATGGAGATCTCTCAATCAGTAACATCAGAACCATTCACTCTGGACTCTATATCCTAAAGATCAGCAACAGCATAAGAACCAAATACATACTTACTGTCAATGGTAAAGTATATCAACTCTTCCAATGTGTTAATGATCATGCACTAAGTGAACAGTTTAGATGATCTGAAAATATGAAATGCATGACTTTTGAAATGCATTTTCAAAGTGCTCAGATTTTTAGATAATTTTTTAGATTACTTGCAAGTAGGGCCATGTTATGAATTCATAATGTTATATATACATTATAATATATATATATATATATAAATATATATAAATATTATAGATAAAGCCTATACAATTAAGAGATTAAATTTGTAATATTGTGTGAATAAATTAGGGATGTTTTGTGGAGAAATAAGTCACATAACGAGAAAAGGCATGATCAGGAATAGATGAAGATTATGGCTGGTTTGACAATATCGATTTTCAAATTTTTATGGATCTTCATTTCTTAAGGCTACATCTTCATTACCAGCGTTTTCAAGCCTTTTCCAAAAGTTGCTCATCCTAAAAATGCTTAAATCACCTTACTCACACATGATGATACTGAGTGGCCATTTACACAACACCGATTTCCATGAAATGTTTATGTCCAGTAAACTACAAAAATGTGAATTTGTGAAAATGGTGACCATGTGCATGCAGTTTCTTTACAAAATGACATCGCCAGCTAATAAGGTTTGGGCATTCATTTACACAACAATGGTGTTTTGGCGGTCTGAAAATGCAAACGTTTAAAAACGTGTTTCAAAGTTTTTAAAAATGATACTTTCATGTAAACTACAAAACCGTGAATTTGTGAAACCAGTGACGTCATGCGCATGCATATTACGTGTTCAGTCTTTATAGGTGCATAGTAGGGGTGTAACGCTATACAAAACTGATGGTTCGGTACGTACCTCAGTTTTGAAGTCACAGTTCGGCACAGCAGGGGAGAGAAAACGAAATATAAAATTGCTTTTTTTATATTAAACAGTGGTTTACTGAACAAATTGTGTCTGTCCTTAAATGAATTCAATTATAACTAAAAGTTTCTTAAAGATTAAAAAAAAATGATCTCTGCTAATGCTGTAAACTATATAGGGAGCCCTTACTTGCACATTACTAGAATATTAAAGGTTAACAACAAAGCCCAAACTATTAGCCTAAAAGCCTATTTATTTTTAGATATAATAATAAACACTCAAATAACATGGTAGTAACTTCACATAAGGCAGTTTTGCATTAACTTATCTAATTATAAAATTATGTTTTTACTCCAATTCGTTGTTGAAATATAATCATTTATACACAGCTGTGTGCCAGTGCATCTGTGCCGAGGGTCCCCTCGGTCAGGGAATAGAACAGATGGCAGTGAGACGTGTCCGGGGCGGCAAACAGATCTACCTGTGCGGTCCCGAAGCGCCTCCAGATCAGCTGGACCGCCTGGGGGTGGAGTCTCCACTCTCCCGGGAGCGCTTGCTGATGTGAGCAGGCCCGGAATGTGAGTGGCGCGAAGTGACCTCAGATGCTTCTGACTCCAAAGGAGGAGATGGCGGGCGAGTTGTGACATGCGACGGGAGCGTAGACCACCCTGTTTGTTGATGTACGCAGCGGCCGCAGTGCTGTCCTTTCGGACCAGTACGTGCTTGCCTCGTAGCAGCCCTTTGAGGCGGCCCAGCGCAAGACGTACTGCTAACAACTCGAGGCAGTTGATGTGCCATTGCAGTTGAGGCCCCGTCCACAGACCCGAGACTGCATGCCCGTTGTATGGGGCCCCCCAAACGGTGGCAGAAGCGTCCGTGAATAGCACAGCATGCCTGGACACTTGTTCTAAGGGGACACCTGCCCATAGAAACGAAGGGTCTGACCACGGGCTGAAGGTTTGGCGGCACCTCTGTGTGATGACCACACGGAGTGAGCCGCTCTGCCATGCCCATCTCAGGACTCGGTCATGTAGCCAGTGTTGAAGCAGCCTCATATGACGCAATCCGAGCGGTGTTACTGCGGCTGCCATATGCCCCAGGAGCCTCTGAAAATGTTTCAGTGGGACCGCTGTTCTGCGTCTGAGCAGTTCAAGCAGTTCAACACCGACTGGACGCTCTGTGAGGTGCGCTGTCAGAGTCCAACTCCATACCGAGAAAAGAGATCCTCTGCACGAGGGAGAGTTTGCTCTTTTCCCAGTTGACCCGAAGGCCCAACTGACTGAGGTGACTGAGCACCATGTCCCTGTGTTCGCACAACTGATAGTTGAGGATAGTTGACGAACACCACGCTCTCTCATGGGAGCAATGACCGCCTCCACGACCTTCATGAAGACATGGGGCAACAGGGACAGCCCGAAGGGCAGGACCCTGTACTGATATGCCCGTCCCTCGAGCGCAAAGCGTAGGAACGGTCTGTGTCGAGGGAGAATCGAGCAGTATGTTGAATGTAACCGACTGAAAGGGAACTGCTGTTTTAGGGTATGTTTACACGACAACGATGTACAAGAAACGGAAGCTTTCCTAGCTTTTTTGCACGTGAAGATGACATTGTTGTTAAAGCGATCCCCGTTTACACGGCTTCACGAAAATGACTAAAAACACTGTATTAATCCCAGGCCAGTAGTTGTGGATGTCGCTTTATAAAGAAACACTACACGCCTATAGTCTGAACATGTTAAAAAAGGCCTAAAAAATGAGAGAAATAGATGGTTCTGCTCATGAATGTCTAGTTTACTTGCACCCTTACGGGAAGATACAAAATAAAAATGAAGTTCCTGTTTAGGAACATGCCAAAATAGTTTTAAAAAATCTCATCTAAATGTATGTGATGTTGAAAATGCAAACAAAATTCATTCAAACATTTGATTTTCTGTATTTCTCTTTTTCTGTGTGCTGCTGTGACATGAAGTGAGTTCAGTATCAGTGGAGGCGGGATGTCTTGTCCTTCTCCAGACTGGTGCTGAAATAAAGACAGGTGATCTAGTACTGTGGACGCTTGGAGCTACAAACTGCCTCGTTGTTAAAGCTGATTCAAGAACAACTGATATTGGTGAGAGATTCATAGACAGAGTGGAGTTGAACAAGATGACTGGATCTCTGACCATCAAAAACATCAGAACAAATGACGCTGGACATTATAAACTACAGATCATCAACAGCGAACAGACCACATTCAGGAGATTCAATGTGACTGTCACTGGTGAGTAGAACAACATTCATTATAATGACTATATATTTATTTATACAACAACAGTCCTCAGCAGTGTTCCAACATTGTGTTCCACTTGTCTGTGTTTGCTTGTTTCGGATTATATGAGCAGTGCGAATCACTAAGGATGTTTTTTTATTCAAGTTTTTACAATTCAAAAACATTTTTGTAATGAAAATTATTTTTATTACATTTAAAAATTGCTAAATTGCTAACAAGTGTAACTACTGCATAAAGTTTGTTGGGACAAACTTTGATGTTGGCTTGATAAAGCTGTATGAAAGTCTGAAAGTTTTATAAGCTTTTTTTTTTGTGAAGTTGAAAGAAAGAAAGACATTGCAAGTATGAATTAGCATGTTTTATTAGAATGTTTTAACAGGTTGCTAGCATGAATTAACATGTTGCTAACATTTTTTAACATGTTTTTAGCATGATTTAACATGTTTTTAGCATTATTTATCATGTTGCTAACATGTTTTAGCAGGCTGTTAGCATGAATTAACATATTGTTAGCATGTTTTAGTATGCTTTTAGCATTAATTACCATGTTGCTAACATGTTTTAACATGTTGCTAACATGATTTAGCGTGTTGCTAACATGTTTTAGCAGGCTGCTAGCATGAATTAGCATGTTGCTAGCATGTAGTGAAAATTAGCAAGTGTAACTGCTGCGTAAAATTTGTTGAGACAAACTTTGATGTTGGCTTGATAAAGCCGTATGAAAGTTTGAAAGTTTTATAACACCGTGTCTACACCGGACGCGAGCGGCGTGATGCGACGCGACACGACAAAAGACAATATGACCCATTATAATCTGTGATGTTGTCTACACTGGATGCGGCGCGGCGTGGCGCGACGCGACACAACAAATCCCCAACAGTAAACTGATGCCTTGTTCTATTTATGATGTACTGACATGAAGGACAAATGCTTTGTAACGGTCACTTTGTCGCGTCCAGTTTAGACATCTTCTAGCTGTTGTGGCGCAATGTGGCGCGGCGCGTCAGCGGCTGCGTCCGGTGTAGACACGGTGTAAGCTTTAAATTTAGTGAAGTTGAAAGAGAAAGAAAGACATTGTTAGTATGAATTAGCATGTTTTGTTAGAATGTTTAAACAAGTTGCTCACATGAATTAGCATGTTGCTAACATTTTTTAACATGTTGTTAGCATTATTTAACATGTTGATAGGATGATTTATCATGTTGATAACATGTTTTAGCAGGCTGTTAGCATGAATTAACATGTTTGCTAGCATGCTAACATTAATTAACATGTTGCTAGCATGTTTTAACACATTGCTAACATTAATTATGTTGCTGGCATGTTTTAGTACGCTTCTAGCATTAATTGCCATGTTGAAAACATGTTTTAACATGTTGCTTGCATGATTTAGCATGTTTTCAAGCCAGCATAATTATTTCTTAAGTGTCTGTTCTGTAAGCATTAAAGGGGTCATAACACACACAGTTTCTGCCAATCTCATGTTTGTCTTTAATACCTATAGAGTAGTATTGCATCCTTTATATCTCCAAAGAGTCTTTAGTTTTATCATATTTATAAAAGACAGATACGCTGAACCGATTCTTTACGAAAATAGCCAAACTCGTGAAGGCGTGCAGTGGGCAGACCTAAAGAATCTCGAGCACACACACTCTCTGGATAACTTTCGATTCACTATACGTTCGTGTTGTTTACATTATATGCACTTGCGTGCCGATTGCCAACAAAACACACACATTTGATGCAGTTTCACTCACCGCCTGCGGTTTCGACTCATGACCTCCGAACTCCGTTGCTGCTCCGTAAAAACAAACTGCATCCACTGTTTCCTTAAAGCTGGGTTAATTGGGAATCTGGGTTATCTTTCCCTCACAACCAGAAACACACTTCTTTAGTGACAATAGTTTATTTTGTGGTCTAAAAACAAAATGACAGCGCTGCCGACGGCTCCTGTAACCCGAACGAAGCTCGTTGATGGGCACGCTCTTGCTCTCGCTCTGGTTGATGTGTGCACTCACTCATCCGGGAGAAGTGCCCATACAAGATTTTCGCCCTTTATGACGTCATACAGGGCCATACTAAAAAAAAACTTTCTGAAACTTGTTCGAATCCTGAAGGAGTTTGTTGGGCACAGAAATACTCCGTCATATGTCCAACTCATTTTTTGAAATTTTGGCCATGTTTAGCATGAGAATCCAACTCTTTAACAGTGTAAATAAGTCAGAATGCATGAAATAGCATTAGACCCCCCCCTTTAAGTAAGGCAAAATGTACAGTCAGCTGGTTATTATAACAAAGCAAACCCCAATAAGAACTGTTCCTGTTCAGTTATCACAGTTGTCAATAGCTAAAACGGTCAAAACACCACAAAAGTAGTCCTGAAGATGCTGTTTGTGAGCAAAAATTTAAGTCTGATCATTTTTCCCTCCCAAGTATGAAGTCTCAGTATCCTACTATAAGGCTGTGTTCACACTTGCCAGGTTTGGTTGGATTAAAACGAACCCTGTTGCAATTGCTCTGTTAGTGCAGGTCATTTGGATAAATATGAACTCTGATGCGCACCAAACAAGCGGACCAAAGACATGTAAACAAACCAAAAACAGGAAGATGAGACCCTAAAAAGGTCAGAATGCTCACGTATACCTGTTTTTTTCTCGTCATAGTTGTGATGTTACCCATCACAGTTCGGTACAGGCATCAGAACTGCGTCTCCTCGCAGCAGATCTTCATTTGTGTGTGTGATGGAGGGATTCCTGCTGTTTTGACTCCTTTACACATTTTATAAGCGCTTCACGAGTTCTCAGCTCAAAATACCGTCATATTTTGGTGTTAAAATGCCAATGTGAACGCTAAGCGGACCAGGACTAAATGTGTTTTTTTTTTTTTTTGGTCTGGACCAAATGAACCAAGCGAATCGAACTACAAGTGTGAACACTCCCTGATATTTTTCCTTAAGGTTTTCATGGATCTATAGTAATTCATATTGTAAAAATATTAGCTATATATATTTTTAAATTTTTTTGTTGTTTTCAGTATGTTTAGAAACCTGTAACATCATCCATATGTAGACATAAATTCAGCATTTCTTTCTCTTATTTTAATTTCTGTGATTGTCTCTTTAATTTCTGTCAGATTCCTCAGGAAACCAAGTGAATGAAGAAGCGACTGTAGTGACGCCACTGATGAATGGAGATGGTCCTGATGGAGGGAATGAGCAGCAGGTGACGAGTTCAGTTTGATGAGATAAGACACGCCCACCAGTGTCAATCACTGTGACATCATCAACAATCAAGCTCAAAAACATAATTTCTACTTTTATGAAAGTGATAAATGAACCCGTGTGCTGGAAAAAGTTGGAATAAATTCTTGTGTGATGAGCACGAGTAACAGCAGTTTACAGGAGATGCGTGTTCAGCCGAGATACTCCTACACTAATCTCACTAATCTCATTTTAGCCATTTGCTGTCCACATGCCGGAAATGCATTGCATTGTTGTCTGTGGAGCAGCAGGAAGTGTGACACTCAAATGATCTGTGGTGCCACAGTTACCAAACATCAGTACTGGGAAAGCTGTGATCAAACCTATCAAACCTCGATACATTTTTCACTACATCAGTCAAGGTGGTGCAGAAACAGCCAAACACTGAACAATTTGACACTCAAAACACTCAATTGATTGTGACAGTTTCAGGCGTGTTTTATCTTGTGCATTACAGTGAGAGTGATTTTTTTTAATTTTTTTATGACAAACTTGTCAGACACATCCCTCATTAACTGACGCTGGTATGACGTGGTTCACTCTTAAAAATAAAGGTTTCATAAGTAGGTTTTTGCAGTGATGCCATAGAAGAACAATTTTTGGTTGCCTAAAGAACCTTTCAGTGAACTGTCCTTAAAAGAGCCTTTTTTATTATTATTTTAAAAATCAAAAGAATTTTCTTCCACTATAAAGAACCTTTTGTGGAATGGAAAGGTTCTATGGATGTTAAAGGCTTAGTTCACCCAAAAATGAAAATTCTGTCATTAATTCCTCCCCCTCATGTCGTTCCAAACCCGTAAGACCTTCGTTCATCTTCCAGAACACAAATGAAGATATTTTAATGAAATCTGAGCTATTTCCCTCCGTTGACAGATACGCACCAGTTTGATGCTTCAAAAAGTTCATAAAGAGATCATAAAACTTAATCCATATGAATTGAGCGATTTAGTCCAAATGTTCTGAAGAGACTCTTTTATATGATGAACAGATTGAATTTAGACCTTTATTCACATATAAACATTGATCAGCGAACATAAACAGAAGCTTCTTCAAGGAACAACAGATGACATTAAAGGACCTTTAACATCCATAGAACATTTATTGTGGAAGAAAATTATTTCTCATGTTGTTTATATACATATTAGTGTTTTATCTTATGTAGTGTGTTGTGTTCCCTTGTAAAGTAGTAAAGCAAGAGAATGTAAAATAATGTATCAGTATGATGTTAAGCAATAATTTTCCATATCATGTGTTTTTGTATGGTATTCTCTGGTGAAAATATATTTATTATTTCTGATTATTTACTCTCTGTGTGCAATGTTTGACCTGTAATATTAATGAAATGCACACAAAGCCCTGTTATTCCAATTTAATATTTTTAAATTGCATTTATTTTCTGTATTATGTTATATTTTATGTTAAAAGTGATCCATTTGTTGTAAGCCATGATTATTGTTTAGTATGGACAGAATGTCAAAATTAGGCAAAATTCAGAATTGAAGTAGTTAGCATTCAAAGATTTTTTTTCTCTCTTTTTTTTTATTTTATTTTTTTTACTTTTTCTAGTTAAAAAAAAAGAAGTTAATTATCAGGCTACATTTTTTTTTTTAACTCAACTTCATTTCCTCTTATTTTTTTTAACCTTATCTTTTGATTTTTAATTTTTTGTCAGTCAGAGTTGGTATAAAATCCTCTCTGTTAGTCTTCAGTGACGCTGCATTCACATGGGGTGTCGGCGTCAATGCTTCTCATTTACTTTGAATGGGTGACGTCATGCGTTGCCGAACTGAATTGTGGGTTTTCAACTTTTCAAGCGTCAACGCAAGCATCAGCCAATCAGATCGCCTATGCAAATACCCTGTGCAGACGCTAGACAATTGCGTTCATACAACACCGGAAAAGTAGCATGATTGGCTGTTGTCACTATGACGGTCGCGTCAGCACAAAGCTTTAGACACGCCCTCTGTCAAGCGTTGACACCGATGCCCCGTGTGAATGCAGCATGAGTTTTGTTAACAGATGTCGCTGTCAGGCAGGTGGGTGTAGTTTTGAAAAAAGATATTGCAGAAAATGAAGTATACCCAGGGCTGTACTCAGTGTCCGAATTCACTCACTCGTTTTTATTCCCTCCTTCAAGTGGACTATATTAGTGGAGTAATGTAGGGAATAGTGAATGAGGGTATGGGGGCGATTTCGAACACAGCACTAGTCTCTTAATGAGTCATGGGTGTGTTTTGGGTGTATTCTCCCATTCCCTTTGAAAGCCAGATAGGCGCTTTCAAAACACTGCTTCATTAAGCTTCAAAACCTTTACGAATCTTTTGTTTCGAATCAGTGGTTCAGAGCGTGTATAAAATTGCCAAAGTCACGTGATTTCAGCAAACGAGGCTTCGTTATGAAACATTTTGAAATTTCAGTGATTCACCGCTGGGGGGGCGATGATCTCTGTGAACCTATGAATCATGCGAATCATTGAACAAGTGTCTATTACCTGAGTATGAAATGTCTATTTCCTGATGAGTTTTATACATTGTACGTTATACATATAATAGTAGTTGATGTTTAGCTGACCCACCTATGCAGTTTTTGTTGCATTTACACTGTTCTGTCCAGTGTGTGATGTTTTGAACGCTTCAAAACAGTGAATCATTTTGCAAAGCAATTGATTCAAAGCTTTGAAAAGCTTCATTTCTCCCATCACTAGAATGAGGGTTAAGTTTAAGACATGCCCACAAGTGCCAATCACTGTGACATCATGATTAGGGAGTAGGTGTGGCCTAATGGTTAGAGAGTCAGACTTATAACCTGAAAGTCATGGGTTCGAGTCTCATCACCGGCAGGAAATGTAAGTGGGCGGAGTGAATGAACAGTGCTCTCTTCCACTCTCATTACCCACAACTGAGGTTCCCTTGAGCAAGGCACCTAACCCCCAAATGCTTCCCGGGTGCCGCAGCAAAAATGGCTGCCCACTGCTTCAGTAGGTGGAGAGTAGGTGTATTTTGTGGCTGTTCGAACGCATTCGGCCACATGAGCGTTTACACTATGAAAACAATCCAGTCAAATGTGTTTTCGACTACCTCTGGAAGTGGTCGAAAATGGACAAGCTCAAAATGTTTTAGACCCCGTTTACACCTGTATTTAGCGTCGTCCACTTGTGATCCGATCAACCAAAACGTATCTTAATACCAGGTGGTATTGTTTACAAGTGTGAGTGAGTGAGTGTGTGAATGTTTGTGGTCCCTGTGATAAACTGGCTATCCATCCAGAGTCACTGGGATGAACTCCAGTATCCCTACGACACTACAGAGGACAAGCCGTTTGGAGAACGAATGGATGGATGTTCTGTAGTGAATGTTTCTTGGTCCTCTAACCAGATCGGAATGTCAAATTGTTCATTGATTGCCCTTCTATCAAAATGATGCAAATTTTTTTCACTTTTGCTCACTACTATACTTAAAGAACCGTAGTATGAGACCACATTGTGTTATTATGGATTATTCACTTGCTTGCATTATTCTCATCTGGAAGTCGTTTGAATAAATGTTCACATAAAGCTATTAATCTTCTATGTCTATGATCTTTTTTTCATCTGATTATTAATGTCCTCCTGACCTAGTAGAAAATTCAGTTCACTGATACAGCTGTTTCTTGTTTGATATACTTTTGTATGTGAATTGTTTATATTTTTTATCAAGCCATGTGAAATCTGTTGGTTCATACTGTATTATATATGACAAAATCAAATCATCAACAGCAAACAGACCACATTCAGGAGATTAAATGTGACTGGTGAGTAGTACATCATTTATTATAATGACTATATATTTATTTATACGACCATTCCAGTCCTCGAATCTGAAGAGGCTCTCCCAGACTTTGGATTAGTTCACCCAAAAATGAAAATTAGCCCATGATTTACTCACCCTCAAGTCATCCTAGGTGTATATGACATTCTTCTTTCTGACGAATACAATCTGAGTTATATTAAAAATGTCCTGGCTCATCCAAGCTTTATAATGGCAGTGAATGGCTGTTTCTGTTTTGAAGTCCATAAAAGTGCATTTATCCATCATAAAAGTGCTCCACATGCCTCCGGGGGTTTAATAAAGGCCTTCTGAAGCAAAGCGATGCGTTTGTGTGAGAAAAATATCCATATTTAAAACTTTATAAACTAAAATAACTAGCTTCCGTCAGACGGCCGTACACATCGATTTACGGCAAAAGAGTAACCCCTGACCTGATGCATGCGTATTGATGAACGTGGAAGCACAGATGATAGAGCAAAACAAAACACCGGTCATGAATTAGAGTCTAAAACGAGAATTTTTAAAGAGAAATGCCGGAGGATTTCGATATAAGAGAAGAGGGGCTTGAGTTTGTTGCCCAGCCCTATTTGTTTGAACTGCGAGAGGCGTCAAAGCTTGCGATACTCCTACATCCTGCGTCATTCATCTCGTCAGGGGTTACTCTTTTGCCATAAGTTGACTTGCGTAGGCCGTCTACCGGAAGCTAGTTATTTTATTTTTTAAAGTTTTAAATATGGATATTTTTCTTACACATCACTTCACTTCAGAAGGCCTTTATTAACCCCCCGGAGCCTTGTGGAGCACTTTTATGATGGATAGATGCACTTGTATGGACTTCAAAACAGATCAGCTGTTAAAGCTTCGTAATTTATTAGACCTGAACCTTTTAAATGCTTTTTGTTTGGAACAGACCCAAATTTAAGTCTTTATTCACTGATAATCTTCCCCTCTATCCACCTTATCTGTTTGTTTGTTTTTTGAGGACATTTGAGGAAAAGCATCTGTTGCAATTCATATTGTAATGTAATATATTGTCATATTGTAATATTTCAGGTGCATTTGTAGCAAAACTGTTTCTTTCTCTTATTTTTTTTCTGTTTTTAATTTCTGTCTTTGTCTCTGTTTTCTTTCAGAATCCTCAGGAAACCGAATGAATGAATTAAGCGACTGTAGTGACGTCGGAATACTGAATCTATTTTTGTGCAAGTGAGATGAGTAAATGCATGTTCATATTTAATCTAGAACATCATGTTTACACAACGCCTCTGCACTCACTCCTGATTTCTCTCAACATGAGGCCAGGAGAGCTGTAAGTCAAAAAAATGGAAAAATAAAGTAACTACATTACTTATTTGAAAAAGTAACTTTAAATTTTAAAAAAAGTAATCTGATTACATAACTTCATACACATGCTTGGCCATAAGGGGGAGACAAATCAGCGTCATGTCCATTAGAATCATTGCTGTTTGGAAAGAATAAGAGTTTGCTTAAATCCTATTTAGTAAATGATAACAATTTTGGATATGTAGGAGAATTCCAGGTTTTCTTTTCTTTTTTCACAAACAGTTTGTCCAGCCATCAGATCAAACCACAGCTGTACAGATGTAAACAACTGAGAGCACAGCAGGTTTCACGTATCCCATGAATTCAGTGAATCACATCCACACACAACTGCTATTTGAACTGTATTGTTTTGTGATGTTATAAATGTGGACAGGAGAAAAGAGAAAAACACAAGCTCCACACGCTTTGTAACACCAAATCTTTATTAAAATTCACCAAAAATGCAGATCAATCACCTCTGTGGGAGTCATTTCAAGGGTGCAAGAGAAACAAAAGCGTTTATCGAGATCATTCTATGCCATCATTTGTGTTGCTAATTATTATTTTGATTAAAGTAATTATGTTTAAAGCCATGTATTTAATAGATCAATCAAAATGGTCAAAGAGTGCAAAGACAATCTGTTAATAAATAGCTGTGCAAGGAGCAGGAAAGGTGAAGAAAAGCATCAATGTTTTGCTTTATATCTGGACATATCTGGAACTCATCCTTCTGCTCAGCTCATACTGTTGGTCTGATTTTACTCCATGGGTCTGACGGTGGCTTGTAGATCTGATGTCATAAACCAGCACAGCAACAGCAGCCACGCCCACCAGAGCAGAGATGACCAATCGGATCACAGCTTCAGTGAAACCACAACAGTGGATGCAGTCTGAAAAGAAAAATGAATTTAGGGCCCTTCCATATGGTTTTGTGGGTTATTATTTGGAGCTCAAGCATCCAAAGTTTGTATGCACACTTTCCTTGCTTAGCCAAATAACATTAGCTAGGATTGGATGGTTAACAGAAGCAGTTCTAGACTCTTTAAATGGCTCCCTGAGGATTATGTGAGGATTTCTCCATGATGAGTTTTGCCTTGAGTGCATGAGGCACCACACACACACACACACACACACAACTCTGTCTTCTGCTGCCATCTGTTTTCTGTTCCTGTGAAATCACACAAGAAAATGCAAGCAAATGTGCCCCATATATACCCAGCGATGTACCTGAACTCGGCTGATGGAGATCAGTAATGTTGGCATCCTCAGTTTTGTTGACGGTTGAATTGTTCACCACACAAATGGACGACACACAATTTGAGCTTGACGATCTTTCTGATGATGAAGAATATTGTGGAGTCACTGATAATCACACTGACAATCTTTATTTATAATAGATGCATCTATTAAATCTAATTAAAGAAGACAATATCATAACGTGTATTTAATGAATATTGATTTAATATTTATTTTAAACATTGAAATATGCTGTAATTCTCTTACCATAGACAGTAACATTGAAACTCATGTAGCTGGTCTCGCGGCTGACGATTGTTAGTTTATAGAGTCCAGAGTCTGTGTTTGTGGTGTTTGTGATGGTCAGAGATCCAGTCTGATGATCCAGTTTCCGTCGGTCTCTGAATCTCTCATCATACATAGAGCTGGTTTGCATGAGCCTGTTAAATTCAACTATTCTGGTGCTTCCGAATGCCCACTGTATCAGCAAATATTTATGTATTTCAGTAACATCAGTGTTTAGAGTGACAGAATCTCCCTCCATCACTGACACTGACTTCACTACATCTTTCACATCTAGAGAACAAACAGAAACATGTTTTGTTACAGACTAAGATCATTATGTTGGTTAATAATGACCAAATTACAATTTAAATCTGTATTGTGCAGACATTTTCCCATGATTTGCAGTAAACCAAGATCTCTTATAAGAGATGAATAACACTGAAAGTTCAGGAGTTCAGTGTCAGGTGATGTTTCTTCAGCTCTCACGTTCATGTGCAAACAGAACCGAAACACAAAACACTCATCTGTGGATCAGACTGCAGTTATTGTTGGACTAATTTAAACACCTCTGATTGATCACTATTAAAAAACTTTGCCACAACATGTGATTTCAATGGAATATAATTGACACTTTTCACAACTGCATAATCACAGAAGCTGTAATTGTAATATTGACTATACAAGTAGCCTAATTGTGCAGCCATAATTGTGTTTCTGTTTGTTGCCGTTTTATATTTGATTTGAGCTGTATCTGCATTTTCCCATTCTTAAAGGCCCACTGAAGTGCCTTGAAACGCGCAGCATTATTCAATGTGTTCACGTAATTTCCCCTGAAACAGGAAGACAGGGCGGGACATATCAAGTAGCTCCTCCTCTTTTTTAAAACAGCCAATAGCGTTTAATTTATATCACAGTTTGACTAGAGCCTTTCAGATCAGTAATCCCGTAGTTTCCTCCTAATCTCTAACCGTTTCTCATCATAATCTCCTCCATATCGCTTTGTAATACAGCATTCTGTGCAGAATTCAAATGGGTCTGATACGTTTTGTTGTCTGCGCTGTGCTATCGTGTCTGGACTGGAGAAGACTGTGTGTGTGTGCGCTGCTGAGGTTTGTGTGAAACCAGACTTTATTCGCCTCAACTCATATTTACACTGTCTGAATTGTTCCCTATCCCCTATATAGTTCACTATGTGCCATTCACCATGTAGAAAATAGTAAATGTGTGAACAAGAGACCGATTTCAGCCGCAGCTTCAGTGTCTATTTAGGGGGCGGGACGCTTCAGATTCTAGAGAGCATTTGAATGGACAGAGGATGTGATGAGAAGCTGAAGTCCATGGTGATGTCATAAAAATCCGTGATCCATTTTAGCGGAAGTGAGAGACTGTAAATTTTGAATGCTTATATCTCCTATATGCAAATTTTGTATGCTTATTCATAACATTAAGGCTAACATTCATACTAAAATCTAAAAAACTTACATTTTGATTTCAGAGGGCCTTTAACTGTGTTCATGTCAGGGTTATGTTCTGTTTTCATGGACTTTCAGTTCATCACATTGTTCCCCTGTGTTCTGTTCCTGTTTGTTCTCTATGGGTATGTTTACTGGACAACAATGTACTAAAATGGAAAAGTTTTTCCTTTGCGTTTTTTTTTTTTCTTTTGCATACAGATTACAACATTGTCAAAACGATCCCCATTCACATGGATCTATGAAAACAACTAAAAACACTGTATTCTGCTGCCAGGCCAGTAGATGGCGATGTCACTTTATAAAGAAACACTACATGCCTATAGAGGGTATGCACATGACGTCACCATCAGCCGGAGTGACTGCAGTTGCGCCCACTGAGTGGCAAAAAGACTGAGAGGCAGCATTGGTTTTCAGCGTGAATGCCACGAAAAAAACACAAAACCAGGCCCGGTGCCAGAGAGGGGGTCTTGGCCCCCCCTTGGACATCCCTGTGCCCCCCTCCGGACCGAGGGAGATGGACTTGATAATAGCGTGTAATTTTCTCACTCAGACCACTGCCGCCTGCTGCTTCTGCTACTGATTGCTTTTAGAGGGAAAAGCTGCCCACAACCGCTGGTCTAGGATCTGTTTTCTTCGTAATAATAGCATATTATTAGCGAAAAAGAGTTCAAAAAGGCAAAAGATCCAGTGCGTATCTGTATTTGTGCTCGTCAAATGATTAAATTTCCAACATGTTTTCGCTTCGGTTAGTAATGTAGCCAATCACAGACATGTTTGTTGATTTCTTGAACACAATGGCCAATCACAGGTGTTGAAGTTAGAATCCACTCACCGCTCGAGTTGTTGTCCAGTGCTGAGTTCTGCACGTGCGCTAATCCTCTCTAAGTGCAGACATTATGTAGATAAGAGATTCATTGTGTCGTCAGCTTCACAGATTAATATAACGGAACTTTGTGAGATCACGTTCATTGAATGAGTGACAGCTTTTAGTGATTATAAAGGGAGCACTCTTTGCACGCTGTCTAGGCAATATAAAAAATAATTAATAGGCCTATAATATATTCAGAATTTGAATAAAACTTTTGTTTTTCATTCTTGACAAGCGGTCACATACACGCTTCAATACATAGGCCCATCCGCATATACATGCGGGATTCACTCTTGAAATTGTGATGACTGACAGTGATAAATATTTATGTATTTATTTATCGAAACCAGGCTCATATAAATGTCAATATCCATGGATCACTGGATCTTTGGTAAGTTGTAAGGAACACTATCGAGTCAACGTTTAGTTTAAACTGATAATCGTTTGTTTTACTCGCATTTTCCCCTATTAACTCCAGTCATGCAGCAGCTCTTCTGCCACTCAGTCCCTGCTGAGGGGGCGTGTTCCGGCGGGAAAGTGACATCAATGCATACCTTCTATAGAGTGGTGCAGGTATGACGTCACTTTGTAGGCCAGCCGGCAGTTAGTATCCAACTGGTTTCCTCAACAGAAACCCAACAGGATTTTTCCATAGTCTTTTGGATTATCGCAAAAACAAGCTCTGTGATCAACAAAAGTTTATGATACTTACACGTTTTTTCTATTAAAGTCCATAAATTTTCACAGATGAACACAACTTTTATCAATTTTGAAGCCTAAATGCCATTGCCAGAAGTAAAAAGCTAAAGGTAAGCTATAAATGGACTACACCACGGTCCCACGACTGCAATGTCACCATCACTAAGCTTCCGACAACTCTTTCAGTTTTTATCTAAAAACATTTTCCCAGAAAGTTTGAGTTAGACTAGTTTATAAGAGCACAATTTTGAGCATAATGAGGCTGTGAAAGCGGACTGAGTTTACCTGTTCGGCGTGAGGACGTTTAATCTCCTCAACAGCCTCTGTAGTCCCATTTAGCCACTTGTTAGCAAACGCCTTTCTCAAGACACGTAACAGCTTCAAAAAATCACGAGTGGGGTAATACTGATGTATTTTATTTCGTAGAATAAAACGTGAAAGTGTCTTGAGCTTGTGTTCACCACAGACTTTATTTCAGCCATTTAAACAAAATCCCATTCAAAAAACCTATTGACTTGGGGACGAGGGAACCGGAAGTGCTAAAATGCTAACTTGTTTCCGTGTTTTGGCCTATGAAGTGATGTCATACCTGAACCAATCTGTAGACTGAACACATGATACATATGTGCATGACATCATTGTTTTCCAAAATTTCAAATTTTAGTTGAAAACTGTCATGTAAACAGCCCCTGAGTTCCCGCTTGTCTGTCTCCTTGGTCACTGACTGTGGCCCAGTTAGTTTCCATGGTTACCTATGATGTGCACCTGTGTCTAGTTTAGTTTCTCTTGTGTATACTGCATATAGCCCTGAGTTTCTGCTGTCCCTTGTGGGCTCTCGTCATTTTTTAATGTGTTCTGTGCGTTTTCATTACCTAAAGTTTCTCCTGAGTATTTTGATTCATGTTGGATTACACTGCAAGTGTAAAAGTTCATTTGTTCAAATGGAGTTAAAGCCATCAATATCATAAGGAATATTGAAATGAATAAAAAATAACCATTTTATGATAATGATATAATTCAAATTGAAAGGCAAATTATGCTGTTATTCTCTACTCACCAGAGACTGTGAGATTGAAACTCATGTAGCTGGTCTCTTTGCTGATAACTGTTAGTTGATAATCTCCAGAGTCTGTGGTTCTGGTGTTTGTGATGGTCAGAGATCCGGTCTGATCCAGCTTCAGTCTGTCTGTAAATCTCCCATCAGGACCATCATACGTCGAGTTGGTTTGCGTGAGTCTGCTGACTTCAGCTATTCTGGTGCTTCCGAATGTCCACTGCATCAACAAATATTGCTGTATTTCAGTAAGATCAGGCTTTAGAGTGACAGAATCTCCCTCCATCACTGACACTGACTTCACTTCATCTGCATCACCAAACATACCTGATGATCAAACAGAAATGTGTGTTTTATTAAAGACCAAATTAAATTACAATTTAAATCTGTATTATGCAGACGTTTTACACTAAAATAAATGTTAAGTGATTTGCAGAGAACTAAGACTTTTCCATCCATCTTATAAGAGATGAATAACAGTGAAAGTTCAGAACAGCACAATAAACACAAAGGGCCCTATTTTAACGATCTGAGCGCATGGTCTGAAGCTCATGGCGCAGGTGCACTTAGGGCGTGTCCAAATTCACTTTTGCTAGTTTAATGATGGAAAAAACGGTCGGTGCGCCAGGCGCATGGTCCAAAAGGGTTGTACCTAGTCTCTCAATGAGTCATGGGTGTGTTTTGGGGGCGTAACGTGCAATAAACCAATCAGAGTCTCATCTCCCATTCCCTTTAAAAGCCAGTTGCGCTTGCACCATGGCGGATTTGCTATTTACATGGTGGAATTTGCGAGCGGAAAGACTGAACGCTTCTCCAGAGAGGAATCCTTTTATTTTTAATATTTAAAAATGTTTGTGTGCTGCAGCGGGTCCCTGTGTGTGTAAAAAGCAGAGTGAATGCATGTTGTGGACCCGCCTATAGACGGATATTACTAACACGCCCTTTAAATAACACAAAAAATACTGCACTATTGACTTTAGACCAGGTTTTTGTTGGTCAATGGTGCAGTTGTTTTCAGTTGCCTCAAAATAGCAACGCACCAACAATGCGCCTGAACACACCTCGTTTTCAGACCAGCACGCCCATGGGCGAACAGATGGGCGCGAGTGCATTTGCTATTTAAACAACGTGGCGCTGGACGTGAAAATGATAACTGCGTCGGGCTGAAACTAGCAAAAAACACTTGCATCGTGCCTGGCGTCACATTGTGCCGGGTGTATGATAGGGCCCTAAAGATGCAAAATAAAAGAAGCAAGAAAATGAGAACCTGGGCCCCTGGGCTTTGGCCCCAATCCATAATACATCCATGTGTATAATAAATATCTGGTCTATGCCACTGATGATTATAATGGGAGAAAAAACTCTGCACATTGTCAGTCAGTGAGTTTGTGCTGAACAAAACTGAAAAAGTGGATGAGCAGTGCTGAACTGATTTGTTCCTCCCCAGTGATGTGAGACTGTGGATTAGACAGCCGACTGGTTAAAGTTACTAACTGGCACATGGACTAGTTGAATTTTTAAACTGAGAAAATGAAATGCTATAAATGAACTTAAATGAGCTAAATGCATGTTGAAACATTGTAACATTGATTTCAATTTGTGTGATCAGTGTTTTAAAACAAAATAACACATTTTGTTTTGCTACATTTCTAGTAGAAGTCAAATAAATGACTCAACATATATATTGTCTGAGAAACTTTTTTTTGTATGGAAATAACAGTAACAGTGAAACTCATTTTTAACTCACCAACTAGATGCCACAAGCACAACGAGAACAAAACAAAAGCATGAACCATATTCCCTGGCCGTTTGCCCACAACTCTAATAACCCTGTAAATGTCTGAAAATGGTCACACCGCAGCTGAATTTGTAGAGTAGAGCATTTGGGTGTTTACAAACAGCGATGATGTGATTTATGGGCGGAGCCTACCTGATGGCAGAAAGTGACAGTTCTGCAGTAGCAGTCTATGAAAGACACGCAATAACAGAATAAAAATATCTCCCAATTCTGACTTCCACAGAAAACCAGATTTATAAGATTTAAGCTCGATATTCTCTTTTTTCCTCAGAAGTGCGAGTTTATGTCTTGAAGTTCAGACTTTTTTTCTCAGAATTGTGATATAAACTCACAATTGCAAATTATAAAGTCTGAATTGGGAGATATGAACTCGCAATTGCGAGAAAAAGGTCAGAATTGTCAGAATTATAAGTGTAAATGTTATCTATGTAACATGTTATTGGATATTGTTTTATGCTGTAACTGTATAGGGCTAATACATTATGCCCCCTATGAACCATATGTGAATATTATGTAGACCTATTGATTAGGCCTACATCAAAACCATGCTTCAGTAGTTTAATGGCTTGAAATCATAAATGTCTGAATTTAGTTTCAAACACTAGCAAAAGATATATATATATGAACCGTAATGACATCCCATTCTTAATCCTTAGGGTTTAATATGGAGTTGGCCCACCCTTTATAACAGCTTCAACTCTTCTGGGAAGGCTTTCCATAAGGTTTAGGAGTGTGTTTATGGGAATTTTTGACCATTCTTCTAGAAGCGCATTTGTGAGGTCAAGCACTGATGTTGGACGAGAAGGCCTGGCTCGCAGTCTCCGCTTTATTCAGCCCAAAGGTGTTCTATCGGGTTGAGGTCAGGACTCTGTGCAGGCCTCTGTGCAGGCCAATCCATGTCTTTATGGACCTTGCTTTGTGCACTGGTCATCAAAAAGACCATCCCCAAACTGTTCCCACAAAGTTGGGAGTATGAAACTGTCCAAAATGTCTTGGTATGCTGAAGCATTAAGAGTTCCTTTCACTGGAACTAAGGGGCCAAGCCCAACCCCTGAAAAACAACTCCACACCATAATCCCCCCTCCACCAAACTTTACACTTGGCACAATGCAGTCAGGCAACCACCAAACCCAGACCCATCCATCGGATTGCCAGACAGAGAAGCGTGATTGGTCACTCCAGAGAACACGTCTCCACTGCTCTAGAGTCCAGCACCACTGGAGCTTTACACCACTCCATCCAACACTTTGCATTGCACTTGGTGATGTAAGGCTTGGATGCAGCTGCTCGGCCATGGAAACCCATTCCATGAAGCTCTCTACGCACTGTTCTTGAGCTAATCTGAAGGCCACATGAAGTTTGGAGGTCTGTAGCTATTGACTCCAGAGGCGGACAATAGTGAAGTATTTTTACTTTCTACTCAAGTACATATTTTAAGTAAATGTACTTTATCACTGTTTTTCTTTGGAAAACTTTTACTCAAGTATTTTGGATCAAATAAATACAACCTTGATGAGCAGAAGAGACTTCTTTAAAAACATTAAGAAATCTTACCGTCTTAAGAAATCTTAATCCTATATAAAATATATATAAAACTATATATGTAAGACTTTGATTTTTGAATATTGTAATATTTTCATATATATATATATATATATATATATATATATATATATTTATACATTACCGGTCAAAAGTTTTTGGACAGTAAGATTTATATATATATATATATATGAAAATATTACAATATTCAAAAATCAAAGTTTTACAGATTACAGTTAGAACATGTATTTCTCAAATGCGGATAAATCTGAGGTATTTTACATGAAAAGAAGAGAAGATTGATGAAGACATGCTACACACTTCAATATAGCAGGTGATCACATTTTATGCTGATTTACTAAAGACTCCCCTAGCGGAGGGGCGGGGCTTTTACACGTGCATCTGCATACACACGCCCACTCGGACCTGCTGCCAGTCAAGCGACTGTTCTACTCGTTCTACTTCCCTGCGTCCTCTTTAAGCGTCATTCCGATATTTGAGAAAAGCCGTGATTCTCAGGTGTTGTAACGTCTCCGTTAGAGTTTAGTTGTTTTTTGTGAGTTATTCTCACTTGTCAATTCGTTTGGGTGTGGCGGCTCTCCAGTGACTAATCTCCACTGATCATCTTTATTACATTCCGAATCTACACAGATTTTTTTAGGCATCATCTCTGCCGCTCTGCGACGAATGCATGGGAACTGACACTATAACAACGCGTGTAACATTTTTAAATAATGCGACGAACCTTTTTTAATAAATTATTATTTTTTTATTAATTTGTTTAATAAATATACACTCACCTAAAGGATTATTAGGAACACCTGTTCAATTTCTCATTAATGCAATTATCTAATCAACCAATCACATGGCAGTTGCTTCAATGCATTTAGGGGTGTGGTCCTGGTCAAGACAATCTGCTGAACACCAAACTGAATGTCAGAATGGGAAAGAAAGGTGATTTAAGCAATTTTGAGCGTGGCATGGTTGTTGGTGCCAGACGGGCCGGTCTGAGTATTTCACAATCTGCTCAGTTACTGGGATTTTCACGCACAACCATTTCTAGAGTTTATAAAGAATAGTGTGAAAAGGGAAAAACATCCAGTATGCGGCAGTCCTGTGGGCGAAAATGCCTTGTTGATGCTAGAGGTCAGAGGAGAATGGGCCGACTGATTCAAGCTGATAGAAGAGCAACTTTGACTGAAATAACCACTCGTTACAACCGAGGTATGCAGCAAAGCATTTGTGAAGCCACAACACGCACAACCTTGAGGCGGATGGGCTACAACAGCAGAAGACCCCACCGGGTACCACTCATCTCCACTACAAATAGGAAAAAGAGGCTACAATTTGCACGAGCTCACCAAAATTGGACAGTTGAAGACTGGAAAAATGTTGCCTGGTCTGATGAGTCTCGATTTCTGTTGAGACATTCAGATGGTAGAGTCAGAATTTGGCGTAAACAGAATGAGAACATGGATCCATCATGCCTTGTTACCACTGTGCAGGCTGGTGGCGGTGGTGTAATGGTGTGGGGGATGTTTTCTTGGCACACTTTAGGCCCCTTAGTGCCAATTGGGCATCGTTTAAATGCCACGGCCTACCTGAGAATTGTTTCTGACCATGTCCATCCCTTTATGACCACCATGTACCCATCCTCTGATGGCTACTTCCAGCAGGATAATGCACCATGTCACAAAGCTCGAATCATTTCAAATTGGTTTCTTGAACATGACAATGAGTTCACTGTACTAAAATGGCCCCCACAGTCACCAGATCTCAACCCAATAGAGCATCTTTGGGATGTGGTGGAACGGGAGCTTCGTGCCCTGGATGTGCATCCCACAAATCTCCATCAACTGCAAGATGCTATCCTATCAATATGGGCCAACATTTCTAAAGAATGCTTTCAGCACCTTGTTGAATCAATGCCACGTAGAATTAAGGCAGTTCTGAAGGCGAAAGGGGGTCAAACACAGTATTAGTATGGTGGACACAGTATTTGATGAAGGAGATTCTTTCACTTTACACACTGGTCTTACTGAAATACAGAACGATGATACAATTCTGTTTATGTTTGGACCTAAGGGATTTGTCATGTCTCAAATAATGAGAAAGAACGATTTTACCTCATTTTTTGTCACTGATGATGATGAGAGATTCAGAGGCAGATTACAGGTGGACCAAAACACTGGATCTCTGACCATCAGAAACACCAGAATAAGACACTCTGGACAATATAAACTCACCATCTCTAGAGAAAAGACTACAACAAAGATATTTAGTGTGACTGTCTTTGGTGAGTATCTCAAGTCTTGTTTAGATCATTATAAGTCTAATGAAATGCATTCCAGTTGAAGTCTGAGGTTGAAATATCCCACTTCTGACCTCAGTGGATTCCACTCAATCACACGTCTGATCTGATTTGTTTTCCAGGTGTGGCTAATGAGACGGATGGAGTGAAGTCAGTGTCAGTGATGGAGGGAGGAAATATCACTCTAAACACTGATACTGATATACACCCATTTGATCTGATAGTGTGGAGGTTTGGAGATAAAGGCATTCTCCTGGCTAAAATCGATGTAGGAACTAATGAGATCTCATTAAATGATGCTGATGAGCGATTCAGAGACCAACTGAAGCTGGATCAAACTGGATCTCTGACCATCACAAACACCAGAACTGAACTGGATTTTATGAACTACAGATCAGAGGCTGGGAGAGTTCACAGCGATTCCTTCTTTCTGTCACTAGTGAGTCTTTATAGAGATAACAATTAAATCAGATGCTCGAATTAAAATTCGACTCTTGGACGTGAAATTTGTGTTCTTGTCATGTTAATGAAGTTCATTTCATTAATGGTCACAACAAAAGTCTGATGTAGTAACCTAAAAAAAAAACCCCCTCATAATTCCTCATATTTCTTTATTATTCAATACACTAAACTTTTACATTGTATTCTGACACTCATTCACTCACACTAATGAATATTTCTTTTTAGCTGTTCCCGATCTAGGTCTTTCTACAGGTGGAATAGCAGGAATAGCTGTTACTGTTCTACTGGTTCTGGTTGTAGTTGTGATTTACCATCACTGCAGGATCTTTAAGCTAAAAAAAGATATGGGTAAGTATTACAGTTGATACAAGCTAGATGAAAACAATAAGCTTTATGATGCTAGTTTAAAGGTGAAATATGATGTTTCAAAATTTAGATCAGAAACAGTTTTGAATATGCCAGTCAAACATTGTTATTTTTAAAATATTTCTGCAACACAGTAGCGAACAATACACAATAAATTAAATTTTTTTTATAATTAATCCAAAGTTTTAACATTTATGAGTAGGCTAAACCATCTTAATTTGACCGTGTGTTGTGTGACTGTCTACAGTAAGCCTACACGTTGCTCAAACACAGCGCCAAAATAAAGGAATTATATTGGGGTAAATTTGACCTGCTGGCGGTTTTAGGTATAAATGCCCCGTTTTTTAATCTGGTTTTATCTAAATAATTTTTAACAACAGGGGATTGTAAATAACACAATTTTATTAAAAGTCAATGACTGGGAGACTTGGATATTTTATTGAAAATCTGTTATGTACATTTGAAAAACAGCCATGGGTAAACTTTACTCCGTGGCGGTTCTAGTGTTAAAACATTAATTTTATAACATTGTTTCTGCAATTGCAGTTTCTGTATTGATGCATTTATGCCACCAATGCAGTATTTGATCTCATGATCACATTTCTGTTGTCCATTTCTATGTGCTCCTGTGAAGTGACGAACGTGTCAGAGATGGAGGGACATTCACTACCTCTACCCACTAATGTTACTGAACTAAATAAAGTTGACAAGATACAGTGGTATTATGAAGATGAAACCAATCTCATTGCTGAAATCAATAAAGTGACTAATAAGACATCTACCCGTGATGGTGCTGATGGGAGATTCAGAAACAAACTGAAACTGGATCCTCAGACTGGAGTTCTCACCATCAAAAACATCAGAACCCTTCACACTGGACTCTATAAACTCAAGATCAGCAGCGGCAAAATAAGAACCAAATACAAGACATACATTGTTATGGTGAAAGGTGAGGTTAAATGTGTTAATGATAGTGTACACAAATTTTCAAAGTGCAAAGTACATTTAATTACTGTACATTTAATTAAAAATTAATTAAAAATTTGTAACATCGTGAGAATAAATTAGGGATGCGCCGATACCGGTAATTCTATAAATTTGAATTATCCAAATTTATTATCCAAATTATCCAAATCCAAAAAAAGTCTCACAATTATGTCCCAAGCACACACTTATAATGATGTTCTCATTATAATTGAATGTAGTCTATATAACAGACTTGCGCTGCACGTTGCCCTTAACTGTATTTTCTGAAATGATTCCAATCATATTTCAAGCAATTCAAAACCATCATGGAGAACAGTACGCATCTGAAGTGTCTCAGCTGAAGGGAATAGTCCGTTATTTATCGGCTTTCATATATCGGACCAATTTTCCTATCGGTAATGATAACATTAAAAATGAACATGAAATATGGTGGCCGATATATCGTGCATCACTAGAATAAATTCAAAATGTTGTGAGAACAAAGTTGTAAAATTAGGAGATTAAAGGTGTAATGTTGCATAAATATGTAGAAAAACAGGTGTGATTATGATTCATAGATAAATTTAATCTAAATGTATCTGATATTAAAACTGCAAACTAAATTCATTCACATCTTTTTTTTCTTCTGTATTACTTTGTTTTTGTGTGCTGCTGTGACATGAAGTGAAGACAGTGTCAGTGAAGGAGGGAGATTCTGTCCCTGTGGAGACTGATACTGAAATACAGAGAGACCATCTGATACTGTGGACGTTTGGACCTGAAAACCGTCTCGTTGTTAAAGCTGATTCAAGAACAACTGATATTGGTGAGAGATTCAGAGACAGAGTGGAGCTGGACAAGACGACTGGATCTCTGACCATCAGAAACATCAGAACAAATGTCGCTGGACATTATAATCTACAGATCATCAACAGCGAACAGGCCACATTCAGAAGATTCAATGTGAAACTCACTGGTGAGTAACAACATTTATTTTAACTATATATTTATTTACGCAGCAGTTCCAGTTTCAGTGAATCTAATTGGTTGAGCAGCGTTCCAAGAGTTCCTCAAAAAAGTTATTGTAATAAAAGTATTTTTATTAAATAAAAAAAAAGAAACATTTTCACTAGTGGTCTCAGACTTTTGGATCCCACTTAATATAAGATAGATATAAGATTCTTATTGTACACATTTATAAAAAATAACAAGTATAACTAGATGAGAAAAAAAAGTTAGTTAAGGCAAACTTTGATGTTTGCTTGAGAAAGCCTGACCAGAAAGTTTGAAAAAGTTTTAAAAACTTGAAGTTTGAAGGTTTTCAGTTTGAAATAGTTTGGAGTTTATAATTGTTTTTAAAGCTAGCAAGTTAGAAGGTTTTGAAGGCAATGCAGACTTTTAGAAAACAGAAAAAATGTTAGTCTCAGAAGAAGAAGAATACGTTTAAATGTAATTTCAGTATGATATTCACTGGTAATTTTCCCCTCCATATAATCTCAGTATCCAACTCTATTACTTTTGTTCAAGGTTTTTGAGGAAAAAACATCTGTAGCAATTCATGCATAAATGATCTGGAGTTCCCAGAGACATTATTTTACAATATGAGTCTGTTAATGTCTTCAAGATTGTGCAGCTGTAACATCATATACAGTGGGGAGAACAAGTATTTGATACACTGCAGATTTTGCAGGTTTTCCTACTTACAAAGCATGTAGAGGTCTGTAATTTTTATCATAGGTACTCTTCAATTGTGAGAGACGGAATCTAAAACAAAAATCCAGAAAATCACATTGTATGATTTTTAAATAATTAATTTGCATTTTGTTGCATGACATAAGTATTTGATCACCTACCAACCAGTAAGAATTCCGGCTCTCACAGACCTGTTAGTTTTTCTTTAAGAAGCCCTCCTGTTCTCCACTCATTACCTGTATTAACTGCACCTGTTTGAACTCGTTACCTGTATAAAAGACACCTGTCCACACACTCAATCAAACAGACTCCAACCTCTCCACAATGGCCAAGACCAGAGAGCTGTGTAAGGACATCAGGGATAAAATTGTAGACCTGCACAAAGCTGGGATGGGCTACAGGACAATAGGCAAGCAGCTTGGTGAGAAGGCAACAACTGTTGGCGCAATTATTAGAAAATGGAAGAAGTTCAAGATGACGGTCAATCTCCCTCGGTCTGGGGAACCATGCAAGATCTCACCTCGTGGGGCATCGGCAGGACCTGGTCAATGACCTGAAGAGAGCTGGGACCACAGTCTCAAAGAAAACCATTAGTAACAATAGGTTACTGTCGTAACCTGAGTATGTTACTGTCGTAACATTGAGTAACCTATTGTTACCTCTTGTTACCTAGAGAACCTATTGTTCTCTTTCATCATCTTGTGTTCAAGATCCACCTATGGGAGAGACATGGACAGCTCCCTGATTGCCCAATACACTCACAGTGAGGTCCTGTTAGCCAGAACAAGACGGTCACCCCAAAGGGCGGTGCTTGACACGTCTCATAATCATGAACCCGCCACACCGACGCACACTCGTAACTGCGGTGTACAAGCAGGGCATGAAACGTGTGTGGCACACACAAAAGAAGGCAGGGTTATGAAGACCCCACCCCCAAAACCAAATAGGCTACCGAGGTTCTGGTGACATCCAGCCTATAGTAACGCACAAACGTATGGGGAGAAGCCCAACTGGCAGCAGAGCAGATATCCTGCAGTGATACTCCCCTGAACAGAGCCTAAGAGGCGGCTAAACCCCTCGTGGAATGAGCTCTGATGTCCCCTGGGGGTTGCACTTCCTTTGATTCGTAAGCCAAAACTATAGCGCCCACAAAGCCAATGTGAAAGGCGTTGCTTAGACAGGGGATCCCCTTTGTGGGGAGGAGCCCATGAAACAAAGAGTTGGTCACTCTTCCGAAACGCACTGGTCCTAGCCAAATACGTCTGTAATGCATGGACCGGACACAGGGCATTCAACCTTTGATCCTCCACAGAGGAAAAGGGCGGAGGGTGAAAAGCGGACAGCTCCAACACCTCCGATGTGAACGCAGGGAAACATTTCGGCATGAAGGCTGGATTAGGTTTAAGGAAAACCTTATCTCCACCCAGAGAGAATTTAATGCACGAGGGGTGAACCGAGAGTGCATGTAACTCACTGACACGTTTGGCTGACGCCAAGGCCAAGAGCAAGGCTTTAGGCAACTTTAGGGAAATATTCCCCAGAGGCTCAAAAGGGAATTGAGACAGAGCTTCCGGCACCATGGAGAGGTCCCATCCAGGGATCGTTTTCCTAATGACTGGCAACGAGCGACGGGCGACGGGCACCCTTCATAAATCTGCGGATTAGAGGATGTTGCCCAACCGTTGAGCCCTCAAAACCCACATGACAAGCAGAGATAGCTGCCTGATAGACCTTAATAGTGGAAAAGGACCTTCCCTTATCCATAAGGTCTTGGAGGAAACACAAAATATCAGAAACTGAACACTGATATGAAGTGCAACCCCGCCCATCACACCACTCATCGAACACTTGCCACTTACAGCCATATAAGGACCGTGTAGAAACGGCCCTGGCATTCTGTATAGTAGCCACCACGCGCAGGGGAAGCCCTAACGCGCTCAGGTTCGTCCTCTCACGGGCCAAGCCCAGAGAGCTACCCTGTCCGGGTGTGGGTGATAAATCTCCCCGTTCACTTGAGACAATAGGTCTGTGCGGAGGGGGAGGCGCCACGGCTGGGCATGTAACAGAGTGATTATCTCCGCCAGCCAAGGTGCTTTGGGCCACCTGGGCGCTATCAGAATGAGAGACAGGCGCCCCTCTTACACCCAGGCCAGTGTGGGAATTATCAGGCACAGGGGAGGAAAGGCATACAGCAGCACTCTGGGCCATGGGTGGGCCAGTGCGTCCACCCCGAGGGGCGAGTCCAAGTCCTTTAGCGAGAAGAACATAGGACAATGGCTGTTTTCGCGCGAGGTGAATAGATCTACGGACGCCTGTCCGAATCTCATCCATATCATGTCTACTATCTGAGGATGGAGGCGCCAATCTCCGAAGAGCGGGTTCCCCCTCGATAGAAGATCCGCGCCTCTGTTCAGAATCCCTGGAACATGAGTCGCGCGTAACGACAGGAAAAATCGCCTGCTCCATACCAAAAGCTTGTAAGCTAGAGCATGAAGTTTTGACGAGCGCACGCCGCCTTGACGATTGATATAAGCCACTGCCGTGGTATTGTCGCAGCGTACGAGCACATGATGTCCCTGCAGACGAGGCAGAAAATGATTCAGAGCCTTCCAAATGGTCAGAAGCTCTAAATAATTTATGTGCTCTGAACGTAGTTTGCTCGACCACAAACCGTTCACAGTTCTGCCCTCTTGGGTGGCACCCCAGCCTGTTAAGGACGCATCTGTCGTCACAACTTTCCGGAACATAACCGTCCCCAGAGGGGCGCCCTGTGCGTAAAAGTCCACGCTCTTCCAGTGGCGCAGAGCTGCAGCGCAGGTGCGCGTCACTAAAACAGAGTGGCAAAGATCGTGTAACGGGCTGAAATGTAGTGACAAAACCCACATCATGAAAGCCCTTATTCTCAGGAGTCCTAGTGGCAAAACCTGGATAGATGAAGCCATAAGACCCTGTAGCCTGAGACATGTGCGAAATTGTACCCTCGCCCCCCCTCTGAACTGTGACAGACAGTTCATCAGAGAGAGAACGCGCTCCTGTGAGGAAGAGGAAGATCACATTCTGGCTGGGTGTAAAATTGCTTTTGTTCATATTCACCCTGAAGCCCAGAGATGTGATGTGCGCGAGCACACGGCAGGTGTCCTGCAACACTTTTTCCCTCGAATCGGCTATGATGAGCCAATCGTCTATGTATGTCAGGATCCGTAGACCAGACATTCTCAGGGGAGTCAAGTCCGCTTCCGTGCACAGACAAAATGTGCAGGGGCTTAGGCTTAACCCAAAGGGAATTCGTAAAAAAATGCCTTGATAGGCGAAACGAAGAAACTTCCTGTGTGGTGGATAAATGCTTATGTGGAAAAAAGCATCTTTCAGATCGACCGATGTGAACCAGTCGTTCCATTTTATGGCGCGGGCGAGCGAACCATGAGTTCTGAAATTGTATTTCCTCAAATGTTTGTTCAACACCCTGAGGTCCAGAATAGGACGGAGGGAACCGTCCTTCTTTGAAACAAGGAAATAACGAGAATAAAAACCCTGGTTTATCAGATCGGGGGGTACCACCTGAATTGCACCTTTGCTCAGAAGAGAGGAGATTTCCTCCTTCAGAACGTGCGCCGTGCTTTCCTCTGTGTGAGAAAAGCGAACGCTGCTGAAACGTGGGGGTTTCATAGCAAACTGCAGACGATAACCCTGCGATATTGTATGCATTACCCATTCGGGTGGTGCTGCAGTTTGCCAAGCCGACACACGGCTCACGAGCGTGCCCACTCGAGCCGTGCTGGCTTCGTGCATGCCCAGCTGGCTTATTTGTGATGCAATGACGCCCTCTAGTGGAGAAACTAGGGACGGCATGCGTAGGTTCAGAGGGGTGTCCACTCTTTGCAGAGAAAGGAACTTTCCCTGCAGAGAGAGGGTGTCTCTCTGTAACTAATTAATTTGATTCGTTTGATTTAATGTGTTTTTGGTGTTTTTTTGTGTGTTTTGTTTTTTTGGAAAACACTGGGGCCGAAGCCTTTATTAACTAGGTGAGGGGGACACAGTGAGTGCGGTGTGGTGACACTGCTTTTGCACATTTCCTCACAACAGACCCCCTGAACGGTGGGGAACACACATCGTCCACTAAACACATGGGCTGGGCAGCCACGGGAGGGGGGCACCCTCCAGAAGAGACCCTCCGTCTTTTGGACAGGGGTTCTGGGGCAGGAAGGGAGTCCAAAGAGCTTGTCGCTCGAGAACGTGGACCCCAAGCCCCCATCGGCCAAACATCAGGCCGGCCGCTTGCGTTTGGGGTCATTGGGGGTAGAGCTTGGGGGTTTTCCCGCAGCGGCAGGAGAAGGTTTCGCCTGGCGTGGAGCCGCCTTCCTAGGAAGGCACAACTTGAAAGCCTCGTCCTCCTTCTTCTTGTCGTCACATCGTTGTTGCATCAGTGCGACAGCGGGGCCAAAGAGAGCCCGGCCGGGCTCCACCGGGGCGCCTGCAATGCGTCTTTTTTATTCGGGAGGCCCGAAAGGTTGAGCCAGAGCGCTCGCTCTCCTACCACGGAAAGCGTCATGGAGCGCCCGCAGGCTTGAACGGCCTGACGAGCGATACGGAGAATGAGGTCGTTAACCGTGATGATCTCCTTCCATAGTGCAGGCGAGGGAGATCCCTTGTCCAGCTGTTGGCCCAGGTCGTCCAGAATTTCCGCCTGGTAAGCGGAGAGGAGGGAGGAGACATTCAGGGCCCTAACAGCCAAGGCCGAGGATTTATAAGCGGCCTGGTGCACCGAGGCAGAAAAACGGTCCATCTTGTTTGGAAGGGCCGGCTTAGGGGGGGCGAGCAGCCCTCCCTGGACTGGGTTGAGGTGCCTGGCGATCGAGGGCTCAATAGCAGGCGGTTTGCCCATGCCAAGAGCCGCCATATCCTTAACCTCCAGACCCGCGAGACCGTGTTTAAAGTCAAGCGGGTCGCTCCAGTAGTGCCTCATGTGCTTAGCGCATGCTGGAAGAATGGGAAAGAGTTGTTTCCTCGGGCCGGGGGGAGCTTCCAGCACTTTCCCGTCATTTCCCGCGACTCCGAGAGCAGACACAGAGAAACTGGCAGAATAGAAACTGTCAACTTGCATTAATTATGTGCCGATTGCCAACAAAACAGACATTTGATGCAGTTTTACTTACCACCTGCAATTCCGACTCATAACTGGGATCTTTTATCGCTGAAATTATTACTATAAAAATATTAAAAACTGTTTTAATCGCAATAAATTACAGGAAAAAAAGTGCGATTAATTCGTTATTTTTTTTAATCGATTGACAGCACTAATTACATTACATCACTATATATAGTGACATCGCCAACTACTGGCCTGCCATGCATAATATAGCCTATAGTTGTTTGCGCAGATCCGTGTGAACAGGGATCCCGGCAAATCCCAGACAATATAGCGATGCCCCGTTATATTTCAGATCGCTTCAATGTGTCCAATATAGACAGCCTCAGGCTGTTACAGCGTTGTAGACACATGGTGTAAGGCAATTCCTGCCAAACCAAATGTACAAAAATTAGGAAAATATAAAACCATGATGGAATGGTACCAGAAAGGCTTCCAGCAAGTATAGTAATATACAGCAATTTTACAAAAAAATACAGTAAATCTCTGTATGTGGTGTTTGACTTTTTTGGTTATTTACTGTAAAGAGAATTAATAATACTGGGTGATATACAGTTGCAAGAAAAAGTATGTGAACCGCTTGCAGAATCTGTGAAAATGTGAATAATTTTAACTAAATAAGAGAGATCGTACAAAATTTATTTAGTACTGTCCTGAATAAGATATTTTACATAAAAGATGTTTACATATAGTCCACAAGACCAAAAAATAGCTGAATTTACTAAAATGACCCATTCAAAAGTTTATGAACCATTGATTCTTAATACTGTGTGTTGTTACCTGGATGATCCACGGCTGTTTTTTTGTTTTGTGATGGTTGTTCTTGAGTCCACTGTTTGTCCTGAGCAGTTAAACTGACCAGCGTTCTTCAGAAAAATCCTCCAGGTCCTGCACAAGAATTTACAGGGCCTGGAGGATTTTTCTGAAGAACGCTGGTCAGTTTAACTGCTCAGGAAAACATAATGGTGACATTCAGACTGACATTCAGAAAAACATAATGGTGACTGTGATGCTGCTAACCTACTACAGATTTAGAAAGAAATTCATAAGAAGTGACTTAAATTACACACGCTTTGGCCAGATTCTTTATTTTTGTTCCACCTGTATTAAAAGTTCCAAAACAAATCAAAAGAGGATCCATTATTTTATAGACATAAGAAATGTAATTCTATGTTGTAAACACCTGATCTGATTTTCAGATCGTTCTTTTGCCACTAACGTTGTTCAATATGTTTAATTTCTTATTGTGAATCTGTTTCTTGTAGAGTCTAAAGATGCTTTAGTGTTATAGATCAGACACACACACACTAATGTCTGTCTTTATCATTACAGTATCAGATCTTCACTCAGGTTATATAGTGCTGATGTTTATAGTGTGTGTTATAGATCAGACACACACACACACACTAATGTCTGTCTTTATCATTACAGTATCAGATCTTCACTCAGGTTATATAGAGCTGATGTTTATAGTGTGTGTTATAGATCAGACACACACACACTAATGTCTGTCTTTATCATTACAGTATCAGATCTTCACTCAGGTTATATAGTGCTGATGTTTATAGTGTGTGTTATAGATCAGACACACACACTAATGTCTGTCTTTATCATTACAGTATCAGATCTTCACTCAGGTTATATAGTGCTGATGTTTATAGTGTGTGTTATAGATCAGACACACACACACTAATGTCTGTCTTTATCATTACAGTATCAGATCTTCACTCAGGTTATATAGTGCTGATGTTTATAGTGTGTGTTATAGATCAGACACACACACACTAATGTCTGTCTTTATCATTACAGTATCAGATCTTCACTCAGGTTATATAGTGCTGATGTTTATAGTGTGTGTTATAGATCAGACACACACACATTAATGTCTGTCTTTATCATTACAGTATCAGATCTTCACTCAAGTTATATTGAGCTGATGTTTATAGTGTGTGTTATAGATCAGACACACACACACACACTAATGTCTGTCTTTATCATTACAGTATCAGATCTTCACTCAGGTTATATAGTGCTGATGTTTATAGTGTGTGTTATAGATCAGACACACACACACTAATGTCTGTCTTTATCATTACAGTATCAGATCTTCACTCAGGTTATATAGTGCTGATGTTTATAGTGTGTGTTATAGATCAGACACACACACACACACTAATGTCTGTCTTTATCATTACAGTATCAGATCTTCACTCAGGTTATATAGTGCTGATGTTTATAGTGTGTGTTATAGATCAGACACACACACACTAATGTCTGTCTTTATCATTACAGTATCAGATCTTCACTCAGGTTATATAGTGCTGATGTTTATAGTGTGTGTTATAGATCAGACACACACACACTAATGTCTGTCTTTATCATTACAGTATCAGATCTTCACTCAGGTTATATAGTGCTGATGTTTATAGTGTGTGTTATAGATCAGACACACACACACACACTAATGTCTGTCTTTATCATTACAGTATCAGATCTTCACTCAGGTTATATAGTGCTGATGTTTATAGTGTGTGTTATAGATCAGACACACACACACTAATGTCTGTCTTTATCATTACAGTATCAGATCTTCACTCAGGTTATATAGTGCTGATGTTTATAGTGTGTGTTATAGATCAGACACACACACACTAATGTCTGTCTTTATCATTACAGTATCAGATCTTCACTCAGGTTATATAGTGCTGATGTTTATAGTGTGTGTTATAGATCAGACACACACACTAATGTCTGTCTTTATCATTACAGGTTCAGGTCTGTCTTCAGGTGCAGTAGCAGGGATAGTTGTTGTTGTTCTGCTGCTGGTGTCTTCAGCTGCAGCTGCTGGTGTTTTTTACTATCGCCACAAGAGCTCTAAACTAGAAAGGCAAATGTGTAAGTATTACAGCTAAAACAGCAAGAGAAAAACTTTATTTTTGTAGAATAGAGTGTAAATCTACAATATGATGAAGTTCCATGGTCAAAGTCACTTAACCCCTTCAGATGTTTGGTTTGAACAGTAGCTGAACCTCTTGACTAGGGATGCACGGTTAGCAGTATCAGTATCGGGCCCGATACTGCGCCTGTACTCGTACTACTACTCATTAAAATGCTCCAATACCACACCACATGTAGTACAGTGCTTGTAACAAAGACACACAGACCACAGAGCAAACAGAGAGCAGAATGGATATATCAGAGAAGGGTGCCTATGAAGTGTATCGAATTAATAGAATGTTAAATAAATTAAATATTTATGCCTATATAGCTGGTGTGTGCGAGCTGATAAGCGAAATGCGGAGTGGATTGAGCATGCAAAGTGTTACAGACCCCTGAGCTTTTTACAGATATTGCGGGAAATGTGTAGTTCGTTCGGATATGGCAATAGCAAAGAAAGTAAAATGAGGAGCATATTACTAACGTTAACTGACACACATGCGTCATTTGAATTAGAACTAAATCATATGTGCAAGTAAAAACATGAACTGTTACATGATTTATGTATAATGAGTGGTTCCTTACATTATTACAGGAAGGTGGTACAGTAATCACATGACGTGACAAAAGCTACCTCAGACAGCGCGTGAATAGCCCACTGAATTGAGTTCACTTTCACTTATTCTTGCGCTTAAGTGGACAAATTCACACAAAACTGTCAAAATGCCTGTATAGGCAAGTATCCTTGTGAAACATGGTCGGTTATGTTTTAAGTGAATGTAAACAGCTGAAAAGAAAATGCGTGAGTGACAGTATGTTGGATGCGTGCAGCTCTTAAAGTGACAGCAGCCTAATAAATCACTCACTGCTCTTGACTGGTTGAGCCCTGCTGGAGCATCTTTAAATATTCACTGTGCTATTAAATTAAAGATAAAATATAATAGAGCAGTAATATGAACAGTGAAAGTAACAGTAGCTCCTACAATACATTTTAACAGGCATAATTAGGCATGAAAATAACCAGAGGAAATATCTATTTGCTAAGCCAACTAATTTGATTCATATTCTTTTGGTTTCTCTGCCCAATATTTTTAAATATTAAAAATGCGACGAAAAAGTTATCGGTACTCTGTATCAGCAAGTACTAAAAATAAAAGTCATAAGTCAAAAAAGTCAAAAAAGTCAAAAGTCGATATCGGACTCATTCTGGAAGAAAGTGGTATCGGTGCATCCCTACTCTTGACTATGGGTGCGTCTCAATCAGGGCTTGACATTAACTTTTTTGCTCACTAGCCACTGTGGCTAGTGGTTTTCCAAAGTTACTAGCCACTCAGCATTTTCACTGGCCACAATTTTGTTGTTCGGAAATTTGTTGTTGGCTATATGTAAATTACCACTGTAGACATCCAAATCAAGTCTACATAAAATGTATAACATGACAGGTCATCAACAGCTGTTTGTCTGAAAAAAATAAGATTTTTATTTCTATCAGCTGACATTTAAATCTAGCATATTTTATGTATGAGCCCATACAGTAGCCTAGTGAAATACATATCCATATTTTCATGTGATTTGACAGTTTATTTTATTAAATATACAAAATCTAAAAGGTGTGCATCATACCTGACACCTAGATGAACATATATGTATGTAACTTTAGAGACGGTCCCTAAATTCGCGAATATCGAACGTCCGACGTCAAGCCAACTTTATGCTGAAATTGAACAAAAACAGTCAATCACTGTATGATTAATTAATCTCCTACGTACATCGCACGCACATCTCTGCTTTGATGAGAGTGCAGATTTCAGTGAGTGAGAGCGCGCTCTGAACAAAACTCCCGCGTTTTAGCGATGACTGATCTGAACGCCTCTGACGATGACATTGCATTTATAAGCTCAACAGAATTGCATGTGATTGGTTATAATGTGCATCGCGATTGTAACAGATCGCCTTTTGAGAAGAGCCGCCAAAGTGGCTAGTGGGAGTGACTGTGTTTCACGCCACAGCTGAAATCCACCCGCAAATGGCGGGTGTTAATGTCAAGCCCTGGTCTCAATCAGATCCCTAGTTCAGTTGTCAGGACGCTGATCAGGGAGTCGGCCATTTTAAAGGCTGCCTCAGTCGCAGAATCTTCCCAGTTCACTAAAGCGTTCGCTCTCTAAAAAGTCCCACACTTCAAAGTGAAAATCAGGGAGCATGCTCACTATGTCCCCTTGATGCATGTTCTGACGCGTGAAACTTAAATCATGAGGCAACTCACTACACATAATGACACACAGTATATATATATATATATATATATATTTTTTTTTTTAAATACAAACCATTATTTTATTATATTTCATTTATATTTATTATAGCATAAACATACGTATATGTAACAAACAAAGTATTGATCATAATGTACTTTAAATAACATTACAAGTGATGTCAGAAAGATATCAGCTCTGCTGTTGTTCATAAATACCAGTAGTGATGTTGTACAATGAGGACGTTGTCACTTCGCTGGAAATAGTCATAAGTGTGCCAATGTGAAGTGAGTCAGCATCTTTTACTGTCTTTACCAGTTCCCGAATTCATGAACACGATATACAGATTCACAAGCTCGGGAGCTAGGGAACTGATTGAGACGCACCCTATGCCTTCATGATTTCATGCATTAAATTGCTGCCTTGTGATTGGCTGATTAGATATTTGCACCAATGAGAAAGTATATTAGATGCACGTGAAGAATCACACGGTATCTTCTCAGCATTACTGACATGTTCATCTTCAAACTCACTTATACTGTAATCTCCTCATTTCTCTGTTTCTATGTGCTGCTGTGACAGTTGAAGTGAAGACACGGATGGAGGGAGAGGTCACTCTGAAGACTGAAGGTGCTGAAATACAGAATGATGATCAGATCATGTGGATACTTGAAGTGACTCCTATAGCTGAAATCCAAAGAGAGACCAATATATGATTTTGCTGTTGAGAGATTCACAGACAGACTGAAGCTGGACTTCTGCTTTAATTCATATTGAATCTCTTAACTACAGACTTTTTGAAGATCTGAAATTTAAGATTAGATCTCCCATTGTGAAATAAACATGCATTTGCATGTGTGACTCAATCTAGTAGTTAGTACAGCTGCTCCAGACATGACAAAGCACCAGTTCAATTTTCACTTTCTCTTAGAGCGACATAACATAAGACGTGTGCTGATTCACAGGTGCATTTCAGATCATCTCTGACACTTTAAGATGATGCAGATCAGAGCCACTGTATGAATCGCTGTATGAAGCCGCAAACTTAAACTGAGGCAGTATTATGAAGTTTGTGTGTATTATAAAGTAAATCGTGCCCATTTCAAACTGATAAAACATCATCTGAATGATCTTTACGTAGTCATTTCAAACTCTGATGTTCACTTGAACACTTTTGATCTAATGGCAACTAGGGGTGTAACAGTACACGTATTCGTACCGAACCGTTTCGGTAGAGGACTTCCGGTATGGTGCACATGTGTACCGAATGCAATCTTTAACAGTTAACAGTAGGCTTGTTTTACATGTGGAACATACTTCAAATCCCAGTTCCCTCACGAACATCTTAAGTATTCTGTCCATTTTATCACATTTGTTTAAATGACGTTTTGACGCTCTTTAATGTAACGTGACAGATCACTGTATAGGTGAGGCAGCGTGGCGCATGAGTCGTCTCTTCTTCAGTCAAAGAATGTACATGAATCAACATCTGAAGGTATGTTGAGGATACATTACAACTTACTGAAACGTATCATATGTCGTGTAATCTCTCAATCAGTGTTTCAACCGCGGAAAGACGTCAATAAAACAGCTTGTAAACAATGTCACGTAGCATTACATTTACCTCAGAAGTCATTCGATGTCCACAGTTGTTAGTTCACTAGAGAGATTAACTCTTTCACTAAATATATGCACTATATTAGCCTATATATTCATTATATTCTACTTAACCTATTACTGATGTCTTGATTATTTAATGTGTTTAAATAAATCTGTCATGAAAATGTGTATACATGATTTATATTTAAACAATGAATTGGAGTAAAAAGATAATTTTATAATTCGATTTAGAAGTTAATGCAAAAACTGCCTTACGTGAAGTTTACATGTTTGCATACAATGTTTAATTTGAGTGTTGAGTATTATATCTAAAAATAATTAGCAACTGAATCTAATAGTTTGGGCTTTGTTGTTAACATTTAATATTATAGTAATGTGCAAGTAAGGGCTACCTATATAGTTTACAGCATTAGCAGAGATACTTTTTTTTATCCTTAAGATTATAATTGAATTAATTTAAAGACAGACACAATTTGTTCAGTAAACCACTGTTTAATAAAAAAAAGCAATTTTATATTTAGTTTTTTCTCCCCTGCTGTACCGAACTGTCAGTTACACCCCTAATGGCAACATTTCTTTGTGTTTCTCTGTTTCTATGTGCTGCTGTCACTTATGAAGAGGGATGGATCACTTTATATCAGTGAAGGATGGAGAATCAGTCACTCTATATACTGATACTGAAATACAGACATATGATCTGATCCTGTGGATGTTTGGAGATGAAGACACTCTCATTGCTCAAGTGATTGGAAAGACCAGAGAGTTCTCCACATATGATGGTGCTGATGGAAGTTTCAAAGGCAGACTGGAGCTGAAACTGTATCTTTAAGCATCAGGGACATTGAGTACGAACACACTGGACATTATAAACTACAGATGAGCAGCAGCAGCAGAGGAACCAAATACAAGGAATTCAAAGTTTTACTAAAGTAGGTGTCTTTCAGTTTAATATTTTACTGTAGATGAGGTTTTTGTGAAGAGTGAATACTCTAAAACACCTTTTACAAACCCATTGCAAATGTTTTATTGAAAGTAAAATATATCAGATGCAATTAACTAATCCATAAAACCCATAAACACTTGTTCAATGGTTCACCTCCATTCCATTGTGAAGCCATGAATCCGCATGATTCATGGCTTCACAGAGATCATCGCCCCTCGAAACAGTTATGACGTGACGAAGCCTCGTTTACTGAAATCACGTGACTTTGGCAGTTTGATGCACGCTCTGAACTGCTGATTCAAAACAAAATCAAAAATCATAAAGGTTTAGAAGCTTCATGAAGCAGTGTTTCAAAATCGTCCATCGCTACTTGGATTATCACTACAGTTGGATTGTATATACACTGGTGGACACTTACACATTGCGACTGGAAACACTCTAGATTTCTCTAGGTTTCTAAACTCTAGATGGACTGTTTTATGGTTGGTGAAAACAGACTCTGTACTTTTAATAGCCTTAAGCACACCGGGATGATTATCAAGCGCAAATTCACTCCCTGACAGTAGATGGCACTTATTGAAAAACAGAAATACCCAGGTACACAAGGTGGCGCTGCGGAACTTTAAGCTTCTGACACTCGCTCGTCACACAGAAGAAAAGAGCCAGTATTTACGTGCTTGCCAAAACCACACACTTTTTGCTAACTGGCAAACAGAACATTGCAATTCCTCTCCTTAACAACTCCCTCTTATCGAGATTGGCGCCCTTTGTTTAGTCACGAGGCGTTAAACGTTGGCTATAAGCGCGCGCGATAATCGTCCCGTTGTGCATGAGGCTTAAGTTATTCTAGTTTTATTGTATTGTTTTAAGTTCCTTGTGTTCATTGTAAACACACTTCATTTATTGATTCTATTTCTTTTGTTCGCCTCATCTTTTTAAAAGCTCTCAACCTCTCACAGTTAAACTGACCCCATTTTTATTCCATGTAACTCAACCGATTGGGCTGATCCAAGTTCCATCACTCGCCCTCATGTTGTTACAAAATTGTATGACTTTTAAACTTTTATTTCTTCTTCTTTTGTGTTACACAGAATAAAGAAAGTCATACAGGTTTGGAAAGAGGTTTCCTCTAACCAGGTCTGAATGTCAAATTGTAAATGTGACCTGAACTTAGAGTGCCTTTATGTTCATGCTGAAGCACTTGACTGATAAACTAGCCTTATTGCACTTATAGTAAAAAATATGAAAAGAAAGCTTTTTTTTTTACTTGCTCAATGCTAGTACTAAATACCAAATTGTATTGTGCCTTCAGTTAATCACTTCTGTTTGTTTTATTCTTTATTTATTATTGTAATTCCTGTATGTTCATTAATAAATGTTCATATAAAGATATTTATCTGATATATGCTCTTTCTCTCTGATCATTACTGTCCTCTAGTGGACACACATTGATTCCTTCATTCACTGATACCGCTGTTCTTTTGTTTTACAAAATCTAACCAGATTTGGGAGGGTTACATTACAAATGTATTACATTAGAGTTACAAATCATCAGAAAAAGTATTCAGTAGCGTAATCCACAATATGAAAGTAATGTAATTGGATTACTTTTGAGTTCTTTCAAGGTTACATAAATAAAGTCAAGTAAAAGTAATATCATCAAAAATACTGTTAGTTATTATGGATTTGAAATAACTGGATAAGATTAATAAGAAATTTGATGGATAAATCAAAAAACGTACACTGACATTTGATGATGTCAAAATGTATATTCGAAGAGCAAAACCTATTAAAACTAAGTGATTGTGTCTTGTTTCTGCATATATACAGACATCTAGTGGCTTCAGTATGATATTACAGATGATTTTATTTTTGACTTTTATTTCTTTAATTACACTATATTGCCAAAAGTTTTGGGATGCCTGCCTTTACATGCACATGAACTTTAATGACATCCCATTCTTAATCCGTAGGGTTTAATATGGAGTTGGCCCACCCTTTATAACAGCTTCAACTCTTCTGGGAAGGCTTTCCACAAGGTTTAGGAGTGTGTTTTTGGGAATTTTTGACCATTCTTCTAGAAGCGCATTTGTGAGGTCAGGCACTGATGTTGGACGAGAAGGCCTGGCTCGCAGTCTACGCTCTAATTCATCCCAAAGATGTTCTATCGGGCTGAGGTCTGGATGCCATCCCCAAACTGTTCCCACAAAGTTGGGAGCATGGAATTGGCCAAAATGTCTTGGTATGCTGAAGCTTTAAGAGTTACTTTCACTGGAACTAAGGGGCCAAGCCCAACCCCTGAAAAACAACCTCACACCCCCCTCCACCAACCCCAATGCCCCCTCCATCAAACTTTACACTTGGCACAATGCAGTCAGGCAAGTACGGTTCTCCTGTCAACCGCCAAACCCAGACTCGTCCATCGGATTGCCAGACAGAGAAGCGTGATTGGTCACTCCAGAGAACACGTCTCCACTGCTCTAGAGTCCAGTGGCAACGACCAAACCCAGACTCGTCCATCGGATTGCCAGTGATTACACCACTGCATCCGACGCTTTGCATTGCACTTGGTGATGTAAGGCTTGGATGCAGCTGCTCGGCCATGGAAACCCATTCCATGAAGCTCTCTATGCACTGTTCTTGAGCTAATCTGAAGGCCACACAAAGTTTGGAGGTCTGTTGCTATTGACTCTGCAGAAAGTTGGAGACTTCTGCGCACTGTGTGCCTCAGCATGTGCTGATCCCGCTCTGTGATTTTACGTGGCTTACCACTTTGTGGCTGAGTTGCTGTTGTTCCCAATTGCTTCCACTTTGTTATAATACCACTAACAAGTGATATCCACGCTTGAATTCACTGAGCTCCTGAGAGTGACTTTCACAAAAGTTTGTAGAAGCGTTTGCATGCATAGTTGCTTGATTTTATACACCTGTGGCCATGAAAGTGATTGGATTGGAATTCAATGATTTGGAGGGGTGTCCCAATACTTTTGACAATATAATATATATTCAGTCTTTCCGAAGACTTGGAACCAATTCCTGTGAGGAATCGATCAAAATTTATGATGTAGTACTAGTTAGCAGTGCAGCTTTTTCAGCTAATTTCTATTTTTTTTGCCTTAATTGTTCTCACTATTCTAAATCTTTTATGTGGGATTTTTTTATATATATTTTCTTTTTTGTAGGGAGGTGGATCCCTTAAAAATCCTAGGAAGAATGCTCTTTTGTTTGTTGTGGCCCTTTCCTCTCCTGAAGCCTTTATTTGTTTACATCCCACAATTTCTGTAATAAAACATCTTGTTTTATTTTGTCACTAAGCATTTTTATATATCTGCTCTGGGACGACCTGGGGACTGCAGTCTTCTCATTCTCTCTCCACAAATTTTTTACCCTCCTCCTTTCCTGCCCCTAGACCAGAAAGGGGGCTCCTAACAGAATAAATGTAGGCTTGTGCTAAGTGAACTGAAATATTCTGTTTAGATGATATTTGTTGTATTCTTCTAAATCTTTGTCTTTTCTTCCTGAAATGCGAGGCAAATGTTGGATCACAATAATTAGGGACCACAGTTTAGACAAATCCTTCACTCGATTGGGATGTTCTTTTATTCTGGACGGCACGTGCAGTGACTGTAACATCGAGCGTATTTTGCAGTATTAAACACATATTTATACCGATTTCATCAGGCTCCGAAAATTCTTCAAAAAGAACACAAAAAAATGGCCTTCTCAGCTGCCACAGTTGCAACTCTTGCGTCTTCAGAACAGGGTGTTTAACGCACCACCGTTTCCGTTTAAAAAACATTTTGCAACGTTTTGTCGGGGCTGAACGCAGGTAAGCCAGTGAATGATTTTACTTCGTTTTTGAACCATGAATTACGGATGATGCTATCGAAAGCTAAGTCGGGCTTTCAAAAACGAAGTAAAATCATTCACTTGTTACACCAATTTGACGCTGGGAGAATGAAGGGACATGTTTTTAAATTTACCAAATTAAGTTTGTGGATGTATCTTTCACGCTCTATGGCAGGCAGGGTGGACATATAATTACTTGACATGTTCAATCTTAGTTGTTTCTTATTCACGCCTGCCGGCCGTGTACGGACGTTGTTTTGTGCCGCTATTTTGTATTGAAGTCTATGGGAAGTCTAGTTTATTTTCCCCTAAAAAGGGGCGGTGACGAAATTGATAGTTAAGTTCCCGGATGAGTAGTACTTATTCCAGTAACCGACATTTTTACTGCGAGATTTATGATCTTTTATGCCTGAACTGCAGATTTGTTCACAGTTAAGCACTGACTGACAGTTATAGACTTGATAAATCTTAAGAAAGCATCACTTTTATGTCTTCATCAAGATCTTTATCAAGTGCAAATCATGCAGTTATTAGATGCGTTCATTCGAGAAGTGACAGAATAGGCTAATTCTAACAGAATATCTCACCAAACTGTTTTTTAATGTGTAAAAACATCTGCTGTGAGATGTTCGGCTGCCGGATGATTTTAATTAAGCAGGATAACTTAACGTCACATCACCTTTATTATCCTGAACCATAAAATTACATGATACTTCAAGATGATGAATAGATTGTCTCCAACACTTTCAGTTTCGTTTACACAACATGAGTTTAGCCTTTGGACATTAGTTTAGTATACACACTTTGCGAATAATACACATAATAATTTCAGTATTTTTTATTTTAAAGGAACACGCCAACTTTTTGGGAATTTAGCTTATTCACCGTATCCCGCAGAATTAGATAAGTCCATACATACCATTCTCATCTCCGTGCGTGCCATAACTCTGTCTGACGCACCCACCGCTAGCCTAGCTTAGCACAAAGACTGGAGGTAAACGGCTCCAGCTAGCTTACTGCTCAATAAGTGACAAAGTAACGCCAACATTTTCCTATTTACATGTTGTGATGTGTATAGTTACATTGTGTACGAAGACCACGTGTATTAAGGAAAATGAAAACTTGCGGTTTTCTAGGCCGATATAGCTAGGAACTATACTCTCATTCCTGCATAATAATCAAGGAACTTTGCTGCCGTACCATGGGTGTAGCGGCGCAATGATATTACGCAGCGCTTGAAAGTAGGCTAACTTTTGTCAACATAACCAGCGTGACAACCTGGGGTCCATTCTTCGTACGTCGCTAACTCAGTTAGCTGGATTTGAGTGTTGACGATTTGGCATGATCTTGGAAGATGCTGTCATAGCAACAGGTCCGTAAACTCAAACCTGCTCGGGAGCAGGCTTATTTCATGTAAACAGGATTAGATTGCATCTTGAGGTGATACTTAAAATCTGTAAGTTCATTAATGAACCAGGGGCAATAATAATTTTAAATAATAATAAAAAATTTTTTTTAAAAATGTATTTGAAAAGAATATTACAATGTTGTGTATAATACTACACAGCTACTGGATTGAGAGATTTATTTGTGATGGAATAATTATTACTTTATAATGTTATTGCAGTCTTACACACATGCTGTACAGTTACTCTGAACCGTGCATTAATTTGAGTGGTGATGGATATTATGGGATGGCTTGATGCAGTGCAGGAGATGCAGATAACTTGATCTTGACCCTTAAGAAACTTTAATTAATACTGTCACGTAACAAATCTGCTTCAAATTGAGTTAAAAATTAAATGAATTGCTAATATTGAAAATAACATTGAAAATAACATTGTCTAACATTGAAATAAAAATGTAAAGGGTGTACAAATACTATAATATCGTTAATATAAATAATTGGGAATCATGTTCCCAAAAAAAAAAAAGTGCACATTTCATTTATCTATTATAACTTTTATGTTGGTTTGGTCGTTTCCTTATAAAGGTCCAGAATTTTTTTTTTTATTTGTGAAGTTTTTTGCCAGGTGTCTTGTCATTACGTTGCTGTCTTGCCGCCAGCCAATCGCTGCATTACTGATCTTAGTTTCGAGTATCGATACATCTGCCCTCTTCAGGGAACACATAAATGCGCAGTAATGTCAGATAACTTAATCCAGATATTTTAATCCAATCTGCAAATTCGTTTGAAGAACCAAATTAGCCAGAGATCAGTTATCACGATTAGAAGATCTGGGATCTGTCAAATCATCTCAGATGTATTAAGCGAGGTACGAAGAACGGACCCCTGCTTACACAGGGAGTGTGCTGGGGACTATTTTAAGGCGCTGCGTAATATCATTGCGCCTGCTGCACCTGCTGGGTAACTAAACAACTGATGGACCCCACTGACTAAAAATATATATTATAGAAGTCAATGGGGACCAGAAGCATTTATGTAGGCCTATAATCTTTATATATCCATTTATCAAAATGTAAAGCTACTGAATGTTTTATTTAAAAAAAAAAAAAAAAAAAGTATTTTTGTGGAAAGCTACATTGATCACGCCTTTTTAAACCTTATTTCAATCAGCAGGCACCAGAAAATAAGCACGAATAACACTGTACCCGGGAAAAAAAAACATTCAAGAAATGAGGCTGAAAATGTTGATTGAACTGTAAAGTGTATTTTATGGTAAATATATGAAACTTTGTGAACTGCTTAGCTCACCTCAGAAAACTTAGCATCAATGAATCAGCTAGCAATAAAAAATAAAAAAAACAAGCAATCAGAAGTTGATGATAAAATAAAAATATATATATATTTAATCAATTGGTGAAGCAACTACAAAAATCAGATGAAAGACCAGAGTGAGAATGCAGATGAATTGAGACATTAAGTCCATGAAACTCTGTCCACAATAATTACATTCAGCTTTAGCCCAAACGGAAGGACATCTTAGATTCGTGTCAGTTTTTCTGTAGAAAACGTCTTTAGAAATATTAATTGAAGCTGGTCTTAAAGATGAACTTTGTTCACTGTAACAATTTATACTAATGATGTTTTAATGAGGCTGGACTGGACAGATTTATATGAAAGAGAGATTTTATTACTCAGTGGGTTATTGGGTCACATTTGGTGAGAACACAGCTGGATCTGAACATGAACTACTTTAATTTCAGACAGCTGTTTTCAGTATGACGGTGTACCGATCTTAACTCAGTGAAACTTTTCCCACACGCATCACATGTAAAAGGCTTTTCCTTTGTGTGAACTTTCAGGTGGTCTTTCAGGTGATCTGCCCTAAGAAATGATTTACCGCATTGATCACAGCTAAATGGTCTTTCTCCAGAGTGAGAACGCAAATGTAATTTTAGAGTCTTCGCATGTTTGAAACTCTTCCTGCACTGATCACATGTGTGCGGCTTCTCTCCAGTGTGGGTTATCATGTGTGTCTTAAGGTGTGCTTTTAGTCTGAAACTCTTCCTGCACTGATCACATGTGTGCGGCTTCTCTCCAGTGTGGATTTTCATGTGTCTCTTAAGGGATGCGTTTTGATCAAAACTCTTCCCACATTGATCACATGTGTATGGCTTCTCTCCAGTGTGGATCATCTCATGTCTTTTCAGATTACCTGCCTGACTGAATCTCTTGTCACAGTCTGAACACTTGTAAGGTTTTTCTCCAGTGTGAATTCTTTGGTGCCGATTCAATGTTTCAGCTGTAATAAAAGTATTTCCACAATCAAAGCACATGTGATCCTTCACAATGCTGTGACTTTTCTGGTGTATTTTATAATAGCACAGCTGTGAAAAACTCTTTCCACACAAACAAACATAAGGCTTCTGCTTTGTATGAACTGTCAGGTGGATCTTCAGCTTTTGTTCACTAAGAAATTTTTTACCACATTGATCACAGTTAAAAGGTCTTTCTCCAGAGTGAGAACGCAGATGTAATTTAAGAGTGTGTGCCAGTGCGAAACTCTTCCCACACTGATCACATGTGTGCGGCTTCTCTCCAGTGTGGATTCTCATGTGTGACTTAAGCGATCCTTTTTGTATAAAACTTGTCCCACATTGATCACATGTGAACGGCTTCACTCCAGTGTGGATCTTCTCATGCATTTTCAGACTTCCTGACAATCTGAATCTCTTGTCACAGTGTGAACACTTGTAAGGTTTTTCTCCAGTGTGTATTTTCTGGTGCTGTTTCAATATGGCAACTGTAATAAAGGTCTTTCCACAGTCAAAGCACAAATGATCCTTCACAAGGCTGTGACTTTTCTGGTGTATTTTAAAATGATCCATTCGTGAACATCTCTTTCCACACAAACAAACATAAGGCTTCTGCTTTGTATGAACTTCCAGGTGCCTCTTCAGCTTTTGTGCACTAAGAAATTTTTTGCTGCATTGATCACAGTTAAAAGGTCTTTCTCCAGAGTGAGAACGCAGATGTAATTTAAGACTGTTTGCTCGTGCAAAACTCTTCCCACACTGATCACATGTGTACGGCTTCTCTCCAGTGTGGATTCTCATGTGTAACTTAAGGGATGCTTTTAGTGTAAAACTCTTCCCGCACTGATCACATGTGTACGGCTTCTCTCCAGTGTGGGTCCTCTCATGTATTTTCAGATTTCCTGACCGATTGAATCTCTTGTCACAGTGTGAACACTTGTAAGGTTTTTCTCCAGTGTGAATTCTCTGGTGCTGTTTCAACATGGCAACTGTAATAAAAGTCTTTCCACAGTCAAAGCACATGTGATCCTTCAGACTACTGTGTATTTTCTGATGTATTTTTAAAGTACCCGACTGGCTAAAACTCTTTCCACACAGAGAACACATGTGAGGCTTCTCCTTTGTATGAACTTTCAGGTGCCTCTTCAGGTTTTCTGCACTAAGAAAATGTTTGCCACATTGATCACAGTTAAACGGTCTTTCTCCAGAGTGAGAATGCAGATGTAATTTAAAAGTGTTTGCTTGTGCACACTGATCACATGTGTGCGGCTTCCCTCCCGTGTGGGTTTTATTGTGAGGGTTAAGGCTTTTTTTGTATGGGAAACTCTTTCCACACTGAGGGCAGGTGGAAGATTCTTTGCCTCTTCCTTTCAGTGAGCAACTCAAAGATTTCTTCAGTTTTGACATGATGATGATGTTTCCACTTAATTCAGTTATTCGCTCTCCTCATTCTCCTCCATCACGTCTAAAATTAAAGATAAAAATGTTTCAATTTAGGAAAAAAAAAAAATTCATAGACAGAAATGATGTAATAGCAGAAAGTAGACAAATGCTTTGCAAAATTATAATTGATGAATTTGTATAAATTATGCAAAAAAATCATACCAAGCAGTGTGTGTGGTATACACAAAGAAACACTGACAACAGAACAAACAGAAAGCAGATTGGATGATCGGCTGATATTTGGTATTTTTAAAATATCAGCATTGTCCGATACGTTTTTTCTGATTAAAGAGATAGTTCACCCAAAAATGAAAATTACCTCATGATTTACTCGCCCTCAAGTCATCCTAATTGTATATGACATTCTTCTTTCAGACGAAAACAATCAGAGTTATATTAAAAATGTCCTGGCTCTTCAAAGCTATATAATGGCAGTGAATGGGAAGTTCTGTTTTGAAGTCCATAAAAGTGATATGTTTATTTTTCTCACACAAACGCACCACTTCGCTCTGGAGATGTAATAAGCAGGAACTCAGAAAGTTCCAAGTGATGGGCTAGTGACTGCTTCATGAAGCTTCAAAACCTTTACGAATGTTTTGTTTCGAATCAGTGGTTCGGAGTGCGTTTCAAACTGCCAAAGTCATGTGATCACATCATTAACAGGGTTTGAAATTAACACCCACCAACCCGCCAAATGTGGGTAAAAATCAACTGTGGCGGGTAACTCTGTCAAATCACTAGCCAATTTGGCGGGTCACTTACCTATGTTTTCTCACTTTTTTCATATGAGCACACTCATACACGCTGTCTGTCTAGCGCACTAGAATAGAGTTCTCTTTCATGCTTGAACAAACAGTAACACACAGAATTATGCCAATGTGTCCGTTTTGTTGAGTATCCTCATAATAGCAGTCTTAAATGAATTAAATTAAAGCAATAAGCCCTGTGAAGCCATGGTTTACAGTGAATTTATAACAGGTAAGGGGCACTGTTAGGCACGCTGCTTAGCTGTTATAAATTCACTGTAAACCACGGCTTCACAGGGCTTATTGCTTTTATAAAACGGTTACCACACAATACAAATATTACAACCAAAATATATGTATTAATGCAACTTGTAAAATCACTAAAAGCCTTCCTTCCGCTGGAAAAAATAGTCCCTGACCGTGAACTGAAACAGGTTACATTATTACGCCTTTAGATGGTGGCAAAGACTGTCTTTATGAGTGAGTCACTCAATAGTGAAGACTTTTAAATTGAAAGGACTGTGAGTGTGAACATGGCAACAAGACGCAACTGACAAATGCTTTAAGGCTGGATCCCAAATGGCACCCTAAACCCTCACGGTCTTCCTCGGAGTCCGCACTTTTGTGACGTAATGCCGCTTTGACTGTCGGGTAAAGTCCTCTGCGTAGCTCGCAAATTCGCGATCGCCCTTCTGAAACCTAAAATGATGAACGGGACACCCTACGGCAGGGGTGTCCAAAGTCCGGCCCGCGGATTAATTTCAAACGGCCTGCAGCTTGTCTGTTTAATTGTATTATATGTGGCCCGCCACGCATAATGTATAAATTGTGTAGTTTTACAATGTCAACACAAGGTGGCAGTACTAGATTTTAGGCCAGAGAAACACGGCAAAAACGGAACGAAACAGCACTACTTGTGAGTCGCGCAGTGCGAACAAGCTCACAAATGTGTTTACTTGCTGAGTGTCTCGATCACGCGCCCACTACACAGCCAGTGAGAAGTGTTCGAGTTCGGCATAGAGGTCTCTGGTACAAGCTACAAATCTCTCTGTGATTTAATTTAGTTTAAAGCCAGTTGAAACAGTGCTGACTTAACAACACTAACGTGCAAATCAGTAGAAACATTGAGCTGATACAGTCAGAATACTTTTAACTAACAATTCACCAACATTTATCATAGATTTACTGTGGTAGCTAACACTAACTGTAACCGTGGTATTTTGTCAGAAATGTAGGTTAATATCTCATTTTATTTAATTTGTAATGTAGACATGTTTTAAATGAGTAATAAAGGCCAAATTACAGACAATTTTTTTGTCATAAACTTGCAGTTTTGTATTTATATTAAATGTGTTTATAAACTAAATACCATAAAGCCATTCTAGATATAGAAACAATATTTTTTAACTTTTTACCTTGTAGTGAGGTGTGTGGTTTTACTTGTGGTGATCTAAATAGAGTGCTCGTTAGTTTAAATAAATAAATTTAAATACTGAGTTCTACCAGCTATATATATATATATATATATATATATATATATATATATATATATATATATATATATACACACATACATACACATACATACTCCCTTTTTTTCTTTTTGGCTAGTAGAAGTTCTGATGAATGGCCGGTAACTTAAAAATGTAGTAGCCAAGTTGGCTGGTGAGTGAAAAAGTTCATTTCAAACCCTGGTCATAACTGTTTCGAAACGTTTAGAAATTTCAAAGAAGAGAAAACCAATTTCACAGAGCTCTCGCGCCATGATCTCTGTGAACATCGCCACCCAGTGTCTATCTATTACCTGAGTATGAAATGTCTATTTCCTGATGAGTTTTATACATTTGTAGACGTTTTAATGAGGTATTTGTATAATTAAAAATAATAATAGTAGTTGAAAGTCTCTGTTTAGCCGACCCACCCACAGAACAAACAAAACAAGCCATAAAATTGATAAAATAATACATATTATACAGCATTTACACTGTTCTGTCCAGCAGGGGTCACCAGCGTGTGGTGTTTGAATCATTTTACGAAGCAATTGGTTCAATTGATTCGAAGCTTTCAAAAGCTTCGTTTCTCCCATCACTACGCGGAAGTAGTTGTGCAAGTAGTTCATTCACTGTCTTCATTTACGGTCTTCTGTCTAACAGTCATATCTAATACGTTATTAGACAGAAGAAAGTAAACGGTGAAAGTGTATAGCATTTGTTTTTATTTTATTAATAAAATAAAGGCAAACAATATAATACTCTCTCATTTACCATCAACATTCAGCACATATGCATCTATATCATTTAAACAAATCTCCGAATATCTCTGAATTTCACAAACCTTGCAGACTTAATCGAATCCAGACCAGCTGTGAGATCTTGTGAAGTGTGAATTTGTAGCCAGTGTGTGTTTCTGTGTGTAAGGGTCGGTCCGCGCGAAGTGAATGTGGGAGGAGAGTTCAGCCAGAGATTGTCTTATTATAGGGTAACTTGGATCACGTGCGGCACCTTTCAGCCTATCGTGTAATGGCACTGACGTCAGTGCCCGCCGTTCAAAGTTTTGTGACAGATAGTTAAAGTTTACGTTAACAAGTTTCTTGTGGATTAGCGCGCTGGTCTCGAGAATAAATGTTCTATATTTGGTGTTATATCGCTAGTATAGTACAGTAGGACTGAATTGTTTGTGGAATGTGCTTTACTGAGCGGAAAAAGAGCACAAAATATCTTTATTAGCTGCAGAGTTCACTGCAGGGTGCATTAAACCATTTGTAAGAGTACACTAAAACTTTATTGTAATTTAATCCATTAATGATATGTATTGTTTTACCTGCATTCATTAAAAAGCGTTGTATCATCATCATTAGCCACACAGCAGAGTCATTAATCATTACAACACAAGACTAACCGGGCAGCAATAGAAAGAATACTGATTTTTTATTTTCATTAAACAACATAATACAATAATTAAATAATTTATTTTCTCTTCATTAAAAATGAATAATATCAGCGTCATGGGCATACATGCAGTTATAATAGTCATTATCATTCAAGTCTTATCATAAATTGTAAAACCTGAAAGCCAAAGAAACAAAACATCGGTATTTTCTACTTTCTTTTGACAATATACCAGTGTTGTAGTACTCGAGACTCGGACTCGGTCTTGAACTCGGTCTCGAGACCATATTTTAATGGTCTTGGTCTTGTCATGGACTCGTGTGCATTTGGACTTGGTATTGACTCGTACTCAGACATATTAGGAATTGGACTTATTCCCGAGTCCACTCGAGTCCCATTCAAAATATTTCATGATTATTACTGTATGTTAATATTTCTTTAAATTGATGTTTGATTGACACGTCCAATGATTGGTGATTTTCTTGTGCGCAACTGCGCATGACTTGAGACGTTAGCGCAAAGACTCCTGCCAGGTTCTCTCCCACACCCGTGACCCGCCCGTTCTTGCTTCTATTTTACGCTGTCCACCTGCCATCCACCTGTAGTGATCCCGCTTTCCAGAAAGTCACATTGCGACATTATTTGTCTCAACTGTGTTATTTTAATATATTTACTGTTTACAAAGTAGGACAAAAGTGTTACAGAGAAAACCAAATCTCGTTTAATTAAATAATAAAATGAATACAGATACGATAATTGATGACAGTCTCAACACTTAGCATCTCCCCACAAAAATGTCTGACAGAAGGCCGCTCGCCCTCTCTCCCTCCGGCACATTCACACTTTTGCATTAAAAAGGCAGCAATTTTTCGGCAGTCATTCTTATGCACGCCCTCCATAACTAAAAAATGAATCAAATTAAGTTCTAATGTTGTTTGGGGATTTTCTCTGGTCTCGGTCTCGACTCAAACTCAACCCTCTTTGAACTCGGTCTCGAATGAGCTGGCCTCGACTACAACACTGCAATATACAATATCACTCAATATTACTATTAAATACTATGATAATGCCGTAAATGAGTCATACCTGTTGCGACACTCCCTTCTCTGCATATCTACATATCGTTCCCAACAAACATATAGTTTAGCGTAAAACATGATTTGCAGACAGGCTGTCGATTCATTAAATGATAAGCTGTTTCCTCACAAAAAACTGTTTATTCAGTGTAGTAAAGCCTCTTCTCCATTGGCTTCTCCTGTCCTGCGTACCAGCGATAGCATTAGCCGTGCAGAGCCACTAGATGACAAGCCTGCAACCATTAGCTGAAAAGGCATTCGCCTAATGCTAACGCTGTGGCTGCCAGAACGCAGGAAAGGAGACCTGAGGCTGTTTTTTTTTTTTTTCAGCGTAAATACGCTAAAAATCTGCACTCATTCAAGGATGTGCATTTATTTCATGGACGGAAAAAGCATGGACGCCTGGAGGATTTCATCTGACAGTACGCACAAAGGTTTTTTTTTTTAATTTAACTCTAAAAAGTTAAATAAGCTTTTATAGCCTAACTATTGTACCTTTCGGACCATCAGTAGCTGTGTTTCCATCCAAAGTTGTGTATTTAACTTATGCGCAAAACTGGAATACCGCACAAATCATTTGCGAATAAACCACCGTTTCCATCCAGTGTGATGAAGAGAACAAACGCGTCACTTCCCGATAAACTGGCGCCAAATATTAAAAAGAAAAATGGATGTTGTTGCGGTAGGAGAAACCACTGTGGGCCTTTTTTCGTCTATAATAAATTACTTGCATCTCAGAGCACGAAGACGAAACGCAATAAACGTAGTCATGTCATCTTGCTTTTGGAGGTGGGAGCCTGCTCTTTGGGAATGCAGACGCACAAGACAGGTCTGGGAGGTAATTATAGCGAACCACTTTGATGACAGACTTTGGCTAAGGCATTTTCGAATGACCAAAACAACATTTCAGATGTTGTGCAGCGAGATCGGTGGGCTGGTTAGTCCATTGATGCCGTCCCATCGCGCTCCAGTTCTGACAGAAAAACGCATCGCCATTGCGCTGTATAAGTTGGCTACATACGCCGAATACAGAGTTGTGGGGGAGACATTTGGTGTCAGCAAAACAACAGTTCACCGTTGTGTGTATTCTGTGTGTCAGGCCATTCGTGCACACATGATGAGTAACTACATAAAATTACCTAAGCTGCCTGAGGCGCGTGAGATAGCTCGACACAACTACATCACCCACCATGTACCACAAGTATATGGAGCTCTGGATGGAACCCATATCCCTGTTTTGGCTCCCACTGAGGGTTACAGACACTCGTTGATGATTACTGTGTGATAAGAAATGTGTGTGTTGGGACACCTGGCAGTGCTCGTCTCATCTGAATTGTACAGGTACGATTTTCACACACACTTGAATATATATAATATTTATGTCCTTGGATTTTACTCTAATAACCATAAATTGTCCAACAATTAATTTTAAAATAAACTCTTGTCAATAAAGCTGTATAGTGTAGATATAGAATTTGCACTGTACAAAAAAAGTGTAAAGTCTCATGTAAATCTTATTTACTTTTAGACATCCCCAAAATCATCCCCAACACTGCATTGATGTCGAAGGTGTACAGGTTCCTCTACTAATAGCAGGAGACCCTGCTTATCCCCTCCTTCCATGGCTCATGAAAGGTTTCTTAGGTCCCTCTCTGTCAGCAGAGGAGGCAGCTTTCAACCTTCACCTGAGTAAACGTTCCGACATTGACCACAAATTCATGCCAACAGTTGTGGTTGCCTGCTGCGTTTTACATAACTTGTGCGAGAGAGAGAAGCAGAGGCCGCATCGTGTTCATGAGGAACAGCCTCTGGAACCACTTGCACAGCCTCCTCAACATCAGTGCAATGCTGTACCCAGTAATGAGGCCCTGGCAATTCGAGATGCCCTTGTTCGACACCTAAGCAGAGTTCAAGCCAATGCTCCTTAGAAAAAAAAGGTAGATGTAATTTATCAATGTAAAATAAAAGTACAGCAGTTTGTCATTTCTTGTTGAACACAGAACCAAGTTCAGACTGATGCTGTTTTTATAAATCTGAAATGTAAATTATAAAATGTAAAACAAAATAAGTAAAAATAAAGTACAGCAATGTTTCATTTGTATAACTGTTTTACACTTTAACAAAAAAAACAAAAACAGAAAATAAATAAATAAATAAAAGTCTTACTTGGCCCTAAATAACAGAAATAAGCAGAAAGGCCTTTTTCTTTTACATTGTATTGTAACCGAGATGTAACTGAAAAACTTCAATAAACAATAAAACCTTAATCAGATCAAACCCATTTTCAACATATTCATTCTAAATGAAAGTATGTTGTGGATGAATCACAAGAAAAAAATGTGTAATTAAATTAAACTTATGAAAATATTAATGATTACAAAAGGGGTTAGGCCTACATCTGAATATTTTCTGTAAAACGCTATATGTTGAATAATATTAATTTGTTGCTTTGCCTATTTTTGATGTGCACAATGCCTCCTGCCATTTAAAGGGCGTTTAGTAAAGCCATGCTATTCTGATGCTTTTGATTGGCTCTCTTGTTTGAAAGACATCTGCCAGTTATATTAATCCACATTGCTGAAAGCTTTAGGCTACAACCTGTCTGAGAGTTGTCACCATGGCGAATGATAAAAATGCATTCCAGTGCTGGAAAATAGAAAAGTAATCAAATGTAATCAGTTACATACGGTGGCCGAGAAGTGCAAAACAAAATCACAATTATGAAAACAAAATAACAAATTCAAAAACAAAACAACAAATTATAAACGCAATGGAAAGTCTAAAAACAAATGAACAAGTAAGAAAACACAATAACAATTCCGGAAACAAAATAACAAATCAGAAAACACAATGACAAATCTGAAAACAAAATAACAAGTCAGAAAACACAACGACAAGTCGGACAAAATGGAAAAGGTAGGTATATGTGGGGAATGGAATACTGACCGCTGATTGGACGAGACATCTGTCAATCAAGACATGCAGAACGTACAGCAGGCTGCGGTAGGAGAAAGTTGATTCGCATGTGCATGTGTAAATATTAGAGATGTGTCTACGATAATAATTGTTTTTTTAATGATCTGCAAAGCTGCGAGCTAAAATTATGTCACTCACTTTGCAAAAAACAAACAAAAACACTATTAGAAAGCAGTTATAATGCATTCCAGGGGCCTCATTTATAAAATGTTGCGTAGAAACTGTCCTACGTTTGATCTAAGATCGTTTCTCAAATGTGTGTACGTGTGATTCCGAAAAACGAACATACGCACAAAAAAAAAAAAAAAAAAACGTGCATAGCCTATAATTTCATTTAAAATAATTTCATAGTCTATATCAATACAATAAAACAAAACAAAACATTACTCTTATAGCATGCAGTGTAAATGCATTGTGTAAATTCCATTTCCTTGCCAATGGAAACTTTTCTTGATTTAAAGTTGGCAGAGGCTATTCTAGATGTGCAAGACACCATTTAGTGCAAATAGATTATCATATTGTAGGTCTATTAAGTAGGCAACCCGTTAGACACTTTATTTTTATTTAAAATTAAATGCCTCTCCAAGCTGATAAGCGATGGGTATAGGGAAAAGAAAGGGATCGGGAAAAGGGAGACTCAAACAAAGGTTGCTCACGTTTTGTAATTTTGTCTGACTCAACCAGACAGCGGTAGGCATATTTAATATGAAACGTTTTTCTTTCTCCATAATTAATCGCACTAAAGTAGCCTGTAAAAAAGAGACGGCTCTAATATTTACACATGCACACGCGAATCAACTTTCTCCTGCCGACGCCTGCATGTCTTGATTGACAGATGTCTCGTCCAATCAGCGGTCAGTATTCCATTCGCCACATATACCTACCTTTTCCGTTTTGTCCGACTTGTCGTTGTGTTTTCTGACTTGCTATTTTGTTTTCAGATTTGTCATTGTGTTTTCTGATTTATTTTGTTTTCTGATTTGTTATTTTGTTCCTGGAATTGTTATTGTGTTTCCTAACTTGTTAATTTGTTTTTTGGACTTGCCATTGCGTTTATAATTTGTTATTTTGTTTTCGGAATTGTGATTTGTTTTGCTTCTCGGCCACCGTAGTTACATTACTTTAATAAAGTAATTGAAATAGTTACACTACTTATTACATTTAAAATAGGGTAACTTGTAATCTGTAACCGATTACATTTCCAAAGTAGGCCTAACCTTCCCAACACTGCCTATACTGTATCATATCTCTAATATGCATTTGTAAGGAACAAACTATATAGGATCTCCAACATTATTGGGTAATTATAGTTAATAGTAATAAGAATAAAGATAGGCCTATCAGACAAAATAATATGTTATAGTATACAACGAAACCATTCATAGTATTAACACATTCCAGCATCAGTCAACAACAGCGCAGTATTAATGTTTCAATTCTGCTCTATACAAGGATTTCTATGCTCGCAATAACTAGCTTGTCCAATGGACGTTTTTCTTTAAAACATAAAACATCTTCTACGCTCGGCTCCTCTGACGAACATTTGCTGAACAGCGACCACTGGTCACAGTTTTCGATGGGGAAAAGAGTGGATCGGATCATCCGGTGGTGGGGCATAAGCTGATCTGTGACTGGACTAAGGATGGCAGGTAGTAGTGATGGTGAGGGTGGGCATGAGGATATGGATTTAAATGAATGACGGAAGTACAGAGAAATAAACGAGTTAGGAATAATAGTAGTATAGGAGGTAATAGTTCAGATGGGAGAGAGGAAGGTAGGGTGGTACAGAGAAGGGAAGTTGAAGAGGAGGGTTTCAAAATAATTTTAAGGTTCAAGGAAGGAAATGATATAAGGAAAGTTAGTCCGGTGGCATTGACACGTGGTTTAAAGGAGAAAATTGGCGAAATTTTAATGGTGAAAGTGTCGGGAGATGGTGGCCTGTTAATCAAATGTAAAGATGAGAAGCAGAGGGAAAAGGCGATGAAGATGGCTAAAGTGTGCAGTAAGGCTGTGGAAAAAGCTAAGAAGACAGGTGATGGACCCTTTATGAAAGGTGCTATATATGGTATCCTATTTGAGGAAAAGTTGGAGGATTTGAAGTCAAACATAAGAGGTGGGAAAGTTATTAACATTAAACGTCTACAAGCAAGAAAGGGAGGAGAAAGGGTTGATAGCTTGTCAGTGTTGCTGGTTTTCCAAGAAAGGGCGTTGCCAGAAAAAGTGAGAGTGGGATACATAAGTTACAATGTAAGAGCGTATGTTCCTCCTCCTTTGAGATGTTTCAAATGCCAAAAATATGGACATATTGCGGCTGGTTGTAAAGGAAAACAAAAGTGTGGAAGGTGTGGAGGGGAACATGAGTATGGGAAATGTGAGGACGGGGCAGAGATTAAATGTGCTAATTGTGGAGGTGCACATAGTGTGGCCTATGGTGGGTGTGAAGTGAGTTTTTGTGACTCAATAGGGAGAAGCACACCAATTGAGAGAGTCTGGGGAATGATAAAGAAAATGAGTGGAGTAAGACGGGAATGGGGGTACCCAGTATTGGAAAATGGGGGGGTGGTGGCTAGTAAAGATATAGAGAAAGCAGATATGTTAGCTAAAGCATTGGTTGAGGTTCACAGTTCTAGAAATATGTCAGAAGAGGGGAAAAGGGGAAGACAAAAAACAAGTGAAGAAAATAAAGAACTGCTGGAAAGAGAAGAAGAGAGGGATGATGCTATTAATTCTCCTTTCACATTAGAGGAATTGAAACGGTCCATCTTTAAATCAGGATTAACTGCTCCGGGAAAAGATCAAATCTGCTATACCATGTTGGAACATATCTCAGATGTAGTGTTAGAGGTCATTTTACATTTATATAACAAGGCTTGGCAGGAAGGGAAATTACCAGGATGTTGGAAACAAGCAGTTATAGTACCCATCAGGAAACCAGGGAAAGATCCCACCAATCCATCTAACTATAGACCAATAGCATTGACATCTCACATGTGTAAAATAATGGAACGTATGATTACAGACAGATTAACATATTATTTGGAAGCAAGGAATATTAGGTCAAAATATCAAAGTGGATTTAGAAAAGGTAGGGGAACAATGGATCCGATAGTATGTCTAAAATCAGAGGTGAGGAAGGCACAAGTGAATAAAGAGGTAGTGGTAGCAGTGTATTTTGATGTGGAAAAAGCGTATGATTTACTATGGAAAGAGGGATTATTGATTAAAATGAAAAGATTAGGAATATCAGGAAAAATGTTTAGATGGGTGAAGGCATTTTTATATGGACGCTCAATAGAGGTGAGAGTGGGAAAAACCTTGTCAGCAAGCTTTTCGGTGGATAATGGAACGCCACAAGGAAGTGTTATAAGTCCTTTATTGTTTTCAATAATGATTGATGATGTGTATAATAATAGTGGGCAAGGTATAGGGAGATCTCTGTTTGCAGATGATGGGGCATTGTGGAAAAGAGGTAGGAATGTTGAATATGTTGTGAAACAGATGCAGGAAAAGAGTGGAGCAATGGTCCTGGAAATGGGGATTTAAATTTTCCATGGAAAAAACAAAAACGCTTTTCTTTACAAGGAAGAAAATTGGAGCAGAGGTCCAACTGTATTTATATGGCAAGAAGCTGGAAAGGATAGACTCATTCAAATTTTTAGGTGTGTGGTTTGATGCTACGCTCACATGGAATGTACATATTGATAGTATTGTAAATAAGTGTAAAAAGGTATTGAATGTGATGAGATGTTTAGTGGGAACAGAGAGGGGAGCCGATAGGTCTGCTTTGAAAACTATATATATAGGTTTAATAAGATCTGTTCTGGATTATGGGTGTGTGGTGTATGGGTCAGCATCTTGTTACCTTGTTAAAAAAATAGGATGTAATTCAAGCACAAGCATTAAGGATATGTAGTGGGGCTTTTAAAACAACATCTGTGGCAGCATTACAGGTAGAAATGGGGGAAATGCCATTGGAGTTAAGGAGACAGCAAATCATGATGACATATTGGGTTAATTTACAAGGGCATAATAACCATCCTGCAATAAGTGCTATTGAGCCATGCTGGGAACATGAAAAAAGGTAAACAAAGAGCTTTGGCTGGGTAGTTAGAAAGAAGGCAAGTGAAATGGGTATACTGGATAGGAGTTACTCTCCAGCTGTAGTTCTGCCAGCTATACCACCTTGGCTATTGCCACAGCCAGAGATAGATCTTAGCCTCCTTGAATTGATGAGAGATGTAAATGAGGGAAACTATAAGATCTTTAATTCATACATCAGAAGAAATTACTATGGGTATTTACAAATGTATACAGATGGTTCTAAAGACCCTACGACAGGTAGAACAGCAGCAGCAGTAGTAATCCCTGATTTTAATGTTGAATGTGGAAAGAGACTTACTGATGATATATCTGTCTTTGCATGTGAAATGATGGCCATTGTTATTGCCTTGCAATGGGTAGAGGAGGTCAGACCAGAGAGAGTGGTAATTGCATCAGATTCATGTGCAGTATTAATGAGTTTAACATTTTGCAACTCCAGGAGTAGAGAGGATTTATTGTATGAAATACTACAATCATTATTCAGAATTCAACAAATGCACTTGTCTGTTAGTTTTGTGTGGGTCCCTGCACATGTTGGAGTTGATGGGAATGAAAAGGCAGATAAAGCAGCAAAAAGGGCTTTGAAGAGTGGGAATAAGAACATAAAAGTAAATATTAGTAAGTCAGAAGCTAAAGTGGTGATTAAAGGACAAATAGGCCTAAAAAAAAGATGTGGCAGAATCAGTGGAACAAAGAAAGTAAAGGAAGATATCTGTTCAAAAATAATCCATTAGTTGGGAGTACAGGGTCTGGAGGACGAAATAGAAAAGAGGAGAAGGTTATTACAAGAATAAGGAATGGACATACTGGGCTAAACAGTTCTCTCTACGTGATTGGAAAACATGATGGGAAGTGTGAATATTGTGGAGTGCAAGAAACAGTGGATCGTGTTTTATTACATTGCCAGAAGTATGATTTAGAGAGAGAAGTTTTAAAGAATGCACTAAGAGAAAATAGAGAGGAAAATATCAGTAATATTCTTAAAACATCTGCAGGTGACAAGGGTTGGAAACTACTTATAGAGTATTTAAGATCAACAAGATTAATGAATAGAATTTGAGAATTATAATTTTTGTTTATGAATTTTGTATTTAGGTTTATATTTTTATTTGTTTTTTTAAGTTTTTTTTTTTTTTTTTAAATGTCATTTAAAATTTTGTTCTCTTTGTTTATATAGAGCATTAGTCCACACTCCAGATCAGTGGGTGGAGGTAATGCACCCGAAAGTTGTTTGCCAACCGCCAATAAAAACAAAAGAAGAAGAAGAAGTTTTCGATGGGTCACCTATTTCGGCACAACACCTGTTCCTCAAAGTGTTGTGGGTGTGGTTGCGGGACAAGCGGAAGTAAAGTTAAGAGTTTATGAACTATGCAAGCCTGTTTCTTTCATGATTATAGTATATACAGAATATTGAAACACTACAACAATATGATGAGCACTTTAAAAACCTTTCCGTTTTTATTTTTAATGTGCGGTAAGTGTGATTTCTGTTCACTTTCGTTACATTTGCTGATGTTCTCTTAGGCCTATTAACATTAATTCAGTGGAATTACATGTCCTCCTTCACTTTTGAAGTGAAGTCACGAACGCGATTTCTACCGAGGGGGACCCCGCCCGGAAGGCGATTCTTACCAACACAAGAATTATCACAAGAATTACCCCCCTTCCCCTCTTATCATGTAGAATATTTCACCTTCATTGGCTGTCAGAGTAACAAGAGTTGACAGGAAAAAATTCACAAATCAAAAGGGTCGAGGTGATGGTCTTCTAGCTGTTAGAGCTGTAATGCATTGTAAAATAAAATGCCCTAAAAATGAGGGTAAGAGAAAACAGGTGCTTTTAATTGATTCTCTTTTAGAGATCAATAATCAGTTCTGTTCTGCTGTTTATTGATCCAAAATTTGATAAATCAACTGTATTGAAATTAAACAAAAACAATCAGTTCCTCAAAAATCCTTTTCACTTAATATTTCTCATTTGTATGTGGCTCATCCTTAGATTCTAGATCCACTAACATGAGATTTTCTCATTACTTTGTCAAGACTGTTCTGCATTTAAAGCTGAATAAGTCAAATTGTGTTTAAAAGACCAAACTGATCTCAGTTACTGACTATAGGTCTGCCACTAACATCAGCAGCAGTGTCATATGAGTTTAATCTCTGAGAAACTGTTTCTGTTTGTTCTGCAGGAGTGATTGGTGTTGATGAAGATAGACTGAAGTCAGTGTCAGTGATGGAGGGAGATTCTGTCACTCTAAACCCTGATTCTGCTCAAATACAGGGGATTATTCTGATACAGTGGAGGTTTGGAGATAAAGTCATTGCTGAAACTGATGGAAATGAGATCTCATATCCCTATCTCACTGAGAGATTCGGAGGCAGACGGCAGCTGGATCAGACTGGATCTCTGACCATCAACAACATGAGAATCAAACACTCTGGACTTTATCACCTAGAGATCAACCACAGCACTGGATCATCACGTATGGCTTTCAGTGTTACTGTCTCTGGTGAGGACACATTTTTTTCTGTTTCCATTTGCTCCAATAGCAAATTTAGTTATTTCTATGAAAGTTGTTATATAGTATAATGTTATAAATGTACATGATTTTTTTTTTTTAAACTACAAAATATAAAAAAACATTGCTAGATTTACTGTGTTAATTACTGTGTTAATCACAGTCTGTGAAAAGTGTTGCAGGCTATAACATAAAATAATGAAAAATGAGCCACAAAAATCTTTACTTTTATGTGTACATATTTTTTTTTTTGTAAATGTAAATGTAGCTCATCCTTAGATTCTAGATCCACTAATGGTGTATCCAAAATGGTCAATGTTTATGATAATGTCTTTATTCATATTATTTCCTTTATTAATTATTATTATTCTTTTACATGTTATTGATTACTTTAATCATTTATATATCTTCTACTATATGCTCTGATATGTTTGATTATTTCCAAATGTAAGACCTTTGATGTCTCTTCTGTGCTGGAAGATTGAGTGGGTGTATTTTCCTTCAGAATTGATTATGTGATGTACCTTTGTGTCAAAATATGTCTGATTCCATCTCTGTAGACATGAGATAATGCAAGATCTGCAGTATTCTCAAAGGTCTTAAAGGATTAGTTCACTTCAAAATGTTAAAATTCCTGATATTTTACTCACCCCCCCATCTCATCCAAGGTGTTCGTGTCTTTCTTTCTTCAGTTGAAAGGAAATTAAGTTTTTGAGGAAAACATTCCAGGATTTTTCTTCACATAATGCACTTCAATGGCAACCAACGGGTTGAAGGTCCAAATCAATGCAGTTTCGAAGGGCTTCAGAGGCTTTGCACGATCCCAGACGAGGAATAGGGTCTTATCTAGCCAAACCTTCAGTCATTTTCTACAAAAAAATTCAAATGTGTTTATACTTTTTAACCTAAATTGCTCATCTTGCGCTGTTCTGCGTTGTGCCACGGATTGCGTAATCATGTCGGAAATGTCACGCTAGACGTAGGCGGAAGTACCGCCCCAAGCGAACATGCGAAGACTAATACAAACGCCCTTTACCAAAAAAAACTCCATCTCCAACTTCAAACATCGTTTTACCTTTTTTTGCTAAAGGATATTTGTATTAGTCTTCGCACGAGCGCTTTGTAAACACTGGGGCGGTACTTCCGCCTACGTCTAGCGTGACCTTTCCTACGTGATTACGTAATCCGTGGTGCGCCACAGAGTAGCGCAAGATGAGCGATTTAGGTTAAAAAGATTATACATTAGAATTTTTTTTTTAGAAAATGGCTGATGGTTTCACTAGATAAGACCCTATTCCTCATCTGGGATCGTGCAGAGCCTCTGAAGCCCTTCGAAGGACTTTGAAACTGCATTGATTTGGACCTTCAACATTTTGGTTGCCATTGAGGTCCATTATGTGAAGAAAAATCCTGGAATGTTTTCCTTAAAAAACTTCATTTCTTTTCGACTGAAGAAAGAAAGACATGAACATCTTGGATGAGATGGGGGTGAGTAAAATATCAGGAAATGTTCATTTTGAAGTGAACTAATCCTTTAAAGGTGTCAAAACAACTCCTCCTATATCTATTTTCAACTATCTTTGACATTTGACCATTTACTCTGACCTAGCTGTGACACAATGGATAAGTCTGTTTGACGTTTTCTTATTTGACCAAAACATAAGTTTAAGAGGATGTAAGTTTCTTGCATGTATATTTGTTGCTCTCATTTTGCTCTTCACTTCTGCTCCTTCTGCTTCTTTATCTCTTCTTCCTCTTATTTCATCTTCTTTTGTCCTTCTTTCTCTATACTCTTATCTTTACAATCTTCATCTGTTCGATACAATACTTTCATTATATACTATTTTATTATAAACTGATGTTTACTTGGTTGATTTGTTTCTCTCTATAATTTTATATTTTTTTTCTTAATAAATTTGTTATTCCTTATTCAAATTTGATCTTTGAAATCATCGTTTATCTGCCTGGATCCCTTTGCTTCAACTAACATGAGATTTTCTCTCATTCTCTCTTTATTAAGTTGCACTTTTGTTCTCACAAACTCACAGTCCTGTTCTGAATATCATCATGACAGTGATTGGGCTGCAGGTGATCACATGACTGATATTCAGAAAAACATAATGGTGACTGTGATGCTGCTAACCTACTACAGTTTTACAAAGAAATTATAAGAAGTGACTTAAATTACACACGGCTGGGCCAGATTCTTTATTTTTGTAAAGACCAAAACAAATCAAAACAGGATCAATTATTTTTATAAATGTAAGAAATGTATTTATTTATTATGCAGTGAACCTAGACAAACACTGATCTGAATTTCAGTTCTGTCAGTAACAGTGTTCTGTCTGTGAATCTGTTTCTTTCAGACTCTCCACCTGTCATTGATTTTGAAATGAAGAGCGTTATGTGGGGAGATCCTGTCACTCTTCAGACTGATGTGACTGAAACACACGGAGATGAGCTGATAGTGTGGAGGTTTGGAGATGAAGGAAAACTCCTAGCTAAATGTGATATAGAGTCCAAGATCTTAAAATTGTATGATGCTGATAGGAGATTCAGAGGCAGACTGAAGCTGAGTGATCAGACTGGATCTCTGACCATCACAAACATCAGAAAGACAGACTCTGAGCTTTATACAGCGAAGATCAGCAGCAGCAGCAAACAGACGATATACAAGAGATTCAATGTCACTGTCAGTGGTGAGTAACTCAACTTTGGAAATGATTTTATTTTCTTTCAGAGCACAAAACTTCTTCCTCAGGTCTTTAATTAGCTAAAACAGCCTGTTATCTGTCATAGAATGCATGACACCTGTAAATAGACCTGTGATAAATACTGATTGTTGTCAAGCTTCTGATAAAAATGTTAACTGTTAAAGTTAATTGTTAAAGTTAAAGCTGCAGTTCATAACTTTTTTTGGTTAAAAATGAACCAAAATCAAATTTTGAGCAAGTACATAACCAGCCAATGATGATCCCAAAATTATCTCCTTACCCTAACCCGATTCACAACAGTAAGCTTGTAATAATGTGTTATAATTTGAGTGGTACTGGTGAGTTTCCACGGGAAATTCAAGCATGTCTTTGCATCATTACGTCGCGTCTGTATACATAAAGAAGGAGTCTGGCTAGTGGTAGTATTGCATGTGAGGATGCTGCAGGTGGCGGATCATTTATAGCCTTTTCTCACAGCAGCCGGAATAATTAAATCATTTTGATGGCAGATTGTATTCCAGAAAAGTCCAAACAACAATCATCTGTAGCCGTGTTTCCATTACAGATTTGCATAAAACTTTTGTGATATTTTCTAAATGTCGATAAAAAACTATTGCGAAATGACAGTGTTTCCATTAACCGATATTATGCGACATATTAACAAAAACATATTTTTTCCCTCTCGCGATAAGTCATTCAAAACTATGCCAACGTATGTTTTTGTATATCCCAGTCACCGCACTAGACATTTTTTTTTTTTAATCGAAAGAGACGTGCATGTTATCCAAGCATTAATGGCAAGGAAAGCCCCTTATACTTGGGAGCGGCCACGTATGGGGTGTTTGTGGATGTTTTTCCCTCATATGCTTCAAGGTCTTAATGATAATTTGTTTGTTGTCTAGAATCCAGTATTCCTGTAGTTCTATTGTCTTTTATGAGTTTAATAAAGAACTCTTCTTCTCGCCTTCTGTCCAAACATACCGCGTCATCTTTAGAGAATGATTGTCTTTTACGTATACCAGGTGACTTGTAAATGCGGAAAAATGCGGTTCCGTTGCAGTTTTGCGAAAATTTCCTTATTCGAATTTCCTGAAAAACCACCTCATGCGAGAGTAAAAACTTTATATGGGAGTTTTTGCGAAATTGACGCATTTCCATTGGGCATATTTTCAATTCGCAATTTCAATTTGCGCATTTCTAAGGGTAATGGAAACGCGGCTAGTGACAACTGGAGATTCACCTGTAGTAAAAAGCAAAACATTAGACTGCACAGAAATTGAAATCTACAGGTAACTCTAATACACATAGTAAACTAAATACACGTAGTCACGCAATGCTGATGTTGTTAACATTAACAATTTTAGAACAAAGTATAACAAAAATAATAATTTGCACTGTTTGATGTGATGTGAGCGTTCGTTAGATTTAATCACCGCTGGTAGCGTGATTTATTGTAATGCTTTTTTTTTTTTCAGTTGGTCAGACACGTTACTTACTTGTTCAGATGACATTTTCCGGTGAAAATTCTTATTTTGGTCATACTTCCAAGGCGTAGAATCTGTGATTCCGAAGTACAGTATCCACACCGGTGCGGTGATTGACAGCAAACCACACATACTCCTCAAAATATTAGATTCATCCGCGCTGAGGCACCGTGCCGATGCAAACCATGTAAAGATGATAATTCCGCAAATAACTGCAATCGCAGGTTTCAAAAGAGATGGCGAAAAAGAGGCAAAACTTACAGATTGTTTATATGTAATTATCACAACGGTAGGAGCCATTTTAATGCAATTATATATTTGTCTATTGGGTGGCACTCTGACGTTGTATATTAAGGGCACCTGGGTAATGAGACAACAGGTGTGTATTGGTAATGGGGAAGCACACAGTTTTTGACCGTGCTAAACCTTGCACTACTTGTATAAACGTGCAAGACCACATAGGATCATGCTGACCTTGCTTATTGGAATATAATGTGTTGGACTGAGCTTAATGGTGCTTTTAAGTCAAAGTCAAAGACTCTGGTTCAATGATCTGCGAGCACAAAGTATAAAATAAATTTGCTTCCAGTTGATAATACCTAGAATATCAAAATCAACTGCAGGCGGTCGGTCCTTTTCCTATTTAGCACCTATACTCTGGAACAGTCTTCCTAGCATTGTTCGGGAAGCAGACACACTCTGTCAGTTTAAATCTAGACTAAAAACACATCTCTTTACTATGGCATACACATAAAACATTTTTAATTTCTATTATTCAAATCAGTTAAATGATTGTTTTAGGCTGCATTAACTAGGTCAGCCGGAACCGGGAACACTTCCCATAACACCTGATGTACTCGTTACATCATAAGAAGAATGGCATCTACGCTAATGTTAGTCTCTCTGTTTATCCCGAGGTTTACTGCAGTCGGCCGGATCCGGGCCGTATCCAGACCAGATGGTGGACCTTAGCCTGGACATGACGACCATATCCCTGAAGTGTCTGTAGAGACAATAGTGTCAATTAAACTCCCCCCGCATCGACACGACATCCTAATTAAACCCGTCCCCGGCGTGACAACTCCAATCTTTCGAATAATCCTACGAATATCTATTTATCTAATATGACTTCTGACCTGTAATGTTGCCAGAATCATAATCATACACTATTTGTTCGTCGGCCAGAGGAGAACTGGCACCCCGACTGAGCCTGGTTTCTCCCAAGGTTTTTTTCTCCATTCTGGCCCTGAAGGAGTTTTGGTTCCTTGCCACCGTCGCCTTTGGCTTTTGGCTTGCTCAGTTGGGGACACCTAAATTTCAACTATATTACTGATCCGCCCGCATTGACACTATATGATAATTGAAATGAGCTGGATGACATAACCGTTTTCTCCAGAGCGGCTGTACAGCCGAATCAAATTCCGTTGCATTATTTTCCTGTTACCACTGTGAAGCTGCTTTGAAACAATTGCTATTGTAAAAAGCGCTATATAAATAAAGGTGATTTGATTTGATTTGATTTGACTGTGAGCATAAGCTGCACGTGGATGCCACTTCAGAGACGGAGGCTTCTTTGAATGCGATTTCTTCAGTACAGTAAGGATTTACCACCTGGACACTGGATTTCGTTGTGGAAATGTGATTGCAAATTGTGGATTCACTTCGCGGTTCCTGTTCAATTCGTACTGGATTTACTTCACTGTTCCTTTTGCTCAACATTCCAGAGGTAATATGGCAACATCTCAAGCTGTAAACTGTCTTCCATCTCAAGGAGAACCCCTGTATGAGATTCTGAAAAGGCAGGAGGAATTAACTACATATCTGGTACATCAAGCCCAACCTCACACGCTTCCCAAAAGAGAGATTGCAATCTTTGATGGTAATCCACTTCAGTATACCATTCATTAGAGCATTTGAGCATTGTGTTGATAAAAAGATTCGCAATAAAAGGGACTGCTTGTATTTTCTGGGACAATTCACGACAGCGCAACCTAGAGAGCTGAAGCTACCTTTCAAATTGAGAGAACATTGGAGAGAAAGAGCTTGTGAGATAATGGAATTGAACCAAGATAGAGCTAAATTCTCACACATTGTGGACTTCATCGAACAACAGGCAAAGATGGCCTCAGATCCTGTATTTGGATGCTGTATTTGGATTCAGGACCAAGTGCAGTGAAACCTAGCAAGACATTCAAGGGAAACAGTTTTGCTACAAATTTGTTAATCCAGTTCCAAAGGGAAATGTAACATCACAATAGAGAAACCATTCTGTGTACAAGACCAATGATAACAGAACTTGCTTGTTCTGTCAAGACAATCATGTTTTAGAAAGGTGTGATGCTTTTAAGAAAAAGTCACAATGAGAAAAGCTTGACTTTTTGACAGTTTGTTTCAGACACATCCTTCAGTGTTGCATATACATCGGAAGCCAGTTGCGGAGGACAAGGGGCAAAGGAATAACCTAGAATCTACACAAACTTGTAGGACGAGAAAACTCTCAAATTCTTTAACATTGTTCATTGTTCCTAATACCCCTAGACTGGGGAGCGACGTAACAGTCTTTATCATTACAGTATCAGATCTTCACTCAGGTTATATAGTGCTGATGTTTATAGTGTGTGTTATAAATCAGACACACACACACACTAATGTCTGTCTTTATCATTACAGTATCAGATCTTCACTCAGGTTATATAGTGCTGATGTTTATAGTGTGTGTTATAGATCAGACACACTCACACTAATGTCTGTCTTTATCATTACAGTATCAGATCTTCACTCAGGTTATATAGTGCTGATGTTTATAGTGTGTGTTATAGATCAGACACACACACACACACACTAATGACTGTCTTTATCATTACAGTATCAGATCTTCACTCAGGTTATATAGTGCTGATGTTTATAGTGTGTGTTATAGATCAGACACACTCACACTAATGACTGTTTCTCTTCAGCTGTTCCAGATCCAGGTCTGCCTCCAGGTGTTGTAGCAGGAATAGTTGTTGTTCTGCTGCTGGTGGTTGCAGCTGCAGCCTCTGGTTTTTTTTACTATCAGCACAAAGAAAGGCAAATGGTAAGTATTACAGCTGATACAGCAAGATAAAAATGAACTTTATTGTTCTACAATAGTGTAAATCTGTAATATGATGAAATGCCATGTCATGGCCAAAGTCACTTAAATCAGATTTTCTACCCCTTCTAATGCTTGCTCTGAACAGTAACTGAACATCTTGACTATGCCTTCATAATTTCATGCATTAAATTGCTGCCTTCTGATTATCTGATTAGATATTTGCATCAATGAGCAAGTGTAACTAAAAAAAGTGGTCTATATAAAAAAAGTTTAATTTCTGTGGATTTCGTAGTGTAAACTCTCATGTGGTCGAATGTGTTCAAACAACCACAAAAGACACCTACTCTCCGCCTACTGATTTAATGCGTAAACATTGGGAAGCGCACTAGCCAGGCGGGATTTAAATATTGGCTGGAGACCCAAGTTTGGTTTGAAGACGCAAAACGTACCAAGCACAATGTTCTCTCACCATTCCTTATTTCTAACACACACTCACAGCGTTCGGCTGGGCTTGCGGCTGTCAGAGCAGAAACTAAAGCTGTTGCTCTCCGTGTGTTTTCTGTCGCAAAGAGTAACGTTATAGCATAACTTTCCACACACTCAAATGTATTTTCAGTATGATTGTTTTGACCAAGTAAAACAGCGCTGCGTTACCCTACAATTTTAATTTGTCACATAAACTGACTTGTATGAGGAGTAATTCAGCACTTGCGGACGACAAAACGAAAAGAGCGACAGCAACCGAATGTGGCATATAAGCATAATAAAAACAGCAAGGTAAAATGTTCTGGCTCTCAGCCCCGTCGTGCTTCATACCACAGTAACGTTAATACAACATTAATACATTAACTCACCCATGAACATGATTTCTGCCTGAATCCTTTCCATCGGCTATGGAGGTGAAGATGACAACTCCCATAATTCCACACTCATTCAGTGTCATCAAGCTACGCCTTTGCGGTAGTTTTGAATAAGCAATCTTTAGCGGTGAAACTTACATACTGTGTCTTTAATAATATGAATATAAGTAACTAGAAGAAGAAAAAAAAAATCATGTAAATATTCTTAATGTAGCAACCACAGTGAACAGAAATACTACACTTGAGATGTTGCTTCAGGCCAGTAAAGATCTGAATAGTTACTGTAGACATTATTTTTAGACTCTATCAAGTCACACGAGACCTCAGCTGAATCTGTTACTGATGGTGTGATATCAGTTTTATCTCTTTCTGTGTAACTTTCACTGTTTGTTCTCCAGGTAGGTGTGTGTGTGTGTGTGATGTGGCTTCATTCAGTTTATTCAATCATATTTCAAACACCATTTTACACTCTGATCTGATGATATATCCAACAAAATCCCCTCAACGCAAGCTGCTATAGTCAGAAATGAATGTGAATGAATGAAAGGGTGTTTTTCCTGAGAGGAATAGCATACTGGTGAATCTTTTAATGCATCTAAAAGATCAAGGTAAACTTTACATTTGAGTTAGCATGTTCTGGAAATATAATAAATGTCAACATTTGTGAGAAACTAGATTGAACTTTTAAAATCAGTCAAATGTGTGTCTGACAATGTGTTATTTAAAAGATTTTGTACATTGTATTTCAAATGGTAATTTGATGGTAAATTGTTGACATTTTAAAGTCTGAGAGAAACACCTACAGACTTTTATTTCTTTAATTTTCTCTGTATTTCATATTCATCAGGAAACGGAGGGAATGATTCAGAGACTGTGGAGATGTCGCTGTTGAGTAAAGAGGATTGGATGGAGTGAATGAGCAGCAAAAGACGTTCACTTTTATGAGATAAGACACGCCCACCACTGGGACATCATCTAGTCTGAACGTCTGATGCATACAAAACTGGAATTGGTTTAGAAGTCGTCATCTGTCCAGGAGACGTGTGTGTCGCGTTCTTTAACTGTCTGCCTGGAAATAAATGCTGTGACGCCAAACCCCCTCATGGAAGAAGAAAGGTGTCGTGTGACAATGAACGCTTATCAGGATCAACTACATGCTGGATTTTCAAAAGTATGCAAAGTTCGCGGCATACTATTTAAAATACGTCCTAGAGTTTTAAGGCTGGGACACACCAAGCCGACAGTCAGCTATCAGCCAACATTGGGCCGGTGGCGAGCATTTGTCGGACTAGTTTTTGAGGTGTATTCCACACGCCAGACTCACGTTGCCGGTAATTTGCCCGATTCAGCATGTTGAATCAGTGAGAGTGGGAACTCTGTATACTTTAGTAGGCTACTTGAAAATCTTCGTAGAACTACGAGTGCTTGCAGTTAGTGATATCCTCCCAGATTTTGTTTTTGTGCAGAGCCCTTCCAAATTAAAGGTTTTTTTTTTTTTTTTTTTTAGGTCTTGAGTCAAATGACCCAAATGATATAGTGATAAATCTCATGATATCATGATTTATCATGATAAATTCTCATGATAAATCCATGTCAGAACTGGTGGTTGATATGAGTGACTTGTATGTTCAAGACCTCCAGAAGCGGCACGACAAAAAGTCCAAGAAAGAGAGCCACAAAGAAAAGAAAAGAAGAGGAATCAGAAAAAGAAGATCAAGCGTGAACCAGAGTCAGGAGACTTTCCCACAGAGGGGACAACGAATGATGAGATTGCTAAGAAAGATTGAGAGATCTCACACGGTGTTATTAAAAATGATTAAAATGATGGTTCAAGAAAAGTTTGATGGGGAAATGAAACAGTTGATGTGTAGAGTTGATGGGCTGTGTACAACAGCGGATCAGCTATACACATCTGGGGATAAAACTGATGTATACATGAATTTTCTGTTCATTTGGAATTAAACAGTTTGTGTGTGTAACAGATGTGACCCAGATACACCCTTCTCTGTGGTTTGTGCTTTGTGATGCGGAGAGGGGATGTATGTGAAGATGCATCCTGTTGAAACGTCGGGTTTTGGCACCCTACGATAAGATCATATAGCGAGTGGGTGTTTTCCACAGTATATGCAACTAGTTTTGAGAAGGTATTATGCAGCTTATGCATTCAATTTTGAGTAGGTGTTTTGCAGCTTTTGCAGTAAGCTTTGAAGTGCATAGAGATGACGTAGGTGCTATATGCTAGTGCAAGTAAGAGTTAGGCAAGCTTATATTTTGACCTTTTAAGGTCCAATATGAGAGGATCTTTTATCCTGTGTTTTCAATAAAAGTGTGTTGCATATCCGTGTTCGACGCCGAACTCCGTGGTGAAGACTACACGTGTTTATGTTGTAATTTTTATGCTGAAACTTTGCTAAGTAATTCAAAGCCTTGAATGGGGCAATTATTTTCTACCTCAATTAAAGTCTCAGTGTGATTATTTCTTAAACATAACTATTATCTGAACCTGAATATTAAATTCCATCGTGCTTCATAGAGGACCGGACCTTGATTGAGATTGGTACGGGATATCTCAGATATTTCTAACCGGTGGTGCAGCGCTCCTGAACTCAAAGGTAAGGGCAGATCTTATGATTTGTGCTGGTTTGGGAGATGTGTGTACTGGATTACTTAGTCATATAGGGGAGAAATACTACAGTCTTTATGGGAGTTTTATTCTGTATTGAAAAGGAGAGTTTTATAAAAGTTATTTGCTTATGTGAACAGGTGTATTTGAATATTGGAATGGGGATTCACATTTTGGAATCGCAAACTTTGCGATTGTCATTTTCAAAGTGATTCATATACTGTTTAATGTGTACAAAGTTTTAATGATGTTGAAATGTGGGGGGAAATAACAGGAAATTTATTTTTATTTTATTTTATTGGAAATAAAAGAGTTCAAGGGGCGGGATTAGATAGTAAAAACTTGGGGAGTTGAATGGTTGAGTGTAGTAAAATGATTCACTGTTTCGAAGCTCTCGAAACGCCACACGCTGGTGACCCCTGCTGGACAGAACGGTGTAAATGCAACAAAAACTCATGCCAAACATGCATTAAAAGCTTTTACAAACACATTGCAAATGTTTTATTGAAAGTAAAATCTATCAGATGTAATTAACATCATCTAATACCATTAAATATTAAGTGTATGTATAATATGTATGCTTTTATCAATTTCCAGGGATTGTTTTGTTTGTTCTATGGGTGGGTGCAGCTAAACAGAGACCAACTATTATTCCTTTTAGTTATACAAATACCTCATTAAAACGTCTACAAATATATAAAACTCATCAGGAAATAGGAAATCAATTGCAAGGAGCCCTTAATGGAAACGTACGGAGCTGTCTGAAACACTGCCAGCGGTACATTAAAGAGGAAGTGTTTGTCCGAGCTTACAACTGGTTTTGCGAGAGAACACAAAAGATTTGAAAATATTTTTTTTCTCCCATCCCAAATTTTTCCCACCGCCAAGTCCCTTTAGGCCGGGGCTCCGTAATTGTTGAAGTTGTTGCATGAGACTTTTATTATGCATGTACAGGAGCCACCTGTGTTGTGGGTGTGTTGTTCGGAAGAATCGGAAGAAAAGTTGAGAGTTTATGAACTATACCAGCCTGTTTCTTTCATGATTATAGTATATACAGAATATTGAAACACTACAACAATATGAAGAGCACTTTAAAAATCTTTCTGTTTTTATTTTTGTGCGGTAAGTGTGTGATTTCTGTTCACTTTTCGTTTCAAATTTATTGGCTGATGTTCTCTTTGGCCTGTATTTCATTATAATAATAACGTAATAACATTCATCCAGATAAATCACTTTTGTAATTTCAGGTTTGTTTCCTTCACGTTTTTCAACACGTATACGCTTTTTATAGCGCATGTAACAATATGTTCGGTAAAAACACATTAATTCAAACCAGCATTTAGAAATCTGCATCCTGACGCAGAACCAGTTGAGATAAATCTGAGATATCACCGGTTGCTTGGTCGCAATTTAAAACGTTGAATGATAATGATAATGGCCTTTCAAGGTCTCTAACATTGAGTTTGCTTGTAAACGTTGTTAAAACACAACTTCCAATCACAGTAACTACGAGGTATAACCTAATTTTTCTCAAAACAAGCTTGCTGAGAGGCACGTGCAAAGTACACATTTTTGTAAATTTGCTTTTATGGATTATTAGATCACTATCATATAGAGTGGTGCAGGTATAACATTACTTTGTAGGCCAAACGCAGGAGCGAGTTAGCATTTTTTGCACTTCCAGTTCCCTCCATCGTCTCGAAGTCAATGGGTTTTTTGAATGGGTTTTGTTTAAATGGCTGAAATAAGGTCTGTGGTGAAGCTCAAGACACTTTTACGTTTTATTCTACGACATACAATACACCAGTATTACCAGTATGTTTTAAAGATGTTACATGTCTTGAAAAAGGCGTTTGCTTAGAAGTGCCTAAATGGGACTACAGAAACTGTCAAGGAGATTAAACGTCATCACGCAGAACAGGTTACCCCAGTCCGCTTTTACAGCCTCATTATGCTCTTATAAACTAGTCCAACTCAAACATTCTGGGAAAATGTTTTAGATGATAACTGAAAGAGTTGTCGGAAGCTTAATGATAGTGATGTTGAAGTGACGACCGTGGTGTAGTTCGTTTATAGCCACTTTTTACTTCTGGCGACTGCAGGCTTCAAAATGAATATTTGTGTTCATCTGTGATAATTATCTTGATGGACAATAATGGTTTCATAAACTTTTGTCGATCACAGAGCTTGTTTTTTGTGATAATCCAAAAGCCTATAATCCTATTGGGTTTTTCCTCGAGGGAACCAGTGCGATGCGAACTGCCGGTTGGCCTACAAAGTGACGTCATACCTGCACCACTTTATTTCATAATGCTAATATGTACCATACCTGTCAACACTCCCGTTTTTCTTTGATAGTCTCCCGTATTTCACACCCCCTCCCGTTTTTTTATTTCTCCCGGGAAATTCCTGTAATTTGTATGGCCCGAACCTCGTTATAATCACATCAATATATTATTCCGTGGTTGACCAGTTGCCAGGTCTTGAATGAAACGCATGCTCACACACATTATACACATTTCAACCCATTTGTGACTTCAACTGGCAACCTACAACCCAGTTGCGCTGTTGATATCTGCACAGGTAGACGCGGGAAGTTGAATCAAGCATCACTGGTAGAAATGGGAGGAAAAGACTCAGGTGGTAAATATCTAACGCAGCATCCGTTTTTACTGTCATTCTTGGGCTAGCGTTACATTATATGATCACGCTTTTATTCATGCAAATGCTTTTAAACCATTCAAGAGCGACAAGACAAAGAGAATATGCGCTGTCTGTGAATGTCCTGACTATGTGACACACGCACACACAACGCGCGCGCGCCAGTTCTCTTTCGCGCTTGAACGAACAATAACACGCAGTTACGCAAAATGTCCGTTTTGTCGAGTATTCTTGTAAGAGCAGTCTTAAATTAGTTAAATAACGTCTTAAATGATCTTAAAGAGTTGAGGAAATGAGCCGTGTGTGAGATCCGCGTCATGCGCAGCAGCGGCAGATCTTAAAGTGACAGTAACCACTTATCATTAATCATTAATGTAAAGAATAAAGGTAATTACTCACTAAATTACTCATTGCTCTTGACTAAAGAACTTTTGTAGCTTTAATAAGGATTAACCTATATAATTTATGCAGTGCAGACTGTTTGATAACTTCAATTTCTGTATATTTCCTACCTGTTAGACCGGTAGGAAGGGCACAGGTAAATATGAAATGTATTATGGGTTTATGTGAGGATTGTTTTTAAGTAGTCTTAAATTAAAAGTTGTTATATTTTTTGAAGTTTCAATGTTATTTCATTGAAACATCAGTAGTTGTATTAATGTATCAATGATACTGGCCTTCAATCATGAAAAGATGACATTAAACGTGTTTAAAATATACTGTATTCATGTTGTTTCTACATTAATTTGGCTAGATTAACTGTGAAAGTATTACATTATAATGTTATATGTTTTTAATTATGATTAACCACAGAAAAAAATGTGTGATTAATCTAGTTAATTTTTTAATCGATTAACAGCGCTAATAAAAATAAATAAAAAGGATATTATATTATCATAATAACGTGACTTATTCATGTTTATTTTATTTTTATTAAAAATTATGTATTTATTAATGTTGATATCTGCGCAATTTATGTGTATTTAGCCAGCACCCCCCATAACCCCAAACACCCAAATTTTACTATGAAAAAATTCACAAATCAAAAGGGTCGAGATGATGGTCTTCTAGCTGTTAGAGCTGTAATGCATTGTAAAATAAAATGCCCTAAAAATGAGGGTATGAGAAAACAGGTGCTTTTAATTGATTCTCTTTTAGAGATCAGTAATCAGTTCTGTTCTGCTGTTTATTGATAATTGATAAATCAACTGTATTGAAATTAAACAAAAACAATCAGTTCCTCAAAAATCCTTTTCACTTAATATTTCTCATTTGTATGTGGCTCATCCTTAGATTCTAGATCCACTAACATGAGATTTTCTCATTACTTTGTCAAGACTGTTCTGCATTTAAAGCTGAATAAGTCAAATTGTGTTTAAAAGACCAAACTGATCTCAGTTACTGACTAGAGGTCTGCCACTAACATCAGCAGCAGTGTCATATGAGTTTAATCTCTGAGAAACTGTTTCTGTTTGTTCATCAGGTGTGTTTGGTGTTGATGAAGATAGACTGAAGTCAGTGTCAGTGATGGAGGGAGATTCTGTCACTCTAAACCCTGATTCTGCTCAAATACAGGGGATTATTCTGATACAGTGGAGGTTTGGAGCGTCAGGTTCAGTCATTGCTGAAGCTGTTGGAAATAGGATCTTATATCCCTATCTCACTGAGAGATTCGGAGGCAGACTGCAGCTGGATCATCAGACTGGATCTCTCATCATTAAGAACATGAGAACCAAACACTCTGGACTTTATCAACTAGAGATCAACCACAGCACTGGATCATCACATATGGCATTCAGTGTTACTGTCTCTGGTGAGGACACATTTATTATTTGAATAATTTAGATATTATCACTATTGTTTTTGTTTTATGAATTAAAATGATATTCAAAGAGCAACAAGCAAATATTAGTTATGTATAGACCTTTTCCACATTCCCGGGTTCTCGGATGCAGAAGTCACACTTATGTAGTAGTGAATGGAAACTACAACAAATATACAGCTCTGAGAAATCAATGTTAAGTGGTCTCCTAATTTTTTCCAGAGCTGTATATTTTTTGCTTTCCCATTTACTCCAAATCTTGGCTTTCTATGAACGTTTTGATGAGTATGTTGATCAGAAGAGAGAAAGATGCCACATTTGCTGTTACTGCCTCTGTCGTTGTATTAGAAACACTAAAACAGGATCAATTATTTTTATAAATGTAAGAAATGTATTTATTTATTATGCAGTGAACCTAGACAAACACTGATCTGAATTTCAGTTCTGTCAGTAACAGTGTTCTGTCTGTGAATCTGTTTCTTTCAGACTCTCCACCTGTCATTGATTTTGAAATGAAGAGCGTTATGTGGGGAGATCCTGTCACTCTTCAGACTGATGTGACTGAAACACACGGAGATGAGCTGATAGTGTGGAGGTTTGGAGATAAAGGAAAACTCATAGCTAAATGTGATATAGAGTCCAAGAACTCAACATTATATGATGATACTGATGAGAGATTCAGAGGCAGACTGAAGCTGAGTGATCAGACTGGATCTCTGACCATCAACAACACCAGAACCACAGACTCTGGACTTTATACAGTGAAGATCAGCAGCAGCAAACAGACGATATACAAGAGATTCACTGTTACTGCCAGTGGTGAGTAACTCAATACTTTTGAAATTATGATTGTTTATCAGCTTTCCAAACTTCTTATATAGTGCTGATGTTTATAGTGTTTGTTATAGATCAGACACACACACTCACACTAATGACTGTCTGTCTTTATCATTACAGGTTCAGGTCTGTCTCCAGGTTCTAAAGCAGGAAAAGTTGTTGTTCTGCTCCTGGTGTTTTTTACTATCACCACAAAATCTCTAAACTAGAAAGGCAAATGGTAAGTATTACAGCTGATACAGCAAGATAAAAATGAACTTTATTGTTCTACAATAGTGTAAATCTGTAATATGATGAAATGCCATGTCATGGTCAAAGTCACTTAAATCAGATTTTCTACCCCTTCTAATGCTTGCTCTGAACAGTAACTGAACATCTTGACTATGCCTTCATAATTTCATGCATTAAATTGCTGCCTTGTGATTGGCTGATTAGATATTTGCATCAATGAGCAAGTGCACTAAAAAAAAGTGGTCACTGAGTGTATATAAAAAAAGAGAAGTGTATATATTTAAAAGAAGTTTGCTCCTTGGCCTAAAACTGTATTTTTTTCAGTGGGATTGTTGACCTGAATTTATGTTAAAAATATATAAATTAACATTAAGCTAAAATGTTGAATAAATCTTGTAAATTGTTACAGATATTTTAGAAAAAGTCAAACTAGATGAAGTGATTATTAGATGCAAATGTGAAGTGTTACTGATATGTTAATCTGCAAACTCACTTATACTGTAATCTCCTCATTTCTCTGTTTCTATGTGCTGCTGTGACAGCTGAAGAAAAGACTGTAATAGTAAAGGAGGGAGAATCTGTCACTCTAAACTCTGATGTGAAAGCACAGACATATGATGAGATCCTGTGGACGTTTGGACCTCAAGCGACTCGTATCGCTGAAATCAGAGGAGGAGCCAGAAAGACATTTGATAGTTCTGATGGGAGATTCAGAGACAGACTGAAGCTGGACTATGATACTGGATCTCTGACCATCACAAGTATCAGAACCACAGACTCTAGACTTTAAACTACAGATCAAATCCAACAGTGGGGTTTCATATAAGAAATTACGTGTTATCACAGGTGAGTCGCTCTAGTCTTCATCAATTCTACTTATATTTTCCTACAGGTAATTCAGATCAAACTTCTTAACTGCAGACTTTTTGTAGATCATTTCAGACTGAAATTTAAAATTACAGTTTCAAAATCTCCCATTGAACTACATTGTGAAATAAACATGCATTTGCATGTGTGATCCGATCTAGTAGTTAGTACAGCTGCTCCAGACATGACAAAGCTTAATTCTCACTTTCTCTTAGAGCGACATAACACAAGACGTGTGCTGATTCACAGGTGCATTTCAGATGATCTCTGACACTTTAAGATGATGCAGATCAGAGCCACTGTATTTTATTATGACTTTCATACAGCACTTCATCTTCACACAGAATGCAGAGCCAGAACAGACTCTTCACTTGGCAGTGTTATTCCCTATCTCTCCCTCTCTTTTCAGAATTACAGTAGGTTTAGCTGAACACTGTTAACACTGTTTTGTTGCTGACGTGCATCCACAAGTATTTCCTTCAGCTTTTTAGATCAGCACCTTTTGTCAGTTTTCAGTAAACTTAAACTGAGGCAGTATTATGAAGTTTCTGTGTATTATAAAGCAAATCGTGCCAATTTCAAACTGATAAAACATCATCTGAATGATCTTTTATGTAGTCATTTCAAACTCTGATGTTCACTTGAACACTTTTGATCTAATGGCAGCTAGGTTTGTAACATGTATATTCTGTTCTAATTTAAATCTGTAAATAAATTTTTGATTGTTTTTCGGTGCAACGATGTTGCGCTATACTTAGAGCTGCTCGCACAGGCAATTTAGTGAAGGGATTTAAAAGGTGTCCACTTATATATACTATAAAATATACTTTATATACTTTTTGATACTAACATGTTTTTCAATGTTCAGTCACTAGTTGGCTCTCCAGCAGGGTCTGTACACCATTAAAATGAGTTAAAATGACTGAATCTGAAGTTCAGAAATGATCCAGAGATGTAGATTGATCAAAAACCCCTGATAAAAATCCATTAATATCCCATGATCAACTCTTACTATGTTTGACCTTTTGACCTTTAGTCTAAATTAATCACACAGTGACATTCAGGATCATTAAAAATTCAGGAACATTAAAACAAAAAAAAAAACACTTTGCCTCCTCATTTCAGAAGATGTAAGATCATACTGGTGTTTTCATCAGGGATGTTCCTCTCTAGTGTTACAAACAATTACATACTGCATACAGTACAGCACCGTTGTACCATCTAAACTCTGGATGCCTTATAAAATAAGCTGTCAACTTGCAATTTCTCATTCCCCAAGCGCTGTTTTTCTCACAGCAAAATCTTTGAAATCAAGCCGTATGTTCAATAGACAGCATGGCCAGACCATTTAGTCTTTCTTGAGACATTGTTGATGAGGTAGTTCTTTACTTAATTTAGCTTACTGAAGGCTAAACCACAAGTGCAAAATATGCATATTTTGCACTTTGCCTGTTCCAGTACTAGTGAAGTCTTCACTGAAAATCTGGAACTGCATCTTATTTGATTCAAACACTAAATTTGTATTGTCATTATTTTCACGAGCAAGGACAATGCCACAACCGTGAATGTTGGAGAATTATTTATTGAAGAAGTTAGGGATGAATAGGGAGAGGATGAAGAGGGAGAAAGGGATGGTAGTCAGGCTGATCTGGGCGTCTGGTGTTGGCGGCCAAGAGACTCAGAGTGGGGGCATCATCTCAGTTAAATATAGGCCGAGTGATTAGGACCCTCGATACAACCTGGAAGGGAAGAGAACACGGGATGGTAAAGATGGGTGAATGGATGAGAGAGGGAGGGGAAGGGAGGGTTCGAGAGAACGAGACGGCCCGATATAAGAAGGTTTTGAGAAGTCAGGTGATTGGTTGAAGCGTGGCCCTGCTCCCGAACCTAAGTTAACTAGTTAACTCCTTTTATTTTATGAGTGAAAAATACATTTAAACACCAGCAGCTCCAGAAAGAAACGTGTTCATCAAGATCTTTATCAAGTGAAAATCAGTTATTAGATGCGTTCATTCGAGAAGTGACAGAATAGGCTAATTCTAACAGAATATCTCACCAAACAGTTTTTTAATGTGTAAAAACCAAGCGGCAACCTCCCCCAGTTTCTCTTGAAGCCAATACGGAAGTGATGTAAACTGCAATTTATCGACTGCCCGCTAGAGACAGGCTCCAAAAGGGAGCAGAATCTTATTGAGCCCCATGTTAAAATGCCTAACTTTATAGCAGAAACGCTGTATCCTCCCGACGGATACGTTTAATTAAGCAGGCTAACTTAACGTCACCTCATCTTTATTAGCCTGAACCATAAAATAAACCAAGATGATGAATAGATTCTGTGTTTGTCTTCAACACTTTCAGTTTCGTTTACACAACATGAGTTTAGCCTTTGGACATTAGTTTAGTATACACACTTTGTGAATAATACACATAATAGTTTCAGTATTTTTGTTTAAATCAACATGATGCTAAAGGACCGGTTGAATAATCAAAATAAAAAAAAATAAAAAACAGATGCTGTAAGAGCTACATTTCATCTTTACGCCCATTAGATGGCACTAACCCCATGGTTCATAACTACGTACAGATTTAAAAGGATAGTTCACCCAAAATAAAAAATTATATCATCATTTACTCACATTTAACTCACATTTCTTTCTTCTGTTGAACATTATGGAAGATACTTTGAAAAATGTGTAAATTATGTAGGCCTATTATGTTTATATATCCATTTATCAAAATGTAAAGCTACTGAATGTTTTATTTAAAAAAAATAAATAAAAAAAAAAAAAGTGTATTTTTGTGGAAAGCTACATTGATCACGCCTTTTTAAACCTTATTTCATTCAGCATGCACCAGAAAATAAGCACGAATAACACTGTACCCGGGAAAAAAAAACATTCAAGAAATGAGGCTGAAAATGTTGATTGAACTGTAAAGTGTATTTTATGGTAAATATATGAAACTTTGTGAACTGCTTAGCTCACTTCAGAAAACTTAGCGTCAATGAATCAGCTAGCAATAAAAAACAACGGAAGGACATCTTAGATTCGTGTCAGTTTTTCTGTAGGAAACGTCTTTAGAAATATTAATTGAAGCTGGTCTTAAAGATGAACTTTGTTCACTGTAACAACTTATACTAATGATGTTTTAATGAGGCTGGTTGGGACAGATTTATATGAAAGAGAGATTTTATTATTGGGTCACATTTGGTAAGAACGCAGCTGGATCTGAACATGAACTACTTTCATTTCAGACAGCTGTTTTTAGTATGACGGTGTAGCGATCCTAACTGAGTGAAACTTTTCCCACACGCATCACATGTAAAAGGCTTTTCTCCAGTGTGGATCCTCTGTTTTTTTTCTCCAGTGTGGATCCTCTGGTGCATTTTCAATGTCTCAGCTGTAATAAAGGTCTTGTGATCCTTCACACTACTGTGTCTTTTCTGGTGTACTTTTAAATTACCCAGCTGTGAAAAACTCTTTCCACATGAAGAACACATGTAAGGCTTTTCCTTTGTGTGAACTGTCAGGTGGATCTTCAGGTGTTGTGCCCTAGGAAATTTTTTACCACATTGATCACAGTTAAATGGTCTTTCTCCAGAGTGAGAACGCAAATGTAATTTAAGAGTGTATGCATGTGCAAAACTCTTCCCGCACTGTTGACATTTATAAGGCTTCTCTCCGGTGTGGATTTTCATGTGTGACTTAAGGGATCCTTTTAGTTTAAAACTCTTCCCACACTGATCACATGTGTGCAGCTTCTCTCCAGTGTGGATCATCTCATGATTTTTCAGATTTCCTGACTGACTGAATCTCCTGTCACAGTGTGAACACTTGTAAGGTTTTTCTCCAGTGTGAATTCTCTGGTGCCGATTCAATATGGCAGCCGTAGCAAAAGTCTTCTCACAATCAAAGCACATGTGATCCTTCACACCGCTGTGACATTTCTGGTGCATTTTAAAATAATCCATCCGTGAAAAACTCTTTCCACACAAACAAACATGAGGCTTCTGCTTTGTATGAACTTTCAGGTGCCTCTTCAGGTGGTGTGCACTAAGAAATTTTTTGCTGCATTGATCACAGTTAAAAGGTCTTTCTCCAGAGTGAGAACGCAGATGTAACTTAAGACTGTTTGTTCGTGCAAAACTCTTCCCGCACTGATCACATGTGTGCGGCTTCTCTCCAGTGTGGATTTTCAGGTGATCATCAAAGCTTCCTTTTTGTGTAAAACTCTTCCCGCACTGATCACATGTGTACGGCTTCTCTCCAGTGTGGGTCCTCTCATGTATTTTCAGAGTCCCAGCCTGACTGAATCTCTTGTCACAGTGTGAACACTTGTAAGGTTTTTCTCCAGTGTGAACTCTTTGGTGGTCTTTCAATGTGTCAGATCTAATAAAGGTCATCCCACAGTCAAAGCACATGTGATCCTTCACACCGCTGTGTCTTTTCTGGTGTAATTTTAAAGTACTCATCCGTGAAAAACTCTTTCCACACAGAGAACACATGTGAGGCTTCTGCTTTGTATGAACTTTCAGGTGCCTCTTCAGGTGTTCTGCCCCAAGAAAATTTTTGCCGCATTGATCACAGTTAAATGGTCTTTCTCCAGAGTGAGAATGCAGATGTAATTTAAAAGTGTTTGCTTGTGCACACTGATCACATGTGTGCAGCTTCCCTCCCGTGTGGGTTTTCTTGTGAGGGTTAAGGCTTTTTTTGTATGGGAAACTCTTTCCACACTGAGGGCAGGTGGAAGATTCTTTGCCTCTTCCTTTCAGTGAGCAACTCAAAGATTTCTTCAGTTTTGACATGATGATGATGATGATGTTTCCACTTAATTCAGTTATTCGCTCTCCTCATTCTCCTCCAAGTCTAAAATTAAAGATAAAAAGGTTTCACTTTAAGAAAAAAAAATTCAAAGACAGAAATGTGAAGGGAAAGGACATAAGTTATGTAATAGCAGAAAGTAGGACAAATGCTTTGAAAAAAATGATGATCATTTTGATTTTTTTTTTTTTTTTTTTTAAATTATACCAAGCAGTGTGTGTAACAAACAGAAAGCAGAATGGAGATTAGTGGTCAACTGATACATCACCAAGGACCATATATCGGCTGATATTTGGTATTTTTAAAATATCAGCATTGGCTGATATTAACACACGTGTTCTAAGAGGGATTTTTATTTTGACAGGCAGTGCTGAGAACAGCAGCGTCTCATCACACAGTGCTCATATTCACCGTCTTCATTAGTTTACGTTCTCTGTTTAACAGTCATATCTAATACATTATTATGTTAAATAAAGTAAACGGAATGCGAAAGTGTGTAGCATTTGCTTTTATATTATTAGTATCAGAAAGGCAAAAAATTAAATACTTTCTGGGTCATTCCTGTTATCAAGCAACATTTTGGCTTCATTATTTTTTAAATAAAAGGTACATGTTTTTAGCATTCTACAAAAATAGTGACGTTTAACTACTAGGAAAACATATTGGTCAAGCCCAGGGACTCAAAAAAATAATAATTATGGGTCGATTTTTCTGACACTGGCCGTGAAGGTATTCCACCCTGTTAGGGACATGTACATAGTTATCGCAAAATGATAATAATGTAAATGTTAAACAATAATGAGCTTTTCTTGGATAGTATATGTCCCTTATGCCATCAAAGTATTTTTTTATTCTTGAAACAATAGCAAACAATTATTGATGAATAGAATGTCTTGATTATTAAGAACAGGTACTTTTTTGTACCCATTTTTGCCAACAGGGTGGTAAATACAAAAATTTTGCTCAAAAACATATACTGTATATGCTGTTAATGGTCCTCACCTCCCAAAATAAGACATAGGCCTAAGTATGCAAAACATTCAACGTTGCTGTCAAATTATTATTTAAAAATGACTTGTCTAACAGGGTGGAACGGAGTATAACACCAATGTTAACAAGTTCTAACTGTGGATGAGTCATTGTCCTGCATGGTTTGCCATCAGTAATGTGTGGAACTGCACCTATATAACATATAACAATTGCATATAATATAAAATTTTTTAATTTGCAATATACACTAAATACAATTTATTCTATTAGAATTTTCACCCTGTTAGGTTTATACATGGTAAATGAAATAAATTGAAAAAAAAAAAAAAAAAATTACTATAGTTTCACATGATTTATATGTATGATTAGAGACAGTTTAGCCTAGTCTACAACATAATTTAAAAATATTTTGAGGTTATTATTTCATGGTTTATAGTTCTTGTGGAAGTTCATTACTTTGCACTGATGACATGATCAAACTGAATAAAAAGTTGTGTAAAATACAAAATAGTATTTTAATGTCTCTTATATCTGCTTAATTGATAAAGAAGACCTAAATATATAATTTAAGCCATTTCTTATAAATGTGAGTCATTTTATAAAAAAAAAAAGAGTAGTAAATCATACAGACAGTAAAGTCACTGTATAACAGGAACGACTCTTCTCATTTACCGTCAACATTCAGCAAATACGCATCTATATTTAATCAAATCTCTGAATATCTCATAAACGTTTAATTTCACAAACCTTGCCGACTTAATCGCATCCAGACCAGCTGTGAGATCTTGTGAAGTGTGCATTTGTAGCCAGTGAGTGTTTCTGTGTGTAACGGTCGGACGCGCGAAGTGAATGTGGGAGGAGTTCACGCAATTAACAAACTTTAAATCCTTGTTTGAGTGTGTGTGTATAAGGCAAATGGAGCTATTGCTAATGAGACAGAATGACAGACACCTGCGCGACACACAGCTCAAGAGCAGCGGAGCTTTTATTATGCCAGTCAACCGCTTCCGCTTCTTCCGGTGTTACGAGATTTTCGGTTCAGTGGGCGGAGCTTTCATAAATATTCATGAGTTTGTTCCGGGCATGCGCGTGGGACTGAGGATGGGCAAACGAAGCCTCATGAAGCACCGAGGCTTTCCCTCGACTGTTCCTGGAAAAAATTCAAAGCTTCGAGAGTGTCGAAAACAGCGCCATCTGGTGTTTAGTAAAAAAATAATGCAGCCAAAACCCTGTGAAAGAAGCTTTGTCGGACGAAGTGGCCACCACACATTATTAGGCTACACCACACACAAATAAAAGCCTAACAGTGCCCGTGTGTGTGTTGAATTTCTCTCGGTGTTAAATTAACAATTTGATTAATGGGATAGTTCACCCAAAAATGAAAATTCTGTTATCATTTACTTAAGTTGTTCCAAACCTGTATAAAATTGACACTTAAACTGTGGCATTTAATGTCAGAAATATGTAATAGAAGAATAATGTACACATACATGAATTGCACGTGGCAAATATATTATTTTCCTAAAATAATTTGTATTCTTTATTATTGTATAGCCTATATTACACTCACCTAAAGGATTATTAGGAACACCTGTTCAATTTCTCATTAATGCAATTATCTAATCAACCAATCACATGGCAGTTGCTTCAATGCATTTAGGGGTGTGGTCCTGGTCAAGACAATCTCCTGAACTCCAAACTGAATGTCAGAATGGGAAAGAAAGGTGATTTAAGCAATTTTGAGCGTGGCATGGTTGTTGGTGCCAGACGGGCCGGTCTGAGTATTTCACAATCTGCTCAGTTACTGGGATTTTCACGCACAACCATTTCTAGAGTTTACAAAGAATGGTGTGAAAAGGGAAAAACATCCAGTATGCGGCAGTCCTGTGGGCGAAAATGCCTTGTTGATGCTAGAGGTCAGAGGAGAATGGGCCGAATGATTCAAGCTGATAGAAGAGCAACTTTGACTGAAATAACCACTCGTTACAACCGAGGTATGCAGCAAAGCATTTGTGAAGCCACAACACGCACAACCTTGAGGCGGATGGGCTACAACAGCAGAAGACCCCACCGGGTACCACTCATCTCCACTACAAATAGGAAAAAGAGGCTACAATTTGCACGAGCTCACCAAAATTGGACAGTTGAAGACTGGAAAAATGTTGCCTGGTCTGATGAGTCTCGATTTCTGTTGAGACATTCAGATGGTAGAGTCAGAATTTGGCGTAAACAGAATGAGAACACGGATCCATCATGCCTTGTTACCACTGTGCAGGCTGGTGGTGGTGGTGTAATGGTGTGGTGGATGTTTTCTTGGCACACTTTAGGCCCCTTAGTGCCAATTGGGCATCGTTTAAATGCCACGGCCTACCTGAGCATTGTTTCTGACCATGTCCATCCCTTTATGACCACCATGTACCCATCCTCTGATGGCTACTTCCAGCAGGATAATGCACCATGTCACAAAGCTCGAATCATTTCAAATTGGTTTCTTGAACATGACAATGAGTTCACTGTACTAAAATGGCCCCCACAGTCACCAGATCTCAACCCAATAGAGCATCTTTGGGATGTGGTGGAACGGGAGCTTCGTGCCCTGGATGTGCATCCCACAAATCTCCATCAACTGCAAGATGCTATCCTATCAATATGGGCCAACATTTCTAAAGAGTGCTTTTAGCACCTTGTTGAATCAATGCCACGCAGAATTAAGGCAGTTCTGAAGGCGAAAGGGGGTCAAACACAGTATTAGTATGGTGTTCCTAATAATCCTTTAGGTGAGTGTATATACTAACTTTATTACAGACCCGATTCCAAAAAAGTTGGGACACTGTACAAATTGTGAATAAAAACAGAATGCAATGATGTGGAAGTTTCAAATTTCAATATTTTATTCAGAATACAACATAGATGACATATCAAATGTTTAAACTGAGAAAATGTATCATTTTAAGGGAAAAATAAGTTGACTTTAAATTTCATGGCATCAACACATCTCAAAAAAGTTGGGACAAGGCCATGTTTACCACTGTGTGGCATCCCCTCTTCTTTTTATAACAGTCTGCAAACGTCTGGGGACTGAGGAGACAAGTTGCTCAAGTTTAGGAATAGGAATGTTGTCCCATTCTTGTCTAATACAGGCTTCTAGTTGCTCAACTGTCTTAAGTCTTCTTTGTCGCATCTTCCTCTTTATGATGCACCAAATGTTTTCTATGGGTGAAAGATCTGGACTGCAGGCTGGCCATTTCAGTACCCGGATCCTTCTACGCAGCCATGATGTTGTAATTGATGCAGTCTGTGGTCTGGCATTGTCATGTTGGAAAATGCAAGGTCTTCCCTGAAAGAGACGACGTCTGGATGGAGCATATGTTGTTCTAGAACTTGGATATACCTTTCAGCATTGATGGTGCCTTTCCAGATGTGTAAGCTGCCCATGCCACACGCACTCATGCAACCCCATACCATCAGAGATGCAGGCTTCTGAACTGAGTGCTGATAACAACTTGGGTTGTCCTTGTCCTCTTTAGTCCGGATGACATGGCGTCCCAGTTTTCCAAAAAGAACTTCAAATTTTGATTCGTCTGACCACAGAACAGTTTTCCACAGTCCATTTTAAATGAGCCTTGGCCCAGAGAAAACGCCTGCGCTTCTGGATCATGTTTAGATATGGCTTCTTTTTTGACCTATAGAGTTTTAGCCGGCAACGGCGAATGGCACGGTGGATTGTGTTCACTGACAATGTTTTCTGGAAGTATTCCTGAGCCCATGTTGTGATTTCCATTACAGTAGCATTCCTGTATGTGATGCAGTGCCGTCTAAGGGCCCGAAGATCACGGGAATCCAGTATGGTTTTCCGGCCTTGACCCTTACGCACAGAGATTGTTCCAGATTCTCTGAATCTTTGGATGATATTATGCACTGTAGATGATGATAACTTCAAACTCTTTGCAATTTTTCTCTGAGAAACTCCTTTCTGATATTGCTCCACTATTTTTCGCCGCAGCATTGGGGGAATTGGTGATCCTCTGCCCATCTTGACTTCTGAGAGACACTGCCACTCTGAGAGGCTCTTTTTATACCCAATCATGTTGCCAATTGACCTAATAAGTTGCAAATTGGTCCTCCAGCTGTTCCTTATATGTACATTTAACTTTTCCGGCCTCTTATTGCTACCTGTCCCAACTTTTTTGGAATGTGTAGCTCTCATGAAATCCAAAATGAGCCAATATTTGGCATGACATTTAAAAATGTCTCACTTTCAACATTTGATATGGTATCTATATTATATTGTGAATAAAATATAAGTTTATGAGATTTGTAAATTATTGCATTCCTTTTTTATTCACAATTTGTACAGTGTCCCAACTTTTTTGGAATCGGGTTTGTACTTGTATGACTGGGTATTAAAATGTGAATAAAGTATAGTTTTTACCATATATTTATTTACCATAGTATTTTTTCCCCCTACTATGGTAGTCAATGGTTGCTTGGATCTGCTTGGTTACAAACATTCTTCCAAATATCTTCCTTTGTGTTCAGCAGAACAAAGAAATTTATACAGGTTTGGAACAACTTGAGGGTGAGTAAATGATAACAGAATTTTCATTTTTGGGTGAACTATCCCATTAATCAAATTGTCCTGATAGTCACTTCTTGGGTCTGCTGAGGGGTTAGACACTTCCTTTGTCTTACACAATCCATTGTCCACCAAGTTGCACATGCATTTCTTGTTGTTTATTATAAGCTTGATTAAAGAAAAATAAACTGATAGAAAAGATAATGCAAACTTAATGAAATCAAACAACTTTGCCTGGCAAACAAACAGAAGGCAAGGTCTTAAGAGCATGTGCTCCCAACAGGCCACACTCCAGCAAGCCATCCTTCAAATAAAGCAAAGAAATGGCTCCTACAGTATATATGTGGTTGTATGAGTTCCCTGTGTTTTTCCTGTATTATTATTAAAATTCCTGCCCTTAGATCCTCTCTCATGCCTTGTTTACTTACTTTATAATTCCTCTTCCCTTTAACGCCATAATTTTCTTCATTAGGATGCGCACGAAAACAAGGGGTGGGATTTATCACGTGAACCAATCATATTCAATCATATTGAACCCACCGGCAGAAACAAAAATCGGCGCCTATGCTCACGCTCATGTTGTTCCAAACCCATAAGACCTTTGCTCATCTTCGGAACACAAATTATGATATTTCTGATGAAATCCAAGAGTTTTCTGACCCCTCCATAGACAGCAACACAACCGCCACTTTCAAGGCCCAGAAAGGTAGTAAAGACATCGTTAAAATAGTCCATGTGACTCCAGTGGTTCAACCTTAATGTTATGAAGCGACGAGAATACATGGACTATTTTAACAATCTCTTTACTACCTCTCATGTGAGAGACCTCAACGGGAAGTGTACTTTGTATTCGACATGTTCACGTGGAAGAGCAAAGTATGTTAACTGATATACAAACATTTTAGGAAGCAAAGTGCTTATTGACAAACTTTCCACATATCAGCTTTTTAAGGCCTGCAGTTAAAGGGTCCATCCAAAAATGAAAATTCTGTCATTATTTAGCTACTTACCCTCATATTGTTCCAAACTTGCATGAGTTTCTTTGTTCTGTTGAACACAAAAAAGGTATTTTGAAGGAATGTTGGTAACCAAACAGTTTCTGGTCCCCTTTGACTTCCATAGTATTTTTTTTTCCAAAGTCAATGGGGAACCAAAACGTATTGGTTACCAGCAGTCTAGTTCAAAATATCTTCTTTTGTGTTCCACACATGAAATAAACTCATACAGGTTTAAAACAACTTGAGTAAATCATAACAGTATTTATATTTTATCCATTTAAAAGCAATGTTTCCATATTCAGACACAAGGTGGAGCTTAAAGGATTAGTTCACTTCAAAATGAAAATTTCCTTATATTTTACTCACCCCCATCTCATCCAAGGTGTTCCTGTCTTTCTTTCTTAAGTCAAAAATAAATTACGTTTTTTGAGGAAAACATTCCAGGATTTTTCTCCACATAATGGACTTTGATGGCAACCAACGGGTTGAAGGTCCAAATCAATGCAGTTTCAAAGGGCTTCAGAGGCTCTGCACGATCCCAGCCGAGGAATAGGGTCTTATCTAGCCAAACCATCAGTCATTTTCTAAAAAAAGAAACGTTTATATACTTTTTAACCTAAATTGCTCATCTTGCGCTGCTCCGCGATCGCCAGGGATTGTGTAATCACATCGGAAAGGGCACGCTAGACGCAGGTGGAAGTACTAAATCTTCCCAAACCTTTGGCCAAAATTAATTTGTGCTGAATATAACAAAAGAGGAAACAAAACTAGACAGTCTCTAAAAGTCATGACTTGAGAAACAAGCTGAAGTAATCAAGAAATCCAGGTTTGCTTTTACCTAGTAACAAAGGGTTTGCTGAATTACACATATGACAATCATAATAGAGAAAAATCATGTAATAGATCATGTCACCATTGTCGTGCACTTATTCTATATTAACCGTTGTATTCTTTTTGTTGGGGAATTGTCTCTGAAATTGGCCCAGACTAGGAGATGTGCACTATAGGATGAATTTGTAAATGTCAGTTAATAGATGCCCCATTTAACTTCAATCAGGTGCGAGGAATTTCTACCACAATTCATCATACAATAATACAAATTGTGTGAATATATATATATATATCGCAGCTAGAGGTCGCCTATTCAAGACAAAGGCGTAGCTTTATGATGGCAAGATTGAGTGCGGAATCTTGGGAGTTGTCGTCTTCACCTCACAGCCGGTGAAAAAGAACCGGGACGGAACTCGGGCAGAAATCATGTTCATGGATGAGATTATTAACGTTACTGTAGTATGAAGCAGAGTGCTGTGGGAGCTGAACGAGGCTGATGGAGCAATTGCTAATGAGAGACGAACGGGACACATGGCTTGACAGCAGCGGAACTTTTATTATGCCACAGTTGCCAAATCTGCTTCTTCCGGTCAAGCGTATGTGGGGTAACCAAGTACACGGATAACCGTGTAATGTAATGGGACATAGACAAACTAAACAATCAAATTACACTTCAAGTACATTTTTTCCAAAGATCTGTTTTTATCTCGCTGATGTCATTTCAAGTGTTCCTTCTTTAAATAAGTTTGGTTTTAGTTAGTTATTTGATGCTATAAAAACGGGGGTGTGACATTATGATTGACAGCTTCTCTGAGCAAAGTATTCGGCACCAACAGACATTTTTCGGGAACTCCGGGAGGAGATTAGAGCTTTAACTTCAATCTCTACATTCCCATAACTGTTTATTTCACAAAAAGTTGTTGATTAGGCGGGAGTGTGTGCGGGACCTTGATATCGCGGCTCGTCTTCGCGCTCACTACTGCACAGACTCGAGACCCAAGATGTCAGCTCCATATTTAGACACTGGCGGCTTCACTTACTACAACGGACGAGAGTGAAGTCGCGTTGTATTAACAGTCTATGGGAGTAACGCAGCGCTGTTTTATCATATTAGATACATTTGAGTGTGTTGAAAATGATGTTATAAAGTTACTCTGTGCGTTCGCTCCGCGGCTGCTATGAGACACTTGTTGCACACTGCTAGATCGATATTAGAATATCATATTAATAAATGCTGGATGGCTTGTGTTGCTAAATGGCATGCAATTAAAACATATTGTATGACAGAGAAAATGCTGTATTACAGTACAATAATTTGTTTTCTGTCTATAAATATATCCAAAAAGTTGTTCCCTTGTCTAATAAAACATATAATATATTAAAGGTCTTTGGTGATTCCATGGTTTCTACCAAATAAAAAAATCGAGGAAATCGAGGGTAAGGCAGGTAAGATATTACTGATAGGCGACTCACGGACATGGTCCTTGTCCTGGTTAAAATTGCTTATTTTTCTGGATTTAAACATTCTTGGAAATATCTGGGATAATGTAAGTACACAAGTCAACAAAATATATAACACTGTTCTAGTGATTTTGGGATATTTTAATCCAAAAATCTTACATATTGCGCCTTTAAATGGCATTTCTTAAAAATATATATTTCCTTAGAGATGTTGTAGCTACTCAAAGCAGTTGTTTAAGAACATCTCCAACTTCCCAAGAGATTAATCAGAGTATGATGGTTACTTCTTCTGTTGAAGACTTCTGGATCTAATGTCATAAACCAGAACAGCCACCGCAGCCATGTCCACCAGAGCAGAGAGAGCCAATCAGAATGGCTCAATAACATCCCAACAGCTTCTGCAGTCTTGTGTGAGAAGAAAATGAGCAATATTAGAAAACAGAAATATGATTCATTTATTTTGTGAAAAAATATACATCTATAGTGTCAATCTTCATAAAGTCCCAAGTACAGAATTCTCCAACCTGACTGAATCTACAGAAACTCAAACTGAAGTTTAAGTAGATTTGATACTATTTTAAATGGGCAAAAGAAAGACCGTAATATAGCTGTTGGAAAGGCAATCGAGAGATGCATTTTGATGGATGGTTTTAGTTAATTTAATCTATTTAATTGAATGAATTTTAAATTAATTTAGCTAATTGAGTCTCAAACGGGAACTGACAGACCTCTTCCGACACTGATTGATCTGCCAGCAACCATAACACAAACTTAGTAAACAGTACTAAAACCAACATAACTGAAACCACAAAAACACAAAAACTTACCGGCCAGATGTCACAAATACAAACAGAAGAAAATCACATGAAACATTTTCCTCAGAAGTTCGAAGAACAATTTCAAAACAACTTCAATTGTGACCAGGTGACAAGAAATACAACATTAATGTTGTAATAATACCGGTTAAAGCCCTACTTTCTCCTGGAAACACTCTCTTTAGAGTACATATAGCCAAAGATGTACTTAATGGGAGAAACTACAACACGCAACATGGCGGAATAGGCCTGCATTCTAAATAAATGAGCCAATCACTGATTGGTAAAGTCATTGCGTCACTACAGCTGCCGTTAGAAGCTCCGGTTCCCATAGAAACCTGAGACTTGCGCTTAGGACTGCACATGCGCATTGGCTGGTCTAGCCTGAAAAATAAGCTTTTTAAAGCTATTTGAGCATAACAAACAACATTTCTAGGACAGTTCATGTCAGATTTTGTTGCTGATTTGAAATGTTATTTAATTGAGTTCGGCAAGCAGTTTTTTACATTTCAGGATTCCCCCATTCAAATAGATAGGACTTGGTATTGGATGCCTTAATATGGCGGCAGAGTGAACAGACTTTCCTTGAAAGGGACATTAATATAGTTTATCGTCTCCATTATGAGGAATTAAGAGCTGCATAGACACATGATAAGCTGCGCCCCCTGCTGGCCTCACTAAGCTGCAGGTCCTCATTGACTTCCATTATATGAAAAAAATACTATGGAAATCAATGGGGACCAGAAACCAATTGGTTACCAATATTCCTTCAAAATAACTTCCTTTGTGTTCAACAGAAGAAAGAAACTCATACAGGTCTGGAACAACTTGTGGGTGAGCAAATGATCTATAACACACACTATAAACATCAGCACTATATAACCTGAGTGAAGATCTGATACTGTAATGATAAAGTTTAATCTACACTGTTACTCACCGCTGACAATAAGAATGAATCTCTTGAATAACATCTGTTTGTTGCTGCTGATCTTCACTGTATAAAGTCCAGAGTCTGTGGTTCTGGTGTTGTTGATGGTCAGAGATCCAGTCTGATCACTCAGTATCAGTCTGCCTCTGAATCTCTCATCAGTCTCATATAATGTTGAGTTCTTGGACTCTATATCACATTTAGCTATGAGTTTTCCTTCATCTCCAAACCTCCACACTATCAGCTCATCTCCATGTGTTTCAGTAAGAGTATTAAGAGCGACAGAATCTCCCTCCTTCACTGATAGTGTCTTCACTTCAGTTTTATGAGCATCAATCACAGATGAAGACTCTGAAAGAAACAGATTCACAGACAGATATTAAACATATTGAACACTGTTACTTTCACCAGAATATCAAGTTTTACAGTGAGATTTAAGTACTGTATTTCCTTAAATGTATTTCATTTAAATATTGTGTTGATTGAGTCTGCTCCCTCTATAGATAAAAGGGCACAAATTCACAATAAAGGTAGAGCAATGAGATTGACAGGAGCGAGTGGAAACACTCATTGAGGACGCAGGTGAACTGATGTGGACTATGGACTATGTTTTCAAGCTTTATTTAGATGGTTTTGCATGTGTTTTCTAGGAAATAAACTTCAAAGATAAGCTTTAACATTCAGCATTTGCAAGTGCAAATTGAGCATGATTAAGACAAAGCTCTTCATTGTAGACTAAAGTTTTGCCATAACAAGACATACACCGATCAGGCAGAACATTATGACAGGTGAAGTGAATAACACTGATTATCTCTTCATCACGGCACCTGTTAGTGGGTGGGATATATTAGGCAGCAAGTGAACATTTTGTCCTCAAAGTTGATGTGTTAGAAGCAGGAAAAATGGGCAAGCGTAAGGATTTGAGTGAGTTTGACAAGGGCCAAATTGTGATGGCTAGACGACTGGGTCAGAGCATCTCCAAAACTGCAGCTCTTGTGGGGTGTTCCCGGTCTGCAGTGGTCAGTATCTATCAAAAGTGGTCCAAGGAAGGAACAGTGGTGAACCGGCGACAGGGTCATGGGCGGCCCAAGGCTCATTGATGCACGTGAGGAGTGAAGGCTGGCCTGTGTGGTCCGATCAAACAGACGAGCTACTGTAGCTCAAATTGCTCAAGAAGTTAATGCTAGTTCTAATAGAAAGGTGTCAGAATACACAGTGTATCACAGTTTGTTGCGTATGGAGCTGCATAGCCGCAGACCAGTCAGGGTGCCCATGCTGACCCCTGTCCACCGCCGAAAGCGCCAACAGTGGGCATGTGAGCATCAGAACTGGACCACGGAGCAATGGAAGAAGGTGGCCTGGTCTGATGAATCACGTTTTCTTTTACATCACGTGGATGGCCGGGTGCGTGTGCGTCGCTTACCTGGGGAACACATGGCACCAGGATGCACTATGGGAAGAAGGCAAGCCGGCAGAGGCAGTGTGATGCTTTGGGCAATGTTCTGCTGGGAAACCTTGGGTCCTGCCATCCATGTGGATGTTACTTTGACACGTAGCACCTACCTAAGCATTGTTGCAGACCATGTACACCCTTTCATGGAAACGGTATTCCCTGGTGGCTGTGGTCTCTTTCAGCAGGATAATGTGCCCTGCCACAAATCAAAAATGGTTCAGGAATGGTTTGAGGAGCACAACAACGAGTTTGAGGTGTTGACTTGGCCTCCAAATTCCCCAGATCTCAATCCAATCGAGCATCTGTGGGATGTGCTGAACAAACAAGTCCGATCCATGGAGGCCCCACCTCGCAACTTACAGGACTTAAAGGATCTGCTGCTAACATCTTGTTATGCATAATGTTATGCCTGATCGATGTATGCAGATTAATAAAAGTGATCAGTTTGACATGTACAGCTATATCTGGTTGACTTATTATATTTGCCTATTAAGTATTAATTCAATTTATTTCTTAAAAAAAGAAACTTGAAATTATCTTTTTATTCAAAAATAAATGTGTCCTCACCAGAGACAGTAACATTGAATGTCATACGTGAGATCCCAGTCCTGTGGTTGATCTCTAGTTTATAAAGTCCAGAGTGTTTGGTTCTCATGTTTTTGATGGTCAGAGATCCAGTCTTACTATCCAGTTTCAGTCTGTCTGTGAATCTCTCATCACTGATATATGAGATCACATTTCTGTCGTTTTCAGCAATGACTGGACCATTATCTCCAAACCTCCACTGTATCAGATTAAATCTCTGTATTTTAGTAGGATCAGGATTTAGAGAGACAAATTCTCCCTCTATCACTGACTCTGTCTTCACTTCATCTGCATCAACACCAATCACTCCTGCAGAACAAACAGAAACAGTTTCTCAGAGATTAAACTCATATAACACTGCTGGTAATGTTAGTGAACAGATTTAACTGAGATCATTCTCATCTATAAACCCCATCTGACTTATTAAAGACCCCTATTATGATCATGTAACCCCTTTTAATTAAGGTGTTTAACAGACTCTTAATTTGAAAGAAAAAAAAAATGTAGTAGCCTACCTACTATTCCCCACTAGATCTATCCCCACCAGTGTTGCCAGACGTATATTATGTCTTGCATGTATGTAGCTTTATCTGTTTATTTATTCGTTTTTCTTGTTAGTACAGCCATGCACTAATGAATTAGTTCAGCATTTACATTTTACAAAGCAAATGTGGAGTTGACATATTGACATGTTACAGGAATCGGACTCTGAGCACCATGTCTCACTCCGGGTTTAAGACAGAAATGACAGCACACCTTCCACAGGCGAAACAAACGAAAAATCTGGGGTGCCAAGCGCTGGCAAAGTGGCAGGACAAAACCGAATAAGTCGGAAAGTGAATCCGTTCCTCTTGTGTACACAAGCACAAGCATGTTTATAAAATGGACTGTGTGTGTGTGTGCATGTGTGTGTGTGTGTGTGTAAGCGTGTACTTACTAGGGCAATCTATCTCATCGCTTTTGTCCTCACAGGCCGTCCAACCATCGCACTGCCAGGACAGAGGGATGCACTGCAGTTTTCCACTATGGCAGGCAAACTGACCAGGACTGCAGCGCAGCTCTGAAATACAGCAGGTCATACAATACAGTCAACAATACTACTCTAGAAAGAGAAAACCTGCAGCAGAGCCTCCATTATGTTTGATAAAAATGCACATGATTTATTATACAACAGGACTAGTCTCTTTAATGCTGTTTGCAAAGCCTAAATTAGATGACGAGACCATAAAGGACAGTGACAATATTAGTCCAAATGAGACTCAAACAGGGTCAAAGTGCCAAAGCAAAACACTCAAGAAAGGTTGCAAGATTTCCAAGGATTGCAGCTTACCGGACAGCAGTCTGGCCAGAGCGATCTGTGGACCTGCAGGGGGGAGAGGCAGATTTAGTGATTTAATAGGCTGATTTTATATCATTATCAATAGCAATAATACCATCACCTAAATATCATTTGAATATCTTGAATATCATATACATGACATTAACAACGCGTGTAAATCTTCCCACAAATTTAAACAATATTTAATCTGCGCTAAAAACAAAATAACTGAAACCACAAAAACACATTTAAACTTTAACTTACCAAACAGATCCCACGAGCACAAACAGAAGACAATTGCACGAAACATTTTCCTCAGCAGTTCGACAAACTGTTTCAAAAACAATTTCAATTTTGACACGGCGACAAAAAATACAACGTTAATGTTGTAAAAATAACGGTTAGATCAGTACTTTCTTCAGGAAACTGTTGATTTTAGTTCCGGAAATTGTTGCTTTTAATGACAGCAGAGAGTCTGCTGGAGCAATACTGAAGTACTTGTGTTATTGTGGACTTTTGAAACGTCATCAGTTGCTGTTCCATTTCAAAGTTCACATCTAGCCAAGAACAGTTCAAATCCCCGGATGTGTCCTTGATCTGCCCCTTTTATCGAGGATGCATCGAGAGGTGACTTGTGCGGACTTGAGACAGCCAGGTATCCCAGAATGCATTTCACACATAATTTGAAAATACTATTGTTATTGTGTCATGTAGTTTTAAGAGTTTTCAGGCGAGAATGTACTTGTTTAAAGCTCAAATCTGTGGTTTATTTATAAAGATAGCAACTATTTGAAAATTTGATCTGACGTTTTTTGGCGCTCAGCGATCATTAACCCCGCCGAGAGCAGCCTTTCCTCGGCTAGTCCTTCTGATGTTTGCCAAAGGCTCTGATGTCTCTGTAGTGGTTAAACATGAAATATAATTCTTGTGTATATCTAGCGGGCGATCTTTGGTCTCATGAATCTATAATTTGTTCCCAGGCAAATCGTTTTGGCTGAGGGCAAAGTGAAGTTTCATAACTTTATATTTTTAGGCTATTTAACTTTACCGTTGTAGCCTGCTAGTGCTGTTTTTGTTTGACCGAATTGTTTGCTTTATTTCTTATTGTATAGTTTCTTATACATTTACTTATACTTTTATAATGGCTATTATTGATCATTAAAACTGACATTTAACAAAAAGGGACAGGGTTGTGTTTTATGTCATATTTAATTTTATTACAGAGACTTATTGTCTGAACCACATATTAATATGTTTAATATTTTTTAAATGTAAGCAGGGTTGTTTTTTATATTTAGTTTTGTTATAAATGCAGTGAATATAATCAATGTATGTGTTGCCTAAACCACATTTGTTACATACTTCTGACAATGATGGTGGACATCCAACTTGTGGCTTCCAGTGTTTGTATGGTAAAAACTATATACTTTCCCTCCACCAAGCCTACCAACTCTAGGTGTGGGAAACACCTGTTAAAAAACCCTGTGTACATACTGTCCCCACCTGGTGACAGACCGAAATACATATACATTAACAATGGCTCCTCTTAACAATTCATTTAGTCCTATTTATTCATATTATTATTGACAATACTGTAAATGTTTATTCTGACTAAACCTATCTTTGTCTTTATACATTTATATATTTTTCATTCTTAAATTTTATTGTGTCTTTATATACACTCACCTAAAGGATTATTAGGAACACCTGTTCAATTTCTCATTAATGCAATTATCTAATCAACCAATCACATGGCAGTTGCTTCAATGCATTTAGGGGTGTGGTCCTGATCAAGACAATCTCCTGAACTCCAAACTGAATGTCAGAATGGGAAAGAAAGGTGATTTAAGCAATTTTGAGCGTGGCATGGTTGTTGGTGCCAGACGGGCCGGTCTGAGTATTTCACAATCTGCTCAGTTACTGGGATTTTCACGCACAACCATTTCTAGAGTTTATAAAGAATGGTGTGAAAAGGGAAACACATCCAGTATGCGGCAGTCCTGTGGGCGAAAATGCCTTGTTGATGCTAGAGGTCAGAGGAGAATGGGCCGACTGATTCAAGCTGATAGAAGAGCAACTTTGACTGAAATAACCACTCGTTACAACCGAGGTATGCGGCAAAGCATTTGTGAAGCCACAACACGCACAACCTTGAGGCGGATGGGCTACAACAGCAGAAGACCCCACCGGGTACCACTCATCTCCACTACAAATAGGAAAAAGAGGCTACAATTTGCACGAGCTCACCAAAATTGGACAGTTGAAGACTGGAAAAATGTTGCCTGGTCTGATGAGTCTCGATTTCTGTTGAGACATTCAGATGGTAGAGTCAGAATTTGGCGTAAACAGAATGAGAACATGGATCCATCATGCCTTGTTACCACTGTGCAGGCTGGTGGTGGTGGTGTAATGGTGTGGGGGATGTTTTCTTGGCACACTTTAGGCCCCTTAGTGCCAATTGGGCATCGTTTAAATGCCACGGCCTACCTGAGCATTGTTTCTGACCATGTCCATCCCTTTATGACCACCATGTACCCATCCTCTGATGGCTACTTCCAGCAGGATAATGCACCATGTCACAAAGCTCGAATCATTTCAAATTGGTTTCTTGAACATGACAATGAGTTCACTGTACTAAAATGGCCCCCACAGTCACCAGATCTCAACCCAATACAGCATCTTTGGGATGTGGTGGAACGGAAGCTTCATGCCCTGGATGTGCATCCCACAAATCTCCATCAACTGCAAGATGCTATCCTATCAATATGGGCCAACATTTCTAAAGAATGCTTTCAGCACCTTGTTGAATCAATGCCACATAGAATTAAGGCAGTTCTGAAGGCGAAAGGGGGTCAAACACAGTATTAGTATGGTGTTCCTAATAATCCTTTAGGTGAGTGTATATGTGTGTGTGTGTGTGTGTGTGTGTGTGTACTGGAGCTTCAATACCAATGTAACACTTTGCAATAGAGCTCTTTCTGATTCTGAAATATTTTGTTATTTACAAATCATTTTTAATTAAAATACATGAATACTTTTGAAACAGATTTATTGTGCCTCCAGATAGTGTAGTTACAGAATCTACATGCTAACCAGAAGAGAAGAGAAAAAATGACACACCCATGAGCCACTGAAAATACATCCTCCACTACAGTCCTCCAAATTTTAAGGTATATTTCCATCTCTGGAAACAGAGATTTTCCATCACCTTCACTATGATAAACATGAAAGACATTTAATCAGAGTTCAGTGAGGAAACTGAGCTGCTGTATAATAAACACACTGCAGATCACTGAATAATATACTGACAGTTTCCACAGAGCTTAGTGATGATTAAACTGAATCTGAATCAAAATCCAAAAGATCAGGCCATGATCACAAAACTCTCAAAGAGCATAGTGGGATTTACGACAAAACATTTATCCTTAAATATAATTAAACTTGGTTTACTTCCAAAATTTTATGTAATGTATATTGCTTATAGCCAAATGTTTAAATTTTAATGCACTTTTAAATTGTGCATTTCTCATAACTGTCAGTGTTTGGCCCTTCACCGCGCGGGTACAATATTGGCACCGTCACAGCCGACTTTTGTTGCACTTTTTTGAAAGTATCCGTTTCAACACAGTACTATTTCTAACTGTCAAAACAGTTTCATCACAATTTGTTCCATTTTATGAAATATAGAATTGATCATAAATTGTGTAATCAAACATTAGAGAAATAAGGCTACCAACCAAAATAACTGATGTTCCATTTAACATGTTTTTAGTTTGATTAATATTGTAAGTTTGAGATTGTTTTCTTTGGAGGGCACAACGGGACTCATCATGCTTCCGATACGACACGCTGAAAAAGTTTGAGAACCACTGGTATATTCAATAACTGATGTACACAATCAGAGACAGTTTGCACTTTAAACAACCATCTGCCTCACCTCAACCATCTTTAGTCTAAATGAATCACACACATTCACAATAAACACGTATAATAGGCAAGTAAAGTTATATTTATTAAAAGTAATACTGCAGAAAAGAGTCATATGCATTCATCAGAATTAATTTGTCTCCTCATATGGCATATGTTATATAGAGTAGTCTGCTCTAAACTACAAAAATGTTCATCTGCTCTCAGTTGGTCACTTATTTGTACAAAAATATGTTTTTATTCCTGACAATCCTTCAGATTGTTGTATTGAATACATCTCTCGCTGAAAAGTGTTTCATGTAGTGATTCAGTGACTGATGCAACTGATGTCGCTGGTTTAGTTGGTCTGTGGATTTTCATTATGGTTTTATGATTTTAACAGCTGAAGGACAATGAGAGACTTGATCAGGCCAAACATCTGAAGATCAGTATATGTCAAGAAACTCATGTGGTTCAACAGCCCTGAATGCAAATATGCGCTAAAATAGTTGTGATGAGCGATAATGATCAAACTAAGAGCAGGTCAGAATATAAACTGAAGACCCGACTAATGTTCACACATTTATTTTTGTGACTGCGCTGCTCAGGTCTTTTTCTCGTCTTCCCATTTCACACTCGTGTTTTATTTTGAAACTTCCCAGAACGTTGTTTTTTACACCCACGTCCATGATGCATTTAAAGTATGCCACCTCTTAAAAGACATTTACTTTCATCTATAGTTTTCTTTTGAATAACCCGGTGTGTCTGCTAAATGAATAAACCAGAAGCAATATGAAGTTATTTTGTTTTAAAATAATATTAATAATGTTATTGCCAGTGAAATAATGTGTATATTAGTCTTGTTGGGTGCTCATGTGTAAAGTTTGTGTGCAAACATGATCTTTTTTCCAGGTCAAGCATGAAGCTAAAGAATTTAAAGATTATATGAAAGCATGTTTATTATGCATAAAGTAACAAAATCAATATGAAATATACTGTATATCAATTTTTGCACACTAAATATCACAGCGAGAGAGAACTGAATGTTAGTAAAAGAACTACTAGCTGGAGCTTCAGCAGGATCACTGTATCAACAGACATATTTACTAAAATTTAACCATTTATTTGCATGTTTATCTGTTTAAGACATGACAAATCGTCCTTTTAGGCTGGTTTAAGATGCCAAACGCATGTGCTTTACACTCTTTAAAGTCTGTTTACACTAAAACATCACACATAGATAAAAGCAGAAAAGAGGGGAAAAACATTCATAATAACATACATGATGTGGTATATTACCTATAGGCCTACTAAAAAAGGTAAACTGATCATTAATGGTGGTTCAAAACAAATATTTGAAGAACATCACTGCCATAAATGAATGATAAATGGGGATAGCAATCCCAATAGATACTTTTATATTCTAATAAAGTCAAATTAATGGTTGTGGGTTTGTAAGGCAGCGTTCTTTGTAAAGCTGCTTTATAGGCTGATTTGTATTTTGAAATGTGTGCTATCCACCTTATTTTTAACGGAAGAGCGGGTGCAGCCATTTATGGCTTGTTTCCACCAAGCGGTACAGTACAGTATGAATTAGGACAGTAAACCCTGATTCGGTTTGCATTTCCACTGCCAACAGCACCCTCACTTGGTACACTACGTATGCCGGAAAGTAACAATCGACGTAATTCTCGTGTGAAGAAGAACAAAGAAGAACAATAAACACTAAACAATAATAGAGGACGTACAGCAGATCTTGTGTTCTGCACCTCCTGCGTCGACCATGGTACATTGCTATGTGCAGACATTGCGTTGCAATGGTATTGTGTTTCAACTGTACATTATTCCCCTTGTAGCATGCACAAGTGACGATTCTCTGTCAACCAATCAACGTTCTGCAGGGAGTCTAGCTCCACCCTTTAGGTACCAGACTACTGTAACAAAAAAGTGGTACGGTACGGTTCTGTATTTTGGTACCATCCAACAATCCAACAATCAAAACCGAAATAATTGCGTACCGTACCGTACTGTACTGTACCGCTCGGTGGAAACAAGCCATTACTTGAATGTGCGAGGCTTCTGGTGGCAAATGGAACTTGATATTGCAAACTGGTAAAAGCTATTTATTATCACATTATTTTAATGAATTATATTCATAAACATATTGGCTAGTAGCACAAATACAGCACTTTGTTATTTGGTTAGTTGTTTACCTAGAGCGGTTAGTGTATCGGATGTCTTGCATATTCACAGAAAATAGCTTCTTCCGCGTAGCAAAATAAGGTGGATACAAAGTAATTGGAGTTTGCTTTTGGAAAAAAATGAAATAATCTTTGAAATGATATTTACTCAAATGGTTTCTTGTGATATAATGGATCCAGACAATGATTCCAAGACATCTTCATCTGTTTGATCAGCGTTTGTTGCTGCGTTCTGCACGCTCTTCTTCTGTGGAAGACTCCTGGTTCTGATGTCAGAAACCAGAATGACCACCGCGGCCACACCCACCAGAGCAGAGAGAGCCAATCGGATCACAGCTTCAGTGAAACCACAACAGCGACTTTCTTATGAGAGAAGAAATTAGCAACGTTAGAGAACAGAAATATGATTCATGTTTGGGAAACACATAGTGTTGGTCACTGAAGTTCAGTAAGAGAGTAAAATGTTTGTATTATTCGATACCAGCCTTTCATTTAAAAAAAAAAAAAAAAAACATTTTTAAAACCACATTTTTCCATCTTAAAAATATATCTAAATTACGACATAATGCTTTCAATAATAAATGTGGAGAAGTTAGTTCATGACCTCAAGGATGGATTACTGTAATGCTCTACTGGGTGGCTGCCCTGCACGCTTAATAAACAAACTACAGCTGGTCCAAAACGCAGCAGTTAGAGTTCTTACTAGAACCAGGAAGTATGACCATATTAGCCCCTTTCTGTCAACACTGAATTGGCTCCCTATCGTATACATTTTAAAATCTTTCTAATTACTTACAAAGCACTAAATGGTTTAGCTCCCCAGTACGTGAGCTCTCAGTACATTATAGTCCTTTCACGTCTATAGCAATCTCAAAATTCTGGTCAGTTGATAATACCTAGAATATCAAAATCAAAATGAACACGATGTAATTATGATTCAGGTTGCATTAGAAGTCAGAATTCAGATCAGGATCAGTAGCATTCAAAATATTTCATTCAGATCCTTTTGCTTGAAGATTGATTCATCACGCTGTTATGGAGAAGAAGCTGACCAAAGGGTCTGTGCAGAGGATTTGTCTGGTTCTTGTGGTTTCTGTTGAGGATATGTGCCGGTAGCTGTCGTGTCGACGAGGCCTTCACAGGGTATTGTCTAGTTCAGGGATTTTCAAACTGGGGTCCGGGGACCCCCAGGGGTCCTCCAGAAGGTTTTAAGGGGTCCCCAGAAAATTTTGGAGAATAAAAAGTCAAAGCAAAAATGGATAAAGTCTACCGAACATTCTAATTTACCGAACATTCTATGTTTCATTTCTAAATGTTTCTCTCCTTTCTTGCCGTATACATACTTTCCAGAATTGAATATGTTTGCTTTGCATCTTTCTAGTGAGTTTTTCTCACTATAGTCCCCTTTATCTTGCTCACTGGGGTTGTAAGGCAGTATTCTTAACGCAGTACGTGAGCTGCTTACATACATTTATTGTGAAAGTTGCGTCCGGTGTTATGAGAAGTGTTCCCAGTTCCGGCTGACCTAATTTATGCAGCCCAACAATCATTTAACAGATGTGGATTGTAGAAATGTGATAATGTGTTATGTGTATGCCAGGTTAAAGAGATGTGTTTTAGTGTAGATTCAAACTGACAGAGTGTGTCTGCTTCCCGAACAATGCTAGGAAGACTGTTCCAGAGTTTAGGTGCTAAATGGGAGTTGATTAAATCTTTTAATGCATTTAAAAGATCAAGGTAAACTTTACATTTGAGCTTGCATGTTCTGGACGGTGCGTGACTGAGTTCACAAATGTAATATGTTCTTTTCTTACAAATGAACATTTTTTGTTTTTTTCAGATTCCACTGGAAACAGATTGAAAGAATCAGCAAGTTTAGTGATGCGGCTGATTCCTGATGGAGTGCATATACAGCAGGGGATGAGTTCAGTTTTAATGAAATTCACGAGTTTGTTTACCCATATATTCTTTAGCTTATAAGGTTTAAGCGTATTTGGCTTGCTGTCTGCAATAGAGGGGCTCGAGGAAGCAGCTTCAACGCGAGCTTAGATTTACCCCCCAGGGACTACTAGTGCTTGGAAGAGGAGTATTGTAAACGAGATGCCTAAATTTATGTTGATGGAGGGATGCAAAAACATCTGATGCCCGAAGGAGGTAGGTGGCTGCTTGTATGCTTTGGCAGTTAATTGAAAGATTAGATGGGTTCACGCCTCCCAAACTTGCGTTTGTGCACTTCACTAATTGAAAGATTAGATGTGTTCACTCCTTCCGAAATTATGTTGTGAACTTCACTAAGACACACACACCAGTGTCAATCACTCTGACATCATTAACAATTGAGGAGATCCGTCTTTTTTATGAGCCTCTAGAATCCATCCATTGAAAGTGAGAAATGACCCATGTGCTGTTGAGCAGTTAAACTTTTGGTAAACTTGGGATATTTTTTTCCTGTCGATAAATCTATCAATTATTTTTTGATTATTCAAGTAATACTTTGGTTAGCTTACCAATAAATAATAACCATAACTTCTGCCATTAATCATTAAAGGTTTTATTCAAAAATGTTCTCATCAAATACTTACTTTACAAGTAAAACTACAACATAAAAAATGAAGTTCCAAGGATTAAAGGATTAAAATCAGTAATACAAATGTCAATGAGTCCAACTGATTGTAAGCGGAAATGCACTTGTATTATTTAATATTTCAGGTATACAGTCAAATCAAAATTTATTCAGACACCTTCAACATTTTCTTACATTATCACAGTTTATTCGCTATAGTTTAGAGGATGGTAATAAAATATGACAAGAACTCAGAGTTAAACTGTCAGAACAAATTCATATTGATAATGTCAGATAACTTTGATAGAAAGGTATGTAATGGATTACAATCACCCAGTCAGCTGTCAGCTGTTAAATTTAAGTACACAATTAGATAATACCAATTTAGCTCAACCAATGACCAAGCAATGCTTCATTTTGTTCAGTCTGTGGTGTAAAAGGTTGCATTAGCAATTAAAGAAAAACACTTCAGCAAAACATGGTCAGGTCAAAGTGTCCCAAATTTTTGGTATCAATTTTACTGGTAGTCACTGTATGAAGAATTTTTGGGTATAATATGTCACAGTTTACTTTATTTTGCTCTCCTCGCTTACATAAATGAACTATAGTGTCCTGCACCCACTAGTAAAAAATGATATCTGGTGTCTGAATAATTTTTTGTTTGACTGTCAGTATTTCTCAAGGAAAAAAATGGTTTGTTTACAATATGCCATCAGAACATTTCTGCGTGGTAGACAGGCCATCAAGCATCTGCAGCAAGGGTGTGCGCAGTGCCAAAAATGGAGAAAAAAAACAGAGGTACCTAAAATGGCGGACCTCGCCCCAGTGAGACTACGTCTCTTCGAGCCCGCCTTTTACTCCACTGGTGTGGACTGCTTTGGTCCCTATACTGTCAGAACAGGTCGACACAGTGAGAAAAAACGGGGGATAATATTCAAATGCCTCACCACCAGAGCAGTATACATCAATATCCTCCATAGTCTGGAAGGTGACTCCTTCCTTATGGCCCTCGGACGGTTCATGGCTAGACGAGGAAAACCCCATGAGATCTTGTCAGATCAAGGCACAAACTTCAGAGAAGGTGAAAGAGAGCTAAAGGAAGCTTTTGCAGCACTTGTTCCAGACCTTCAGAGACAGTTGGCTAAACAGCAGATTGAATTCCATTTCAACCCTCCTAACTCGCCACACTTTGGAGGCTGCTGGGAACGAGAAATTCGCTCTTTGAAAAACGCACTGAGGGTTACTCTAGGAACTCAATCAGTAACTATTGAGGTTCTTCAAACTGTGCTGGTGGAGATTGAAGGAATCTTTAACTCCAGACCACTGGGATATACATCATCTGATGTTTCTGATCCTGACCCCATTACTCCAAATTGTCTCCTGATGGGGCGGCCAGAAGCTTCACGGAGTGTTGTGCGTGAATGCAAAAAAACCCCCACACTAACACGACAAAATCCGCCAGTCTGTTGGGTGGTGAAAATAAATGGGTTATTCCCAGACAACATGTGAATCTTCGTGTGGTCTCTATTCGGATCCTCTTTGGTGGGTCAGCTCCCTGAGCCGGCAGCTTGGTCTATAAAGTGACGAGCCAATTAAAAGCAAACAATTTTTTCAAATGCATTTCAAAGTTAATGGCTAAACAAATTTTAATAAAAGCTCACATTGTTCCTGCAGATGAAATATAACACTTAATATAACGTTACATATTTTTATGAGTGACTAATGAGTGTTTTTTGAGTGCCTATTGATTAGCCACCTTTATCTAAACCTCAACGGTCGTGCATATCCACAATGTTTGTAGTATTTTTTAACACTTTTTACTTGTGTTTTTAGTTCTGAACCGAATCTTCCTCCAAAGTGCAATGGGTTGTGGGCAATATTAGCTGTTATAGTGTGCATGGATCCACACTTCAAAAATCTACCAAAAATAATAGACCATCTGGGGACTTTTGGCATACTCTTTTGAACATACTATGTTTTGGGACACACCTATTCTAATAGCGTCTGGGTATGCATGTTCATATGGGCCCAGGTGGATTGGAGCCTGCTATGAGGAGAAGCACCCCCATCCATATGGGCCCAGGGCTCACTTGCTAGGCCACGTCTACATACTGTTTAGGATGGATAGTATGCACATTGGGACGCAGGGCGAATGTCCCAAAACAGTATGTTGAAAAGGGTATGCCAAAAGTCCCAGGATGGTCTACTATTTCCAGTAGATTTTCAAAGTGTAGATCTGTGCACACGATGGGTGCTTCTCAATACTCAAATTGATGCTTCCTCGTTTCCTCGATCATCAATCCTCCAGGCTGTCTCAATTCTTTAAAGCGATAGATCACCCAAAAATGAAAACTGTGTCATATTTTACTCACTCTCAAATTGTTCCAAACCTGTATAAATGTCTTTGTTCTGCTGAACACAAAGGAAGATATTTGGAAGAATGTTGGTAACCAAACAGATCTCTTAGGTTTGAATGGTCTTCAAAGAAGGAAGATGCCTTGTGTTCCCAGATAAGTGTAGTTACAACATCTGTCAGCAGGAGCAAACAGACCACACTAACCACACCATGAACCATGAAAATACATATACTGTGAAAATCCTCAAAATGTAAAAAAGAATTATACAAGCACATTGTCACTGGGATGAGACCATTTCATGAATCCACCTCTGGAGACAATGATGATTTCAATCACCTTCACTATGATAAACATTAAAGACATTTAATCAGAGTTCAGTGAGGAAACTGAGCTGCTAATAAAGTCTGTTGATATTTCCTGATCAAACACAGATCACTGAATAATATACTGACAGTTTCACAGGAGCTTCTAGTGATGATAATCAGACTGAATTTGAATCAGAATCAAAAATCACATAACTATATTTCAACAGATTGAATTATTGAATTTGTAATATATATTGAAGTTTCCACATGTCAGTTTTTAAGGCCTTTGACTGTAAAATAACATGTTGTTTTTCCATGTTCAGTCACTAGTTGGCGCTCCAGCAGGGTCTTTAGGAGAGACACACTGTCTGTTCACCATTAAACTGAGTTAAAATGAATGAATCTGAAGTTTAAAAATGATTCTGACATGCATATTGGTCATAAACCCCTGATAAGAGTCTCTCTAATATCCCATGATGATCAACTGTCTGTGTGATGTTTGACCTTTTGACCTTTAGTCTAAATTAATCACACAGTGACATTCAGGATCACATTAAACATGTCGAAAATCAAATTTAAATGATAAAAATTTCTCATAAAATACTAATGTTATTAGAACTAAAAATATCAATGTTTAATACAGTAATACTGCAGAAGAGAGTCCTATAATACATAAAAGAATAAAATAAAATAAAAAAACGTAAAAATCCACACCAGCCTTTTCAGAAATGGAAAAGTTGCAGATATACTTTTCTTCTGTAAAAGTGCAGATAATGTTGAAATAGTGCAACTGTGATTAAAAACATCACACAATATAAACAATAATAATTCAAATCAGTGACAAGTTTGAAATGTAAACAGATTCTGTATTTATTCATACTCTCAAGGTGCAAACAGTGGAAAACAGCAAAAGTAATAATCCACAGACAAGGCTTAAGATAAAATGCATGTTTGAGCTGTTTTAACTGAAAGAAACTTTATATCTTAAAATATGTCAGTGCCATTGTTTTGTCTCAAGATGAACACCGTTTTTTTTCTAAGGCACGTTTATAAAAGCTACTTAAATGTCCTAATTGAGCAAAAGCCTAATCCTGTCTTAATCTATTCCTGCTCATCATTTGTTGCTATGGTGATTGTGTAAGTAATTCGATCACACAGGTTGGCTTTTTAGTTTGTTAGCATGTGTATTTAAGTCCTTCAGTTTCCTCAATTCTTTGTTGGGTGTTGTTTGTGCCTTCTATGTATCACTTTAAACCACAATCTGACCAAATCTGTTCAGGAAAAGCAAATATTTCTCCATATTAAAAGCAAAGTATATACACTCACCTAAAGGATTATAACTCCACCTAAAGGAACACCATACTAATACTGTGTTTGACCCTCTTTCGCCTTCAGAACTGCCTTAATTCTACGTGGCATTGATTCAACAAGGTGCTGAAAGCATTCTTTAGAAATGTTGGCCCATATTGATAGGATAGCATCTTGCAGTTGATGGAGATTTGTGGGATGCACATCCAGGGCACGAAGCTCCCGTTCCACCACATCCCAAAGATGCTCTATTGGGTTGAGATCTGGTGACTGTGGGGGCCATTTTAGTACAGTGAACTCATTGTCATGTTCAAGAAACCAATTTGAAATGATTCGAGCTTTGTGACATGGTGCATTATCCTGCTGGAAGTAGCCATCAGAGGATGGGTACATGGTGGTCATAAAGGGATGGACATGGTCAGAAACAATGCTCAGGTAGGCCGTGGCATTTAAACGATGCCCAATTGGCACTAAGGGGCCTAAAGTGTGCCAAGAAAACATCCCCCACACCATTACACCACCACCACCAGCCTGCACAGTGGTAACAAGGCATGATGGATCCATGTTCTCATTCTGTTTACGCCAAATTCTGACTCTACCATCTGAATGTCTCAACAGAAATCGAGACTCATCAGACCAGGCAACATTTTTCCAGTCTTCAACTGTCCAATTTTGGTGAGCTCGTGCAAATTGTAGCCTCTTTTTCCTATTTGTAGTGGAGATGAGTGGTACCCGGTGGGGTCTTCTGCTGTTGTAGCCCATCCGCCTCAAGGTTGTGCGTGTTGTGGCTTCACAAATGCTTTGCTGCATACCTCGGTTGTAACGAGTGGTTATTTCAGTCAAAGTTGCTCTTCTATCAGCTTGAATCAGTCGGCCCATTCTCCTCTGACCTCTAGCATCAACAAGGCATTTTCGCCCACAGGACTGCCGCATACTGGATGTTTTTCCCTTTTCACACCATTCTTTGTAAACTCTAGAAATGGTTGTGCGTGAAAATCCCAGTAACTGAGCAGATTGTGAAATACTCAGACCGGCCCGTCTGGCACCAACAACCATGCCACGCTCAAAATTGCTTAAATCACCTTTCTTTCCCATTCTGACATTCAGTTTGGAGTTCAGGAGATTGTCTTGACCAGGACGACACCCCTAAATGCATTGAAGCAACTGCCATGTGATTGGTTGATTAGATAATTGCATTATTGAGAAATTGAACAGGTGTTCCTAATAATCCTTTAGGTGAATGTACATATATAGCGCTGGAAAAAAATAAGAGACCACTTAACATTGACTTCAAAACAGAAACAGCCATTCACTGCCATTATAAAGCTTGGAAGAGCCAGGACATTTTTAATATGACTCTGATGGTATTTGTCTGACAGAAGAATGTCATATACACCTAGGATGACTTGAGGGTGAGTAAATCATGGGCTAATTTTCATTTTTGGGTGAACTATCCCTTTAACTGCTACCAGATCCATACTTAAGTGGTCTGTCCAGGGCCGTAGCTGGAATCCTGGGCCCCCTGAAAAAAACATTGATGTGGGCCCCCAACGCCCTCCACTCATATCACGTACGGTAACGGTAGGTTTATAAGATGCACCTAATATGGATTTCTTACAAAATAACAAAACAGACTAATAAATAAATGCAAATACAGTTTATTGCTTTTACTTATTTAATATAATTTTTTATACAAAGTTGATTATAAATATTATATCAAAACAATGGCAAACTTATTGTTTCAAGTCATCAAGCAAATATGCAAGACAAACTATAAAATAACAACAAAAGACAAGAAATTGCGATTTTATTGGGTCAATCCGCTGTTTGTCGCTGAGCTGAAATAATTAACCATCGGACTAAACCATTTTTAGGAAGGGGAGAGAGAGGAGATATTTTGAAAACTTCTTTAACTAAATTGCATGTTTTTGTGGTTTTCATTGAACTCCCAGGCATACAAATGTATATACTATAATAATTCATAAGAGTAGGGGAATATATAGCATAACTACTGGATTTAGTGGGGCCCCTATAATTGTAAATCACCACCTTTCACCCCACTAGCGACGGGCCTGGGTCTGTCGTTCTGTCACGGGCTGGTTGCAGCAGAGAAGATACGGGATGTAAGTACAGCAGTTTTTTATTAAACTTAGTGATGTTTACAGTGACACCAAAGCTCCGAAGCGCGTGTCAGAAAAATTAAACGATTTTCAGTGAAGCTTTGTATCGATGCTTGATCCGTTCTATCAAAATCACGTGACCAATGACGCCCGAAGCTTCGTTTCACACACACCCACGTGACTGCTTCGTAAATATAAAGCTTTTGCAACATTAAAAAAGTCTGTACTTGATCAATTTAATGCATCCTTGCTAAATAAATGTATTAATTTCTTTAAGTCCAACATTTGACATAGCGCTTTCCCTCACTTTCACCAGCAGAGGTCCTCTTCGAGCTCTGTTTTGAAAAGCTTTGAGTAATGAACCTTTTGCTGATACAATTGTGCTGAACGCTTCACTGTTCCAGAAAGCTTCACTTTGCCATCACTAATTAAACTTTACAAAAACAAACATAGAATTTAACAGATTAGTAACATAACCACCAACTACACACGGACAACAACAGACAACTGAACAGGGGTCCGTTCTTCGTACCTCGCTTAATACATCTGAGATGATTTGACAGATCCCAGATCTTCTAATCGTGATAACTGATCTCTGTCTAATTTGGTTCTTCAAACAAATTTGTGGATTGGATTAAAATATCTGGATTAAGTTGTCTAAGATTACTGCGCGTTCCTGTGTTCCCTGAAGAGGGCAGATGTATCCATACTTGAAACTACGATCAGCAATGCAGCGATTGGCTGGCGGCAAGACAGCAACGTAATGACATCATATAATTAAAAAAGCCACCTGGCAAAAAACTTGACAAATTAAAGGGGTGATGAATTGAGAAATCAACTTTCCCTTGAGCTTTTGATATATAAAAGGTCATGGTAATATAAGAATATCCTGTAAATTTCAGAGCTAAAAAAACTTCCTTGTTAGTCAAAGAAAAGCTTTTATTGACACCAGGCCCAGCAAACGACAGGTTTTTCAAAGTGGGGATCTATGACGTCAAAGGGAGGCAAGCACCGCCTCAGCAGAAGAAGATCAACGCCTACTTCATCACTGCCTGTTTAGCCCCGCCCACCGATTCGCGCATGTAACATAGGCTTAGTGTTAAACCATCGAGCTACAAAGCAATAAACATGCTGTTGAGGATTACAAAATATTGTGCAGTGCCTGGGCTCGACAGTAATGCAACATGTAAGTAACTGTTAATTCTAATGCCTGATCTGAAATGTAATGATTCATGTACTTGTGTAGATGTTCTTTGTCTGTGTGTCAGTAAATCAAACCAGTGACTAAACGTCAACTTGCGTTGTTTCTCTTAGTAGGATGAAAATAATATGTTATTTAACGGTGATTAAATTCTATAAAGAAAGCGATCAAAGAAAGCTCCCTTTGCAATCGTTGGAGCAGCATGCGCTGGAGCCGTCAATCAAACGGCGAGAGTTTATCAGTGACTCCCGTTTTATTCAACGAATGTCTTAACTATACCACGTTTGCACTGTTAGTGAAGATGAAAGCATTCGCTAGTGTACAGGAACTGAGTTGCAATGACAAGATCACTGCTTTCATGCGCTCAGCATGTGTGTGATCGGCTACAATGTTCATCTCTGCAACCTTTCATGCCACGATCTGAATATAATGCCATAGATCTAAAAGTAATGCAACACTTTTCACGATTAGTTAACCATGAGAGCTGTAATAGTAAAAACGAGCTAAAAGAGGGAGTAATACTATTTCAAATAGAGCTGGGCGATATGGCCAAAAAAGGATCTCGATAAAATCTTTTCATATCAGTCGATGTCGATAATTATCACGATAAATGTCAAATATTTATTTCTTTCAAATTTAAAGGCAGATTTTTGCTCCTAAGTGAAAGCTGTAGAAACCAGACTGTTAATTGTGGTTTTAAGATACTTTTTATTGTCAGAATATGACAAACACTTCACGTTTTTGAATTCCTTACACTTTTCCAGTAATTTTTCCTTAACAATATAAATTTCTCAATAGAAAAAATGAATGTCTTAGTTTCTGCATGTTCTAATAGGTGATATTGTTTCTAGTCATGAAACAGGTTTGTGTTGCCTGACTTTGGCATATATCTTCAGCACAGTTTGCAGTGCAGGCTGCAGCATTAATAATATTACATGTTTTGTTTTAGAAATGCACATTTGACAGTGAGTTGACCGTAGCAGTAGCTTGAGTTAGGATGCAGATGTAAATTTATGTTCACTAACAAAAACATGGACATCTGTAAAAATTGTAACAACCTCATTTTTATATGGTAATATTTAAATATTCTGACTGAGTTTTATTAAAATTAACCATTGGTCTTCCATAGTTTTGTACATTTAGATCATGATAACCACAGTTAAAAACACGCATATAGCTCTTCACTGCCTTGGTAAAATATATCTATATGGTTTCTATGGTATTTGTATGAAAAACAGTAGGCTAGCCTAAAAAATTTAGTATAAATGCACAAATTCTATAGCTCAATCACAAAAAAAAAAAAATACTGTAATAATATTCCATTACTCCTTTTAATACACATCATTAATAATATAATTCAATTCTATATGAATAGAATATCCCACATTTCTGCCACAGTACCATGGTGCAGTTAGTGTTACAGTAAATCCATGGTAAATTATGGAGATTTGTAGATCGAAATGCCTTCTGACTGTATCGGTTCTCCTGTTTGTTAGCGCTGTTTAATCTGGCTTTAAACTAGTTGAAATCACCGAGACATTTGTGTTTTTCGTTGAATGCACGCGCTTCTCACTGGATCTCGCAGCGCTGTTTAGTGGCCGCGTCGAGCGGATAAAGGGTCTGTGTGACGCGGTTCAAATGAGTAACAATTCGTGCTACCTTTTATCGACAAATTCGTCTTTGGATGATAAATCAAGGTTAGTTTCACTTTCGATTTAACGTTCGTTGCCGCTTCCACTCATTTTTTCCTTCTCGTGTCGAGTTTTCTTTGCCAGTAGAGCTTGTACTTTTGATGTGCAAGTTAAAAGTTGCAGTATTAATGCTGCACGCTGACTGGCTGTTGTCGCGTTTATTTCTGCTGTGTGATATGGGTGTTAAAGTAATCCATATAGAGTAAAAATGTCCAGAGCTTATTATCGTTATCGACATCAATTTTATCGCGATTCGATATGATATCGTTTATCGGGCCAGCCCTAATTTCAAATGCAAAGACGTTAGCCAATCACAGCAGTGGGTGTTTACTCTCCCAGCGGACACGCCCCTTAAAACAGAGCGTTCAGAGCAGAAGGCTAAAATCAGGGTAGGAAAAATGCTTTATTTATAAATTATGAAAATGTTTGATGTAAAAAACATTCTAACATTATAAGTGCACCCCAGGAAACATCATAAAACAATAAAAAAAACGCAGTTCATGACCCCTTTAAAAAAAGAAAACCACGAATTTCTGGACCTTTATAAGGAAACAGCCAAGCGACCAAACCAACATAAAAGTTATAATAGATAAATGAAACGTGCACAGTTTTTATTTATTTTTTTTATTATTTATAATCACGATTTTATAGTATTTGTACACCCTTTACATTTTTATTTCAATGTTGTAATTAGCAATTCATTTAATTTTTAATGCAATTTGAAGCAGATTTGTTACGTGACCGCATTAATTAAAGTTTCTTAAGGGTCAAGATCCAGTTATCTGCTTCTCCTGTGCCGCATCAAGCCATCCCATAATATCTGTCATCACTCAAATTAATGCACGGCTCAGGTTAACGTTACAGAATGTGTGTAAGTCTCCAATAAAATTATAAAGTAATTATTCTATCAAAAATAAATCTCTCAATCAAGTGGCTGTCTATAGTATTATACACAACATTATAATATTATTTTAAAATACATTTTTATATAATTATTATTATTGTTGTTTAAAATTATTATTGCCCCTGGTTCAGTAAGGAACTATTGTAATAAAGTAGCAGTGGTTGGGACAAATTTTAAGTATCAACGGCGCTTAAAAAGATGTAATCTAATCCTGTTTACATGAAATAAGCCTGCTCCCGAGCAGGTTTAAGCTTCCGGACCTGTTGCTATGACAGCAAGTCCAGAATAAGCGTAAAAGAACCAAGCAATCCAAGATCATGCCAAATCATCAACAATCAAATCCAGCTAACTGAGTTAGTGACGTACGAAGAACAGACCCCAGGACTAAACACAGCTAGGGCTTAAATACACAGAGAACTAATAAAAGAAACAAGACACAGCTGATGAGAATAATTAACAATACAGGTGACAGGGATAACACAGTCAGACACAGGCAAACATGAACTGAACTATATGAATACTAAACTAGAAACACATGAACAGAAAAACAGATCAGAGCAATTTTTACATATCTTGTGCTTTTTACATATATACTCTTTATGAACGTTATTTTCTTTATTTGTTAGCTTCAGAGAAGCTCAAGGACTATAGATCTTTGGTAATTGTCACATTGTTCAGGTCTAGCTACAGGTAGTGAAGCAATAAAGCACATCACCACCAGACATTAGGTGCCTCACAGGACACGCAGGAAAATTTCTGCAAATAAAAGTAATAATAAAGAAATCTTTTTTCATGTCTTTATTTTTTTGCGCCCAAATTATAGAGAGTAGTATCAAGAGTATTGATAAGTATCAGTGATAAAATAACTACACCCATCCCTAATGATAAGACACTTTTTTCAAGAAAAAGAATAAAACATTTTAATAACTGGTAACATTATTCATTGATTATGTGGTTTGATTAATGAATTAATGTGTTACATTTCTGTCCTCATAATTTGTTAACACTTAAACAAAATTAAAAAATCGTTAATGTTCCAAATGTATTGGTTTAGTAATTGTAAAAAGTGACACTGAATAAATGCTGATTAATAAATGAATGCAGTGTGGTTTTGGTCCATTTTCTATTAGAATTTAATAGAGGTTTGTATTGGTTTTCATTACATATATGTATTGATCCCTAAATGTATTAACTAAAAGCAATACAATTCCCTATTATAAGTCTTCACAGCAGAAAATGAAATGTTTAAGTTTAACAGTTCTATGTGGATTTCAAGATTATGGACCAAGCACATCCCCGGACTGAAGGTAAGAAGTATATTAAAAATAAAGGTGGACGTGGTATTTTGGTCGTTAGGACGTACCTGCCACATTCCAGCGACGTACTGCTATAACGTCACCACGACAAATACAGGAGTCACAAAGTTACTTCGCTGCAACTAATATGGTCCCTTGAGGTTACGTCCTCACAACATGCCAGTTTAGTTGTTAAAACGTGCTTGTCACGTTCCAGTGACATACAGCTATAGAGGGTATGCGCGTGACATCACCGTCAGCCGGAGTGACTGCGGTTACACCCACTGAGTGGCAAAAAGACTGAGAGGAAAACACACAAAACCAAATGAGGCATAAGATTAGAGAATTATTCTATTTTATGATGCTGAAAAATAATTCACTTGAGCATCTTTGTTTCTGGCTTTATTTGCAACAAATTATGTGTTTTGTTAAACACTGTTACAAACACCACAAACTCAGATAAAAAAGCCAAGAGTCAAACTGCCCAACTAAAGGAAACACTGATCACCATAATGGTGACCAAACACCTGCGGCTATCCGGCGATTACTACAGGCAAATTCCGTGCCTTCCGCTGACACTCGGTGGCTGAGAATGACACTCCTCCTCTGTAACTACCAGGTGAGTCAAACAGAGCTTATTTCTCTAAAAGAGCATATTTTCGCCTGCATTTGCTTGCCGGGCCACGTTCATCAAAAAAAATTACAAATAAAGAGGAGAGGGTGAAGTCTCGCTGTGGCCAGACCACCCTGCAAAAGGCTTGTGTTTCCCTCCCAACACCCTTTTCAGTTCAGGCTGTTGGAGAAAATGTTCCGATTGCAAACAATGGGCTTGTTCAAGTTCATGCACCCTTGCAATCAAATGTTGTTATACCAAACAAAATAAAACACAAAAATACTCAAAAGAGCACTTTTCCTCAGCGGGCCATTTCCTGAATTAATTCAGCCCCTAGTCACTCAGGCCAAAGCTTGGGAAGCCATCCCAGATATGTCAGAATGGGTTCTGAACATGGTGAAACGAGGTTACTCCAATTCGCCCACAGACCCCCACGCTTCAATGGTGTGGTCAATACATTGGTAAGGAGCAATGTGGCTCATGTCCTCCACCCCGAAGTAATGAGCTTATTGGCAAAGGGAGCTGTCAAGACAGTTCGCCCTCCCCACAGCGAGTCAGGCTTCTACAGCCGCTACTTCCTCATATCCAAGAAGGATGGCGGCCTCAGGCCCATCCTGGACCTCAGGCACCTGAATAAAGCCCTTATGAGACGGCCATTCAAGATGCTAATGTCCAAACAAATCCTCTCGCAAATACGCCTATTGTTTTTTCTCAGTGGATCTGAAAGATGCTTACTTTCATATCCAAATAGCCCCCCCATCACAGACCGTTCTTGAGATTCGCGTTTGAGAAGGGTGGCTTACCAGTATACTGTCAACCCATCCAAGAGCTCACTGCTGCCTTGAGTTTGGGCCCAGTGACTCCAAAGTCATCCTCAGACCAAGGCATGGTTATGTGCCAAAGGTGCGCTCAACTCCGTTCAGAGCCCAGGTCATCTCGCTGTCTGCTCTTCCCTCATCGGAAGACAACAAAGAACAACATTTACTCTGCCCCATCTGGGCCCTAAGAATATATACAGAGCGCTCTGCCCAGTTAAGGCAGTCAGAGCAGCTCTTTGTATGCTTCGGAGGCTGCACCAAAGGGCTCCCGGTCTCGAAGCAAAGATTATCCCGCTGGATAGTGGACGCCATCACCTTGGCCTACGTTTTGATGGGCCTTCAATGCTCCATTGGCATCAGAGCTCACTCCACTAGAGGCATGGCCTCTTCTTGGGCATGGTCCAGCGGTGTATCCATTGGCGACATCTGTACAATGGCCGGCTGATCCTCACCATCCACATTTGCCAGATTTTACAATTTGGAAGTCCCTGCACTACAGGCACGAGTCCTCTCTGTCTAGGTGAGTGTTGGCCTCTGGGGAGCCCGACCCACTAAGTACTTCCTCTGCGGGCCCCGACCCTTAGTCTGGGCCCCGTTGGAATATACAAAGTTCTGCCCTGATGCCCTCAGACCTATCAGTGCCTCAAACTGGGGTCTCAGAACATCGTCGTTCTGCTTTTTTGATTGTGTTCCCAATGCATCTAGCGACGCAATACGAGTGAACCATTTTCGAAAGGGTAGTTACTGACGTAACCTTGGTTACCCTGAGAATAACGGGAATGAGTATTGCGTAGACGGATGTGCTATTGTGCTTCACGATTAGCGATCGTCGCTTCAGTCGAATTAACCTGAATCCTATGGCGAAACGAGTCACTTATATAGACAGAGGCCTCGCCCATTGTGGCGGGCTCTGCTCTCTATTCGGCAGGACGCACCACGATTGGTTTGCGCAGATACGCGTCATTGCCATAGGTTCATGCAGTTCCCACAGCCCAGCCAATCAGCGTGTGCAGAGCTCTGCATCATAGTTCAGTTGCACTGTGTTTTAAACAAAAGGCTTCAATATAACTGAGTATCGTTCGTCCATTGAGTGATGGCGAGGGGTACCTGTATCGCGAGATCTTGGCCAACAACCTCCTTCCCTCAGTAAGAGCATTGAAGATGGGTCGTGGCTGGGTCTTCCAGCATGACAACGACCCGAAACACACAGCCAGGGCAACTAAGGAGTGGCTCCGTAAGAAGCATCTCAAGGTCCTGGAGTGGCCTAGCCAGTCTCCAGACCTGAACCCAATAGAAAATCTTTGGAGGGAGCTGAAAGTCCGTATTGCCCAGTGACAGCCCCGAAACCTGAAGGATCTGGAGAAGGTCTGTATGGAGGAGTGGGCCAAAATCCCTGCTGCAGTGTGTGCAAACCTGGTCAAGAACTACAGGAAACGTATGATCTCTGTAATTGCAAACAAAGGTTTCTGTACCAAATATTAAGTTCTGCTTTTCTGATGTATCAAATACTTATGTCATGCAATAAAATGCAAATTAATTACTTAAAAATCATACAATGTGATTTTCTGGATTTTTTAGATTCCGTCACTCACAGTTGAAGAGTAACTATGATAAAAATTACAGACTTCTACATGCTTTGTAAGTGGGGAAATATGCAAAATCGGCAGTGTATTAAATACTTGTTCTCCCCATTGTATATCCTTTTGTTTTATATTATATAATACACAGATGGGTAGGTTTAGGGATGGGGTTGGGTTACTGTTTCAGACGTGTCTGAACAGCGTAAATAAAAAAATTTAAATAAAATTATGCTGACTGAAATTGAGAATCACACTCCAACATGTCATAATGGAAAAATTATAAACCAATATATAAATTCATCATGATGATAACATAATCATGCCCAATGTGTCTGTATATGGTTTCTCATTAAAAGTAATGGGGTACCCTGTGCGTTAAAAAGTGACGCCGAAGGGTCCTGACCAAGCGTCAGTGTGTGAAATGTTGAGAGTGAGAATGTGTTGCTAAATGTCACTGATTGACCTTTTGGCTCAATTCAAAGAATAAAATATTTAAGCTGAATGTTTTGCAGTGTTTCATGCTCAAAAACTAGTTAATGCATCTTTAGGCCTCTATAAGTGAACACAGATGCTTCTAGACACAGTTTGAGGTTTATAAGTTTCATATGAGCAGTGAATGGAAAAGAAGGACTTCACCTCGACTCAGTTACAGCACATTTAATAGGCCTACTGTAGATAAACTTTCATTCTTCTCACTGCATGACAAAAACACGTCTGAACAGACTTAACAATAATATAAAATCACAAATCTTTACGGGTTTTATTTAAAAGGTTTACAAGTACATAAAAGGTTTATGTCAATATTAAATCTTTAATTTTGAAAATAAATGTCACTCAATTCAGAGTCTCTCTCCACTTGCTATGTAATTCTGTATGAAATCACAATAATAATCAGTGCATCAATCAAAACTACAAGCCTATAGGGTTTGCTGCTTTTTCTGCCTCATTAAAAACTGACGTACCATCTCATTTTTAAGCTTTCGCTTCTCTAATATGGCTAATGGATCTGAATCGCATATGCTCAGTCAGAGTGAGAAGATCTCTGTTCCTGTAAACGGTGAGAGATGGCTCATTCCATGACCTCAAAAGGTTTATGCATACCACTGAATGTGGCATCTGAGAGCGCTGTGACAAGAAATACAGTCCTGTTTTCTTACCATAACTGTGAAATAATTTTAAACGACTTAACAATATTTGTTTAAATCTCAAAATTTGAAAAGTCAGATTATTCTGTGAGTGTTTCATTGTGAGAGTCTGGTGGAGTTTGTACTGCCTGTCATGTTCAATCTGATAAAAGCGTTTCAACACTTTCAGATACACCCTTCTGAGCTACACAGAACGTCTTGGTTACGTATGTAACCCTCGTTCCCTGAAGGAGGGAACAGAGACGTACGTCGGAACTGACCGACGAATTGGGATCTATTTTCAGAGACCAATCTACTTCGAGTGTTATAAATGAGCCAATGAAGATTGGCATGCGGTTGACGCATTCCACGACCCGCCCCGCATCGCGGGTATAATTACAGAAGTGGAAGCACCGCATATCGCTTTTCAACTGAGGAGCCGAGACGAGTGACTCGGGCCTTCAGCTGAAGCACAGCACCTGGCGACGGGACGTACGTCTCCGTTCCCTCCTTCCGACGTACGTCGAACGTGACCAACTGAAAGGGAAACTCAGCTTTCTCACTGTTTGAACAGGAACATCCTTCGACTGTCTGAGCATGTGCACTTCAGATCCATTAACTAAAGAGATTCTTATCTTTCTTGTTCTTATTTCAGGTTCAGTACTCTTTTAAATGAACCTGTAAGATGCAAGTTCCTTACTATTCTATAATCAAAATCATTATTAATGAAAGCAGCCCTTTTGACCTGATGTTTACATTCCATTTACATAATTAGTAAAGTTTAAAGTTCAGCATAAAATAGAAACAAGCAAGTCCATCTGTCAGTGACAAAAGAGGAAAAAATGTAGCAGGACGTCTTTCTGTCCTCCCCTGTCAAACTCGTCTTGATCTGATGTCATAAACCATCACAGCAATAGCGGCCACGCCCACCAGAGCAGAGAGAGCCAATCGGATCACAGCTTCAGCAAACCCATAATAGTGGACATAGTCTAAGGATGAGAGGAAAGTAAAATTTTTAAATCATTTAAAGACTTTAGTACTTAAACTAAACTCTGTTTTACATGGGAAGCTTACAGCTGATAGTTGCGCTTAATCATCAGTGTTTGGCTGTTAACGGCAAGCCACACTTTAACGATGGGAAAACGCATGAGCAAATCCCCTAAATGATGGTTCAGAATGTTTATAGAACTGTAATAGTGATAACCATAACAACATTGTTGTTTGATGGCTGTGTACGTATTTTGTTTATATTAGTGAGTGACCAAAAAACGCATATTAGGCAAACCACCATTTAAATACAAGCTATATTTTGTTAATACTGGAAAAGCTGAAACAGCGTGCTCTCTTTGCAGTGTTGCCAGGACCATTACATCTCTAGACTTTTTTGTTTTATAAAGAAGATGATAAATATGGAAAGTCGCGTTTTTAGTGTGATTCTATAATTGGAGGTACATTTTGCATTTTAAAAAGTTAAGGGAAAACACTGTTCATTAACACAAATTCTTTCCAGTATCTTACATGAAAACATATTGGATTTTAATAATTCAGTGCTTGCCAAACACAAGTTACTTCCTTTATTACTTTTAACAACAACAACAACAACAAAAAAAACATTATAGTATTGTTTGTCAACTCTGTTACAGGCAAATTAGGCAATGTGTAGAAATAACATTGGTAATTTGAAGGGTAACAGGATTGACGATTTTAAACTTTTAGGAAGAAACTCCACTTGCTAGCATAAATGCTAAGAGCACATGGCACTAATGAAATCACGATTAAAAGACTTTAAACAACCCACTGTGTGATCAGTGATACATTTTGTTCTCCTGTTGATATTGTGGTAACAATTTTGCCATTTTTACAAAATCACTCTTTAGATTAAAATATTTTCTCAGAGTGCTTCAGATCTTATCAGTGTGGGAAAGTGACATAATTTCCTGTATCTTATATAGTTGTGGGAGATAATTCCACCAATTTAAAGGCAAAGTATGGTACGGTAACAGAATTGACGCAAGATTTATGGACACACATTTTTATAAGATAAAAGTTATTTTTAAACAATTAATGTTGTAGAATTAGGAAAATTACTATTTAGGGCTTTTATAGATAAAATTCATGAAATATTATCTAAAGAAAAGTAAAATAAAATATTTAGTTTACACAATGATACATTATGGAAAAAATTACACTAATTCAGAGAACAAGAAATCATGATTTTCAGCTATATAAGACACTTTTTGCAGAAAATAATACATTGTTGTGGCCTTTAAAATCTTGTGATCCAAGACAATGAGTAAATAATTACAAATATAACCATCTGAAAAAAGCAGAATTTTTTTTTATATATATATTTGTTTATTTTGTGAAGGTAGGTTGTGTATTACTTTTGTCTAGTGATGTTACGTTTGACACCAAAGCTACGATCTGTCAAGAACAATGCATTTCACACTGAAGCACTGCATCAGTGCTTGATTCATTTTTGCCAAGAGCATGTGATTTATGACGGCCGAAGCTTCGTTCACCTGAGAATCGTGCGTGACTGTATCACCATCTTAAAGGGAACAGAGCAGCTGGTAGGTGCTACTATTATTTGTTCAGTTTTGTTATGTAGCCTAAACACTAACAAAATTTATTTGGTTGTAGAATTTGGTTGTCACTCCTCTATATTACAAAAGCTTGTTTGTACTTTAAAGCGCTCAAAAGAGGAGCGAAAGTCGTTTTTAAAAGGGATAGTTCACCCCACCCCATCATATCACTAATGCCATCACTGTCATACCTGAACGTATTTGGCAAAGTCCTCTGATGTCGAGATGTTGAGATTGATTTCTGATGGGATTGTTCAGCACACAGCTGTAGGTGTTTTTATCCTGATATTCCACCTCCAAATGTAAAGAGATGCTGCTGCTGAGATCAGACACGCTGATGGTGGACAATAAACTGTTTCCTTTGTACCAGGAGAGAGTCACATGACTCACATTCAACACTGAACACAGCAGCTCACATTTTGTGCTTGATGATGAAGGATGTTGTGCACAGTATCTGGTGATGACAGGAATGGGCAGAAGAGCTGAATAACACAAGAAAATAAAGAGACACCAAAACAAAGTCAGAACAGTAGGAAGGCTTCTTTGTTTGCCAGTGTTTTATTCTGAGTTTATACACCCAGAAATCTAAGAAAAATAAAGCAAATGCAAATGAAATCGCACTTCTGAGCAATAAAGTAGCAATTTTGAGGTATAATGTAATAATTGTGAAATCCAGTATGAAATCGCAATTTTATGAAGTGTTAGAAGTAAAGTCGCAACTGTGAAATATAAAGTTGCAAAGTCAGTTTTTTGGGGGGAGAAATAGGATACAATATTTGGATACTTCCCAATTTGAACCACAATTTGCCTGACTAGAGAAGTGATGAGTTTTGCTTTGTAAACTTCCTCATCGAAATGACTTTTATTTTCCTCACATTAGGGTTTAAATCTAGTAAAAAAAAATATTTAAAAAAAACTCTTTGAATTGCCTTTTATCAGCTGAAGCTTTCATTCTGGGCTGAGAATTTAAAAAAAAGAGAAAAGCCTGACCAACATGAAAAGCAACCAACCACAAATAGTTTTTTAGGAATGTATTTTAAGCTATACCACAATAACAGACCAAGTGAAATCTTTTCCATATATGACATCAGGGACAAAGTATGGAGCCCTTAAAAGGAACATGGTGATGGGAAAAATATGAGATGGGAGGAAAAATATATATTTAAGTGCTTTTGTGTTTCCTCTCAAAACTTTTGCTTTCCCCAGACAAATTTAGCATTTGATCGCAAAACCTTTGCGGTCGCTCTTAAAATGTTTACGTTCTCCAAAAAAAACTCTGCGTTCGCTCACAAAACTGTTGCCTGCCCTCTCAAAAGTTTTGCTTTCTCCAGAGAAACTTTGCGGTCCCTCTCAAAACCTTTGCATTCCCCAAGAAACTTTGTGTTCGTTTGCAAAAACCTTTGTGTTCCCTCTCAAAACTTTTGCATTCCCCATAGAAACTTTGCGATCCCTCAAGAAAACCTTTGCGTTCCCTCTCAAAACGTTTGCGTTCCCCAGAGAAACTTTGCGATCCCTCAAGAAAACCTTTGCGTTCCCTCTCAAAACTTTTGCGTTCCCCAGAGAAATGGTGCAATCCCTCAAGAAAACCTTTGCGTTCCCTCTCAAAACTTTTGCGTTCCCCAGAGAAATGGTGCAATCCCTCAAGAAAACCTTTGTGTTCCCTCTCAAAACGTTTGCGTTCCCCAGAGAAACTTTGCGATCCCTCAAGAAAACCTTTGTGTTCCCTCTCAAAACGTTTGCGTTCCCCAGAGAAACTTTGCGATCCCTCAAGAAAACCTTTGTGTTCCCTCTCAAAACTTTTGTGTTCCCCAGAGAAATGGTGCGATCCCTCAAGAAAACTTTTGTGTTCCCTCTCAAAACGTTTGCGTTCCCCAGAGAAACTTTGCGATCCCTCAAGAAAACCTTTGTGTTCTCTCTCAAAACTTTTGCGTTCCCCATAGAAACTTTGCGATCGCTCGTGAAAACCTTTGTGTTCCCTCTCAAAACTTTTGCTTTCTTCAGAGAAACTTTGCATTTGCTTGCAAAACCTTTTATGTTCCGTCGAGAAACTTTGCGTTCACTCACAAAGTACTCAAAAGTTTTGCGATGGAATTCTAAGGTTTTGCAAGTGAAATGCAAAACTTTTGCGAAAGAACGCAAAAGCATTGAAATATATTTCCTTCTATCTCATATTTTTTCCATCACCATATTTGTTTAGGGTTTCGTAACAAGGTAATGTTCAAAGTATAACGCCCCATGTTGTAAATTTTTTTCAACATAAAATAACACACCATATTTAATAAAAACATAAATAAAAAGCTGTACAGAAAATCATGCCTTGAACCTAATCCTTGACAAATCATCTTTTGCACACTTTAAGATTTAATGGGTGACTCAACTTACCCACTAGCCCAATGTTATAATAGCCTACTTTTTGAATTAAGAATACAGAAAGAGGCAAAAAAAAGTGCATATAATGCTCTGCTTACCATAGATGGTGACAATGAATTTCTTGATTGAGACTTTGTTTTCAACGATGATTTCGATTTTATAAAGTCCAGCATGTTCTGTGCTGATGTTTGTGATGGTCAGAGATCCAGTCTGAGAGTCCAGCTTGAGTCTGTCTCTGAATCTCCCATCGGCACCATCTTGAAAGGTCTCATTGTGCACTCTGTTGATTTTAGCGATGTGAGTGTCTTGAGGTCCAAACGTCCACACTATCACATGTCTCTGTAGTTCAGTAACATCAGTGTTTAGAGTGGCAGATTCACCCTCCATCGCTGATATTGTCTCTATTTCACTGGTGTCAACACCAAACACACCTGGATAACAAAAGTTTCACAGTCACAACTGATGCTACTTTACTAAAACTGTAACTAAAAAACATTTAATACTTACCAGCTAAGTACAGTATCCACAGACAGAAAAAAACAAATGTGTGACGCATTTTCTTCAAGAGCTTACAGACTGCTCTAATAACTCTCCACAAGTCTATAGCGGCAAAGGCTTATTTGAAATGAACTCTGAAACTGTTTCTTGATGAGATGAGATGCAGTTCCTTGTTTAGAGGAGAAGTCATAGAGTGACTGTACAGTCAGTACTCTGATGTGTATTTTACTTAACGAGTTTGTTTGCCCATATAATCTTAAAATATTAGGTTAAACTTATTTAGCTTGCCGTCCACTGATGAGGGGCTCGATGAAGCAGCTTCAACTCGAGCTCTGATAACCCCCACAGTGACTAAATATAGGATATGATTATGTAAGGCAAGGTACCTGTTAGATTATTGCCCCTTTTGCGTGCCTCATCCCAGTCCTCTTAATTGGCAATTGAATGAACAATTTCTCAGCGCTGAGTGAGAGTATAAAGTCTCATTTTTATTTAGCAGGGGAAGAGATTATATAGAAAGAGTACAAGGGGTGTAGTATGGTTTTAACCAATGAGAGAGAGAGTACATCATATAGCTCATGGTATAGGAATGGGATACATATAGAAAAACAAGTCTACATATGGTCATCTTCTGGTCAGGTACCCAGGCTTTCCTGGGGATCCCAAAGACCTTATCCTATACTTGCAATACAAAAGCAGGGACCATTCCCTGTCTCCCCTTCAATCCTAGTAGAGCCTTGTTCCTTATATGGAAACGGTTCCGGTACATAAAGAAACCATATGTTAAAACATAGAGTATAGCTTCAACCCAGGGCAAAAGACCCTCTGTCCTCTTTCCTTCCATGCTGAGACCAACATAAAATCTATCAGTACCTAAGATAAAGGTGGAGTTTGGGGAGGTGGTGGGATGCTGGAACAGCTGAGACTGAGGAGAGGTAAGCAGCTGCTTATATACTCTGGCTGTTGATTGGAAGATTAGAAGGGTTTGCACCTCCCTAAATTACTTTTAGGAACTTCACAAAACAAATCATCTTATGTAAACAATAGCCATCTTTGTTTTCAAATGTCTCTTTTCAATGGGCTTACATCTTATTTTCTTAAATGTTTTGATACATTAATGTCAAGAACTACTGAATTTAAATTGTGTATCTTTCAAACTTTTAGTCCAACAAATATTACCATAACAACACGTTGATCAAAATCTGAACTGACTTAGCCTACTGAAGTCCTTTTTGTTTTTTCATCTTTATTAAAATACATTATCTGGCCATGTATACAAACTATGTCTAATAGTCTTATGTTGATTTCATGTTTAATGTTCAAATGAAAACTTTTGGTCTCTAAAATCGATTTCTCAGTCTGGCAAACATACGAGTTAAATGGAAAATAGATACTGATCTGTGATCAGGTTTTGCCTTCCTCTGCCCTTATGAGTACAATGACATAAATTACAAGCAAGAACACTACTAAATTCATAGAGATTGGACACCACCAGCAATTCAGCTCATATTTTAGGATTTGTGGATATTGTAGTCATACTGTTAATGTTTACGTTTCTGTTTTGACTTGAAAATGATCAAATATTGAACTATTAATCTTTTGATATATATTTAAACAGTAAAAGAACATTTATACATAACCTAAATTATATTCATGAGCGACCATTTGTTGTTTTGTGATGTTAACCAGCCCATCTGCTCAAAATTCTTCAACAGTAAAGAGGTGCCACCCATGACGGTAGGTTACTCTCACTCTTGTGTGCCCGGTTTATGACACAACGAAGACACGACAGAAACGCCACGGATCGATCACCTCATCAGCTCGAGTCATGCTTATGATCTTGGATTCTACAGCAACATGAAGAAGCTGATATTGCTCTTTTCATTCGCATTACTTTTGGACGGTAAGTCATCGGTTCTTCATTCTTTCGGTTTCTCTTTATGTTGTTAAATGTCGCATATTAGGCTACAACAGATTCAGACACATGCGAATTTCACCGTCGCTGTAATGTTGATGAATCGGAACAGGGAAGGAAAAATCATTTACAAAGAATATAAGAAAAGCTATATCAGTGGGTTTTTTTCTGTTCTACAGTAATCTGGGGGGCGGGGTTGTATGTCCCAAAGTGGGCTTTTGGCGTCCGAATCCCACACAAACAATTACAGGTTATCAACATATGATAAACTCATCTTAAATTGGTCAAATGTATATTCATGACTGAATGTGCATTGATTTATTCATGGCCTACACACTACTGTGTTGTTCACACTACTTCTGTTTTGTTAGGCCTATGCAAATATTGCACAATCGAAGTCTTCAAATGACAAGATCTAGTTTAGTTTTATTATGATAGTATTCAGTGTAGGCTATTCTGTAGTAATAGTGGGCTGTAGCCTACTATTAAGATAATTATATTCGTTAAGATTGACTGCAGTGATACCCTTGCAGAAGAAAATATTTTTCCCTATATATGAATGATCAATATATTAAATTATATAACGGTATATTTGAAAATATACAGAATAATATATTGTGTTATATATTACAATATATTGAATAACACATAAGGAATTGCCGCTTTCCATATATTGAAAAATGTGACAATATATTTACTAATATATCATAATATATGTAGTTTTATATTCAGTAATAATACACACATAGTATATAGATGTATATGTGATCAGATATGGTACTGCATGTGTAATATATTGCAGATATGTTTACTTAATATATTTATTATATTTAATAATTTACATTATGTTTAATGTTTTAATATAGCTAGCTATCAAAAGCACAAGCGCACTTGCATGTACTTAAGTATTTAGCAAAGAGTCTATCACTATGCTGAAGAGAGCACAACCATCACTTTTTAAATAAAGTTATTAAAGTCTTAATGGTGTTCGGCCAATCGTCAACCTAACCACAGGCTCTTCAGCACAGTGTAACCCCAAAAACTCACACATGCCAGAAAACCTTTTAAATGACAAAAAATAAAACATGAAACACTAACAGATCTCCCCCTATATTAATATTGAGCAAAACACATGAAATAACACTTAATTTGAACATTTACTCTCCTTTAACAGTCAGAAGCAAAGCATGCTGGGAACTGGAAGTCTTCTGTAACCACTCATTGTAACTCATTGTACATTATTGCACATACATGTTCCCATATAAATGTGAATACAATATATACAATTATATACAATATATGTACACAATAGAGGATAAAACTTTATGAATATTACATGTAATGCTATTTTTGTCTTCATTGCTAAATATTTTATATGTATCAATATATAGCCATACATGGTCAATGCATATATTGCAGTATATTGTAAGCACTAGTTTCCCATATATGGAAATGTATTATGTAATATATTGCATTATATTTTGCAGTATATTCCCATATATTTTTGTTCCGTAAGGGTACACTCTTAAAAATAAAGGTTCTTTATTGGCATCGATGGTACCATGAAGAACCAACTTCCACAGAACCTTCCCATTTCACAAAAGATTATATTAAAATGTTAATTTACACTACGAGTAACATGGTTCTTTTAAGAACTGTCCACTGAAAGGTGATCCAGAAATGGTTCTTCTATGCCTTGCTGAGAAAACCACACTTTTGGAACCTTTATTTTTAAGAGTGCACTGTTTATACTGATATTGAAAACTTTCAGCTGTTTGTTTGATTCTCAGGTGTGTTTGGGGAGACAACAAAAGTGTCAGTGAAGGAGGGAGATTCCATCATTCTACGGTCTAATGTCACTGAAATACAGAGAATATTTCTGTTGATGTGGATGTATGGATCTCAAAACTCAATTATCGCTAAAATCGAGGGGGCAGCTCAGACAGTCTCATTATACGACGTGGACGATGGGAGATTCGAGGACAGACTGCAGTTGGACAATCAGACTGGATCTCTAAGCATCAGTGACATCAGAACCAAACACTCTGGAGACTATCATCTAAAGATCATCAGCACTGAGACCTTAGTCAATACATTCAGTGTTACTGTCTGTGGTGAGTAGCTCAGATAGATCTAATGATTATATAGGCCATGTATTTTACTTTTAAAAAATGCACTACATCACATAACTGTTCATGTTTGTTTTCCAGATGTGATTTTTGCAGGGTTAGAAAACAAGAGAGAAGGAGATTCTGTGACTCTACACACTGGTGTTACTGATTCTCAGAAACATGATCTAATACGGTGGACATTTGGACCTGTGAATCCAGACACTCTTATGGCTGAATTGAACATAAAGATTCATGAGATCACATATAGTCCTGATGAGAGATACAGAGAGAGACTACATCTGGATAATCAGACGGGATCTCTCACCATCAGAGACCTCAGAACCGCAGACGCTGGTGTTTATCAACTACAGATCTCCAACAGTAAAGAGACCTTATACAAGAGATTCAGTGTTTTTGTTGGTAAGTAGCTCACGTTAAATCATGTTAAATGAGTATTTCCTTCGTACTCAAATCACACAAGCAATTTAATTACACTGATGACTTTCCCTCTTCAGCCATTCCAGATCCGGGGTTGTCCGCTGGTTATATTGTGCTGATTTGTTTTTTTGTCCTGCTGTGTGTGGCTGTAGCTCTGGGTTTGATTTACTACATGTTCAGATACTCTAAATGGAAAGGTAAGTGTTATCTACAGCTAATATAGAGGGTATGCATTGACATCACTTTCCTGCCGGAACAGCCGGACCAAGTGGCAAAAGGGCCTTCTGCGTGACTGGATTTAGGGGAAACTGCGAAAATGCGAGTAAAACGAATGATTATCAGAAAACTAATGGTTGGACTCCATATAGTGTTCCTTACAACTTACCAAAGATCCAGTGACTCATGGATATTGACATGCAGCCAGGAATCATGTTTCCTGACATTTATATGAGACTGATTTTGACGCCAGGGAAATACATGAAGCAAATTTGCCTGTGAACGCTTTAAATACAATATAGGTAGTTCTAAATCTGGGTGATCACTTATATCAATGTTATATATCATCATATCGTCCAGCCCTAAAACTTTTATCGTTTTTGTCATTGTTTATTTAAAAATCATGCAGAATATAAGATGGTAAATATTTAATTGATGAGCTGTCAATACAATATATATCAATACAATATATAGGGTATGATTTTAACCCATAATTCAGCATATTGACACAAAATGATAACTGCAAATCCACCTTTCGCTGTCTGGAGTTCAGTTGTTTCTGTGAATTGCAGCGACCAATTTGTTCTTTTCTGTAGCTTTCAGTAGTCAGTAAAAATATACCTCAGATTTCTTGTCAATCTATTTATACAGTCAATCTTAAAGCTCTTTCCTCTTAAAGCCGTTTTAGATGTGTTTTGTGTGTTTTTCGCATCATTCACGCTGAAAACAAATGCTGCCGCTCAGTCTTTCTGTCATTCGGGCGTAACCCGGCTGACGGTGACGTCACGCGCATACCCTCTATAGCGAAAGGAATAGACCTACATAGGAGTTTAAAAGTGTATTGAATTTGCATATCTATGATTTCTTCTATTAAAGGATTAGTTCACTTCAAAATGAAAATTTCCTGATATTTTACTCACCCCCATCTCATCCAAGATGTTCGTGTCTTTCTTTCTTCAGTCGAAAAGAAATTAAGTTTTTTGAGGAAAACATTCCAGGATTTTTCTCCCCATCACAGATTTCCATGGCAACCAAAATGTTGAAGGTCCAAATCAATGCAGTTTCAAAGCGCTTTGAAGGGCTTTAGAGGCTCTGCACGATCCCAGACGAGGAATAGGGTCTTATCTAGCGAAACCATCAGTCATTTAAAAAATATATATATATATATATATAATATTTTTATATATATATATATAATAAGACCCTATTCCTTGTCTGGGATCGTGCAGAGCCTCTGAAGCCCTTCGAAGCCCTTTGAAACTGCATTGATTTGGACCTTCAACATTTTAGTTGCCATGGAAGGCTATGATGGGGAGAAAAATCCTGAAATGTTTTCTTCAAAAAACTTAATTTCTTTTCGACTGAAGAAAGAAAGACATGAACATCTTGGATGAGATGGGGGTGAGTAAAATATCAGGAAATTTTCATCTTGAAGTGAACTAATCCTTTAAACAACTACACGAATGAGCTAAAACATTATGACCACCTGCCTACCTGTATATATGCTGTTGGTCCTCCACGTGCACCAACCTGCCGAGGCCCCTATAGGTGTCCTGTGGTCTCTGGCACCATGACGTCAGCAGCAGATCCTTCAAGTCCTGTGGATTGCGAGGTGGAGACGCTGTGGATCTAAGGCTATGTTCATACTGTCAGTCCAAATATCCGATTGAAATCTGATCAGATTTAGCAAGTGTGAATGGCCAAAAATCACATGAATCACATTTTTACAAATCCGTTTAGAGCTACACTATATTGCCAAAAGTACTGGGACACCCCTCCAAATCATTGAATTCTAGGGATGTAACAATACATTGTATTTCGAGATATCGCGATATAAAAAGTGTGAAGATATATCGTTGATGTATGATTCGCGATATACAGTGCGTGCAGAATTATTAGGCACGTTGATTTTCTGATCATTTTTTTTTTCCAGGCGCATTTTACCAATTCCAAACCATATTAATCTTAATAACTACTATTAATTTTGTATTTAATCATTTATAAGTGATATATTATTGTTTTTAATTAAGAATTAAGGTGAAGAATTGAGTGTGCAACCATCAGGAACTCTTTAGTTTCCAGCACCACCATTTTCCACAACTGCAACCTACCTGGAGTCTCCAGAAGTGCAAGGTGTCAGGATCTCATAGACTTAAGTTAGGTAAAGAATCCAAAAAATGACCCTCACTTAATAAAATAATCACAAGCTGAAGTGTTGTAAAATACACGAAGACTGTTTATAGGCTTTATAGACAGATATGTTGAGAGTGACTATTGAAGGACCAGCACCACATCCTCTTGTACCACTGTTTGAAGAATTCATCTTTCAGAATCTGGCAGTAAGTTTTGGGAGTTCATTTTTAGTCCATCTTCTATCCTGAAGTCCATTTTGCAGAGATGGACTAAAAATGAACTAAAAACTTACTGGATTCTGGAAGATGAATTCTTCAAACAGTGGTACAAGAGGATGTGGTGCTGGTCCTTCAAGAGTCACTCTAAACCTGTGAGATCTGTCTTTATCTGCCTATAAAGCCTATAAAAAAACAGTTTTAATGTATTTTACAACACTTCAGCTTGTGATTCTTATTAAGTGAGGGTCATTTTTAGGATTCTTTACCTAACTTAAGTCTCTGAGATCCTGACACCTTGCACTTCTGGAGACTTCAGGTAGGTTGTAGTTCTGGAAAATGGTGCCGCTGGAGACTAAAGGGTTCCTGATGGTTGCACACTCAATTCTTCACCTTAATTCTTAATTCTTTTGCAGTTAACATGTCTTTTCTTCACCACCTGTTTTTGTCTGACCCTGCTGACCCAATGAGCGTTTCACTGTCCAATGGTCATGCCTTAAATGCAGTGTCTAGTATTGCATTAGTATTGCATCCTACTCATAGGCATTTAATCATTTTTGACTTTTTAGTCTGGGTTAAATCTCTTTTTTGGCTCATTTTATCTGTAAAAGAAAACGTGCCTAATAATTATGCACACCTGAATATAAGTTTTCATTTCCAGCCTTCATGAACAATTATATATCACTTATAAATCATTAAATACAAAATTAATAGTTATTAAGAATAATATGGTTTGGAATTGGTAAAATGTGCCTGGAAAAAAAATATGATCAGAAAATCAACGTGCCTAATAATTCTGCACACACTGTAGAGTTAGTTTTATCCAAGGCTCAGCTTACTGTATTTATAAGGTATAATTCACTCAAAAATGTAAATTCTGTCATCATTTACTCACCCTCCTTGAACCACTATTGGAAAAATTTCCACCACTGCTGACCAGGAGCAACACATAAACCTTGCTGTTTCAGAGATAGTTGCCTTACCATACCCATTTGACCCTTGTCAAAGTCGCTCAGATCTTTATTCCTGCTCATTTCTCCTGCAACTGATTGTTTGCTTACCATCTAATCTACCCAGACCTTAATATGCGGCCTTGTTAGAAGATCAACAATATTCACTTCACCTGTGACTGGTCATAATGTTTTGGCTCATCAGTGTAGCTTTAAAGAATCGTACAGTAGATCTTAAGAAAAAACAGTAATTTACTGTAGCTGAAAAGCAATTCTTGTTCTTATTTAAGATACATTAGAGGAAGTTCTAGAATCCTATAAATGCATTTTAAAAAGTTACTTTTAAACCAACAGCATAAAGAACATCTCTTTATTTTTAGAACAGCCCCTTCATTAGGAATACACCTTAAAATGCTACTTATATAGGCAGCTCACTAGCATTACTAGAATTTATTTACAGTAGTTTGTTCACTCAAAGAATTTTGACTACTTGAACAACAAAACATCTGTTAAAACATTTTATATCTTGGTGTTGAGACAGAAAAGAAAACAGTGTCAGTGATGGAAGGAAATTCTGTCACGCTGAAAACCGGTGCAACTGAAATCCAGAGAGATGATGAACTACTCTGGATGTTTGGACCAGAAGACATGGTCATCGCTCAAATACACAAAAAGGCCGGTAACATTTCGTACGCAGACGATGAGTGGTTCAGAGACAAACTGCAGCTGGACCAGCAGACCGGAGATCTGACCATCAGCGACATCAGGATCCGAATCTCTGGAGATTATCAGCTGCGGATTGCTGGCAGCAGAACGACCAAACTGAAGAGATTCAAGGTTATTGTACGAGGTGCGTGGCTCAAATACTTCAAATACCCTACTGTATTTTCTGTAAACGTGTTAATTTAAACTTCACTGCGGTCTAAAGTGGGTTTTGAGTTCATCTGCACATATCAACAGGTTTTGTTTCTGTTTCTTTATGATATGAAGTGGACACACGGAAATTCACTGAAGGAGAGTCTGTCCATCTGCAGACCGGTATTACTGAAATACAGAAAGATGATCTGATAATGTGGACGTTTAAACCTAAAAACGCCCTCATAGCCAAAGTTGATGGGCAAACCAATGAGACCAGCGTCTACGATGTTGATGACGAGAGATTCAGAGACAGACTGGAGCTGGACAATCGAACTGGAGACCTCACCATCACAAACACCAAAAGCACCGACTCTGGAGTTTACGAAGTAAAGATCAAGAGCAGCAATAAAGTTTCGTACAAGAAATTCAGCGTTCTTGTTTGGTGTGAGTAGATCAAGATAATCACAATATCGATAATCTGTTTCACATGCACATTCACATGTTTCTCCTGTATGTTTCTCTCGCTGTCAGTGAACACGTTGAAATATACAGTTGGAGATTCTGTCATTCTACAAACTGGTGTTACGGAACTGAAGAATGATGATCGGATGCTGTGGAAGTTTAGTGATAAAGACACTTTCATAGCTGAACTCAACGGAGCCACCAATCAGATCTTATTCTATGAAGGTCCTGATGGCAGATTCAGAGACCGATTGCAGTTAAACCAGCGAACTGGAGATCTGACCATCAGGAACATCAGCAGAGCACATTCAGACATTTATACACTACAAATCACCAGCGGCAAAAAGGTCACATGCAAGAGATTCATGGTTATTGCCCACGGTGAGTAACCAATCGTATTTAGCACTGTTTTTCACCATTAAACAATGAGGATTTAGCCAACATCAGAGGTTTTAACGCAGAAAACAGGTGGTAAGAATTCACTCAGCAATCTTGTAAAAATAAAAAAATGTTGGCTGAAATGTCATCCAAACATTTTCATACCTTGGGCAAACGTTCTGGCAAGTTCTCTCAAAGTTATAAACAATGATTTAACCAGAAAAATGTTCCTTCAAAGTTATCTAGTTTTTCAGTTCTCAAAAGTTAAACATAATTATATATCATTCATGGCATTTTTTTTTTAATGTTACTACTTGTTTCCAGGGTTGGGGAGTAACAAAATACATGTAGCTTAGTTACGTATTTAAAATACAAAATTTGAGTAACTATTTCATTGCAGTTACATTTTAAATGGGTGGTAATCAAATTACAGTTACATCCGAAAAGTATTTTAGATTACCAAAGTGATTACTTTGAACTTTAATGTCATTTATTTCATTTAACCATTAATATAAACTGTAACAGGCAATTCATGTAAACAGCAATTGGTGATTCTAAGACACATTCATACCCCTTGCAGAATATGCAAAATTTTAATAATTTTAACAAAATAAGAGGGATCTGGGATCATAAAAAATGCATGTTACTTTTATTTAGTACTGCCCTGAATAAGCTATTTCACATAATATATGTTTACATATACTCCACAAGACAAAATTACAAAATGTATACAAATTGCCACATTCAAAAATGTACATACCCCTGAACTCTTAACTGTCTGTCATTACCTGGGTAGTCCACTACTGGTTTCATTTTTCATGTTAAGTAATTTGTTTAGGTAATTGCGACTTTTTATCTCACAATTCTGACTTTTTTTCTCGCAATTGTGAGATTATATCTCACAATTCTGACTTCTTTTCTGAGAATTGTGCAGAGGCGGACAGTAGTAAAGTATTTTTACTTTGCTTAAGTACATTTTTCAAGTGTCTATACTTTATCAGTGTTTTTCTTTCGAAAACTTTTACTTCACAACATTCCAAAGCATAATGTCATACTTTTTACTGCACTATGTTCCATATTATTACATTTCATTTAATACTTAATTACACTAAAAATGTAGTATTGTATACTTTTACTCAAGTAGAAGTAATTCAAAGTTTTACTTGAGTACAGGAAAGAAAGTACTAAATTTTTAATGTAATTAAGCATTAAAGGTAAAAAAAAAAAAAAAAAAAACTTATTTATGAAATGTAGTGGAGTAAAAAGTATGACATTATATATTATGCTTTGGAATGTAGTGAAGTAAAAGTTTTCCAAAGAAAAACACTGATAAAGTACATGTACATAAAGTTAAACATAAAATTAAAAAGGTAATTGCGACTTTTTATCTCACATTTCTGACTTTATAACACGCAATTGTGTTTAAGAAAAAAAGTTGCAATTACCTTTTTTATTTTTATATTTAGTGGTGGAAACGAGCTTCCCTGAAACACAATGCATTAAGAGTTGGGGGTGAAAACATTTGAACAGGATGAATTTGTTATTTAGTACTGCCCTTCAGAAGCTAACTACATGTTTTCCAGAAGACAAAATAAGTACCTGTAAAATAATTTACCCTGTTCATCCAATTCAGAAAGTTTACACACCCCAGATCTTAATTTCATCATGTTGCCTTCTTGAGCGTCAGTATTTTTTTTAATTAATTTTTTTCTAAGATTGTCTGCAGTTTTTGCTTCAAGAATTATTGTGGAAAACTGATGTTGTTTAAAATAATATGCAGAGGAAAACCAAGTCCTATGTTTGGTGCTCCCTTTGTTACATCCCTTATTAGTATTCCAAAATATTCTAAAGTATTTAGATTAAGTTACAAAACTTGTGTAATCTAACGAAATACATTACAAATTACTTTTTAAAGCATGTATTTTGTAATCTGTAGTGAAATACATTTTAAAAGTAACCTTCCCAATCCTGCTGGTTTCAGAATATTCTGAAACCAAAAAAAATTCAAAATACTTAGGGTTAGGGTAATAGTTCAACACAAAAATGTCATTCCATTCCTGGATGAGTTACTTTATGTAGAAAACAGAAATACATCACAATACTGAAAATACCTCGGTGGCTGTTAGTTGCTCCTGAAGCAGTAAGATCACCTGTTATGCTTTTCTCTTTTATGTGTTGCTGGAACAAAATAAAGAGAAGACTGTGTCAGCAACGGAGGGGGACTCGGTCACGCTAGACAACGATACTGAAATACAAGATGATGATCTGATACTGTGGCTGTTTGGAGCTGAAGACAGACTCATAGCTAAAGGAGAAAGAAATAAAGAAGATTTCTGCACATATGACGGTGCTGAAGGGAAATTCAGGAACATACTGAATCTGGATCATCAAAATGGATCTCTGATTTTAGCAAACAGCACAGCTGAACATGCCGGAGTTTATAAACTACTGATCGTCAGCAGCCGAGAGACTAAATACAAGAGATTTAAAGTTACAATACGTGGTGAGTAACATGGTGAACAAATTGCAGCAAATTAAAATGCATTTAAGTCGTTCTATTTTAAAGCTGTATGTAACCCTTCTATAGCGTTAAAATGCTTTATTCTTTCTCAGCTTTATACACTATATTGCCAAAAGTATTGGCACACCCCTCCAAATCATTGAATTCAGGTGTTCCAATCACTTCCATGGCCACAGGTGTATAAAATCAAGCACTAGGCATGCAGACTACTTTTGTTTGTGAAAGAATGGGTTGCTCTCAGGAGCTCAGTGAATTCAAGCGTGGTACCGTGATAGGTTGCCACCTGTGTAATAAGTCCATTCATGAAATTTCCTCACTACTAAATATTCCACGATCAACTGTTAGTGCTATTATCACAAAGTGGAAGCAATTGGGAACAACAGCAACTCAGCCTCGAAGTGGTAAGCCACGTAAAATCACAGAGCAAGTCAGCGCATGCTGAGGCACACAGTGCGCAGAAGTCTCCAACTTTCTGCAGAGTCAATAGCAACAGATCTCCAAACTTTGTGTGGCCTTCAGATTAGCTCAAGAACAGTGTGTAGAGAGCTTCATGGAATGGGTTTCCATGGCTGAGCAGCTGCATCCAAGCCTTACATCGCCAAGTGCAGTGCAAAGTCTCGGATGCAGTGGTGTAAAGCACACCGCCACTGGATTCTAGAGCAGTGGAGACGTGTTCTCTGGAGTGACCAATCACGCTTCTCTTTCTGGCAATCTGATGGACGAGTCTGGGTTTGGCGGTTGCCAGGAGAACGGTACTTGCCTGACTGCATTGTGCCAAGTGTAAAGTTTGGTGGAGGGGGGATTATGGTGTGGGGTTGTTTTTCAGGGGTTGGGGTTGGCCCCTTAGTTCCAGTGAAAGGAACTCTTACTGCTTCAGCATACCAAGACATTTTGGATAATTTCATGCTCCCAACTTTGTGGGAACAGTTTGGGGATGGCCCCTTCCTGTTCCAACATGACTCACACCAGTGCACAAAGCAAGGTCCATAAAGACATGGATGAGCGAGTTTGGTGTGGAGGAGCTTGACTGGCCTGCACAGAGTCCTGACCTCAACCCGATAGAACACCTTTGGGATGAATTAGAGCGGAGACTGCGAGCCAGGCCTTCTCGCCCAACATCAGTGCCTGACCTCACAAATCCGCTTTTAGAAGAATGGTCAAAATTTCCCATAAACACACTCTTAAACCTTGTGGAAAGCCTTCCTAGAAGAGTTGAAGCTGTTATAGCTGCAAAGGGTGGGCCAACTCCATATTAAACCCTACGAATTAAGAATGGGATGTCATTAAAGTTCATGTGCATGGCAGGCGTCCCAAAACTTTTGGCAATATAGTGTATGTAGAGACGGCTATAAGTAAGCATTTCAAGGCTTAATTTTCACACAATTTTCATGCAAATTAGTTTTGCATGACCCTTCGCAACACTGACCAGTGGCGTGATTTGGGGGCGGGATTATTTTGGGTTTATTCAAAAAGCTTTTTTCAAAACTATGTTTTTTCATTGGTGGCGCAGCTTTACTTTTAAACTTCAGCTTTAATATATACAAACCCGATTCCAAAAAAGTTGGGACACTGTACAAATTGTGAATAAAAAAGGAATACAATAATTTACAAATCTCTTAAACTTATATTTTATTCACAATAGAATATAGATACCATATCAAATGTTGAAAGTGAGACATTTTGAAATGTCATGCCAAATATTGGCTCATTTTGGATTTCATGAGAGCTACACATTCCAAAAAAGTTGGGACAGGTAGCAATAAGAGGCCGGAAAAGTTAAATGTACATATAAGGAACAGCTGGAGGACCAATTTGCAACTTATTAGGTCAATTGGCAACATGATTGGGTATAAAAAGAGCCTCTCAGAGTGGCAGTGTCTCTCAGAAGTCAAGATGGGCAGAGGATCACCAATTCCCCCAATGCTGCGGCGAAAAATAGTGGAGCAATATCAGAAAGGAGTTTCTCAGAGAAAAATTGCAAAGAGTTTGAAGTTATCATCATCTACAGTGCATAATATCATCCAAAGATTCAGAGAATCTGGAACAATCTCTGTGCGTAAGGGTCAAGGCCGGAAAACCATACTGGATGCCCGTGATCTTCGGGCCCTTAGACGGCACTGCATCACATACAGGAATGCTACTGTAATGGAAATCACAACATGGGCTCAGGAATACTTCCAGAAAACATTGTCGGTGAACACAATCCACCGTGCCATTCGCCGTTGCCGGCTAAAACTCTATAGGTCAAAAAAGAAGCCATATCTAAACATGATCCAGAAGCGCAGGCGTTTTCTCTGGGCCAAGGCTCATTTAAAATGGACTGTGGCAAAGTGGAAAACTGTTCTGTGGTCAGACGAATCAAAATTTGAAGTTCTTTTTGGAAAACTGGGACGCCATGTCATCCGGACTAAAGAGGACAAGGACAACCCAAGTTGTTATCAGCGCTCAGTTCAGAAGCCTGCATCTCTGATGGTATGGGGTTGCATGAGTGCGTGTGGCATGGGCAGCTTACACATCTGGAAAGGCACCATCAATGCTGAAAGGTATATCCAAGTTCTAGAACAACATATGCTCCCATCCAGACGTCGTCTCTTTCAGGGAAGACCTTGCATTTTCCAACATGACAATGCCAGACCACAGACTGCATCAATTACAACATCATGGCTGTGTAGAAGAAGGATCCGGGTACTGAAATGGCCAGCCTGCAGTCCAGATCTTTCACCCATAGAAAACATTTGGCGCATCATAAAGAGGAAGATGCGACAAAGAAGACCTAAGACAGTTGAGCAACTAGAAGCCTGTATTAGACAAGAATGGGACAACATTCCTATTCCTAAACTTGAGCAACTTGTCTCCTCAGTCCCCAGACGTTTGCAGACTGTTATAAAAAGAAGAGGGGATGACACACAGTGGTAAACATGGCCTTGTCCCAACTTTTTTGAGATGTGAAATTTAAAATCATCTTATTTTTTCCCTTAAAATGATACATTTTCTCAGTTTAAACATTTGATATGTCATCTATGTTGTATTCTGAATAAAATATTGAAATTTGAAACTTCCACATCATTGCATTGTTTTTATTCACAATTTGTACAGTGTCCCAACTTTTTTGGAATCGGGTTTGTAATATATAAATATTCCAATTTGAAAATAAAAGTCCATTTCCAAATAACATTTGAAGGTTATGAATTCTAATTCTGCAGTCTAAAGTCATGTATTTTTTTTATAATACTGTGGTTTCTTTAGGTTTGACATTCAACACTAGTTATTTTGAGTGTGTTTGATTAGATAGAAATGCTTGATATTTAATGATTATCGGTTTCATATTGACACTTAATATAGCTCTGACATCAGCCTTTTTAACCGATTTTTTGTTTTCTTACAGAGAGAGAACGAACTACAGACAGTGGAGATGAGCAGGAGGGGATAGCATTAATACAAATGTCTAACTGAATTTTTCACATTATCTATTGCACATTTTGTATGGCGTACACAATTACTGAGAATTTATTATTGAATATTATTTTACTTTGGTGCTTGTGAACAAAACCAAATGTGTGTATACATTTTAGTGTATAAACCTTATGTAAGTACTGTATTACAGTGATTTTGTTACTGTGTTTTGTGTTAGACAGCTCTGCATTTCATATTGGGTGTAATCTGCCTCTTGTCGATTAGACAATGATTTATAAGTGGTAATATTATAAATATGAATATATTAAATGTGGTGCTAATGAATCTACTTGGAGGTTTATTGTCTGTCTGTTTTTTAATGATCTTTCTTTTTGTTTTCCACAACTTTTATTGTGTTTCTTGGATTAATTGGTTTTGATTGTTTTATTTCATTTGCAAGTCATTTGGATAAAATGATCTGCTCAATTAATAAATGTTCATATAAGATATAGATATAATGCTGCTCAATTAATCAATTTAAGAATTTTAATTATATTTTTTTACATCACTACAATGTACACCATGTTTTCATTGCTCTTAGTTGATCAGGGACCATCAGTGACCAGGCATTACTCATAATATAAAAACTTTAAATTTTATTGGTTTAAAAAAACCATCTGATGTCCATTCCAGTGACCGCAAGGTCTGAAAGGGGTTAATATGTTTGCACCATCCATTATGTATGAACAATTTAAAGTTCACCTTTTAAAAAAAACAAAATAGTTACTGCTCTACTAAATGTATTTATTGTTTTTGTTCAAACTGGATTAAATGAGGACATAAATCTTTAAAATGATTCAAAAGCAGCCCAAGATTAGATGTAAAGTTTATTGTAGGTATTTTTGACCAATGCAGATGTTAAACGTTGGTAAATGGAGGATGTTTGTCTTTCATCTTCTCAGTTTTTCCGCTTATCCAATGATCTAAAATGAACAAAATGGCATGAGAAATTTGAAATGAAAACAGTATTATAATATACAGTCATGACATTTATTATTGGTTAGTTCCTTATGTAAAGTTTATTATTAATATGATTGCACTTACTCCACTAATCCAGCTGCTGTAGGCAGACACACGAGTGAAGACTGTTGGCTTCTGGTAGGCATTACATCCCGATGATGACACAAAGCTGGTCACACCATGGACGACGTACTGACCGCTGACCTGGCAGTTCAGAGGACCGCCAGAGTCACCCTAAAACCAACAGAAAAGGAGACAATAACTTAGACATAACTTCCCACAGGAAACAGTTCATTATCAGTTTGACAGTCAGTCTGTCTCACCTGGCATCCAGACAGGCTGCCGCCACCAGCGCACACCATGGTGTTCTTCACGGTGCTTCCCCACCAGTCGCTACGAGAGCAGGTACTGTGGTCCACCACGGGCAGGTAGGCCTGTTTCAGCTGAGCGGAGAGTGACCCACCAGCTGCATGAAGATCACATCCATGGGAATCAGGAATCATCAGTACATACAAATGATTTCAGCCAACATCAAAGCTATTTGAAGTTAAACTGACTCTGAGTGCGGCCCCAGCCGGTGATGTAACAGTTGTTGTTGTGGGGCAGAACCTGTCCAGAGGGTGGAAGGGAGGCCAGCTGCACATACGTGTTCAGAGTGGCATCAGAGGACAGACGCAGAAGAGCGATATCATAGCTGGAAAACAAAGAACAGACATCACAGTCTACAGGGTGCATTTGATTTCTCCTGCTAGGGTGCGCTATAACTTTAGAAGATCTTTGATACGATCATGGATGTTGTGTTTATGTAAGTCCAGGTAGTCATGTATGAAACTTATGTCAAAAACTCAATACAGTCAAGTATGCTGCTTAGATAATGTGTAATTGTAGATATAGTTGTATGTGCAACATTAAAGTTAAATGCTTAAATGCAATTAAATGCTTAATTGTTGATATATGATGCCATTACATTACTGCAACAAAAAAAAAAAGAAACAAAAAAAAGATATGATGGTCTGACTGAACCCAGAGTGAAATAGGCCTATTTGGACCTATTATCTTTAAATCTTCCACTAATAAAAAATGGTCCATTACGGTATGAAAAAAAACTCTGCAATAACATATAGTTATACTACTACTAAAGTCCTCTAAGTCTAAGGGTATTTTCATAACAAACAATCAAAAACTATGCAAGATGGCGCCGCTAGCTTAAGTGGAGTGATGTGAGATATACGAAAATAGCGCTGGTCAATTACAACGTTGGTACTAGTAGGGCTGCACCATTAATCGAATTTGTAATCATGATTAAAATAACGAATGCTAATCGTTCAAAAAAATAAGTAAAAAAAAGTCCACTTACATTATTCTGTGTGCTTAATTTGTTTTTTTCTTTCTACTGGTTATCTGGGTTTTTTTCCATTGTTTTAATTTTAGTTTTAGTATAACATTATAATACCATGCCTATTTTTACTTTTTTATTTAGAGAAGAAACCAAACCAATGTATATTTGACATTTGAGGCTTAATGCTATAGAAAAGCAATAGAAGTGTTTTCAGCTTGTTTATTTTGATATAACAATATGGCATGCAGTCATTTCAAACAGTGGCATAAAGCTATTTAAAACATCATTCAATGTAAATTGTGATAATCATAATTAATAATCGCAATTACAATTTCAAGGGAATAATCGACAATTATGATTTTTGTCATAATCGTGCAGCCCTACTGGGTACAGCTCAATGCTGCAATTGACCAATCACAATCAAGCATTTCAGAGAGCCGCGAAGAATTATCAATGTACTGCGTTAAACGTCATGGTCGAGACAATCATATATGCCAAAAACCGCCATAAAACTCGAGAAGAAGAAGAAGAAGACAGTCATATATTACGTTAAGGTATTTACTTTTTACATTCGTTAGGATATTTGTAATTTGCTTGGCCATATAGTATTGTTGTTTGTGTTTCGTTAAAGTTATGTAGCCTATAATACAGTTGTGTTAAAGTTATAGGCTATGTGTAATTGTCGAAACAGTCGTGTATTGTGTATAATTGTCGCCACAGTCGTCGTGTATGTTGTGCATGTTATACACACCCAGAAGCCACACTGTTGCTGTTCCAGTTGGGGTGGATGTAGACCCGACTGACGGTCATGTACTGCTCGCGACCCTCGTGGTTGTAGATGTCGTGGTCGCCCAGGACAACACGCCAAGTTCTTGAGCTGTACAGGAAACACGTTCAGGAAAAAGTGAACACTTGATGACAATCCTAAATGTTTTGCAAACACATTGAAAGTGAATTACATCTTCCGCCAGAGGGCGAACTGTGACAGTCGTGTGTAAGTGAACAGGCGCGCTTCAGGTCAAGTATAGACCTTATTCACAGCTGCGCCATCTTTGAGCGAGGCTGTGAGGGATAGACCCTCTTCAGAGATCTCTTCATCAGTGGTTTGTACTATTATTTAATGTGTTTTTGGATTGTTCTGATGATGAAACACTGCTGTGCAAAAATATCTTGAGCTGTGAAAAATGTGATCTATGAGCTTTATACTTTTTTACAGCGGATGCATTGAAAACATGGTAAGTCTATCCCTCACATCATCGATTTAATCTGTTCTGAATAAGGTCAATAGGTCTCTGCAGGACAGTAATGGGAGTTACCAGATCGGTGGGCGAGGCCATAACAGAGGGGTGTTTTAGACCATGTTACCTGATTTGTCCAAGTGGTGCTCACTGCAGAGTCAAATGACGTCTAGCTCCACCTCTTTGGACGTCTAATGAGGTGGAGGGATAGAGTTGTAAGTAGGGTTAGGGTGTGGTTGGATATTGTAGCTCCACCCATTATATTCTAGCTCCACTCATTATATTCTAGCTCCACCCATTATATTCTAGCTCCACCCATTAGGCCCAAATTACTTTCGCTCCTCCTCGCTGGACGTCTAGATGCAAGCTCCACCCATTTTCTCTGCAGTGAGCCGCCTCGCGATTTGCCCAATCACGGTAGGGTTTAGTGGTGGGGTCAGGTAAAGCGCATAATTTTCATGGCATGATTTAGAAACACCCACCAGTTTGAAAATGCCCACAAATTTAGAAACGCCCACTTTTCTGCAGAGACTCCTTCGGATTCATACTCATGTGATCTGCCTCAGTTTATCAGATGTTTGTGTTGTTTCTTAACCATTTCGATACAAACAAAGTTTATTCATTACGTGTCAACGCAGTGGGCGGCGGTCATCACCCAATTCCTTCTGATCAGAGACCCACCACAGGTATGATAGTAGCTGCCTCCAGACAGGTACTGGAGAGAGATCTGAGAAAGAGACAGTGATTTAGTTAGAACTTGATAATATGAGAGGGGAAAAACTGTACTAACATTTAAATATGAGTGGTATTTTAAACTAAACAGGGCGATTTGACTTTATTGATGTTGGAAAATCCAGTTAAAACCAGCATCAAGTTTTACTAGGTATAAAGCTGTTTATTTATGCCCATTATTGTGGAGCTGAGGTCAACCTGCTTTGTAGACCATCATCTCGGTCGATCTTGATAGTGGGACACCAACAAACCCTCTACCATATTTAGAAAAATAGCATGACCACCTTAAGCTGGTACAACCATGTCCATTTAGTTGTGGAAAACCACCAAAAAACTACTGAGATTTAAAACATTTCAGTTGAGTTAGCGTTAAAAATGTCGTACCTGCCATGGCCAGGAGTTGGGTCTTGCCACCTCTCCGCCCACAACCCTCTCCTCAACGGCCTGATCCTCCAAATATCTGGGCTCAGCCAGCGCTAGACACGCACACAAAAAACACACTTAGACATACTAGGAGTGTGGTCATTTGTAGTTTGAGCCCATATAGACCCATATATATTTTTTTAAAGGTCTGAGTACATATGTATGGAAGCCTGTTTCCGCCACAACTGAGTAAAAAAATATGATACTTAACATCTTGTAATAATGAGAAACTTTCTCGTAATAATGACTTGCAAACAGTGGGCCACCGTATGGAAGCCCATTTCCGGCACATAAGAAAAACATACTTAAGTCATAATTTCAAAATCGAAATTATGACATACTAAATCGACATACATACATTATGACATACTAAATTATGACTTGCTGCTCATTGATCTGCCGCGACCCAACACAGGATGAATTGTGAACACATTAAGGAGTATTTTAACTGTGGTTTTAGCTACTAATGATTAAATTATTGCCTTATTATCTTATTATCTGAATGGCATTGAATAGCCTATCTCTGAGCAAACGCGCTCTTGAGAGGATTTTAAGCAAGAACAAGCTTTGGCGCAGAAAGAACCGAACAGAGGTGGCTGCATGAGATGGCAACATTCATTGAACAACTTCAAACCTCTGGTCAATGTCATGATTATTGATGCGCGCACACACACACACACGTTGGTTGGATGGTGTTGTAACCGACAGGGAAACAGTGAGTTCTGCTGCCGAACAGTTGCAACAGAAATATGAGGTTGTGATTGGGCAGCAGTTCATTCAGCAGTGAATATAGCTTATACTCCTGTAAAAATGATATTGTATGTTTCAATAAATGGCGCACGTGAGAAATTCCACCAGAGTAGCCTATTTAATCAATATCAGAATCAAAAGGAGCTTTATTGCCAAGTAGGCTATGTTTGCACACACAAGGAATTTGTTTTGGTGACAGAGGAAGCTACACAGAGACAACAGTACACAGATAGTAAAATAAAAAATAAAGAATAAAAATAAATTAATAAGATAGCACATATAATGCTTGCTGCCCGCCTCGCTTGATGTGCTGGAAGTTGCTGCCCGCATGTGCAAATTGCGCGTGCGTGGATTAAGTCATAATTACGAGAAAGTTTCTCATTATTACGAGATATTAAGTCATTATTACGAGAAAGTTTCTCATTATTACGAGATATTAAGTCATTATTACGAGAAAGTTTCTCATTATTACGAGATGTTAAGTCATTACGAGAAAGTTTCTCATTATTATGAGATGTTAAGTCATTATTACGAGATGTTAAGTCATTACGAGAAAGTTTCTCATTATGACGTAAGTCATTATTATGAGAAAGTTTCTCATTATTACGAGATGTTAAGTCATTATTACGAGAAAGTTTCTCATTATTACGAGATGTTAAGTCATTATTACGAGAAAGTTTCTCATTATTATGAGATGTTAAGTCATTACGAGAAAGTTTCTCAATATTACGAGATGTTAAGTCATTATTACGAGAAAGTTTCTCATTATGAGATAAGTCATTATTATGAGAAAGTTTCTCAATATTACGAGATATTAAGTCATTATTACGAGATGTTAAGTCATTATTATGAGAAAGTTTCTCATTATTATGACTTAAAGAATTATATTTTTTTACTCAATTGTGGCGGAAACGGGCTTCCATACATATGCATTTGTTAACTTGGTAAAATCAAACTGATTTTGTGATTTTCTCAACAGAAAGAGAGAGGTCTCTTACCCAGGGCAGCCAGCACACTCAACAACAAGATCCTCAGCATGTTTGCAGTCTGTCTAGTCTTTCTGCACTTTTTCCATCATCTATATATATGCCCGCAGAAGTTCACAGCGCTGTATGGAACAGGTGTTTACTCATGGCTGATGCCCACAGGTGTGTGAATCTCACAGATATCACCACTGTCAAGGCCGACGTGCCAGTTGCAGAATAAACCTGTTTATCTTGTTTTGACACAAATGCTTGACCTGCATGAGCTTTTAGTTAGTTCAGTTCAGCATCTCACTTTTGCACCTGATATAAAGTGCATGCATGGTTTAATGTGCATTTCTACGTCATATATTATTTAAATTCAGCAAAAATAGATTTTATTTTATTTTATTTTATTCATTCATATAATTTTAAAGTTTTAGTAATATTAATAATATATAAATTAATATTTGCTAATTTAATTAAAATGTATTTATTCATATATATATTTAGTAAGTAAGTTTTTAAAAGTACAAAATTCCAAATATATACAAAAACAAATATATTATATACAAATATAAACATTGCAATACTTTTATTTTATAAAATTAAATATTTAAATATAAATTAAATATAACATATTTATTTAGCTTTTTAATTATATGTTGATTATAAAATACATTTTGATAATATATTTTATAAAATTAAATCTATTTTATAAAACAAACATTTATTATTAAATATTAAGATAAGTTTTTGATAATTTAATAATGATGAATAATGATAATTTAAATAATTTGAATAATAATAATAATATTATGTTTGTTTTATTTAATAATATTTATAATAATATATACATAATTGTGTATAAATACAACTTTTGTACAATTATAATTTTAAAGTTTTAGTAATATTAATATATAAATTAATATGTGCTAATTTAATTCAAATATATATATGAATAAATATATTTGAATTAAATTAGCACATATTAATTAATATAAGTCAAAATCAAGATATTAATTAAACATTTTTATGAACCTATAAGGAAAGTGTATATTTTAAGTTTTTAAAAGTACGAAATTCCAAATATATACAAAAACAAATCTGTAATAAACATTGCATGCATAATAATTATTAAATAATTATAAAAATGCTGTTTTAGTTGTTTAGTTTGTGTAGTTTTATATGTAGCATGTCACACCACAGTATTTCATGTCCAACATTTATTTATTATTATAATTAAGTATATTAATACAACTAAAAATGATAAAAAAATATTCATAAAACAATAATATTTTTTTTATATACATGATTTTGTGTATTTTTATATATTCTATCACCATTTTATGTACCAGGCATTTTATGTAGCTTAGAACTTTAAAATAATTACTAAGAAAATCTAAATAAGTGTGCTAGTTTTAATAAACTAGCGCTGTCAGTTTATGCTGACGCATTTGTTCTTTTATGAATCGTAGGCAGTGTGTTTGTAGGTTCAGTGCTGATATTGATAAGAAAACTGTGACCTCAGCACGATAAGATTTATATTTGGCTTTTCCAGGAGTTTTGTCACAAATGTCACCTGTAGGAGAGAAATGAACTACTGAACTTTAAATGGTCACATATAAGATCTCTTTTGCAAGATTTCTGTGCTCTTTACCACATTTTAAACACATTTACAGAGATACTGTGATTTACTCTTCTTATTGCACTCTTGAACATGTCACTATATCAGTGCTGTTGATCCTGCTGTCACAGTAAATTCATCTGCTCAATGTGGTGCAGTGACAGTTTTCCTGTTGAACACTAGAGGGAGGCAGTGTACAGCATACTGAAGCCTGCAGCCTGAACTTAACTCTTCTAGAAACTTTCATTGGTGTCACTCAGATTCTTCAGTTAACTTATTTTCTTTTTCCATGTTGTAGTAAGCATCATAGGATAGTTCTGGTATACAGGTAATCTATTCGCTACGCTCTGATAGTGTGTTTTGAGGAGTTGCTGACCTCAATGTGATGATGTGACCTTTCACCACGACTGAAAACATTTATTCTTCTCACCTCTTCCTCTCAAAGGTCACACACTGGTCACTGAAGTGCCTTCAAGGAACATCTGATCAGGTCGGACTGAATTGTTTATCTTATGTGTATGTTTATTTTAAACGTGTTTTTCTCTTATATTTGTAGATCTTTCAGTAAAAAATGTTAAAAGATTCTGCAGCATTTTCCAAGATAATAGACTTGTGTATGTAAATATTATTCATTAAATAAATACATATATACAAAAATTATGTCATATAATATTTAAATATACAACTGTATAAAATTTTATATATATAATTTATTACAATTGTACATTTAAATATACAATTGTAATATATGTATATTTAAATATTATATTATACTTATATGTAATGTACTGTATATTATATAATGACATAATTTTTGTTTAATAAACGTTTTATTTTATTTGTGGGCAAAAATAATATCTAATGAATAAATATGAATGTGTGTATGTTCTTCTATACATTTTCTATACATATATATGATAAGTTATGTAAATGTATAATATGTAAAATTGTATAATATTTAAATATATTTGTACTGTTGAATATTTAATTAAAAAAAATAATAATAATAATAATATATATATATATATATATATATATATATATATACATATATATACACATACAGTGGAGATCAAAATTAGAGGACAATTTAGAAACACGTGATTCTTTTCAGAAATATTGTTAATCTTCATTGCTTGAAATTTGAAAATTAGCTGTGGGTATAGCATTGTTCTGCTAGCATGTTTTACAAAATACCAAGGTACTTCAACAAAAACCTTTATTTTGTGGAAAACAGTGATCAAACTTAGAGAACAATAACCATTGCAGCACAAAAAAAAACATTACAACTAAAATTTGAGGCTTACAGCAGTCAAGTTAGTAGGAAGTGTAGAGGCCCTTGCTTTGAATTACCTCAGCACATCTGCGGCCACAGGACATCACTAGATACTCACACTGCTCTGGTGTGATCTTGGTCCACTCTTCTTCCAGTCTCTTCCACAGTTCTGTAACTGTAGTGGGTTTCTTAGCCATAACTTTGTCACCAAGGATTTTCCATAGATTTTCAATCGGGTTTAGATCAGGACTCTGGGCTGGCCGTTTCATTATTTCAATGTTCTCACATTCAAGGAACTGCTTTACCCGTTTTGCAGTGTGACGGGGGCATTGTCTTGCATGAAAATTGCGGGCTGATTGGGAGATGCTCGCAGTGAAGGAACCACATGTTGCAGAATGAGGTTCTGATAAACATTTGCATTCACCCTGCTATGTAGCTGTATAATAGGCCCAACTCCTGCTGCAGAAACCATCCCCCAAACCACTTCCTCCTCCACCTTGCACTGACTTCTTTATGCACTTTGGGTTCAATCTTTCCCCAGTTTGATGTCGAACATAATGTTTCCCATCGGACCCAAATAAATTAAACTTGCTTTCCTCACTAAAGTGAACTTTGGACCAGTTCTCCTGTTCACACAACATGCTCCTCACAAAAGTTAGTCTAGCCTTTTGATTCTTTCTGCCGATGAGAGGCTTGGTCACTGCAGAGTGAGCTTTCAGTCTGAATTCTCTTAAACGACAAGACACTGTATGCCGAGACAGATCCTTACTGTGTTCAGCTCTGAACTGGCGAGTAATTCCAGCTGCGGTGTTGAACCGATTCCCCATTGAAAATCTCCGCATTGTCCTGTCCTCTCGTGCATTGGTCTTACGTGGACAACCAGCCTTTTTGGGTGACTTGAATGAATTAGTGTCTTTGTAAAGTTTAAATATTCTAGAAATTACAGATTTGGAATGACCAATTTCTCTTGCAATAGCTGAAAGGGTCATCCCTTTGGCCTTCATCTGGACAACCTGATGTTGCAGAGTTTCAGTCAGCTTAGAGCGGCTTGCCATCTTGCAAAGTCAGTAAAAATTGGAAAGTTTGCTGCAAGTTAAATAGGGTTTGCCAGATAATTAAGGAAATTAGCACCAGGTGCCAGATTAGCACCCAAAGCTTGAAGGTATCTGAAAATGTTCTCTAATTCTGACCAGCGTTATTTTTCAATTGTCTCGTTTAAAGGGGCTCTATGTAAGTTTTTGACTCTACTAAAGCATAAAAATACCATAATATGTTTGCAGATATTTAAGAAACATGCTAAGTTAACATACTTGTTTATCTGAAAAACAATGCTATAGTCAATTATTCTTCTGTGAAAATGTGCGTTCCGTGTCGGAACTTCTGTCTTTGTTTTGGTCTGTGTAACACGCCCACTGTCAGTTTATCCAATTGTATTTCGGCAACCCGGATTGCCAGTTGGCGGCAAACACGGCGTATTTCATTTCCGTTTAGTCCAGTCATGGAAGCTGCCAAACGAAAGGGGTCCGAGTCAGAGAGCGAACATTCCTGTCCTAAAAAACCTCGGCATCCATCTAAAAAACTGTATGATAAACGTTATAATAAAAGCCGTATAAATATTGGAGATGCGTTTGAGAGATGGAGACAACTTAAAGCAGACAAAGGCTTCAAAACGAATGAGATGGCTAATTTTCTCCTTGACAGGCAAGTAATTAGCCAAAGTCAGTTAGCTAATGTATCCTGGCTACTAGTAGGAATATTTTAAGTAAATTCAACATTCAGACAGTACTTTAGACAGTGCATTTACACTGTTTCGTGGTACCTGGTTGTTAAGACAGCGTGTATTCGAGAGAGTGGCCGACTAGTGCGGAGGTGCAGACGGGTCGTGGCTGTTTATCACATCGGTAACAACCGTGACAGAAAAATACGGAAACTACGAATACGAATTGTTATTTAATTTAAGAATGTATACATTAGCTGATCAACTTGCAGTGTAAGGCTCGCTGCTTTCCATCGTAAGGTGCGCTCGTTCCTGTAGGTGTCGTCAATCTGGCAACCTGCGTGTGCTTCAAGTCTGAGGAGGAGGGGGCCGGGTGAAAAAAACCCGCTCCAATATTTTGAATTTGGATTGCAATACCTAGTTCAACCACTGGGTGTCCATCCTACATAAAGCCCCTTTAAGTTTTATATACTGTACTTCAGAATATATTTAACTTGTGAAATATGCTTAAAAACTTCCTTTCTGCTCCTGTTAGGATCATTTCAAATAGGACTAAGCAGTGACCTTGAAATTTAGGAAATTGTATGTTGTTCTCTAATTTTGATCTCTCTCTCTCTCTATATATATATATATATATATATGTGCATAAATATATTTTTTATAAAATTATTTTTTATAAAATGTTATAATATACAATATTTATAAAATAATTGTATAATATTTAAATCTATAATTTTATTACATTTTATATATAATATATAAAATTATACACACACACAAATGAAGCGTAAGGATTTGAGTGAGTTGACAAGGGCCAAATTGTGATGGCTAGATGACGGTCAGAGCATCTCCAAAACTGCAGCTCTTGTGGGGTGTTCCCAGTCTGCAGTGGTCAGTATCTATCAAAAGTGGTCCAAGGAAGGAACAGTGGTGAACCAACGACAGGGTCATGGCCGGCAAAGACATGGGGTGATGCACATGGGGAGTGAAGGCTGGCCCGTGTGGTACGAACAAACAGACAAGCTACTGTAGCTCAAATTACTACAAACTGTTGCAGTTAATGCTGGTACTGATAGAAAGGTGTCAGAATACACAGTGCATCGCAGTTTGTTGTGTATGGGGCTGCATAGCCGCAGACCAGTCAGGGTGCCCATGCTGACCCCTGTCCACCGCCGAAAGCACCAACAGTGGGCACGTGAGCATCAGAACTGGACCACGGAGCAATGGAAGAAGGTGGCCTGGTCTGATGAATCACGTTTTCTTTTACATCACGTGGATGGCCGGGTGTGTGTGCATCGCTTACCTGGGGAACACATGGCACCAGGATGCACTATGGGAAGAAGGCAAGCCGGCGGAGGCAGTGTGATGCTTTGGGCAATGTTCTGCTGGGAAACCTTGGGTCCTGCCATCCATGTGGATGTTACTTTGACACGTACCACCTACCTAAGCATTGTTGCAGACCATGTACACCAGGGGTCGGGAACCTTTTTTGACCAAAGAGCCATTTTTTCATTTTTGGTTAATGCATTTTTCCAAAAGAGCCACAGTAAAAAATAATATAATATCATTATTAAAAAACATGTTTTTTTCCTAATAAAATTTCAACAGTAGTAATTATTAGGTCCATAGACAACTAAAAACAAACAAATATGCAGCAAACAATAAATAAGTTGCAATATGGAATTAATTGTGCAGGGCTTTCACTGTGAGGTTGAGTTACCAACTGATGAGCATAAATCCTCTTCTTGTGTGTGTGTGTGTGTGAGAGAGAGAGAGAGAGAGAGAGAGAACGCAGTGCTTACATCTACTGTGCTTATGAGAATACTTGGCATTTTGGTATATTTCTGCGTTTATTTGGCCGTTTAGGCGTGCAACTGAAGACAAAGGCTAGCCTACTATGCTTGTCCGTGTTGCGCTCGGAGCGCGCGCACAGCATCCTGTCAGTAGAATTCAGTTCTCTTTCGCGACTTATCGAACTTTTAATATAAATATTTAATATAATTCAATATAAAGCACATCCCGCTCTTTTCTTTCTCATTCATTCATGTTTCGTTATTAATAACTTTATCTGCGTGGATGATCATAAATACGACACATGTATAGGACAGTCTCTGCGGCAAAAGCGAAAGTAACCTACCAGCGGGTGAAATGTTTGGAAATGTCTCTTTGCACAGCAAAGCACCAGTTTCAATAAAAGGATATTAAAGTTTATATAGCCTACTTTTACATTTTCGCTGCTGTTCTAAAAATGGTTTCGCCATTACCTTAAACAAGCTGCAGCTGCTTGAATCCCAGTGCAGGAGCTGTTACCACAGAAACGTGAGTGGTTGCTGTCGCGACTCGTGACACTCGCGAACAGCACTGAACACGCGCGGCCTGTACAACTTGAATATTATTATTATCATAAACTTTTCATTAACTTCGGTAGGCTGTACAAGGGAATTGTAATTGGCTGCCTTTCTGTAGAGCGCGATCTCCATTGATGTGTCTAATTTTTTATCGATCATTTGTTGGTAAAGGGTGAGAGACCTGGCGAGCCACATGATTTTTGTCAAAGAGCCAGGTTTGGCTCACGAGCCATAGGTTCCCGACCCCTGATGTACACCCTTTCATGGAAACGGTATTCCCTGGTGGCTGTGGCCTCTTTCAGCAGGATAATGTGCCCTGCCACAAAGCAAAAATGGTTCAGGGATGGTTTGAGGAGCACAACAACGAGTTTGAGATGTTGACTTGGCCTCCAAATTCCCCAGATCTCAATCCAATCGAGCATCTGTGGGATGTGCTGAGCAAACAAGTCCGATCCATGGAGGCCCCACCTCGCAACTTACAGGACTTAAAGGATCTGCTGCTAACATCTTGTTGCCAGATACCACAGCACACCTTCAGGGGTCTAGTGGAGTCTATGCCTCGACGGGTAAAAGGGGGACCAACAGAATATTAGGTGTTATGCCTGTCATAATGTTATGCCTGATCGATGTAGGTATTTAATTTATGTAGTCATTATATTTTATTATATATATATTTTATGTATATAAAATTATATGTACATATCTAATTATATAATTATCGGCCATTAATTTGAAAATATGATACAAATTATGACTTTGACTGCAACAATGATTTTTTGAACTATCAGACTGATTCAACACATGAGAATCTCTTGTTGTTTCTTGCGTGAATGTCTAACTCTTTGACATTGGTCTTGACTTTGGTTTTAGGTTCATTCAGTTCATTCCCAGCTCAGTCTTCAGCGCAGAGCTCATAAAAACTTCTTTCACACCACTTCACGATGCCAACAGTGCCCGTCCAAACTCGTGATCGCTCGTACAAAAGACCTGAGCACAATAGAAACACCAAATCACCTTTTATACTGTCACTAATTAAAGCAGAAGTCATTAAAGTGCTTGCGTTTGGATTATTCTCTTATCAGAGTCCATTAGAAAGATAGCCGTCCTGACTGGTAATTGAGCCGGCGTTGATGCCAGCATCAGGGCCTGTGGGCTGAGAGCAGGAGCGGCCCGTCCGCGGCTCCGACTCTTCACATGGGCTCCGGTCTCATCGTCCGTCACTCTCACGGCACCTCTGAGAATCAAACGTGCGGATCAGATGCTTTAATTAAAGATGTTTGTTCACGATGGAATGTCATCACTTAATGAAGGGAGGATTTGAGCTCTCGCAAATGAGTTTGTGGGGTTTGAAAGTTAATGACTTGCGCTGATGAAATTCATGGGGGGCGTTCAGAACATTTCCAAGAGTTTTCCATGTACGGAGAATGAAAGAGTCAAGATTTAGTGAGAACTTTGTTTCACATCAGAAGAAGTTGGAGTAAATGATCTGAGAGGTCTGCAGGAAAACACACCGTTTCCTTTCATACTTTCAGTGTACACTATGTGAAACATGTTCAGATGTGGCTCAGAAACTGGTGGAATTAAGATGATATTTTGTTGGACTTCTAATAATTGTATTACATAATCTCTGGTTCGTCTGCTGAATTTTTTTTTAACTAAAGGCTAAAAATAAAAGTTCTTTTTAGAGAGCAGATGACTTGATTTGCTGTAGATGTTTCCGAATTTTAGATGAAGAGAAATAGTAAATACCAGAGCGTAAGAATCATGGATGTCTTTTTGCAGACAGCTTCAAACCAGGTGGGAAAATATATAATACATTTTATATTTATTCTTTTGTGCTATTTTATTTATACATATTTATATTTATATTTATTATCCAAACTTTTAATACTTTACAACTTTTTATAAAATTAAATGCATCATTTATATATATATAATTATTATTATTATTAAAATAAAAATAAATTATTAAAATTATTTATATATATATATATATATATATATATATATAATATTTAAAAATAAATTATGCAAAATTCATTTTAATAATTTATTTTTATTTTATAAAATTAAATGTATTTAATTTAACATTTATTGAATATTAAGTTTGAAGATGTTGATAATTTTAATATTTTAATAATATTTATGAAAATAGTTCTATGCAATACTTTTTATAAAATTAAATGTATGATTTATTAATAAATATTACATAAAACATGAATTATTTAAGATTTATGTATGTGTAAGATTAATTATTAAAATATAAAAATCATATATTTAAATTTTATATGAAATGTATTGATCATTTAAGGTTTATATATGTATAAGATCAGTTATTTAAAGTTGGAAACGTATTTATTTAGCTTTTTTTTAATAAAACAAACATTTATTATTGAATATTAAGTTGCAAGTTTTTGATAACAATTTAATATTTGAATAATAATAATAATATGTTCATGCAACACTTATTGCAGAATGACCCTCACACATTTTATCATCATCATCATGTCCTTTCATGGCGTGAAACGCAGTCCAGACCATGAGTGACCTGTCTCTCTCTCTGCCTGTCTCTCTCTCATCCTGTCTCTCTCTCGGCCTCTCTCTCTTTCTCGGCCTGTCTCTCTTCTGCTTGTGTCCTGTCGTCATGAGAGTGTCACCAGAGGCTGCTGTGTACCGGCACATCATCCAGTTTTCCATCAGATAACTGGAAACTTGACGCCACATCAGGAGTTTTTTTCATCAATGATAGCGCCTCGCTGTCTGGCGAGCTGCAAAGAACGGTGCAGGTCCCGCGGGGTTCGAGTATGCGCACAGAACGGACACTCTCCATCTCACACAGTCGCCTTGACCCCCGCAGACAGCATCCCCTGTGTGCTCTGATGCAGGTACATGCCGTCGCAGGCCGGTGAAAGCTCTCAGAGTGGACGCGCTCGTCACTGCGCGTCATGTCAACAGCCGCGTGTTCCCAGAGAGACGCTACATTCACAGAGGTCAAACATGCTTCATGCTGCTTTATTCACATGCATATTTAATAATCCACCTCAGAATATATGGGTTTATTTTAGGGGTGTAACAATATATCATGTCACAATATATTGCAATGCAAAAATGTAACAACATGTATAATGTGTATAGTTCACCCAAAATGAAAGTTTAAATTAGCATCAAATACAGTAGGGAGAACAAGTATTTGATACACTGCCGATTTTGCAGGTTTGCCCACTTACAAAGCATGTAGAAGTCTTTTTATCATAGGTACTCTTCAACTGTGAGTGACGGAATCTAAAACAAAAATCCAGAAAATCACATTGTATGATTTTTAAATAATTAATTTGCATTTTATTGCATGACATAAGTATTTGATACATCAGAAAAGCAGAACTTAATCTTTGGTACAGAAACCTTTGTTTGCAATTACAGAGATCATACGTTTCCTGTAGTTCTTGACCAGGTTTGCACACACTGCAGCAGGGATTTTGGCCCACTCCTCCATACAGACCTTCTCCAGATCCTTCAGGTTTCGGGGCTGTCGCTGGGCAATACGGACTTTCAGCTCCCTCCAAAGATTTTCTATTGGGTTCACGTCTGGAGACTGTCTAGGCCACTCCAGGATCTTGAGATGCTTCTTACAGAGCCACTCCTTAGTTACCCTGGCTGTGTGTTTCGGGTCGTTGTCATGCTGGAAGACCCAGCCACGACCCATCTTCAATGCTCTTACTGAGGGAAGGAGGTTGTTGGCCAAGATCTCGCGATACATGGCCCCATCCATCCTCCCCTCAATACCGTGCAGTCGTCCTGTCCCCTTTGCAGAAAAGCATCCCCAAAGAATGATGTTTCCACCTCCATGCTTCACGGTTGGGATGGTGTTCTTGGGGTTGTACTCATCCTTCTTCTTCTTCCAAACACGGCGAGTGGAGTTTAGACCAAAGAGTTCTATTTTTGTCTCCTCAGACCACATGACCTTCTTCCATTCCTCCTCTGGATCATCCAGATGGTCATTGGCAAACTTCAGACGGGCCTGGACATGCGCTTGCTTGAGCAGGGGGACCTTGCGTGCGCTGCAGGATTTTAATCCATTACGGCGTAGTGTGTTACTAATGGTTTTCTTTGAGACTGTGGTCCCAGCTCTCTTCAGGTCATTGACCAGGTCCTGCCGTGTAGTTTTGGGCTGATGCCTTACCTTCCTCATGATCATTGATGCCCCACGAGGTGAGATCTTGCATGGTGCCCCAGACCGAGGGAGATTGACCGTCATCTTGAACTTCTTCCATTTTCTAATAATTGCGCCAACAGTTGTTGCCTTCTCACCAAGCTGCTTGCCTATTGTCCTGTAGCCCATCCCAGCCTTGTGCAGGTCTACAATTTTATCCCTGATGTCCTTACACAGCTCTCTGGTCTTGGCCATTGTGGAGAGGTTGGAGTCTGTTTGATTGAGTGTGTGGATAGGTGTCTTTTATACAGGTAACAAGTTCAAACAGGTGCAGTTAATACAGGTAATGAGTGGAGAACAGGAGGGCTTCTTAAAGAAAAACTAACAGGTCTGTGAGAGCTGGAATTCTTACTGGTTGGTAGGTGAGCAAATACTTATGTCATGCAATAAAATGCAAATTATTTATTTAAAAATCATACAATGTGATTTTCTGGATTTTTGTTTTAGATTCCGTCTCTCACAGTTGAAGTGTACCTATGTTAAATATTACAGACCTCTACATGCTTTGTAAGTAGGAAAACTTCGGCAGTGTATCAAATACTTGTTCTCCCCACTGTATGTTAAACCCAGAAGGTCACACATTTGAGCTTCTATGTAAACTAATTTTATTAACTAATTAGAAATATATTGTTTAATGAAATAAAATATTTAAAATTTTAAATGTATGTAGTCAGGGATAGATTGCAAGCATATGTGTTTAACATAGCTCTGCCCAAGCCCGTTCAAGTCGCATTTTAATGAACGGTACTTTCTGTTTATTATGAGTCTTAGAAGTAATGATTAAAAAACCCTGCCATTTTCACTATTTGTAAACATAAAAAACTAGTTATACATACAAATATTGAAGATTTCAACTCGCATTCAATATGTTTGCAGCACAGAGACAGGAAATCACACAGATTAGAGGCAATTCATCATCAGAGGAACATGCATTGACACTTTGGATGTGTGGATTTCAGAATGTGAGCTAGGCAACTCTGCATTTCCATAAATTATCTGAGCGAAGCGCCGGATGATGTTTTGATTGATTGGCGGTGGGTGAATTTCAGGTGTGCAGTGTATTGACTTCTGCGTTATTCTGTCTGCAGGTGGTCTTGAGTGATGTCACAGGTCAGGGTCATGTGACCATGTTGACAGCGGCCGATGCGAGACCGAGAGCAAGGTCGAGGTAGCAGTCAGTGACCCTGAAACTGCTCGGGCGGCAAAACCAATCAACAGATCTATTGCACGCTGGAGAAACAAGAAATGTTTGTTACTCGTTCATCTGGAGCTCTTTACATTTATGAGGTTTGCAGATCTATCTATCTGTCTGTCCGTCCGTCAAAATCATCCTTCTATCTGTCTGTCTATCCATCTATCTGTCTATCCATTCATCTATCTGTCCATCCCTCCATCTATCATTCAGCTGTCTGTCCATCTGTCTATATCCTTCCATCTATCTGTCTTTCCCTCCATCTATATCATCCATCTATCCGTCTGTCTATCTGTCTATCCATTCATCTATCTGTCTATTCCTCCATCTATATCATCCATCTATCCGTCTGTCTATCCATCCATCTATCCATCTATCTATCTGTGTGTCTGTCTGTCTGTCTATCCATTCGTCTATCTGTCTATTCCTCCATCTATATCATCCATCTATCCGTCTGTCTATCCATCCATCTATCCATCCATCTATCCGTCTGTCTATCTATCTATCTGTCTGTCCATTCGTCTATCTGTCTATCACTCCATCTATATCCATCCATCTATCTATCTGTCTGTCTATCCATTCGTCTATCTGTCTATTCCTCCATCTATATCATCCATCTATCCGTCTGTCTATCCATCCATCTATCCGTCTGTCTATCTATCTATCTATCTGTCTGTCCATTCGTCTATCTGTCTATCACTCCATCTATATCCATCCATCTATCTATCTGTCTGTCTATCCATTCGTCTATCTGTCTATTCCTCCATCTATATCATCCATCTATCTGTCTGTCTATCTATCTATCTGTGTGTCTGTCTGTCTGTCTATCCATTCGTCTATCTGTCTATTCCTCCATCTATATCATCCATCTATCCGTCTGTCTATCCATCCATCTATCCATCCATCTATCTGTCTGTCTATCTATCTGTCTGTCCATTCGTCTATCTGTCTATCACTCCATCTATATCCATCCATCTATCTATCTGTCTGTCTATCCATTCGTCTATCTGTCTATTCCTCCATCTATATCATCCATCTATCTGTCTGTCTATCTATCTATCTGTGTGTCAGTCTGTCTGTCTATCCATTCGTCTATCTGTCTATTCCTCCATCTATATCCATCCATCTATCTATCTGTCTGTCTATCCATTCGTCTATCTGTCTATCACTCCATCTATATCATCCATCTATCTGTCTGTCTATCTATCTATCTGTGTGTCAGTCTGTCTGTCTATCCATTCGTCTATCTGTCTATCCCTCCATCTATATCCATCCATCTATCTATCTGTCTGTCTATCCATTCGTCTATCTGTCTATTCCTCCATCTATATCATCCATCTATCCGTCTATCCATCCATCCATCTATCTATCTATCTATCTATCTATCTATCTATCTATCTATCTATCTATCTATCTGTGTGTCAGTCTGTCTGTCTATCCATTCGTCTATCTGTCTATCCCTCCATCTATATCCATCCATCCATCCATCCAATCCAATCACAAAATCCCCAAAAGTTAGTAAATCTGTCAAATTCTCCTTTTGGGCACAAAGAAAAAATCATTAATATAAAATAAAGCAAACAAATTTTATTTTATTTTTTTTTTTTTCAAAAAATTCTAAAAAAGCATTTTGTTTAATCTGTGGGGTTTGGGTTAGTTTGTAGCCTTATACTTGTCTTTAAACAAAAGATTTTTATAGTTTTCCCTTATTTAATTAGCTAAGTAAACGTGTGTGTGATATCAATGTCTTCATGCATCCTGGTGCTGGTGAAAATGATCCACGGGCCAATTTGCAACCTTTAATTGCAATTAAACCACAACAGAAGCGATTGATAAGTGCATGCTAACTATATCAGCCTGTGTGTGCGCACCACCTTGAGCGTTTCGCAGTCACGCTCTCCTCTTAAACACCTCCAAACTGTCTTTCACTTTATTATGTCTTGTCGTTCTCTTTGCGTGTCTTTTCTTTGTGAGACGGGCGAGAATGAGAGCTTTCTCTTTCTGTCTTTTCCGTTGGGACGTGACAGATGATCCAGAGGAGGCCGGAGTGGCTGATTGATCGCGGGAAGTCTTGCGCATTCATCTCTGTCGCTGTCGTTCGGCCGATGGCCGCCTCTAAACCGCGCGCTCTCTCTCTCCAGTGCTGGGCTAAAAGGTAATTAAGAGCGGCCCTCCGCACGGATCTATCAGTGTCAGAATGTGTCAGCGGCCGCGGAGGACTGCGGCCTGATTTGTTGTCCCACCCTCAACGGCACAGGCGATATTTTACATCATCATTTATTCAGGTTTTGCTGATGTCACGGCCCTGCTTCGTGCTGATTTGTTTTGGAGAGACCAACTTCACGAGAACTTCTCTTGCCACAGGAAAGTTTTGTTGCTCTTTAATAGCTCATTACAGTACTGAGTTGTGTTTCATTTAAGTATAAACTTTTTAAAAATGAAATGGCAGCTCAGACTATTTGATCTTGAATGAGAAATATTCAAGTTCATATTGAGATCTTTGACTTTTCATTGCAGGTTTGGTGGCAAATCTGAGCACAGTCTGAGACCTCGACATCTCTCAATTGAATCTCAAGTTTTATGGTTTGTCTGGTTGCACTTAGATTCTGTAGGTTAGTCCACTAATAAAAGTTCACATTCTCAATTTTTGTTTAGGAAAAACAGACCAAACATTTTGATGACATCATCCTGCACTCCACATTTTTGTCCAATAAAATGCTCTCTTGAATGACAATGCCCCTCCCCCTAAATATGAAATATGACCTGCCTCTGACTAGCTATAATAACAAGCAAATTGTTTGTTGGCATGTCTTTATTTGTTGCTTTATTTTTATTCAGTGATTGTGAAGGAAGTGGCCTCGACTTTTGATATGTCCCGCACCAACTTCCTGTTTCGAGGAGAAGTATATCAACTCAGAGAAGAAACGTGCTCTTCATTTCATTTAGTCATTTGTGATTTTTCTTTTTGACAGGTAGGTCTTATCCTCTTGTTCTTCAGCCCCAAACCTGTCAAACAGCAAATTAATATCTTACTGACAATGAGGTAGAAATGAGGTAATTATTCAGTGCTGGTTGACACTCACGACATGTCAAATTGAATAAGTTGTCAAACTGGCAGATAAGGATAATAAATCATTTTAAACTCTAATTATTTTCCCTTGTTTACAATTTTAACCACACAGAAAGTGTTTGCACGTACAGTTAATCGCTGTCTTAGCTATTTGCATATGTATTCTGTCGTGTTCAGAGATGTTTTGTTTTTCAATGTTATTAACATCCTATTTATTGTCACTATACATATCATTAATGAAAGACAGCAGAAGTTTTAATCATTAAAAAACACAAAAAGACAGCACCTAATTGCGTTTATTGTCAACATATCACCAAGAATGTACATTTTCCTGCATGTTCCTGCTCCGAGTGCAGCTAAATAATTTAGCGCTGAATGAGGAGCGGCACTATCTTATGAGGCGCGAATATTAATGCCTGCGCATGCTGTGTTAATTAAGAAAACCAATTAATACATGGAGCTCAAATCCTGCAATAGACGACATGTTTCTCACCCGTCCGGCCGGAGATGTGAAAGGCTTGTGTATTCCGCTCCATAATCTTGACATTCAGGGAACCTTTGTTCTCTGAATCCATTGTGAATTATGTCAATCAAATTTAAACGGTGGCATTTTTGGCTGGAGCGTTTCGACCGCGCCGGTCTCCAGGTATCAACATTCACCCACGCATTTGACTGAAGGTGAAGTTACTTAACCTCACGTTCGCGTTTACAGTCGTGCGGACTGACGCTGAGCTAAACCCATGGATGATTTCAGAGGCTGTTATCATTTTGAGTATTGAACACTTTTTCTAGTAAAGGTGAAGTCGGACAAAATGAGGCCTGTACCGTATTGATCGTGAAGCTTCGATATGAGCTATGAATCAGGAAAGAAATGTCTGAGAAAATCACAGTGAGAATACACAATATATTTTATGGCACTTTCTATGAGTATTTGCTTTTATTGATTATATTTAATTTTCATATGTAGAGTAAGGTAAAGGTACTGGTAATTTTCTGCTCAGAGATGAAAACGCAAAAGAATGCAATGTGTTCAAAATACCACCTGTTTAAAATCAATATCAAAAATTATATATTAGCTCAGTACATGGGCCTTCTTTTTATAGACTTTTCCTAGAGTGTATGTGGGTTTTGTGAAAATAGCAAATCTTACATAAATTAAATATGATAAATATTTTAAATTAAATTTGATCATATATTATTTAGTTGGACCTCCTGACAGACAAAAAGTGCCAGATGCGATCTAAACATATTCACTTTTAATGAGAGAAAATAAAACATGTGCTCAAATCATTTACATTTCAGTGAGCTGAATCCTAGAAGATACAAAATTCTCAAAACAGTGGTTTCAGTGTTGCTTTTGTACTGTTTTGTTGGGTTTTTCAATGTCATTATTGTTTTGCTGGTTTAGCACTTGTTTAGCTGGAGGACTAGCAACACATAGGTGGTGAAGCTGGTCAACCAATAAAGTCTTGCTGGTTAATCTAGTCAGGAAGCCTGGTAGGTGAGACTAATGCTGCCTTCACATGCTATTGGAATTATCGTAAATACGAGTTTCCTAGCTAAAAATTGCACATGAACACCCTCTGATTTCGTGTTTACCACTGGGAAGTTCGGAAATAATTTCAATACCCAAATTTCCGAGATGCGCGTGCCATAAACTTTAAACATGGTGGAGGGGAGAACTACTGCTGTGACAGGTGTGATTTATTTGTTTTTTCCACCACAACAGCTAGATCGCCTTGTCATTAATGTAGGCCTAGTGCATATTTACATATGAGTAATCATTTGAAGCTTATTGTATGTTTTTATATACAGCAAAAAAAAACTACATTTGACTGAAATTACAGAATCTGGATAGCATCGTAAATGTTTATATGGTTGTCAGTGCATGGGACACTACATAAAATTTAGGTTTTAATAAGATTTTCCCCAAAAATTGTCAAAAAACCTGGTGTCCTCCATGATTCCTGTTCATTCCGACAACAAAGCATTGAATGGAACAAGCTCGTAATTACGACTTCTGAAGTGGGAATTATGAAATTTCCGATAGCACGTGAAGGTAGCATTACATACAGGTATCTTTGAGTTTTGTTGTTAGTTTAATCTGTATAAACTTCACTTTGCTGTTTAAATTGCTTGTTTTAACCAATTTCACCCTTAATTGGCTAAACAAGCAATTATCCTTCAGAAGAGTTGCACAACCACCAATCTTTAGAAAGTTGTTGGTGTAATGTTTACCTTGCATTGTGTTAGTAAACTGATCCTGAATTCTAAATGGCTGCTGTCTTGCACAAAAACATCAATGGCAAAGTGCTCATTTTGCATCCAGGCGTCTTATTCTATTTGCAGAACATGAATGAATTAATTGATTTATATCTTTTAGGAATTACTCGCTTGAAGAGTTGCAAATTGAAATGGAGCTGCACCTGAAAGAAATAATGACAAGAAACCCAATTCAGGAGGACAGAATGTGTGGTGCACGGTATTTCATTAAAATACCTTCATAATTAATCTCTCAGCACTTCAAACGCAAGACAAGCATGAAGTAATAATGAAAGAGCAAAGGTGAGTGAACCTCTGACTGTTACAGTTGTTCGTACAGCTTTAGTGAAAAACTAATATGAAGTTTCTCAAAGGGATGTTGAAAGTGGCGTAAGGTAAAGCCCTAGATTACTACATGGTGGAAGACACAAATTGCTTCCCAATTTCCCAATCCAACTGTAATTTATAAACTATAACAGTGGAATGATTAGGTATATTTCACAAAAAAAGGTGTCTTTTGGACAACCTACAAAGTCCCATATAGATCTGCAGTTGACAGGGATAGTGGCTTTAAGTGCAGATCTATGCGAGTTAACTCTCTTCCTCATGAATTATATATATGTATGCGTGTGGGTTGTTAACCTACAGATGAACATACCTCTGCCATGAACCAAGCGAGCAGTTGTGTCAAACAGCAGAATGTGGAAAATCCCTGTGGGAGTCATTTTGGAAATCCAACATATGCTCAACCTCACCAGAAAGTCCTCAGAAGAACCACTTCGGACTGTTTTGCATAAAAATAAAGATTTGATACATTAGAAGAAACATTTAAGGTTTTTGCTCTTTCTTTAGAAGATAAAAAAAACTAAAAACGACAACACTGATCTGAAGAACCAATAATGAAACATCAAGAACTAGCTATTAATCCGTTTGTGATGTTTGTGTTTTGGAGATTATAGACTGATTAAAAGAAAATTTGATGTGTTTTATCACTTAAGATCACCATAAAATAAAACTTTTAAGTAGTATTGTTGGTCATTTAACTAAATGATGTTTTACTAAATGATGTGTAAAATTGTCTTGACAAATATGAAATGTTAAACATCAAGGTTTATCCTCTTAAGGTTAAATTGGTCTCTTATTGTGAGATATATAGTATCTCACACAATGCGCTCTCTTGTATCTGTCACATTTTGGCAAATGTAGTCGGAAATAGTATGAGTAGTATTGTACGTTGAACAAAGCTTTAGTGTTGAGGCATTTGTGATCCAGAGCATTCAAGACTCCCCGGGTTTAACCCCCCCACCCAAACCAAAAGATACAAAAATGGTTTCCATTCTCCCGGAGACAAGTATGTCCTTGGGCGTTCTCTTGTCTTTGCTTCGTGTCACACTGATCCCTGCAGGACCTCATTATAGCTAATCGTCCATCTGTCCATCCCTCAAGGGCCGGCCAATGTTCCCTCAACTCCGGTCACTTGGCTTGTAATCGAAATGCCAAGAAGGCAGTCTTTTGGACATGCTTGCTGGCTTGTGGTTTGTCAAAGCATGAGGTTACAACACAATGGGGTCAACAGCCTTTTTGCTTCTTGGAATCCTGAAATTGCCACATGGATGTTGACCAGACACGAGTTCAGCGTGGATCATAACAAAGACTTTGTGTACATCTTTTGTTTTTCAGAACTGGTTCCATTTTAAAGACCCCTGTGGTGAAAATCAAGGTGTGTAGTGTTTTTAATATGCTTTAAGACAAACCATGTGCAAATTCAGTCAACACCACTGCAGAGTATTTTCTCCTTAAAACTGCAGTGAAAAAAGACAGTCTCAAAAACACTGTTTGTGTAACATTATCAACACATTATTAGCTGTTTGATAACGTAGTCAAGCAAAAGGCTAATCATATTAATTACCAACTTTGTAAAGAGCGATACCATTGTGCATTGTTTACCCATAGTAAATTGACCGAGTGGATCTTGAGCTGGTGTAAGTGAGTGGAGGCGGGGATAATTTGCATATTTAGTTTTGAAAACGATGCCTTTACCGTCTCCCTGTAAACAACAAAAACGCGAATCTGTGAAAACTGTATTTTAAGGCATGACGACTTTTTTTTTCACAGGAAAAACGTTTAAACGTCTTTTGGTGATCAAAGATGAGTTTTACAGTGGGGAGAACAAGTATTTTATACACTGCCGATTTTGCAGGTTTGCCCACTTACAAAGCATGTAGAAGTCTGTAATTTTTATCATAGGTACACTTCAACTGTGACTGATGGAATCTAAAACAAAAATCCAGAAAATCACATTGTATGATTTTTAAGTAATTAATTTGCATTTTATTGCATGACATAAGTATTTGATACATCAGAAAAGCAGAACTTAATATTTAGCACAGAAACCTTTGTTTGCAATTACAGACATCATACATTTCCTGTAGTTCTTGACCAGGTTTGCACACACTGCAGCAGGGATTTTGGCCCACTCCTCCATACAGACCTTCTCCAGATCCTTCAGGTTTCGGGGCTGTCGCTGGGCAATACGGACTTTCAGCTCCCTCCAAAGATTTTCTATTGGGTTCAGGTCTGGAGACTGGCTAGGCCACTCCAGGACCTTGAGATGCTTCTTACGGAACCACACCTTAGTTGCCCTGGCTGTGTGTTTCGGGTCGTTGTCATGCTGGAAGACCCAGCCACGACCCATCTTCAATGCTCTTACTGAGGGAAGGAGGTTGTTGGCCAAGATCTCGCGATACATGGCCCCATCCATCCTCCCCTCAATACGGTGCAGTCGTCCTGTCCCCTTTGCAGAAAAGCATCCCCAAAAAATGATGTTTCCACCTCCATGCTTCATGGTTGGGATGGTGTTCTTGGGGTTGTACTCATCCTTCTTCTTCCTCCAAACACGGCGAGTGGAGTTTAGACCAAAAAGCTCTATTTTTGTCTCATCAGACCACATGACCTTCTCCCATTCCTCCTCTGGATCATCCAGATGGTCATTGGCAAACTTCAGACGGGCCTGGACATGCGCTGGCTTGAGCAGGGGGACCTTGCGTGCGCTGCAGGATTTTAATCCATGACGGTGTAGTGTGTTACTAATGGTTTTCTTTGAGACTGTGGTCCCAGATCTCTTCAGGTCATTGACCAGGTCCTGCCGTGTAGTTTTGGGCTGATCCCTCACCTTCCTCATGATCATTGATGCCCCACGAGGTGAGATCTTGCATGGTGCCCCAGACCGAGGGAGATTGACCGTCATCTTGAACTTCTTCCATTTTCTAATAATTGCGTCAACAGTTGTTGCCTTCTCACCAAGCTGCTTGCCTATTGTCCTGTAGCCCATCCCAGCCTTGTGCAGGTCTACAATTTTATCCCTGATGTCCTTACACAGCTCTCTGGTCTTGGCCATTGTGGAGAGGTTGGAGTCTGTTTGATTGAGTGTGTGGACAGGTGTCTTTTATACAGGTAACGAGTTCAAACAGGTGCAGTTAATACAGGTAATGAGTGGAGAACAGGAGGGCTTCTTAAAGAAAAACTAACAGGTCTGTGAGAGCCGGAATTCTTACTGGTTGGTAGGTGATCAAATACTTATGTCATGCAATAAAATGCAAATTATTTAAAAATCATACAATGTGATTATCTGGATTTTTGTTTTAGATTCCGTCTCTCACAGTTGAAGTGTACCTATGATAAAAATTACAGACCTCTACATGCTTTGTAAGTGGGCAAACTTGCAAAATCGGCAGTGTATCAAATACTTGTTCTCCCCACTGTAAGGGATAAAATGATTTACTACAGGAGAACTTTAAATAAATACTCACTACTAATACTCTTGCACTGGTTAGTCATTCGGAATGATAAGTTACTAGGTCAATGTAAATGAATTAAGTGCATGGTTTAACACAAGAATTTGATAAAATTCGGTGTGCACCATCTTGAGATGCTCCTGACAATATGTTATCGTATTATTTTGATTCATTTAATCGTTTAGCAAATATAGTTTCGAAATGTGTTTGGGTGTGGTCCATAAGGACTATTCAGCCTGTATTATGTCAGCGCAATGTCAAAACTTGAGACACATGGACAACAAGACATGAGGAAACATGCCAAATTCAGATGCTTCGGAGAAAAAACACAATTTCTTAATAATGAGCCATTTATTTCAAATGCAAATAATAGATGGACGCTGTGATACTAATGTTGTCCATTAGAAAGGAAATCCTTTTAAGTCTAAGCATTTTGCGTTAATGTTAATGGATGAACATTTCCTGATTTTCTTTTTGAAGTTAGTTTGCTCTTTGGGAACTTGTATGTATTCTCGTAAGCTGTTTCATCCAACCCTAACTTACAGTATCAAACTATACTTCTTGAGTCACTTCCCCAATGCTGATCTGAGTACACGCCTTAACGGCTAGTCCACGTCTCCAACATCTGCTTTACTGGCAGTGCGCTTCAACTTAAATCTGCTCTGCTAGCAATTTTTCCACTTTAGCTCAAGTGCTCGAGCTTATTTTGCGTACTGACAGTTTTTTTTTCTCTGAAGATTATGGCTCTATAACATCCCTGCGGCAAAAGATCACAAGTTTTAAGTAACCATGCTTTTAATAATCCATTTCCTGTCCCCTGACGATTCAGTTGATTTCTAGAGTCTATCTTCCATGGTGCCCTTCTGTCCTCATGTAGCTGCCGCTTCACTTCCCTGTGGTAAAAGCTCCCAGGATGCAGTTGATAAACTCTTTCCTTTTGCTATCAGCATTCTGTCACCTTCATTACCTGCCTATCTTCGCTTTGGTGCACAAGCCATTTAATTTGTCACATAGAGCATCTGTAGACGTGCGTTATGGTGCAAGCAGAGCATGATGGGAGCTGAACAAAGCTGCAAACAGATGTTTCTGGGAAAGGCTGTAGGCCACTTCCATTCAGCTCACCAGAGACAATCTGAGATACCTGGTTGCCTCATAAATCGAAACTTGCTCAGAAAGTTTCATGGCCCCAGAATATTTTGTGTGTATGGATATCTGAACATACAATAAAAGAAAGAATGGACACCACAAGTTTCCAATGCTTCGGGTGGAAACTGCAATTTCTGTACAATGAGCCATTTATCTCAAATGTGAATAATTGATGGATGCTGTAATACTAATGTTGTCCAGGAAATCCTTTTAAGTCTATGCATTTTGCATCAATGTGAATTGCTGAAAGTTTCCTGATTTCTTTTTAGAAGTAACTATTCCATTTGGTATCTTGTAGCATGTGTTCTTGTAAACTGTTTCATCAAACCCTACAGCTTACGGTATCAGTGGAGATTCAAGATTGTTGCAGTAAATACTGCATTTATTGGCTTTCTTAAAAAATTGGTTTGCCATAAAAAATATATGGCCTTGTGGATACTACACATGCTCTGAGATATGTATGGTGAGTGTGGAGTTATATATTATAGAATCGAGCTTGATGCGTTCTTGCTTCGAGTATGTTTCAGGCCTTAGGCACACATGTGATATACAGTCCTGTAATGACACAGTACTTATTCAGCGACTCACGGGAATAACCCTTCACCTCACTTCAGGAGCCTGGTTTCATATTCCACATCCTCATGATGGATCAATAAACATCCAGATCATATTTAAACCTCTTTTATAGACTCCAAAGTGAACCAGGTCACAAACAGAGACATACCTGGACAGACCGTTTTAAAACCTCAGCTGAAGCTGTAAGGGGTTTAGCTTCAGTTCATGGAGTTCACGCGAGTCCATTAACAGACTGACACTTAAGCGTGTCTCTGAAAGTTGATAATCAGCTGTGGGCCATATCATCACGGCTATTGATTCGGTCAGTGACAGCGACACCCAGCGTTAGCCAATACTGTCACAAACCTGGATTAAAATGCACTCGGTGTAATTTCATGGGTGAGTTCCCTTTTACCCCTCGGCTGTGAGTTTCTCAAATAATACTGATCAGTCTTTCCGTACATACTCATTTATCACTCAAGCACCTCCTGGTCAGCAGGGCTGTCCGTTCAGATATACATAATAGCTACACATCACTTGAGTTTGTTCTGACATTAGTAGCTGTATAGTGTGTATTTATTGCCCCTTCGAGGGCAATTTTATATTGCATTATCTAACAAATAGAAATATACATTTTTTTTACAGTGAAAGACAAAGGAATAAGAATAACTAAATTATACATAAAGGTAAAAATATAAAAGTTCTAACATAAAAGTTTGTAAATATATGTGTATATATATATATATATATATATATATAATATTTTCAGTGGCGCTTTAACGGGAAACAGGAAACTCATGAATATTCATGTAAGCTCCGCCCACAGTCACCATACATACATATATACAGTATATATACACTAAAAATTATATGATCAATAAGTTGACAACATATGTTTTTACATTGCTTTAACTCATCAAAATAAGCAATTTTCACCTTTTCTTATAAAGTTATACAAGATTCAAATCAGTTTAAAGTAATTTAAGTTGACATGCCTTAAACTTGATTGTTGATTGTACTTAAATTTAAGGCAGCAACTTTTTTTTACAACGATATATACACAAACTTTTGTTAGATGTGATTAATCGATTTGACAGCACTAATAATGACAAATAATGCAAATGATAACAAATTGCACAAAATAAAATATGCGATAGAATAACTAAAACATTTATTTTTGTTTTAATGTGAATAAAGTGCCTAAAACAGCATAACAAAATACAACATTTATAAGGTAGCTGAAAAAGAAATATAAAAAGTGTGATATTCAAGAACAAAAAGTACAATTTTTATAAAATTATAATAAAACCTCCATAATAAAATATATTTGATGTCTAATGGCATATGAATATAATAATCATCCATACGGAAATCTCTCTCTCGGTCTCGCGCTCTCTCTCTCTCCCTCTCTTTTATGAAATAGTCAGGTCATATAGACAGTGATGCTCAGACAGACAGTAGAGCACTTGGATGGAGGCTTCGTCGCAGTGTGCAGCGTTCATTCCTGACGTGTCTGTCTACATCCAAACCAACCCACAGGACTGGACGGACGGGGACTATATTACTTACGACCCGACACTCACTTTATCTGATACGGATACGCATGCCGTGCTGCATTAATTAAAGAGGGGGACATTTTAGTGATGCCAACATCCAGAGAGCATCTGTGTTGCCGTTGCCAGCGCGCGTGGTGAAGTTGGATTGCGGATCGCTTATTGTATCGAGCTGGAAACACGATCCGCGCCGTTTTGACACCGCGGATGTGCCTAGTGTTGTGAATGGATGTGAAGACATTCTCTTTAGATCAAGCGATGCGTTTCTGTCGTATATAACACCTTGTAGGGATGCATGTAAATAAATGACAGTATTATAAGGCGAAGCGTTATCATCACGCTTGTTTTTATGTAAATCGCGCCGATTCGACTAGAGGATACGGACAATGAATTGATACTCTCGCAACTACGGAGTTATTTCACTGAAGATCCCAAGGACTTAGGAGCTAACATATCTGTAACAATTCGTATTATTGGTTGAGTTCTTGAAAGTGTTCTTTTATCGCTAATTTGAGTAGTCTAAATGCGCTTAATGTGGTAATATCTAACGTCACTGGGTTTGTTCAAGTCAGAAATATTATTTAATATGATCAAATCAACCTGAATGCCTACATCTTAGACGGATAGAAGTAGGTCTCATTTCACTTTACAGTGCAGAAACTTGCTGGAACGCTGGATGACCATCGTGAAGATGTTGCATGGATGGTTGTAACTGCTTTCTACTGTCTACCAGGTTCATCTATGCACATGCTTATGAAGATCAACTGACCATCTGAGGGCGTGAACTTCCTCCAACCTAAATATATGCCCCTGCTTCATTCAGAGAATTTCTAAACTTAAAGAACCATGGATATTAAAACCGAGTCTGATGATAACCTGGACTGTGAGCGGCCTGCACCCATTGAAGTTTTTGCCAGCAGGTCCACGCTCCATGGCATCTCACATATGTTCAGTTATGAACGCCAGTGCATCAAACGATGCCTCTGGATCCTGTTTTTCTTGGGATCATTTTCGGTCCTGGTGCTTGTTTGCGCTGACCGCATCAAGTTTTACTTTCAGTATCCTCATGTCACCAAGCTGGACGAGATCTCAGCACCAATGATGGTGTTTCCTGCCATCACCTTCTGCAACCTGAACTCTTTCCGCTTCGGCCGCGTGACGCGCAACGACCTGTACCACGCGGGCGAGCTGCTCGCGCTTTTAAACGGCAGGTGAGTTATGTTTCCTGTAAAACATTTTAAATGGAGAAATTTGTAAGAAAATGACAAAGATTTTCCCTCAGAATTGTTTGTCTTTTGACAATTCCTAAGGCTAAATTGGATCCATGTGCATTGATGTTGGAGAATATGCTACTTCACTACATCCCTATATTTTTAGAACATTGTTGAAAAACAAAAAAAAAAAACTGGAACTTTAATTCAATTCTAAGTTTCAAAATTCAGTTCAGAGAACATCTTAACATTTTTTACTTCTCAGAAGTTCTCTAATTCCAACAGAATATTGCACCGTGAAGCTAGAATTTGTATTATTATTATGAATTCTTGTTGAAACTTTAGTTCCTTATTTGAGCTTTTTCCTAACTTTTCTATTGTAGTTATGAAGACCAAGTTCAAGGACCTGCTAACTTTACTTTAAAGTGATTAAAGGTTATATTTTGAATATGCAAAGTTTAAAGAATCATTATATATTTGTGAATTAGGGTTGTGGTTCCGTCATATTTGATAGCGTTTGTCTCAACACTTATAGAATGTCTGAGAAATAACTTTTAAGAAACCGTTTATCCTTTATCTACTCTTGCTTACATTTTTGCTATTCCATTTTTTTAAGCTGATTTTCTGAGGATGATGGCTTTGTAAAAGATTCAGTATTTTTCATTGAGGAGGTTAAAGGTTATATTTTGAATATTACATAACCTAAAGTATACAGAAGGTTTTGAAAAGCTATCAAACATGAAAACAGAAAAGATCTCTTGTTGACGGAGACAAATGATATCTGTTTTATCTCAAGGTTTAAGTCAGTATGATTTTCTAAAGTCTGACTATTGTGTGTCAGAATTTGACTGTTATCATACACTCTGAATCTGTATTTTAGCTGTAATGGGAGTTGAAAATGTAAGCTGTAAACATTCTGCCTTATTGAAAATGAAAGAAGAGTTAGAGCGTTGACTTGCCTGTCTGTAAATGAAAAATGATTTCATCCCCTCAGGTGTTGAAAGCCCCGGCAAGGGCTGAAGTGAATCATCATTGATTCGATGTAACTGATCACACCATGTGTTGTGCTTGTGGCGAACGTGCAGCCATTAGAGAAGCAGAAGTTCTGCTCAGAGTTTGGATTCTTCTCTCAGGACTGTGATTGTCACGCTGCGGTCGGAGCCCATCCAGAACTCATCGAACACATCGGTGTCTCTATTGGCAGTACAATCTGTCTCATCGCTTTTCAATAACAACACATTTGGAAGGAATGAATAATTGATGTTGGTTTGGATTTTCGTTGAAAAGTCACGCTTGACTAATGTTCGCTTTGCTAGTTTACTTTTTGGACGTATTTGAAGGCTTTCTGGTGTGATGTTTATCCTTGAATAAACAACTTGTATGTCAGTGGCAGACTGAAACAACATGCCTGTACTTTGACATTTTGGTTTGGTTTGTTAATATAAGCATTAGAGGTCTAAAATGAGCCAAGTTTAGGGTCAAAGTAAACACAAGGAGACAAGAAGGAGTTTCTGCTTTTGTGTGCAGATTTTGGTTTCTTGATAAATTTCAGCACAGTTGTTGAGATGTCTTGTGGATCCACATATTGAGATCTTTTTCTCAGAAGAAACATTTGAAAGTAAGGAGACTTTAGCAAACATCTCCAGTTGCTACCCATTTAACCTCACTGCTGAGTAGGAGAAACATCTGAAAGATGTGATTTTTCTTTTATCCTGAAATGATTTCGGTGTTAGTTGAGGGAATTATATGGCATTGAAGAAAATTTTGAAGCACTTGGTTGTTCACATATTTTCCTCTACAAAGGCATTGCTAAGGAAATATGACTACAGATGGCACATAGCAACCAATCGGGAACCAAATCGCCATGGGAACTGTGAGAGCATCTAGGCAAAGTTTCCACTACTAACTCCTCACTTACAAACACAGCCAGCAATGTTCCTTAATGATTTGCACGCTATCTTTCCTAAACTGTATGCAAAATTACAGTAAGTGAAATCCAAATCATAGTACGTTGAATACAGTATGCAACTGCTTTTTTGTGCTAATATTATCCACTTTTTGCTATTTAAGTTGCAGTCAAATGGTGATGAATGTAAAGTATATAACCTTTTAAGGCACTGAATTTAGCTAGATTCTAATGCTTACATACAAACGCAAACCAAAGGCCCTGTTTATACCTGGTGTTAAGATGAGTTTTGGTCGATCAGATCACAGGTAGACGATGGAGACACATTCCCGTTTACACCTGGTGTTTTAATCTGTCTCTTTTGACCACTTCCAACCATTTCTGTCCTGATTTCTTTGAGGGGAGGGTCTGTGGGTGGGTAGATGTATGGGTTTTTTTCAGATCTTTCGATCTAATGGACAAAATAAGCTCATGCAATTTACATTTGAACATGAATGGAGATGACGGAAAAACACAGAGAACAGCAGCTTTTGTTTCTGCTCTTGACAAGACCACACAGAACACTGTTAGTGTGTGTTAGAAATCATGAATGGTGAGAGAACATTGTGCTTGGTACGTCGTTCATCTTCAAACCAAACTTGGGTCTTCAGCCGACAAAGTTTAAATCCCGTCTGGCTAGCGTGCTTACCATAATGTTTACGTGTTAGGTCATTAGCCGGTCTTTTGTGGCTGTTCGAACGCATTCGACCACATGAGTGTCTACACTATGAAAGAAATCCTGTTGAATGCGTTTTTGACTACCTGGAAGTGGTCGAAAGTAGACAAACTCAAAATGTTTTAGACCCCGATTACACCTGTTTAGCGCCATCCACTTGTGATCCGATCTACCAAAATGTATCTTAATACCAAGTGTAAACCAAAAAGGGGTATGTGGTATCAAGTATCAATAGCTCCTTTCACACAGTAATCGCAGTAAATTACCGTAAAATTACCAGAATGACTTTACCGGTAAATGCATAAATATGCTGTTCACACAAGCAATGGCGTTCTGTGGTATCAAGTACAAATAGCTACATTTACAGGGACACCTTTTGTTTCAATCGGAATAAATTCATCCTGATTGATGAATCCAAATGTAGTGTTTACATGAACGCTAAAGAAAGCAATCGGGTTGATGTGTGCGTTTATATCTCACAAGCTTCAAATCTAAATTGATTTTTTTGAGATGCCATACTATTCTCCTACATTGCTACTTTTCTTTGTTTTAAAGAGCAGACATAAGATGTGTTCACACTTGGCATGTTTGGTTGGATAAAAATGAACCCTGGTGCGATTGCTCTGTTAGTTTGGTTCTTTTGAATAAGCTGAACGTTGCCGTCTGAACCCTGGTGCGCACCAAACAAGCGGACCAAGACAGCTGAAAAGATGGGTCTCAGTCTTCTTCCAAACAGACTCTAGTGCAGTTCAACTGAAATATGAACGCAACACAGACCAAAGACATGTAAACAAACCAAAATTGGAACATGATGTCGCAAGATGCAATCCTAAAAAGGACAGAATGCTCAAGCACGCCTGGTTTTTCTCGTCATAGTCGCAATGTTACCCATCACAGTTCGGTACAGGCATCAGAACCGGGTCTTCTCACAGCAGATCTTCGTTTGTGTGTGTGACGGAGGAATTCTTGCCGCTCTTTTGACTCTTTTACACATTTTATAAGCTCTTCACGAGTTCTCAGTTGGTCAAAATACCATCATATGTAGGCTACGCACATACATTGAGCGCATTTAGCCCAGAACACAGCATTGTTTTGGATGTTCGGTAAGGACTTTTTTTTTTTTGGTCCGGACCAAATTAATCAAGTGAACCAAACTACAAATGTGAACACACCCTTAATATTTATCTATTTTGGGTCATAATTAGGAGGCGACAAACACATGAAGCCATGTGCCATGTTGCTTTTATTTATCAAACAGTAAAAATGCCCCTTCCTGCGCCCAAAGCAAGGCGTCTGTGGATGAGTCTGAATCAAGGACTGGTGGGACGTTGCCCTGCTCCACTTCACAAACGATGAGTGGGAGGAGAATTTTAGAGTGACACAAGTCATTTATGACACTTCATTCAACAACAACTGCTTGTTCTGTGTGTCATGCGTCATTACGCAATTTATTGCACATGCACAGAACTTTCCAGTTTTGGTTTTCAATCTGATCAAGAGTTTACACGTCCTCTCGATCGGATTAGAAAAGGTTTAAACCAAAAACTACAATTGTAATCAGATTTGGCCAGTTCATTCCGAATGATGTGGTTACATGTGCCTTTTTTTATTACGATTGTGCTACTAGTCTGATTACAATGAGATTATTAGGGTCCCTGTAAATGGAGCTAATGTAATGGAGTCACAGTATATCCCAATACATTACAATATACTCAAAAAAACATACTCTCGTTACTTGTAAAGTATGTATTTTCGTTCACAAGTATGCGAATTGGGATGCAACCAGCCTAAGCTGCAATATTCATGCTATTGTTTGAAGATCTAACAGTGCTCTTGATGTGGCCTAGAGTAAGATGCAGTGACAGCTCAGGCCGATAGTTATCGTGGCATGACAGGCAGAACTTTCCTGCTTTATTCTCTCTGGGATTCATTAGCAGATGTCATCCCGGCTCCATTGAGTCTATTAGAGAAGCTTCACTGACGATCACTTCACATTCACAAGCAAAGCAAAAGTGATGCTCTTAAATTTAATATGCCCTGAGCCCACCGCACTTTAGTCTGTCACATCTGAGGAGCATTATATGTTAATAATTGCAGATACGCTTTATATAAGAGTAGAGTATCTATATCCCCCCTCCCCCCACCTTTTAATTGTCTGAGTACTAGTAATTGTTAAGGGTAATAGTTAAGGCTGTGTTTGTTTCTGTTTTGGGTGGGTTTGACACGTGTTTTAGTTCAGTTTCCTGTGTTTCTTGTACGTTTGGTTATCATATGCACCTGTTATCAGGCCCGGATTATGAATTCAGAGGCCCCTGGGCACAATGTCTTTTAGGCCCCCCCCCAAAGACACCTCTCTCTCTTCTTTTTCGTGTGTGTTTACTACAACCACTTCTCTCACTCATTTTGAACTACGGCGACTACTCCCACAGTCCACTAGATTCAGCGCTGGGTTTTTTTGAAGACTGCGCAGGCTGTTACGTGCTTTCCACATTTGCGCTTGACCAATTATATCATTCTGTTTAGATTTTAAAAATGTCAGCGTGCTTTTTATTGGTTACACATGGTGTCATTATCTGAAGGCAGCGGCTATTTGCACTAAATATAGTGCAAATAGCAATAGATGCTATTGACACTAAGTGAAAATTGCGATATATTCTATTTACACTATATAAAAGTAGCAGTTCTTTGCAATAAGTGCAAAATAATTGTTAGATGCTATTTACTTATAAATAGTGGCAGATACTATTTGCACCTCAGTATTGTTGTGCATTAACAGGATGCAATAATAACATAGAGTGTAAATGACTATATTTATTAAAATTATTAAATGGATGTCGCCTTATTGGAACAATAAAGCCCTCAGTACACCTACCCTTAACCCTAACCGATAAACACTTTATTATTAAACAGTCGTTAGGGCACTTTATTTCCACTTTTAAAATTTTCTTCATTATTATTGAAAATAAATGCCTTTCTGATCTGGTATGTGATTGGAAAAAGGAGAGCAAATTTGGCAAAATTCGGCGGTTTCGAACTTGGGTCGAAAGCGTCAAAAGGTACTTTCAGTCACCACACTTCCTATGGCCTACGCCACTGTAGACATTAAGTGGCACAAGTCTTTTTTTCCTTTCTTCCTTTGCCAATAAGACAGGCTATTTACACAAATAGACACTGTTATCGGCAATGTAAAAAAAAATTAAAAAAAAAATTCTTCCCCTTGCTTGGGCCCCAAGTGCTCATGGGCCCCTGGTTTGTTTGTGTATTTAAGCTCTGTGTTTCTTTCAGTTCATTGTCCTCATCGCATTTACTCGGTTGTTCTGTTCATGTTGATTATCAAGAGTGTTCTCAGCATTTTCACTGGCCACAATTTTGGCATCGATATCATGGGGAAAAACTGCCATATAGATATTTTTATTATTATCTCATAATTTGGCAGCAGGTATATTAGGCTGCTGTCACTTTAAGACCTGACGCACATATCTATTTTACTGTTACACATGCGTTTTCTTTCTCAACTCTTTACGGTCACTTAAGACATAAAGTTGAAAAAAAGAACTCAGTTTAGTACTGAGAGGCGGCTTTATGTGTGCACATTTTGGGTGTGAGCAAAGAGTGGGAAAGAGTAAAATTATGTGCAATACGCACAAAAAAAATGTAAAGTGTTTCAGATATTTCAGTATCAATATTACACTACATTGCACTTAGTTTATTATTTCATATGCCGTTTTAAAAGACTACGATTGAAAAATGTATATAAAATTCAACCCGCCAAAGTGGCTAGTAGGAGTGACTGCGTTACACACCATTGCTAAAATACACACGCATTTGGCAGGTTGGCTGGTGTTAATATCAAGCCCTGTTTATGTTTATAAAATCTTAACTTGACAATTAGATTCTGCCGTTTGCTCATCTTTAACCATAATGAGAGTAATAGTGATGCTGTATTTATTAATAAACGGTGCAGTGTATAGTAAGGTCATGTGAGTACTGTAATTATCATCTAATTGCAGCTATTTTGAAACATTTGTCTCTATACTGCATACTATAAAAATGTTTTATAGAGTAGGAGCCGTACAATATCTACAGTGCAGTGCGCAGTATTGTAGTTGACGTGACCTGGAAGAGTCTGGATTTCAGTGAGTGACATTTGGATCATCTAGTCTCATCGGTTCTCTTCTCATCTCATTTTAAGATCTGACTCATCTTCAAAGAGCGTTGGATCTTTGTCGTCTTCATAAGGCTGAGATGGGATCAGTTGATCTGTGTTTCTTTCAGATTTTGTCTCTGTTTCAGTCTTTGTGGTGCGGGTGAACACCCAGAGCAGTTCTATTTATTTATTTAATTGTTTGCTGACTCACAATTAACTAACACCTAAGTTAATTTCTGCTTATTTTCTGCTTACTTTCTGCTAAATCAGTTCTATTCTTTCCACATGCCAAGTGGAATATTTAACAGGTGAATGCTTAATGCTGACGGCCTTGATGGAGCAGCTTTGAATATTGAAGAGTTCTTAGAATAAAAGAGTAAGAGAATATGTAAAATGACTTTGAGCGTGCAGAGACAGAAAGTGGACAGATTGCATGTTCAAGCTTCAGAGAAAGTCTGGGGTCTTTAAGACTCTAATAATTCTCTATGCAAGTACGTGAGCGCAAATGCTTTTAGCTACGCTAGCTCAAATGCAAATCATGTTGTGTTTTGAAATTTATTACAATGCAATTTGTAACTCAACTCAAGTTCGTTTTCAGTGCCGCCACAAGGGACGCAACATTAGCATAAAAAACTTTTTCTACATCCGGTTTTTTTTTTTTAAGTTCAACTACTGCCATGATAGAGCAACAGTCTACACACACAAAAAAATGGTTCTTCAGCGGTTCTTTGGGGTGGTTGAGGTGCTATATAGCACCGCTACCATATAAAGAACCTGTTAAGCCCAGTGTGGTTCTTCAGCGGTTCTTCAGCGGTTCTTTGGGGTGATTGAGGTGCTATATAGCACCGCTACTGTATAAAGAACCTGTTCAGCCCAGTGTGGTTCTTCAGCGGTTCTTCAGCGGTTCTTTGGGGTGATTGAGGTGCTATATAGCACCGCTACTGTATAAAGAACCTGTTAAGCCCAGTGTGGTTCTTCAGCGGTTCTTCAGCGGTTCTTTGGGGTGATTGAGGTGCTATATAGCACCGCTACCATATAAAGAACATGTTAAGCCCAGTGTGGTTCTTCAGCGGTTCTTCAGCAGTTCTTTGGGGTGATTGAGGTGCTATATAGCACCGCTACCATATAAAGAACCTGTTAAGCCCAGTGTGGTTCTTCAGCGGTTCTTTGGGGTGATTGAGGTGCTATATAGCACCGCTACTGTATAAAGAACATGTTAAGCCCAGTGTGGTTCTTCAGCGGTTCTTCAGCGGTTCTTTGGGGTGGTTAAGGTGCTATATAGCACCACTGCCATACAAAGAACACGTTTAGCCCCCGTATAGTTCTTTAATGGTTCTCTAACTCTCTCTTAGTATCTTAGTTTAGTTGGGGAAAGGATTAAAAAAACAACATTAAAATAGTGTATTTCCTGAAGATAACGTGGTTCTCAACATTTTGCCCCCAAGGCCCCCCTATAAGGAAATATTCCAGGGCCCCCACATGAGACTTTTTGACCTCAGAAAAGCATAAAGAGATCCAAAACAGCTTTTGCCATTGTAGTAAATTCCCATTCATAGCAAACATATAAGAGTGGAGTAACAGATCTCAAATCTAAAGAGGAGAATGGGGTGGTTCTATGGTTCTACATCGCACCATTTGACAAAGGTGCTGTATAGCATCTTTAAAGATAGGTGCCATATAGCACTAAAAATGGTTCCTCTATGATTACAATCCAATTAACCACTTTTAGTGCTATTTAGCACCATTTTTGTTTAGAGTGTATTGAGCAAGTTAGCTAAAGTCAGTAAAACTGATGACATGTTTATATCCAGCTACCCTATCGCAGTGCCTTCTGATTTGCCACCCTAAAATTGAATTCTCTGTTGGAAGTTTGATGCTGATTAACGTTACGAACTGCTCTGTACCACAGGTTTAAGATCCAAATGCAGCTTTATTAGGGTTATCCACAATCATAATCCAAATAACAGGTAGAAGGTCAAAAAAACCACAGGGCAAACAATCCAGATAGCATCAGAGTCCAAGACACAAGCAGACAGGGAAATCCAAGGAAACAGGCAGAAGATCGAGACCATGAGGTGTGAAGTCCGTTTTCATAGCATCAGCATCTATTTCTCACGTATTCTTCTGTGCAGGTCTCAGAACTGATGGACAACAGCAGGACACCGTTCGATTCCCTCCCTCAGTCTGAGCTGTTGCCTTTGCTGTTGTGAATCAGTGCGGCCAAAGATCTGCATGACGTGAACACATCCACCTGAACACATTCCCACAAACACATCTATGCACATAATTCGACTTCACCGGGAAAAAAAAAAGCAATTCCCCATACTGCGCTGGCGGGATATTTTTGGCCTATCGATCCAGCGTTCTGTTTTGCCTGAGGCTCAGTAAGAGAGAACCGCTGTACAACATATTAGAATGTCACTAGAACAATCTCAATTTTCCAGCACAAGAATCGTGAGCGCGACACCCGCCTGCCAGCATGTTCTCACATTACACACAGCTGGGGGCTTTCCAAAACATCACCTGAAATGTTCTCGTCGACATTGTTTTTAACATGCTAAAACAGTTTTCTTTCTACACTCTTAGAAGAAAAGGGTTCTTTTTGGCGCTTCATACAGTATGTAGAACCTTTTAGCCTTTCCCATTATTGGATCATTTTATGTATTTAGTTTTATTTCATTTTTTTCATTTTAATTAAACTTGGAATTAAGCAGCTTGTAAACATACTTTATCACTAGAAAAAAGAAAGAAATAACCTGTTAAACATGATAGTATTATGCAATCATTTAAGACATTTCTCCTTATACAGAACCTTTTTGGCATAAAGAGTTCTTTAAAATTGACATTAGAATGCTAGGGTTTGATATAGAACCCCAATGAACCTTTATTTCTTATTTTAGCATCCATCCTTCCTTCCTTCCTTCCTTCCTTCCTTCCTTCCTTCCTTCCTTCCTTGCTTGCTTCTAATCAAAAAATAATAACTTTCTTTGCCACCTTCTACATTAGACATAATCAAGGCCAATTTGGCGGGACAAATCTTATTAACCAATTATATCAACAGCCACTTTTTATGATCCAATCAATTTCCAGATGAAATTTCCAGTAAAATCCATTATTTTACGCTAAATATTTTGATCATCCCAGAAACGGATCACATTATGTAAGTTAAATGTGTTGTTGATGCCGTTTCAGTGTTTATTTTGCATTTTCATTCCGTTTTGCGAATTTTGATTGTAACTTGTGAAATAACAAGGCAGGATAACGGTGCAAAAACTTGCAGTTGCAACTACTTCTGGTTGTAGTTTACTATCCAGTGCTGCACTCTTCACATTTGCAAATATCGAAAATGTGCATAGCGTGGACATACTACATTGTGCAGAAAAATAAAGTTTCTTTATTGGCATTGATGGTTCCATGAAGAACCTTTAACATTCATGGAGCCTTTCCATTCCACAAAAGGTTCTTTATAGCGGAAGAAGATTCTTTAGATTTTTTTAATTGTTCTTCACACTAAGAAAAAAATAGTTCTCCTAACTGAAAGGTTCTTTGGGGAACCAAAAATGGATGTTCTATGGCATTGCTGTGAAAACCCCCTTTGTGAAACCTTTATTTCTTAGAGGGACTACCTATTCTGAATAATTAGTCAATATTATATTAGTAATATGTTAAATATGCAATCTGATTGGTTGCAGACCCTTGGCATTTCAAACAACCATTTGGTGTGTTTGCAAATAACAAAGCAATTGTGCTTCGTGTAACTTCCTGTTGCCATGCAGCGAGAAACTCGTCGTGTTGCTTCTGCAGTAAGAGACGAGGCGTAGCGACCAGGAGCTGAGGGGCTTCAGAGGGATTGGAGGGCTGACAAGCGGAAGCAATTAACTCGTGTCTCATAAGCCATGTGATAAACAAGGATTTATCCCCATGTAATTAGCACTGTTTGTGAAACCCCGCCGGTTCTGTGTTGATATACAGACCCCGCTATGCTCACCGACTCTCTGTCATTTCGCGCCTTTGCGTTGGGGAAATGCTCCTGTGATGCTTTGTGCCACTTCACAGCCTGGAAACAGCAACATTAATGCTGGGAGAGTTAAACACAGCCAGTGGAAGGACGGAACAGGGCGGTTTCATGACTAATGGGTCGTTTGTTGACAGAATGTATGGTTTCAGAGTGTAAGCATGGTTAAGTCACATGAAAACTAACCAAGTGTGTTGTGTTTTTGATACTAGTCCTCAGTATGATGGTGTGCTGGTTTCCCAACAGATTAGCCAGCTAAACCAGCAAACTAATCTGTTATCCTAATATTTATTTTCTCTATATAACTTCAAACGTCAGCAAGGAACAAAAACAAGAAAGGCAATAAAGTAAAATTACCATTGACATTTTTTTTTGTCTGTACAATGAAAGTCAATGGGGTCCAAAACCATAGACTGTAAAAAAAGATGGACAACGCGCCATCACTCTCTTCCACTGAAGTAAGTGAAGCCGCCAATGTCCAAATATGGCGCTGGTATCTTGAGTCTCAAGCGCAGTAGTGAGCCGCGATATCAAGGTCCCGCCCACACTCCCGCCTAATCAACAACTTTTTGTGAAATAAACAGTTATGGAAATGTAGAAATTATGGTCAAAGCTCCAATCTCCTCCCGAAGTGCCTCAGTGACTACTTTGCCCAGAGAAAGCTGTCAATCTCAGCTGCCAGTCATGACGTCACATCCCCGTTTTATAGCATCAAATAACTAACTAAAATCAAACTTATTTAAAGAATGAACACTTGAACTAACATCAGCGTGATAAAAACTGCCTAAAATGACAGAAACCATCTTTGTAAAAAATGTATTTGAAGTGTAATTTGATTTAGTTTGTCTATGTCCCATTACATTTCATGGAGAGGGCGGGGTTTATGAGCTATACTGCATCCAGCCACCTCGGGGCGATCAAGACGCTCTGGCTTCACTTTTCAGGACTCGTGTGGCACGCTTGTCCAAAACCAACATGGGACCTCATTGACTTACACTGTATTGGCAAAAAAAGCACTGTTTTAAAAAATCTGGAACTAGCATAAATCAGCCTGGAAATGCATGGCTTTTATGTAAATGCAGATTCTAATTGTTTGTGCAGATTGCACTTTAATACACAGTGTTTACATGCGCCGCATGTGTTTAACGCTATAATGCGCAGCCAAACTGCATAATGGGAGTAATCCCTTCTCGGTTTATTTAAAACATGGCAACATTGTTGTCTGCTGTTTACTTTAAATCTCTTGGGAACTTTCAAGACTTCCCAAACGGTTCATTCTCCGAGTTAATGTGCAATAAAGGTGCATTTGTTGCGCTGTGACGTTTAATCAAGCCGTGTCACCTCTCCCGTAATCTGAAAAGTCTGCTTGAGGAAAACTAACGTTTATTCTGCATGGCCGTGGCACTGTGAGAGCGATGAGGAAGTTGCTCTGTCGCTTGTTATACCATCTTTGGAAAATTAAAGTGCTTATGGCCCATAATCCAGTTGCGCCTTTCCCAACCCCACTTACAGAGCTTCACGCTGATTACTTTAGGGAGTTCTGGCAGGGCAATATTAAAACTTTACACAAACACACACACAGAGCAGCTGCCGAGGGAGTAGAAACGGCACCATCTTAACTCAGTTGGTCGAATTTCTGGCGGCATCCGCTTCCTGATGGCATCATCAAGACGTGAGTCTGAATGAAGTTAGCAAGTTAGCAAGATCAGGGGAAGGTGCAGGAGCCTCGAAGAACCATGTGACCATGGATTGAACCATGAATCTTCTCTCAGTGGCTTGTATTAAGACTACAGGCAAAACTTGTTTTTTGATGCATTGGTAAATGTTGAGATTTTGGGCTATTTTGCTTCCAATAACATGTCTTCTTTCAGACGAGTGGAAAGAAAACATCCAAAATACACATTTAACCAATTCTTTTATTACACTTTATCTGTTTGCATCTGTAGATACAATATGTATCTTTAAATGCTGTGAGTTTTTTCTCTTACACTAAATCATAAAATCTCTCCTTCAGCAGGACTTACATACACCAGGTGTTACAGTTTTATTCCTCTCTATATTCTGAAATTTTATAGATAAACATGGAGATTTTTTTTCTGGTTGTTAAGAGTATTCTTTATGGAAGCCCATTTCCGCCACATAAGAAAAAAAATGCTCTGGTAAATCATAATTGATATAAAAAGTCAAAATTATGACATAAAAAGTAAAAAATTTGGCGTAATAGTTTCGACTTTTTATCTCATAATTGCTTGGTTATAATTTTTTTTTAAATCTCATAATTATGACTTTGTCATAATTTAAGTTTAAGTCAAAATTTTAAATCCAATTTTAACTTTTTAATCTTATAATTTAGATTTTTAAGTCAAAATATCGGCTATTTAATATTATATAATTCTAATTTTTCCGATTCCGATCTCATAATTGACTTATCTGATAATTGACATCTTATAATTTTGACTTTTTTATCTTAAAATGTATATTAAGTCAAGATTTCGTCTTTTTAATCTCATAATTTCGATTTTTTAATCTTATAATTTAGATTTTTATATCAAAAATTTGGCTTTTTGATCTTATGATTTTGACTTTAAGACATAATTTTAAAGTAAAAAATGTAGATTTTTTTTTGTCATAATTTAGAATTTTTAAATCATAATTTAGATTTTTTAATCTTATAATTTAGACTTTAAAAGTCATAATTTCAACTTTTCATCTCATAATCATATTAAACATAATTTAAATTTATGTCATAATTATGATTTACCAGAGCATGATTTTTTTTCTTATGTGGGAGAAATGGACTTTTATAATTTTTTATATTAGATTTATAGAGATATCCCACATCCACTCTGTAAAAACATTTAACTGTAATATGTCAAAATTAGTGCATATTTAATTAGATAATGGCTTATTTGTAAATTTAAACATAACATTTCACAACCCTCTACAATGCGTGTAAATCACTGTTAAATGCGACTAAATGTTTATGCTAGGCGACTAACTAATGTCTGTTATTAGCCATTGGCTATAATTATTAGATTTCACTCGCCAGTGTTTGAGTTAGAGGCTAAGTAGTTGACTGGAAAATAAACTCTTTAGGTTACTTAAAGACTTTCTAATGAAACAATAGCTAAATGCTAAGCTATCAGTGTTGACGCAAAGACTCTCAATTTGAACTCCAGTGTCAATATTCTCCATATTCTCAGTCTAACAGAGAGAAACAGTGCTCTACTCACACTCACACGTAGGCCTCGCTCGTACGAGTGCTAAGCGAACTGCTCCCAGCAGGCATTTAATAAGAGAGCTGTAACAGGCTGCCGGTCGAAATTCAATATTCTCTAAAGGTGAATAAATCACGGATCGCAGGTCCGTGCCAGATCTCGATGTGTGCTTACTTAGAGTCTGAAAATATCCAGCCGTCGAAGGAGAGATGGTGAAGCTGGCGGTCTTAAATTGAGTTAACCTTGAGCTGTGGTCCACCTTACAGAGCTGTCCTTCTGCTCTGTGGCTGTTATTAGCAAAGCCACATATAAAAGGTGAGGGTAGCAGGTTTTCTGGTAAGCAGTGGTCACTCCTGCGCTCGCCGGGTGAGGAACCAGAGGATATTGCCGCAAATAATAATGATCTTAACCTGAACCAGACCACCTGTCATCACTTAAATCCTCCCGGTTTTGTGAGGTGCTAACAGTGTTTCTGGGAGAAGCTGGAAGGAAATCCTCACAGGATCATGTCCAAAGAACCTCTGAAGGCTTTTCAATTTAGTTCTGGCTGTTTGCCACTTTTACTGAGAGCAGAGCGAGAGAGCGAGAAACTATTGTGAGCTGGAAAAAAAAAACAGTTTTGTGTTAATCTGTCTTCTAATGCTCTTAAAGTTCTAAAATTGCACAGTGATTCTAAACTTTAAAAAATGTCATGAAAGCACCATAAAAGTCCCATAAATTGTTGTTATTAAACACTGTTTTCTAATTTTAAGTCAAAATTCACAATTTACTTGGTTATTATATGTTTCTGGTCTTATTGTCAGTTTCATCAGTTTTTTCATGTTATTTTAAACATTATTTTAAAGAAAAAATTAGAAAAAAAGTTTGCCTTTGTAATTTTTCTATCAAAATTAACAGAGAAAATTTTTTTTTCTGGTTGTTAACAGTATTTTATTTTTTATTTTTTATGGAAGCCCATTTCTGTCACAAAAAGAAAAAAAAATGTTCTGGTAAATCATAATTATGACATAAAAAGTTAAAAAGTTTTTAACTTTTTAATCCCATAATTGCCTTATGTCATAATTTAGTTTTTTTTTATCTTATAATTATGACTTTTTGTGTCATAATTTCAGTTTAAGTCGAAATTTTGAATTTTAAATCTTATAATTTAGATTTTTTTAGTCAAAATTTTGTCTTTTTATTCTTATAATTTTGACCTTTTTATCTTATAATTTTGACTGACATAATTTTAATAAATAAAGTTAAAAATATAGATTTTTTTTTATCTTATAATTTAGCCTTTTTAAATGATATTGTCAATGTTTTAAAAAATTTTATTTTAAACATTGTTTTAAAGAAAAAAATAAGGATAAAAAAAGTTTGTCTGTAATTTTTTCTATCAAAATTAAACGACATTACGTTTCGGATGATGTCATCAAGGACTCTCCATGTATAAACTCAAGCCCCGCCCCCTATTTTGTTTAGTGAAATAACCTGTAGGCAGTTGTTAATTAAAATGGCATGTGAACAAAGTTTTGTGTTGATTTGAAATATGGCTGTCAGATTGGAATTAAAATGATCTGGTTTGAAGGAGAAGATTAACAAGCCACTTATAAAATTCCAGCTAATGAGATCGACCTCAAGCTTGATGAATTCCCCAGCTAATTGAGAGGATTTTTCTGACTTGTGATGATTAACAGCAGGGGTCTCAACAGGAAGTTCCTTTTGTCATGTGGCGCCCCTCCCTTACAATAAAAACAATAGATGTTCTCGCATTAGTTGTGTACATGTGAAGCTGTGTGAGAACAAGAATATAGCAATGGCAGATCAATCATGAAGAGCAGGTAAACATCTGAATGATTTTTATGATGTGATGTTCATTCTAATGGGATAAAAGCAAGAAAACCAGTCGATAACAGAGCTAATAGAGCGTTGTTGAATCAAATGCCAATATTTGTCTTGTACTTCATGGTCTTTAAGTCTGTAGTGTGTTTAATTCAGGCTGCCAGAAGCTCTGCATGAGATGTTTGTTGTTGAGATTATCCGGCGTTATCCACATTGAAGATGTGATATGTCAAATACCTCAGATTATTTTTTAAACCCATCACACAAACCTAGTGGAAATGTTATTCTTTAGACGTTGATGTTTTATGAGTTTCAGTTATATATTAAAGTCCTTAGGAGGAATAAAAATAGACACAGTAGTTGTCATACAGTAAGAGTATAGAGTTATAAAATGAATGTGAAGAGCAGCCCAGATCATTTGCTCTTGGAAGAATTTGATGAATATATATACTAATTCCAAATTACATGACAAAAATTGTAGTTAGTAACGTAATCCATTACATTACAATTAAGGTAATATAATCTGACTACTTTTAGATTACTTTTGACCTAACCTGTTTATCACATTGATTTGAACAGGATAATCTTTTACCATATTGATATAAAAATACAAAGAGAAAGAAAATATATTCATTCTTTATTATCGACAACATGACGTGCATTAAATATTGCATTACGTCAAGGTTTCCCTAGTCTCAGCCTCAGATGTCAAGCCCACGGACCATTGGGTGAATGTCTGATGCATATGGCACACTTATCTGGAAACACTTCAGGATTTTCATCTGATTGGTTGAATTCTACAGGATGTCCGCGAGATGTGTGTGATGCGTTCTTTAATGGTCCGCCTGGAAACAAATGCCGCGACTCCCTCGTTGAAGAAGAATGCTGTTGTGTGAGCGCTTACCAGGATCAACTAAACGCTGGATTTTCAAAAGTATGTGAAGTTCACGGCTCCATTGTTGCAGTAAACCTGAAAAATGTTCATGAATGAATAATTTGTAGATGCACGCCGGTCTGTTATTGCAGGGGCATCGACTTTACATTTTCATGCCCCTAAACATGACGCAGAACAAAACGAACTGTGATTGGTTGCGTTACATGTCAGTCAAACGTACTCTTTGGCGGTCCTTGACCAATGAAAGCTGCGATGGAGTCCAGACCTTCTGCCATCAGTCTGAAGGTCTGGCTCGGGAGATTAAGGTTTCCTAGACTGGGGTTTATAATGGAACTGCAGGGGTTTGTGAGTTTAAAGGAACACTTCACTTTTTTTGCTCATTTTCCAACTCCCCTGGAGTTAAACAGTTTTACTGTTTTCGAATCCATTCAGCCTATCTCCGGATCTGGCGGTAGAACTTTTAGCATAGCTTAGCATAGATCATTGAATCTGATTAGACCGCTAGCATCTCGCTCAAAAATGACCAAAGAGTTTCGATATTTTTCCTATTTAAAAACTTGACTCTTCTGTAGTTACATCGTGTACTAAGACCGACGGAAAATGAAAAGTTGTGATTTTCTAGGCCGATATGGCTAGGAACTATACTCTCATTCCTGCGTAATAATCAAGGAACTTTGCTGCCGTCCCATGGGTGCAGCAGGCGCAATGATATTACGCAGCGCCTGAAAATAGTCCCCAGCACGCTCCCTGTGCAAGCAAGTTGTCACGTTGGTTATGTTGACAGAAGTTAGCCTATTTTCAGGCGCTGCGTAATATCAAATACCCCAAATTTGGGTCAAATATGGACAAATCTAACTCTTGGGTTAAAATTTTTTATCAAAAAATTTAACCCAAGAGTTGGATTTGTCCATATTTGACCCAAATTTGGGGTATAGAGTATAGTTCCTAGCCATATCGGCCTAGAAAATCACAACTTTTCATTTTCCGTCGGTCTTAGTACACGATGTAACTACAGAAGAGTCAAGTTTTAAATAGGAAAAATATCGAAAGTCTTTGGTCATTTTTGAGCGAGATCCTAACGGTCTAATCAGATTCAATGATCTATGCTAAGCTATGCTAAAAGTTCTACCGCCAGATCCGAAGATCGGCTGAATGGATTCGAAAACGGTAAAACTCAACTGTTTAACTCTAGGGGAGTTGGAAAATGAGCCTATTTTCAAAAAAAGTGGAGTGTTCCTTTAATGAAAAGCTATTAAGTAATTAAATCAAATTTTTAAATCAAAATTAAAATAATACACTTACAAAAAAATATTTTATATGTTTAGTATGGCATGTGACCATTAACCGACATAAGAGAACTTAATTTTATTATTGACCTAACTATTAATTAAAGCTGCAGTCTGTAACTTTTTGCTCTCTAGCGGTTAATAAACAGAACTGCATGCATCTTGCAGAAGGACATTGCAGCCGGAGCTACTTCTCTCTGTTTATGTCTATCACGCAGGGATTGTGCTCCTCCGCAGCGGTTCCTACCAGACCGGTCTGAAATAGTCCCAATATAAACACTTATTATAAGTGTACCATAATGATTCAGGGTAAGACAAAAACACGGTTTGGAAAATGGATTCATGTTGTACATTCTCATATAATTTTTGTAAATCTTGAACACAAAAAAAGTTACAGACAGCAGCTTTAAGTATAATTATAACAATATGAATATAATTAATATTAATACATGAATAATTATAATGTGTTTGATTTATGATTTTATTCTGTTTTGTCTGTTTTTTTTGTTGTTGTTGTATTATTAGCCTATATGTATTATTTAACATTTAATTTTAATTGTACGATTTATTTTAATTAATTTTTTTTCACCCAGTCCTAGATCTAGTGTAGGTTAACCAATGATTAATCATGAACGAGGATCTTTAGCAACATCCAAACACTTGAGATTCACATTTGTCACTTTAAAATATGTATATATAACCATAGTGTAACTGTAAAACACATATACACCCGTCTGTGAGTACGGCAGGCGCACAATAGGAGCCCGTCAAGTGCTCTTGTCCTGGTGGTCAGTGCGGACTCAGATCTCACTGAACTGACAGCAGCACGGACTAAGAGGATAATGGCCTGGGAGTGAGACGGGGACAGAGCGAGCTCTGTGTGCTGTGATGCCTGCATCTGTCTCTCTCGAGCCCGTCTGTCCTTCTGTCTCACCACCTCCATTAATCTTTTACTTTGTGCTCCAGCAGCGAGAGGAAACCTGCCTGACAGCTCGTCTTTGCGGTGAGAGGTTCGAGGAAAGAGCAACAGAAGGGCGCGGAGGGTCTGAAGGAAATGAAACCTGCTCCTTCAAATGGCAGTTGTTAGATGCATTCACGTGTGTTTGCTGTCAAGAAATACCTTATGCTGTAGTTACATGTTTCTGTGACTAAAAATAAACGTAGCATATGTTTTCACTTATAGTATTCAATTCATATTAGTCGAAATATGACTTTTTGAATCTATTAATGTCAGTTAACTGATTTTCAGTGTGAGATTTGTATCTCATAATTCAAATCACAACCCTGTATCTTGATTGCAAGTTATAAAGTCAGAATCGTGAGATATGAAGTCGCAATTGTGAGAAAAAGTCAGCATTGTGAGATATAAAGTCGCAATTGCGAGAAAAATAGTCAGAATTGCGAGATATAAAGTCGCAATTGCAACAAAAAAAAATCATAATTGAAAGATATAAAGGTACAATTGCAACAAAAAAAAATCATAATTGCTTAATATAAAGTCGCAATTGCAAGAATAAAGTCAAAATTGCGAGATATAAAGCGAGAAAAAAGTTTATTTCTTTCGAGTTCATAACTCACAATTCTTTTGTTTTTCGCAATTGCAACTTTATATCTCGCAATTCTGACTTTTTCCTTTGCGAGTTTATATCTTAAAATTCTGAGAAAAAAGTTGCAAGAGATGTTAACTTGCAATTGCGAGACAAAAAGTCAGAATTGTGAGATAAAAAGTTCTTTTAATTTTTTTATTCAGTGGCGGAAACAAGCTTCCATCTGTTTTTTTAAACAAATTTTAGAACAAAACAAGTTTTGAGCGACTTTTTTTTTATGTGACTGGGTAATAATTGTTTCAGAGTGGTTTTATTTTGTTGACGTTCATTGTTTTTGTATTATCTTCGGATGACGTACATCTATATTAATAAGTTAACTTCATTATTATAAATGGCCATTTTAAAGTGTTAAACTGCGTTCAGCTCTCTCCTAACGTGTTGATTATATGAATCAGATGTGTTGAGACAGATTGGGAACCACTGCAATAAACATATGTTCATGTTCATAGTTATTTGTTCGTGAATCAGTCTTCACTATTCGCGCATGTTTATTTTAGCGTGCAAGCCGCGATGACTGTATTCAGTATACGTTTCCTGCGATTGCTTTGCTGTATACGGTAAGACTACAAACGCAAACAACTCAGGTAAACTACGGTTTACATTTTATGTATTTCGTTTTATGACCGTTTAGTAACGGCCGCGTCTCGTGCGCTTTATTTATATAACGTTAGGACTACGTGACTCCTGAGGTAAATTCAAACGCCCGAGACTCCTGTTCACTGCGATTATTTACCCAAACTTCTTGTAGTCTGGTGGTAAATGTCTCTCTACTTACTGTAAAGTGACACATTGATGTTGTACAGCTGTTGCTTATGCCATTTATAGTGCTCTTCGAATTAAACATTCTCCTCATGGTTTAAAATCTAAAGTTGAGCGTTAATAATGATATCAGGTGACTTTAGTGCCGTAAGGTACTTAAAATAATAGCATGTAATTTCAAGAATGCATTGTAATATTCTTGTATATCTTGTGATATACTTACTGATATTTAGCTAGCTGTATTCATGTGGAATGTAGTGTATGTAGTCATATTCAAAATATCTTGATATTTGCAGTATTTCAATTATTGTTATTCTCATTGTCAAACACTGAATACGTGGCCAGAAACCCAGTGAAGTTATTCAACAATTTGCTACCTACCGCAGCTGCATATATATATATATATAATTAAACAAACTAAACTAATTCCTGCATATGTGAAACTTTAATACATTTTACATTAGAGGGAAAACCCCTTGTTATTTGTTATTCTCATCACTGTCAGTTCTGGACAAAAAGGTCAGCAGTTTTAATGTTTTTTTTTGTTTTGTTTTTAAGCCACAGTTCATCACAGTTAAGGGCAGGAAAATAGTGGTGGAAGTAAACCATGATGGCTTTACAATGGTAATACCATAATGGTACTGTTTTCTAAAGCGATTGCCATTGAGCATTCAATGCACTGACTAAACTCAACACGATTTTCTGATTGAAAGGTCTTATCTTATCAGGTATGAGATCCGGGATACACACATGGTGGAGGAGAGCGTTATGATGACCCTGAAAGATAAGGCAGACTTCTCCAGCTTCAAGCCTCGTCCCTTCAACATGCGCGAGTTCTACGATCGAACGGGCCACGACATTAAGGAAATGCTCCTGTCCTGCTACTTTAGAGGAGCCGAATGCAGCGCAGAAGACTTCACAGTGGTGAGCATGAACGCAATCTCAGTTTTAGGTGTTCGGAAGGACGGAATCCGATCCGTGGAGGCTGGAATGATGGGGAAATTGTACTTAACATTTTGTCCTCCATGTAACTTATAGGTGCACCAAAGGCTTTATTGTCAATGTGTTCCAGAGCGAAGTGGACTTGTCGTCTTTAGGTCATGCATTGAGTTCGTACAGTCGTACTAAAGCACACATTGCTGCCTGGTGAGATAGCAAGAGATTATTTTTACCCGTGGGGTCATATCGATCTGATCCTCTGATAATACCGTGAAGAAGCCTCACTTAAAAGGTTCCTTTATTCCCCCGGTGATTCTGGGATAAGGTTTCTGGAATGGGTTTATTCATCATCTTGCTGTATGTGATTGATAACATCCGGAGAGGGAAAGCTTTTATTCATATGGACCGTATAATATTTTTTTTTTTTTGACTTGAAGAGCACAAATGTTTGGCTTTGCACCTGTAAAGTCGACTATATTTTGAGTGGATTTGGCGAAATGGCAATATGTTTTGTGATCCATTACTGTTGATTTCTTTGAAAGAGCATTTATATCATTTTCTTTAATTTAGTTAATGTTATGCTGATGAGAGATGAACACTGACATTTCCAAGTACTGCAGAAAATCTAAACGATATTATGATTCGAGTTTGTGTTCGATTATTTTGTCTCTCAGCATTTGAGCTTTAATGTAATAGTGGAAATTTACCAACTTAGCCAACTTTTTTTTTTTACCAAAAGTTGAAATTTACCAACTTTTGCTCAATTTAACTCTTTGAGAATCTCCCTCCCTTTTATCTATCAGTCTCTGTTCATCTGTCTATCCCTCCTATCTGTCTCTGTTTATCTGTCCCTCCTTTCTATCTGTCCATCCGTCTATCCCTCCTGTCTACCCCTCCATCATCTATCCCTCAGTCTGTGTATTTGTCCATATGTCTATATGTTCCTATATCTGTCCCTCTGTCCAACTATCCGTCTATCTGTCTTATATCTGTCTATCCCTCTGTCCATCTATCTGTCTGTCTATCTGTGTGTATACCTATCTATCCCTCTACCTGTCCATCTCTCCATCTGTCTGTCCCTACATCTAGCCCTCCACCTGTCTGTCTATCTGTCCTTCTGTCTAGTGTGCTGTCCCTATATCTTTACCCCTCTTTTATCTATCAGTCTCTGTCCATCTGTCTATCCCTCATATCTGTCTGTCCACCTGTCTTTCCTTCCCATCTGTCTATCTCTCAGTCTATCTATCTGTCCCTATATTTGTCTGTTCCTCCGTCTATCTTCTCCTGTAAAGTCGACTATATTTTGACTGGATTTGGTGAAATGCCGGTTTGTTTTGTATCACAATGATCTGTAAGCATCACTTTTTATTCATTCCGATATTGAAAGCCTGTTCATGGGATTACTTATTTAATTTAGTCAGTGCTCAAGCATTGAGATGGCTAGTTTAAGTTCTTACCGTCCTGGTTAACATGAATAACTCCGATGGAAAGGTTTTTTTAAGGTGTGTTGTCTCCATAGATCAGTTTAAAGAGCTGTGTGAGGACCGTATTGATTACTGACAAGAGGTGATTAATTAGTGTTACGCTGACGAGAGATGAACACTAACATTTACAAGTACTGCAGAAGAACTAAACGATATTACCATTGATTTAAAACGACTTCCAGTATGAGAGAGTTTGTGTTCGGCCTCTCAACGTCTGAGCTTTAATGTAATAGTGGAAATTTACAAACTCAGCTTTGTTCACTCATAATTTAATGCTTTGAGAAACTCATTTTCATTCTAAGCAAAAATGTGTCATGTCTTTTTATGCACTAGAGATGTTTTTGCTTTTGTAGTGGGATTTTCCAGAGTAGTTTTGAGTAAATGTTCAACACTCACATCATTTCAGCCACACACACTCCAGCATAGTTTATTTAAGAGAAATTGTCTCATTTTTTTTACATGATATGCATTATTTACTTATTTTTTGGTACTTGTAAAACAACTGAACAATTAGGTTTTCTGAGTTGTTTGAGCTGTTAATTTACATACAGTAACGTACATAATGACTGAATGACAGTTTTTTTTTTACTTTATGCAACCAGGAACATCCTTTTAAGTAAATTAATTGCTGTTTTTAATATATAATAACAGTCTACAGATGCACAAATTGCTCATTTTCAATGGCGTGTGTGTTTATAAGAACCTAAACCTGTTTTGAAGACCTCATCCTCTTTGAGAATCATGTGATGGTCCAGGGCTGTGGTACGCTTGAGATGTAGGTGTGCGTTTGTGCTGTTTCCCTCAGTGTCCTGGTGGACCCATAAGCCCCAGCTGCTGTGTGTGAGCGCACACATGTACGAGCGGCGTTGTGCTGATGTGAGTGTGTGTTTGTGCTGATGCTGAACAGCTCAGCAGAGAGCAATAACACTGTATGATGAGACACACATGAGCAATGAAGCAGCTAAACTACCTTTTACGCGACACATGTGTGTGTGTGCGCGCGCGTGTATGTGTGTGTGTGTATCTAGTTAACCATATTTTGGGGACAAATTTGTACCCAGAAGTGAGCTAAACCTGACAAAAACTGCCAAACCTCCTTTTGGGGACGTCCTCAGTTGCATAAAAACAAAGTAAATGTTTTTTTAATTGTAAATAAGATTTCTGTTAGGGATAGGATTAGCAGGTAAGTTAGGTTTAGGCTATAGTATTTATAACTAGCTGTTTATAAAAAGTAAAAAGTCTTTGCAATGTTTCCATTAAGATAGGTAAGTGTGTGTGTGTTTGTGTGTGTGTGTGTTTGAGATTAATGACAAAGCATATGCTGTATGTCTGTCTATCTGTCCTAATATCTGTCTATCTCTCCATCTGTCTATCCTTCCTGTCTACCCCTCCGTATATCCATTCATCCGTCCCTCTTAATATATCTATCCATCCACCTGTCCATCTCTCATCTATTCCTCCACCTGTCCATCTCTCATCTATCCCTCCACCTGTCCATCTCTCATCTATCCCTCCACCTGTCCATCTCTCATCTATCCCTCCACCTGTCCATCTCTCATCTATCCCTCCACCTGTCCATCTCTCCATCTATCCCTCCACCTGTCCATCTCTCCATCTATCCCTCCGCCTGTCCATCTCTCATCTATCCCTCCATCTGTCCATCTCTCCATCTATCCCTCCACCTCTCCATCCCTCCATCTATCCCTCCACCTGTCCATCTCTCCATCTATCCCTCCACCTGTCCATCTCTCCATCCACCTGTCCATCTATCCCTCCACCTGTCCATCTCTCCATCCGCCTGTCCATCTCTCATCTATCCCTCCATCTGTCCATCTCTCCATCTATCCCTCCACCTCTCCATCCCTCCATCTATCCCTCCACCTGTCCATCTCTCCATCTATCCCTCCACCTGTCCATCTCTCCATCCACCTGTCCATCTATCCCTCCACCTGTCCATCTATCCCTCCACCTGTCCATCTCTCATCTATCCATCTATCCATCCATCTGTCCATCTCCATCTATTCCTCTGTCTGTCCATCTCTCCATCTATTCCTCCACCTGTCCATCTCTCCATCTATCCCTCCACCTGTCCATCTCTCCATCTATCCCTCCACCTGTCCATCTCTCCATCTATCCCTCCGCCTGTCCATCTCTCCATCTATCCCTCCACCTGTCCATCTCTCCATCTATCCCTCCGCCTGTCCATCTCTCCATCTATCCCTCCGTCTGTCCATCTCTCCGTCTATCCCTCCACCTGTCCATCTCTCCATCTATCCCTCCACCTGTCCATCTCTCCATCTATCCCTCCGCCTGTCCATCTCTCCATCTATCCCTCCGTCTGTCCATCTCTCCATCTATCCCTCCACCTGTCCATCTCTCCATCTATCCCTCCACCTGTCCATCTATCCATCCGCCTGTACATCTCTCCATCTATCCATCCGCCTGTACATCTCTCCATCTATCCATCCGCCTGTCCATCTCTCCATCTATCCCTCCGCCTGTCCATCTCTCCATCTATCCCTCCACCTGTCCATCTCTCCATCTATCCATCCACCTGTCCATCTATCTATCCGCCTGTACATCTCTCCATCTATCCATCCACCTGTCCATCTCTCCATCTATCCCTCCACCTGTCCATCTCTCCATCTATCCCTCCACCTGTCCATCCCTCCATCTATTTGTCTATCTGTCCATCTGTCTGTTTTTCCGTCCTTCCCTATATATCCCTATATATAGGTCTGTCTCTCTATCTGTCCATTTTTCTATATTTTCCTTTACGTCCGTCTAAAAACATTCAAGTGCTGTGTCATGCATCTCTGGGTAGTTCTTGTACCTTCTTGAAAAAAATGGCCAGTGCACTTTAATTACTCTCTCATTATAAGAAGTCACACAACACCAGAAGGGCCGTTTAGTGTGCAGGTTCCTTGAGCGAGAGAACACGGCGACCTAAAAACAGACCCGAGTTCAGTCTGAGTACAGGCGTTTGTTGTTGATTGTACATATAAATCCATCCGTCTCATCTCGACGCCTCAGTCCACTGCTCCTGTGATAAAGAGCTTGAACTTTGAGAACAGAGAATTCCCTGCAGAACGTCAGCAGAAAGTTTCTTCAAACTAGTTACCATGAAAACAAACTACTAGAAGGACAGAAGACTTCATTCACTGGGAAATATCCACCCTGTGCAGTTCAATTCAGTATTTCCACTACACTTTCTACCTTTATCCCAGATTAACAGGCTATAGAAATTCTTATAGTCTCTCAATGTAACTCTAGCAATTTCTAATGCACCACCAAAACGTCTCTTGTGCCCATTTTAACCTCATGTTGTGGGTTTCTGAAAAAGCTTGGGTTGTCTTTAGATATCATGGACAGCTGCATGATTTTGTTATATTTTTAATGAGAAAACCTGCTTTTAGTGCCTTATTAGGGTTGTCCCTAGTTGAAATTAAATTAATTACGTAACATTCCAGTTATTTGCTCTAATGATGTTTGTATATTATTCTGTGCTGAGAAAAGCTTCCAATTGAAGACTTAATGACATTATTGTGGCTGACCAGAAATGTTAAATGATATTACCAAATGTCAGTATATTAATTGTTATTGTTGGTCAGTCATTGTTTTTCAGGAAAATTGGTAGGAACACTTTTTGTTACGCAATTTAATCGGAAGCATGATTAACTGCATATTTCTTATTTTTTAAGCACTAAATTAACAAGGAAAATCAACAGTCCTGTGTATTATATTAACATTTACATGTCAAATTACATTTTGTGATTGATTTGTCACATTGATTACCTTGCTTACTGTTAATGAACATGTTGCATTATGCATGTTAAATTAAAAATGTATGATGTAATGTATGAAAATCTATAGTAATTGATACATAAATGTTTTGAAATAAAAAGGGCCTCTAAAAGGCATATTGTGGTGCAAAAAAATATATTACTAGTCTAGGCTGGAAATTACCATTTCTGTTTATAATTTCCTCCCACAATGAGTGAAATGTGTGCGAGGGTCTCAAATGTGCTGTTGTCTGCTAGTACCCTTCTTTTCTCATATCGCTTTTGGAAAGATGGATGTGTGAATGAGTGAGTGGGTGTATCCGCTCACAGTGTTATGGCTTTAAACCAGAGATTTCATGACTGTTCGTACACACACATCTAATTTTTTGATATTCAGCCCAATATCAGCGTCACATGTGGGTGTTCCTGTAAAGGTGGTGTGTTGTGCTGGTCCCTTTAGAGAATTACATTGTTCATGAATTCAGCATTAGTAGATTGTAATTTCACTTATGTGAGGTCCTTTCTCCTCCTTGACACTTTTATTATGCCTTCTGTCCTGGTATAGTGCCATATTTAGCATTGACAGTGACAGTGACATGACATGACATGAAGGCGCCAACCCGGAGCCATTTTGCTGTGGTGCCCGGGGAGCGATTCCTCAGTATTGAGAATCGAACCCGCAACCTTCAGGTTACCAGTCTGACTCTCTAACCATTAGTCTTGTTTGTTAACCCCTCAGAATGATGTAGTGACCTCATCACAATGTGTTAAAATGCTCAAAACACCTTAGCAACCACTCAGCAACATAGTAGCACCCTGGCAACCACCTAAACAAATGATCAACCACACAACAATGCATTAAAACCACCCCGTGCTCCTTGGCAACATAGCAACACCCACCCAAAAAAATTATCAACCGCACAACAATGCATTAAAACTACTCTGAGCTCCTTGGCAACATAGCAACACCCTAGCGACCACCAAAACAAAAAATGATCAACCACACAACAATGCATTAAAACCACACAACAATGCATTAAAACCACTCTGAGCTCCTTGGCAACATAGCAACACCCTAGCAGCCACCCAAACAAATGATCAACCACATAACAATGCATTAAAACCACTCTGAGCTTCTTGGCAACATAGCAACACCCTAGCAACCACCCAAACAAATGATCAACCACATAACAATGCATTAAAACCACTCTGAGCTTCTTGGCAACATAGAAACACCCTAGCAGCCACCCAAACAAATGATCAACCACATAACAATGCATTAAAACCACTCTGAGCTTCTTGGCAACATAGCAACACCCTAGCAACCACCCAAACAAATGATCAACCCATTAACAATGCATTAAAACCACTCAGAGCACCTTGGCTACATGGTAACGCCCTAGCAACCACCCAAACAAATGATCAACTGCATAACAATCCATTAAAACCACTCCGAGCACCTTGGCAATATAGCAACGCCCTAGCAACCACCCAAACAAATGATCAATCACATAACAATGCATTAAAACCACTCAGACCACCTTGGCAAAATAGCAACGCCCTAGCAAACACCCTAGTGTCAATGTGCTAACTTTTTAATGGGCAATTGCCACCATTTTCTTTTAGAATATATAAAAGTCTAGTAATTTCTCCATGTTGTTTAGCTTAATTTATATCCAGAGACTCTTTTTAGGCTCCTCTGCTTCCTTTCACCTCTTTAGATGTTGCATTCTGACTGATGTATGTGGGTCTTATGAATACGAAATGTGATTGACGGACAATTCAACAGGGCTCAGCACTTCACGCATGTGTGTTCCTGTTCGATCAAACCCGGCCGTCTTTCTTCTTTCTTCCTTCTCCTTTCCCTCTCTTGAAGCACTTTGATGTGAATGGACTGTATTGTTTTGTTACGGGGAAGAAATAAACACAAAGCTGCTCTGACCATATTGGCGGGTTTTTTAATTTAATATTTTTTTCAGAGGGCGATTACCCTCCCTCACAAAAAGGAATGCAGGTCGGGAAATTGGAGGCTTTTTGTGAGTTTAAGTCAAAGCTGATTACTTTCACTTCCCAATAAACAGCATTTGCAACCGGCCTAAATTTACATTTTTATGCACAACCAAGTGAAAAGATTCCCTGATTTGCATAGTCAACAATTCCGTCGCATTTTCAGAGCCACTCTCAAATGCAATGTATTTTCATAATCATCCGGCAGATTTTTGGACTTCCTGATCCAGTAAATAATCCCGTAAGGGTTTTTTCCCCTCCAGACCTGCAGCACAGGACCATAAAAAATATCAGCATGGCTTATTCTTGTTTTTTTTTTTACATCCAATAGAGAGAACTTTCAGTTCGTTTGTCTGCTTTCAGAAGCCTGAAAGGAAATACATCTGCATTTTATTTTAGTTTTATGGAAAAATGTGCAGTTTATACTCCATATTGCCCAATTTTATTTTATTAATAGCATGTTTAAAAGTAAATATTCAAATAGTAGTAGTATGCTGGTGTTGTCACATGACCTAATTTCTTTGCATTATTTAGTTAAATAATATTAAATAATGTTGCTTTATTTAATCCAGTTTTTAAAAAAGATTTTGTAATTTTTTACAGCCAGTTTAAATAAAGATTAAAAATATATATATATAAAAATAATGTTACGCACATTGTGGGATACGTTAGTATGCTAGCATGCTTTTCTGAACTGATCCAACTGTAATTCCACAGAATCATAGAGTTTCCTTTTAGTCTCTCTCTTTCTCTCATTTGTATGCGGCGGTTGATGGGAGGTGATATTTCATCTTCACTATGTCAGAGGGAAAATGGTAACGCTGGCGTCTCGGCCAAGAGGTCAGATGGTGTTCGTGCCTGTTGAGCTGACATGACCCCTGCTGCTCATCGCGCCCGTAACCTGCTGCTAACACACTCATGCTCGCATTTACTGATCACACACGGTTATGTTACAGAAAGTACAGATTTGAGCAGATGAGGATTGATATCAGTGGCCAATCTGTGGCTAATTTGTGTCTTTTTATGATAACGATCTCCTTCAGCAAAGTAGATTCAATCAGAGCTAAATTATCCGCAGTTATAATTAATGAATATATATATTGGCAAACAGTTCAGAGACGTATTAAACCCACTGAAGCTCGTACAACTCAATACATTTGAAAGTTACAGCAGAGGCCTGTAATTGAGATGCATTTCTATAGTGAATCATTTTGTGTTCATTTGTACCGTATGAAGTGAAACTTACAAATTATACCAATAGGAAGAAATCAGCTGTTTTAATCAACCCTAGTGAGAGTTGTTATTTTAGTATTTATGTTATTATATTTATTAATTTTGAATTGGGTTTTATTTTTATTTTTTGGTTTAAATTATAGTTTAAGTTCATAATTTTGTTAGTAGTTTTTTTAAAAGATTCTATTTACCTTTTAATTTATTTTAGTTTTCGCAATTTTGTGTTTTTATCATTTTTATTCCATTTTGCAAATATTTTTAGTAGTTCAACTTAAACTTAATTTCAGTAAGTTGCCAAGGCAACAGTTCTAATATTTGTTGGGGTTTTTTTTGTCTAATATTTATTTTTTTATTTTATTGCAGCTTAATTTTTCCAATAATCATAGTTGATGATTTAAAATGGTTGACTTTTTACACTGAACTTTTCATTGTTCAACATTTTACATACACTTTCATAATCAACATTTCTTGTTTGCCGTCTTGGATGATTTTTTTTTTTTTTTTTTACTGCATTATGGGATCACCACCTTGGGGAATTTTACATAGAAAATCAGTGGCAGATTTATATGTAAACGTGCTAGATGGTTTGACCGTTGTGCTCGCAACTTTTGCAACGTCTCACGCATGAAACGCTCGACTTAAGAAGTTCTTAAGAAGTAAAAAACATGTCTTGCTTTTTTTCATTTTTAAGTGCAAAAATGCTTTCTTTTTTTTTGGAGCAGCCTATTCATTAGTATAATGCCTATGATGTCTTAAAATGCTACCTAGGTTGGCAGCTCACTAGGTTTCGGAATGGTTCACTTCAAAATAGCACCAAATATGGACATGGTTGGTCTGGCAAATCTCATACCCAGAAATACGAAATTGTATTTAAGGTAACACATTCCTTTTCAAAAGTTACTTTGAGCACCAGTTGAAAACTTTAATTTTCAAATGTTCAAAGTAAGTGACTGTTCACCCACACTAGAAAATTCACACTAGTATGTATACAAATACTTACAAAGACACGGCAAGTAACACATTGAATTAAGCTTAAATTAAATTCTGGAGTAGAAAGACTGAAATAGTATTTTCATATAAAATGTAATCCAATAATCAGTTTTAATTACAACTTTGTGTAGGAACTGTTCTCAAGTGTCTTGATTGGTTTAGCCCTACCCTCACAGTCTGTAGCCCCGCCCACTTGTACTTAGCGCCTGAGATCGTTCTTATTGAGCCAGCCAATCCATTCCTCTGTCTTTCTCCACAGGACTCTAAGAACATTGATAATGGGCATGAATCAATGAAATCTCTTTACCAGACACCGCACAGATCTTCTGCCACATGGTCTTCAGATTGTGTCTGATTGTCTAACCAGTACCCAGAATGCAGTGAAAACATTTGCACGCTTCAGCCCTGTGTCGCTAAGCACATTATCTGAAGTTCAAATGAGTTCTTGAAGTTCTTGCGTGGCGTTCTGTGTCTTCAAGTCCCTCCGGTGTCTTCATTGTCATTCAGGGCTCATCGGAGACCTCAGTGCTCTGCTTTATGATTCCCACAACCCGCTTCCAGGCCAGATCAATCAATTCTCCATTACTGTAGTGATCAATTAGATCCCGGCTGGTGAATTATAAATGCAGAGCTAATGAGGAACAGTGTCGTTAAGAGACAAGAGGGTCTGATGTTTTACATATGGGTCCTCGGTGAGGTTCAAGTCGGCAGTGACCGTTGTGACAGTTTGCTAAGAAAAGAAGCAAAGTTTATAGCTCAGATGTTGCTCAGAGATTGTTTTGCTTCATTATCAGATGTTTCTCATTAAATTCCTTTGGAGAATTACATTAAAATGAATATGGAGAGCAGCTTAGATTGAGGAACTTGAGGAGAAATATTGTTCATATTGAGATTTTTGCCTTAGTAAATCTGAGCACAGTTTTTCCTTGGGAGAAACATCTGAGAAGTTGGCATACTTATCCATTTATATCCATATATATATATAGTGGGGAGAACAAGTATTTGATACACTGCCGATTTTGCAGGTTTGCCCACTTACAAAGCATGTAGAGGTCTGTAATTTTTATCATAGGTACACTTCAACTGTGAGAGACGGAATCTAAAACAAAAATCCAGAAAATCACATTGTATGATTTTTAAATAATTAATTTGCATTTTATTGCATGACATAAGTATTTGATCACCTACCAACCAGTAAGAATTCCGGCTCTCACAGATGTATTGTATTAACTGCACCTGTTTGAACTTGTTACCTGTATAAAAGACACCTGTCCACACACTCAATCAAACAGACTCCAACCTCTCCACAATGGCCAAGACCAGAGAGCTGTGTAAGGACATCAGGGATAAAATTGTAGACCTGCGCAAGGCTGGGATGGGCTACAGGACAATAGGCAAGCAGCTTGGTGAGAAGGCAACAACTGTTGGCGCAATTATTAGAAAATGGAAGAAGTTCAAGATGACGGTCAATCTCCCTCGGTCTGGGGCACCATGCAAGATCTCACCTCGTGGGGCATCAATGATCATGAGGAAGGTGAGGGATCAGCCCAGAACTACACGGCAGGACCTGGTCAATGACCTGAAGAGATCTGGGACCACAGTCTCAAAGAAAACCATTAGTAACACATTACGCCGTCATAGATTAAAATCCTGCAGCGCACGCAAGGTCCCCCTGCTCAAGCCAGCGCATGTCCAGGCCCATCTGAAGTTTGCCAATGACCATCTGGATGATCCAGAGGAGGAATGGGAGAAGGTCATGTGGTCTGATGAGACAAAAATAGAGCTTTTTGGTCTAAACTCCACTCACCATGTTTGGAGGAAGAAGAAGAAGGATGAGTACAACCCCAAGAACACCATCCCAACCGTGAAGCATGGAGGTGGAAACATCATTCTTTGGGGATGTTTTTCTGCAAAGGGGACAGGACGACTGCACCGTATTGAGGGGAGGATGGATGGGGCCATGTATCGCGAGATCTTGGCCAACAACCTCCTTCCCTCAGTAAGAGCATTGAAGATGGGTCGTGGCTGGGTCTTCCAGCATGACAACGACCCGAAACACACAGCCAGGGTAACTAAGGAGTGGCTCCGTAAGAAGCATCTCACGGTCCTGGAGTGGCCTAGCCAGTCTTCAGACCTGAACCCAATAGAAAATCTTTGGAGGGAGCTGAAAGTCCGTATTGCCCAGCGACAGCCCCGAAACCTGAAGGATCTGGAGAAGGTCTGTGTGAAGGAGTGGGCCAAAATCCCTGCTGCAGTGTGTGCAAACCTGGTCAAGAACTACAGGAAACGTATGATCTCTGTAATTGCAAACAAAGGTTTCTGTACCAAATAAAGTTCTGCTTTTCTGATGTATCAAATACTTATGTCATGCAATAAAATGCAAATTAATTACTTAAAAATCATACAATGTGATTTTCTGGATTTGTTTTAGATTCCGTCACTCACAGTTGAAGAGTACCTATGATAAAAATTACAGACTTCTACATGCTTTGTAAGTGGGCAAACCTGCAAAATCGGCAGTGTATCAAATACTTGTTCTCCCCACTGTATATATATATATATATATATATATATATACATACATACATATCCATACTTATTCCAAGAATTGAGAAATTAAAGCGATCTCGTGTGATTTCTCTTCCATAATGGAGACTGCGTCTTGTTAGTTTTGAGATTGATTCGTTAAGCAATGAGTGGAGCAGATTCAATATTTTTCTATGAAGGCATTGGAGATCAATAGGATGCAAAGTGTTTTATTAGTGTCTAATTATCTGTGGCGATCACTTAATTTGATTCAGTTTAACCACGTTAAATTGTCGACCCAAGGGTTCATGGTCCCTGAATCATCATATATCTCATTCTGTGAGATTTCAGATTCTTCTGTGCAGTTCTGTCATCATTTAAAGCTTGACTGACTTCTCGTAATTGCTTATAATAGATTAATTTGTCAAAGTGTAAAGTACCACTACTGAATTTAATACATTATATTTTACTCAAGTAATGGGAGTGCAATCTGAATTGAATGTAGCAAGAATGCAAATAAGTACAATTATAAGACAATATTTTGAAATCGCATCTTTCTATTGTGTTGTTTCAGCTCTCGTACAGCTTGACCAGTGTAGCTTGATTAATGAATGAACGATTGAATTAATGTTGTGAAACTTTAACAATTCAAAATTATTCTAAATGAGTAAGCTGAGTCCTTTTAAAAAAAAATAAAAAATAAAAAAAAAAGATTTGTGATTCGTGATTTTTTTGTTTTCTCCAGACTCTGTCTGCAGGTTGCATCATTGGTGGTGACAGTTTACAGTATTTTTAGGGAGTCATTTGATTCATTCACTTAAATGATTCAAAAACAGTATTTCGTTTAATAACAAAAATAAAGTGACTGTCTTTATGAGTGAGTCAGTTGAATTAATCATTCACACAAAGTCATTAATTCATCCATTCAACTGATTTGTTCAAACACATTCATCATTCTGGGATCATTCTGGAATTAATTGAGTGATTATCTTTATGAATAAGTGAATCATTCACTTAATTTGTTCAGAAACACAGATTCGTCCAGAAACGAATCAAGTGACTGTCTTTATGTATGAGTAGTGCCACAAGGTACCCTCTTACCTCAGCTCCGGTAACCAAAACACTCCTCCGGACCCCAGACCCCGAACCCCCCGAAAATTCGAAATGCGTGCCCACTTCGTGGGTCCTGGCGCTGACCCTTTAGATGAGTGATTTAATCAGTCCTTCAACCGATTTGTTCAAATTAATTCAGGAACACATCAGGACCATCTTTGAGTTAGTCATTGTTTTTGAATGAATAGCTTTAAAGGGATAGTTCACCCTGAAATGAAAATAAAGTCATGTTTTACTCACCCTGCTGCTGTTCTAATGCCCTATGTCCTATCTTTTTCGGACCTCAAAAGGAGAAATTTTGAAAAACGTCCTGCACACGCTCCTCCATATAATGGCAGTGAATGGCGACCAGGCTAAAACTTTGCAAAAAGGATACAAAAGTATCACGCAATGATACAGTGAGACGTGCGCCATATATGGAAAGTGTTCAGGAGGCATACTATAAAGTTTTGCGAGAAAGAAACCGTATTATTCAGTCAAAATACTGAGCTCGGCCGTTACTGTGCGCGTTCATGGGAGTGTGTGCGAGCCGTCAGCAACCGGTACACAACATTCACTTGAGGTTTACCTTATTATTAGTATTAATGTATTATTTCTTATTATTTACCTTATAGAAGAGACGAGAGTCGCGTTTGTTTCTATTGAGCCTGATTTCTCAAAATGGTGCGTGTGTGTGCTTAACCTGGTGCCATGACAATAGTGGCTCGCACACACTCACAGGAACGCGCACAAAGTAACGGCCGAGCTCAGTATTTTGACTGAATAATACGGTTTCTTTCTCGCAAAACCTTATAGTATGCCTCCTGAACACTTTCCATATATGGCGCGCATCTCACTATATCATTACGTGATACTTTTGTATCCTTTTTGTAAAGTTTTAGCCTGGTCGCCATTCACTGCCATTATATGGAGGCGCGCGTGCAGGATGTTTTTCAAAATGTATCCTTTTAAGGTCCGAAAAATATAGAAGGACATAGGGCATTAGAACAACAGCAGGGTGAGTAAAACATGACTTTATTTTCATTTCAGGGTGAACTATCCCTTTAATGAATAATTCAGTTTTATTTAGAAACAAAAATATTGACTGAATCATTTGTTCAAACACACTGATTCATTCATGAACAAATCAAGTGACTCTCTTTGGGAGTGAGTCATTGAATCATTCATTAAACCAATTCATTGAAAATCAATCACTGATTTATTCAGGAAATAAAGAAGTGACTGTCTATATGAGTGAGCCATTCAATCATTTACGCAAATGATTCGTTCAGACACACTGATTAGTTCAGGAACGAATAAAGCGAGATTTTAAGAGAGGAAGCCATTATTATTATTTATGGCATTGAATGAATTCTTCAGGTCATCGTATTACCTTTGTTTTCCTGCCTTTGAAGCGACTGTTCTTGTCTGCTGACATCATCAGTTGCTCTTATTTTTCTACCGCTTGGCATATAGAAACAATTTTCAACATTTACTTTAGTGACACTATAGTGCTAATCAAGAAAAGTGCACCTATATTCAGATGCCGTTCACCTGCAGGAATCTTTTCTTCAGGCTGTTGCTTTGCGTATTTCTGACGAGTCGACAGACATCATAAAGCATACATCTGTCGCCGCAGTTCCTCGCCAGATGTCGCCTGTATCAGGCCTTGATACAATCCATATGGTCCGAGCTGATTTCACAACTCCAGTTGATTTTTTTTTTTTCAGAGGCGGTTTTCCCCAATGGAAATAAACCAGGTCTGTGCTGGCCTTTAAAACATTGCCAGATCCCTCCTGCGCACTTTACAGCAACCTGATGTTTTTAATTAAGGCAGGAGCTGGGCGATCCAGGCCGGTGAAGACAAAATGCAATGACATGTCGATCTGAGGAATCCGTTTAACACCATAAATAATGACTTCGGCATCTGCTGGCCCTTAAAACTCTTGGTTTTTCAATAGAAACGAAGAGGGTTTGGGAATATGAAATGATCTTGAGCAGCTTATCCCTTAAAGAATCAATTATGAACGCTTTGGAGAAGATCAGAAGCGCTGTCCTGGGCTTTTCAGAGACAGGAAGTGTGCACTTGAAATGAGGAAGCTGATGCGTGTGCCGGGAACTTATCGTTGCTTTGGGGGGAGAGAGAGAGAAAGAAAGAGAGAGGAAGTCAGGAGAGAGCGACAGAGTACGTACTGTGCATAATAAACAGGAATAATCCTGTAAGGAAACTTCAGCTCTCTTCTAATGTGACGTCCACTTTCTGCGCTGGTGGTCAGAGCCATTTGTTTCTGATTGAAAGGATCATTATTAGGGCTGGGTATTGACACAAATTTCACAATTTGATTCGATTTCGATTCAATATCGATTATTTTGGATATATATCAGGCACAATACATGGCAAATTTTCTCAAGGAAAACAAATCTCTTAACTAATGCTGTAAACTATGGGAGTCAGATGTAGATGTAGAAATTAACTGATTTAAATACAAACATAAATTACACTCAATGATTTTTTTTTTATAATAATAAAGTTATAATATTAACTTTACAATTACATAATCATATTTCTACTCCAATTTGTTTTTTGAGATATAAACATTTAAATGGTGGCTGTCATAAAAACTTGCCAGATTTATTCATACATGCATTAAATATTGAAGAACATTAAAAATGATAATGAATAGCCTATGTAATATGGTGCATATATTTAGCAAAATGCTCCTCTCTAGAGTAAATTTTTCTAGCTGACTAACAAGTTTATGGACACTGGATATGTTTTTTCTGAGGTAAATGTGACATTACAAGCTGTTTTACTGACGTCTTTCCACGGTTGAAACACTGATTGAGCGATTCCATGTGACATGATACGGATTTCGGTACTTGAGCAATTTAGGTTAAAAAGTAAATAAATGTTTATTTTTTCTTGAAAATGACAGATGGTTTGGCTAGATAAGACCCTATTCCTCAGCTGGGATCGTGCAGAGCCTCTGAAGCCCTTCGAAGCCCTTTGAAACTGCATTGATTTGGACCTTCAACATTTTGGTTGCCATTGAGGTCCATTATGTGAAGAAAAATCCTGGAATGTTTTCCTCAAAAACGTAATTTCTTTTAGACTGAAGAAAGAAAGACACGAACATCTTGGATGAGATGGGGGTGAGTAAATTATAAGGAAATTTTCATTTTGAAGTGAACTAATCCTTTAATGCATTTGTCAGTGATATAAGCTCCGGTTTTTCTGGTCTGCACAGATTTGCAGAGGGTGTAAAAGATGCATTTGTGCAAAAAGAGTCTGGCTTTGCTCCTAATGATGGTGATAGTTTGTTCTCTCAGTTTGCTTGGCTCTCATCTCTTTTCCTAAAACATGCTCCCTTATTTCAACATTTCCACTCATTCTGAGAGCGAACTTTACATGTCGCACTTGGTGGGTGGTAAGAATGACCTTTGCTCAAGTACTCTGTGCCAAAAAGGTTTTTGGCAGCTGAGAAAGGATGTCTCAAGGCTGTATGTTTAAAGAGTAACACCTTTATTCAAAGGTGCCTCTTTCAAAGTGTGTGAATAAGTCTCATCATTATGTTTCAGAATAGAAAAATTAATGGACGAGAATTAAATAAATTGAATTTGAACTCAATCTTGAGTACAAAGGCCTTAAAGGGGTCATGAACTGCATGTAAAAAAAAAATGTATAATGTTCTCAGAGGTCCACTTATGTTATCAAGATTTTTACATCAAAAACATCCTAATTTAGAAGTAATAGGCTATTTTGTACCCTCTCTTTTGAACACTGTGCCACATTCAAGACTTGGAAGTACAAATTAAATTACAGCGAATGGCTTCGATCCAAACGATAACAAAAGCAGCGTTCTCTACGTGCTTTCTTCCGATCAAATGCCAAGTAAAAGCAAAGTAAAGGACAGCAAATCACAGCTATTCATATTTTGACTGCAGTGCTACACTATAAATATTCATCAAACGATCTGTGTCAGACAAAGTTATAGTGACACATGGTAAAAACACTCACACTTGTGTGTTGCGACATTACTGTCGGATCCAGTGTAGTCGGCACTGTAACATCTTATATTTTCAGGCTCTCTAAAAAACCTGCGTCAAACTGTGTCTTGTTTAAAAACGAATCCACTGTAAAATAAAGTCAACAAATGAACAGTGTCTTAAGGTAGGGAGAACTAGCGCTGATGAAAGTCGACTGTGTTGTTGCCTCGCGTCGGGGAAAAAAAACAGCACCTGAACACAATTGAACTACAGGCGACTGTCAACTAGCATGCGCGTTCTGTGCCTGTGTGTGAAGGAGATAACTGTCTATTTAAACAGATATATTCGTCTATATTTGTCATTCAAAAAGGGAAAGCAAAACTAAGACTGCAGGTATACAAACCATAAACAAAGCAGCGCTTACCATTTTGAATATCAATCACGCTCACGTTCTTTATTCCACTCCGCTTATGTTATTATGAAAATATTCATGCAGTGTTGCTCAGGAAAGATGACGTAAAATTATAACAGCCTTCTGTCTGTTCAATTTTGACTCGCTTTCATCACTTTTGCTCTTATTCTCGTGCACTGACTCGTTCACTAAGCTGAACAGCCAATCAGAGTTCTCTCTCTCACCGACGGCCCGACGCCGATACTATGTTGAATCGGCCCCAAAAAAAACTGTGCTGACGCTCAAAAACGGCCCGATGTCAGACGGTCGTCGGCTTGGTGTGTCCCGGGGCTAAAGAAGAAATGATGTAGAAGTAGGTGTTGATCTTCTTCTGCGTCTGTCTTTCAGTGCACAATGACGTAATAATGTGGCAAAATCAGAAACAAGTCGTTTTCTGTGCTATTTCAATAAAAGCTGTTTTTGGATTAATGAGAAAGTTTTGAGTTCTGAAACTTACAGGATATTTTTGTAGTACAATGATCTCTTACATGTCAAAAGATCAAGGAAAATTTTATTTCTCAATTCATAGTTTTCAGACACGTGACTGTCGCGGAACAGCCATAGAACTGCAGCACAAGCCTGTCAATTTTCCATCTTAAAAACAAAAATATGCGCTTGCACTATGCACTTGTGATCCATATAAAGCACCTGCTGCAGTATTTCAATCACTAAAAACAGCGGGACGTTTTTAAAACGCTTAACGTGAAAAACACTATAGGGTGAGTTGCACCAATAAGGATTAAATTAAGCAAAGTTTAAAGCTAATCTAGGATTTGTTGATATGGGTTTTATTTTAAATCGAGTTGTGTTGCACCACTTCATTTTAAACACAGATTAACTACGCAGAAAGACTGATCGGGATGAACCGACGGCAGGCTAAAGAATATTATTAGTGCAACCCACCCTTAAAGTGCCGTAATGTACTATAACAGTGATACTTAAAGATTAAATTCAGTTTACACCTTTTAGATGATGCATACTATATACAGGCGAGCAGATGAGCCAAGAATATGAACACAACGCGTTTTCTTTATAATGGAAAAACACTTAACGAGAAACCTTGTGTTGCATTAATATTCTGTGTTCATTTGCTTGCCTGTACAAAGTATGCAACATCCATAAGGTGTATATTGAATTTGGTCTTTTTATATCACTGTCTTACTACATTAAAACTTACTACAATCCTGGTAAAAATGACTGGCGGGCAATGGAGGAAAGCCTTGTTTTGCCCTCCAGGTGGGCGTTACTATAATGGTGTGACGTCACGTGAACACTATGAAGTCATGACCTGCATTGAAAAGTTGTGATTTATGAGTGATGTAGACGACTGCTGTGCTTGTGATAGGGCGCATGAGGGAGAGAACGAGCAGAGAGCTCCTCCCTCGTGCATGCACTCTCTTTGTCTTCAAACTAAGCACTGTCTAGCTCTTTCTCCCTCACACATATGAACTGACACAATGGTAAAAGGTCGGATTCATGTTGCACATGGCGCATTTGGACAATTTTTCCCCCTGAATTACCGCTGGGTGTGAATTACGCTCAAAAAAACGTTGCCTCTTCTCTGATAAGCGTTCCGCACATGCAGCTGACATAAACCACACTTTCAATAAAGGGGGGAAAAAATCCTATCCAGTCATATGAAGTGTTTTCTGTGTTCACATAAATCTTTTGCAATGTGCTAACAGCCGGGATTCGGACACAACCTGTCCGTGAATGTTCGATTCGCGACCTCATGACTCGTTTGAACCAATTCATTTTAATAACTGGTTAAAACAACTGATCTGTCCAACACTGAACTCACAAATCAGTGTATCATCATTTACTTAGAACACCTCTGAAATAAGAACGCAAGTGTGCTTGCCCCTGCTGCTGGGCGGTATACCGGTGATTATACCGCAATACCGGTGTATGTTGCTTAAACAACGTTAGGGGTCCCTTTTCACTGTTGCACTGTAGTGAGGGCACAGCTGAGATCGCATTACAGCGGAGAATTCAAACAACACGCGGCGCGCGCAAGAGAGCGGTTTCTGCGCGGAGAGCCGCGATGAGTTCAACAACGCTCACCACATGGATCATATAGATCAGATACAGACCGGAGTGAGCGCGTTTAAGTTTTTTATGGACATATTTCATATACTCTAGTGCTCTAAACATGAACCAGCGTATGTATGCGCACATATTTAATCACGTCTTCTTCAAATGAAATATATGTGCAAACAAGGACACTGGTACAGCTGTACGTCTGATCATGACCGCGATGACACGATGGATTATTCTGATACACAGAAGACAATGATGTAGACTGACAATTCAAAGAAGAATGGGCAAAAAAGTAACTGCTTTATTCTTTCTGTGTTAAACTGACGTGTGTTGTTTGTTCAGAGACTGTAGTGCTCTTAAATGTACGGAAAATATCCTTAGACCTTTTAAATGTTTTTCCGCGTTTCTCCCTCGCTTTGGCAGTTTGTTGTTATAAAGGGTTAGATTTTTAAAATGCATAAGTGCCCTCAACTCAGTGGTCATATTTTAATATTCATGTGTCTGTAATGAGTGTGTTGCAGGTCTTGTGTTTTATTGGTTGTTGTCTCCGCACAGCATCGTTTTGTGGGGCTTTGCAAACCTGTATTAACTCTAGTGTGGAATTTTTCTACAATATTCACTCATGACAGTAAAATAGGGCATTCTAGTCAATCTACTGCAGTATTGCCTCTCTCAATCAGTAGAAAATGTGGTTAACAACACCCTGTCATGCATAGGGAAAAAAGTACAGTCATATACCGCGAAACCGGTATAATTTTGAAAAATACCGTGATATAAATTTTTGGTCATACCACCCAGCACTACTTGCCCCATTTAGCAAGAGTGGTTAGTAAGAATTAGCCTTAGTATTTTCAGGTTATTTATATTGACAATGTGTAGTAAATAACCTATAAAATGATTTAGTTTAGACTGGAGTGAGGTGAAACCAGAACAAAGCAAGTTGTTGTTAGCTAGCTGCTATTTTTATTCATTTGTATATGGTAGAAAATTAGACTATTTGTTAATAAACTTTGCTACTTTTTTAATATTGATATGATTATATACCAAAATAATTATCCTCAATTGTTCCTCATTAAATATAATTAATGAGGAACAAAAGAAACAAATATACATCACAACAAGATCATACATAATATGAGATATCAAAATAAGATAAGCAAAAATCACAAACTGTTTCTTTGCATTTATTTTAAATGTATTGTCAGTATTGGGCAGATCATGTGGGTAGGGTACTTTTTACTGTGTGTGTGGATGACCATGTCTGTCAGCCACCACCGAACACCATTTTTGACCCAGGAAATACCCTGATGACCCCTCTAAACCCTCCTGCGTTATTCATTTTCTGTGGCTTTCCAAATTCAAAAATAGGCTTCTGCTAAATTGTCACAAGTATGAGAATTTTATTTATTTGGTAAATAAAATGGCCCTATGGTGGAAAGGCGGCTAGAGGTTTTGTTTTTTCATGGCTACAGTATGACACCGGCAAACATGCTCAGAAGAGTATAGTACGACAGGGAACTCTGTGTTTACATTCACATATCCGCGGTTGTATTCACACATTTCCTTCGGCTACAGGCTGCTGCTTGTGTTGGATCCGGTGCGCTGGTTCTGGCTCACAGTCCTCTAATGGATCGCCCCCCCACCGTCCTGCAGGCCTTAATCCAGTGGCACAACCCCGGACCGCCTGCTGTGATGAAGCCGGCTCTGGAGATTTCTCAGACCTCCAGGTCCCAGGAAACAGACTCTGTGTTTACATTCACATATCCGCGGTTGTATTCACACATTTCCTTCGGCTACAGGCCGCTGCTTGTGTTGGATCCGGTGCGCTGGTTCTGGCTCACAGTCCTCTAATGGATCGCCCCCCCACCGTCCTGCAGGCCTTAATCCAGTGGCACAACCCCGGACCGCCTGCTGTGATGAAGCCGGCTCTGGAGATTTCTCAGACCTCCAGGTCCCAGGAAACAGCGCTCACTCATCCGGAACCACACGATCACGGCTGACATTTCAGTGGCGTTTGGAAACATGCGCTCTCAGGATTTGGCTCGGTCTTGACTTGTGTACGATATAAACACTGCTGTAGGGCTGTAGGCTACGAGCTGAAAAACACTTTGATCAAAGGGCTAAATAAATATACATGATTCTGTGTAGTTGTGCCTGCAAAACATATATTGAATTTTTATGACTAAGTTGTTCATAATTACTGGATGAGGATTTTTTCAGAAATAATTTTATGGATATTTTTTTTAGAACATATTTTTATTTGAAAATGTTATTAAAAACAGAATATTTTTGTTTGTATATTTATTAATTGCATTAGTACATTTATTTATATATATATATATATATATATATATTAGATCTGTAGATTGTGTTTATATAATATATGTCTGTGTACTGTGTATAATTATTATGTATATTTGAATACATGCACATTAGGGCTGGACGACATGATAAATTTCTTAATTTCGGTCGATACAATATAATTCCGATATCAATATGAACAATATAAAAGCCTAATATTTATAAAATTAATATTTTAGAAATAAAAATGGTACAAATAAATTAATGTTTACCTTTTATTTGTGTTTAGCCTTCATACAAACAATGTGAAATCACGTCAAATAAACATAAGACTCTCAGACTCACCTTATTAATATTGATATCTTTAAACTATAACATAGGCTGATTATATTATTCTTATAGATTGAAATAAAAGTGCTTTAGCTAGGATAAAGAACATGAAAAGTGTTTAGAGTTGCTGCAGAAAACAGAAAAAAAAGAGTGAGCAACAACAAAAACACATGTTGCTGGGGAGAGTAACAAGGCGCTGCGTGTCTATTTCACGCTCAAATGTTGAGCGCTCTGAATGTTCAACTTTGGGTAAAACGCAGCGCTCATTACTGTCACTTTACCCAGCCATCCAATCACAGTGGAGGAGGGGCGGGACAAATACAACACCGACCAACCGCCACATTCTGCTTGTACAGCGTCAACAGATGACAACAACAAGCATAATAACGGAACAGAATATTTTAAAATAAGAGCCAGAGCAAATACTTTACATTGTATCGACATTTTTATATAGAAACAATACAGAAACAAATCTGTGAAATGAGATATTAGAAGGAATGAGAAAAAAACGCTGCGCTGCCAAAAACGCTCTCATGCGCCCACAGCCAGGTGTTTTCAGCAGAGTTTGGTGGACACGCGGCCTTTCTGACAGCTGTACCCTGAACGTCAGTCAGTGACAAATGCTGTAATGTATATTGAAATATCGGAAATGTGTTTAAAAATCATATAACCGCGATATATATTGATATTGAATTATTGTCCAGCCCTAACACACATACAGTACATGTATATATTTAAGAAATATTTGCATGTGTGTACTGTATATATATTTATATATAAAGATAAATATTTAATACGTAAATATAACAAATTTTTCTTAAATATATACATGCATCTGTTTATATATACATAATAATTATACACAGTACGCACAAATATATTATGTAAACACAGACTTTTATTTTGGATGCGATTAATCATTTGACAACACTAATATATATATACTGTATATATATATATATATATACACTTTTACGGAGCAATTTTAAGCTGATTAAATATTTTAGGACATGAGCCCAACAAAAATAAATAATAAGCAATGGTTTATGTATTTTATTTTATAGATTTAAAAGCAATTTTATGCTTATAATATATAGAAATGCTGTTATACTCAAAATAAGCTCTATAATATTTACTATTAAATTTGTATTATATAATTAATTACTTTTAACAATAAATTAAGTCACTATAAAAATGAGAAATGTTTATAGTCATTATAAAAAGTTACAAATTAAGTCACTGTAGAAAATTATTATATAAATTATTATTATTATTAGCGACTCTAGACTTTTTTCATTATTTTTTTTTCTGTTTATGTTTTAAATTCCTGGCTATTTTTGTCGCTATCACTTGCGACATAATAATTGCAACATGTTTTCTTTTTATCATGCATTTCATAAGTTGAATTGTGATATTAGAACAGAAAAGCCATGACCAACAATCACGTTAAGCCTTAAGCCTTCTAAGAGACGCAGGTTCGAATTCAGTCTGACCGCTTTTCCTGTTTCTGATCTGTCAAAAAAAGTGCACAAATAATATAAAAGAACAGAGAAGATAAAAAGCTACTGTTTGCCTGTGGCAGTGCTCCACATTAGCACTTTATAGCCTCTATTACCTGCAGTTAAAATCGCTCGTGCTCCTCGTTCACGTCGTCTGTGGACCGCCGGAGCATCTCTGCTCCAAACAGACACTAGGCTACTAATTAGGGCCTGGACGTGGTTGCCATAGCACCTGGGTTGCCATGGCGGCACGGAGGGACGGCTCCGTGATGACAGTGCTCTCTGATGTACGACTTAGTGATGCCACGCGCCACAGCAATGCAAAAATCTAAACTGATCACAACCAAACGGCCGCTTAAAAGCTCCGTGTCACCCACCGAGAGAAACTCAGCTAATTGGCTCCTTGAGACGGGCACTAGAAGTAGTTATTAAGCTCACAGCATCTCCTTTTGAAGAATGAAACCACACAGGGCTCGGGTTTGTCCTGCAGGACGGGGAAGCCGCTTCCCTACATCTCCTCAACTTATGTTATTATTATTATTAAACTCATATCACAACTTCATCTGCAGTTTGACATCAAGTGCATTTACACGCATGATTTTGCGCTTAGTAAGTCAACTGTGTCATGTTAACGCTGTTAACTGTGCTTTTTTACTTTGAAGGTCATGTTTAAGCATTTATTTATTTATTTGTTCACCTGTTACTGCAGTTTTGCTCTGAACAGCTGTTGATGTCAAAACATGGAAATTTCAAATTCCATTCAAATGGGCTGATTTTTGGTAGTTTTCTTTCATATTTACACAATTTACCTTATTATACATAGGAAATTCATACATTTTTTGTTTTTATTTTTTTTTTAAAATTTGTCTTATTCTGCATATGCGCTTCATAAAGTGTATTTTTATTTATATATTTAGCGTATTCTGCATAGGAGGTCCATTAATTGTTATATATTTATTATATATTTATTTTATTTAGCTTATTCTGCATAAAAATTTTTGTTTGTTTTTATTTACTTCTGCATAGGGGTTCATAAAGTGGATTTTTACTTTTATTTATTTATTATTATTGATAATGATTATTATTATTATTGATGTTTAGCTTAGTGTTTATTTATTTTTATTTGTTAGCTTCGTGTTTATTTGTGTATTTATTTATTTTAGCTTAGTATTTTTTATTTAGTTATTTTAGTTTAGTGTTTATTTATTTTTATTTTTAACTTAGTGATTATTTATTAATATATTTTAGGTTATTTATTTATTTTAGCGTAGTATTTATTTATTTAGCTTAGTGTATTTTTTTTTTTTATTATTTTAGCTTAGTGTTAAATTTTAGCTAAATATTTTAGCTTATTTGTTTTTTAAATTTTAGTTTATTTACATTTTAAACATTTTAATCTGCATTTTATTTACTAAAAATGCTAATTTATGTTCAGTTTTCATATTTTGTGTGGTGTTTCTAAACTTTAAAGGCGGGGTCTAATGCTATTTCATGCATTCTGACTTATTTACACTGTTATTGAGTTGGATTCTCATGTTAACCCTCTGGACCCTAAGGATATTTTGTGGCCCTGAAGAAGTTTGACATGCTCTGACATTTGTGTTTTTTTCAGTTGCTTTAAAGCATATTAATGGCTAAAGTCACTGTATTCAGCACAAACAGGGCTACAGTAATATGTGAGCAACATGTACATAAAAGTTTGTAGTTTTGAGAAAATAATGTTTATGCGTAGTTTTTGAAAAAAAAAAAAAATGTTAAATCACTGAAATCAGGCCATATAACACACAGTAAACATTTGTTCACAAGGCTTTTCAGAACTGGATGTTGTTGCCTAGAGTTTTTTCTTCAAAACAATGTGAGAACCATTTTGATCACTCATTCATACAAAACAATACAGTCATTTAACTTCTGTAAGACACTTATTGTCAGAATGGCTGTATGCGGGGAGGGTGTGGACCATCATGAATAATGCTGCGATTCACACCTGAGGCGTCAACGACTCCTCCCCTGAATATCAATGAGGAATGTGACAGAGGGATCTATAGAGAATGCATGTGAGGAGACTTCATGATTGAATGTACTGTTTGTAGCTTATTCACAAAATCACGTTTAATTTAAAAGAAGTCATCTGACTATACATTCTCTTTACATAAAGACTCTAGACCTACAGTGCCGTTCAAAAGTTTTAGATCTGTATGTTTTTTTTAAATTTTTTTAAATAAGATCCAAAATAGTAAAAACAGTAATATTGTGAAATATTTTTACAATTTAAAATAAATGTTTTCTATGTGAATAAATGGTAAAGTGTAATTTATTCCTGTGATGTCAAAGCTGAATTTTCAGCATCATTACTCCAGTCTTCAGTGTCACATGATCCTTCAGAAATCATTCTAATATGATTATTTGCTCAACAAACATTTCTTATTATTATGAATGTTGAAAACAGTTTTTCAGGATTCTTTGATAAATCAAAGATTTTCCGTTCCCTCTGGGTTCAAAAGAAAAACAAAGTTCAAAAGAATAACATTCATCTGAAATAAAAAGATTTTGTAACATTATAAATGTCTTTACTGTGTTTTTTGATCAATATAAGGCGTCTTTGTGAATAAAAGTATTAATTTATTTAAAAAAACAAAAAACAAAACAGCAACAAAAAAACTAAACTCTTACTCAGAATGGTAGTGTATAATGTTACAGTAGATTTCTATTTCAGATAAATGCTGTTGTTTTGAACTTTCTATTTATCAAATAATCCTGAAATAAATTGTACACAAATGTTTTCAACATTCATAATAACCATAAATGTTTCTTGAGCAGCAAATCAGCATATTACAATGATTTCTGAAGGATCATGTGAAACTGAAGTAAATAAAATGGAATAAATTGCATTTTAAAAATATATCCAAATAGAAAACAATTATTTTAAATTATAAAAATACTTCGCAATATTACTGTTTTTGCTGTATTTTGGATCAAATAAATGCAGCCTTAAGCAGAAGACATTTTTTTGAAAACATTCGAAAATCTAAAACTTTTGAATGGTAGTGTATAGCTACTTGGATTTACACATGAAAACAACACAGAGCAGTGGTAAAAAAAATACAGCGCAAAAGAGACGTTGAGGGCAAAAGTGCAAACAGGGACAGTGCAAGATGAACGAAAACGAATTAGTCTCTCTATTTGAGCTTGGATTTGAGTAAAGCTTGGATTTGAGTAAATCCAAGTCTACATTTAAAATAACGAACTTGAGCGCTCAAAAGACGCAACAGATGTGAACGGCCCCTTAGTCAGTGGTTACATCAGCATAGCAGTCAATAAAAGCGACATTTAGGCCCAATAAACGGGACGTCCCGGCTAATACGGGACAGTTGGCAACCCTACTTTTATATCATGCTGTGTTTAATATTATAGAGCATAAAATATAACCATTTTGTACGTGTATCTTTATTTAGCATTGTAAGGTTGCCTACCTATTTCATATTTCAACATGTTTCCGTTGATTTCACACATTTTAGTCTGGCAATAGTTCAACTAGTAGCCTACAAGTTTATGCAGCAATAATAATATAATATAAGTGAGAAGAAATGTTTTACCTTAAAAATTCTCATAAATCACGTTCTGTTTCTTCTGAGGTAAATCCAAGGTAAACTCACAGTGTGTCTTCCAAACTCGATGAAAATCAGAAGAATGAAGAAGCTGATTCTTTGTTTTGAGGTGATGGGGGGCGTTTACAGGTTTGCGTTCCTTCCTCATGGACGATTTGCATGTGAATCGCTTTGTGCGCGCGTGGGTGTGGTCACATTAAAGATAATGAGGCGCCGCTGGAGGAACTGTACCTCTCGCTGTTTTCATACGGATTACATAAACAGAGAATATTTGTTTTTTATATAAATGAAAGTAGATTTAGTAGACATTACAAGCTTTATAAAGAGATATCTGTCGTGTCTGTGTGACAAGTATTCTCTGAGTTCTGAGTTTATTTTCAGAAGCATTTCAGAGTAGACATCACAGGGAGACAGACGGGAGAACGCGCATCCTGTTTGTTTTCTTTATTTAGCGAAAAGCGCAACATTTAGTTTTTATTTTGAGTGTACATAAAAAAAGTAGACACTTTAAGCTTTGTAAAGACATATCGTTCATGTCTGTGAGTATTTTAAGTTGTTTTACACTGTCATGAGAAAAAATCCAGCAAAACGCGCGGGCGCGTTCTTCGGGTTCAGGGGGTTAAACATGGACAAAATTTCAAAAAATGAGTTGGACGTATGACAGAGTATTTCTGTGCCCAACACACTCAGCTTCAAACAAGTTTCGGAAAGTTTATTTCGAGTATGGCCCTGTATGACGTCATAAAGGACGGAATTCCTTGTATGGGCACTTCTCCCGGATGAGCGCGCACACACACATCAACCAGAGCGAGAGCAAGAGCGTCAACAACGAGCTTCGTTCGGGTTACGGAAGTCATTTTGTTTTTAGACCACGAAACCAACAATGTCACTAAAGAAGTGTGTTTCTGGTTGTGAGGGAAAGATTACCTTGTTCAGCTTCCCAAATAACTCAGCATTAAGGAAACAGTGGATGCAGTTTGTTTTTCTGGAGCAGCAACGGAGTTCTGCAAGTGTGTTTGTTTGTTCTCGGTCATGAGTGGAAACCGCAGGCGGTGAGTGAAACTGCATCAAATGTCTGTTTTGTTGGCAGTCGGCGCGCAAGTGCATATAATGTAAACAACACAAACGGATAGCGAATCGAAAGTTATCCAGGGATAATGCCATGAATGTATTCTGTGTGTGTGTGTGTGTGTGTGCTCGAGATTCTTTAGCTCCGCCCACTGCACTCCTCCACGAGTTTGGCTGTTTTCGGAAAGAATCGGTACAGCGTATCTGTCTTATCTAAATATGATAAAACTAAAGACTCTTCTGAGATATGAAGGATGCAATACTACTCTATAGGTACTCAAGATTTTCATGAGATTGGCAGAAACTGTGTGTGTTATGACCCCTTTAAGCTTTTAACCTATATGTTGGCATGCATTGCTTTTTGTTTTCCTCTTTTGCCCCTTTGAAAACATTCACTCCAGCCCAGCACATAATGGCGGTCCTGGTGCTCTTATGATCTGAAACAAATGATCATCACATCTCTGATGGCTGTCAGCTACTTCACTAGTGGCACGATTGCTTTTTCTGCTCGACGAATTTAAATAAATGAGACGCGGTACGTCCATTCTTTAGCGTCACACTGCCTGCGAATGACACGTAAATGCAGACGACTAAACTAAAATGTTTATTGATTTAAAATCTCTTTTTTTTTTTTTTTTTTTGCAGGATGTTCTAAGAGTTATTTTCTGTGACAATGAAAATAGCAATCTATGGAAGCTTGTTTCCACCATGGGAAAAATAAATAAATAAAAGTAATTGCGACTTTTTATCTCACAGTTCGGAGAAGCAAAAAGTTATAAACTCGGAACTGATACATAAATTTGCAATTGTGATGGAAAACTTTTTGTGTTTTCATTTTTTATTCCATGGTGGAAACAAGCTTCCATAACAATTAAATCAAAACATCTTTCAAATACATTTTTCCCTTGTTGGAAATCTTGTTGTACTCAATATGTCACATTACGCTAATAAAATAAGTCATTTTATGTTGTACATGAGCTGAATTATGCAGCTAACATCCTAGTTTCGTACTCCAAGTTATTTCTCTTCCAGTCCGCACACTTTTGTCCCTTTAGAAGTCACATTTCTGGCTAATCAAATTAATGTTTGTAGTGATAAAGCGTCTTTTATTCGACCTCTGCGCTCTCAGCGTGTGAAGCTGAGAGTCTTCGGCTTTCTTCTGCTCTTATCTCTGTTCTCCACGGATATTTGTGAGCGCAGAGCGAGGGCAGAAATGTAAAAGCCCCAGAAATGACTTAAGTGCATGCTTTCATAGCCGGCGCTTTTTATTTGGCCGCACGGTTTGTGGTGACACTGGTCGTGGGGTCTGAGCGGAGCTGCGTGAATGACTTTATTTACTGTCGGCGTGTTTGTGGGCAACAGAAATGAAAGCGTAAAATGCCGGGCAGGGGGAAAAAAACGCTGACCTGCTGCTAACTCAGGACTAAAGCACTCTGCTTTCTGCTGTCGCTCCCCGTCCCCTCACTATTTCTAGGCCTGTGAGGGTAAACAGCCTGTTTAGTCTGTTCAGTTCAGGCTAAATTAGCCATTTCTGAGCGGCTAATAAGTTGATTTGTGTGTGATCACATGGCGTTTGTATAAAAAGCAAAACATACATTTTATTAGCAGGGGGAAACAGCCCAAACGCCTCCACCCAACTTTTTGTTTTTAATTAAAAGTACTATTTATTGCAATAAAACTTTATGTGTGTATATATCTGTGTGTATATCTTTTAACTCATGAACAGCCAGACAGTATTTCAAGTGAATAAAGTTACAAATCAGCATTTGAGAATATATACTTTTAACATTATTATATATATTTTTATTTTTATAAATATTTTTAATATATTATTATTGTTGTTATTATGATTATTATTAATTGCTGTTATAAATTATAAATAATATTTCATTAAATATTTTATATTAATATATCAATATAATAGTATTAATATTATTATTGTAGTTAAATTGTATTAATATAATAATAATTATAATGATTATAAATATATTTTATTATTAATTAATTATACATTTATAAAATCTTAGTTGACTTCCTATGATGTTTCCTTATTTTATTTAGTTATTGTTATTATTTTTATTTATTGCTATTATAAATACTATTTCACTAAATATTTTATAATATATCAATATATTATTATTATCATTATTATTAAATTGTATTATTAATAATAGTAAAATTAGACTGATTAGACTGATTATAAATATATTTTATTAAATTTATAAATTTATAAAATCTCAATTCACTGCCTATATTTACTTATTTTATTTAAATGTATTATTCTTTATCTTAATTGCTATTATAAATTATAAATACTATTTTTATATATATATATATATATATATATATTAATTAATTAATTAACATAAATAGTGTATTAATAATAATAATAATATTAATCATCATCATTAGAATTATTATAAATATATTTTATTATTAGTAATTAGTATAATTTATAAAATCTCCTATGATGTTTATATGTTTTGAAAAATTATTAAAAATATTTTTTTTATTTTTATATATTATTATTAAAAAATATTTTTTTTCAATTCTGAGAAAAAAAAAGGCAGAACTGTGAGATAAAAAGTCGCAATTACCTTTTTTATTTTTTTATTCTGTGGCGGAAACAAGCATCCATATGTTTACATATTTGATTTAAATTTAAAAATAAACATTTTATTTTTATTTTTAAGTTTGAATTTTTATATACTGTATATGAGTGAAAAAGTGAATTGCTAATCAATCCAGTCCTTGATTCAGACCAGTGACTCTTGTGTTCGAAATGATTCACCAACCGATTCAACTGATGGATTGAAAAGAGCCGCAGATGAATCGGATCGCATGTTGCACTGCCTTCGTTTTCATGTACTGTCAGCGATGACACCACTATAGAAAGACATGTTTATATATTTCTTTGTGCCCTTCTCATCACATACGATTCACAAGCTCATGTCAATATATGTTTTTTCCCTCCATAATCTTATCTTGATATTAAATTGGCAGGTTTATCTGGTTACCTGTGCTCTGTTGTCCGTTTCTCTACAGACCGTATATTTCATGCTTGAACCAGAACAGCAGCAGCGCTGACATTTGTTTTTGTGTGTGTGTGTTTGTGTGTGTGTGTGTGGGGGGGGGGGGGGTGTTTTCTAATATAAGAAAGTAATGCTGTATTAAAGTTGGTCTGACAGTCACAATAGATGTTCCTTGCCGAGGTTACAAATCACTGCGAGCGAGTAGGCGGCACAGAGCCGCTCTCTCAAATAAAATGACTTCTGCTTTTCGTTGGTTTCTCACATATTGCTGCGACACCACGAACACCACTTCTAATGACAATATGTGTGTTTGTTTATCTATGGAAAGCAGATGATGATGGTCTGACGGGTTTATTTTGCGTATGCTCTTATCTTAGATGTAAGAAATTGGTTTTGTTGGAGGGAAATGTTGTAGAACAATGTAAACCGGTTAAAATGAAGACAATAGTTAATATAGAAGCAGCACAGAGTTTGTGTCAATATTTCTCCAAACAGGACATTATTTGTGTAAATTACAAACCCGATTCCAAAAATGTTGGGACACTGTACAAATTGTGAATAAAAAAGGAATGCAATAATTTACAAATCTCATAAACTTATATTTTATTCACAATATAATATAGATAACATATCAAATGTTGAAAGTGAGACATTTTGAAATGTCATTCCAAATATTGGCTCATTTTGGATTTCATGAGAGCTACACATTCCAAAAAAAGTTGGGACAGGTAGCCATAAGAGGCCGGAAAAGTTAAATGTACATATAAGGAACAGCTGGAGGACCAATTTGCAACTTATTAGGTCAACTGGCAACATGATTGGGTATAAAAAGAGCCTCTCAGAGTGGCAGTGTCTCTCAGAAGTCAAGATGGGCAGAGGATCACCAATTCCCCCAATGCTGCGGCGAAAAATAGTGGAGCAATATCAGAAAGGAGTTTCTCAGAGAAAAATTGCAAAGAGTTTGAAGTTATCATCATCTACAGTGCATAATATCATCCAAAGATTCAGAGAATCTGGAACAATCTCTGTGCGTAAGGGTCAAGGCCGGAAAACCATACTGGATGCCCGTGATCTTCAGGCCCTTAGACGGCACTGCATCACATACAGGAACGCTACTGTAATGGAAATCACAACATGGGCTCAGGAATACTTCCAGAAAACATTGTCGGTGAACACAATCCACCGTGCCATTCGCCGTTGCCGGCTAAAACTCTATAGGTCAAAAAATAAGCCATATCTAAACATGATCCAGAAGCGCAGGCGTTTTCTCTGGGCCAAGGCTCATTTAAAATGGACTGTGGCAAAGTGGAAAACTGTTCTGTGGTCAGACGAATCAAAATTTGAAGTTCTTTTTGGAAAACTGGGACGCCATGTCATCCGGACTAAAGAGGACAAGGACAACCCAAGTTGTTATCAGCGCTCAGTTCAGAAGCCTGCATCTCTGATGGTATGGGGTTGCATGAGTGTGTGTGGCATGGGCAGCTTACACATCTGGAAAGGCACCATCAATGCTGAAAGGTATATCCAAGTTCTAGAACAACATATGCTCCCATCCAGACGTCGTCTCTTTCAGGGAAGACCTTGCATTTTCCAACATGACAATGCCAGACCACATACTGCATCAATTACAGCATCATGGCTGCGTAGAAGAAGGATCCAGGTACTGAAATGGCCAGCCTGCAGTCCAGATCTTTCACCCATAGAAAACATTTGGCGCATCATAAAGAGGAAGATGCGACAAAGAAGACCTAAGACAGTTGAGCAACTAGAAGCCTGTATTAGACAAGAATGGGACAACATTCCTATTCCTAAACTTGAGCAACTTGTCTCCTCAGTCCCCAGACGTTTGCAGACTGTTATAAAAAGAAGAGGGGATGCCACACAGTGGTAAACATGGCCTTGTCCCAACTTTTTTGAGAACTTTGTTGATGCCATGAAATTTAAAATCAACTTATTTTTCGCTTAAAATGATACATTTTCTCAGTTTAAACATTTGAACTGTCATCCATATTTTTGTTTTCTGAATAAAATATTGAAATTTGAAACTTCCACATCATTGCATTCTGTTTTTATTCACAATTTGTACAGTGTCCCAACTTTTTTGGAATCGGGTTTGTATATCAGAATGGTGTCTGTGTGTATATACACTCACCTAAAGGATTATTAGGAACACCATACTAATACTGTGTTTGACCCCCTTTCGCCTTCAGAACTGCCTTAATTCTACGTGGCATTGATTCAACAAGGTGCTGAAAGCATTCTTTAGAAATGTTGGCCCATATTGATAGGATAGCATCTTGCAGTTGATGGAGATTTGTGGGATGCACATCCAGGGCACGAAGCTCCCGTTCCACCACATCCCAAAGATGCTCTATTGGGTTGAGATCTGGTGACTGTGGGGGCCATTTTAGTACAGTGAACTCATTGTCATGTTCAAGAAACCAATTTGAAATGATTCGAGCTTTGTGACATGGTGCATTATCCTGCTGGAAGTAGCCATCAGAGGATGGGTACATGGTGGTCATAAAGGGATGGACATGGTCAGAAACAATGCTCAGGTAGGCCGTGGCATTTAAACGATGCCCAATTGGCACTAAGGGGCCTAAAGTGTGCCAAGAAAACATCCCCCACACCATTACACCACCACCACCAGCCTGCACAGTGGTAACAAGGCATGATGGATCCATGTTCTCATTCTGTTTACGCCAAATTCTGACTCTACCATCTGAATGTCTCAACAGAAATCGAGACTCATCAGACCAGGCAACATTTTTCCAGTCTTCAACTGTCCAATTTTGGTGAGCTCGTGCAAATTGTAGCCTCTTTTTCCTATTTGTAGTGGAGATGAGTGGTACCCGGTGGGGTCTTCTGCTGTTGTAGCCCATCCGCCTCAAGGTTGTGCGTGTTGTGGCTTCACAAATGCTTTGCTGCATACCTCGGTTGTAACGAGTGGTTATTTCAGTCAAAGTTGCTCTTCTATCAGCTTGAATCAGTCGGCCCATTCTCCTCTGACCTCTAGCATCAACAAGGCATTTTCGCCCACAGGACTGCCGCATACTGGATGTTTTTCCCTTTTCACACCATTCTTTGTAAACTCTAGAAATGGTTGTGCGTGAAAATCCCAGTAACTGAGCAGATTGTGAAATACTCAGACCGGCCCGTCTGGCACCAACAACCATGCCACGCTCAAAATTGCTTAAATCACCTTTCTTTCCCATTCTGACATTCAGTTTGGAGTTCAGGAGATTGTCTTGACCAGGACCACACCCCTAAATGCATTGAAGCAACTGCCATGTGATTGGTTGATTAGATAATTGCATTAATGAGAAATTGAACAGGTGTTCCTAATAATCCTTTAGGTGAGTGTATGTATATATTAGTGCTGTCAAATCGATTAATCGCATCCAAAATAAAAGTTTGAGCTTACGTAATATATGTGTGTGTACTGTGTATAATTATGTATATATAAATACACACTTATTCATGTATATATTTAAGAAATATTTACATGTATATACTGTATATATATTTATATAATTTATATTATAATATAAATATAAATATTTTATATATAAATATAACACATTTTTAATGAATATATACATGCATGTTTATATATACATGATAATTATACACAGTACACACACATATTATGTAAACAAACTTTTATTTTGGATGCGATTATTTGATTTGACAGCACTAACATATATATTTGTGTATACATATATACTTGTTTAATTTATATAAATTAAAATAAATTATATATATATATATATATATACAAATTATGTATTTTTATAAATGTATTTAAATGTATATAAATTAAACAAGTGCAATGCATTCAAGTTAATTAGAATAATTAGAATAGAATAATATAATTCAAAAAAAGTAATTAAAATAAATAAATTATATAAATTTTATATATTATATATATATATATATATATATATATATATATATAAATGAATTAAATGCAATTAAAATTTATAAATAAAAAATAATTTTTCATGACTTTAAAAATGAATGAATGATGAATCCAGCACACTGCTATAGTTTGCAAATAATATTTTAATGCAGTGTTTGTTTGTTGACCTATATCAGGCATTGTTACTTTATAACTATAAAGTATGACTTTATTTACAAACAGGGCCTAAAACTAACTTTTTGTCACACTTGCCAATGGCCGGTGACTTGAGAAAATTTGCCACCTAAAAATATATTTTACCAGCCATGAAACTGTTTTTGCAAAAACAGGCAGTTATGACACCGACATGATAGATAGATCACCGACTATTCCAATTTTGATACCACAGCTAAAACTACTAACCTAACTAAACATTATTAAAGACAAGTAAAAGTAGTTTTCAGGTAGAGACACTGAATAAAGTAATCAAATGTAAAATATCACTGCATAAATTGAACAGAATAATCCCTATTAGAGTTTCAAAAGTTATTTTGTCAAGAGCAGCGAGTGATTTTTATTAATTTTTTTCTTTGTCCTTTGTTGTTTGATTGATGGAAAAAATAGACAGCTACAGTTTCTTGCTGAGCATGTTAGTTAACGTTACTTCCTCTGTGTTCCTGCTGTTAGCGCAACTTTACGTGTCAGTTATGTCTAAAAGAATGATCTCTCTCAGACTCTCGTCTCCGAGAGCAGATATAAACATGTCCTGCAGTGAATGTGTCCCACAGGAGGTGTTAGTGCTGCTGATGCAGAGGGATTGTGGCGAGTTCACTTTATCTGTGTTTACAAAAGTGCGACGCCTCAGGAATGAGTTTTAAAGAGCTGAAGCGCCGCAGGAACAGCCTGGATCTTCTTCTCTCTGTGATGTTTCCGGATTGAGATGGAGGAACGGGCTTGAAACATAACCACACCCAGCCCCCCTCATGAACACATGCTTTTTATTTGACAAATTTAGGAGCGCAATTAAAAACTTTAGGGGTGCACTGAAAACTTAGCAAATTAATAAAGGGATACAATGAGCAATTTACCAGCATAATGATTTATTAAAATATCAAAAGTACATATGGTTTATTAATTATTTCTTCTTCCAACTGTATTTAATAATTATGTTATTATTTTTTCGGCCTACTTCAACTGTGTGTGTATGTATGCAAAGAAGCTACAAGAGTTTGTTGGATTAAATACCAGAGACAAATATTGTGGATATCAATAATAACCGGGGGAGAAAAAATGTAAAAAATGGTCTTCATTGATTGTGAGCCTGTGGAACACCTCTGCGTTTTTACTTTGAAGGTGCAGCGCTCATATTTATTTGATGAAATCATAGCCTTTTGAAGTTTAATTACATTAGGCTGTATCGTGATTCCCATTTTTCCATCCTCAAATTTAAGACCTCTTAAAATAAAGACACTTGTAATGCCATTTAAAGTCACCAATTCTACACCAAAATCGACAATTCTTGTTTTTTATGGAATATTGCAGTATTTATTATAAATGATTTATTCGTGTGCCTCATAATCTTTAATCAAAATGATTCCCCCTCCCTCTTGCAGCGACTATAACATGTTTACTGGCGAGAGGGCGGGGCAACCTGTCACTCACATGAGATCCACCAATAACAAACCACAACCATCCAATAGAGCGCAACAGTCGGGTTCCCGAAGTAAAAACTCCATTCATTTCCTCCACAGGGAAATTCATTTTTAAAGATAACTTATTAACCTTTAAAGACAGCCTTACTGTGAGCTATGAGGTTGTTAATCCATGGCTATTCTGTTGAAGCTGTCAGCTCGGACTATTTCATCTTAGTTTTAAAATAATCATTGAACATTGCATTAATGATGAAAGACTACATTACCCATGACGCTGTGCAATAAATTCCACCAGTTAGAGAGTTGAAACAAGCGAAACGTGCCAAAAGAGCTCTTTAGCTCCGCCCACTCCCATGAATCATGTAATCGAGTTTATTTTCCTACGCTCTCAAAATACTTAAATATTTGAATATGTACACTGTTGACAACATATGTTTTTCATTGCTTTAACTCATCAAAATAAGCAATTTTCAACTTTTTTTATAAGTTATACAAGATTTAACTCATTTTTTAAGTCAGTTTAATGTTATTTAAGTTGAAATGCCTTAAATTTGTAAGTACAATCAACTTGGATGTTTAAGGCAGCAACTTTTCTTTTACAGTGTATACATATTTTGCAAAAGACTTAAAATATACTCTTTTTGTATATACCCAACATTTTTAAATCAATAGTTTCATATTTCTACATTGTTTCTCATTTGATTATGTTGTTCGCAATGCTTCTTGGGATTGCAGTTCTTTTCATCACTAAAGCCGTTCACGGTCTTGTACCTTTCTCTTTTTGTCCAATTTTCAAATACTTTTTTTTGTTGCCTCAAATCAAAGTTTGTAATTTTATGATTCACCTTGTAGATGGTTGACTTGGTTCATGGCTAAAAATGTTTTAACTAAGACTTTTTTTTGAATCCCTATGGGAGAAATGAATGGAAAAAATACTTCCGGAACCAACAATACTAAAAAAGTGAATTATCAAAATCAAGCCCCGCCCTAAATTTGTTCTTGTTCCGAAAACTGTTTCACTCAGATATATGTCACAATAAGGAAGGACTATCGTAACTTCCCTTTCATGCTGATTTTAAGATATTTAAGATGTTTATGCCCTTAAATTTCATAAAACTGAATATTTTATCAATTTTAGATGGTAGCCATTGACTTCCATAGTAGGACAAAAAATACTATGGACGTCAATGGCTAGCATCAACTGTCTGGTTACCAACATTCTTCAAAATATCTTTTGTGTTCAACAGAAGAAAGTAACTCATACATGTTTGGAACAACATGAGGGTGAATTTCATTTTTGGGTGAACTATCCCTAGACTTTCGCACACATCTATATTTAGTCGCAAATGCGAGTGAAACGCTCAGATTGCCGAGCCCTGGGAGGATGCGAGTCCTCTTAAAGATGTCGTGAAATGGTTTGGTTCAGTTTCACGCAGCACATAAGGGTTGACGTTACGGTAAGAACTCAGTAACTTCCTTTACGAACCAGAGCAGGAACACAAGGTACTCTCAAACCTGAACGTTTGTCTTGAAACCCGAGTGTTGGCAGGGAATACCAATCTGTCATCGATGTGCCCTTCCCCGTCCGCTCAGATGGGCTTCATTTCCGCCTTTATGCCTGTCAGCGCGGCCCGTTGACCTGCCCCATAAATACAGCGCCTCTAAACGGCTGCATGACTTGCATATTTAATCTAAGTAATGCTCAACCGCTTTCACGCTGATGTAAACATTCATGTGACATCAGATCAACGTATATTTCTCTACTATGGAGGTTAGTTTTGAGTTTAATTAGCTGTATTAGATATGCAGCTGGACTCCAGATGATCGAGACTGATCAGAATGTCATATGCAAATATATTCATGATCCCTCAACTGTCACTGACGCATTTGTGTGCGTTTCCCTTATCGCTGTAGCAGATGTGGGTCTCGGAAGGTCACGACTCTGATTGTGTTTGATATTCCGTGTATAAAAACACATGGAGACGTGTTGGTGAAATGGACTAAATGCGTGTCTTGGCATCATTTCTTGTACTAGTCGTATTGTCTTATATGCAGTTTGAGTTCTGTCGAGGTCAAAGTGCAAATCAACAGTCACAGATGAAGCAAATAAATGCAGATTGCTTTTCTGAGGCGAGAAGATGAAACAGAGACATTCACAGAAACCCTAGGTGTTTTTTGTCCATATTTTGGTGAATTTATGTAGTGTCAGTGTACGTAGCTCCACCCACACTGAAATTTAATTGGTCCAAATCTCACTCAACTAAGTATGTTCTTGGGTGAGTCTCACAAAAACATGTCTGGGTCATATTTGACCCTAAAATGTATTAAATGAATAAATATAATATTTATAATTAATACATATGATGTTTTAATACACTTAAAAACTAATGTAGTTGTAAAGCATTTATACGTAATTGTTGTATGTATCTGGTTTCAATTTATGCTTATTTAATTTGACTAAAACGTTTTTAATTTGACAATGAAAGTCTAATTATGTCGCACTCCAAAATGATATATTTATCTTTTAAAAACGTATTTTTTACCCTTAAAAGAAAAAGAAGAAAATGACTAGTATTAGATTTTTTTTTGCATTTTTATTAAAATTCTCAATGTAAAGCAAAACTTATTTTTGTCATTATATTTTATAATTTTCTTTTTTATGATGCTCATTTACAGATTCTCAATTACTGTAAATACAGTAGAGTATAATAACTTAATGTATTTTAATTTAAATAATCATTCACAATTAAAAATGTATTAAATAATTGAAATAAATTAAAAAGAAATTAAAAATGGCACATAATACTACCAAGATAAATACTTTACAATTTAAATAACATATCATTATCATATTATATAATGTATTTATTGCATTACAGCAATGTGAAAATAATATTTTGCATAAAAAAGCATATTTTAAATATTTCTTTCATTTTGAGATTATTTATTTAGGTATTTATCTATTTATCTTATGTGACCCCAACATGTTTCATGAGATTTCCCCTGTTAAACATCAGATATGTCCCTGTTCTAACCCCGTTCCAGCTCTCTTGAAGTAATGCATCTAAATAAACAATATACTGGAGCATCAGTGTCGCAAAACATCTTTCTTTGAAGGCCCGACAGGCACCGTCCTTCACCTGTGAAAGCAGCTCTTTAAAGAATGAGGCACAAATGACGTGGTTAAAATGCTTTGTGCTGTTTTAAACGAGGTTGCATGTTGACTTAACACACGTCGACACACTTCCCTCGTCCTTGGCTGCGGTCGAGTAGTCAGTTCCAGCAGGGGCGGCCACACCGCGAGACGGCCGCCTGCGGCCAACTTCACATGCTCGTTTCCAGCAGAGATGCAAATAACGCCACCGGCACCTGCTGTGGGGAGTCGACAGTCGTCCTCCGCTCGCAGAGCTGCTGAGACCAGCTAAAGATCAAATATCCAGCCCCCGTCTACGAGCTGAGGATGTTCAGTACAACACCACTGCTCTGTGAGGAAAATAGTGTTTTATTTAGATAAAATAATAATAAATCAAACTGCCTGACATCAAAGACTAATACTTTTGGTTGAAACTTTATTAAAGGACAGCTTTTCAACAAAATGTCAGCTGCGATGGCGGCTTGGGCCACAGTGTCTACTTTGATACTAAATACACCTTCATCTTGAGCGATGAAGAAGCAGAGGACTCTAAATTAGCAGCATTTTTGACGTTAGATTGAACAATAATGCTTTAATAAAAGAATAAAAATATAATGTGGATTATTATTAGATTATCATTACTGTAAATACAATGATTAAAATAATTATGTCCAATTCTACAAATTATTTCATCCTAAATGAAATTCAGTACGATACAGAATGTATACGTTTTACTTTATTTATTTATTTATTTTACAGTATAAAATTATTTCTTTTACAAATAGTTGTTTATTTAAAAAAAATATAAATTTCTATTTAAAATTGTATATAGAAAATATAAAAATGTATTTAAAATATTTATTAATTAATTAATTTTATTTGTTTACTTTATAATATAAAATTATTTATTTTACAAATACTTTTTCATGTAAAAATTGAATTTTTTATTTAAAAATTTCATTTAAAAAATATAACATTTTATTTAAAATAAAAGATAGTATATAGAAAATATACATTTATTTAATTTAAAAATATACATTTTTATTATAAAATAACATTTAAAAAAATAATAATTTATTTATTATTTATAATAATTTATTTAATATTTATTATTTATTTTACAATATAAAATTTTACAAATACCTTTTTATTTAAAAATTATATAATTGTATTAAAAAAATTATAAAATAATATTTAAACATAAAATTGTATTTAGAAAATATAAAATTATTTTTCTTAAAATATACATTTTTATTAACAAATGTAATATAAAAAAAAGTCTTTTAAAAATACTACAATGTATACATTTTATTTTTTGTTTTTTTTATTTCTTTAAAAAATATAAAATTGTATTTAAAAATATAAATGATTTTTTTATATATATATACTGTATATATATATATGTGTGTAAAAAAATGTTCACAGTATGAGAAGTTCACAACTGCTAGCCTTTAGCAGGCTCATTATGGCACTGAATTGTTATATTATGATGTGGTCTCTGAGTACATTGGAAGTATGTGGGGAAGAGTTGCAATTAAGCACTGCTGGTGTTAGATGGATATCGCAGGGGTTTGAGGGTTTAACCGGTGAGGTTATAATAACTTTCTGTGCATGTTATGACTGTAAATGCAGCGAAGGCAGAAAGTCCTGAAGTGGAACTTGAGATTAGAGCGAGTGAAACAGCATGACTGAGCACAGTAATGACGAACTGACCCATGATAAACGGCCTGGAGTTTGTTTGGGCTAATACAACAAACTTCATTTAGTGGCTCCCCAAGGAAATTAGCATGCAGTTTTGTTTTTCTATTCATAACCGGTGAGAAATAATTCAGATAAATTATTATTATCAACGTAGATATGCTGCAGGACAAAACACAATCCTGCCACAGTAAAGGCCCATTCACACCAAGAACGACAACTATACTAGCGTCCACACCAGCGGACTCCTGTATTTTCCAGTACTGTTATTTGACCACATCTAAACTCCTCCTAATCATAGTGGAATCACCGTAACATATGGCTTATTTCTTTTATGATGGTTAAAAGCAGTGATATTTTGACAAACCCGGTTAAAGTTGGCCTTCACCTAATAAAAATGTGTTAATCCAGAGTGCCGTATAGTGTGACAGTCCAAATGTCACTCTTTTCTGCTAATTTACATCCGATGCCTCCAGTCCTTCTTTAAAATTCTCTCAGGGTTCCTCTTTCCATCCTTCTCTCTGCCAAATGACACGGCGATAAAAGTTTGACGGCGTAATAAAAGGCCATCAGAAGTGAGGCCAGAAGCAGAGAAGCCGTGCAGTCGCACATCAAAATCATGTTTTTAATGCTAGATCGCAAAAGACATTTAAAAGCAGTCAACGTCAAATTAGCAGTGATGGAAAACGCCCGCGCCCCGCGTTCGCCACCATATCCGTGTGAAATTTCCCCCAAACACCTGACCCAGCTCTGTACCTGAGAGGTCTCATCTGTACTGTACACCTACGATTGGCAGATTAGTTTCTGGGCGTATTTCTGTCTCATTTCTGGCAGCGATGGGACGTGGGTAAAGCGCTGCACACCGGAGGATCATTAATACATAGCCAGCTGCCGAAGATATCGAGCGAAGGAGCGATCCACCCGACACCGTGCACCCAATACCCGAGTCGATAGCACATCCTCAAAGCACTCACGGGACACATGACTCTCTTCCTCGTGGCAGACGCTCTATGGAAGGCAATTAAACACCTCAGATAGTGCTGGCAAAACAAGAGCGTTTCCAATGAATGTAGCCGTTAATGATCAGCCACGTGAGGGGTCGATTGCGGCCTCGCCGCCCGCACCAATCTAGCATGACACGTTTGATTATTGATCGAGGATGGCGTGAGGTATCCCTCTTTAAGAATTAATGACTTAATGGGCGCTGTGCAGATCCACTGCCTACAGTGCCGTTTCTGTTAGATTGCTCTTGTGGCTAAATATAATATTATGGAAAGCTCAGCCTCTGGGATTAGCCCTTCACCTGCTGGAGCTTCACTGTCTTCTGTGCAGACTGTGTTTGTGAATAATCAGTGATGGAGGGCGTTTATCTCTTTTGCATGTAGATTGCATTTTCTTTTTCTATGGAAATGACATTGAAAGGACATGGTTGTGTTGTATCACTGGCCTTGAGCTAGTGTACCTGTCCTTCAATACACGATTATGTTTGGATCTTTATTCCTTATGTAAGCATCTACTCTTTAATATATTTGTAGCAACTGCACATTATATGCAAATTGGAAACTAAACTAGACTAAATATAATGTGAAACCGTGAAACTAGTGCAAACTAAATTGAAATAACAGATGGAATAAAAACTAAATTTAAAATGCAAAAATATTATACACCTGGAAGTAATATCTGAGATATTTTTGGCATCTTTTTCTAGACCTAATATTTTACCCGAGTGCATTTTTTATTAACTAGTTAATTTATTCATTTATGCTGTGTGGATCCTGTTTATTGTTTTACATTATTTATTTTTTTATGTCTTTATTTTATTTTTCATTTTATGCAGTTTGGATCAGGTTTTTTTGCATTAATCAAAAAAAAATTGTATTTATTATTTTACATTATGATGTTCTATATTTATAAAAAGGTAGTTAAAAAGTATAGTTTGGATCATATTTATTATATATATTAAAAAAAAAAATGTGATCCAAACTAAAATATATTTTTTCTTTATATACATTTATACATTTCTTTAAATTTTTATGCAGTTTGGATCGTAGTTTTGTTGCATTAATTCAATATTTTGATGTTCTATTTATTTTTTTATTCTTGTTTTATTTTACATTATGATTTTCTATATTTATAAAAAAAAATTATTTTAGTGTGGCTGTGCCGTGTAAACGTGACAACCGCGTGGCAACGGAGGTGGTCGGCCAAAACCCTTTTTTTTTGTATGTGAATGCTGTTTTACATGAATATTATGACACGAGTGAAGCACAAAGCTTTATTTACAAAATAAATAATAGGTTCGCAATTAAATGTTACATCGCAGCCATGGTAACATATGGATTCATGCCGAACGAGAGAGGTAGGCTTTGTGAGGTGAGCCAAATTTAAGCTTTGCGTTTTGCGATCTGGTCACCCGATTTTCCACAAATTTAACAATAGGCTTACTCCATTTTATTCTACTGGACATGGAATCTCTTATTTATTTTCCCAAATCTTCATTTACGTCTCTCACAGGGGATTATAAACATTTCTTCCTTTTGTTTGCTTTTAATTAGGAGTATATTCGCATCATTTACTGTGGTAAAGTAGAAAACGGTGTAGGACAGATACATTTTACTTCAAAGTCTATTTAACACAGTTTGTGCTTGTTATTAGACTGAAGGTGCGTCAAGTTTATGTGTATAGCGCATTTCATACGCGCCGAAGATTTTTAGCTTCGCTTTCTCTCGCAGCACATAATCAAACAAAGCCTAAAGTTCTTGACCCTGCGGAAGATAAATTCGCTCTTCACACCTTTTACTACAAGTGTCAGTTCTGGAACATCAGGAGAAAACATGAAGATATTAGAAAAGCGATGCTCTCTTTCCTGCTCGTGTCCCACATCCCTTTCAGCGCAAAGCTGCATATGACGCACCTCTGTGGGAAATATAAAATGTTTAGTGTTTTTTTAACTAATATTTAACTTTTAGTTTTATTTTCAAAATGTAGGCTATTTAATTGAGGTGTGTATATATATATATATGACAAGAACTCAGAGTTAAACTGTCAGAACAAATTCATCTTGATAATGTCAGATAACTTTGATAGAAAAGTATGTAATGGATTACAATCAACCAATCAGCTGTCAGCTGATAGTACCAATTTAGCTCAACCAATGACCAAGCAATGCTTCATTTTGTTCAGTCTGTGGTGTAAAAGGTCACATTAGCAATTAAAGAAAAACACCTAAGCAAAAAATGGTCAGGTCAAAAGTGTCTGAATAATTTTGGTCCCAATTTTTTATCAATTTTACTGGTAGTCCACTGTATGAAGAATTAAAAATAGAAGAATATAAATTTGTTAAAACCCCAAAAAATACTTTTTACAATATGATGACAATTTGATTTAAAAAAAGCACATGATGTCATGTGAAAGCAGTTTTATCCTACTACTGCCTGAGGTGTTTATTACTGTATAATATACGGTATTATTTTTTTGTGAACATATCCAGTGAGTTTTCCAGAAACGCTGGGGGTTCCATTCACAGAAGAACTCATGGATGGTGGGACGGCTCGAGTTTAGAGGGGTCACGCTTCACTTTGGTTCACTTTTCCTGGTAATGAGCTCTACCACGGTATCTAAAGCCCATCCAGCACTATGAACCCAGACATGAAGGCGCAGCTTCCATCAGCCAGAGTGTATCATTACTGCAAAATTACATGACATCTTCCTGTACGACCGTTTCCCACACGGGCGGCTCTGTTTGTTCTGAAGGCTTTTGATGTTTACAGTCTTCATTCACAAGACCGGGGAAACTGGGTCGATGTGTAATCGCAGCGGATCTGCACTCTCGCCTCTTGCATTCAGCATCTCTTTGTACTCGCTCCGCACCTGACGTGAGAACCGTAGTGAGCGCATTCAGTTAGCGCCACCTTTTCTTTTTAATCAATCAAAGCAGTAGGTTTCCTCACAATGTGATGTAGTTCATTCCGCATTAAGTATGACAGACCTTCAGGGGCCTTGAATTTTTATGGCGTACATTGTGGGCCTACTCTTCAAGCGTCACGATTAAAGGTCAAGCTATGTTTAAGCTCGAAATAAAGAGAACAGGATGAAGACTTTATACCTGCCGCTTGCTCATAAGAGTGCAGTATTAATACAGTTAGCTTCACAGCAGTCAATGTCATGATGAGGAGAGAATTAGCACGCTAGTTTGCCTCCCTATGAGTTCTATTATAACTTCCGACTGATAATTATACGCAGTCAAGACTTCAAGAACCGGAGACCAACCCCTCTGCCTTTTTTCCCCCCAGCGTGATACTATCTACGGAGCTCCACATGCACATCGTCGGCCTTACAATGTCCTTTTGTGTCATACGGGCCAGACAGGAGCAGAGATAGCCCCGGTGTTAATTAATCAGAGCCAACGAGACGACCGACAGTCGCACATGTATTTACGACGTTCATTTTCACTCCACCCCAATTCCCACTTTAATACGGATAGAGGGATTTAGAGAAAGTTTCACGGCCCTAGAGTTGATGAGCGCTCGTGAGGAGATAAAACATGCGACGGTACATAAATTAGAGCCGCTGACTCCCTGCTAAGCCTCCAGCTTTGCCCCCTCCTAAATCAGGGAGCAGCTGAGGACCTTCGGCGCTTGATCATGCGCGAGATGCGTCCGCAATAATATCCAGCCTATCAGTCTTGTTCCGCCAACCTCATTATTGCCAAAGGGCCGTCTGATGTCTTAGTTGTCCGTCAAGCAGGCGCTTTGATATTCATGCATCGGGACGTGATTGCCATGCGGCGGACGGCGCCAGGTCGAGGTCCTTCGTTTCTCATTTAGCTCGGGCCGACACGACTAACCCCTTTTGGTACCCCTCAGATGGGGCAGCGGGACTGTTCATTTATTCCTTTCATGTCGACCTGAACGGCAGCGAGAGGAAGGCGCTTGACTTTCTGCTTTCATCCACACATCGGATCCGCAAGCATTCCCAGAGTCCCTTGCACAAACAACTGGTGTTCCTCCCATGCTAGTCTGGGTTTTTGTGACCGACGAGGGCTTTTGTTTGAGTTTAAAATGCTGTCGTTGTAGGCACATGCCGTGTAAATCCGGGGAGGGACCCGCTCCGAAAGCCATGTTGAGAGTCCAGATGCCTGAGCAATACTAACAAGACACGGCTCCATTTTAACAAAACAAAATCCACCTTGAAGTTTGGCGAAATATCCAACTGTTTTCTTAGGGTAAAAGAAAACACAACGTAGACCACATGAAATACTTGCAACAAGCACATGCATTAAATTCTTTATCGTTAGCTTTAAATGATCGAAATTCCTTAGAAAAACCAAACACTCAACCTCTAAATACTGTAAAATCACACTTCTGTTTTTTTATGCCTTTACAAATGGATCATGCAAATAATTTAACGTATTATTGGGTCTATGCAGATCATAGTAACCTTAATTTCAGTCCCTTAATTTAACATTTTTTGGTGCTTTTGTTGATCACCACTTGATGTAAAATCCGAGTCCATAAGCAAAATAGTTTGAGAACCACTGCTTAAGTATGCAAGATGAGTATTAGTTCATCCTAGATCACAGCATGTTGAAAATAGTATGTCTAACGTTCAGGGCTTGACATTAACACCTGCCAAATCCGTGTGTATTTTAGCAGTGGTGTCCTCCTTCACTCCTACTAGCCACTTTGGCAGGTTGAATTTTATATATAATATATACATTTTGCTGAAATAATAAACTAAGTGCAATGTAGGGTTGTCAAAAATATAGTTTTTTCGGTACATATCGATACTGAAATATCTGAAAAGCTTCCAATTCTCATTTCCCGCAGAATAGACACGCGATACAGCTGCTCTTTCTCGCTCTCTCATCTCTCCAACAGCGAGTTACACACAAACCTGCCTCCCCTCACTCACTCGTTTCATTTGCCCCAGGATGAATATTGTTGGTGTTACAGAGGTTGAATTTCGGCATGGGATTGCGCGTATTGTGCATAATTCCTGCAGATATTGTGTTCACACCCAAAGTGCGCACATAAAGCCATCTCTCAGTATTAAACTGAGTTATTTTTTGCTGCTTATTGCGCTTAAACAGTCAAATACACACAAAATCATGTCAAAATGCCGGTGTTAGTTAGTATTCACGTAAACACAGTCAGTTATGTTTGAAGTGAACGTAAACAGTTAAGAAAGAAAATGCGTGTGTAACAGTATAATGGATTCGTGCATCAGGTCTTAAAATGACAGCAGCTGCCAAATTATGAGATATTAAAAATATATATATATGGCAGTTTTTCCCCATGAGATCGATGTCAAAATTGTGGCCAGTGACAATGCTGAGTGGCAAAAAAGTTAATGTCAAGCCCTGCCAACGTTGCATGTGCTTTTTCAGCACGTTTCACCACTTTTTGAGGATTTGTTGTGCTTAATCACGCTGAAAAGTGTGCTGGACCAGGCCACATCCCTGATATTGTCCCAATACTGGTTTTCTACATACTCAAGTACATACTTTCCTGTTACTGCTTCTTTATGCACGTTTCACTCTTGGTATATGCCAATTGGAATTTAGCAGTAGTTAGTTGGTTTGCCGCCAACAACTGTTTGGTGTAGTTTTAGCACATTGCTATCCTGTTAGTGTATTCTCGGTGGTTGCCAGGCTGATATGCAGTTCTGTTCTGTTTTTTAGCACGTCAATATCCTATTGCTAGGTTCTGGGTGGTTTCTAGGGTATTCTGGGTCACTGGGAATCAGTCATTTTAATTGCATTTATGCATTTGATATGGTTTAGAAGTGGAAACTCCCCTATCCTCGTGTTCTGGGCCGTTGTCGTTGACCCTGATTTACTTCATTTGGCTTCTGAAGTGTACGCTGGTCCTGCAGATATGAGAGGGTCCCGCTCCGCTTGACACCACAGGAGTGTCTGTGTTCATAAACCATACAGCCGACTTCTGCTGGAGCAAATTAAGATGACCTGACTCTGCCATACAGCCTCTGGCTGCTGTTTTAAAGACATGGGGAGATATAATTAAAAATGTATTAAACCAAAAAATTGTTAGATCTTTAGCAGTCACACTTTTAACTTCCATAGTGAAAAGAGTACCACTGACTGCATAAATACTGAGCAGTGCATTATGGGTGTTGTATTTCCAGCTGATGTACTGCAACGAGAAACTGGGGTGACTTAATTAAATTAGTTTTTTGTAGTGAGTGATAGTTTTGCAGACTGCGTGTGTGATTTATGTCGCGGAGATGGGATTGAATTTCACACATGACTTTACTGGGACGCATGGGGCGTAATTACTCACCTAATCGCCTGTGAGCGGCAGGAAAAAAACTGCAAACGGCTGAAAATGTGGCGAGCGAGTCCCAGAGGACTCTGCTGAAAAACAGAGTGGTAACTAGTGTGTGAGAAAAAATGAGTTCTACAGACAGAAGGGTAATGATGGCTTCAGTGTGGCAGTTTCACATCTGTTTCCAGGGAAAGTGTGGCGGAGGGGCTGTTGGCCAAAGATGCGCTCGGCTGAAACAGGGATTCAGTGTCTCGGGGAAACTGTACAAAGCTTCAGATCTTTCCAAACCAGTAATCAGACCGGCTGTGTCAATCAATTGGCCAATTCAGACACATTTTCTCGATCGATTTTAAAGGACGTGGAACAATTCAACACTTTGAGACTTCCATGTCAGATTCTGTGTTGTCAGTACTGTTTTTTTTAGCCATTGTTATTAAAAATGTAGATTTAGTGTTCAGTAGAGCTGCGCGAATAATCGTTAAAAGATTGCGATCTCGATTCAAACACACAATCTCATTCCTAAATGACAAACGATTCATCTATGTCTGTTAAACCTTTGACAAAATCACACCGGAACATTTAAATCTGGGTTGGCGCTGAGCCAGAGAGAGCAGTTGTCATGTATAGGCATGAAACATCTTCACAAACAGTCTTTTTAACCACACAATATCAATATTTCTGTGTTACAAATATTCAAATTATTACATATAGTTCAGATATAAACAGTGATGTCAACGGTACCGATCAAAATAGAGGAAATTCTTTTGAAAATAACATGACGCTTCAAATAACGATTGTATGGATTACATTGTTACACCAGTAGGTGGGGACAAGTGATGTAAAATGTATGTCATTGAATCATTCATTCAAGAGATTCATTCAAAAACGCTGATTCATTCATTAATGAATAGGGTTGGGTACCGTTCACATTTTAACCGGAACAGGTTATCGGTACCGGTACCCAACGGTACCGGTTTTCGGTACTTTAGGGATGTTTACATCGATAACTGTAAAGAAACTTATAGAAGAGTTATTGACATTATGCCAGAGTTGCCTTGGTCGCTGTCTGCCATTGTCTGTGATGTTTGTTTACTGTAATATTTACCAGTAAATAGTAGGCTACTGGCTACTTAATGAACTGAATTCATAAAAACAACCATATTAATTTTTTTTTTTCTTTTGAATTTCATTTCTATGAAAAGATTTCCCACAAATTCTGTGTTGTGTATTTTCTGGTAATCAAATGAAGACATTTAATTTATCTTTTAATTTAATTAAACTTTTTTGTCAAACAAAGTGCTGCACAACTGAGCTTTGAATACTGATACTGTTAAAATTAAAACATGGAAGAAAAATTGTGATTTATTACTTAAAAAATAAAGTTTTGATAATTTATTATTATAACATTAGTGTTATTATTATTATTACATTAAGACGTATCTAAATTCTACTGTACAACATTAATTTATTTGTCAAGTTAAACAGAACTTTTATTTTGACGGGTTGCCGTGAAGACCTTTTGAGTTTCTGTGTGTTTATATGATGATAGTTTTTCTCAAATGAAACGGTAAAATGCTCATGAAGTGACGCTCAGAGCGGCTCTGGAGCTGAAGTTCATGCGTTCATGTCCTCATGAGATGGAAACATGTGACCGCCACGCACGCTTCAGTGTGTGTGAGGTAAATTAAACCGCGCGTCTGCGCCATTCATTCACACAGAGACACAGAGGACATGCAGGATTCATATTTAAATAGCCTTTTTGCGGTTTAATATTCACAGTCACTAGTCTATATCACCAGATGCGTTCTCAGGTACCGAAATTTGGTACTGATTGATTTAATGTGAATCGGTACTTGGCAGTACCGACATAATTCGGTCGGTGCCCTTAAAAGTACCGAGTTCGTTACCCAACCCTAACGAGATGTATTTATGACTAAGTCATTGAATCATTCATTCAATCCGTTTAAAAAAAAATAAAAAATTCAAATCAATTAAAAATTTGAAATAGACTGCAGCAATTAACATTTTGTCAGAACGTTATTTTGTTTAGTTGGCGTTCAGAATCGTGATCTCTATTTGAAACAAAAAAAATCGTGATTCACAATTTACTCTGCTTCAAAGTTTGATTTCATCAAGTCAGAGGATACCAAACATGTTTGATATTTTGAGCCAATTTTAGAACACGTTGTTTTCATTTGTCATGCGTCTCCAAGAAATAAGAGTTTGTTCTGTTTGTAATGACTTGAAAGTCTGGTAGTGTGTGATCCTCTGTCGTTTAGTGTAAGATGCCCAGTTTTCCTCTGTAACCATTTACAAAGTTGGCAAGGGTATAATGCCAGTTGTTCAGATTTTAAGTCGTCTAATGTATTCCAGCCTTAAGATGTTTTAGCACGTCGTTATATTTGAATGTGTGCTTTGAGATAATCAAATACATAACCAAAAGTCAGTTAAAGTAAACAAAGGTGTATTTCATTGCAACATCACCGTGGAGAAAGTATATTTTTTTATGTTTATTGTCCCATACTTTTACTGCCCTGATAGTACCAATGATATTATCTTTATAATGGCCCTGCAAAAAGATTGGTCATTACCATCCGAGCACCGAGCCTCATTAAAATGAGTGAGCGGGACAATGATGGCATCACCGAGGGTCTTCTAGAAACACAATCACGACTCACTCGGCTGACGGTAATTGAAGTGACCTATGATGGCATGGAGATAGAGGGTTTGTGTAGATGGGATCATTGTTTTGTCTTCCAGAGACGTGTGTTTTGAGAGTGCGGGTCTAGACTGCACCACTTCAGCCTCTTATTTCAGTTGTAATTTTTCTGTGAAACCCCCATTTTTGCCATAATAGCTTTGATGTTTTTCTTGCGTAGATAATGATTGTGGTTAGAACAAGGCCATTTGTGCAGATCCAAATTGACTCTGGGTCACATGATTTCAATGGGGAAACAGAAATACTGGAATGATGTATCAGTTATGATTAATGTGTTTATAGGATCTCCGAGAATTACAACTCCAGCTTTGTTTCTAATCTATGGCAGTTTGTCTTTCAGCCAAAGCAGATGGTTGTGTTTGTGTTTTTATAGGTTTGAATATGGACACAATAAATGTATGTCTGAACCCAACAACTGTTACCGTGTTGTGAACATACGGCCTATGAGATTTGATCATGACAACCTGTCAAAGATACTCATTCACAACAGACATTGAACGGTCATTTTAAAACATTGAACAATTATATTGCCAAAAGCCTGCCTTTACATGCACGTGAACTTTAATGACATCCCATTCTTAATCCGTAGGGTTTAATATGGAGTTGGCCCACCCTTTGCAGCTATAACAGCTTCAACTCTTCTGGGAAGGCTTTCCACAAGGTTTAGGAGTGTGTTTATGGGAATTTTTGACCATTCTTCTAGAAGCGCATTTGTGAGGTCAGGCACTGATGTTGGACGAGAAGGCCTGGTTCACAGTCTCCGCTCTAATTCATCCCAAAGGTGTTCTATCGGGTTGAGGTCAGGACTCTGTGCAGGCCAGTCAAGTTCCTCCACACCAAACTCGCTCATCCATGTCTTAATAGACCTTGCTTTGTGCACTGGTGTGAGTCATGTTGGAACAGGAAGAAGCCATTCCCAAACTGTTCCCACAAAGTTGGGAGCATGAAATTGTCCAAAATGTCTTGGTATGCTGAAGCATTAAGAGTTCCTTTCACTGGAACTAAGGGGCCAAGCCCAACCCCTGAAAAACAACCCTACACCACAGTCCCCCCTCCACCAAACTTTACACTTGGCACAATGCAGTCAGGCAAGTACTCGGCCATGGAAACCCATTCCATGAAGCTCTCTACACACTGTTCTTGAGCTAATCTGAAGGCCACATGAAGTTTGGAGGTCTGTTGCTATTGACTCTGCAGAAAGTTGGAGACTTCTGCGCACTGTGTGCCTCAGCATGCGCTGACTTGCTCTGTGATTTTACATGGCCTACCACTTTGTGGCTGAGTTGCTGTTGTTCCCAATTGCTTCCACTTTGTTATAATACCACTAACAGTTGATCGTGGAATATTTAGTAGTGAGGAAATTTCATGAATGGACTTATTGCACAGGTGGCAACCTATCACGGTACCACGATTGAATTCACTGAGCTCCTGAGAGCGACCCATTCTTTCACAAATGTTTGTAGAAGCGTCTGCATGCCTAGGTTCTTGATTTTATACACCTGTGGCCATGGACGTGATTGGAACACCTGAATTCAATGATTTGGAGGGGTGTCCCAATACTTTTGGCAATATAGTTTGTATGCGTGTGTGTGTATGTGTGTATATATATATATAGGCATAACATTATGACCATGTTATGCTGTCGCCAGTTCACCACTGTTCCTTCCTTGGACCACTTTTGATAGATACTGACCACTGCAGACTGGGATCATCCCACAAGAGCTGCAGTTTTGGAGATGCTCTGACCCAGTCGTCTAGCCATCACAATTTGGCCCTTGTCAAACTCGCTCAAATCCTTACACTTGCCCATTTTTCCTGCTTCTAACACATCAACTTTGAGGACAAATTGTTCACTTGCTGCCTAATATATCCCACCCAACAGGTGCCGTGATGAAGAGATAATCAGTGTTATTCACTTCACCTGTCAATGGTCATAATGTTGTGCCTGATCTGTGTATATATATATTTAAAAAAATACAAAAAATACTACTTTGCTATGTCATTGCTAGGGTATTCTGGGTGGTTGCCAGGCTGCTATGTGGTTACTAGGGTGTTCTGGTGGTTGCCAAGGTGCCATGTAGTTACTAGGGTGTTTGTGTGGTTGCTAGGGTATTCTGAGTGGTTGTCAAACTGCTTAGTGGTTACTAGGGTGTTTGTGTGGTTGCTGTGGTGTTCTGGATGGTTGTCAAACTGCTATGTTGTTGCTAGGGGGTTTGTGTGGTTGGTTGCTACGGTATTCTTGGTGGTTGTCAAGCTGCTATGTGGTTACTAGGGTGTTTTGTGGTTGCTAGGGTGTTTTGTGGTTGCTAGGGTATTCTGGATGGTTGTCAAGCTGCTATGTGGTTACTAGGGTGTTTGTTTGGTTGCTAGGGTATTCTGGGTGTTTGTCATGCTGCTATGTGGTTACTAGGGTGTTTCTGTGGTTGCTAGAATGTTCTGGGTGGTTGTCAAGCTACTTTGAGATTGTATGTGATTCGTTCGGAGTGTTGTAGCTTTTCATTGTAACTCGTATTTCCCTCAGGATGGAGAGTGGATGATATCAGAGGCCTTTCAGGAAGTGACATCAGCCGCTAAGGGCAGCGTCACATAAACGGCAGTGTCATATTGCTGACGCGCACTCAAACTTTCGATTTCAGGCATATGAAGGTGTTATGGATCTGACAGATATTTCAGGGCGGGACTGGCCTGTTCTTTCAGTGTGTTTCGAGGGAATTGGACTGAGGCGAGTTGGCCTGACCTGTGGGAGTGCTGAACGCTGACCGCAGCACTTTAAACTAGATTTATGAGCGCCTAACATCGTTAACATGCACGGGACTCTTCCCTTCAGAAACAGCAGATCAGATGCAGAAAATCACTCTCCGTCTGTCAAGCGTTATTTACACGTGCATAAAAACAAGAGGAGACACTCGACTCAGAACAATATCGCTGAAGTCCCATGTGAATGACACAATGTGACTCTTTCTATCTGTCTCTCTGGTGTAATTGTGATCTTTGTGCCGTTGGACTCCATGGGAAGGGAGCTTGTCAGCTTGACCTTCAGCAGCAGAAGTCGTTACGCCTTCTACGTTTGTTTGTTAAGCCATCAGTTCTCTGGTGTTAGTGGTATTGGTGTTGTTCTGCCTGTGAGTGAAGCTCACATTCATAATGAGATAAATAAAACCTACCCAGCACACCACCTATGAACAATAACTCACTGTGCATCAGCAGTTTGTATTTTGTAGCATTGTTGAATTTGATTCATTTTGAAGATCATCTGCAAAAATCTGTCTGAAATGGACATTGTCTATTTCATTATATTATACTATCTATAATCATATATAAGGTAATACACAATATAACTTTTTTTAAATAAATTTTTTAATTATCTTTTATATTTTTTATATAAATTATTTATCACAAATTATTATCTTACATTAAACTGCCATAATGTGAGGAACACTAAGTTATGAGGAACAAAAACTAGCCTTTTTAGAACAAATATGGTAGAATAAAGCAGCTAAATATTGTTATAAGGACAAAAATGTACAGTGGGAAGAACAAGTATACACAATGGCCAAGACCAGAGAGCTGTGTAAGGACATCAGGGATAAAATTGTAGACCTGCACAAGGCTGGGATGGGCTACAGGACAATAGGCAAGCAGCTTGGTGAGAAGGCAACAACTGTTGGCGCAATTATTAGAAAATGGAAGAAGTTCAAGATGACGGTCAATCTCCCTCAGTCTGGGGCACCATGCAAGATCTCACCTCGTGGGGCATCAATGATCATGAGGAAGGTGAGGGATCAGCCCAGAACTACACAGCAGGACCTGGTCAATGACCTGAAGAGAGCTGGGACCACAGTCTCAAAGAAAAGCATTAGTAACACACTACGCCGTCATGGATTAAAATCCTGCAGCGCACGCAAGGTCCTCCTGCTCAAGCCAGCGCATGTCCAGGCCCATCTGAAGTTTGCCAATGACCATCTGGATGATGCAGAGGAGGAATGGGAGAAGGTCATGTGGTCTGATGAGACAAAAATAGAGCTTTTTGGTCTAAACTCCACTCGCCGTGTTTGGAGGAAGAAGAAGGATGAGTACAACCCCAAGAACACCATCCCAACCGTGAAGCATGGAGGTGGAAACATCATTCTTTGGGGATGTTTTTCTGCAAAGGGGACAGGACGACTGCACCATATTGAGGGGAGGATGGATGGGGCCATGTATCGCGAGATCTTGGCCAACAACCTCCTTCCCTCAGTAAGAGCATTGAAGATGGGTCGTGGCTGGGTCTTCCAGCATGACAACGACCTGAAACACACAGCCAGGGCAACTAAGGAGTGGCTCCGTAAGAAGCATCTCAAGGTCCTGGAGTGGCCTAGCCAGTCTCCAGACCTGAACCCAATAGAAAATCTTTGGAGGGAGCTGAAAGTCCGTATTGCCCAGCGACAGCCCCGAAACCTGAAGGATCTGGAGAAGGTCTGTATGGAGGAGTGGGCCAAAATCCCTGCTGCAGTGTGTGCAAACCTGGTCAAGAACTACTGGAAACGTATGATCTCTGTAATTGCAAACAAAGGTTTCTGTACCAAATATTAAGTTCTGCTTTTCTGATGTATCAAATACTTATGTCATGCAATAAAATGCAAATTAATTACTTAAAAATCATACAATGTGATTTTCTGGATTTTTGTTTTAGATTCCGTCACTCACAGTTGAAGTGTACCTATGATAAAAATTACAGACTTCTACATGCTTTGTAAGTGGGCAAACCTGCAAAATCGGCAGTGTATAAAATACTTGTTCTCCCCACTGTATGTTTTTATTAGAAATAATCTAGCATTGCCAGGTGTTTGATCCAGTGTTGTTTTAGAATTATTTATATACTATCAGCGTTATTATTTTGAATTAGCTTTTATTTTTATGTTTTCAGTTTTTATTTTAAGTTGTTTAGTTTTTGGTAATTTTTTTAAAAAAATGACTATTTACGTTTATTTTAGTTTTAGCTCAGTTTTAGTTTAGTTCCAGTTTCAGAAAGTCTTCAACTTATTTCAGTGATAAGTTATATAAAAATAGGTATTTTATTTTATTATTAACTTTAGTTCAATAAACAAATATTTTAGTAGTTGCTATATGGTAATAAATTCTATTCTATTCTATTCTATTCTGTCAGTCCACAAAGATGCTTCTTTTTCAGATTTTTATCTGCTACAAAACTAAAACATGTTCTATATTTTCATGTTTGTGCATTTTTATATGATCTTTTCAAATGTAAGCTTTATTTACAAAAAATATTGGTAGTTTTTTTAAATGAAAATTATAGCTATAAGTGATACTCTCTACATTAGCCAGCTCGATTGCATTACTTTGGTTTATATCAGCAGAATTTAATCATTTAATACTTTAATTTATTTATTTTTATGAATTAATATACAAACCTGATTCCAAAAAAGTTGGGACACTGTACAAATTGTGAATAAAAACAGAATGCAATGATGTGGAAGTTTCAAATTTCAATATTTAATTCAGAATACAACATAGATGACATATCAAATGTTTAAACTGAGAAAATGTATCATTTTAAGGGAAAAATAAGTTGATTTTAAATTTCATGGCATCAACACATCTCAAAAAAGTTGGGACAAGGCCATGTTTACCACTGTGTGGCATCCCCTCTTCTTTTTATAACAGTCTGCAAACGTCTGGGGACTGAGGAGACAAGTTGCTCAAGTTTAGGAATAGGAATGTAATTGATGCAGTATGTGGTCTGGCATTGTCATGTTGGAAAATGCAAGGTCTTCCCTGAAAGAGACGACGTCTGGATGGGAGCATATGTTGTTCTAGAACTTGGATATACCATTCAGCATTGATGGTGCCTTTCCAGATGTGTAAGCTGCCCATGCCACACGCACTCATGCAACCCCATACCATCAGAGATGCAGGCTTCTGAACTGAGCGCTGATAACAACTTGGGTTGTCCTTGTCCTTTTTAGTCCGGATGACATGGCGTCCCAGTTTTCCAAAAAGAACTTCAAATTTTGATTCGTCTGACCACAGAACAGTTTTCCACTTTGCCACAGTCCATTTTAAATGAGCCTTGGCCCAGAGAAAACGCCTGCGCTTCTGGATCATGTTTAGATATGGCTTCTAGCCGGCAACGGCGAATGGCACGGTGGATTGTGTTCACCGACAATGTTTTCTGGAAGTATTCCTGAGCCCATGTTGTGATTTCCATTACAGTAGCATTCCTGTATGTGATGCAGTGCCGTCTAAGGGCCCGAAGATCACGGGCATCCAGTATGGTTTTCCGGCCTTGACCCTTACGCACAGAGATTGTTCCAGATTCTCTGAATCTTTGGATGATATTATGCACTGTAGATGATGATAACTTCAAACTCTTTGCAATTTTTCTCTGAGAAACTCCTTTCTGATATTGCTCCACTATTTTTCGCCGCAGCATTGGGGGAATTGGTGATCCTCTGCCCATCTTGACTTCTGAGAGACACTGCCACTCTGAGAGGCTCTTTTTATACCCAATCATGTTGCCAATTGACCTAATAAGTTGCAAATTGGTCCTCCAGCTGTTCCTCATATGTACATTTAACTTTTCCGGCCTCTTATTGCTACCTGTCCCAACTTTTTTGGAATGTGTAGCTCTCATGAAATCCAAAATGAGCCAATATTTGGCATGACATTTCAAAATGTCTCACTTTCAACATTTGATATGTTATCTATATTCTATTGTGAATAAAATATAAGTTTATGAGATTTGTAAATTATTGCATTCCTTTTTTATTCACAATTTGTACAGTGTCCCAACTTTTTTGGAATCGGGAATTTATGTTCCCCAACATAAAAATTAATTAACTGACCTAAAATGCTCCCACATTGGCCCTGGACCATCAAACCATTCTATTCTATTCTATTCTATTCTATGGTGTATAGTTCCACAGGAGCAGAGATGTGGTTCCCGCGTGTCATTGATGGATGACGGTGAATCTTCTGGATGTTTTCAGTGTGGGGTCAGTGATCTGCAGAAGGTTCTAGATCAGCAGTCTGGATCTTTATTTCCCATCTCTGAGGGTCTGTTGGGTCTGTGTGGGTTTGGTCATTGCTTTCATCATCTTCCCCTGTAGTCGGGGTTTTTTTTGTGTGTGTGTGTCTTTTCAGCGCGTGTCCTTTGGGATGAATCCTTGTGGGCAATTTACATTAAAGTACGGTAGATTGCGCCAGACCGCCGCACGCACAACCTCCGCATCATCCATTTCTTGCCTTCGTTCATTCCTTCCTGTCAAAACGCAGTGTCCCACAGGGCAAAAAAAGAAAGATTAAACAGAGTGAGGAAATAATTGAGAAAAAAATAGGGGGGGGGGGGGGGTTGAGAAATAGTGCAAGTTATTATATTAAAACATGAAAGAGAAATGAAAGAGAGGGGCAGCGCCGAATTCTTGCGATGACTTTCACAACCGGGCCGGACTTATTATCATAAGAACTTCATTCAGAGACACACATGTGAAATACTCGCATTAAACTGAGGAACAGAACACTAAGATATGACAAACAAAAACTAGCACGTTTTAGCATAGATATGGTAAAATGGAGCAGCTAAATATTGTTATAAGGACAAATATGTAGGTTTTTAATAGAAATGATTCATCCAGCATTGGAAGGTGTTTTGCTTATATTATTGATATAGACTGAACACGTAATACACATGCGCATGATGTCACCGTTTTCACAAAATGGCATTTTTGTAGTTTACATGGATATGATAAAGGTATCGTTTTCAAATACTTGAAAACCCATTTTCAAAAGTTTGTGTTTTCAGGCTCCTAAAACATCATTGTCGTGTAAATGAACGGCCAAAGCGCATAAAAAGTTTTCCGTTCACAGTTCACAGACCAGGAACTAAAAGCGCTCTGATGGCTTTTTTTTACAAAAGCAAATAGACCAACAAAGAAGGCAGGATTCATTCGCTGTCTCCTCTCAATGAAGTGTAATTGTCCCTGAGAGCCCTGAAATTGCATGTTCATGTCTAAACTGTTATTTCCATTTGATCCTTTCGAGACACGCCGCATCTTAGACTCTCATCACGGCCTGAACGCTCGTAATTACGGGTGGCTCGGATAATTGTGTCCGAACCGACATCCAGCCCATCTCACCCGCAAATCAAATTACATTACTGCACATAGACCGCCAGAAACGTGAACTGGATCGCAAGTGAGGAACCTAGACGAGCTGCGAGGAAGCTGAAAGTCAATCGAACGTGTGAGTTTTACTTCCGAAATATTCTTGAAAACTTGCCAAGCTTCAGGAGAATACATAAGGTTGTCCACACATACACTACTGGTCAAAAGTTGGGAATAATTATGATTATGTTTTGGTAACAATTTATTTCGATGGTCCACTTTAGACATTCCACTAACTACAAGTAACTTTGGAACTACATGTCAACTAAATTTCATTAGAGTGTTGGTAGACTGTAGTAAACTGTTAGTAGACTGTTAGGTTACGGTTAAGTGTTAGGGTTCGGGTTAGTATAATAAGTTGACATGTAGTTGCAAAGTTACTTATAGTCTGTAGAATGTCTGTTGGCGGACCATTAAAATAAAGAGTTAGCAGATATTAAGCTGACAGACTACTAATACTCTGAGAGTTAGTTGACATGTAGTTGCAAAGTTACTTGTAGTCAGTAAAATGTCTAAAGTGGACCATCAAAATAAAGTGTTAGCAGATATTTAGCAGACAGTCTACTAGTACTCTAATGAGAGTTGACATGTAGTTGCAAAGGTACTTGTAGTTAGTAGAATGTCTGAAGTGGACAGTCAAAATAAAGTGTTTGCAGATATCAAACAGACAGTCTACTAATAATCTAATGAGAGTTGACATGTAGTTGCACAGTTACTTATAGTTAGTAGAATGTCTAAAGTGGACCATCAACATAAAGAGTTAGCAGATATTAAGCAGACAGTCTACTAGTACTCTAATGAGAGTTAGTTGACATGTAGTTGCAAAGTTACTTGTAGTTAGTAGAATGTCTAAAGTGGACCATCAAAATAAAGAGTTAGCAGATATTAAGCAGACAGTCTACTAGTACTCTAATGAGAGTTAGTTGACATGTAGTTGCAAAGTTACTTGTAGTTAGTAGAATGTCTGCTGGGGAGAATCAAAATAAAGTGTTAGCAGATATTAAACAGACAGTCTAGTAGTACTCTAATGAGAGTTAGTTGACATACAGACAGTCTACTAGTACTCTAACTTTGCAACTACATGTCAACTAACTCATTACCTATAGTCAGTAGAATGTCTGAGGAGCATCCAAATTAAGTGTTAGCAGATATAAAGCAGTCAGTCTACTAGTACGCTAATGAGAGTTAGTAGACATGTAGTTGCAAATTTACTTGTAGTTAGTAGAATGTCTAAAGTGGACAATCGAAATAAAATGTTGCCTGATTTTTTTTAATGCTCACCAAGGCTCAAAAAACATTAACACATCTTAGTTATTCCAAACCTCTGAGCGCTAGTGTATTTGGATTGGTCTGCTCATGAACAATCGCTCTGTAATTTGCTCCGCAGCGAAGTGATTGTATCCATTCAAGAGCTCATCTAAACCCTCGCAAGGTCCTTTTTCATTTCCCAACAAGAGCTGAGTCCCTGTTCAAAGGCCTGAGAAGTCAAAGCTCTGTTCAATAACCTCATATTCTCAAAACAACCGGATTACACACGGCACCGGTTTCTCAGGGTTATAAGCGCCCAACACTTTTCTTACCCGCTACAGATACATCTTCATTTCCAGCTTCTAGCTATTTTTACCCATCCTCAACTCTCGCTGTTGGATCCCTGTACAATTACTCTCGTCTGAAGCATTGTGGCCGTGGCTTTATTGCTTTTTAAGTATTGAGGAATGTGCGAGGATGGAGCTCCGTATGGGAATAGAGGTCTAGACGGAGACATCACCTCTCATATTGCATACTTATATTGCCATCTGTGCCTCACGTTATCAAACGCCAACGAGAAAGACTTTACAGACCCTGAGTCTAAGTAGACGGCGTATTTAATTTGAGGCGAGTGAAAACAAGACCATGGGGGGCGGAAGTACAGTTTGTTCAATATGCTGGACTATTTTAAGGTCCTAAGGGCCTTTTGAAACCATGAGTAGTTTTATTTATGTAATAAGGAGTTGCGCATGACTTCAGTTGTGATTTTTTTCTTTGTCCCTGTAATGGCTAGAGATATTGTGAATTAGGCAAACGAGAAAATAAATGTAACCCGAGGCAATTATCAAACACACTTGGGAAGTCTAATTCATTTTAGAGAATCATTTGGTTCAGTGTGTGGAGTTGTATAAAAATGATATAAATGATTAGAATCAAATAAATGATTCAAGAGTCAAATAAATAATATGCAGTTAACTAAATGAATAAATGAATCAGTGAATCATTTATTTATATTTCTTTTATTTGTTTGCCGTTTTACTGTACACACTAATTTGTGTTCAGATTTTGAGCTGCACTAGAAGGTATAGAAACAAAGCATCTAACTACATTGAAGCAGTGTTATTTTAGTTTTATTCATATTTTTAATTAGCTTTTATTTTTATATTTATTGGTTTCATGTTAATTTTAGTTAAATTTTTAGTTATTTCGTTGTGTGCCTTTGTCTACTGTTTTTTTTTTTTTTTTTTTTTTTTTGCTATTTAGGTTTAAAAAAATGTTGTAGTTAGTTTTAGTTGAATTTATTTCCAGTTAATAATTTTATTGCTTAGAAATGTTGCTTTGGCAGAAGTTTTTCAAACAAAATTGTTATTTTATTTTATTTATTTATTTATTTTAAAATATTTTTTTAATGCAAATTAATTACTTAAAAATCATACAATGTGATTTTCTGGATTTTTGTTTTAGATTCCGTCTCTCACAGTTGAAGTGTACCTATGATAAAAATTACAGACCTCTACATGCTTTGTAAGTGGGCAAACCTGCAAAATCGGCAGTGTATCAAATACTTGTTCTCCCCACTGTATATTTAAATAATTATCTGATTCATCTGATTTAGAATTTGTAATGTTATTTATGAAAATATTATGCATATGTATGTATAACTGTGTGTAAAAATAATATAAACATTATCGATTTTTATATTTTATAAAATGTTAAATATTTTACAAAATATGGCAAATTATATTTTAAAAAAATATATTGCTCTTTATCTAGCTTTTTCTGTTACTACTTTCTCGTGCAGCAACTGTTTCTTCTTTCCAAAGCTTGATGGTAGTTTAACTATACTTAATTTATGAGTAGTGTATAACTTGGCAAACATCAGAATCAGAGCTGCACCGGTTTATGCTCAAACAGATCGAATCCTCAGTGACGTGACGCCTGGAGGACTTTAAGAGGGTCATTAAGGAGAAGAGGAGGTGCGCGCTAATGAATGAAGATGTATTTTAATTAGCTTCGTTCACAGCTCATGGCTGAAAACGAGAGGTATGTTTCTGTTTCCCAAGAGCCCTCAAACAGAGACGCAGTGAATCCTGAGCCAGATCTCTGTATCCTCGCCATCAGCGCTTCTGGCTGGCGTTATCTGGAGTTCCTCTCGAGCGTGGACGACTGGCATCATGAGAAGGGAATGTTGGGAGATGGACGAGTGCCAGAGAAACACAATGTGGCCTGAACAAATGGAAGAGTACGGCATGTTTTCTCCTTCAGTTTGTCTTCTGCTGTCCGCCGTGTCAAACAAACAAACTGATGATTCGCCGCCCTAGCTGAACTGTGCGAAGTGTGTGAATGATCCACGCCTGGCATTTCACGTATTATTTGTTGCACTAAATTGTGTTGAATAAAATATTTTTAAATACTCCTGATGTATGAAAGAAAACACACAAATTAACCAATAGAATGACCCGCAGTGGTCACACAATTAAGTATGTAGAATAAATAGTAAAAAATTACATGTAAACTATAATAATCATTAAATGTATGTATGTACATTCTTTTTATTATTTAATTATAAAGATATTTAATATTAATATTGCTTAATATGCATAGAACATTATTATATAATATAATAATGTCATTTTATAATTATTAAAATAGTGTTACAGATGTGCAAAATGTGCTTTATATATTATATTAATATATTTAATATAATATAATTAGTAGTAAGATAATATTATATAATATACTATATTTATTATTATTAGCAATTATATACATATATATAAAATAAACCGTACAATATACTGTTATTTCTATATTGTATTATAATATATTGTATTATATTTATTGTATTATGTTCATGGGGTTTTTGTATTCTGGGTTTTTTGGGCATTGCTATATGGTTGCTAGGGTGTTCTGGATGGTTGCCGGGGAATTGGTAACACAGGCACTAAGGTGTTCTAAATGTGTTTTGTTGCTGAGGTTGCTAAGGTGTTGTGGTGGTTGCTAGGGCATTGCTATGCAGTTGCTATGGTGTTGTGAGTGTTTACACAGCACACTCCAGTAGTGTGGAGCATCACTCGTGCTGTTGCTCATAGTGATCTGATCAAACATCTGACTCTAGCAGTGATGTTTGACTTGACAAACTCTTACACGTGACAGAGCTGAATGAGCTGATGCTGCTCGTCATCTGTAACAGTCCACCACACACTAGTTTTGACTTCATCTTCACATCTGACAAAATCTAATTCAAAAGAGCCCAAATTCAAAGCGACCGATTGAAAATCTCTCCGCTCTGGCCATGTACATTGTTAACCAGATGATGAAACGCGATGAAAAACCGGCCACTTCATTTTCCACTTAATGCGTTTTGACATGGATATGCAGTGCGGCCCCGTGCGAGAAACTTGGAAGATCATGTCAAGTGTCTTCAGAGAAACTTTCTCCATTCTTTATAATCGTCTCCTTTATTCCCTTCAGTCTCTTTTACAGTCTTTGAATATGAATGGAAAGTGTTTCTCTTCTGTTGAGGTTGGAAATGGACTGTTCACACTTTAAAATCAAAGTAAAAATAGACTATACCTGTAATGAACTAAATTACTGAGTGGAATAACTATTTATTTATTTATTTATACTTTTGGTGTTATTATTGTTATTGCCTATTTACTTTTTATTATTATTAAAAGTAATTAATATGTACAGTATTCAAAAATTAAATAATCTTTATTAATTTATTTATTAATTAAATAAATCATTTAATATTTTAGTAATATTCAGTTAGTGTTTATTATTATTATTATTATTATTATTATTATTATTATTATTATTATTCATTCCAATAATTTTCTTGGTCTTCATAATTTTCCCTGACTTTGTACCATTATTAAAATTAATTTATTAAATGGACTATTTAAATTTATTTTAAAAAAAAAATTAAAAATACATTTAATGCTGTTATTATTTTTTAATATGCTATTGTTATGCCACCAATTTATTGTTATAGTTTATTTACTGTTTTCATTATTATTAATTAAATTAATTAATATTTACAGTATTTATAAATCCAATCATATTTATTAATATATAAAATACTTGAGTAATATTCAATTAGTTTATTATTAAATATCGCTATTGTTGTTATTATTATTATTATTAATTAAAAACATGTTATTCCAATAATTGTCTTGGTCTTCGTAATTTTCACTGACTTTGTGCCATTTATTACAATTTAATTTATTATTTTGACTATTTAAATGTATTAAAAAATGATTTATTTTTTAATATAATGTTGTTGTTGTTGTTATTGAATATAGTAAATCAGTGTTATTACAAAAATTATATTTTGGCTTATGACCACTAAATCTGGGTATTCATAATTAATTAATCATTTTGTGTTATTATATTTTTGATTTATTATTATTTATTATTGTCGTTACTAATAATAATTTTAATAATATTATAGTAGTCATGAATTGAATCAGTCGTGAAATGTTCAGGCAGAAATCATATTTTACTGTACTGTATTTCATGTGGCGGCTCTCTCCTGCTTGAAACGCTCGAGTGAGGGACACACACACACTCACACACACACACAGGATTGTGTGAAATATTTCTCATTTCATTTGATGGTGGCAGATGGACATATTTCAGAGCAGCTCAGCGTCTGTAACCTGTTCGATGCGCCCGCTGCGCCTCAGCGCTTCTCTGATGATCTCCTGCTTTAAACCGAGAGGGGAAGTTTATGAATGCTTGGGAAGGAGGGATGAATAGTCCAGACGCTCCGTAATTCTCGACTCCATCAGCCTTTCCTTATCGCACCTGGAAAGAGTTCACACATACACACACACACCTGTGTGGCCGAGGCGAGTGTTTAATGGAGCCTTCGCGGGACAGCGCGCAGCTGTGTCAATGCGATAACGGGATGCTGACCCCGACATAGTCCGTCTAACCCGGACCAGTCATTCACAAAGACCCGGAAAGAGAGACTGAGGGACAGCTGGTAAAACACGCATCTGAAGGGATTCAGTTTAAAAGTAGAGTTTGCCTCCTCCTAAAACTGTACGACTTTCTTCCGAAAAGCAGATATTTTGACTAATGTTCATGCTGCTCTTTTCCATACAGTGAATGTCAGTGGAGACTGGTTGTAGTTTAGTATCATTGAGATGCTCTTATAGTTTTATAGTTTAACTTAAAAAAATAAATAATAATAAAAGTAATAAATATTTACAGTATTCATAAATTAAATCATATTTATTAATATGTTAAATATTTTAGTAATACTCAGTTGGTGTTTATTATTAATTTAAAAAATCAGCATGTCATTCCAATTATTTTCTTGGTCTTCATATTTTTCCCTGACTTTGTACCATTATTAAAATTAATGTATTAAATTGACTATTTAAACTTATTTTAAAAATATTATTTTTTTTATATAATGCTGTTATTATTTTTTAATATGCTATTGTTGTGCCACCAATTTATTGTTAATAAATAATAATATTTTAATAGCATTTTTTATTATTATTTTTAAATATGATATGTATGTAGTTTTTATTATTTATTATTTTTGTTTTAGTTATTTTAGTACAAAGTAAGCTAAATGAAAATGAGAAATATTGCCTTAAAATATAATTAGTTTAAGTTTTTTTTTTATTTTATTTTTTCTTTTAACTTTTCTTTTAAGCAGGGCTGAATATGAAACAAAAAAAAACGATTTACTTAAAATAAGATTAACTGCAATAAAATATAAAAAAAACATAACTTATTTTATTTCAGCTATTTGAGGCAACATTTAAAATTTTTGTTTAGAAGTAAAAAATAAAAAGTACTAAAATAACTAAAACTAAATAAACTATATGGAAATAAAAAATTTAAAAAAATGACAAAAAATATATTGTTAGTATTATTACAAACATTATATATTGGTTTATGACCACTAAGTGTATTTATAAATGTTTATAAATATGTATCTATTATTATTATTAATAATATTAATTATTATTGTTTCAACGAAACTACTAAAACTTTAACTAAAAATTAAAATGAAAACAAAAAGCATAAAAAAAACATTCAAAATATTAACGAAAGCTACAATTTATATCAATGGTACTAAAATATGACTGATTTTAAGTAACTGAGTTTCTATCTAATAAACCTGCGCTGAGCTCCAGAAACTCCCGTGGAAGCAGCAGAAGGAAGTCCCGTGTGTTTGGAGAGAGGAAGCATGTTTATAGATGGAAGGTGAAGAGGAAAGAATGGCTCATGCGGCTCAGACTGGAGACAGGGAAGGGCCAGCGCGGCTAATAACGCTAATTGCTCCGTCGCCCCAGCTGTCATTTTGAAGAGCGATGGCTCCATTCATCAGTGTTCATAACAGATGCGCAGACGCAGCAGGACTGAGTGAGGAGCAGGCTGAGCTCAGATGGAGGCTGTGGGCGCTTTCTGACGGCTGTCTCGCCGCATCAAGTGTTTCATTGTTTCAAGTTATAAACCCTTACTTCCTTCTTTCATTCTTTCCTTCCTTCCTTATTTCCTTTGTTTGTTCCTTCCTTCCGTCCTTTATACATTCCTTCCTTTTTTCCTTCCTTCCTTCCTTCGTTTGTTCCTACCTTCCTTCCGTCCTTGTTCATTCCTTCCTTTTTTCCTTCCTTCCTTCCTTCCTTCAGTCCTTTATACATACCTTCCTTTTTTCCTTCCTTCCTTCGTTTGTTCCTTCCTTCCGTCCTTTATACATTCCTTCCTTTTTTCCTTCCTTCCTTTGTTCCTACCTTCCTTCCATCCTTGTTCATTCCTTCCTTTTTTCCTCCTTCCTTCCATCCTTCTTCCTTCCTTCTTTCCTTCGTTTGTTCCTTCCTTAATTCCTTCCTTCCTTCCATCTTTTGTTCATTCCTTCCTTTTTTTCTTCCTTCCTTGTTCCCTTCTTCCTTCCCTCTTTCCTTTGTTTGTTCCTTCCTTCCGTCCTTTGTTCATTCCTTCCTTTTTTCCTTCCTTCCTTCCTTCTTTTCTTCCTTCCTTCCCTCCTTCCTTCATTCCTTCCCCCTTCCTTACTTATTTCCTTTCTCCCTCCTTCCCTTCCTTCCTTCCTTCCTTCCTCCTCCCTTCCCTCAATCCTTCCTTCTTTCATTTGTTCCTTCCTTCCTTTTTTCCTTCCTTCCTTCCTTCGTTCGCTCCTCCCTCCCTCCCTCCCTGCTTATTTCTTTTCTCTCTTCCTTCCTTCCTCTCTTCCTCCCTTCTTCCTTCCTTCTTTCATTCGTTCCTTCCCCCCTTCCTTATTTCTTTTCTCCCTTTCTTCTATCCTTCTCTCCCTCCCTTCTTTCTTTCTTAGTCTTTTTTTTGTTTGTTCATCTATTTTTCATTTGTTTGTTACTTCATTTTACTTTATTCTTTTTTCACTTAATTATTTTTTTCCATTAATTTCATTCATCCTTTTTATCATTTTAATACTTTTTACTCCTTTTATTTGTTCTTTTGTTTTATTATTTCTTACATCTTTTTAGTTTACTACTTTGCTTGTTTGCTCTTTCATTCAACAACTTTTTGATGTTTATTTATTTTTCATCTGTTCAATCAATATTTATTTTTTCTTTCATTTCATTTATCAGTTATTTTTCTTGTTTTTTTTCATTTTCATAATTTTTTTTCATTCTTTTTTTAGCTTATTCTAATTTTTACCTTATTAGTTCTTTTTTGTTGTTCTATTTCTCCTTTTCCTTCTTTCTTTCATTCCTTCTTTTACAATAACATTAGTGTCAATCAATAGTAGAGCAAACATCTCATCATGTTCAGCTCATTTTGCTCTTTTGCTCTTTGCTGACTCATCCTCTTCCAAGTACAGAGGGAGTGAAAAATAAAGCAAGAGAGGAGGATGAAGAGAGGGAGGAAGAGGAGAGAAATGCCAGAAAGTCAGCGCTAGGCTCATTAAAAACAGGCTAAGTTTCCTAACATGTACAGATGATGCCGAGGAGAGAGACGGCCAATGGCACAGCCCACAATCATCACAATAAATAACAGCGCAGGAACAACAACAACAACATCTCACAGAAGGAAATTGGTTGGGAAACAACGCTGAAAAATTGGCCAAACTTGATCAAAGATGTGTGTGCGAACGAGAGCAGCAGTGTTTACGTGCAGCTTTCCTGCGATCACGCCTCGAGGCGCTCAGGGAAATGCGCTGCGGTTGATGGATGCTGCTCTTACCTGATTCACTTCAACAGGCTGTAGAGATCACAGTGCAGTAAACACACTCAAGTGCACACAGTAAACAGGTTTGGAGCAACTCTCAACATATACACAGCGTGCAGCAGTGCACTTCCTGTCAAGAGGATCCGGCATCTGTGGGTTCGCATCATGTCACCTTTTTAGCATAAATCATTCGTTCGGTTTAAATCAATCATAACTAGTACTAGTTAGGGTAGGGTATCGAGAACAAGTTCCATTTTAGAACCGGTTGCAAATTTCCAAGAACCGGGGATACAATAAGACCCGTGCATTTCGATTCCGTTTAATGATTCCTGTGTTCGCATTTTAATGTGATTTTAAACCATTGAAGCGCAAGAAGACTCAGACATCCAAAGCGCGCTCACAGAAAAAGTGATTTTAATGTGATTTTAAGCCACAGACTCATACGCTGTTTTCTGGACTGTGCACACATCCAAAATGACGTGCACACAAAAAGCCGCCTCTCATACTGTATAGCGCGCGATACCGAACTGAGTTCTCCTTTGTGTCTTTTTGCATTTCAACGGACAAATACACACAAAGAATATATCCTAAATATCAAATATCAAAATATCCTAGTGAACACAGTTGGTTATGTCTTAAGTGAACGTAAACAGTTGAGAAAGAAAACGCACGTGTAACCGTATAATGGATCCGTGCAGCTCTTAAAGTGACAGCAGCCTAATATTCCTGCTGCCGTCTCTATAACATTAATCAAATGTTCTTAACTTTTGTAACTATATTTGTAAAGTATATTTTTAGTGCAGTGTTATTTTACATTTGATTACAGTTCCTATACCTCAATACCTGAAAATCCTAAAACAGTTTATTTCAACCATATCTTTGTTCAGTTGTATTTATTTGTGTGTTTACTTGACTTTAACCCCTTAACTGTCACCCCCCTTTTTGAGAATAGATGTGACAATACATTATACAAACTTAAATGGTTGTAATTCAAGAATGCTTTGGAATATAGACCTAAGTTTGGTCTTGTTTTAAAGAAGACTGCAGATTATTGCTGAAGTGAAAGCATTTCAAAAAATGAAAGTATGAAAAAGTTATGGAAGTTTAAAATTACTGTAAATCAAATGTAGTGTACAAAATATTTTTTGTTTCATATAAAATATATATTTTACAAAATAATTACTATAAAATCAAAGCCATATGTCTAACCAAGTTGTGTTCCAAATTTGAAGTTGATATCACAAAAATTCACAAAAAGCGGAATCGTTAAAATTCAGGCGATACCCAACCCGAGTACTAGTGCTCATAGTGTTCTAACGAAACCCCTAAGTATTAAACATCAGAGTGGAACTCGTCCTGATGGACTTTATTGAATTGCAAGTAATTCCAGTTGTACTTCCTGTGGGGTTTGGCCAATTCTGAGTTCTACACAACCCTGCTAACAGCCTAGCGACACCCTGCTAACGTCGTAGTAGCATCATTTATGAACATGCTTCCAATAAAACCATCATGTTTTATAGTTGTTATGTTAAGTCTCATAGCAAGGCTTCATCCAGAGGCTTCAAATGCCTCATCCAACCAGAAATCAGTTTTATAATTATAGTTTCAAGACTGCTAGGGAATAATGAAAGTTAAAATTAAGAATCAAACATCCTGATTAGTTATTCCTGCAACTTGTTCGGTGGATATAAAGTTGTTTTATTGGTATTATCATGTAGTGCCGGTGGAGACTCGACTTTATTGCTCTGCTAAACTCAATTTGTCCTAATGAGATGTTAAAAAAGGAAAGCGAGAGAAGCAGAGGCGGCTTTTATCTGCCACTCGGCGAACGATTGGAAATTTGCTCATTATGCAGCTCCGCAAATAAGGAAGTGGAACGTGTAGCTGTAATTATACATCGGAGAGGGACAGAGAGTCATTACCTCGGCTGCGTGATATAACGGCGACGCTTCTAATCTCAGAGATTTTCCATCCTCATTGTCAGACGGGCTGGTGGCAGAGCGTTGACGGCTCAAGCCGCTGGAAAACTGTTGAGTAAGAGCTTATGTCTGTTTGGACAGAATTTAATTGACAAACTCGTTTATCTTCTGTTATTCTTTCTAATGGATTTCCTAGAGTTGTTTTTCACATTTCTGTTTTTCCATATGCCTTGTGGTTTTCCGTCCTGCCCCTCGGGAAGCTGCTAACACACTACAGCGAAATAAAACTAGCCCATTTATTCACAATCGGCAAGACACGGACATGAAGATTGTTTGACATTACAGCGGATCTGATTAAGGCCACAGGGCAGGGCGATCTGATGGTCTCGTCAGTGCTAACACCTCACTACAATCCTAAAAGCGTATTGCCTTCTAGAAAACATAACCGTGTCCGAATTACCCGATCAATGGGCTCTGGGAAACATAGCAGTCGATGACAATAACATCACAGGGAATGAGTGTGAGACTCTTGTCTAGTTCTGACAGCTCAGCGGGCGTCTGAATTGAACAGTGGCTCGTTTGCCTTGTGACGCACTTGTTAAGTTGGGTGATGGCTAATATTCCCTGACGTTTACTAAATATCTATGTGTTTGCCTCCCGAAGAAACTTTTATTGCGCATATCTTGCTCGATCATTGCTCAGGAAACTCTCAGATTGGTTTAATTGAAAAATTGACTTTTTCTCTTGATATTTCAGCACACAGTACCCTGTTGAAAAAAACAGTATATGCTGGTTAGGTATGTTTTGAAGCATGGCAGCTGGTTTGAGCTGGTTTAAGCTGGTCAAGTGCTGGTCCTAAGATGGTCCTAAGAAACTAACTCCAGTTCAGGACCAGTTTATAACCAGCTCAGGACCAGCTTAAACCAGCTCATGACCAACTAAGGACCAGCATAAACCAACTCAAACCAGCTGCCATGGTTCAAAACATACCCAAACCAGCATATGCTGGTTTTTTTAACAGGGTAGGTGTGTGTAGCACATATAATTTGGTTTGATGAGAAATTCTGGAGCTCATATCGAGATATCATGCCCTGTTTATACCTGGTATTAAGATGCATTTTTGTAGTAGACGAAGGAGACACATACCCATTTACACCTGGTGTTTTAATCTGTTTTCTTTCAACGACTTCTGTCCTGATTTCTTCGAAGGGAGGGTCTATGGGTGGGTAAATGTATGGGCTTTCTCAGATCTTTCAATCTAATGGACGAAATAAGCTCACGCAATTTACAAAAGGAGACGTCAGAAAAACATAGAGTATCAGTTTTCGTTTCTGTTCTGACCAAGCGTGCCGCACAAGTCCTGAAAAGTGAAGCCAAAGAGTCTCGATCACCCCCAGGTGGTTGGTCCCAGTATAGGTCATAAACCCCGCCCTCTCTGTGTAATGTACTGGGACGTGGGACAAACTAAACAATCAAATTACACTTCAAATATTTTTTTCCCAAAGATGGTTTCTGTCATTTTAGGCAGTTTTTATCACGCTGATGTTAGTTCAAGTGTTTGTTTTTTAAATAAGTTTTTAGTTAGTTATTTGATGCTATAAAAATGGGGGTGTGACGTTATGATTGACAGCTGAGATTGAAAGCTTTTTCGGGATTTTCGGGAGGAGATTGGAGCTTTAGCATTTAATTTCCGTAACTGTTTATTTTACACCGACATAATGAGTTGTTCTGCATCTGCGAGAGTGTTGGCGGGCTTTTGATATTGCGGCTCTACTTCCTGCTCTCTACTGCGCAGACTCTTGTCCTGCGTTTACTACTGCACAGACTCGGGTCCCAAATCAGTGCAAGATGTCAGTGCCATATTCGGACGTTGGCAGCTTCATTTTCTTCAGTGGAAGGTAGTGAAGACGCGTCGTCCATATTTTCTTACGGTCTATGGTTCTGACAGCCGCAAGCCCAGCCGAACGTTGTGAGTGTGTGTAAGAAATCAGGAATGGTGAGAGAACATTGTGCTTGGCACGTTTTTGGTCTTCACACCAAACTTGGGACTTAAATCCCGTCTGGGTAGTGCTCTTCCCATAGGTCAGTAGGCGGAGAGTAGACGTCTTTTGTGGCTGTTCGTGTGCATTTGACCACATGCGCGTCTACACTACTAAAACTATCCGGGCAAATGTGTTTTTGACTACCTCTGGAAGTGGTCGAAAGTGGACAAGCTTAAAACATTTTAGACCCCGTTTACACCTGTATTGAGCATATGTTTTTCTCTAAAGTAGAAGATTTCTGTTTCATCTCATTGCTGCTGATTGCTAGGAGAAACATTTAAGACCTTTGGTGTTGCATGTGAAAACTTTAGCAACAAACTAGCAATTTGAACACCCTAGCAATCACCCAGAACTACATAGCAACCACCTAGAACACCCTATAAACTGCAAAGCAGCAACCCATTAGAACACTGGAGGTTTTTTTTTTTTTTTTAAACTGAGACCAAGTGGATACCTTATTAAAAGTTGTCTACTTTTTTATCGTATTGCTGTCTAGCCCATATGTTGTGTTTGGGTCATTTTGACCCGGAGGGGATATTCTTTTTCGTGAAAAGGTTAGTTAAAACCTCCTAACTTGCGCCCCTATTTTTGAGAATTTTCTGAAAACGACATACCCAAATAAAAATGTCTGCAGCTCTTAAACCCTATGGTCTATATTCATAAATCTGGTATTATTTTAAACTAGACACTTGAAATTTTGTTACCCAAGAGTCATAATAACTCAAAGTAGTATAGGAACAGAGTAAAACAAGGTCAAATATACATGTAAGTGACTTTTTTTTTATTTTATTGAAATTCACTTAGGGAAAAATTTATGAGACTTTAATGTTAAAGGCCTGAAAATAACCTAAATATAAAACTGCATGTCTGATCATGTTTTGATTCAAATTTGAGGATGATACTCTCAAAAATGCAGCTTCTGTAAGCTTTTATGTCAAGAAAAGTCTAGGCGTCCTTTCAAAAAGGCCATTTATTTCAGAACATTTGTAATTGTAAAGAATAGTTTTTCTTTCAAATAAATCTGCAATAAACTGCTAATTATAATGAATATACAGTTACTGAAAAACTAAAGCAACTATTTACAGAATTTACAAAGTGTAAAAAACTAATTTAGTTGATAAGAACTGTCTGTCATACAGTCTGCGAGCTGTGCTAAGGTGTGTGCGTAAACTGACAGACGCGTGCCGGTGTGAATGGAAACGTCAGCACGAGTAGTATTCACCAATGCTCTTTACATGTACTGCGCAAGATGACGCCTTTTGATTGGTTACTACGTCCATCCATCAAAACTTTGCTGGCAAGGCATTGGCTAGGCATTGACTGGCTTTATCCAACGAAAACCATGGGTGCAATGATTGACACCTCGCCAAGCCTGTAATGCGCTTCCTGGATATATTGAGTCACCCAAACGCCTGTGATTGAACGAGAGAGACGATGGAGTGCTCATTTTGATCGGAAGAGTCTAAGCTGCAGGGGAGATCGTCAGAATACTGATTAGAATCAATATTTCATTGAACCCCCGCCCCACCCACGCACCGGTGCGGGCTAACAGGTTAATGTAATAGCATTGGATTAAAATTTACTGACTTTCCTCACACAGGGTATAACTACTTCCCTGAATTTTTTGGCATAATTTTTGTACTTTTTGGGGATTTTTTCCCCACCTTGTTACATTTGTGGTGCTCCTGGTCAAAAATGACCGGCCTACAAAAAATTGCTCATAAATCTTTTGTTATGCTATATTATCACCAAATATTGGATTCAATATTTTTGTCAACTTGTTTTATTTCAATTAGCACAGGTTTTGTATTTCTTTTTTGGAACTGACTGATCGTAAGCCTCATTGATCTGAGCTTATGCACCTCAGTTCTTGAGTGAAAAGCAGTATTTGTGGATAATTTAGTCAATATTCAATAAAATATGAAAAAAATCTGTCACGCTAGTGTGCGTTAATGTTTAACCAGAAAGTTTGTTTTGAAATCTTGTACAAAATGGCACGAAGTCACACTTGTTTTCCCGGTCAAAAATGGCCTACAAAAAAAATAGCTCATAAATCTCTCGTTATGCTATATTAGCACAAAATATTGGATTTAGTCTTTTTGTCAACTTGTTTTCTTTCAATTAGGACAGATTTTGTATTTATTATTGAAACTGACTGATTGTAGGTCACGTCACACCTAGATTTAGACCGTAACGTGTCAAACTTTAAGCAACAAGCTAGCAATACATAATGTCCAGTTCAGCTCAATGTTTCTCATGTTTTTCTCCTTCAGACCCTCATGTGCCACGTTTGTCCATCAGGTCCGTTTTAATCTGAAGGTGGCAGGCGGCCTGATAAAATGTGTCTAGTAATTACCGTCAGCCGCCCAGAGCTCGTGTCGCCAGCTTATCTGAGCCTCTCACGCTCCGCTGCGGCTTCAGTCCGTTCTCCAGAACCCCATCAGATATCCCAGGACGGTGCCATGCCATGTATAACCTGACCCGAGACCCTGAGACCTGACGGATCCAGCCGTCCTGTCTCCTCTCTTGTCTGTGAGTTACGACTTCTATTGGAAACTCTATCTCGAGTCTCCGTCAACGTCCGATTTCTTTTTGCCGTCCTTTGAGCGAAACAAAGTTGGATTAAGGAGTGAGCCGAGTGAATTCACCGGAGGTTTCCACATCCAAAGACCTTGATTAGCCTCAATCTAGGATTTAATTGCTCACTGCCCCGTGCAACTACAAACCATTAAGAGAGAATTAAGACTTGATGATTAAACAGTCGCTAGTCTCTGTCCTTTTTCTCATAGATTTTCCCATAATGCTTTGAGATGAGATTAACTGGGACGTCTGCAATTCCATTTCTTTCTTTCTTTCTTTCTTTTTCTTTCTTTCTACATTTAAAGGAATAGCTCACCTAAAACTCACTTTTTTTTCTTTTCTTTTTTTAATGGTGCTCATGTTGTTCCAGTCGAACACAAAAACAAAAAGTTACGTAGAAATGTACATAGCTCTAATACAAGACGTAAACCATATGCCAAATAATATAATTTATTTAGTTAGTTATAGTAATAGGAATCAGAACCAAATGATGCAAAATACATAACTATTTAGTGTAGTTACTGACTGGTTGTTTATACGACAACATTAAAGATACACATTATGCATTTACGCGGTAGTAATTTATACATTTTCATTTTCATTAATGTTATAGTTAATAATTATTTACCTCTAAAAAGACTATAAAACTGTTTTAAATGTATTTGTTTAGTAATAGTTGTTCATATCTTTTACTTAATTAAGATAAGATAATAAATTTGGCAATGGAATTGATTTTTTATTTTATTCATTTTATTTATTTACTTTTATTAATGTTATAGGCTAATCATTATATTACACATTTGTTACCTCTTAAAATAGTAAAAAAAAAGTATAACTGTTTTAAATGTATTTATTCATTTATTAATATTTATTATTATTATTATTATTATTATTATTATTATTATTTATTAAATTGTCATTTGCCCCCCCCCCAAAATGAATATAATATAATTTATTTACTTATATATTTTTAGTTATTTATTTATGTATTTTTATTTATTTACATATTTTATATTTATTTATGTATTTGTATTATTTATTTTTATTAATGTTACATAGGATAATCGTTAGATTACATTTGTTTAGATTACAATTATAAATTTTAAATGTATTTATTTATTTATTATTATTATTATTACATTCTCATTTGGCAGTGTGATTGCATATTTCCCCCCAAATTTTAGGGAAAGGTACTAAAACAATCATTAAAGCAACCATTGATGGAATCATTATGAGGAATCAGAACATGATTAATTTAATTTTTCATGTTTCCTGTTTGGTCACGATAGCATTCTTCAAAGCGTCTCCTTTTGTGTTGCACAGTAGAAATAAAGTCCTACAGTTAAGAACGACATATTTACCCGTATTCAGGTACTCAAGAGTGTTTCAGAAGCTGCTCAAGAGCTCATAACAAATTTTGCAATTAACATGTCTCAGACGCACACACGCAAACCGTCATGGCAGATCTGTGACAAAGTGTGAAAAAATTTGGCTGTGACACTTTATAAAAATGTCCTCAGAGCTCTCAGGAAAATAGTTATAATTATGCAGTCATAACAGCAGCGATCGCTGCATGAAGTTAGCATAAAAAGTCCAACTAAAAAGCCCACTTAATTTGTGGAATGGAGGCGGAGAAGCCCATGCGGTATTTAAAGCACTAAATGTCAATTACATGGATCCTTAACATTTATGATGTGCTGGCCTTTCTAATACCGGAGTTTCCTGCCCCAAACGCCTCCTCGCATCTATACATAGTAACCTTTCACTTGAGCTCCGTTACACTGGAAACAAGTCTGTTTGAAAACAGGAACAGCAGGTATTAAGTGCAGAATGCAGAGAAGACAGAAAGTGTTTCCCTTTATAAAACAGCGGGTAAGGTTGTTCACACCTCTCTGGAAGAGTAGTTGCTCATGTCGTGGATAATCCGTAGCGACTCGGCTATGTTAGCACCTTCATCCGGTCGGACTCGTCGCCGGAGGTTATCTCATGTCAAATGTGTTGATAGATCAAACTGCTGAGGATGCAGAGCTGTAGAGGATGGGACGACTGACCCTGACCACATGGAAAGATGCTAATGCTTCTGTTTTGTACATTTAGTGCGTTTTTTCAGACATGCAGATCGTTTGCTTTGTTCAGAAACAGGGACGTCATTTGTTACAATGTTGCATTTCGGATCGGTTCGGATCGCTTTCACAAGGCAACATTTCAAAGTGTACCATAATGTGTTTACGCAAGTCACGTGAATAAAACTGTCCTCTTATTGGTCAGAGTTCACCAGAGTTTACGTTCCTCTGTGTCATCCAATAATATGGATTGACAAGTTCGCTGGCTTATCGTGCCTTTATCTGTCATGACCAGTGTTGGGGAAAGTTACTTATTGCGTTACTCTCTAAAAAAGTAACTAATTCCATTACTTGGTCACTTTTTATGGAAAGTGATGCAATACATTACGTTTGCGTTACTTTTCCTCATTTAAGCTGGGCTTACTTGTTTGTTTTTTAATACCAAAAAAGTTCTATTTTGGGCAAATGTAAAGCCCCTTTCACACCAAAAGTTAAATGAATAAGCCTCAGGCTGAAGGAAATACAAATTCACACATGTACAGTAGTTCTTACTTCAGCAATAAAACAAACAAAAAAATGAAACACAAATGTGATGTTTACCCAAGGTAATTTTTGCTTATTAGTATAGTTGACGAGAGTAGTCATTCAATAAATGGGAAAACAAGGTAACTTGCATTTGAAAAAGTAATTCAGATATTTTGTTGTAAATTTAAAAATAACTCGCATTACCCAACACTGGTCGTAAACACTTACACGAATCTAGCCTTGATTCCCACTCTGAATGATACATTTTATATATATATATATATATATATATATATATATATAGCAGTTAGAGCGGGAATCAAGGCTTTGTCGGGGCAGCATTCTTGAAATGCAGAGCAAAATGAATTCAAAATTGAAGTTTTTTGGCTTTTAGTATGAATATGTTAGCCTCACTGTTATTTATAAGCTAGTGTGCTCCAAAACAATGACAATTCGCATTTAGAAGATTTACTGTAAGCATTCAAACCTTACAGTCTCTCATTTCCACCAATATGGATCAACGATTTGGATGATGTCACTCTGTCACTCAATCAGATTTTCTGTCCAATCAAATGCTCTCTAGAATCTGAAGCGTCCCGCCTCCTACATTATAAATAGACACTGAAGCTGAGGCTGAAATCTATGGAAGTTTTTTCCTAACAAAATTCAAATGAAAATTCAAATGCTTAAAAAAAATCAAATAATAAATCAAAGTTTCAAAACAGCTGCTCAATTGATAAATCAAATGCTCAGTTTATTAAATAATACATCAAACTCTCAAAACGGCTGCTCAAATTATAAATCAAACGCTCAAATGCAATTTCATTTCCTCATTCGGGGAAGCATGAACTGTGTCAAAAATCTAATTAAAACTTGTATTTGATTTTTAATTTTCATTATCAACCCAGTATAAACCTGTCATAATCAAATCTATAATTCAATGCTCAAATCATAAATCAAACGCTCAAATTATAAATCAAATGCTCAAACCAGCATCGAAAATGGCAAATCAAATGCTCAAACGGAAACCGCGAACAGCAAATGATAAATCAAATGCAAATGAGGAGCGGCAAGCGTGGGCGGAGCTTTGAGACGGAAGAGATCAAGATCGGTGACAATGAGCTAAATACGTCTCGATGGTCTCTGCTGGAATATTTTGAGTTGGTCTCCCTGGCAATGGCTTTCTTCGGACTCTTTGCACCTGCAGTTGCCTCAGTACCTCGTGCAGGTTTGCAATCGCAACGCTGTTGACCTCGGTGTCTGTAAGAGCCTAAGTCTTCCACTTAAGTAAAGTTGGCTGCATATTCACAGATTCGAATTTCCCAGATCAATAAGATTGGCGCTTTTGTTCACGTGCCTGGAGCTGCTGAAGTTAAAGTAAAACACGACTTGGTGGCGCTCAAGCACAAAACGGTCTTGCCGAGCACACATTGATACCTAAGAAGAAGACGATGAAGAGGAAGTAAGTAGACGAAGAAGAAGTTGCAACGAGGCAAGATGAATGTATGGCTGCTGGTCTCTTTGGTGTCTGAACACAAAGAACTTTATGATAAACGCCACAGCGACTACAAAAATCTCGATAAGAGGGAGTTGTTATGGAGAGGAATTGCAGATCAAATAGGATTTGATGGTGAGTTTCCATCGAATCCTATTTGATCTGCAATCAAATCAAAGGCACCATCTACTGTCAGGGAGTGAATTTGCACGTTCACTCCGCGCATCACCAGTGAAAATCGCTTGGGTATGAACACAAAGACGTGTCGAAAAACGCTGGAGATAAGCGCGCGATAATCGTCCCGGTGTGCACGAGGCTTTAGGTCGTGTTCACGCTTGCCAGGTTTGGTTGGATTAAAACGAACCCTGGTGCGATTGCTCTGTTAGTGCGGGTCATGTGAATAAGTATGAAATCGTCTCCTCGCAGCAGATCTTCGTTTGTGTTTGTGTGTGTGACAGAGGGATTCCTGCCGCTGTTTTAACTCCTTTACACATTTTATAAGGTCTTCACGAGTTCTCAGCGGGTCAAAATACCATCATATTAAGGCTACGCACATACAATGAGCGCATTTAGCCCAAAACACAGCATTGTTTTGGATGTTCGGTAAGTTCGGTTCCCTCTCAAAATAGGCAATACATCATACCAATCAGTTTGTGAACGTATCCCTATGCCTGTAGGTTCGGTGTTAAAATGCTGATGTGAACGCTAAGCAGACCAGGACTAAATGTTTTTTTTCTTTTGTAGTCCGGACCAAACAAACACCCTTAAAGTCCATCCTTGTTTCACAGGTTTCTAAATCCAGTGGGAGTCAGTGAGTACAATATCCACATGTACCGAGCCGCGTGTAGCGGGGGCTGACGGCTACGCTAGCCGCGCCATCTGGCTAATCTGCTTCTGCTACGCTAAAACGCGATGCAGGCAGTAAGTGTGGAAAATGCAGATGCTAACGTTTCTAGATGCAGAAACAGAAGAGGCGGCAGACAGGCCGCTCACGTTCGCTACAGGCGGTTTAAGCTGTTCTTTCATTCCTGGCAGCAGGGCACAAGCGTCTGTAGTGTTAATTAACTGCGGGATCTGTGAGTTCACTCTGATTGGCTGTGGCTCTGAGAGGAAGCCAGCCGAAACCTCCTAAACCTGGATCCTCCATTGAGCCCCGGGAGACTAATTGTGTGAAGGATGTGTTTGTGAGTCGAGATGAAAAGGAAAAGTGTGTTTGTATGTGGGTGGGTGGGTGGGTGGGTGGGTGGGTGTGTGTGTGTGTGTGTGTGTGTGTGTGTGTGTGCATGCATGTATCTGTGCACTTAAGAGTTTTGAATTGAAAATAGACCAGGGATGTGCGGATGTATTCTTGTGTTCGAAAACAGATTAACTTTTTCATTTGACTGGCTGTTATAATGCAATGCTTGTAGCGGGACACTCAGAAACAGCTTAAGATTTCGGAAACACTTTACAATAAGGTTTCATTAGTTAACATGAACTAAGAATGACCAATACTTCTACAGCATTTATTAATCTTAGTTAATGTTAATTTCAACATTTACTAATACATTATTAAAATCCAACGTTGTATTTGTTAACATTAGTTATTGCACTGTGAACTAATATGAACAAACAATGAACGACTGTATTTTCATTAACTAACATTAACAAAGATTAATAAATAAAACATTTCTTTGTTATTTCATGTTAGCTAATACATTAACTAATGTTAACAAATGAGACCTTATTGTAAAGTGTTACCAAAATTTCTGAAGAGTAAAGACACTTTTTTTTTAGGTGATGTTGTTTATTAAAATTTAAATCATTTTATTTTGTTAATTGTTTTAGATCATTTTGATAATTTTGTATTATTATTATTATTATTATTATTATTATATTTAGATAAACTTATTATATTATAGATTTTATTATATTATAGACTGTTTAATAATTAACATTTAAATAATTTTAATGCTTTTTTTTTAATTTTGTTTGGTTTATTTTTAGATCAAATTATTTTTATTATTTGTATTACAGACATTTTATTTGTTGACATTTAAATACATTTATTTTGTTAATTTATTATGTTTTATTTTCTTTTTAGATAATTTAGGTAATTATATTATATATTATAGACATATTATTATATTTAATAATTAACATTTAAATACTTTCTTGGTGATTTATATTATTATTGATTATACAGTAGCATTATATAAAGATTATAACATTCAAATTGGAGATTATAACTTTAAATTACACATTAAACATTAACATTTAAACCGTTTCATCAATGTATTATATTTTATTTAATTTGTGTACTGTACTATTATTTTTTCTTAATGTTTTTAATACCATTACTTTTAGTAGTTTTATTTTTATAATTTTTTCAAGTTTTGTGTGTGTGTGTGCGTGTTTGCGTATGTGTCTGTATTTGTGTGTGTGCGTGTGTTTGACTGTGTGTGAGCGTGTCTGTATTTGTGTGTGTGTGTTTGTATTTGTGTGTGCATTTGTGAGCATGTGTGTGTTTGTGAGCGTGTGTGTCTGTGTTTGTTGTGTGTGTGTGTTTGTTTGTGTGTGTATTTGGCAATTTGGTCTCAAAACAGTCAATATTTATCTAAAACAGTGCCAATATAGTACTTTTACTCATTCATTTTTCATTATGAAACGTGTGAACTCGTCATCATTGTACGGCTCTTTCACAACAAGCTTTCAAATGTAAGAAACAGTAAAAATCCTCATGTGTTTGACTGACTGTTTGACTGACTGTCCCACTTTTCCCCAGAGATCCGTGGAACTCCGAGGCGCGTCAGCGGAGCGCCGGCTCTGCTGATCCGTTATCTCGCAGGCATCAGTCAGCACAGTTAATGGGTGCCGTTTCCTTACATCTGCACAACCGCCCGAGTTTCTATCTGACAACGCCGACTGTCTCCTGTCACATCTGCCAAACGCACCCGTCTCATTTACATACGTCCAGCAGCCACTTACCGTTCATCTGAGCGCTAGCTCTGAGGTGAATTACTGCGACATGATTTACAATGACTTCTCAATTAGAGAGCAAACTGTGAATGTAACCAATACGAGAGCAGCAGATGTTGATTCCTGTGATGTGGGAGTCAAATCTCAAGTGTCTCCATGAGCATCTGCTGCGATACACCTGAGCTCCGTGTGAACGTCACTCACATCAGTGCTGTAAGAGATCTCTGTGTGAGGAGAACTCAAGCACTGCAGTGGATAGTATGCTAATCTGATCTATTTGTGCTGGTTTGTATGCAGCGTTTGTAGGTTCATGACAGGTCAGTCGAGTATAGTGGTGCATTCTGGCTCTGATTTACATAATGATTCAGACTCATGAGTGATTCCATACTTGTGTCCCAAATGATGCACTACACACTATGCACTTAATAATGCGCTATGTACTCAACCGTGTTGTGTATGAATTTTATCAGGTTATTTTGTCATTCAACATCGGAGTCTGAAATGTTTTTTTTTTTCTCAGTTAATTAAGTATATCATCTAGGTATTTAAACTGCACTTTTTTTCTTTTTGGAATTTTAAGTGTGAACACTACTTACACTATTTATACTGTAAAATGGCACAGAAAGTGCATAAGTATGCGAATTGGAACACACCTCTCGATTAATTCTTTTAGATCTTTTGAGAAACACAAAAATTACAGATTTTTTTTTTATTTCAATGAAATGATTGTACTATATTTTAGTTTGATAATATATTTTTATTTAATATTTTGTATTTTTAGGTACTAATTATATTTATCCAGTAGTTATAATCCATTTATTCACTTTTTGAGCATGGACCTGATTTATGACCAACTTTATGATTTATGACCAACTTAAACGGTCATAAATCTTTTATCTAAATCTAATGATTTGGACCACAAACTTAAGTTTAATCTTTTTTTAAGGACGACATTTGGCAGATTGTTGCTGATGTGAAAAGTTTTAAAAAGTTATAAAATGTTGCATTTATTGTTATGAAAAATATGCACAAAAATAAAATTTTCAATTTTTATATGAAATATATATTTTCCTAAACACATTTTACTGTACAACTTTTAGAAAATCAAAGCTGTGTTCCAAATGTAAAGTTGATATCTCAAAAAAATTAGCTTTCAGTAAGAATTTGTTTGTGCGCAGTACCAACCACTTCCACTAGATGAAATTCGTGTCCCATTCATTTCCAATGTGCTCATTTGTGACTATTTTTTCAGGACCATTTAATCGTTTTTTGAATCACGTCCATGATTTGTGTGTGTGTTAGGCTTGCTGCGATAGTCGGTGTTGCCGGTGTTACCGGTGTTCACACAGGTTACATCACTTGCCCACCGCGGCACCGTCCCCCACCGTCGTTTTGATTCTTTGTATAGTAATAAAATAATTTAGTTCAGTTAGAGAACAGACACTACAAATAAAAACTGAATGTGTTAATACATCAGAGAGTGAGGAGCTGACTGACAAGACAACGGCGGAAGATTTGGTCTCAAAGCAAAATGTAAAAGCGCCTATTTAAGTGAGTTTGTCATTGTACTGTTTTGTTGTTGTGTTTTTCATTAAGAATGATAGGCTAATGAACCCCCCATTCAAGCAACCCACCCCTGAATTGGCGCTAATTCTAAACCGAAAGGCACGGCCGCACTGTCATTCATTCACGGCCACACAGTGCGCACGCATTTACGTCATTCACGGTGTGTGTCCACTGGTGCATTTTCAGTTCATTCATAGGAATTCATTGAAAACACTCGCTTTGCTCCACTCGAGCGGCCGCATTTTACTTTCGGTTTAGAATTAGCGATTTAAAAGCCCCCGCCGGTGATACCGGTATTACTAGTGTTGTCACACGTCGATTAACCGTCACATCCCTAGTGTGTGTGTGTGTGTGTGTGTGTGTGTGTGTGTTCACACAGCAAATGCCAAAACCTTTACCAAGTTTCGTACCACTGAGATGAAGTAAAAAACAAACAAACGTAACGTTTTGGTCAAAAATGACCGAACAATGGTTCTAATTATATGCTATTTTTGGTTACATTTTTTATTGTTTTTAAAATTGTTAAAACAAAAGCTCTTAAGTAATTCATTTAGTAATTAAAATGTAGTTATTTGCGGCTATTTTCAGGTTAGACGTGATGAATATAATTACTGGAGGTGAATCAGGAATCTGTGATTCACACTAATAACTCATCATCTTTGAGTCTTTTGACTGAGTCATTTAACAGAACCGAATCACGTATGAGCATAAGAGTCACTCATTGGTGATTCAGACTACAATTGTCACATTATATGTTTGATGTTTGCATCATAGTTCAGCTAATATAGAATTGGACAGTATTAGTATCACAATATTCTTATGATAGACACAATTTTAGGAAGATGTGATTGGCAAAACGCCTGAAATAATGTACTTTATGACAGTTTCTAAATTAATAGTAGACAAATGTAATGAATTCTGTTTTTTAGTTTAATAGTCTTGAATGTTAAAATGACTAAACCTTAATGAATAAATAAAAAATACTGAATTTTTAAAATTCATGTGATTTAAACGAATGACTCATATATATGAGTCTTTTTGACTGATTTAAAAAGAACTGGCTCATATATTGGCAAAACGATTGAAGAATAACAAACTTTATGACAGTTTCCAATTAATAGTACACAAATCTAACGGTCTTGAACATTAAAATTGACTCAAACTAAAAACAACCGTTCTGCGATTCAAACCAATAGCTCATTCTTTAACGAATCAGTATTTTTGACTGATTGGTTAAACATAACTGGCTCATGTTATTCATTGGTGAATCAATATGTTTGTTTTTTGTATCAAATTGATATTATTGTATTCTTAATTCTGATGGATTTACACAATTTTATGAAACCATAATTGGCAAAATGCCTAAAAAACTACAATCTTTATGCCAGTTTCCAAATCAACAGTACATATTTAATGTATATTTTAATTAATAAATCACAATGAAACATCATTACAATAAAACGACTTTTAAAAAATTATACATAATCAATATCATTGCAAGAAATTAGGGTTTTTATGTTTTGAATTAGCATAAAGAGCATTTTCTTTGATTCTGAAGTCTCTCCGTCACACAGTTTGCCCTGTTTTGTATTTTGGATTGCCTTGTGTGGCATACAGAGAACTTTTTGGCGATTTTATATAATTATTTTAAATGAAATATATATTTTAACTGGTATATCGCCCACATCTAAACTAATGCTGAATAGCGGTGCAAGAGTTTTCTCGAATCAATGAAGAATACAGACCGTTAAATGACCCGAACATCATAAATCATCTGGTTTCAGTTTTCTTTTTTAGATTTTTTCTGAATAAAATCTGGTTCTGGATTCCTACTTCTGCGATTATTGGCCGTCAAACAGCTGCATATGCACACAGTGCCCTTTAACAGAGATGGTAATGAAATCTCAGATCTCTTGCGGGTTGGTCCGGTGAGGCTGCTGTACACTCAACAATAGAGAGTAATGAAAAATCAATGATGGAATAAGTGGGAGATAAACAGTCTAAATTATTTAGCGCTGGTCTGTTTTAATATCCAGCGCTCTTCAAGATGATAAAATGCCGCTTGTCGTCGTGCCTGAGCTGCCGGGGCAGAATCTCCTGCTGGAAGATTTATTTCCACAAACCGAACCTCTACCAAACTGCCAGATAACTAGCTAACACAAGAGGCTGACCCAGTAATGTTAACCCGCGTGACCCTCAGACGCAGTAACTGTTTACAAGTTCTTCCTTCTGAAAGGTCAACACCAATCCGGCTCTGTTAGCCTTTGAGTATTGGACAGGTCAAGGACGCTAAAACACACTTCACAAACACGCTCAGCTCTATTTTCAGCACACGGTGCAGGAGAAATCGTGTTTACCAGCGTTTGTTAAACAATCAGGCATTGGGAAGCGAACATACTGATGTTGTCAGCAAACAGCGCGTTTACTCAAGGGTACGGCAGCGTGTGTTTGAGATGTGACTTGAAATAGAAGATTCCCTCTCATAGCACAAGATCACAAGTTCTTGTTTTTGTTTTATACTTACAATATGAAGGAAGGATGAGGGAGAACAAGCTCAAAACACTTCCATGGACTCACTTTATAGCAACATCTGATCATGACAGCAGGTGAAAACAGATGTTACGATACCCTCATGTCACGATTCGATACATATCACGATACTGAACTCACAATATGATATTATTGTGATACTCCAAGACATATGATAAAAGGTTAACAAGAAATGTACTGTTGATTAAAATGCAAAATTTGGTATTACATTGGGGGTGGAAATGAATAGGCTTAGACTTGGTGCAATGGAGACACCATAATAAAAATATTCATGATTCTGAAGCTGAAAACGCAGAATTATGTATTTCAGACGAATATGCTTGTACTCTGTCACTGACTAGATATACAAAATAATGTAGGCCACTTTTTACAGGTAACATAAGACATTTGGCATTATCAAGACCCACAAATATTCCCCCATTGCATTATTATACATTATATTCAAAATTATATATATGATATATAATTTTCAATTTGGGTGAACTATACACAATACAGATTGTCACTATCCACGATACATATTGTTGCATTATTGTACTGCAATATATTGTGACACGATATATTGTTACACCCCTAAACAGTGCTAAATACAAATAATAACTTGCAACTAACCGCACATAATTCATTTATATGTGAATCAGACTATATTTTTTCATGTTGTCTGTTTTGCTAAAAGAGGAGTGATATAAGCAGAAACATATTCTAGATAACGGCATTTTAGTCAACATCGATATATATTTATTTACGGAAAAGTAATTCAAAAATCTAGAAAAAAAACATCCTTATGACAGTTTTCCCAGTAATTGTATACCTACACTAAAAAAATGCAGGGTTGTTTCAACCCACGTTTGGGTCAAATATGGACAAACCCAACCATTGGGTTTCAAATTTTAACTTAAAAATGAACTCTTTTGTTTTCTCACGTATAGGCTATTGTAATGCTCTTCTCGTTGGAGTTTCTAAATCTTGTATTAACAAACTTCAATATCTGCTAAATTCGGCAGCTAGAATTCTTACTTGAGCTTGGGTTGTTGACCATATAACCCCTGTTTTGGCATCGTTGCATTGGCTCCCTTTTAGATACCGTGTTGATTTTAAAATCCTTATGGTAACATATAAGGCACTGCATGATCTGGCTCCTCAGTACTTGGCCAAGCTTCTAACACCTAACTTGTGATCTTCTCAGATATCCCTTTTCCACCAAGGCAGTTTGAGTGCTGGTTTAGAGCCAGAGCCTAGTTTCAAATCAGTTCTTTGTCTTTCGACACCCAAAGCACCAGCTCTGAACCAGGAAAAGTGGTTTGTAAGTAGCACCAAAACATTGCTGGCCTAGAAGTAAGAACCGCTTGCGTCAGGGGCTGGGGGCGGGGTTACCATGACCAGCAAGAAAAACAGAAACTTGTGACCGCCATTTTTGAAATTGATTATTGAGCTAATAGCAGCTCGATTGTAATCTCTGTCTATACAAATTACGGCGAGCTGCACGAACACAGATTTGCCGTGTTTGGATGCCGATGTAGGTTCGCAAAGCCATGAGCATCAATAGTAACGCAACGTCCGCCATTGTTGATGGAAGGCTTGTTCGAGATGCATCTGCGCAGACCGATCGGCGTATGACATCAAAGTACCATGGGAGCGATTGGAGAGCATACGACTTTTGAATCGCTTTTGCGGTACTTTGTCATACGCCTATCGGTCTGCGAGAAGCATCTCGAACGAGCCTGGTGTGTTTGTGTTTGCCGCTGCTCTACTAGCGTTGCTGGGAAAGATGAGACGTACACAGTGACGTAAGACCTGGCTCTGTGTTGGCTCTCTAGCCCGCGGAAAGGCAAACCGGTTCTTAGAAGGTTCGTCATTTGAACCAACTCCGAACCGGTAATAGCACTAGCTCTGCACCCGGGTCATGCTGGTGGAAAAGGGGTAAGAGTGTTTTTTTTTAAGTCGTTCCTAAAACACAGCTTTGTGTTAGGACTAGGGTTTCGTCTTATGCCCCAAAATTGTGGAATTTTCTCCCGGTTGACATTAGGGAAGTAAATTCGTTAGGAATTTCTAAATATTGCCTTAAAACTTTTTATTTTAGGATTGATTAATTTTGTTGTTTAATTATTTAGTTATTCCATTTTTCTTTTCTGTCTGTTTGCGCTGTATTTAATGTGTTTTAATTAGGGTTGCAAAGGGTCGGAAAGTTTACGGTAAATTTCCGGAAACTTTCCATGGGAACTTAATCTGGGGAATTTTGGAAATATTCCAATTTGGAAATTTAACAGGATTTTTTTTTTTTTTTTTGCATATTGATATATTTTCCAATTAATTACTTCTAATTTAGTAAATATGTAAAACAAATATAATTTTATTGCAGCAATTGTTATGCATGTGTTATTAATTTCAGTGTCACATGATCCTTCAGAAATCATTCTAATATGCTGATTTGATACTCAGTTATCAATGTTGGAAACAGTTGTGCTGCTTAATATTTTTTTTGGAACCTGTGATACTTTTTTGAGGATTCATTGATGAATAAAAAGTTAAAAAGAATGCAATTTATTCAAAAAAGAAATCTTTTAACAATATAAATCTTTACTATCACTTTATCAGTTTAACATTGCTGAATAAAAGTGTTAATTTCTTTCAAAAAAAGAAAGAATAAAATACTGACCCCAAACGTTTGAACGGTAGTGTATATTGTTACAAAAGATTTCTATTTTAATTAAATGCTGTTCTTTTTTAACTTTTTATTCATAAGAGAATCCTGAAAAAAGTATCACAGGTTATAAGAAAAAATTTAAGCAGCACAGATGTTTCCAAAATTGATAATAAATCATCATATTAGAATGATTTCTGAAGGATCATGTGACACTGAAGACTGGAGTAATGATGCTGAAAATTCAGCTTTGCATCACAGAAACAAATTATATTTTAAAGTATATTAAAATAGAAAAACATTATTTTAAATTGTAATAATATTTCACAATATTACTGTTTTTTCTGTATTTTTGATCAAATGTGGATATGGAGGAATACACAGTGCACACAGGGGGTGTGTACAGTGCAGGTGAGGAATGTGCAGGGTAGAAATTCAACTGAAATTGCATTAAATCTGGTTGTTTTAATCAAGATTATGCTGCAAGATTTTTTTTTTTTTTTACTTTTTTTTTTGAAGTTCCTGGTATAGGCTAACCTGCAATTTTGCAAATTCCCAGTTTATTCCCATTAATTCCCGTTAGTTCCATATATTCCTGTTAATTTTCATGAAAAGTTTCCAGCCTTGAAAATTCCCGGAATTTTGCCTAGTTTTAATATACACCAATCAGGCATAACATTATGACTACTGAAAGGTGAAGTGAATAACACTGATTATCTCTTCATCACGGCACCTGTTAGTGGGTGGGATATATTAGGCAGCAAGTGAACATTTTGTCCTCAAAGCTGATGTGTTAGAAGCAGGAAAAATGGGCAAGCATAAGGATTTGAGCAAGTTTGACAAGGGCCAAATTGTGATAGCTAGACGACTGGGTCAGAGCATCTCCAAAACTGCAGCTCTTGTGGAGTGTTCCGGGTCTTCAGTGGTCAGTATCTATCAAAAGTGGTCCAAGGAAGGAACAGTGGTGAACCCGCGACAGGGTCGTGGGCGGCCAAGGCTCATTGATGCACATGGGGAGCGAAGGCTGGCCTGTGTGGTCCGATCAAACAGACGAGCTACTGTAGCTCAAATTGCTTAAGAAATTAATGCTGATTCTGATAGAAAGGTGTCAGAATACACAGTGCATCGCAGTTTGTTGTGTATGGGGCTGCATAGCCGCAGACCAGTGCTGACCCCTGTCCACCGCCGAAAGCGCCAACAGTGGGCACGTGAGCATCAGAACTGGACCACGGAGCAATGGAAGAAGGTTGCCTGGTCTGATGAATCACGTTTTCTTTTACATCACGTGGATGACCGGGTGCGTGTGTGTCGCTTACCTGGGGAACACATGGCACCAGGATGCACTATGGGAAAAAGGCAAGCCGGCGGAGGCAGTGTGATGCTTTGGGCAATGTTCTGCTGGGAAACCTTGGGTCCTGCCATCCATGTGGATGTTACTTTGACACGTAGCACCTACCTAAGCATTGTTGCAGACCATGTACACCCTTTCATGGAAACGGTATTCCCTGGTGGCTGTGGCCTCTTTCAGCAGGACAATGCGCCCTGCCACAAAGCAAAAATGGTTCAGGAATGGTTTGAGGAGCACAACAACGAGTTTGAGGTGTTGACTTGGCCTCCAAATTCCCCAGATCTCAATCCAATCGAGCATCTGTGGAATGTGCTGAACAAACAAGTCTGATCCATGGAGGCCCCACCTTGCAACTTACAGGACTTAAAGGATCTGCTGCTAACATCTTGGTGCCAGATATCACAGCACACCTTCAGGTGTCTAGTGGAGTCCATGCCTCGACGGGTCAGGGCTGTTTTGGCAGCAAAAGGGGGACCAACACAATATTAGGTCATAATGTTATACCTGATCGGAGTGTATATATATATATATATATATATATATGTATATGTATGTATGTATATATGTATGTGTGTGTTTCTCCTTATTACTCCAATTAATTAACGCACTCATTGTCTGTGATGTCCAATTGCTCATATAAATAAATGACCAACAAATGAGGCCCCAGACTCTTTGTTACACAAGAATCACTGTGTTGAAATGAATTAATCTGCAACAGCATTGATTACCAGCGGCGCGTGTTCTGATGCGCCCGACTGGGGTTTTAGCGGAATATAAAACGCCCTCAGATGGAGCAACTCGCTAATAAGAAGCTAAAGGAAAGCAATTTAATCCAGAAGGTGACCCCGTTTAGCTGTGCTTACTGCTACAATAATGAGCATTTTCAGAGAGGTGAAGGTGTCCGTGCCCGCTGACCGTTTATCCAGTTTGGCCCCAATTATACTCACTGCGCACGACTCGTAAACTCCATCACACGCATCGCTCGCATAATCTCTGCACGGTCTTTTTATTCCCCTCTCGTTTCTCTGAGCTCAGCAGATTATGTAATTTGATTTACTTCAGCGGCGCATGCCGATGGCCTGCGGATATTTGCAGACACGAACGCAGTCGCAGAGACTAATGGTCATTAGTTAGCAGAAAATAACCCAATCAACGCGGCCCGCTGGCTGTGTTTGATGAATATTAGCTAAACTCGAAGCGCGAGTGCCATAATTATCCTGGACTGTCCCCATGACCCGCTTCGTTTATCTCGTCTGTCTCTTCTGTTATTAAACGTATGTTTGGATTATGTCTGCAAATATGACATGTTGTTGTCTTAATTGAGCCGCGTTTATCAGCTTGTAAACATGCGGATATTGAGCGAATGTGAAAGCAGTCTAGCGCTCTTTGTAAGCCACGGATCATATGAGGTATTATTTAAAGGCTTAATAATGGTTTTGTATCCTAGTTTAATATGTGGAATCACTGTAAGAAATTAATTTATAGTTTAATATGCTCAAAGTGATGCTATCAAAACATTTATCTGTTTGTTTGAGCCACCTGATAGTCAATTTTTACTCATTTCTCTTTTAAATGTAGGCACTATGTTGTTCATTTCAATAAATTTAACTCAGAGGAAAATAGAATTTCATTTTAATCAATGAAAATAACATTTTATAATGTTAATGATAATGTGTACAATTTATCCAACATTTTCAACATTTTGCACTCAGCAGCAAAATTTTATTAATGTACCATGTTTTAGAGACTCTTTTGTTTACAAGTTACTATTGAGTAACTTACATTTATAAACTCAATATTGCTAGTTACATTCTCCGAGCAGTAGTGATAGTTTGTCTTTGAATGAATCAGTGTTGTTGAACAAATCATTTGAGTGAATGAATCATTGACTCACTTATAAAGACGGTAGCTTTTTTTGATCTTGAATGAATCAGTGTGTTTGAATTAATCGGTTGAATGAATGATTCAATGACTCGTTAGTAAAAAAGCAGTCACTCATTTTGTTCCTTAATGAATCAGTGTTTGAATTAATCAGTTAAATGAATGATTCAATGACTCACTCGTAAAAAAGCAGTCACTAATTTTGTTCCTTAATGAATCGGTTCAATGAATGATTCAGTAACTCACTCATAAAGGTAGTCACTGGCTGCATCCAAAATCACATACTTCCCCACTATATAGTTGGTGAAAAACAGTATGTGACAAAAGAAGTATGTCCAAATTCACAGTACTCATAAAAGAGTCCCTGGATGACCTACTTCTTCCGGCGAGATTCTGAAGTGTGCATACGATGGACACTTTACTATTCCATGAGGCCACGGGAGAGGATTTATGAATGACAGTGAAGCAATGTAACTGGCGCTGTTAGGTCACATGATAATAGCATGGCGAATGTAGTACATGCAGCTGACATTCATACTACACACATTCATACCATACCATACGTGAAGTAATTACTTATTCAAAATAAGTACCTACCCAAGAGACTATTCAATTTCGGACACGGCGACTTGTTTTGTTCCTTAATGAATCGGTGTGTTTGAATGAGTTAATTGAATGAATGACTTATTGACCCACTCATATGAACTGAATCAAATGAATTGTTTGAGTGAATCATTCAAATGACTCAGTCATTTGTCACCACCTACTGGTGTAAAGATGTAACCTGCAGAAAGTCTCACTGAAAATCAATTCTTCCTACTTTTTTTTTCTCCAATATTTTCATCAACAGAATGTTCTCAATAAATTATTATGATCTGTTGTTTTATTTATAAAATCTGGAAAAAAAAACCTTCGCCACCATACAAAATTGTCAGTAATTCGTTGGCAACTAGCCCGACATTAGCAGAAATGGCACAATAAATGAAGTGAGTTTGCAATGGGGGGAATTTAGTGGTTTCTAATAATGGTCGCTACGCCCCTGATGACAGCACAAACACACGTCTCTGCTAGCATGTCAGCGTGCGTCCCCTGCAGACAGTTAATGAAGGCGAGTGGGTTAGCGTAAACAGCCACGAGTCTCTTTAATGACACACTGCTGCTTTGCCATTTGAGGTCTTGGTGTCTATTTTTCCATTAGAAAGCCATCTTCACCCGACAGCCACTCGCATGAGCTCTTTGAAGTTAGCAACAAACCTATTTTCAAACCTAACCTTTAGCTTTGTGCCTGGCTAGCGCTCCCGTTTAGCTGTAATTTGATGGAGAGGTAGATTACAGGATGTTGTGTATGTGTGTGGGTTTAGACACAGGTTGTACGGTTTGCTAAAGAAGGACTTCAGTCGCGTTTAGCATGGCAATTTTTTGCAGTTTTATTGGTCGTGCCGTGTAATGGATGACCTGTCTTAATAGTAATGTTTACTCCAATCCATTAGCATGTCATTTTAAGCGAATAGTTTAAAACACTGTTGCTGTTTATGCCACTCTGTCATTTACTCAATGGTTAGCGTATTGCTAGTGACTCAATTTTCATTTGATCCCAATCAAGGTGGTTGATTGCATCTTGCTAGCTGATGACTTGACTCACAATTGTTTTCTGTTAATTTGACTTCACGTTGGTAAGCTAACAACAAAGCATTGAATTTATATGTATTTTTATATTTGTAATAAAATATTATTATTATTATTTAAATAAAAGGATTTTATAATTGACATATTTTAGGTATAAAATCTTATTGTATATTTTAAAATATTAACACATAAATTAATAATAAAATATATTAATTGTATATTTTGTAATGGTCCAGTTCTAATTAGTATTGAAATAAAGTTTCTCTCAGCTCACCCTCCAATTTGAATTTATTTTGTCAGTGCATTCTGCAATTTATTTTCTTTATTGTGAATATTTAGGCTATTTATTTTAATTTCAGTTTTCTATTAAATTTTAGTTTGTATTTTTAATGTAATTAAGTGTTAGTTTTGACTCTATCATTGTTGGTATTGTGTTTTTTTTTGTGGTTATTTACAGTTTTGAAGCTTAAGTTTTAGTTTTTATCGTAGTTTCAGTATTTTAGGGCTGCTAATTCTAAGTTAATTCCAAGGTTAATTCTAAAAGTATTGTATATTTTAAAAAATATTAATATATTTGAAATGCTCAGCATTGAATGAAATAGTTTCGCTCAGCTTGCCTGCCATCTTGGATAATTTTTTCACTATCACAATGCATTCTGGGATTTCTTTAAAGGTCACATTACATGTGATGCTTCCTTCTAGATTTTGCCAAAATGACTGACTAGGTTATGAAACCGAGTTAATACGCTCACTAGTATTACGTATGTTCGCCGAGGTGTCTGGTCCAATTTGGCATGTCTTGACCTGCGATTCACAGTGTTGTCAAACACCCCGTAGCACCAGTGAGATCAGCGGCAGCGGTGGACATCCTCTATGCAGCATTACTGTAGCGGCCCCTGAGGGCCAAAGCACACCAGCGCTTGCATAATGAGCTCTGACAGCAGTGGGAGCTTCTCAGAGTCCCACAAAACCAACTTTCCACTCACAGCGAGACGAGGGATGGCAGGAAAGATGGAGAAAGTGAGAGTAATGTCAGTTCTGTCAAGGGGACAAGCTGTTGGAGATGCTCAGGCATGAAATACACACAAACACACACACTTTCCTCGAAGCTCCCCTGTAGCAATGGCCACATGCTGCACCCAGCTGCCTGATCTCCAGCATTCCTCGCAGTCCTGCAGCCTTCAGGACGTGTTCCCAAACACTGGCTAATATCAGCACACACACACTTACAGCAAATAACCTTCAATAAGAGCTTGTTCCTTAACAGTCTCGCTTAGGAAAAACACAATGAGGCCTTGGGGCACAAACACACACACACACGTGGTGTATCTGGCTGGGCGCCTGGAATCTAACACAGTAATGTTCCTGTTTTCTCACAGACAGTGTGGATAGATAGAAGACTCCTGGGCTTGTTGTTGAATTAAAGGAATAATTCACCTACAAATGAAAGTTCTGTCATCATTCCGTACAGAAGAAGATATTTAGCAGAATGTTCACGCTGCTCTCTTCCATACTGTGAAAGTGTAACGGATGTAGGCCAATAACTGTGTATGTAAACATCACTCCCCTGGCCTCAAGAGGCAAGCTAGCGACTGACGCTAGCGGCTGCGGTCTTTAGCGCCCTTGTTAGCACGCCTGCCTCCCATGTTGGAGAAGCCAGTTCGAATCCTGCTGTGAGCGGGTCGAGTAGGACCGGTTACATTTGGTTCCGTGACCCAGATGGGAGTGAGGTTTAGGGGGGTGAGTGTAACGTAGGCCAGTAAGAGCTGTGCATGTAAACCTCACTCCCCTGGCCTCAAGAGGCGCGCTAGCGACTTACGCTAGTGGCTGCAGTCTTTAGCATCCTTGTTAGCATGCCCGCCTTCCACGCCGAAGATGTCGGTTCAAGTAGAACCGGTTACAAAAGCCGACTGTCAGAATAGTCTGTTCCTCACAAAATTATCAATTCATTTCAGAATACTTGAAATATAGTACATGACTAATATAGGCTACTTTTATGATGCTATGGTGTTTTTTTTATTATGTTTTAATATTATTGGTTTACTATTTAATTATATTTCTGTTTATATATTTATTTTATATTATTTTGTTTTATTTTTTAATTTGTCTTACTTTAACACTGTCATTGTATGTTTTAGTTTAGTTTTTCAGTTTTTTTTTTTTGTTTTTTACAGTTTGTTTTTTTTTTTTTTTTTTTTTTTACAATTTGTTGTAGTTTTTATTTTAGTTTTAGTGGTTTAGAGCTGCCAAATTTATTGCAGTGACTGATCTAATCTAGGGATTAATCTAGTGACTGGTATCATTTATTTGTTGCTGTCTAGTGGTATTTTCTTGTTTAAAGCACAAGTTGTAAAAAAAAAAATAAATAAATAAAAAGTTTTATAATTACAGTACACTGCCGTTCAAAAGTTTTTGATCGGTAAGATTTTTAATGTTTTTAGAGTCTCTTATGCTCAAAGGCTGCATTTATTTTATTAAAAATACAAAAAACAGTAATATTATTAAATATTATTAAAATGTAAAATAACTGTTTTCTATTTGAATAAATTTTAAAATGTCATCTATTTCTGTGATGCAAAGCTGAATTGAGCATCATTACTCCAGTCTTCAGTGTCACATGATCCTTCAGAAATCATTCTAATATGATGATTTGCTGCTCAAGAAACATTTATGATTATAAATGTTGAAAGCAGTTGTGTAAAACATTTTTTTAGGATTCTTTGATGAATAAAAAGTTCAAAAGAACAGCATTTATTTTAAATAGAATCTTTTGTAACATTATAAATGTCTATACTGTCACTTGATCAATTTAATGCATCCTTGCTGAATAAATGTATTAATTTCTTGAAGTTCTTTCCCAAAAAAAAAAAAATTCTTACTGACCAAAAACTTTTCAACGGTAGTACAATGTTGCAAAAGCTTTCTATTTCAAATAAATACTGTTCTTCTGAACTTTCTATTCATCAAAGAATGCTAAAAAAATGTTTTACACAACTGTTTTAAACATTTATAATCATAAATGTTTCTTGAGCAGCAAATCATCATATTAGAATGATTTCTGAAGGATCATGTGACACTGAAGACTGGAATAGTGATGCTCAATATTCAGTTTTGCATCACAGAAATTATCAGTTAACAGTTATTTTACAAACCCGATTCCAAAAAAGTTGGGACACTGTACAAATTGTGAATAAAAAAGGAATGCAATAATTTACAAATCTCATAAACTTATATTTTATTCACAATAGAATATAGATAACATATCAAATGTTGAAAGTGAGACATTTTGAAATGTCATGCCAAATATTGGCTCATTTTGGATTTCATGAGAGCTACACATTCCAAAAAAGTTGGGACAGGTAGCAATAAGAGGCCGGAAAAGTTAAATGTACATATAAGGAACAGCTGGAGGACCAATTTGCAACTTATTAGGTCAATTGGCAACATGATTGGGTATAAAAAGAGCCTCTCAGAGTGGCAGTGTCTCTCAGAAGTCAAGATGGGCAGAGGATCACCAATTCCCCCAATGCTGCGGCGAAAAATAGTGGAGCAATATCAGAAAGGAGTTTCTCAGAGAAAGAGTTTGAAGTTATCATCATCTACAGTGCATAATATCATCCAAAGATTCAGAGAATCTGGAACAATCTCTGTGCGTAAGGGTCAAGGCCGGAAAACCATACTGGATGTCCGTGATCTTCGGGCCCTTAGACGGCACTGCATCACATACAGGAACGCTACTGTAATGGAAATCACAACATGGGCTCAGGAATACTTCCAGAAAACATTGTCGGTGAACACAATCCACCGTGCCATTCGCCGTTGCCGGCTAAAACTCTATAGGTCAAAAAAGAAGCCATATCTAAACATGATCCAGAAGCGCAGGCGTTTTCTCTGGGCCAAGGCTCATTTAAAATGGACTGTGGCAAAGTGGAAAACTGTTCTGTGGTCAGACGAATCAAAATTTGAAGTTCTTTTTGGAAAACTGGGACGCCATGTCATCCGGACTAAAGAGGACAAGGACAACCCAAGTTGTCATCAGCGCTCAGTTCAGAAGCCTGCATCTCTGATGGTATGGGGTTGCATGAGTGTGTGTGGCATGGGCAGCTTACACATCTGGAAAGGCACCATCAATGCTGAAAGGTATATCCAAGTTCTAGAACAACATACGTTCCCATCCAGACGTCGTCTCTTTCAGGGAAGACCTTGCATTTTCCAACATGACAATGCCAGACCACATACTGCATCAATTACAACATCATGGCTGCGTAGAAGAAGGATCCGGGTACTGAAATGGCCAGCCTGCAGTCCAGATCTTTCACCCATAGAAAACATTTGGCGCATCATAAAGAGGAAGATGCAACAAAGAAGACCTAAGACAGTTGAGCAACTAGAAGCCTGTATTAGACAAGAATGGGACAACATTCCTATTCCTAAACTTGAGCAACTTGTCTCCTCAGTCCCCAGACGTTTGCAGACTGTTATAAAAAGAAGAGGCGATGCCACACAGTGGTAAACATGGCCTTGTCCCAACTTTTTTGAGATGTGTTGATGCCATGAAATTTAAAATGAACTTATTTTTCCCTTAAAATGATACATTTTCTCAGTTTAAACATTTGATATGTCATCTATGTTGTATTCTGAATAAAATATTGAAATTTGAAACTTCCACATCATTGCATTCTGTTTTTATTCACAATTTGTACAGTGTCCCAACTTTTTTGGAATCGGGTTTGTACATTTTAATAATATTTCATAATATTACTGGGTTTTTTTTGTATTTTTAATAAAATAAATGCAGCCTTGGTGAGCAGAAGAGACTTCATCTAAAAACAATAAAAATCTTATCGATCAAAAACTTTTGAACGGCAGTGTATGTATCAAAAACTAAACTTAATGTGTAGCCATTTTAGTTAGTTTTGGAGTCGTGAAAATGTATTGTATTTTAGTTTCTTTTTCCCTATTTATGTGATGATTTTACAAAAAGAGTTGCATAAAATTGATCAAAACATCAATTTTCAGAGACATCCACTTGATTTTAGTTTTGTTTTGTGCATACAAGTGTACAAGTCAAATGGGCTACTGTTATGATATGATGGTTTTTTGTCGCCCATTCACTTTAATTGTGTAGAAAAGAGCAGCTTGCACATTCTGCTAAGCATCTCGGTTTGTGTTGCATGGATGAAAGTCATTCATACGGGCTTGGAATAAAGGTGAGTAAATGATAACAGAACCTTTTTTATCATTATTCTGAGGTGAACTGTTCCTTTAAGAGGGTGAGAGGTGTTGAAAGTACGAGGGCGAATGATCGATGTGTTCTGTGGGCTACAGTCAGTCGATTACGATGATGAACGCTTCAGGCAGTGATTCAGCACACCGCACCTGCTCTCACAGCCCGGTCATGTGATCACAGCTGCTGATGAGGTCATAATGCACAAGATCCCACCTGAGCCGGGGAAAACCTCAGGTGTTATTTCAAGTGCTTCCTCGACGCCTCTCACTTCTTTCATGTGTTACTTATAAACTTTCGTCCCTACAGATTTGCACCTTTCACTTGTTATTTCACGTCTTATGTTCTTACTTATACCAAACACTTTCTTGGCAGTAGCCCGCCGAGGTGTGTCCTAATTTTAAACCATCACGGGGATGTATTGTCTACCACCTGAGCAGATACCCGGCCCTCCGGTGGTCCCCTGGGAGCCCGATTCGTCCCCAGAGCCTTGCAAGTGTCGGAAAAGAGGGAGGAGTGGATGAATGTGGCGTTCTGATGCAAAAGAAAGCATTGTTGGAGCAGGAGGTGGGCTCAGAGGACGTTCTCTGGCTCGCCGTCCTGACAAACGCAATTTTGGGTTTGACAATCGCATTATTCCCTCGGGCGGTTGGAGGGCTGGAAGTGTGATGTGTTGCGGGAGTTGGAAGTGCACATGCTTTGCTCAGAAACCTCCTGCTTTACCTGCCTGATGAGCCATCTGTTTGGCAAAGACACTCGTCTTGAGTTGCAGATGCCGCCCGCTTCCTGTCACCCCCCCATCGTCCTGCTGCGACTTTGCTTCTGCAGCGCGCCATCTCTGCACGACTGCACACGCAAATGAGTTGTGAAGTCATCCTAACAAGACGTGACGGTAAAGGTAATGAATTCTTCCGTCCTGCGCGGCATGCGATTACCCCGCGCCTCACTCTCGTTTGCATAGCCTCCACCCTCTTAGGGACCTGGGCCCCTTTCACGGCCGAACGCCACATTGCCAGCATGTGACAGGTCTTTGCCGAGAGGCTTTCACTACGGATCAGGTTTGATTTCTCTTGGTCCGCTTCCCAATACAATCCCCAACTTCAGAAAACTTTTTGTAGAAAAAAAAATTGTAGGAAAGAACCAAGCTGTTGGAAGCAAGGTTGTATAACACTGCAAAACATCATTTTGTTTCAGTCAATATTTGTCTTATTTTTCATCATAAAATCACCAAAACAAGTAAATTGTGCATACATTAAAAAATAGTATGTTTTATATATATATATATATATATATATATATATGATTTTTTAATAGATTAAAAATACTGATTATGTGTACAGTACAGTAAATTTTATTACAATTTAAATTAAATGGTTTCTGTTGATATATAATTTAAAATGTAAATTCCTGCGATTAGTCCTCCTGTATTCATTGTCACATGATCCTTCAGAAATTATTCCAATATGCTGATTTGCTGCTCAAGAAACATTTATTATTATTATTAATGTTAAACACAGTTGTGCTGCGTAATATTTTTGTGGAAACTGATTTTTTTATTTCTCAGGATTCTTTGATGAATAGAAATTTCAAAAGAAGCATTTATTATAAATATAACTTTTTTTGTAATATTTATTAATTTCATAAATGCACTGTAAAAAAGTTACTGCCTTACATTTTTAAGTACAATCAACTTGGATGTTTAAGTCGTTTCAACTTAAATTACATCAAGCTGACTTTAAAAAATGAGTTCTTATAAAAAATCTTGTAAAACTTGAAAATTGCTTTGATCACAGGAATAACTTGCATTTTAAAATATATTACAACAGAAAACAGTTAATGAAAATTGCAATAATATTTTACAGTATTACTGTTTTTACTGGATTTTTTGATCAAATAAATGCTGAGATTAAGAGACTTCTTTCAAAAACATTAAAAAACCTTAAAGGGATAGTTCACCCAAAAATGAAAATTCTGTCATTAATTCCTCTCCCTCATGTCGTTCCAAACCCGTAAGACCTTCGTTCATCTTCAGAACACAAATGAAGATATTTCTGATGAAATCTGAGAGCTCTCTGACCTCTACATAGACAGCAATTTAATTAACACTTTCAAGGCCCAGAAAGGCAGTAAAAACATCGTTAAAATCGTCCATGTGACTCCAGTGGTTCAACCTTAATGTTATGAAGTGACGAGAATATTTTTTGTGCACAGTGTAAACAGTGCAGTGTTTCCTAGTTCTGCGGCAGAACAACTCGTGCGCATGTGTCGTGGTGCTTGCGTGAACAGCGTCGGCCAATGGTAAGCCGGCGTTCTGGAAGCGCTGCACTGTTTACATCAACAATGTAAGAATCTGACATGAAGAACTAGAAGAAATTGTTGAATAAAGTCGTTATTTTTGTTTGTTTTTTGCGCACAAAAAGTATTCTCGTCGCTTCATAACATTAAGGTTGAACCACTGGAGTCAAATGGACGATTTTAACGATGTCTTTACTACCGTTCTGGGCCTTGAAAGTGTTAATTAAATTGCTGTCTATGGAGAGGTCAGAGAGCTCTCAGATTTCATCAAAAATATCTTCATTTGTGTTCTGAAGATGAACGAAGGTCTTACGGGTTTGGAACGACATGAGGGGGAGGAATTAATGACAGAATTTTCATTTTTGGGTGAACTAACCCTTTAATGTTTCCAAACTTTTGACCGGTACTGTATATATGAATTGATGATCCTTTTAATGTTTAAAACACCAGTTACTTAAAGAACTTCCAGAACTTTTAGAAAGTTTTTTCCTCTTGTCCTTTTGATCTAAAAGTTGCTCAGTTTCTCACAAGTGTGTCTTACTTAGACAGATAATATTCTGCGTTATCACCTTCCTTTCTCTTTGTTTGTTTCTGCTCTATAAAACATTATGCAGCTGCTCAGCTTGTTATCAGGACCATCGTCCTGCTTTCTGCCCTTCTAAAAATGCGAAATTCCTTTGGAAACATGATGGAATGCTTCTTTCTCCCAAAGTTACGTGCCGCAATTAGCATTTAGCATCACTGACAAGTCATATAGTCCACATTGTCAAAAATGTTTGACTTTTTTATTGTTTTTTGGTCATTTTTATAATTTTATACAGATGTTTTTGAACTATCTCTTACAGAATGCAGCCCTGCAATTGTGTGTACCAAACTATCAGAGTCCAATTTGAAGTCGGACAGTAATTGTTTATTGTAAATGTCAATGTTTTTGATGGCTGTAGTTTACAGAGGATTAATATAGACGTGTAACTTCTCTCAGAGTAACTGTCGGACTGCTAGCATGCGCGGTAAAGCACAGCACGCCGTCAACGCATCTCCAAATTGAACTCGTCGACCCGTCCCTGCTGAATTTTGAACAGTAATTGTAAATATTTTAGGCACGTTACGCATCCCATCTGAATTCCCCTGAAGGAGCTGATCAATTCTGTGCTGTTATGAATTATGAAGAAGCTGAAAGGTGTAAGAGCATGAATATGTTTGCTGATGGCTTCATCTGGGCCCGTGAGGAGCCGATCTGCGCTGGAGGAGAGATTTAACGGCTGTGTAATATCACCCACTCACACAAAACAAACAAAAGATGCAGAGTCATTCCCACGGGATGTTTAGCGGATGCGTTGAGTTTTTCCATGTGCTGGCGTTTATCTCGTCACAATGTGTTTAAAAGCCCATTCATCACTGTTATTATTTGATGGGTAAAGTCATGCCGTTAGCGCAGAAGGATTGATGCTATCAGAGTCCGACTGACAGCAGCGTTTCCTGAACGGTCTGCCTTTATTTCATAAAGTTACGCTTGCTGAATATTATACAACACTTGTACCCTTCATGTGAGACCAGAGGAGATTGCTGAATGTTGCCCTTTTATTGCTCAAGAGGACTAGTTAAGTATTACCTTTGTCTCAGATGATTCTCTTTAACTTCCTTTGGCGAAATAAAACTGTAGAAGCTTGTTTCCACCTCAGAGTAAAATATTAAAAAACATAATTGTATCTTGCACTTGCTACCATAATTTTTCATCATTTTGACTTTATATCTCACAGTGAACTTTTATTTCTCATAATTACTACTTTACATAAATGCTACTTGATTTCTCGCATTTTGTCGCATTTGTGATTTTATATCACAAAATGAGACTGGTCGCAATTGCTACTTTATCGTAATTTTGACTTTATTTTTCACAATGAGACTTTACATTTCGCAATAGATACTTTATTTCTCGTGTTAAATTACTTCACTGTATATCTCACACTAAGACCGGCTTTGCTACTTTATTTCTCAGATTTGTGACTGTATCCCACAAGGAGACTTTATAACTCACCATTGCTGCTTTATTTCTCATAGTTTTAATGTTATATCTCATAATTGCTACTTTATATCTGATAATTGCTACTTTATTTCTTGCATTTGTGACTTTACATCTTACAGTGACACTTTATCGTGCAACTGCTACTATATTTTTCATATATTTCACAATAAAAACTTTATACTTGTAGTGGTTTTACTTTCGTCCATCCAAGGACGCTAAGTAAGGTAGTGATTGGTACTCACGTCACCAATGACGTTGTGATTTTTGGATCACCCGTCACTTAAGGTGTGGTTATGAATACATCAGATGACCACCTTCCCCCTCTCTTAGTTTGGGACACTAGTCTGAGTCACTGTATGAGAACACTCCAGACAGGAGGCTGTCCAATCATTCAGAATGAATGTAAAGTGGGGAGAGTTGGTCAGCTGATTTATCTGAAAGATTGGTGAGATTGCTAACTTGTAGAGCCTCTTCAGTATTATTAGCACAAGGAAGACACAATTGTAATAAAATACATTTTATTAACAAAGATAAACAAGAATAACTAACACAACTACTAAATGAATACAGTGAATGATAAAGGAATAAAGTGCTTAAGATGCATAAAATACATGTGATTAAGTTGAGTGTGGCTATGGAAGAGTTGCGTTATCTTATGGAAAGATAAACGGTGAAGAACCTTATTATGCATCAAACAAATAAAAAAAAGATTATTTGTTATTAACTAGCATCAGTTATATTACCTCTAATGTAAATTAGAAAATCATATACTGATAATATATAACAATGCCAAGGTCTCTGGAAAGAGGTTTGGTTAAGTGATATTTACGTTCCACGTGGTTGAGTAAGCAGTCCGATGGCGGTCACTTCTTCCACTGGTTGTGCTGGGTGACAATGCAGTGGGGAAAGGAGCTGGAATCCGTTTCAACAGCCTTGAACACGGAGATCTGTGGGATGCTGATCTCCTGGAGCACCAAAGGGTCCTAAAATCTGGAACACGCAGATAAGGCCCTGAAGTAGGTGCAGAAGGTCCTTAATCTGGAACACGCAGATAAGGCCCTGAAGTAGGTGCAGAAGGTCCTTAATCTGGAACACGCAGATGAAGGAACCTCGAAGTGAAGGTTTGCTCTCCTGAGCTTAACCTTGTTGCAAATGTCTCTGTGTGTCTTCTGCCTCTCTGGGCCAGACACTCAGGACTTGGTCAATCTACTTTTGCCTCTCAGGCATGGAGACTCGGGACGTGCTGTAGTCGTCACTGTCTCTCTGGACTAAAACTCTGAACGTAGTGTTTGTTAATGTCTCTTTCTTCACAGGCTGGAGGCTCAGAACGTGGTCGTATCTGTTGCTGCCTCACAAGATGTACACTCAGATCCTTGGATCTTTTGTTGTCTCTCTGGATAAACCAGAGTCTCAGAATGTTACGGTGTATCTGTTATGTCTCGTCCTTGCAGGACAGACTCAGAACTTCTTGTTCAGTTTCAGTATTATCCTTGACTCAGAACTAGGTTGATCTGTTTGTCTCTCTCGAGGGGAGACTCAGAACAAGGAGTGTCTGTTGAAAGGGTACCTTTATCCCCTTCCGATGAGGAGGAGTTTTCGATTTGGCGCTTCTCCATTCCAGTGCTGTGATTGGCTGCTGGCATCAGAGGGGGGCACACAGTGTGACCCACCCTTCTTTCCCCTGTGGAACTCATTTGCATACTGTACACAGTTAGAAGTCTTTAAAGTGTCTTTAAAGTTTACCAATGCATTTCTCACTTTCCAAACCACCACCAGAATACCCTTGGCAATATTCTAAACAAATAGACAAAAAAAAAGATTGAACTGTATATATACATGATGGAAATAACAGCTGAATATGTGTAAGATGTTGCATTACAAATAGCTGTCACTGAGAATACTTATTTCTCTGAATAAGTATGAAATGGATGTGTGTATTTTACACACTTAAGGTTTCCAAACATAGTAATGAATGAATTTGGATGGATCATTGTGGTCTTTCACAAGGTTACACCCACAACTGCTGAGGTCCTGAGGAATTTTTATGGCAGTCACAGACATTAGGGATTAGTCTCTAGATGGGTGAAGGGCAGAAACTGCATGTAGACCAATGAGAAGTCCTGTCCTTCCTGGGCTTGGTACCAGAGGTCTTGGCCTCTAAGAGGTGTCTGGCTGTTGTCCTAGCATCTTTATCTGATGGTGTTGGACAGTTTGTCTGTGTTAGTCCACCAAGATCCAATCAAAAATGTAGCAAACCTTTGTCCACTGTTATGGGCAGAGAGGGGCCCGGCCATAAACTGGGCCCTGGAATGTGCTGTCCACTACATGTGTTACAAGTTCTTAAATTTCTCACATTTGTAATTGTATCTCACAATGAGACTATATGTTGATATTGCTACTTTATCATAATTTTAACAATGCGACTACTTTTTGCAATTGCTACTTTATTTCACTTAAGTGTTATATTATTTCTCAGATTTGACATTTTTCTCTCATAATGAGACTGTATCTCACAATTTCTACTTTATTTCTCATAATTTTTGTTATTTCTCAGATTTGTGACTTTATCTCTCACGATGAGACCTTTGGTCGTTTACACGACACCGTTTTCAACTAAAAACGTGTTTTGGCCTTTCATATACACGACAACGTTTTGGGGGCCTGAAAACACAAACTTTTGAAAACGATACCATTATCGTCTCTGTGTAAACTGCAAAAATGTGAATTTATGAAAACAACGACGTCATGGCCTGGCATGCATAATACAGCGTTTTGAGTCGTTTTCATGGATCCGAGAGAACAGGGATCATTTTTACAACGTTGCCATCTGTACGCAAAAGACACAAAGAAAAACATTTCTGTTTTTTAGTACATTGTTGTCATGTAAACATACCTTATATCTCACCATTGCTACTTGATTTCTCAGATTTGTGACTGTTTCACAATGAGATTTTACATCTTGCAATTGCTACTTTATTTTTGATAACTGTTACTTTGTTTCTCATATTTGTGACTATATTTCACAATGAGGCTTTACATCTTGCAATTGCTACTATATTTCTCGTAATTGTTACTTTATTTCTCAGATTTGTAGCTTTAGATCTCACAATAAGACTTTATATCTCACCATTGCTACTTTATTTGTCATAATTGCCACTTTATTTTTTCTTATTTTTCACTTTATCTCCTCCACTGGGTTTTGTGATTAACGTTTGAGATATTATAATATTTTGTGAGAAATATGAGGTCATATTGAGATCTTTTGATTATAGATTTTGGTGTTTAAAAGTCTAAAAGTCTCATTCTCCCCCCACCACCACCCTCCATTCCACCTCATTGATGTGGAGAAACAATTTAGAATTCATTTGTGAGTTTTCTTTCCTATAAGTTTACGTTTTGGCTCCTGTGCAACTAGTTGTCGGCGAAAGAAACCTGTTGGCGCGTGCGGCTGCGAGAAGTAAATGAAGCAAATAGAGACGCATCAAGGCAGTTGTGTTCAATAGTGAGCTTCCACTGGGGCCGTTCGGTTAAGAAACAACAGCTGTAAGACACGTAGCCTCACATTCAGACTCGCAATCCAATCAAAGAGGCATTTTGCAGGTTGAGGTAAACGTAGGCGCCCGCCTTCCCATCATTCCTCGCTCGGGCGTCCCAGGGGCGAGAGTCTCGCTCTCCGCCGGTCCAGACGTGATATGAAGAGCGAGTGTGAAGTCAAATTGACTTAAAGGTAAAAGTTGATTTTCCGTAGATTTGAAGCATTAGAGATGTCAGGTTCGGATAAGCCCAAACATTCCCCCGCATCGCCGGAGAGCTGGAGTGGCTCATTATCCTGTTTTTCCATACCTCAGGCCTGTCTGTTTACGCCGATAAGACTCCATTCTCCTCAATCTGGCAGGGGGATCTCCATCAAAAACACTCGGGGAACTGTATTGATGGTTGGGAGAGATTATGGATGCGGCCGCTCGGCTGAACTGACACGTCATTTTGTACCCAGGGGCCCCTGGCTCGCCGCTCAATGTTTTGTTTTTGATCTGAAAGCCTGGATAAGAAATACACAGCTGCAGCTGGGGAATGTTGGAGGTTTTTTGTCTTTCCTACTTTGAAGATTGAGTTAAGATTCAGAGAAACAGAAACAGAACTCGCGTCCAGAGAGAGAGACTTGAACTCGGGGCCTGAGAAATGGAGGTGGGCGTCCGAACCAGATGGCCTTCAGTCCGGCCCTGCAGCACAAGTCTCAGACGAGCTCATAAATGTACAATCATCTGGATCTTACAGTCTTCATGTTTTGTGTGATAAGCAGCATATTGTTATTCAAATACACCGCTTAAGGGGAAACTTTACAAGCACAAAAATCCATTTATACATAGCTTTACTTCATATAAATATGCTAAATAAGTAACTACACTCTAAATAAAAGTGTTTTAGAAAGCATTTGTTTAAATGTGTTAATCAGCAGTTGATCAAACTATTAAAGGATTAGTGGTTAATCATTATTTAATGATTCTATTCATTTGTATATCATGTATATCACTTATTTTAAAGGTGATCTGTCAATTTATTTATTCATTTTTTACTATTTACTTTTTTAAAACTGGAAAACAAGGTAAAAATACTGACTAACTTTAAGACTTTTTTTCAGTTAAGCATTTTGAAAGACACTTTACTGTAATTTATTCAAACAATTTGATAGTGATTTCAATGTTTGAAACACCAGTTACCTGAAGTTTTTTCCTTTCGAATTTAGAGAAAGTTCCTCGATTTTTCACAAGTGTGTTGTTTAGACAGCTGGTGTTCATCCTGATAATTTCCCACAGATATCACCTTTTTCTTTTTCTCATTCTGGGGTTGCTTGTTTCTGCTCTCTAGGACATTATGCAGCCGTTATCAAGGCCATCCTTCTGCTTTCTGCCCCACTGTAGAAATATGAAATTCCCTTGGAAACATGATTTCTCAAGAACACTAACATCCGACCTAGCGTAAGCATCCATGTTCATCCCAGTACAAGCCCTCTTTCTTCACTCTGTGGCCAGAGCCTGAACGTATTTTCTTGACCTCAGATCAGGCAATGCAGTTTGAAGTTACACAAAAATGACAAAAAGTATTGTAGTATTACCCTGGGTTTATTGGCCATGATACCATGTATTCTTTAAAGCTGGTTATCTTCATTATCTTCTCGTTTTGACACTAGAGAAAATATATGGTGACTTGGTGAGGCCCGTCGTTTCACTTAACGGGGACCTATTATGCCTCTTTTCACAAGATATAATATAAGTCTCAGGTGTCCCCAGAATGTGTCTGTGAAGTTTCAGCTCAAAATACCCCACAGATCATTTATTATACCGTGCCCTAAATGTCCCAAATACCCCTATTGGATGGGAGCAAAAACACACTGTTTTCATGTGTATCTTTAAATGCAAATTCGCTGGTGCTCCCCGCCCCCTTTCCAGAAGAGGGAAGAGCCTTTACAGCTCATGCCTCGGATACTCCAGCAACAACAAAACTGGAGAACGTCACCCCACAAATATGTCAGAAATTGTCAATACCGGTGTTCAGCCTTATATTACTGATGGAGAAAGTCAAGAAGAAGTAACTTTTAGAATGCAACAGGATGTTTCTGAATGGTTAGTTGATGAATTTATGTAGTTGTTGTAGAGTTAACTTTATTCAAGTTATCAATTAGCATGTTGTGTCATAATCATCTATAAGTTGTTGTACAGATGTTGGCAACCAACATCCTTGGTTTTACTGATAACGTGTTGATGTGCTGGCCATTGCAGAGAATCCACTCTTAGTAGCAAATAAACAGTCCACTCTTAAGTCTCTTATCTTTTCAGAAAACACACACAGTTTAAAAAGTCAATTACCTGACTGTATTGTGCATAATAAATATTTATGAATTATACAGACGTTGAGTGTTTTTGGGTTAAAAACAACAACATAGCTCTAGTCTCTGTGAATACAGTCAGAGACAATGGTAACTTTAGCCACATTAGCCGCTAACAAGCACATTCAGAAAGGCGATTTGCAAACATTCACAAAATATGAAGTGCGATACTTGCGTGTTCTGGATATGAAGTTGGATCATGAACAGTTGGTATTGACCCATCTTTGAGAAGCAAATTTTGTGCAAATCCAGCGTTGAACTGACCCTCGTTTGCAAAGCAGTCTGGTGTAAAATGATTTACACAAACATATATTGTCATACATTCCCTTCATAAATGAAATAAATCCACTGCATCTTCAGTGGCTCAGTTGCCTGGAGTTTACTCTTATGTTCATTACTACATCCAACAGGTATGGCATTTTATCACTAGCAGCTCTAGCGAGAATATAAACATGGCGGACTGTGTGCGGCTCAGTCAGGGTGGGATATATGCTAATAGAGCAGGTATTAGGGGCTTTCGCACCTGAGGAACCATATCATAGTTCCTAGAACTAATGGCGGAAATATCTACTTTTTGCTGTGTTCGCGCTGCAGGAACTGGGAATGATTTTAGCTCTAGAAACTCCTTTTGGGGGAACTAAATTAGCTCCTACTCCAGAGTAGGGTCTAACCCAGCACAATAGGAACTACCAGTGACGTAAGTGTATGCTGATTGGCCAAATGCATGCGAAACACCAGCCATTTATTAAAAAGCGCATACACATATAGATTATGGCTTATATATTTATTCCACAAACTAACTCTACGAACATGGAAAACAGTGATAGATGGACCTCTCCACTTTTACACTAAGGAGAAAATCCAATGCAACTTTGAGGGGACCAAGCAAAACATGTATTTCTGCTAAGCTAGCGTCACTGGACATCAACCACACGGCAAACGCTAAGACTTTTTTTTATATACTGTCTATTTTATTTGTATAACAGTTCTATCAAATAACATATTAGACAGACAGAGAATGTGAGAGCTGTGTGCTCAGGCTCTGGCATTCTCAGTGATGTCAAATTAAAAGTCTGCCTTGCTGTCAAAATAAAAGTCACAACAACAAGCAGCTTCCTACTGGCAGTGCAAATGCAACCAAGAAAATTGCCCTAGGGGAACCTTTAGTCCTCAGGATACCACCCTGGTGGCTAGTTCCTATAACTAAGTTCCTAGAACTACCCATTGCGAAAGGGGCTATTGTCACCAGTCGTGGGTGGGGCTTATGACTTCTCAGTAGGGAGAAAACTGGAACAACTCGTTTGGAGATTTATGGGCTTTATAAAAAAAAAGAATTGGGTGGATTTTTACCATTATAGGGTGGTTGTTTACACACTGTGGACACACATTAGTGTTCAAACACCATGTAAAAGTGAATTTTGTATAATAGGGTCCCTTTAAAGGTAGGGGCCTCCTGTCCCAGAACAAAATGGTAAAAATGATAAATAATAGTGACATGTATGGAATGTATTGACCACACCTTAGGTTGAGTATATAAAGAGAAACAGGATCAGACTCTGTAGTAGTAGACCAACTCTGCTTTATATCTCTGATAATAAAATATATCTTATGGCATCACATCTGATTACATTTCTTGGTCTTTTGAGATTGATGAAGATTTGGTCCATTGTTATCATTACATTTTGTATATAGAAATCGTTACATAGTGTGATCTAAGTTCTTAATGAATGTCATATACTGTATGTCACTTCAGGGCTTCAATGCAGTTTTCATGAATAGCATTGAAGATAGCCTGACAAATGTATTATTTCTGAAAGTAATATCTATTGTGATGATTATTCACTGTCTGTCAAGATGTCCTTTGTAAACTCGTATCTAGATATGCATGGGATCGATCTGTCTTCCATCTCGTTTTGATTTGCGGTTCAACCGCTCACATAAAGATAACTTTTGCTAATTGTCCGGTCATCAGCTGCACTTTGAAAGGAAATTTGAAAGCCATCAGTAGCTTGATGCTTTGCTTTGAGTTCGATATGCTGGAAAACGTTGGCGTGAAAGGGCCTTTAGACGAAACTTTCCTTTCTGTGGACAGTTGCGTATATGAAAGACCCAACTAAATGGCTCCAGACTGCATTAGCTAATTTGAAGTATTTTGAAATGCACAACTCTGCCTTGATGGGATGAGTGCACTTTTTAGGGGACGTTTTAAACCATTAAAATAACCACCAATAAAACGTTATATAAGAACAGGGTTAAACCGGGTTAATGCTGCATGTCCCCGTGGATCTGAAGAGCAGTAAGGGTTCGTTTTTTCCGTTAAAGCTGCTAATTGCCTGCCTTTACCTCCAACGGTAATCCATGGCTAGCAGTGGCACAACACAGTTCGTTTTTTCGCTCATTTCCCCTCATAGCCTGCCCTGAATTATTTTCCGGGCTCCTTCGCCAGCCGTGGGTGATTTATGTGTTTATGGCCATTACTGACGTTGAGTAATCCATTTTGTTTTTTCCCTGCTCTTGCTCTCCTGGCAGCGTCACGTCGCTCCCCGAGGAATATCAATTACCCGGGTCTGTTTAACTCCTAGTTTTCCGAATCCTCAACGGAAATGGACAGACGTTGGCATTGGCAGGAAGGTATTCAGTCATTTGTTCCCATGTTTAGCCTGAAAAGGTATAAGCCAGAGGCGCAGGGACTCAAATATATTCTTTATTGATTATTAGCACTTAATAAGCCAAAAAAACATTTATAAATAAGCAGTGTCTCAAAAAATAGCGGCTAATGGGCCGCGAATGTCTTGCGTTGAGTACCTTTGGATTAAACTTCACATTAAAGATTCATTTCCAGGTTTAATGGAAAGCGACTGTCATGAATCATGTGAAATGTGGTTTTCACAGTGTATTTTATGCTATCTATGTGGGAAAACAAGATGGATTAGAGCTCGTAGACTTATAACACCAATCGTAATCGGACCATTAACTCGTTTTTAGATGATTTCAAGTCAGTACGTGATCTTTAAATGAGGTGAACAGGTGATTTGTTAAACGGTTGAACAACTTTTTACCTGAGCGGGAGCGTTTCGGGGTGTCAGCTGTGTTTAGGCCGCGGGGCGATGACACGGTCGTGGCACATCTCTGCTAAATTGGGCGGCAAAACACGACTCCACTTGGATCTGTCAGCGGATCTCCCCAGGATATGGTTTAATGACGGGCGTATGTTTATGGCAGTGCTCCTCTCTGCTCATTTTCTAACGGGGAGGAATTTCTCACCTTTAGCATTTTATCAGCCGCTTCATGTTCATGTGCACTTAACAGTATGTGTTTAACAGTCAGCGCAGTAGTCCGACAGCAGATGTTTTGGGGGTTTTTTTAGATGTGGAAAAGTGGATTGAGGAGATAAGAGATCCATTCTGTTCATAAAACATCTGCATGTTCGTTTAGTAAATAGCTTGGCTAAGGGAATTGTGCTTTTAGCCATCAATAAGACAGTAGTACTTTAGGGATGCATAGATTGAAAATCTGTTACATAATTATAGAAAATTGAAACATTAAATGGCTAGTATTAAGATTCTATATTTTGTGAAAAATGACACAAAAAATGAAATAAATTATTTTAAAGCTGAAAGGGAATTTAGGAATCACAAATAATGTAGTGTTCAAAAATGGATATTTGTTTTCAAATTTGCTCACGATTACATTTAATGGTATTATTAAATTATGTTTTTAAAGATCGACTATGTGAGCATTAGATGACGACAAAGACGATAAGAGACTAACGGTGCGTCCGAAATCGCGTACTCTCTGAGTAGGTACTACATTTAAATTTGAACTTACATTGCGACCGTTAAAAAAGTACGTTCTATATAGTATGAATGTAATCTGGATGTACTACATTCACCATGTTGTCATTATCATGTGACCTACCAGCGTCAGTTGCGTCGCTTCACTGCCATTCACAAATCCTCTCCCATGACCTCATGGGATAGTAAAGTGTCCATCAAATGCACACTTCAGAATCTCACCAGAAGTAGTAGATCATCCGGGGACTTTTCGACTACTGTTTTTTGAATACTATGTATTCGGACATACTATGTTGATGTACTGTTTTTCGCATACTATATAGTAGGGAAGTATTCGATTTCGGACGCAGCGTAATTCTGTTGAGTCATGCTCCGTAGCTCCGCCCCCAAAGTGGAATCTCATTGGTCTAAAATTCTCATAACATCCAAATAATGTTTTGATTGGCCCTGACTAAGTGGATGGTTGCTGTGTAGTTCATAGTGCATTCTGATATTAGCTGTATCCCAATTCAGAGGCTGCATCCTTCGAAAGCCACGAAGGTCGGACTGAGCGTTTTTAAATAGGACGGTCTAGCCTACAAAGGATTGTTCTTGTCGCCTAGCAACTGTGACAACTGTTGTTGATGAATGACAGTAACATTTGTACTGGACTTTTTTTTATTAAACTGTCTGAAAACAAAACAGGGTTCACAACCTGTCTAAATATGTTCACCATGGTCCATTTCTGTATATAATAAAGAGTATAAACTGCATATAATCGCATCTTAGAAAGATACAAGTCAACATTTGAACCACTTTAAAGTTTTTTTTATTTATTTTTTTTACTTTTAAATAATTTGATATTTGAGTAAGCTGAAACCCAATACTTACGTTTAAAAGTGTAATTCGGCAATTGGCACGCAATGAATTCTAGGGTAGGCAAGGCGGCCGCGAAGGATCCACCTGTTGTATCCTTCATTTCACGGAAACGGAGGACGCGTTTGAAGGAGCCTTCGAATTTGCACAGCCTTCATCGCGCCACAGTGACGCAATCAACCTTCGACATTCGAATGCGCCCTTCGAAGGATTCAGCCTCTGAACTGGGATGCAGCTAGTGTGTCACATCACACAACTTTTTTTCTTTCGGTGAAGACAGACAAATTGTCACTGGAAACATCATGGCTTATACTACGATTCCTCTGATGTACGTGAGAAGGGTCAAACAGTGTAGTTTTACTTTTGCGTACATCAAACAGGTCAGCAGCCAATCAGAGACTCCCGTTGAGTTTCCCTGCGCAAACTACCTCTGAACAACTTCTACAGTCTCGGTCAGTGATCATTTCCCGCTCTCATCTGTCTTCACGTTCACGTGTTGACCTTGTTTCGTACATGTTCTCTCACTCAGCAAAAGAAAAGGATCCTGGGAAACTGATTTTTGAATTGATTTCCCCCCCGCCCACTGATGTTTTGCAAAGCTAGCTCACATCTCTGCTAATCTTCTTCTTTACGGACTGGTTGACTGACACCTCCGAATGACTGAATGAACTGGTCCAGATTGAGTCAACGTGAGATGTTTGGAAGTCTGTCCAAATTCTGCTAATTACTTTTGCAATTGATTTAATCATTAAAGAGACTGCATGACAGTTTCAACTGTTTATCTCTTGTGTGTTTCTAGATGTTTTGACAGCAAAGACGAGGAGGCGAATCATTCGGTTCTCTGAAGAGTCATTTGTTGTTCTTTCCGATTATGGCGAATCATAATTGTTCAGTTTTGTTAATTACAACGGCACCGCTAATTCAGTCTCATTTAGAGTGGTAATAAAGGGACATGTCTACAGGGACGACAAGAAAGGTGCGGTGTTATAATTAGTGAAATCCATCACACACTTTCATCCTGTGCCGATCACTTGAGATGATTTTTCAAAACTGAAAAATGTGTTATCACTAAAGTTGTTATATATGACTAGGAACAATATTTGTTTGATAGCAAATATACACCGATGACATTATGACCACTGACAGATGAAGTGAATAACACTGATTGTCTCTTCATCACGGCACCTGTTAGTGGGTGGTATATATTAGGCAGAACATTTTGTCCTCAAAGTTGATGTGTTAGAAGCAGGAAAAATGGGCAAGCATAAGGATTTTGAGGGCCAAATTGTGATGGCTAGATGACTGGGTCAGAGCATCTCCAAAATTGCAGCTCTTGTGGGGTGTTCCCGGTCTGCAGTGGTCAGTATCTATCAACAGTGGTCCAAGGAAGGAACAGTGGTGAACCGGCGACAGGGTCATGGGTGGCCAAGGCTCATTGATGCACGTGGGGAGCAAAGGCTGGCCCGTGTGGTCCGATCAAACAGACGAGCTACTGTAGCTCAAATTGCTCAAGAAGTTAATGCTGGTACTGACAGAAAGGTGTCAAAATAAACAGTGCATCGCAGTTTGTTGCATATGGGGCTGCATAGCCGCAGACCAGTCAGGGTGCCCATGCTGACCCCTGTCCACCGCCGAAAGCGCCAACTGTGGGCACATGAGCATCAGAACTGGACCGCGGAGCAATGGAAGAAGGTGGCCTGGTCTGATGAATCACGTTTTCTTTTACATCACGTGGATGGCCGGGTGCGTGTGCGTCGCTTACCTGGGGAACACATGGCACCAGGATGCACTATGGGAAGAAGGCAAGCCGGTGGAGGCAGTGTGATGCTTTGGGCAATGTTCTGCTGGGAAACCTTGGGTCCTGCCATCCATGTGGATGTTACTTTGACACGTAGCACCTACCTAAGAATTGTTGCAGACCATGTACACCCTTTCATGGAAACGGTATTCCCTGGTGTCTGTGGCCTTTCAGCAGGATAATGCACCCTGCCACAAAGCAAAAAAGGTTCAGGAATTTGAGGTGTTGATTTGCCCTCCAAATTCCCCAGATCTCAATCCAATCGAGCATCTGTGGGATGTGCTGAACAAACAAGTTCGATCCATGGAGGCCCCACCTTGCAACTTACAGGACTTAAAGAATCTGCTGCTAACATCTTGGTGCCAGATACCACAGCACACCTTCAGGGGTCTAGTGGAGTCCATGCCACGACGGGTCAGGGCTGTTTTGGCAGCAAAAGGGGGACAACACAATATTAGGAAGGTGGTCATAATGTTATGCCTGATTGGTGTATATTGAATGATAAAATATACTTAAATTATAGTATTTTATAATATATTTATATAATTTAAAATGTTTTTTTTTCTTCAGTATTTCTTAGCTATTTCCGTTAGCCCTAATATGTTAAAAGCTCATAAGCTCTTGTCAGATGCAGTTTTATATAATATTACATAATTTGTCTTGTAAACCTAAAGCCGTGTGACGTATGTGTCTGACCTGAGCTGCACTAATAAGAGTATTTACAGTGTGTTCTGATGAAACCTCATCATTACACAGTACAGGTGTAAATTAAAACTCTGCTTTCCTCCGTGAGCACCTTATGATGGGAATTGATCTGCTTTAAAGACCCAGGTGGAAAGAGAGAGAGAGGGAACAGTTGGCAGAGAAGAATTTGATTATCGGCCGTAAAAATTTGTGTGAAGTGACAGATTTTAATGGTGTGAGACTTGGATGCAGAGGGCAGACGGCCGTCACTGCGGGACAGATCAGACAACGTGCCCAGCCCAGAGTTCCACAGTTTATGATGCGACACATTACCTGTATCCCTTAATTCAAAAACATAATATTATGTACTTTTAAATTATACATTGTTTCCATTCACAAACACACTTCAGAACTATTATGAAGCTGGGTCGGAACTGCTGGGTCGGAACTGCTGGGATGTTTCTAGATAGTTGCTATGCGGTTGCTGGGGTTTTCTGGGTGATTGCTAGACTAGGGGTTTCTTGATGGTTCCTACTGTGTTTTTCTAACTTATTGGACTTAGGTTTTTTTCTGAAAACGACATGCAAAATTTGGAAAAATCGCTTAGGCCGCGTGTCCACCAAAGCGTTTTCAGCTAGGCACTCTGCTGAAAACACCTAGTTGTGGGCACTTGAGAGCGTTTTGGGCGCTTGAGAGCATTTTTTTCAGTTGAGCTTTGCTTGCTATGATACGAAATATCCGCGGAAGTGTTACTAGTATCTCATTTCACAGATAGTTGGTTTCTGTATTGTTTTTTATATAAAAATACAGATACAATGTAAAGTATTTTCTCTGGCTCTTGTTTTAAATTATTTTTGTTCCATTATTATGCATGTTGTTGTCATCTGTTGACGCTGTACAAGCAGAATGTGGCAGTTGGTCGGTGTTGTATTTGTCCCGCCCCTCCTTCACTGTGATTGGACGGCTGGGTGAAAAAGTGACAGTAATGAGCGCTGCGTTTTACTCAAAGTTGAACATTCTTCAACTCTCGGTGACGGGTAAAAAACGCTGAGCGCTCATTGCTTGAGCGTGAAATAGACGCTCAGCGCCTGGTTACGCTCATGACGTTTAAAAAACGTGGCGCACCTATTGAAAACAATTGGAAAAATAAGCCAGTCGCGTGAAAATTCGCTTTGGTGGAAACAGCCTTAAGGCCCGTTCACTCCAAGGATGATAACTATAAAGATAACGATAAAGATATAGTTCTAAAAATCGTTCTCAATATTAAAGAATGGCAGAGTTCACACCACATCTATAATGATAACGATATAGAGAAACGATATCGTAGGAATCACTTTCAGAATGATTTTATCCAGCTAATGAACGTGAACATTGACAGCCAATCAGAATCCATCCTGCTGTAATGAGCTCGAGCATTTAAAGCGGCAGACAAGCTTGCGCTTAGAATAAACAGAATGATATCGTCCGCTGGTGTGGATGCTAATATAGTTATCTTTATAGTTATCGTTCTTGGTGTGAACGGGCCTTTAGACTTACATTGACGGAATGTTTAAATGAGCCAGAGTTCAAACTCCAACTGTCAAAATTCAAATCCAAACACAGTGAAGCCCTTTAAACTTGTGTACGCTTCCATTCTATCTTCCATTCTATCATTCCATTTAGACTCTTATCTATCTATCCAAACTTTCAAACTGTTTCAAAAATAAAAGCTTTTACAACTACTTTAAACTTTCAGGCTAGGCTTTCTCAAGCCAACATCAAAGTTTGTATTTTATCAAGTTTTAACTTCTTTTTTAACTATATTCTTATTTTTAAACTGTTATATATTTGTTAATGTAAAATCTATGTAAATCTATAATGAAGTATTTAAAAAAGCCAAAAGTATTTTAATAGTTACCAAACATTAGCTATGAAACTGTGTTAAAAAAGTTGACCCCTCTGAAAGTCAGTGTATAATTCACACAGTCTGTAGGGACGTTACAGCGCAGCGTGTGTGAAACCAGAATTGGCTTCATTTACCGCACGGATCAAATGCGCTCCGCATTCAGTGCAATCCGTCTGATGTCAGTAGGCGGAACACATTAGCAAATGAGAGCAAATTAATTTGCTCCGTGTGAATAGCCTGGCGTTCGTCGGGGTAAATCTTGCCGCTCTTCCCTAATGTAGTTACCAAACTCTCGCCTGAAGCGCTTGTCATATTATGTGGCAAAACAAATAGATTAGACTGAGACTTTCCCTGGAGCCGAGGGGCGTCGGTCACAGAAGAGGCGATGGAATACTTAAACAGCCAAACAGGTGAAGCCTCCTGATAGGACACGGAAACAAACTGGATTTGGCTATGAAGAGTTTTAAGTATGTCAAGTATGTCAAGTATGTCAGTGTCATTTTTGGGTTGGTAAATCAGATAGTTTTCATTTCCTTTTATCAAAATTGTGTGTTTTGACTTGGTTTTCCATGTTTTCACTGTTATACGGTAGGGGGCGCTATTATGCACCTTCTGAAAGTGTACAGAATCCCCGGATCAAAACACAGGCAAAAAAGGACCACAAACAAGTGTTAAAAGCATTGCTTATGCACATAAAAAAAACGAGATTTTTCTCAGCTTTTTGTTCAAAAACTTTTTTTACGAAACTTGGTAAAAAAAAAAAAAAATGCGTGAAGCTAGAATATTTTTTTTAAAGCAGAGGTTCTGTTCTTTCTTTTGATATATTGCTTGTGCAGATATTCATACAAAATTTATATACATATAGGCCTAATATTTTGGGGGCCATGACAATTTGTGAAAATTATCAAAAATGCCTGCAACTTAAAAAAAAAAAAAAAAAAAACACTGGCGGGGAAAGAGTTAATTGAATATTTAATAAAACATTCAGCATTCAAGAAAACATGCCCCTTTTACCCATTTTTAAATGAGAAACCTCTTTAAATGAGAAGTAATAAGAAATAATAAAAACATCTCATTAAATATTACTGGCATTATTAATATTGTTAACTCAATATCTTATGTTATAAGGTATATCATTTATTGACTTTAGGAAAATGGTTTTTGAATATTAGCCAGTGCTTATTTAAAAATGTAATATTAAATAATTTTATATTCAATATTCTTTTAAATAATTTGGAAAGTCTTTTTTTTTTCTTTTTCAATTCCACCAAAATAAAAATGTATCATAATTATCATATGTTTGCATCTTTCTAAGATTATTCCACACAGTATAATCCAATATAATCGTCCTGACTCATACGTAGCATTCATCTCTTTTCCGAGTGTCATCATATGGCTATCAGTCAACATTGAGCTCTTTCATGTGCTCCCTCGACTTCCTGTGGAGTCGCAGACATTAGCGGATCACAGCTGAACACTGGCGAACGACTTTGACAAACAGCCTTTCTGAAGCATGTGGCGCTGAGCAAATCTCACAGAGAGATCCTCTCGCGCAGGCACTTCCTTCAGAAGGTGTTTGCCGGCGGGGGAAGGTCTCGTAGGCAAACACACCTCCTGACATGACAGGAGGACATAATGGAGTCACACAGGACATAATCATAGTTTTGGCAGCCCTGCTGCTGAGGCGATGTGAAGTGTAGCATGAATGATAGGTACGGACGCCCCTCATTTAAATCTTTTACGTCTGTGTGAATGTTGAGTATCTGTTTTTGTTGGAATGTCTCTGTGGTTGTTGTTTTGTCCATACAATAAAACAACATTGATTGGACCTCATTGACTTTCATTGTATGGACAAAAATAGCAAGAGTTCTTCAAAATATCATCTTTTGTGTTATGCAGGAGAAAGTCAGCCATATTTGAAATGTGAGGGTGAGTAAATTATGGCAGAATCTTCCTTTCTGGGTGAACTATAAGTGCGTTCACGCCCTGTTGGAATTACTGTAATTACGAGATACTGACTTGTAGGGGTGTGACGAGCTCTCGCGAAATTAAAATGTGACGAGATTTTTTGTCGAGTGAAAAGCTGTCTCGTGGTATCACCATGACGGAGTGTGAGGGTGAAATTAGCATAGAATATGCCACCACTACGTTTACATTACCTCCTCTACTGTCGTTTTGCTTTTTTTATAAAAATAAAAAACATTTAATTCAGTTGGTTAAATGTTTAACCCATTATGATCAGTGATGTTGTCTCCCAATATCAAAGCTATCTTAGGCTGAGCTGTGTAGTTGTAACCACCTCTAAGCGCTGGTCTCTGTTTTGCTCTCTGTTTGCACTTTGAATATTAAGAGAGTACTTTGAAACTGTAAACTGTATTTTTGTTATTTATACTGTTTTTATTTCTATGTTCAATTTGTGAACAGGAGTTGAATTAGGAGGTCACACACAGCCTCAGTCAGAAGCTCTGGAAGCTCATAGTTCATGTACAGTAAGGTCTGAAGAGACTCATGTGAAATCATACAGGGGAGAAGCCAGTCAGCTGAGATTGTGGCAAAACCTTTTCCAGCGATTGTATATTGTTGTCTTTCAATGCTTTTGATAATTCATACTCAGAAAGTAGAACTGAAATGACATTCATTACAAGATGATTAGTTAAAACATTTCAAAATGCACCTGCAGACTTGAATTTTGCCATTTAGGATTTCTTAAAAATACTATGCAAAAATCTCATCTCGTTTCGTGAGATAAGTGTCTTGTCGCACCCCTACTGACTTGTAAAAAGCGTTCACGACCTCATAGAATTACAACTTGTAAACTCTGAAATTTCTGAGAGCTCCAACTTATACCATGTGACAGCTGTACCACCTGACCGCTGCAGATTTATTTTGACATTGATAGTGTTACCATAGAAACACATAATTCATAATTCAAGGCTTGGAGTTGAATGGCACGTGTTGTCATCTCTTAATTACGAAGAGATAGCTCGTTACTTTATGCATTGTTGTTTGATATACCATTTTATTGCAAAGATTTCAAAATGTAAATGCAACATGACAACTCATAGTGTATCACAGTTGATGTCAGAACTATAAGCACATTTACATATGACCCGCCCAAAAATTCTCACATAACAGCTATTTAGTGGGGGAATTTCATATGCAAAGAAGTAATTTGCATACTTTGGTTTGCAAAAAGGTTTTTTAAGCAGTTCCATCAGGATGTCACTTTTTTGTAATCAAAATGACTGATTTTTGTGACTGTAATATCCAGAAATGTGCTGAAAATTTGCAATGTTTTTAATAATTAAGATACCACATTTACCATATTATGTACCAAGATTACAAAAAATTGTGTTGAGTTCTGTGATTGCAGAATCTTGAAAAAATTGGAGGAACAGTTTAAGGTTGAACACTGTCATTTAAAATTAAATTATGACTGTTTTGGTGCACAAAATGTTATATGGACTTCAAGGGAAAAAATTATGTGCTATGAAAGTGTAGAATGTGTCCCCCTCAGCACAGATTTTAAGAAGTTGATTGGATTGAGGTCATTCAGCTGATAAGAGTAAAACGAGGATAAATGCAAGAGCAGGACATTCAGGTGCAGCTTGGTTATCGTCCCTAGCGCGCAAGATAACAGCCTTTTGAAGTGTCTAGACTTCAGAATAATAACCATTGCCATCATTCTGCCGTGTTAAATAGGCTTCATCCTCATCCACACAGCCGAAGGCCGGCAGAAAGAAAGTTTAAGCTGTGCTTTAGTGAGGCTAATCGAACTAGCTTCTTTACAGCCCGGGCTGCCCTTCCTAGAGCACTTTGTGACTAGTCCTTGTTTTTTTCTCCCCCCCTCATTTCGCTCTATGCGAACTTGCCCTTTTCTGATGCCCTATTGGAAATCATTGAGCATTATTTTAAGTTCACAACCTACTGTTTGTGTGAATTTGTGTATGTGTGTTTGTGAGACAGTCTATAACCAAGAGCTACTTGACGTCTGCACTAGCATGAAGCCTTTGTGAGCATGTTCTCTCGCACGTTCTCTCGCCACACAAAAGAGCAGAACCCACTTGAAAACCAAGGTTGTGATTCAAAAACACTTGGCTATCAAACACCAAGCATGTTGCAAACACTAGGTAGCTGCCTCGCCGCTACATGTGAAATGCTAGTTAGCTGTTCGCCTAAAGCTAATTCGTTTGAAAGGCTAATGTCTCGTTTGCCGAGATCAATGTTTGCACGCTCTTGGGAAAACTCGGATTCCCATATCCGGTCACTCTTGTTCCTGCTTTCACGTGTCTTCTCTTATGTTATTCCCAATAGCATAATGCTGAGTCAAATTAGCTGTGAGGTATTTGAATTAGCCTAGTATTTCTCGACCGCTGATTTTAAGTACAGAGGCATTTGTTGTGTTTGAACAAATGTTGCTAGCAGGTAAAAATAAGACAAAATATCACCAACATTTTGGGTAAAACTTTGATATTGGGTAAAACTTTTTGGGTAAAGTTTGTATTTTGATTATTCAAATTATTTTTCATCAAAGTGGCACATTAATATAAAAATATTAATATAAAACAGTGTGAGTTTATCAGCCATTTCACGTCTTAAAACTTGATTCATCCAATCAGGACCCATCAGATCAATGGAGTCAATTAAGAGTTCAAGTAAGAAGAACATTTTCACAATGTTCATCATTTAGATTTTAGCATTAAGCAAAAAACTTTGGCAAACTAAATTTCCATCCATCAGTTTTGAGGTTTTAGCTGCCCTCATGGGACCCAACTCGAGCTAAAATCTGGACATCAAAACATGTACATTATCATGGAACACTTTAATGAAAACCTCATTTAATTTCAATCAGACAAAACCTCCGCCGAGCAGGACGTCACCCCATCATTAGCTCCATTACCTCCTGCACAACAGCATCCCTGCTCACAACATCAGCGTTAGCTCTCCTGATAAGAAAGAGTCTTGATGGGGCTCCTCACATCAGGCTATTTATCTTGTCGCCGAGTCTGTCATTAGACTCAAGAAGGAATTGTACGTTCTCCATATTAGACTGGTGGAAAGCTTTTAACGTATCCATTTTGTGCTGATCTCTAATTGCTGAAATGCTGATCAGAAATTGTCATTATATCCAAAATAACTAAATACAAAAAGGTGTGAGGTCATGAAATGGTACAATAATGGTCTCATATCAACATGACTGTAATTATTGGTGCTTGCCAAGTCAGATTTACACTACATGGATGATAAAATAAGTGGGAAAATATTATAGACTTCCACTAAAAGAGAGACCCCATCCAGAGAGTCTTTTCATGCAAGACAGAAAGAAACCACCTAGAACACCCTAGCAACCACTTAGAACAACTTAATAACCACATATCAATTTCCTGCAAACCACCTAGAACACCTTAGCGACTGCATAGCAACCCCCTAGCAACGACCCAGAACATCATAAAAACTACCAAGCAACATGCAAACAACCACCCAAGCAACTTAGCAACTGCATAGCAAAGACTTGACAACACTCAAAACACCATATCAACAATCTAGCAACCTCCCAGAACACATAGCAACATTAACCAACCAGAACACCTTGGCAATTGCATAGCAATGCCCTGGCAACCACATAGCAATGCGCTAACTACCTCTCTAAGCACTTCAGCAATTGCATAACAACACCTTGTTAACCATAGCAACCACTTAGAACCATACAGCAAACCACAACTGCATAGCAAATCCCTGGCAACCACACAGAACAACTTAACTACCACATACCAATTTCCTGCAAACCACCTAGAACACATTTGCGACTGCATAGCAACCTCCAGCAATGACCCAGTACATCATAGCACCTGCCAAGCAACACTCAAACAACCACCCAAGCAACTTAGCAACTGCATCGCAAAGCCTTGGCAACACTCAAAACACCATAGCAACACTAACCTACCAGAAAACCTTGGAAACTGCATAGCAATGCCCTGGAAACCACACAGCAACATGCTAACAACCTCTCTAAATAATTCAGCAATTGCATAGCAACACCCTGGTAACTACTCAGAACACCATAGCAACCACTTAGAAACATACAGTAAACCACTCAGAACACTGTGGCAACTGTACTGTATAGCAATGCCCTGGCAGCCACATAGCAACAAACTAAAAACCACTCAAAACACTTCAGCAATCGCATAGTAACACCCTGGTAACCACCAGACACCATAGCATCCACTTAGAAACATGCAGCAAACCACTAACTGACTACTGCATAGCAACTGAAAATGACTAAGAACACTTTAGCAGCCTGGCAACGACCCAGAACACCCTAGCAACTGCCTAGCAACAGAATACCATAGCCACCACCTAGCAACACACTAACAACCACTCAGAACAACTTCAAAACTGCATAGCAACACCCTGGCAACCACTGTGGCATCATGGCAGTGAAACTCATATTTTCTTCAGATTCTTCTGATCCACTTGTATCTTCAAATCCAAAGCGGTCGATCCTGCACCTTACAAGGGAAGATGTGCGGTTCGCCAACAGCGGGATTCTGGGTAGTGGAATGGTATTTGTGTTAATCCATCATGATTCTGTGGTATTTGTCAGATGAAATAGCTCCATGTGCTCTTAAAGACAGCACATACAAACGCTAGCGTTATTGATCTAGACGAGTGCGCTGTTTATTCTAAATGTTTGTGAGCGCTTCAACAGCCGCTTAAGTTTGATAAATAGATCTGTAAACGCAGGCTATAATTTAACTGTTGAAAATGCCGTCAGCGCTGCGGATCCTCCGGATCTCTGCCTTTAGGAAGACGAGAAGGAAGACTCAAATTAATTTTTAAATATCTCATTTGAATTTTAGCATTTGCAGACAAACAACAAATGAATTATACATGTTAGCAATATACTGCGGCAAGTGTATAGAGCGGGTACAAAAATATATCTAATTAATGTTATGATTCCAATAATCGTGCGTTTGTAATAACAAAAGCAGCATAATGTTTTCATGAATATTATGAAGGTGAAGTGCTTGTGTGTGTGCAGTCATGCTGTTTCTCATTTCAGTTTCAGTGTTTTCCAGCGCAGTAGAGACGGTCGAGGAAGGTGAGGTCCTGTGCGTCTAACCTCAGTACACGAGAACGTGCTGCGCCACCGTAACAACTTATTTAAAGCGGCGCGGGACCCTCGCGGCCCCACACCAGCTGCGTTAGTAATCATATCATTCCTCTCGTCCCTGGTCCCCGCTTGTTTGTGTTGGTATTGTTTTTGCAGTGTGCGATAATGCCTCTTATGTCCTGTGTTGTTTCTGCAAACGCAGTGGACTGAGATCATATTTATTTATGAAGCATGTTTTTTAAACAGTGATTATTCAAAGTGCTTCAGAGGAGCAGTATGAAGAAAGTCATAAAGATCAAGCAATAATAAAATAAAAGTTTAATGTGTGAATGTGTGTTTATATATATATATGTGTGTGTGTGTGTATAATCCATCTTTATATTAAACTAATTTATTCATTGTTCTTTCATTCACAATTTTCAGACTTGACATTTGTCCTTTAATTTTACATTTTCATTTTAATATTTTAAACAATCTTTGCTTATATGAAAATGTAAATGAAAATAATTTAAATTATTTGTTTTTTAAAAAATGAAATTTATTTAAATTTACATTTTCATTTTAATATTTTAATCCATCTTTACACTACTTTTATTCATTGTTCTTTCACAATGATTTAAGACCTTTGTCTTTAATATAACTGACAGTGCTTGTAATTAGCATCATATGATGTAAATTACAGAATCATATTTATCAATATCTTACAGTATTTCAAGTATCAGACTGCCACAACCAACAGGTTCATCTTTCTATTTGCGGTTCTCGTAGTTTAGTGCTCGTTAATTCCAGCACTTGTGGTTGTGCCAGCTGGTTTCATGTTTTATTCTGGATTCGTGCCACTCGAGACCAGCCGGTCTCATTAATTCAGTTTCCGTAAACATTTGCAGGTTTCCTGGTGTTAAATAATGCGATTAGTGCCCAGTAGGCCAATTCAAATGTTAGCCACAGAGTGGACGTCATTTTCTCACAGCAGTCGATGAATCAAATTACATACGTGTGAATGTGTGTGTGCGTTCACACGTCCATGGTAATGGGTCTTCATGCGTTTTCCCTCGCTGCCAGTATCCATGGTAACGACAGGTCTATCATCACTGACGGTTGAGAGGTTCTTGAGTGGAAATGATGGACCATCTCCATGCGCTTCAAATGACATACCCGCCCTCAAGGCACAAAGTCGCCGTACGGCAACATATCTACTGCCCCCTAGTGTCTGAACAAGATAGTACTTGCATTTGCAATAGGCCTAAATGAGAGGATGACCATGAGTATGAGAAATAACAATAGTGATGCTTGACTCGGCAAATAAAACTTGGTAAATAGCAAGAAATTACATGAAGAAAAATCACATTTTTGTTTTCAGTGTGCTGTTCCTTTAAATCACTCTTTGTGATTCCATACTTTCCCTCAAGAGTGAGGGCAGATTGAATGGAGCGTGGAGAAATCTGTTGAGGAGCAGACTTGGGAAATATATACGAGCATGTTGAGAATTCATTTTCAGAAGCTTCAGGCAATCAGACTGATTGCATTTTCAAGTGTTGTGGGTCGACACGGGGGAATGTGTTTGGCAGGGGGTCTGGATGCTTCACACGCTGAGCTCTGCTGCCATCTGTTGGATGCTACTTGCATTGGGCAGCTTTTGGAAGGTGACTGCATGGCCTCTGTTTTTATTGGACATGGGTCTAAAACAATGGTCAATTTTGAAATGGTCATTTAAATGACCTCCAACTATCCATTGTTGAAGCTACTTTGAGTCTCGAATTTCTCATGCTAGAAGCTGTTCATATTTTAAAAGGTTTCACTTTATTTTGATGGTCCCTTTAATACATTCTGTTGACTTAAAGTAACGTTGCTCCTACATGTCTACTAACTCTCAGTAGAGTATTAGTAGAGTATCAGTAGACTGGTAGGGTTAGGGTTAGAACAAGTTGACATGTAGTTGCAAAGTTACTTATAGTCAGTAAAATGTCTGCTGGGAGACCATCAAAATAAAGAGTTAGCAGATATTAAGCAGACAGTCTACTAATACTCTAATGAGAGTTAGTTGACATATAGTTGCAAAGTTGCTTATAGTCAACAGAATGTTTAAAAGGAACCATTAAAATAAAGTGTTTTTTCTTTTAAAGTAGCTAAACTACAGTAAATATTTTTTGCTAATGCAGTTAGCCATTGCACTACAAGCTACTAACAAGCTGGCTACTCAAAAGCATAAGTTTGCTGTAGTTTAACTACTGTAAATTATGAGTAGGCAGAATTGTTAAGGATTATTAGGTTATTGTGGTTATTTAAGTTTTCATTCATTTTATTTTAATTCAAATCAGTTGATCTGAATCTCAATTAGATATATGGCAACCTAAATACAGCAACATGTTTAAACAAATGTATATGTTGAAAAACATTGTTTTAGCCATTGCATTTGCGTTTTAACTTCCTGTCGATTTACTAATGCTACATATGAAATCAAGGGACATTCTAGGAGATTGACAGATAATTACTAGAGATGCACGATACAAAATTTCTCCGCCAATGCGAGCCAATATTCAGAATGATATCTGCCAATACCGATAGCCGATTATTCAGAATGACATCTGCCGATACCGATAGCCGATTATTCAGAATGATATCTGCCGATACCGATAGCCGATTATTCAGAATGATATCTGCCGATACAGATAGCCGATTATTCAGAATGATATCTGCCGATACCGATAGCCGATTATTCAGAATGATATCTGCCGATACCGATAGCCGATTATTCAGAATGATATCTGCCGATACAGATAGCCGATTATTCAGAATGATATCTGCCGATACCGATAGCCGATTATTCAGAATGATATCTGCAGATACAGATAGCGATTATTCAGAATGATATCTGCCGATACCGATAGCCGATTATTCAGAATGATATCTGCCGATACAGATAGCCGATTATTCAGAATGATATCTGCCGATACCGATAGCCGATTATTCAGAATGATATCTGCCGATACAGATAGCGATTATTCAGAATGATATCTGCCGATACCAATAGCCGATTATTCAGAATGATATCTGCCGATACAGATAGCCGATTATTCAGAATGATATCTGCCGATACCGATAGCCGATTATTCAGAATGATATCTGCCGATACAGATGGACGATTATTCAGAATGATATCTGCCGATACCGATAGCCGATTATTCAGAATGATATCTGCCGATACAGATAGCGATTATTCAGAATGATATCTGCCGATACCGATAGCCGATTATTCAGAATGATATCTGCCGATACAGATAGCCGATTATTCAGAATGATACCTGCCGATACCGGGGGGTTAATAAAGTCCTTCTGAAGCGAAGTGATGCGTTTTTGTGAGAAAAATATCCGTATTTAAAACTTAAGAAACTGTACTCTCTAACTTCCGCTAACTGTCATCCGTTCACGAGAGATTGGCTTTCCAGCGTATGACGTAGGACGCTCCTATATGGAATATGCTAGTTCTCGCGAGAACCAAGTTTTGTTTTGCTCTATCCTCTCCACTTCCGCGTTCGTCACCGGAACTTATGCGTCCTACATCATACGCTGGAACGCCAGTCTCTCGTGAACGTGCGTACGACAGTTAGCGGAAGTTAGAGATTACAGTTTGTAAAGTTTTAAATATTTTTCTTACACAAACGCATAAGACGGCCTTTATTAACCCCCGGAGCTGTGTGGAGCAGTTATATGATGTATAGATGCACAGCCATTCACTGCCATTATAAAGTCTGGAAGAGCCAGAACATTTTTTAATGTAACTCCGATTGTGTTCGTCTGAAAGAAAAATGTCATATACATCTAGGATGGCTTGAGGGTGAGTAAATCATGGGGTAATCTTAATTTTTGGGTGAACTATCCCTTTAATTCAGCACAAGAGAGATTTTCTTCACACACAGTGTGAGTTGCTGTCTGACACATTTTTCCGCACTCTTTTGATTGACAGGATATAATCAGCCCTGACAATCGGCCAATGGCTAATAGTGAAAATAATAGCTTTTATTGGCCGATACATTGGTGCATCTCTAATAATTGCCTCAAAAACCCCGCCCAAAAATGTGAAAAGTCACGCTATAATACTGCTTGTTGGAAAACATAACTAATCACTATATAAATATAACACAACACTATTTGGAAAATAGTCTCTCATGCTGCAATAAAATGTATTTAAGTTTGATTTTATACCTATTCCCGACAAGAGTGGTTCTTGCTCCATTGCATCCAAACCTCAAATAATTTGAGGTTTAATTTCACCCCTATAGAGTTCAGTTAAAGTCTGTTGAATTCTGTAATTTCCTAGTCAAAGAAAAGAAAGAGAAACTCAGATTGTCATCGAGTCGTCGATAGAGATCAATCAATAGAGCAGCTGTGCAACGAGACACTGTATATTTTGAAGAAAGGCAGCAGTGCTTAAAAATAACGAATATGACTCTTTGATTCTGCCAGAATCAATCTTGCACAATCTAGAATAGAAAACATGCAGCTAATCATGAGGGGTCTTATTTATGGAATTTCTGTGTACATTTCTTAATTTGAATAAATAAATCCATTCTTATGCAAATTGTCCCACTGAAATGAACACAAATGTATGTAAGAGTGTTATATGTATTTGAAATCACACCAGAATTGATTCTGCTCGTGTTCCATGAACTATGATGATAAAATTGATTAGTAAGTGCTAATTTCCTTTCAGTGCATGAGCTTTTTTCAAGTTTAGTAAAGATAAATAAGCACATAAGCAATCATGAAACCATGTTAGGTTTGCGTCCGTGTGCTTTCAGCTTTCATGCATGGCGTCGTGCGGTATCTGTTCACCTCTGAGCCACCGCCACACACATGCACGCATGTTGATATCTTGGCTTTCCTCGAAACTAGAGTGTTTATTCATGAGCTGATAAAGCAGGGGCAGTGACGCATTCAGTACTGTTTATCAAAGCATGACGGCTGCTGTACTTTTTATCACCTAGGAAAAAATCCCATGACTCTGTGCATCTGGATTGATGAAGCAGATATTATGTGATATAAACGCCCCCGTATTATTAACGTAACAGCATAAATGCGCAATGAAATGTGATCTGGTGCTGACATCAGATGCAGGTTGCACTGGGAGTATTCCCTGTCCGAGGGAGGGAGTTTGGGGCCAGGAAGTGCATAACATCCCAACAGTGCCCATTCCTCTTCAGATGTCCCGATGTGGATGGAGAGACAGATTGCAGGGGATGTCAGAGCGCTCAGCACCATTTCTGAAGAGATCAGTGATGTTTTCCCATCTCTAGGGGCTAGAAGATCATGTTTGGATTGGCTTTTCTAGGGTTAAAAAATCATCTATAATGTACTCCAAACTGACGTTTTAAGTGTAACCAAACCAGTTTTTTTGAGTTCTTCGTTTCACTATTGACCAGTTTTTGGGTTTAACACCATGGTACGAATCACATGCACCATCTCCTTCAGCACAGACAACGAGCCGGACAGCCGCTCACGCCAAGACAGCTTTGACGACCACTATAAGCGAGTGGCGTGGTCAAGAGATGGCGAGCACGGCAAGTACCAGGAGGAAGACGACGATTTGGATGCGTACGATGGGCCAGAAGATGAAGAGGCCCCCGACATCAGCCTCGCCACGTTTTTTGGCGGCTGCTCCCTCCACGGCGGCAACCACGTCTTTGTGGAGGACAATAAGTTAAGCATCCGCCGGGGCTTGTGGACGGTGGTCTTCCTGATGGCGATCTCCATGTTCATCATGCAGGTGGTAGACCGCGTCATCTACTACCTGCAGTACGACTATATCACCATGCTGGACGAGCGCAACGCCAAGAACATGATGTTCCCCGCCATCACGCTCTGCAACTTCAACACGTTCCGGCGCTCACAGCTGAGCTACAGCGACCTGCTCTTCATGGGGCCACTGCTGGGATACGAGGACAACATGGCGCCGGGAATCCCTCTGGCGCCGGAGCCCGACAGGCAAGGGTCTCGATTCAGCCTCCCCGAGTTCTTCAATCGCACCCGTCACCGCATGGAAGATATGCTGCTGGAGTGCAACTTCGCCGGGAAGGAGTGCGGTCCTGAACACTGGAGAGAGGTAGGACAGTCGTTCGGATAGACTCGTATTAAGTAGGAGTCGAGTTTTGGCCCCCCAGCGCTCAATCCATTCTTGACGTGTTATTGTTAAGGGCGGCTGACTTTATTTGTGAGAAGATAAATGGACTCGGCGCACTTGAGGCGTCAGAGAAGATGAATAGGTATTCTCACTGTATCTAACAGGAATCAGAAGCCATTTATTCTTTGTGTTCAGCGTTGCAAATGAAAACAGCATTTCAGACCCCCATTATTACCCTTTGACTGCTCATGATTGATAATTATACGGTGTAGCTTGCTTTTGTATAACACATCGGCCTGTTTCAAGGCCACTCGAGGGATTTTTTTCTCTCTAGACTTGCTGTTGAAGTTTTGGCAGTGTGGAAATTGGTCTCTGGCAAGTGTTTGCATAGATTTGTCAGATATGATGAAAAGGTTATTGCGGATTGTTCTTCGGGATAGGGTTTTTGTAAGGACAAAATTGGGCTATTTGGAGTTAGTTCCTTCAAAATGAACCGTTTTAAGCTGGAAACTTTAATTAAATGTCAAAGATTTTGAAAAATGTCAGCTGTTTTCTTGCATTCTCTTTGATGGGAAAGTGTGTCCAAACTTTTGACTGGTAGTGTATATATACACACACATATATTATATAAACACAAACTTTTATGTTAGATGCTATTAATCACGATTAATTGATTTGATCACTATTTGAATATTTTTTTTAATATTTATTATTTTATATTATTTTATTATTTTGTTATATAAATGGGGTTTTATGCATATACATTAAACTGTAGGAAGCTCCCTTGCAGTAGGATCATCATATTTGGTTGGAGGTGTTCATTTCAAAACTGCTGATATAGGATGTGAGTTTTCTGTGCAGAGTATCGCTGTATCGTTCTTCCCTCAAGAGCGTTTCTGAGTTTGCAGCTAATCCCTTTATGCTGATGAAAAGAGGGCTGCCTGTCTGTGAAATAGGCATTTTGTTTGTCATTGTTGCTGATCTCAAGGTTTCTAGCCGGCGCTCATGCCATTCAAGATCTCCCGTGAGTCGAGCTCTTATTGAGCTGAGTGAATTATGCGGTGCTTCGCCGTAAGGCCAAGAATATATCTGGTAGCGCTTATTGAAGAATCGGTTTAGAGCACTTAAGTATATTTAGTCTCCTGCCTGGTAAGTGCATATGGTGTTTTAAACGCCGCCGGCCATGCTCTGATAATGGATGTTTATTATCTGATGCCTCCGGTGGGATATATTATCAACCTACTTTAAAGGTGCAGAACGGATAATCTGCCATATGCACACAAACAAACCATCCCATGAGCATAAATACATGATATCTGTATTACATAATCCACATTTAATGGTTCAACTAGCGTATCAGCTCATATTAGCCAGCTCAGTCAGTCAATGCTAATGTTCTTTGCTAATCTCGACCTTGTTTGCTAATCATTCTTGCGACACTAAGAATGTGAGCTCACTGTTTGTGAGACTCCATCGATTGACAGATATTTAGAAGAGCGCTTGGGCAGGTCGATATGAGGTGGGGCCGTGCCAAGCAGACGGGCGGCTCATCTTTCCATCTCAGGGCAGAATTCAAGTCCCACTTCCTCCAGCTCCATTAGACGAGGATCTTTTTTCACCTCCAGAGCACAAGCTCAAGTTTCGCCGTGCTGCATGCCCAGCCGTGCAGTTAAGAAGGCAACTACTTGGGTCAGAAAGTGCAGTAGATTACGGTAGTAAAAAACATCCATTATCTGTCAATAGTGTAGCGATGTATGAAGTACAGCTCACCAAGTAGCCAAGAGCCCCTTTCACACAGAGCGTTGATAAAATTGCTAGAGTGCCTTCTGTGTGAACACAGACACGTCCCAGGATTGATCGCGGAATGGGGACCTAATAACGTTGCCGGGATCAGTCCCGGAACACCCCCTGTGTGAACAAAAAGCAGGACCAATGCCTTAAGGGGTGTGTCGTAGTGATGGCACTGAAGCTGAGATCGTTCTCCAGCTTAGTGGAACAGTACACGATGCGCTAGTTTATGATCGAATTAAAAAAAAGAGATACACAAGCGTGGTTTCTCGAGAGAAATCGCAGATCATAAGCAAACTTAAGCTGCTGCGGAGACAATACACGTCACATCCTGATGTCACGTGTCTTTACGGGATGTATGTGAACGCATGCACAGATTCCAGAAAATCACTGGCAGTGTGAATGCACCAAAATCAAATGATCCCGGTATTTTCCGGAATCTCTGTGTGAAAGGGGCTAAGCAGATTTCTGTTGGTCAATGTAGCGAATTCGTATGACCAACTGAACCCGTTGTGAAATCCGAACGGGTAAATCTTTCACCCTCAAACCGTGTTCTAACCACACGTGATGCGATAAGATTCCAACGACAAGCAATTTGTCTGTACACACACCAGACGCAACGCAACGAAATCAATCAAAAATCACAGCCAATCAGAAGAGTCAAGGCTATAACCATGTCTTGAACATTAGGGGGGGACCAGTTTTTTTATAAAGCCTATAGAAACAGAACAGTGCAGGAAATTCTAAGTCTAATTCTAGTTTTGCATTAAAATATGCACATATGTACTACTATTATTTGTATGCCTAAAATGTCGAAAACGTGAAACGTTTCTTGTCTCTTCACACTTAGTTAGAAATGACATAAATCACATAAATGCATATTTTCAATTCAAAACGGCCATATTTGAGAAAATAAGTAAGTAGTTTGCATCACTGGATGTTACTATCGGTCGTTTAACATTTCTATTGCAAAACATTTTACATGTATTAAATGTTTAGCTTACTTCACTTTCTTTCAACATTTAACTGATGCTTCTGTGACCGGTAAACTCCGCCTACTTTGATTTGATTGGCCAACCAAATGGATCAGTACCAAAGTCCCTTTCAAGCAAGTCATTTCATTCGGCGGCCATCTTTGAAATGCCTCTCAGGCAGCTATTTCAGTCATGCAAGTGCAGCTCCTATCTCTTTGAATGGGCAAACATCAAATTCTCCAAAGCTGTTCACCAAGCTTACGATTAAATTTCATATTTGAAATAACCACTGAAATCTGACAACAACTGTATCCAGGGCCGGCTCTAGCTCTTTGGTTGCCCTAGGCGAGATTGAGTTTTGCGCTCAATACTTATAGTTACTCTAACACTTAAAAAAGCTAATTATGACTTAAATGATACACTCTAATAAATTGCACATACAAAAATGCTACAAAGAATGTTCAAGGATATTTAACAAATTATGACTTTTTTGATGAACGCGCCCGGAAATGATTGACAATAATCACCATCAATTCAATCTAATAATCAGGTTGACAAGTAATTAAACGTGTGGCTGAGGGGGCGCCCTAGGATGATCATATTTAATAAACATTATGTTTTATTTCGCTTGTTCTAATTCTATGATTAATGGGAAGTAGGCCTAAGGGCGACACTAGAGGGCGCCCGCACCCCCAACACAATTGTCGTCCTAGGCAACCGCCTAGATCGCCTATAGCAAACGCCGGCCCTGACTGTATCATAAATGTGGTTTCTTATGCTCAAATAGCGTTATTGAAATAATTTTTCAGGCTGGAACAGCCAATGCACATGCGCAGTCCTAAGTGCGCGTCTCAGAACACTGATGCTGCGTCTGAAATCAAATACTTCCCTACTATATAGTAGTGTTGTCACGATACTGGAATTTCTAACTTCGATACAATACCTGGAAAAGTATCGATATTCGATACCATTTTCGATACCACAGGGAAAAAACGCTGCATATACTCTCAAATAGATATTTTTAATATAATTTTTTTTTTGTCCATCTATTGAAAGTCTAGGCAATCAAAAATTTCTTCTGAAGAGATCACTTTATATGATAAAGCTTTTAAGCGTTTTTTCATATATAAACGTTGATCAATTACCATTTCAATTATCTCACAAATATTTGCTAACTCAATTTATTTTTTACAATGGGGTAATTTTGTTGCAATAGCTTACACACAGCACAAGGAAGCTTGATTTCAAATGGTAAATTGAATTTAAAAAGACAAGTAAACAGTAATAAAATAAGAACAAATAAACAAATTAACAAAGTAATAAAATTTAAAATAACATTGGATAATCTTCATTGTAAAAAATTAAATACAGATTAATCCATTAAAGTTACACAAGTTAATCAGTCAAGAGCAGTAAGTGATAATTTGTCTTTTTGTAGTTTGAATAACATTAACAACATAGAGAGTGGCACGTTTATTCGGCTGCTGTCCCTTTAAGACCTGATGCACGCATGGATCCAAAATACTGTTCCTGTTACACATTCTTCCTGAACTGTTTACGACTGTGTTTAGATACTCACCAAGATGGGCATTGTGACATTTGAGTGTATTTGACCATTAATAAGCTGGGAAAAGGATCTCATTTTTGTATGTCAGAGGCGGCTTTATTACTGTACATGTGTGCGCTTCAGATGTGAGCGCGAAATCTGCGGGAATGAGTAGAATTATGTGCAATCCCGCGTGAAATTCAGACCTGTCACACCAACACTATTTAACCGGAGTGAATGAGAGGAGTGTGTGTCAACTCGCTGTTGGTCGGAGAGGAGAGCAAGAAAGCGCAGCTGGTATTGGTGTATCGATACTGTAGAAAGGAGTATTGGTATCGTTTCAGATATTTCAGTATCGATACATATCGAAATATCGATATTTTTGACAACACAAAATAGTGTTAACATATAGTATGCGAAAAACAGCAGAAGAGTAGTATGTCCGAATACATAGTATTCGAAAAACAGTAGTCGAAAAGTCCCCGGATGATCTACTACTTCCGGTGAGATTCTGAAGTGTGCATACGATGGACACTTTACTATCCCATGAGGCCACAGGAGAGGATTTATGAATGGAAGCGAAGCAACGCAACTGACGCTGGTAGGTCACATGATAATGACAATGTAGTAGGTCCAGATTACATTCATACTACACACACTCATACTATATAGAACGTGCTTTTTTAACAGTCGTGAATGTTCAAATTCTAATTTAGTACCTACTTTGGATGTACCATGACTGTTTCTATAGCAACCTGAGCTTCTAATGGCAGCTGCAGTGACGCGATTGGCTCTTATATTTAGAAGGCGGGACTTAATACACCATATTGTGCGTTGCACTTTCTCCCATCTATAGTAATACGAGTGCACCGTCTTTGTATATCTAAAGTCTTTGATCAGTAAAGGGCACACAAAATGATATTCAAACTCACGTTAGACATTTTTAACATCAAATAAAGCACAAAAACCAAACCTGAGTTTGGATGTTGTTGTTCCAGCCACAACGTCACAGACTTTTCAATTTTAAAATTGAATCGTAGCGCGTCACTATCACTGCTGACTAGGACAAAACCTCTGTTTAACATGGAAAAGATACCTTTTATCACGTGTTTCGGCATCGCATCGCCCGGTTAGGGCACGGCGTCACACGAAATTCCTGATCGCGTGGATTCCTATTGAAATTACTGGATTTCGACCCTGAAAACTGTAAATGTGACTGTGCGCAATTAGCAGTTTTCTTAGTGATCAAGGTTTATATTTTCACCTAATGGACCATAAAATCCCACAGACTTGCATTGAAGAAGGGACTCAAGCCGTATGGCTCTTTTTTACCTACCAACTCCCCACAACACCCTAGCAACCAAATAGCATAGTTTTGCAAGGGCAAGCAGTAGTTTTCTATAGAAAATATGTAGTTCTTCTCAGATGGATTTCTTTTTCCAGATGGTGTTCTATTCTTGCTGAAGGAATCTGTGTTATCTAAACTGCTCAATTAGGCTAGAAAAAAAGACTATTGAATGCAATACAGTTAATTATAGATGTGGAATCAATAAGTGGGTTGTTATTTAAGACTCTTCGAGATAAAAGCGCACTGCGCTCGGTGTCTAGACTTTATCTGAAGCTGTATTTGCTGTCTTATGCGTTAAGAAGTGTGTGCTAGTGTTTAATTTGACCTTCAGTGTATAATCTTAACTTGATCTTGATGGTTTATCGGAGGATCGGCACTGATGACAGCAGCTCATCCAATATTAACGAGGCCAGAAAGCACATTTCACAGCAGCTTCTCTCCAGCTCTGGCTCCGGTCCCCGTCCCTTCATAACCCTCAGAGACGCTTACGCAGCGCTCTGGGAAATGCTAATTCATCACACGGCTATTTAACGATGATGACAGCGATCGCACTGAAAGCTTCCAGTGTTTGACCAGAGGCTTTCTTGGCCTGTATGTGTGGACTTCCTTTAAAGACTTCATGAATAAAATAGGACTGTTGATCGATTTAAAAAAAAAAAACAAAAAAAATTAATTGCATGAGTTCCTAGAGTGTTCTGTGCAGTTGCTAGTGCGTTCTGGGTGGTTGTCAGGGTATTATGCAGTTGCTAGTGTGTTCTGGGTGGTTGTCAGGGTATTATGCAGTTGCTAGTGTGTTCTGGGTGGTTCCTAAAGTTTTGTTATGTGGTTGCTAGGACGTTTCCCAGAGTTTTGCTTTGTTGTTGCTTGGGTGTTCTGGGTGGTTTCCAGAGTGTTGCTACGTGGTTGCTAGGGTGTTTCTTTGCGGTTGCTAGGGTGTTCTGTATAGTTGCTAGGGTGTTGCTATGCAGTTGCTTGGGTGTTTCCCTGAGTGTTGCTTTACGGTTGCTAGGGTGTTCTGGGTAGTTGATAGGGTGTTGCTGTGCAGTTGCTAGGGTGTTTTCAAAAGTGTTGCTTTGTAGTTGCTAGGGTGTTTTGGGTGGTTGCCAGACTGCTGCTATAAGGTAAGGTGTTTTGGGTGATTGGCAGAGTGTTGCTACGTGGTTGCTAGGGTGTTCTGTATAGTTGCTAGGGTGTTTCTTTGCAGTTGCTAGGGTGTTCTGGGTAGTTGCTAGGGTGTTACTATGAAATTGCTAGAGTGTTTTTCCAAGTGTTGCTTTGCGGTTGCTTCAGTGTTTTGGGTGGTTTCCGGAGTGCTGCTATGTGGTTGCTAGGGTGCTTCACCAAGTGTGGCTTTGGATTGCTAAGGTGTACTGGGTGGTTGCCAGAGTGTTGCTATGTGGTTGTTAGGGAGTTTTCCCAAGTGTTGCTTTGGATTTCTAGGGTGTACTGGGTGGTTGCCAGAGTGTTGCTATGTGATTGTTAGGGAGTTGCTTTGGATTGCTTGGGTGTACTGGGTAGTTGCCAGAGTGTTGCTATGTGGTTGTTTGGGAGTTTTCCCAAGTGTTGCTTTGGATTGCTTGGGTGTACTAGGTGGTTGCCAGAGTGTTGCTATGCAGTTGTTAGGGTGTTTTCCCAGTGTTGCTTTGTGGTTGCTAGTGTGTTCCAGGTAGTTGATAGGGTGTTGCTATGCAGTTGCTGGGGTGTTTTTCTTAAGTGTTGCTTTGTGGTTGCTAGGGTGTTTTGGGTGGTTGCCAGAGTGCTGCAGTAAGGTTACTAGGGTGTTCTGGGTGGTTGCTATGCAGTTTTTAGGGAGTTCTAGGTGGTTGCAAGATTGTTGCTTTGCAGTTGCTAGGGTGTTCTGGGTAGTTGCCAGGTTGTTGCTATGTGGTTGTTAGCGAGTCCTAGGTGGTTGCTAGGTGTGGGACAAGTTACATGCCAAAGTTTTATATGTAGGATAAGTGGTTTGTTCCAGTCACTCTGTCCGCAATAGTGATAGTGATGCTTCAGTAAACAACACTAAAGGAACAAGAGACGAATTTCTGTAAAAGTCTCTCATTAGTCTCTCTCTGTAAAAGTCTCTCATTAAATGTGGCTTGGAGTTTGTTTCCAGTGAAGTTTCCTTTGAATGTGTCTGATGTCACTGTTGCTGTCTGAACACTAGAGGGCGCCAGAACACAGAATTACACTTACTCAACAGACTCAGACTCCTTCAGTCCACTGAGCATTGAGAGGCATCAAAAAATAACATACAAATGGAAGAGTGGAGTTCATTTGTTTTATGAATATGAGCTTGTGGAGCCCAATAAAAACATTTAAAGCAGCAGACTGGCTCAAGGCAGCCACAACAAAACACTTCGGTTCAGGATGAAGATTTTTTATTTTTTTTTAAGCTGACAGCATATTGAAGTCAACATGAAACTTGCTTTCTTATTATTGTTTTTTATTATTATGATTCCCTAAGTGCACTTTATTCTAAAGAAAAAAACTTTTAGATTATTTATTATTTTTTATTATTCTAAAATTACCTGTAATTTCAAATCAAATCTAATAACTTTGGCTCTGGAATGACTTTCATTTTCAGCTTACATAATAAAACTCAAAGTTTTGAGCTTTTTTTTTTAAATATTTTATATTGCTTTTATATTTACTTTTTATAATGCCTAGTTCATGTAAGTTTATATAAATATTTTATATATAGAGTTTAATATCCTGTCAATTTCTTGTGAATGCATCAATTCCTGTCCACATTTTTTACTTTTATATATTTTATATTGTTTTTATATAATGACTAGTTCAAGTGTGCCATGTTTTATATAAATATTAATATTATTATATTTAATATGTATATCAACATTTTATGTTGACATTAGTGTGACAAAACAGGCAATGAAAACATTTTGATAATTGACTTATGATAAATGACTTATAGAAAAAGGACTTTGGTGCTTTCAGGTGCTCTTTCTCTGTGTTTTCACAAGATATTTGAAAGTTCAAGTACAACAAAATGTGGTTCAGATGAGTCAAGCTGGCGTACCATCAATCTGCAGCACAAAAACAATATGCACAAAGTACCTTTCTGCGAGTTTCATGCCCACACTTATCTTGTTCAGAATAGTGTTGTGATGAATGTACCTCGGCTTTGTTTACCGCAGTAAAGCCGGAGGTGTGCGGATGATCTCCATCACCAATGGCAACGCATTGAAAACTCGTCATTGTGTTCTCAGGGTCTGGAGCTCGGTGCACTCCAACATATCTTAGAAAACTGAGTACTGAGAGCTTTGATTTACTGCATGTTTTCATACCTGTCATAAGGGAAACTAAGAACGGCAAATGACTTATTTCAGTGATGGATGTGCAGCATTATCTCAAAGACAATCAACAATTAACCTACATACAGCCTGCTATAGTTTATAGATGCGTGAAAAAGTTCTCCAGTGAATCAGATGCTTCCAGCTGTTCACCACAGATCTTATTCACGTCCATATCTCAATTAAATGTTCAATTGAGTCGTATATTCATTTAAAGGTGAAGTATGTAGTTTTTGCAACACTAGGTGGAATTACCAAAAATAAACCATAATTTGCAAGCGCACTCCCCAACAAACATCACAAACATAGCTCTTACTGGTGTTTGTGAAGGCATGTCCAAACAGGTAAAAGTAGACTAGTTTAAATTAAAGGTTCAACAAATTATTATATTATACTTTTAGATTTATTGCTATGCATCATGAGTAAGCAATTGAGTAGACTGAAATCTGTCTAGTGCAAATGCAAGCCTCTCGCTTATAATAAACCCATCCAACATATCTGACATGAAGCGCCACAACTGTTTGAGGCTGAGTAAACATTATAAACTGGTACATTTATCTTTCTGAACGGGTGCTTAATGATACTGTATGGTATTGAAGCGTCCATTGTAGTGCAATGCCCTGTTCGCTTTTCCCAAAGATTAAACAGGTTCATGACCTGTTTAATCTTTGAAGGTCTAAATGCAGTGAATTTTGGCTTGCGCTCCTGTGCTCGAAGCTATATGTCTTTTCCCATGTAATGTGTCAGCCATGGTCCCACACTGGCTAATTCCCTTCTGGCTCTGCTAATTCCCTGCTACAGTAGCCACGCCCCAAACTCTCACTATAGGCTAAGCTGGAAAGACATTGACAGATCTGAGCGGTTCGCTCTCAATGTTTATATGTTGCCCAAAAGGCTCAATGTTTACTCTTTGAATGGCATAGTAATAGTAGTCAGTGAACCCTCAACTAGGATTGGAAAGTGTATTTAAACATAAAAAAAATCTTACATACCTGTAATTCACCTTTAAAGCAAAACACAACAGGTGAATAGGGTAAAACATTAACTAATAGATATCACCATACTTTCTCCAGTTGATCAATCACAGTAGTTTTCTGAAATGTTATGTTTAAGTATGCCAATAAGGCATTTTCTAATTAAATATGCACTAATTTGCATATATTTCCTGAACTGAAATATGAATGTTGGATAAAGCCAGGTTCAAAATTTGTTTTATTTTGTTGACACATTATAGTATATCTCTTTATCACTCCATAAGTCAGAAAATACTGTCAACAGACAAAATACATAATACATTTCCTGTTTTAAAAAAATCACCCTGTTTTATGTATAAAATGTTAGAAATAAGGTGAATGATGTATGAACCATTGGAAAAAAAAAAAAAAAAAAATATATATATATATATATATACACAAACCCGATTCCAAAAAAGTTGGGACACTGTACAAATTGTGAATAAAAACAGAATGCAATGATGTGGAAGTTTCAAATTTCAATATTTTATTCAGAATACAACATAGATGACATATCAAATGTTTAAACTGAGAAAATGTATCATTTTAAGGGAAAAATAAGTTGATTTTAAATTTCATGGCATCAACACATCTCAAAAAAGTTGGGACAAGGCCACGTTTATCACTGTGTGGCATCCCCTCTTCTTTTTATAACAGTCTGCAAACGTCTGGGGACTGAGGAGACAAGTTGCTCAAGTTTAGGAATAGGAATGTTGTCCCATTCTTGTCTGATACAGGCTTCTAGTTGCTCAACTGTCTTAGGTCTTCTTTGTCACATCTTCCTCTTTATGATGCGCCAAATGTTTTCTATGGGTGAAAGATCTGGACTGCAGGCTGGCCATTTCAGTACCCGGATCCTTCTTCTACGCAGCCATGATGTTGTAATTGATGCAATATGTGGTCTGGCATTGTCATGTTGGAAAATGCAAGGTCTTCCCTGAAAGAGACGACGTCTGGATGGGAGCATATGTTGTTCTAGAACTTGGATATACCTTTCAGCATTGATGGTGCCTTTCCAGATGTGTAAGCTGCCCATGCCACACGCACTCATGCAACCCCATACCATCAGAGATGCAGGCTTCTGAACTGAGCGCTGATAACAACTTGGGTTGTCCTTGTCCTCTTTAGTCCGGATGACATGGCGTCCCAGTTTTCCAAAAAGAACTTGAAATTTTGATTCGTCTGACCACAGAACAGTTTTCCACTTTGCCACAGTCCATTTTAAATGAGCCTTGGCCCAGAGAAAACGCCTGCGCTTCTGGATCATGTTTAGATATGGCTTCTTTTTTGACCTATAGAGTTTTAGCCGGCAACGGCGAATGGCACGGTGGATTGTGTTCACTGACAATGTTTTCTGGAAGTATTCCTGAGCCCATGTTGTGATTTCCATTACAGTAGCATTCCTGTATGTGATGCAGTGCCGTCTAAGGGCCCGAAGATCACGGGCATCCAGTATGGTTTTCCGGCCTTGACCCTTACGCACAGAGATTGTTCCAGATTCTCTGAATCTTTGGATGATATTATGCACTGTAGATGATGATAACTTCAAACTCTTTGTAATTTTTCTCTGAGAAACTCCTTTCTGATATTGCTCCACTATTTTTCGCCGCAGCATTGGGGGAATTGGTGATCCTCTGCCCATCTTGACTTCTGAGAGACACTGCCACTCTGAGAGGCTCTTTTTATACCCAATCATGTTGCCAGTTGACCTAATAAGTTGCAAATTGGTCCTCCAGCTGTTCCTTATATGTACATTTAACTTTTCCGGCCTCTTATTGCTACCTGTCCCAACTTTTTTGGAATGTGTAGCTCTCATGAAATCCAAAATGAGCCAATATTTGGCATGACATTTCAAAATGTCTCACTTTCAACATTTGATATGTTATCTATATTCTATTGTGAATAAAATATAAGTTTATGAGATTTGTAAATTATTGCATTCCTTTTTTATTCACAATTTGTACAGTGTCCCAACTTTTTTGGAATCAGTTTTGTATATATAGATAGATAGATAGATAGGAATAAACCTGTAAAGTGTTTAGCTGTATATGTAAAAAAATTTGTATCATATCAGCGTTTCGTCCAGACGGATCCGACGTTTTGGAAGGCTGAAACCACTATTTTTTGAAACCGGGTCCCAGAGTGGATAAATCTGAAAACGACACCCTTGCGTTTTCGTGTGTACAGCCAATCCGTATATTTCATGAACTGATAATGTCATCACCCTAGTCAGACACCACTTGCTCCAAGTCTTCTTCTCTGTTTTTAGTGTATCTCTGTGGCAGAATTACAGCGCCACATACTGGTCTGGCATGTATATTACATCGTCCTGAGTCGGTTTCAGTGGTTTCGTGTGTACGCAGATATTTCTTGAGATGAGGAAAAAAATAGATTGGATAGGGAAAGCTCTGGCTTCGTGTGGATGTGGCCTCAGTGTAGGAGAAAAAAACTGAACCTTTAAAGATATGTATTGTACTAAAAAAATCTACCGATGCAAATAAAGTGTAATAAAATAAATATTTAAATGTGTATTTTAGATGTTTTCTTTCCAAAAAGCTCTAAACATTGACCAGTGCATGAAAAAAACTATGGGTTTGCAGTTTGCAAGGGGAGATATATGGACCAAAATATTGGAAAGTAGAAAATGGGCTCTAAAGAATGAAAAGTGAAATGGTGTAAAGAGGATGAAAATCCCATAAATGGATACAATTAGAAGGAGCATGACAAATAGGCCCGACCTGACCCCCAAATGTGCCAATAAGCACTTATCACGGCTAATTGGCTCGTTACGTAATCACTAATGGCTTCTTAATGTTTTCATCCGTCATATTGAGTAAAGAAGGCCATCTGAAAACGCTCGGATTTGTGATGTGAAAGCTTCACGTTTTTTATAAACTCACCTTTGAAGCGATTCACACTCGGCTGCGTTACACAGTTCAGCTGCTCCTAACTGAGACGGATAAAGTCAGATAAGAAGCTCAAATCAATTGTGGAGAGCCAGAGAGGCTTGAATTGTAGTATCTGAGAGATTGCAGGTGTCTGATTATACTTTAAAGGTCACAGAAGCTTTTTTTTCATGTATAGATGTGTTTTTGTAGCTCATTTATGCTTGTATACTTGCTTGAGGGTTGTGTAGACGTTATGTTTTCTGATATATAGAGAAATGGCAAGCTCTTGTAAAAATCACAGGCTCCAATCAGATTGTGCATAGGTTAACATGAATATGCATGAAAACTAAATTGTTTTAAAGGAACCAAGATGATATAATGAGCATTTGTGAGGAAGAACTAGTTATTTGACAAAATGTATGGGTTTTATACAATTTTAAAGAGTTTTTTGAGGCATTAAGTAGTAGGTTCTGTTTGTCTGTGAAATAACTGGTATTTATTACTTTTTGATAGACATAAATTTAACACATTTTTATTCCAATTTAGCCTTTGGAATTACTGCATCATTCTTAGGATAATAATTATTGTTTGTTAGTTTGGTATATTGTATTTATTTTACTCTTTGAAGTTCCTTGAGAAGCTTGCTTTAAAAGCACTATATGCAGTTTATAGTTTATAAGTTAAGAATTTTATCATTTTTATATCTTATATCTTTTATATCTTTATAACTTATAATGTTATAAGTTAAAGCCTGACTGTTTATCTGTTTGTAACACTATATTAAAATGGTTGCGTTTTAGAAGTTCACAGCTCAGAAGTGTAGCAGACATTCTGGAGGGAATGAGAAAGTTCTCAATAAAATGCTGGATCGAAATTCAATTCAAAGAGCTGGAAGTGAACAGGATCAGTGACAGAAGAGATTCAGATGTGAGGTCAAGCAGGTGTTGAAATCTCTCTGCCACACACACACACACACAAAAGTGTGCGTTTCCTGCAGGGTGAAGTCGACATGTCCTGCCTCATTACTCTTGCTCTGTGTGTGTCTGACAACCGCTGTTATCCGCTTTCTCTTCACACACACACAAACAGACTGAGGCGTACCTGGATCTGTATTAATAGAGCCTGGACAGACTCTCTGTGATGCAGACAGCTGGAAAGAGAAGTACAGCTTCATAGATGAGTTCAGATGCTTTGTGTTGATTCTTGTTGAGAACATGTCTAGTTCATATTTCACCTAAAATCAAAAGAAAAGAATCATAATATTAATAACAAGAAGTCTATTTTCCTGCTATTAACATTTTTGTATTTCCCAATAATTCCCATTATTGCACTGTGTGTGTGTGTGTGTGTGTGAATAAACTGTAAATATTATAAAGCACTCGTCACATGTTCAGATGCATTAGTGATGAGAAATTGGAGTGGAAATGTACACTCACCTAAAGGATTATTAGGAACACCATACTAATACTGTGTTTGACCCCCTTTCGCCTTCAGAACTGCCTTAATTCTACGTGGCATTGATTCAACAAGGTGCTGAAAGCATTCTTTAGAAATGTTGGCCCATATTGATAGGATAGCATCTTGCAGTTGATGGAGATTTGTGGGATGCACATCCAGGGCACGAAGCTCCCGTTCCACCACATCCCAAAGATGCTCTATTGGGTTGAGATCTGGTGACTGTGGGGGCCATTTTAGTACAGTGAACTCATTGTCATGTTCAAGAAACCAATTTGAAATGATTCGAGCTTTGTGACATGGTGCATTATCCTGCTGGAAGTAGCCATCAGAGGATGGGTACATGGTGGTCATAAAGGGATGGACATGGTCAGAAACAATGCTCAGGTAGGCCGTGGCATTTAAACGATGCCCAATTGGCACTAAGGGGCCTAAAGTGTGCCAAGAAAACATCCCCCACACCATTACACCACCACCACCAGCCTGCACAGTGGTAACAAGGCATGATGGATCCATGTTCTCATTCTGTTTACGCCAAATTCTGACTCTACCATCTGAATGTCTCAACAGAAATCGAGACTCATCAGACCAGGCAACATTTTTCCAGTCTTCAACTGTCCAATTTTGGTGAGCTCGTGCAAATTGTAGCCTCTTTTTCCTGTTTGTAGTGGAGATGAGTGGTACCCGGTGGGGTCTTCTGCTGTTGTAGCCCATCCGCCTCAAGGTTGTGCGTGTTGTGGCTTCACAAATGCTTTGCTGCATACCTCGGTTGTAACGAGTGGTTATTTCAGTCAAAGTTGCTCTTCTATCAGCTTGAATCAGTCGGCCCATTCTCCTTTGACCTCTAGCATCAGCAAGGCATTTTCGCCCACAGGACTGCCGTATACTGGATGTTTTTCCCTTTCGACACCATTCTTTGTAAACTCTAGAAATGGTTGTGCGTGAAAATCCCAGTGACTGAGCAGATGAAATACTCAGACCGGCCCGTCTGGCACCAACAACCATGCCACGCTCAAAATTGCTTAAATCACCTTTCTTTCCCATTCTGACATTCAGTTTGGAGTTCAGGAGATTGTCTTGACCAGGACCACACCCCTAAATGCATTGAAGCAACTGCCATGTGATTGGTTGATTAGATAATTGCATTAATGAGAAATTGAACAGGTGTTCCTAATAATCCTTTAGGTGAGTGTACTTAATTGTCATGAAAATAGTTGTAATCTTGATGCAAAATATCTTAGTATTTTTGTTTGCTCTAGCTTGTGTCCTAATCTAGTGGTCTAATACAGAGGGCCTGTCTCTCTCCTCCTATTTGTAGCGAAAACACTTGAACAAGTTGTTTTCAACCAGGTATCATCGTTCAGGTATCAAAAGCACATCAACTGGTCACGGGGTACCTCAAGGCTCAGTTCTAGGACCCCTCCTCTTCTCCATATATATTACATTGCTGGGACCTATACAGGCACACTTTCTTCTACCATTGCTATGCTGATTACACACAGATTTAGTTTTCATTTCTACCAGACGACCAAAGTTTATTTCCAATCTGCTTCAGTACACCTGCATGTGTATTTTCAAGTGATCCTGAAGATCTTGATAAGCTGTTTCAGGTGTTTTTGATTAGGGTTGGAACCAAACTCTGCAGGACAGTGGGTATAAGAAACCTGGCATTGTATATTATTAATATTGTTGGCACTTTAACAAATTGCTTTTGTTCCTCTTTTGTAAGTCGCTTTAGATAACAGCGTCTGCTTAAGTGTAATGTTTGGGGGTCAAATATGACCTTTCAAACATTCTTTCATTCACCATGATATTTTAAATCTGTATTTGTAAAGCTGATCTGTGTCCTTGTGAGCAACAATCTTTCATTGTTGAATGAGTTTGATGCTGTAAGGTTTGATGTTATTTCACATTATGGCATGTTCGTCCATTGCAAATACTATAAAGGAATGTCTACAGAACCTTCTCATTTAGTCATTCATTTTGATGAAATATGATTTTCGTTTTAACATCAAAGTCTGACTTCAGTTTCATTTTTGTTCTACAGAAGCTCCACAAAAATTAAACCTGAACAACCTTCGGTGTGACTTTGGAAATGAATCAGGCGCCATTATTGTGTCTTGTTTCAAAGGCAATTTTGAGATCAAACAAACTTAAATAATGAGGAGACCACCTGAGGTGAAAAACTCTAAAAATAAAATTGAGTTTAAATGTAAGAATGGCAATGACTGAGAATATTGCATCTAGGGGCAAGACTTTGATGTCCCGCTGCTCTGAAAAAACTGACAAGACAGACTGCTGGGAAATCTGACCTGTAGCGAGGCTGACGTGGATCTGTGCGTTGGAAGCAGCTGTTTATCTTTAAGAGGCTCTCAGGGAATTCTGGGAAAATGACAGTGTTATTTACTGCAGAGATTGTTTCTGGAGATGTTTTCATTGTGAGATACTGTTGCTCGTTTTAGAGGTTAGTCATGTGAACAAGATTCATATCTGCAGTGAGCCGGAGTAGCTGACCCATGAGAAGGGTCCAGTTCAACCCGTCTGAGAGTCATTCATCAGAACCACCTCACTTACACACACTGACTCGCCTGATGACGCTTTTCCCTATATAGTAGGCGGAAAACAATACATGAAAAGAGTAGTATGTCCAAATTCACAGTACTCATAAAAGTCCCCGGTTGGCCTACTACTCCCGGTGAGATTCTGAAGTATGCATATGATGGACACTTTACTATCCCATGAGGCCACGGGAGAGGATTTGTGAATGGCAGTGAAGCGACGCAACCAAGGGCGCAGTTTTGGTTTGAACATTGGGGGGGTTGAAGTGTGAACCGTGAACCGTCATGCCCCATCCCAGGGCATGCTCCCTCATGAGATTTATTTATTTATTTGTTTGTTTGTTTAATTTAGCAAAATTATCTTTTGTGGTATCATCCACACATGCGTTGATAACTGCAAAAAAATAATAGCCTAGTTAAACAGTGTGCAGTGTGTGATTTTTAGCGGCATCTAGTGGTGAGGTTGTGAATTCCACCCCCACCCCCATCCCCACCCCCGCTTCGGAGCACATAGAGAAGCTACGGGGGCTGACACAGGACAAAAATGTCGTCGTCGGAGAGAGCAGAGAGTGACTAGCGTTCTGTAGAGCAGTTTGTCCGTTTAGGGCTACTGTAGAAACATGACAGCGCAAAATGGCGATTTCACTGTAAGGGGACCCGCGGTGTATGGAGATAGAAATGGCTCATTCTAAGGTAATAAAAACATAACAGTTCATTATGTAAGGTATTTATACACCACTGAAAACATAGTTATGTATATTATATTGCATTTCTGTCAATAGATCCTCATAAATACTACACACTGAACCTTTAACAATTACTTGTTTACATAGGATATGATGTATTTGTATTTTATTTAAGCATCTAAAAACTTACCAGTTTGACAGAAGTTTCTAAATTAAAGTGCTATGATAGGTTAAACTAACTGTACTTAAAATTTTCTTATATTGAAAATGTTAATTTTCTGTCATCATTTGAAATATCCGAAAGCCAGGTTTACCTAATATATGTCATTATTAGCAGAACACATTTAACATTTTTTAATTCAAGAAGGTCCTCTTGAATCTAACGTGTACTTGGCCTTATGAAAAAGTAACAAAGTTCTTGTAATTGTTTAACTATAGCATTTGTTACAGTAAGGAGGTACATTGGTGACTCCTCAGTACAATGCTACGGCCAATGATAAGCTTTTTCTTTCTTTTTTTATATCTATAGCATTTGTAATGAAAAATAGCAACATACACGTTTAGAAACTATAGCTACAACATGCCACAGTTGTAATATTAGGGAAAAATCTATTCCCGTAACAGATTGTCTTTTATAAATTTAGTCAAGTTTTAGTCAAAATTTACCACAGTAAATACAACAGAACGTGATGAATTCTAGTAAAGGTGGTCATGAGTAGCTTTCTAGTTTATGTTGGTGCAGAATGATGTTTTCTCCTCTTTTCTTTTTAGTTCATGTGGCTGTTCTAGGTCATGTTCGACTTTCTCCATAGCATTTTAAAGCGGTAAATTCTCAATAGAATTAGCATTTTATCAACAGCGTTGCGATAGGAACTGCTCGCGCAATTCACGCACAATTATAAACCGGGCTTCAGTAATATTGAGCAGATAACTGGTCCGTTCAGTTTGTACGGGAACTTAGTGCTTATAAAAGCTCTGAATGCGTGATGTATATAATTAATTAATAGCCTGATTCTATGTTTCCATTAACCATGGTAGGCTATAAATATTGGGGGGGTTGTACTTGCTTGTTTTGGTTATTGGGGGGTTACCTCCCCATCAAACCCCCTCCCCCCGCAAAATACACCCCTGGACGCAACTGACACTGGAAGGTCACATGATAATGACACCATGGCGAATGTAGCATGTCCGGATTACATTCATACACACATTCATACCATATAGAACGCCTACTTATTTGGCAGTTATTCAAAATAAGTTCCTACTTAAGAAAGTATGCAAGGTCAGATGCATCGCTTGTTTCTCTCTCAATTATCTGCCTGTTTCAAAATTCTCTAGTTTCACAAGGTGCCCAGCTAGACAGCGTTTATGATGTGCATGCCAAATGTTTGGTTTCTTTCAGAATGTTAGATTGTTTCAAAACTTTGTAAGATACTTAACCAGACGTCATTTTTGATGTTGTAATGGGCATAATCATTCTAGTTGGACGGCATTGAACATTCTTTTGCAGCATTTAACATTTTGATGTTCTTTTTGTGGAGTTTTTATTCTCCACTTAAACATTTTTTCTCGTTTTGAATGTTTGAGCAATTTCTCTCTTGATTCGTTTTGAACATTCATTTGGGAATTCAACGTTTTGAATGTACTTTCAGTTGTAGAATTTTTGTAGAATCTCTGGTCAACGTTTTAAACATTCTTTGATTTGAATTTTTTTGAACATGCTTCCTCTTGAGTCAAACTTTTTGAGAGATGTTTTTCTTCAATCTAATATTTTCTCCCGATTTAAGCATTTGAAGAATCTTTCTCTGAATTGAAGCCATTTGATCTTTTTTTTTCCCCGATTATAACATTTTAAATGTCTTTTCAATTTGAACGTTAATTTAACAAAGAAATCGGTCTGTTTGAATGTTATGAACAATCTTTCTCATCATGCTGTCTCCTGATTCAGACATCTTGAAAAAAAAAACTCTTTAGATGTTTTGAAGGTTTTTTTTCTTCATCTCTGAATTCAAGCCGTTTGGTCATTTCTCTCTCGGTTAGAAAATTTCCATTGTCTTTTCAAACCTTGGAATGTTTCGAACATACATTCTCTTGAATCTATTCATTTGAATTTGACTCTTGAACGTTCTTTTTTTTCTTAAGTTGTTTTGAATGTTCTTTGATTTAAAAGTTCTCTCCATTCAAACATCTTGAATATAGTTTTTCCTGGCTTTTCAAACGTTCCTCCAATGTTCTGATTCAAACATCTTGAAAAAATTTTTTCCAAATTCAAGCAGTATCTTTAATCTTTCAAATGCTTTGATCATTACTTCTCATGAACATTTGTCAAATGTCATGACCATTCTCCCCCTGATTAAATAAATTTATATATGAAGCATATTTTTAGCTTTCCTGATGAATGTTACAGTGCAGCTCATTAGGTTTAGAGAAAAAGTCACTATCTCTCTTTTGCTTGCTCATGTTTTCTGTTTCTGGCTTTGGCCATGATTTATACTCTCTTCTCCTCTGCTGCTGCATTGTCTAGTATTTTATTTATTTATTTATATCTCTTTCTCCTCCTCTCGTTCACCATTCTTTCAATAAAACCGAAGCTCGTCTGCCATCGTCAGAACTGAATTATCTCTTTTATCGTGTGAGAGAGTCGTCGTCTCCTTCCACAGCTGCAGAGTCTCCGCAGAGGACACTTGTCTTCAGCCTGGGTGCTGATATAGGCAGCTTTCCAGATCACTACAGCATACACTAGTAGTGTCTGAGGTTTGGGGTTAGTACGCTGAATGTTAAGTAATAACGGGACGGTCAAACCAGCTGTGAAACTATATTTGGCTAAATCTGTAAATGTGATCTCTTTAAAATTTCAAGACAGTAATGATATTAATGTTAAAATGGAGATTTTGCACAAGTCTCTTGCTTTTTAGATGTTTCACTTTAAAAAAAGACCCAATAATCTTACGTGTAAAAAAAATGTTTGTATAATTGAACTATTTTATAATGAACTATAGTATAATTATATTTTTATAATCATTATTTGATAATGAATAATGATAACTAATTAAGAGTTTAGAATGAGATCTCAAAAATATATCAAATTGGGCTCATATCTGCCAAATCAATCAAAACTCAAAAATATCTCAAATTGGGCTCACATTTGCCAAATATTCAATCAAAACTCAAGATCTCAATATGAACTAAATTTTTCATCAAACTGCCATTCACAAAATGTTTCTAGCTCTGTATACTTACACTGTACAATTTCAAAGTTGTAAATAAAACTACTCCAAAACTACTCCGTATAATAAAAAATGACAGAAAATGTAAGTCGCATTTCAAAAGACGAAGAAATCAAACTTCATCAAATTCAATTTCCCTCAAGAAACACAGCATCTTCCATTTAGGCAAGAAGAGCTTTACTTTCACTGAAGAAATCAATGAGCTCTTGTTGTAATGTTTGCCATTTTATTCCAAATGGAAGGAGCTGTATAGCTGTCATGCTTTTTGTTTTCCCTTTGTTCACCATGAAATAAACCACTTTGGACCACATCAAGGCTATTTTGGGCTGCAAATGATTTTCCCCACAAAATCTCAGTTCAGGCTTTGTCATGGTTGTGCTCTTCGAGTTTCTTCCTAAACCCACTGGCCATCTCTGTTAGACTTCAGGATCACAGTTAACAAATTGGCATTACCTCGAACACATAATTTCTGCATTGTAGGAGTTTTTAACATCATATGTACCGAATCTAGTGTCATTTTCAATGTTAAAATACTCTTTTATATCCCAGTGCAATGTTGTGTAAAGAATATGACTTTTTCAGGTCATGCGGTTACCTTTCAACCATCATTGAGAGGGTCCACTTTGGACCTTAGACTGCTGAAGCATTTTATACACAATTCAAAGCACTTCTTTTTTTTTATTTCAGGCCAAAGGAGATGTACTATCATCCTTTTTTACAAAAGAGCAGTGCATGTCCATTTAAGAGGCTGAAAATACAGAAATATCTTTAGAAATTTGCATCAACCTTTTTAGATTTTTTCCCCCCAATCTTCACCAATATGATAAAGTATTTTTCCAATCTTTTAACCCATTTCAGCATCAAAAAGAATACGTTCCTTTGCAACAGCAAACTGTGTGGAGTTTTTCTCCGGGGGGGAAAAAAACAGGTTCTTCTTAATAAATTGGTCTTTGACAGCAAGCTGCTGACCAAGTTTTTGCAGAATATTAATTTGCGACTTCATCTGGGTGTTGATGTAGCTCAGCGTGTGCTTGTCCCCACAGTGGTTCCGCTTCGTCTTTGATGAAGACGCTTGTAAAAAAACGTTTGTGAGTGTTGAACGTGGGTGTGCAATGACGAACTGCCACTGGGGTCCCATGCCAACTTCACATGCCTCCAAAATATGAAAAGATAGAAAAATCATTGCTATTCCTTCTGCCTGAGCCCTGAAAGTGACAAAAATTCATCACAGATTTTATTTGAAGATAAAAGCACAATCCTTAAAAGGTTAGTTCACCCAAAAATGAAAATTCTGTCATTAATTACTCACCCTCATGTTGTCCCAAACCCGTAAGACTTTCGTTCATCTTCAGAACACAAATGAAGATCTTTTTGATGAAATCTGAGTGATTTCTGTCCCTCCATTGACAGCTACGCAACTACCACTTGAGGCTCATAAAGAGATCGTAAAATTAATCCATATGATTTGAGCGGTTTAGTCCAAATTTTCTGAAGAGACATGATCACTTTATATGATGAACAGATTGAATTTACGCTTTTATTCACATATAAAGATTCATCAACTCACACATCAGTTGTGGTAAACGAAAGCTCAAGCATGTTTGCTTGACGTGCGAGAACCAATGAGGTTCATTCTCGTGTTACGCAGCACGTTTGAGCTTCCTCAAGAACCAGTGAGGTTCATTCTCGTGTTACGCAGCACGTTTGAGCTTCCTCAAGAACCAATGAGGTTCATTCTTGTGTTACGCAGCACGTTTGAGCTTCAGCAAGAGCCAATGAGGTTCATTCTCGTGTTACGCAGCACGTTTGAGCTTCCTCAAGAACCAATGAGGTTCATTCTCGTGTTACGCAGCACGTTTGAGCTTCCGCAAGAACCAATGAGGTTCATTCTCATGTTACGCAGCACGTTTGAGCTTCCGCAAGAACCAATGAGGTTCATTCTCGTGTTACGCAGCACGTTTGAGCTTCCTCAAGAACCAGTGAGGTTCATTCTCGTGTTACCCAGCACGTTTGAGCTTCAGCAAGAACCAATGAGGTTCATTCTCGTGTTAAGCAGCACGTTTGAGCTTCCTCAAGAACCAATGAGGTTAATTCTCGTGTTACGCAGCACGTTTGAGCTTCCTCAAGAACCAGTGAGGTTCATTCTCGTGTTACGCAGCACGTTTGAGCTTCCTCAAGAACCAGTGAGGTTCATTCTCGTGTTACGCAGCACGTTTGAGCTTCCTCAAGAACCAGTGAGGTTCATTCTCGTGTTACGCAGCACGTTTGAGCTTCAGCAAGAACCAATGAGGTTCATTCTCGTGTTACGCAGCACGTTTGAGCTTCCTCAAGAACCAATGAGGTTCATTCTCGTGTTACGCAGCACGTTTGAGCTTCCTCAAGAACCAGTGAGGTTCATTCTCGTGTTACGCAGCACGTTTGAGCTTCCTCAAGAACCAGTGAGGTTCATTCTCGTGTTACGCAGCACGTTTGAGCTTCAGCAAGAACCAATGAGGTTCATTCTCGTGTTACGCAGCACGTTTGAGCTTCAGCAAGAACCAATGAGGTTCATTCTCGTGTTACGCAGCACGTTTGAGCTTCCTCAAGAACCAATGAGGTTAATTCTCGTGTTACGCAGCACGTTTGAGCTTCCTCAAGAACCAATGAGGTTCATTCTCGTGTTACGCAGCACGTTTGAGCTTCCGCAAGAACCAATGAGGTTCATTCTCGTGTTACGCAGCACGTTTGAGCTTCCGCAAGAACCAATGAGGTTCATTCTCGTGTTACGCAGCACGTTTGAGCTTCCTCAAGAACCAATGAGGTTCATTCTCGTGTTACGCAGCACGTTTGAGCTTCAGCAAGAACCAATGAGGTTCATTATTGTGTTACGCAGCACGTTTGAGCTTCCTCAAGAACCAATGAGGTTCATTCTCGTGTTACGCAGCACGTTTGAGCTTCCTCAAGAACCAGTGAGGTTCATTCTCGTGTTACGCAGCACGTTTGAGCTTCCTCAAGAACCAGTGAGGTTCATTCTCGTGTTACGCAGCACGTTTGAGCTTCCGCAAGAACCAATGAGGTTCATTCTCGTGTTACGCAGCACGTTTGAGCTTCAGCAAGAACCAATGAGGTTCATTCTCGTGTTACGCAGCACGTTTGAGCTTCCTCAAGAACCAATGAGGTTCATTCTCGTGTTACGCAGCACGTTTGAGCTTCCTCAAGAACCAATGAGGTTCATTCTCGTGTTACGCAGCACGTTTGAGCTTCCGCAAGAACCAATGAGGTTCTTTCTTGTGTTACGCAGCACGTTTGAGCTTCCGCAAGAACCAATGAGGTTCATTCTCGTGTTACGCAGCACGTTTGAGCTTCCTCAAGAACCAATGAGGTTCATTCTCGTGTTACGCAGCACGTTTGAGCTTCAGCAAGAACCAATGAGGTTCATTATTGTGTTACGCAGCACGTTTGAGCTTCCTCAAGAACCAATGAGGTTCATTCTCGTGTTACGCAGCACGTTTGAGCTTCCTCAAGAACCAATGAGGTTCATTCTCGTGTTACGCAGCACGTTTGAGCTTCCTCAAGAACCAATGAGGTTAATTCTCATCCTTGTATCATCCTTACATCATCCTTGCACCGCTCTCTATATAGATTTAGCATTGTTTATTACAATATTTAATAAAACTGAATTTGCCTATAAGTAAAAAAAAATATTTTTTAGATTTATCTTTAGTTATTGCAATAATGTGCTTAAGGTCTCAAGAAATGTAATTGTGCCACTATGATTACAGTTGCTTTTAAGGATAAACTTAGGGAAATAGGGTACATCACAACCCGTTCTCTTTCAAAATAACTTTAATTGTTTTCGTGAGCATCAAATTCTCTTTGTCATTAAAAAGCTCTTCTTGGCACATATTTAATGTGACTTTGAAATTAAATGTCAAATGTGAATCGTAACACCTCCACTGTAATTTATTTGTGACATTCATAGCGCCTCGCGTATATTTTTTCCCTCAGCAAAAGAAAGGACAATGGAAGAGGACACACAGTGCTTGAATGTCCACAGATCCACCCACCAACATTCCCTTCACATAAGACAGAACACATCCAGGTGTTTGCAGGTTCTGGTCAATACTGTCCTCTGTTACATACACATTTGGACAAGAACCCTTTGTGAGGCATCTCAGAGCCTGCCAGTTGGTTATTGACTTTGAACACATTGTTAAGGTAAGTGGGCCATGACCTGCGGGCACTTTTGCCTGCATGTAAAAAAAAAAGCACCATAGTAGTGTGAATGTGCTGCCGTCAACGTGAGTATGCTCGTGATGGTGCTATTTTTGATGATAATGCTGCTTCTGGCATGAATAACAAACTGACACTTCACTGTATTCACACAGAATTCATTTCAGACCTGCTTCCATTTCAGATTCTGAATACATGTTTGCTTTCAGAATGACCTAGTGCAAAATAGTTCATGAAATATGGTTCATGATGCACATAGTTAAAGCATTATCATTTATCATCAGTATGATGCATAAACTAAATTTTCATACAAATGTGGCAATATTTTTGATTTGACATCTTATGGGTTTGTTGCACTCAAAATAAATGGTTATTATTGGTTAATTATCAAAGAAAGACGTCTTTTTTCTGCAAATAAAATTCAAAAAGAGAGAACATTTTAACCACTGCAATAAGAAAGTTCAGTGAAGTAAAAGGCAGCAGAGGATGAGCGCGCTCACAGAGGAAGAGAGCAGAGCGCGCGCGGAAGGGATGAAGCTCGTGCTGTTGCAGAAACGAGCGGTACAAATACTCCCCAGTGAATTACTTCGAGTGAATTTATGAAAATTGAACTTCTTAAAGTGCAGAACAGATTTGCAGTATGACAGAACCGCAAGAGTACACGGCGCGAGGAAAATGTGGCGACGTGTCCGTTTCTGGCAACAGTTGAGAGTTTTACACAGGCTATATTTCGCTTCCCTGAGAGAGAAAATATGGTGAAATAGTATTTTACCGCCCTCATTCATACAGCGCTGTATTTCGAACAGTTCTGATGAATTTGCAGATTTCTTTCCCGAGCGAATCGCCTCAGGAACAGAACCGCGCGATGATTGCTCGTTTTGGAACGTTTAACGGGTTGCTTCTGAGGTAAAACTGCGCGTCAAACGTTCTCCAAAATGTGCCAAGGCGACGCCGCACCGAAACAACGCACAGAAGGATCTCTGAAAGAAGCCGGCAAGCTCTTCTTGAAGCACACGACCTTTCACGGATTAAGACACGTCTTTCTGAGCGGCTCGTACCCGCGCAGAGTCGCGTGGCTGCTGGCGTTTTTGACTGCGTTGGCGCTTCTTCTCACTTGGTCCTCCAACCGGGTCCGATACCTGCTCTCGTCGCCGGTGTACACCAAGGCGCATATGGTTTACGCGAAACGCCTCGTATTTCCCGCCGTGACGATTTGCAACCAGAACATCATACTGCCGCGACGTATGAAAAAACCGGACATCTTTAGCGCGGGACGGTGGCTCGGGCTCTTCGGGAAAAACTGGCAGGTGTCCGCCGCGGTTCGAGACGCGCTTGCATCGCACGATGACGGAATTAGTAGTGAGCCTCCCTGGTCACCGTTATCTCGCATCCTGGACTTCAACCACTTTCTGCCCCCTCCTCGAGACTCTCAGCCCTCCATGAGGCAGTTATTAGACCGTCTGGGGCATCAGCTCGAGGAGATGTTGCTTTACTGTCGATTTCAAGGGCAGCTGTGCGGACCGCGCAACTTTAGCACCGTAAGTGTGTTCATTTAACTTTAAAACGATGAAAGAATCGATGTAATGGAAGCGTTCTAAAAGCAAGGCTTTGTTCGCAATAGTATACAGATAGCACACGTCTGCAAGACGTCTGTTAAAGAGCGCTTCATCTGGAAAGCATCTGCTGTGTACAATCTGAGAAACGTCTTTAAGATGCCAGTTTTACATACATTCTAAATCATAAACATCTTAAATACATTTTCTAAATGTATTTTTAACATCTGACAGGAAACCTCCTAGAGACGTATTGCAGATGAGCAAACACGCTAAAAAATGCGTCTTCCAGATGTAAACACGCACATCAAATAGACATCTCTGAGATGTATGTGTGCTATATTTCTCGTACTATTTTTGCAGTATGCATATTGTGCCTCTGTGCACCAGGCAAATTTTAAAGTTTTTCAACGATGAACTTTGGGAATTTGTATGCCGCTACTGTGAAATACTATATCCCACAATGCACTGCCTCTTGACCTTCCATTTCCATTGCAACTAATTAACTGCAATTAATTTCAGCTGGAAATATCTTTTTTGACTCTGTATTGAATTGGAAGATAAACAGTATGATGTTGCCTACTACTATTTAAAAATAGTAAACAACACAAATACTCCGGTTACACGTTATTTTAAGGTGACGTAGTTACATTGTACTTACTCAAATAAGTACTGAGTAATATTAATTAACTACATGACCTTATTATAGAGTTACGGTTAGGGTTAGGGTTTGGTATAGGGTTAGCTACTTGTAATTATAATGTGTAACTACGTCACCTTAAAATAAGTGTTACCAATACACTTAGTGCTTTATATATCGTGTACTTTGGACAGTATGTGAAATTTCCATTTGTCCAAAATGTGTAGTAACAAGAGCACACTGCATGGAAAAATGGATCCCACAATGTAGTAATACACTTGACCTTTTAATTTCCGGAGTGACAAATGAACAGGAAGCTCCAACGACTGCATTTTAAACATCTCCACAATTTGGTCAGACTGCCAGATGTTTCAGACTTTTATACACAAAATTGAAATTAACTATTTTTTGAGATGATGAATGTCGCTCACTGGATTAAACATGCAAAATAACATGACAATGTTTGAAATGTTCATTGCACTCTCTCCTCATGCTACTTTTAAAAATAGTAGGCAAGTATACGTTATCTACTGCACTGTATTCAGTAAAACGTATGGTTGTGTTCTACTCCGTACATGGCCTCAGTCTTGACCCCATTTATCTAGATGACTGCTTGGTTTTAAGATTGCTTTATATGCACAATTATATTTATGTCAGTAAACAAATACAATGCTGCTTTAGTGTCATGTTGAACACAATGGCAATGAGACTCCCGGGATATCGTGCTTGATATATTGCATCAGGAGGCCCTCAGCAACCCCAGAGCCTTATCTGCAATCTCCTCGCGTCCAGGTCCCATGTAATTTAGCTAAATGTATGCAGCTCATCGCATTTGCTGTAGAAATTATGATCTGTCATTTTGACGAGGGCAGTGCCCTGTGAATATCTTTATTCTTTATTCTGCATAATGATTGCATTGATAGTATGTAACTATAGAAAAAAAAATGAGGAGACACAGTCAAGGTGTGTATTTGGGAATTTATGACTGGATTTATGTGGTTTCTTTTTAACACTTCATTTTTGCATTATTTTTTTAGGGAATTGCTGGTGTTCAGCATGAATCATTTGACTGTTGGGCTTGAAGCACTTTGCCTTGATTTGTAGTTCAGCATCAATGCAGCTGCTGTGGTAGAAGGTCACTTTCCCTGTGGGCTTCTTTCTATTTATTCAATACTCACACACTGCTTTAAACGTCTACATTTAGACAAAACTTTTCCTTTGTATTTCTACTTTTTCTATCCCCCGTTCACACATGAGCAGAGTCACTTTGTCTAATTCATTTGGAGCACCTCTGCATGAGTGGAAAGAAGCTAAGTCAGTCTCAAGGGTCTATACACATACGCTTTCATTTAAATTGCATCTATCTTGTACTATCAGCACACTGGAGTCTGAGATTGAAGCGTCAGTCGAGCTTGAAGTAAACTGTAATTATCCTAACACAGTTCTCAACCACTCTGCATTTCTTCTCACTGTAAAGGATAATGTATTTTTCAAACAGATCAGCGCTCTGTTTTAAGTGAACACTATTGGTAGGAAGGCGTTGCAGTTGAGTTTGATGAGTCAGCTGATGTGATGAATTTTAAGTATTTTAGGCCCTGTTTACACCTGGTATTAAGAATCGTTTTTGTCAATCTGATCACAAGCTAAATACAGGTGTAAACGGGGTCTAAAACATTTTGAGCTTGTCCACTTTCAACCGCTTCCAGAGGCATTCGAAAACGCATTTCGAACAGCCACAAAAGACCGCCTACTGACCTAACGCGTTAACATTATGGGAAGCGTTTTATTTTTTCACATTCTCTATTAAAAAACCTTCAATAAAAATGATTATTATTTGTTGGAATCGATAGAGTCAGCAAAATCAATTTTGAGAAAAATAGAGTTACATTTTTCTGAAGGTTCCAAAACAAAATCACCTAGCAACCATACCTTAAAATCCCTGGTAATAACACCAGATTTGGCACACACAAGTCAAAACTCATATCTATAGAAAATAAATATATTCAACTTTTTTTCCATAATACCACAATTGTTTGATTAACATTAATGAAACAGACAGCCTAGATATTAAGATCTACTGTACTGCACAGATCTAATGTTACACATCAGTGTGCTGTCTATGGCGTCTTTGTGTTCATTGGTTCAGACTTATGCCATCGAGAATTCGCTATGAATATTCACAAAGTTGGAATGCTGCGCTTTAAAACAATACCAAACATGTGCTGAGGGGAAGCACAGCGCCAGCCGTCCAGAAGCGAGGAGAGAAAAACAGTTCAGTTTTCATGGACACAGGAAAGGTACTCCTCTCAGAAAACATACAAATAAAGATACTTTTAGATGTTTAATTGCTATTTGAAACATTGGGATCGCTAGAAGAGGGCTTAATGAACTCATTTTTGTGAAAACCTCAAATTCTACATTTTTCACTTATCCTGTGCGCATTCCGACTCATTTTGCCAGCACGGGTCACATATGTAAACTGTGTGAGCTTATTTCGTCCATTAGACAGAAAGATCTGAGAAAGCCCATACACTTACCTGCCCACAGACCCTCCCCTCGAAGAAATCAGGACAGAAGTGGTTGAAAGTGGACAAAAGGGACAGATTAAAAGACCAAGTGTAAACGGGAATGTGTCTCCATCGTCTACTTGGGATCCAATCGACTAAAATGCATCTTAATACCAGGTTAAACAGGGCCTTTGGTTTGTTGCATTCAGATGTTTCCTTACTGGTGAGAGGTTTGGCTATTGCCATTATGATTTTTACTTGACCAAATGAACTGGCAAAGTTATGGAAGATCATTGGTTAAAGGGGGTAAAAAATTAATATTGTGTTATGTTATATTTACGCGAAGTGTCTATAAATTATTACATACAGTCCATTTAATGAATCATTCATAGTGTTCTTTTGCCCTCATATTTTCTGACGTATCACTAGTTGTATTTTTAATATGAAAACATTTTGCTTTGCATTCCTCAGTTTTTCAAATGAGAGATGATTTGAATGAGAATGGACATCTCAAGGAAAAAGCAGCTTGTCTGTCTACTTCTACTGTGCTGCAGGTGGATTGGATTGGATCATATTGAGAATCGATGAGCCTTTGGCTCTAAAGGTTGGAGTCCAATGTGGAGACCTATCTAAGAGATTGAACTGAGATGACATTGAGAGATCGGAGCCTGTGTTCCTGTCCACAGGCAGACCACTGATAGATAAATCGTAACCCCTTTAGCAGGCCTGGTGGTCCTAAATTGGCCATATTACCTCTCCATTACATCACTGAGTCTGCTGTCGATGTGTGCGACTCGCAGGCTGTCGCTGTCAGTAGAGAAACCGGTATTGATTTTTGTGGCCAAGCTGAGTTGAGGCACAACCTTGGCCATCTTTGTACCAGTATTGATCGCTGTCAGACCAGGAACACTAACCTCTCAAACCTGACAAACACTTTAGCCTTTGAGTTCAAACCTACACACCGCTACCAGGAGACCAAGGGCTCTTCCGACTGAAGCTTTACCTTTTTGAGTCTGAATGCTTTAAAGAATAAGTCATGACAAAAGACAAAAGTCCATATGGCTTTTACATTGTTTTCCAAGTCTTTTAAAGCTATTAGATGGATTTGTTTGCTTGAGGCAAAACTATAATTCATGCAACATGAGAAGAACGGATTTGTGTTATTTTTTCGTAAAACCATTCTAAGTTAAACTGACATGTTCAATTCAGTGGTTTACATGTTCTGCCCATGTTTTATACGACTGAAGATTTCCTAATTTAGAAAGCAGGTGAGATGTTCAACAGCTTGACTTGGGCATCAGTGTTCTTATATAATTTAGTCGTTTTCCGATTCAGCAGCATTGATCTGATCCGTTGTGAAAGCCCAGAGCCATTCTACTTATAGAGCCACCAGCTGCGGCAAAACGGACAGTGAGTTGTGCAGTTCATTAGACACGCAAGCTTTGCAATCAAAGTTCTTTGACAACTCTGACAAACAGCTTTAGCTTGCTAGGAGTTTGCCATGGTACGCAGGCAGCCCTCGAGCGGGCGGCACGGTGCCATTTGGTTCTCAGTGAATTATTCATTTCAGAAGGCACAACTGTCATTGCGCTGATCTTGATCAGTACTGATGGGTATATCAGTCACGCTCGCGAGACACCGGAGCCGCGTCTTCTTCAGCAGTCTTCCTTCTATCACGGTGAAGTGGAAGCTAATAGTGACGTATCGTCTTCTATTTCTGGCCCTGCTGTGTAAGGTGGATTGTGAAATTGCTTTGTGGAGTTGCAGGCATGTGGAAGAAAGCATTAAATAAATAAATAATAGGGTTTTTTATGTCTCAGGGTGCAAGAAAAAAAAAACTGCGATTTTAAAATCATATATTTGGGTTTTCACACTCTTCATATTTCATGATAGACTTTTTCATAATTTCTGCCTCTTTTTGTGTAGATAAATATGTTGGCTTTTGAGTGGATATTAAAATACTGCCACCTATAATGGGACAGATTGTGTTTCACCTTGTACAATATTTGCTTATTCATGCATTTTGTTATACGTATGTGCACACACACATGTCCGTGTGTGTGTGTGTGTTCAGTGCTCCAATGAGAATTTTCGAGTTTTTTGTAAGATTTTAAGTTTTTTTTTTACATGTGCTGTTTGCTATATATATTTATATAGCATATAAACAGGGCTTGACATTAACACCCGTCAAATGCGTGTGTATTTCAGCAGTGGTGTGTAGCGCAGTCACTCCTACTAGCCACTTTGGCGGGTTGAATTTTATATACATTTTTCCATTGTAGGCATCTGAAATAAAAAACTATGTGCAATGTAGTGTTGTCAAATACATCTGTCGATACATATCGATACTGAAATAGCACTTCCAATACTCATTTTCTGCAGAATAGATACAATACCAGTTGCGCTTTCTCTCTCTCTCTCTCTCTCTGTCTCTCTCTCTCATCTCTCCATCAGCAAGTGACACACAAACCTGCCTTCCCTCACTCACCCGTTTCATTTTCTCCGGATGAATATTGTTGGTGTTACAGGGAATGAATTTCAGCGTGGAATTGCGTGTATTGAGCATAATTTTACTCCCGTAGATTTTATGTTCACACCCAAAGTGCGCACGCATAAACCACGCTTGTACGGGCTCGTACTAAACTTGAGTTATTTTTCGCTGCTATATTGCACTTAAACAGTCAAATACACACAAAATCATGTCAAAATGCCGGTGTTGGTTAGTATTCACGCAAACACAGTTATGTTTTCAGTGAACGTAAACAGTTGAGAAAGAAAACGCATGTGTAACAGTATAATGGATCCGTGCGTCAGGTCTTAAAGTGACAGCAGCCTAATATACCTGCTGCTAAATTATGAGATAATATTAAAAATATCTATATGGTGTTTTTCCCCATGGTATCAATGTCAATGTCAATGCCAGTGAAAATGCTGAATGGCTAGTAACTTTGGAAAACCACTAGCCACAGTGGCTGGTGAGCAAAAAAGTTAATGTGAAACAAAAACTTTTACAATAAGTTAGTGTATTAACACAATAGTTGACATTAACTAATACATAATACAGTTTTAATTTAATAATATAGTTTCATTGCAGATAAATCAAGTGTAGTGTCAGTTCTGGCAGGTCACGTCAGTCAAGCTTGCATCAGCTGACATCCCTATATAAGGTCTATTCACGTTGCTCAGGAGCGAATAACCCTCCTCCATCCCCAGCTTGGGACCTGGCCTTCTGATATTCCTCTTCAAATCCGACTGTTATTTATGTTGGTTCTGTTCAGTTTATGATCGCTGCTCTCCCTGCTCTTATCCATGCTAGGCTGCATGGATTAGCAGAGAGTTCTTGCCCAGAACAGAACCGTACCGCCAATCCAAACTATATGCTAATTGTCAATCAACTTTGACAATAGTGGTCCTGATGGAAAAATAAAAAATGCTGGGTTTGTTTTAATCCAAATTTGGGTCAAATATGGACAAACCCAACCATTGGGTTAAAAATTTAATTTAAAAAAATTAACCATATTTGTCCATATTTGACCCAAATTTGGGTTGAAACAACCCAGCATTTTCTCAATTGACCCAACATTGGCCCATATGGAAAGAAGTTAATTCTTTTTAATTTAGTGCAGCTTGCATAACATTTATTCACTTCTTAAGAAGATGTGACCATTTTCATTGCATTTTTAGGTTCTCATGACTTTTTATGCAGACTAGTTTTATTTTCAAAGAAATCGCTGATTAAGGCTGTGAGTTCTCCGCTCCTACCGTGATTCTCTTCCACTCAACTGAGTCTCTGAACAGAGTCTGCCAACTGACAGCGTCCTACTGGGAGATCAGAGCTCCCTCAAACTCCCCTCAGCGACCAGAAAGTTTTAAAGCCATTTCATTTTTCATAAAGTCCCTTTACAAAGGGCAGAAATGATAATGTATTATTGATGTCTTCATTCCCAGTGGAGGCTGTTCTCTTGTATTAAAGCAACGGAGACACACAAGATGCTTGATGACACTCAGTGGCTGAGTTTTCGCACTAAAAATTTAACGCACCTTATAGCTCCGTTTGAGTGCATTATTAGGTAGTGTTGTTTTGGTCAGGCATCACCAGTACTGTTGCTCTTATTCAGGGGTTAGCGATGTGTTCAAACCCCTACTATAATGTATTTTAAGTACACCTTTTATAGATAATGACAAATAAACTAATGAATTTCGGTCCTCAAAATAACTCGAAAATACTCTGGTCAGGCACGTACAGTGCGGCTTGTGAAGCCTTTTGGCTATTATAAACATTTTCAAAAGCTTTGTTAGCATATGAAGGTCGTCATGAAGGCCCGTTCTTTCAAAATAACAAGCAGCCATCCGCACTCAATGGACTGATGGCATCGTTGAGGGAACTTCATTGTGAAGTTTCTCAGAAAGACTCCACAACACTTCCACTATCATCGACCCTCCTGGGTCCCAAGGTCAACGCCACCCTTACTAACTACTCTGTGTTGCCACGGTTACCACAGCAACTCTCTCTCGTCTTGGCAACAGCCTTGCTTATGTTTGCTAGACACTTCATAGGCTGTTATCTCATCAGGAGTAGTTTAGATGCTCTGGAGCACTTATTGTCGGTAATGGTAAAAGGGAACAATTATTCTGATGCATTTAAACATGTTTGTTTGGACGAGGCAAGAGCTTTTAAAAGCATTATTTTGGATATTCTTTTTGGGCATCATATGTGCTTTTTGAATGTTCAAATCAATTCTTAAACTCTGTTTGATGCCCAAAATGCTATCTAGGTAAGCAGCTCACAAGTTTTTGAGACATGGCCTATAATCAGTGCTCATCAATAAGGATGGTCCGCTGGCCCGGGGTAGTATGAGAGAATTATAGGGCCAGTTAAAGGGATAGTTCACCAAAAATGAAAATTCTGTCAACATTTACTCGCCCTCACGTAGGCTTGGCTCGATACCACAATTTTGACTTCAGTACGGTATCACAATCTAATACTGTAGTATTGAATTAAATCGATAATATACAGGGTCTGAATTTCAGCGTGGGATTGCGAGTATTGCGCATAGTTTTACTTGTTCCCACAGGTTGCGTGTTTATAATGCGGGAAATTACCCAAACATTTATTAAGGCATCTGTACACAGCAAAGGTGCCACAGAAACCAAATCTGAAGCAGCATAAAATCACAAAAATGTGCATTTACACAGACTGTTTAATGCTTCTCTGAAGCAGCATTAATGCATTTACACAGGAATTAAAATCGCGGGAAACAATGCACACGGTGGCCTCAGGAAACCAGCGAATAGTGGGCGACATGAATTTAAGCAGGTATATATAGGAGAAAAATGGCAGGGTCATTCTGATGTGCCACACTTCCTGCTACCAGCAGGTGGCGCTTTGACTATAACTGAATATTGCCATGTAGATGTCTTTAGGTCAGGACTATTATCAAACATGAAGTTTAGGACAGATCAGACATTGTATGCCTGAGTTACAACAACTTCCTGTTTCGTGGCGTTAATCACATACATTAGCAATTAGCCAAGTGTTGCATGATTTAACGTGTTCCTAGCATGTTTGGGACTTGATGGCATATTTAAATGTGTTTCTCGGAGTGAATTACAGTGTAAAGCATGCCATTTCCTGTTTCCAGTAGGTGGCGCTATGACTAACTAAATATTGGCATGTATGATGTCTTCAGGCCAGGACTCTTATCAAACATGTGAAGTTTGGGGCAGATCCGACATTGTATGCCCGAGTTACAACAACTTCCTGTTTCATGGCGAAACATCAGACTTTGTCAGACCGCCACGGACACACCCTTCAGCGAAAACTCAAGATCTTTGCAATTTAACGTCGCAAAGGCCTTTAGATTAGACTGACCAAATATGATGTTGATCTGGTTAAATCTCAAGGAGGAGTTCGTTAAAGTACAACCTCTGGAAATGGCAAAAACTGCAAAAATTTTGCAGAGAAAATTCAAAATATCTCACTTCCTGTTGGGTTTTCAGATTTTGCTCCCAGAGACTTTTTTGTAGGTATTAGGCTGTTACATGTGTGTACCGAATTTCATACTTGTACGTGAAACTTAGCGCGAACACACAATTTTGTAGGTGGCGTTATTGAGCCATTTTGCTACACCTAATTCTGAAACCCATATCAGACGTAAATTTTCACCACTTCTGACGCGTGTGCAAAGTTTCATGAGTTTTCGAGCATGTTTAGGCCATCAAAAATGCGATTCATTTCGGAGAAGAAGAATAATTGACTGAGCAATTTCAATAGGGTCCTCACACCATCGGAATTTTAAATAAATTTCCTCTGCGTGCTATATATCACGCTTTGATGTTTGTCATTATTCCGTGGTAGCCTACTGATAGGCTGTTGTAGGCTACGGTATAGTTATTTTGTACCATATAGATCACCGCAGGATTAAAAGTGGTCGAAAGTGTTTTCAAAGAGCCAGAAAGTCACTTTGAAGCAGGCACAACAAATAAACAATGATACTAACGTTAGTGTTTCAGGCAATACAGCAGACCGTCCTGAAATGATTTTTGGAATATAATATAACAATGCACAATCATAGTGAGTGACGCCGATTGGGTTAAGCATTTACCTTATCTGAGAGAAATGTAGCAGCGCTTTGATCTGCCAGTATCTTTTAAAAGGAAGTACAAACTACGAACGCCAGTTATTTTGGTTGTTTGCTTCACGATGTGAGTACAGGACTCTTTTGCTTTATTGGTAGACATTTTTTAATTTGCCTAAAACGATATGGAGCTATTCCTATATCTCACTTCTTGATTCTCGCACCGCCTGAGCTGACAGGCGTGTTTTGGTTGTCATGACAATGACGTAGTTTAGGGCGGCACAAGTTCGTGTTCATTTACACTGAATCAAAACAGTTTCAGAGTCGCCTTTGATACTAGGTGCTGAGTTGGGTCAGACCCGCCGTATTTTAAGTCTGCTTTTATGCAGCATTGCGTCTTTACACAGAATTTTGAGCAGACACAGAGCCACTTTAGAGCAGCCTTAACTCGGCTGTGTATGATAGATATAAGATGCCCTTAATAAATTAATCAACACAAATTATCACATCAAGGGCCAGATTTACTAACAACTTGCGCCAGCCTTAAAAAACTACTGTCAGGATTTACTAAAGACACGCAGTGATAAATTAGCGCTGAAAGTTGTGGACAGGGTTATTTTTGTGGCTGACCCTATTGCATATGCATTTGTAGGAGTTTCCCTTTCAGACGCAAAATTTATTGGAGCAGAGTATTTAAATGAATCACGCAAGGTGATTTACTAAGGTTATAAAGCGCTTGTCAATTTCCTGGTATTTGCAGCATTATTTACCGCCCAAAAAAAGCATGTCATAAACCAGACTCTAATTTGCACTGCTCTTGGAAGATTGTGTTGGTCATTATGGAAATGATCCGGCTGCGTCTGTGTTCTTTAATTTGCCCAGACTGTTCTCATAGACTTCCAAGATTTTATTTTTTTTCAAACTGCAGGCACTTTAATGCAATCTCTATGGGTTCCGGGAAGGCTAGCACTAACGTGCTTTCGTCATCATACGCTACCTTAACTTGTGCAGCGATTGGTGGGAAGAAACATAACTCTATTAATAATCTTTAAGCTGAAGTGACATCCATTAATTTCCTCAGTGCATAATTTACATTTCACAGACATATTCTCCATCTGTAAATGTTAGAAAGTCTAGCAAATATTTCCATTTTGCTGTCAGGAGTGGACGAGCGCCGCCGCGCATGCTCGCCAAACAGACGGAGCGCAATAATTCTGACTAAAATATACATTTTGCTAAAATATTTGTTGTTGGTGGTGAACATAAATGTGCCATGTGTAGAATTTCAAACCTACAAGTAAGTGTTTATGATAGCAGTAACTGTAAAGTGACTATTGTAGGGTAATCAAAATAGCCTAATAACTAGTCTGTGCTTTTGTTTCGTATTTATTTTCATTTTTAGTTTAGTGAATTTAACTTCTGCTTTAAAAAGCATTACTTTGTTTTTAGATTGTAATGTTACAATGTTAGAATGTAATGTGATATAAATTCATAGCCTTCAATATGAACATTGTTTGTAGGACATTATTGGACAGGATGTGAAATAACAATTTTTTAAAATTTAAATAGAAAAATGTAGAAAATGCTTTAAATGCTGAATTTGCCCTGTTTTAGCTAAGCAGTAATGATACATTATTATTTAATGGTTGTTAAAAATATGGTTATTTAACAATTACATTCAGTCCTGCATTACTAATTCGGTTTGTTTGCCTGAATTTGTAAGTCTGACCTCTCCAAAAATGTAACAACACATCAATTCTATGCGGACCGCAAGCGTTGTGATTGGTCTGCTAGAACCCCTCTCTTAGGGGTTACACATGCTGCGTGTGTAATTGCACGTCGACGCGGACAACGACGCAGAATATGATTCTTTTACTGTATGATTCATGGCAATGTGTCAGTGTTGGCATTTTTTAAAAGCATGTATAAAAAATGTCAGTCATTGACTCATGGATGTCTAGAATCTCATAGAGACTCTCAATTCTGTCTCAGAACAGAATCTGTATCTTTTTATCCTCGCCAGGATGTGTATAAATGCTCCATCTGTGAATATGTGCATGCGCATTGGCTGAATCAACCATTCATCTGTCAGTGTGCAGCATTTCATCTCACACACACTGACACATCTTTTAATGGCTTTGAGAGGTTTCTATCTCAAAGAAAAAGCTGTCTGTAGCACATGTTGCATTTCTTTCTGAGATGTGATTCCCTGGGGAGCCGCTGCCGTTTTCTTTTGTTACTAAGTTCTCTAAAGATGTGGCCGTTTCATTTCCTTTACACTGAAATTCTCTTTATTTGTCCGCGATGGTAATCAGGTGTTCCTGCAGCGAGGAGCGGTTGTGTTTCTGAGACGCCACGCTCTCCATATCCTGCTGTCTGTGATCTGATTAGATGTCCATTAGTTCAGTTTCAATTAAGACTGGCAGCATGAGCCCCTCTGCCCGAGTGTAGATCACATCATCACGTCAAGAGTTAGAGATGCTCTATAATTAATCAAACGATTTCCTGAAACCTGCCTTAAAAGACTTTGATTTTAGCGGGAAGTGCAACTGGGTCCTTCTTGTTGTAAAGCACCTTTGAACTCTAACTTGAATGAATATGCTTGCGTTGACATTTAAGATGAATAAAAGGCTTTCATAAATTGAACACCTCAACTGTATTAATTATAACTAGATTATTTACACCGATCAGGCATAACATTATGACCTAATATTGTGTTGGTCCCCCTTTTGCTGCCAAAACAGCCCTGACCAACACCTCAAACTCGTTGTTGTGCTCCTCAAACTAAACCATTTTTGCTTTGTGGCAGGGTGCATTGTCCTGCTGAAAGAGACCACAGCCACCAGGGAATACCGTTTCCATGAAAGGGTGTACATGGTCTGCAACAATGCTTAGGTAGGTGGTACGTGTCAAAGTAACATCCACATGGATGGCAGGACCCAAGGTTTCCCAGGAGAACATTGCCCAAAGCATCACACTGCCTCCACCGCCTTGTCTTTTTCCCATAGTGCATCCTGGTGCCATGTGTTCCCCAAGTAAGCGATGCACACGCACCCGGCCATCCACGTGATGTAAAAGAAAACGTGATTCATCAGACCAGGCCACCTTCTTCCATTGCTCCGTGGTCCAGTTCTGATGCTCACGTGCCCACTGTTGGCGCTTTCGGCGGTGGACAGGGGTCAGCATGGGCACCCTGACTGGTCTGCGGCTATGCAGCCCCATACGCAACAAACTGTTTTCACAAATTGGCCCTTGTCAAACTCGCTCAAATCCTTACGCTTGCCCATTTTTCCTGCTTCTAACTCAGCAACTTTGAGAACAAAATGTTCACTTGCTGCCTAATATATCCCACCCACTAACATGTGCCGTGATAATCAGTGTTATTCACTTCACCTGTCATAATGTTATGCCTGATCAGTGTATTTATAATAATTCCACATATATTGATAAGCATTTGATTAATTAATGTGGCTGTGACCACTAGAAAATCTTTAAACATTATTCTGTTTATTGCTTGCTTTTGACGAGTGAGAAAAGTGCAACGTTAATTTCGGACAAATAATTAATCCATCATTGATAAACAATTTTCTCAATTTTTTTCAGATCTTCACACGCTATGGAAAATGCTACACCTTCAACTCTGGACAGGACGGACGGCCACTGCTGGTCACTATGAAGGGAGGGATGGGAAATGGCCTGGAGCTGATGCTGGATATCCAGCAGGACGAGTACCTGCCAGTGTGGGGAGAGACTGGTACGACTCATTAACCCCAGTAATCTCATGTGTCTTCTCTGGTTTAGATCTCCTAAAGAACTGTAGAAGAGATGAAGTTGATGCTTGTGTTGCATCTAGGTTTTACGACATGACCATTCAGTCCCCAGAGGAATGAAAGATCTTTTTCAGATCTTTATCCATCAGATCAACAGTTCTCTAGTTTTACACTCCTGAGTCCTAAGAGAATTTCACACTAAAATGATTCCTGCTGAACCTCTTGGGATTCCACTCATTCTTCCAGGCAAATTTGCATAAAATCAGCACGACCTGAGACGTCTAAACGTCAATAATCTGCTTATGAAGGTTTAGGATTAATCTGTGTTTGCTAGACTGGCGCTCTGACTTTAATATTAATCAACAGGTTAAACTGAACGGACTGTGAATGAACTGTTAAATGATGTCGTAAAACTCACTGCAAGGGACAGAATCAATGCAAATCCATGAAAATACTGCTAGCGGGCATAGACACACAAAAACATTTGCACATTAGCTCTGTTCCAAAACCTATGGCCAGATTTACTCACAGCAAACCCTCTTTTGGCGTTAAAAAACTACTGTCAGTATTTACTAAAAAACACAGTGAAAAAAATAGTGCTGAAAAGACAGGGTTATTTTTGTGGCTGACTTTTGCGCTAGTCAATTTACTGGTGTTTGCGCTATTATTTACCACCCAAAAAAAAGCATGTCTTAATCAGACGCTAATTTGCGCTGCTCTTGGTAGATTGAGTTGGTCATTATTGAAATGATTTGGCTGTGTCTATGTTCTTTAATTTGCACGTCGTCAGTAGATCATGAACTTTTCAATCCCATCGGTGCTTTTATGGAATTGCGCTATCATGTTAATTTAGTAGTGGTGTAACGGTACACAAAACTGACGGTTCGGTATGTACCTCGGTTTTGAAGTCACGGTTCCGTACGGGTTCGGTACAGCAGGGAAGAGAAAACTAAATATAAATTAGCTTTTTTTTTATTAAACAGTGGTTTACTGAACAAATTGTGTCTGCCCTTAAATGAATTCAATTATAACTAAAAGTTTCTTAAAGATTAAAAAAAAATGTCTAATGCTGTAAAGTGTAAACTATATAGTGAGCCCTTACTTGCACATTACTATAATATTAAAGGTGAACAACAGAGCCCAATTTTTAGATATAATAATCCACACTCAAATAACATTGTATGCAAACATGTAAACGTCACATTAGGCAGTTTTTGCATTAACTTCTAAATCTAATTATAAAATTATGTTTTTGCTCCAATTCGTTATTGAAATATAATCATTTATACACAGTGGCTGTCATTTCTTTTTAAATAATCAAGACATCACTAACAGGTTAAGTAGAATATAATGAATATATAGGCTAATATAGTGCATATATTTAGTGAAAGAGTTGATTTCTCTAGTGAACTAACCAGCTGTGTACACTGAATGACTTGCCTGAGGTAAATGTAATGCTACGTGACATTGTTTACAAGCTGTTTTATTGATGTCTTTCCACCGTTGAAACACTGATTGAGCGATTACATGACATATGATACGTTTCAGTAAGTTGTAATGTATCCTCAACATACCTTCAGAAGATGTTGATTCATGTTTATTCTTCGACTAGGAAGAGATGATCGTGTTCACTCGCGTGCCGCACTGCCGCTTGAACTGACGTGCCTATACAACAGCGATCTGACACGTTACATTAAAGAGCGTCAAAGCGGCATTTATCGTTTGAATTTCGTGATAAAATGGACAGAATACTTAATATGTTCGCGTGGGAACTCGGATTGAAGTATGCTCTGCGCGTAAAACAAGCCTGTTAACTATTAAAGATTGCATTCATACGGTTCGGTACACACGTGCACCGTACCGGAAGCCCCGTACCGAAACAGTTCAGTACGAATACGTGTACCGTTACACCCCTATAATTTAGTAAATCTGGCCCCTAGTGTGTACCCCCTACATAGACAGCTGCCTTCTTAGGCAGCATCCTAACTGAAATAAAAACTGATTTGAAATGCTCGACTCGACTTAATTTCAATGGAGTTAATGTTAGCGTGTTAAAACAAATATAGGCTAAATAGTCTTTCTTTATTAAATTAAACCATTTTATGCCTTAAAGAAACAAAGATATCTTTTAGATAACAATTAGATATCTTAAAAGGTTTCATAATTAGGCTAGATGGTCATTTTTATTAGATTAAACCATTTTTATTCATTCTTTTCAGTAAGCGTAGTGGTGGACGTTTGTCTTGACTTGTCCGCCATGTTGAATTGTTTTTCACTGAGCTTGTTACAGTTTACTCTGGGATAATAGTACAGGCAATGTTGCCTTAAAGAAAGAAAGACAAAGAATTTGTCCAAAATTGTGTATCATAGAAGGATTTATAACTATGTCTATGACTTCTTAAAATGCTGTTTAGGCAGGGTTCCCGCGGGGTCTTAAAAAGTCTTAAATTTCAAAATCCAAATTTTAGGCCTTAAAAAGTCTTAAATTCGCTGCAGTATTGAGTTCTAGGTCTTAAATAATTTTAAACGGGTCTTAATTTTCCTACATCCATGTAACGCTACCTCTATTGCTCACTGAAATGCTCCCGCAGCGCTTTAGTGTGTGTGTGTGTGTGTGTGTTTATTCCAGGGTGTTGTAGTTCCCTTTCGTTCAGTCACTCCGAGTAACGTCAGTGACTGACGAATGGGGGTTTCGCCTAGAAGCCTATCATCTTCGCTGCCACACCCCCCTCTCGCACACCGCTACCCGCAAGTGGTCGGACTGAAACAGCGGGACCGTCTGTGGACGCCCCGCGTGTTTCGTTCAGCGCTCCAGATGACGACGAGACGTCGATCACCGCATCTCAAGGTGGGCTGGAGTCCTCTGCGGATGAAGATTCGACTATGCTGCCGCCTTCGGGCGTGCCAGCATTGCCTGAGTCCGACCCAGAGTTGACAGCCATGTCATCTCGGGGGATGATTGGTCTTTGGGTGCGGCGCGTCCTGACAGCTGTCGGGCCCTGCCCCCAATTACCTTCTCTCCCGAGGTACATGAGGAGGTCATGCGGTCCTGGAAGTCCCCGTTGTCTTCCCGTGACCGTTCGCAGGCCTTCTCCGCCTTCTCTGCCCTCAATGGGGCCACGGCCTAGGGTACACTGGGGTCCCCCCTGTTGACGCTCAGTTGCAATCACGGTCGAGACTCAGTGACCCCCGTATGGAGGTAGAGTCCCCTCTGCCACACCCCAATTTCCCCTCCACGTGATGGGATGCTTGGCTGGTGGCCAGGGTGACCTGAGGGCTGCGGTGTGGCATAAACCCCGACGATCATTCCTCGGGCCACACCCCCCTCTTGCACAGAGTGCTTCAATGGGGCGTGGTGATCCTAAGCACCTCTCCAAGGCCTGTAGGTTCTCGTCTACTTCGGTGGCGAGGGACTACAGAGCTGTGGGGCAGGCCGCCGCCTCCCAGCACGCCATGGTCATCCTTCAGGTCTACCAGGCCAGGATGCTCGCGGCATGCACGAGGGTAGAGCTGTCCCAGGGCTTTGAATGAGCCGCGTGCACATCAGTTCTCGGCCGCCCAGAAGCAGGAGGGCGTTCTCGGTGGCAAGCAGACTGAGGTGACTGAGCTGCACATGGTTAATGGCCTCAGTCTGCTTGCCGCCGAGGGCGCCCTCCTGCGGCTTCCACCCCTCCCGCCCGGCCCCAGCAGCAGCCGACTTCTCCGGGCCGTGCTGTGGAGGTGGTCGCAGGAAGACGTCCCCGTCCACTCCCCATCCCCGCAGCCCGCCTAACGCCAGGCTAAGCGGTGCTCCTGACGCAGACAGCTCAGGGATGGGCAGTTCTTTCAAGGAGGTGGTAGCAGGGCCACTCCTTCCCCCGGTGGAGGGCCGGGGGAGAATCTTCGGTTAAGGAAGAACTAACTCACCCATCCCTGAGCACCCAGAGACCGTGCACGGCAGTGTGCGCCGCCCCCGGGCCACGCCACTCTCGTCCCTCTCTGACGCCAGTCTCCTCTCAGAGCAGACCCCAGTGGAACGCACGTCCTTCCCTGGTCTCCTCTGTCAGGATTTACGACCTCGGGCCCAGACGTGGGAGGCATAGCGTCCCGGTGTGGGGGCACGGTCATCAGCCGCCTCGCTGCCCCACCCGGGGTACGTCTGTGGTTCGCGTTACCCCACTGGTGCAGTTTTTGAGAGCCTGGCTAGAGCTTCCCGGACTGTCCCACTGGGTCGCGAAGACCATCAGGCTCGGCTATGCGATTCAGTTCGCTCAGGCTCCTCCCCGTTCCGGGGAGTCCAATACACCATGGTGGGGCCCTACGCCCCGGTCATGCGTGCGGAGGTCGCTACCCTGCTGGCGAAGGGTGCGATCGAGCCTGTCCCTCCAGCCGAAATGAAGTCCGGCTTCTACAGCCCTTACTTCATTGTACCAAGAAACCGGTGGGTTACGACCGATCCTGGGCCTGCGCGTCCTGAACCGATCCCTTCACAGGCTTCCGTTCAGGATGTTGACAGCGAAGCGCCTTTTCGAATGCGTTCGTCCAGTAGATTGGTTTGCAGCGATCGACCTGAAGGACGCCTACTTCCATATCAGTACGCGGTCCTCCCATTCGGGCTAGCTCTGTCCCCTCGCGTCTTTACGAAGATTGTCGAGGCAGCCCTTGTGCCACTCAGGCAACACGGGGTTCGCATCCTGAACTACCTCGACGACTGGCTGTTCCTGAGTCACTCTCGAGAGCAGGTGTGCGAACACAGAGACCTGGTGCTCCAGCACTTAGCCCGTCTGGGCCTTCGGGTCAACTGGGAAAAGAGCAAACTCTGCTAGTGCAGAGGATCTCTTTTCTCAGTATTGACTCGGTCGCCATGTGCGCGCAGCTTACGAGCGCGCGCGCAGTCACTGCTGACTTGCCTCCGTCAAATCGAGAGCAAGAGTGCAGTTCCACTGAAGTTATTTCAGAGGCTCCTGGGGCATATGGCATCTGCAGCCGCGGTAACGCCGCTCAGATTGCTTCATATGAGACCGCTTCACCACTGGCTTCGCGATCAAGTCCCGAGATGGGCATGGCAGTCTGGAACGCTCCGGGTCCCAGTGACTCGGGCCTGCCTGCAGACCTTCACCCCGTGGTCGAACCTCAGCTTTCTACGGGCCGGTGTTCCCTTAGAACGAGTTTCCAGGCATATTGTTGTCTCAACAGATGCCTTCACCACGGGCTGGGGTGCCATGTGCAATGGACATGCTGCCGCGGGCTCCTGGACAGGACCCCAGCGCCTCCTGCATGTCAATTGCCTCGAGTTGCTGGCAGTACGATTCGCCCTGCACCGCTTCTGGGCGTTGCTCAAGGGTCAACACGTGCTAGTTCGGTCAGACAACACGGCCTCAGTAGCGTACATCAACCACCAGGGTGGTCTATGTTCCTGCCGTATGTCTCAACTCGCCCGCCATCTCGTTTTATGGAGTCAGAAGCATCTGAGGTCGCTTCGGGCCATCCATGTCCTGGGAGTCCTGAACCGTGCAGCCGACGAGCTCTCACGGCTTCAGCCACTTCCTGGAGAATGGAGACTCCATCCCCAGACGGTTCAGCTGATTTGGGAACAGTTCGGCGACGCACAGGTAGATCTGTTTGCCTCCCACGACTCTTCCCATTGCCGCCTGTTTTATTCCCTGACCGAGGGCTCCCTCGGCACGGATACTCTGGCGCACAGCATCAGGGAGGACAAGGAGCAGGTCCTTTGGTCGCTCCGTATTGGCCCGGCCGGACCTGGTTTTCCGAACTCGTACTCCTTGCGACAGCCCCTCCCTGGTCGATTCCTCTGAGGAAGGACCTCCTTTCTCAGAGACGGGGCACTCTTTGGCACCCGCGTCCCAATCTTTGGAACCTACCACCTCAGGTGGTGGCTACCATCACTTCCGCTAGGGCCTTGTCTACCCGACACGCCTATGCGTTGAAGTGGAACCTCTTCGTCACGTGGTGCTCTTCTTGCCAAGAAGACCCCTGGAAATGCCCGATCGGGTCCGTGCTCTCATTCCTCCAAGAAGGGTTGGAACGAAGGCTGTCTCCTTCCACCCTCAAGGTTGATGTGGCCGCTATATCAGCCTACCACGACCTTGTGGAGACGAAAAAGGTCAGCACGACCTGGTCATCAGGTTCCTGAGGGGAGCGAGGAGACTGAATCCTCCTCGCACTCCCCTCATACCCTCTTGGGACCTTTCAGTAGTCTTAAGTGCTCGGCAGAGGGCTCCCTTCGAGCCATTGCGGTCAGTCGAGCTTAAGTTCCTGTCTATGAAGACAGCGCTCCTGATCGCTTTGGCCTCCATCAGAGGGTAGGGGACCTGCAGGCATTTTCGGTTGACGAAGCGTGCCTGGAATTCGGGCCGGCCAACTCTCACGTGATCCTGAGACCCCGGCCTGGATATGTGCCCAAGGTTCCCACCACTCCGTTCAGGGACCAGGTGGTGAACCTGCAAGCACTGCCTTTGGAGGAGGCAGACCCAGCCTTGGCACTGCTCTGTCCAGTACGCGCCCTCCGTGCTTACGTAGACAGAACGCAGTGTTTCAGGACCTCAGACCAGCTCTTTGTCTGTTATGGTGGGAAGCTGAAGGGAAAGGCTCCCTCCAAGCAAAGGTTGTCTCACTGGATAGTGGATGCCATTGTCTTGGCTTACTAGACGCAGGGGCATGGCGCCTTGCTAACAGACATCTGCAGAGCTACAGGCTGGGCGACACCCAACACATTCGACAGATTCTATAATCTCCGAGTGGAGCCAGTGTCCTCTCTTGTACTCGCCTCTACTAGTGGCCGGTAATGGACTAGGCTCAGGTGTCTTCGCTTGCTCGCCATTCCACTCTACGGACTGGATATGTGCGATATTTTCCACAGGTAGTTTCCCTGAAGCCCTGAGTTCCTCCAGCACTGTCGATGCCGACACCAGTGCGTCTGCCCACTCGGCCAGGCCCTCGTGTTAGGCTAAGTGCCACCGTGTGCATGGTTCCCCCCATGGGCGACCCCCACATGTGTATTTCCACTGTAAGCCTCTCCGAGCATGTGTATTTCCCTCGGCAAGCCTTGCCTCCCCTGGGGGTAAAATTCTTCCACCTTCGGCTGGTTACCCCAGAGCGCTCCATATGCAGCCCCTCGCGGGTCATATGTGTATCCTTAAGTCCTCCCTACGGGTAGGCACTTGGCGCATACTTCCACCTGGAATATGCTTTCCAGTGTACCTTGGTATTCCTGTGTTAAGTGGGAGTCCTTCGTCCGTACTAGCTTCGTCCGTACTAGGGAGCTCACGCTTACGCAGGGCACTGGATGACAGCCGAGTGGCGGGATTTCATTGGGACCCCCATTCGTCAGTCACTGACGTTACTCGGAGTGACTGAACGAAAGGGAACGTCTCGGTTACGTATGTAACCCTCGTTCCCTGAGACGTAACGTCCCTCTGCCACTTCCGCTGTACCGCTGGAATGGCCGGGAGTTCAGTCTTGGCTCCTCAGCAGGTAAACATAATGCGATGTTGCCAGCGTACTTCCTTATATACCCACACTGTGGGGCGGAGTTACGCTATGCAAATTCCGCATGCCCATGGCATTGGCACTGCCATTGGGCATTTTCTAGATCTCGAAGATGATAGGCTTCTAGGCGAAACCTCCATTCGTCAGTCACTGACGTTACGTCTCTGTTCCCTCCTCAGGGAACGAGGGTTACATACGTAACTGAGACGTTCCTTCTTTCGCTAGTCCAACTATAGTTAGCTGTATTACAACTACAAATGAGACCAACATGCATCTTATATTGCAGCCAATCAGCTTTCGTGTTATTTGCGCGAGTCTCTTTCGGATTGTACCACAGACACATAAAACAGATTTTATCTTCAGCTAACAGTTCTCCAGTTCTTCCAGTTCCGCGATCATGAAAGCGAAGGCGAATCTTTCTCACCTGCCATCTCGCATAATGACCAAATAAAAGTATGATATGCCTGATAGCACTAAGAAGAGTTAATAAAAGCGATGTAAACCACAAACTCAATTTGGTACTGACACACGGACCGATGTCAGACTGGCTGCGGATTCTGCGCACGCGTTTGCCGCCTGTCAGCGCTCGCACGAGTATACCGAATGTTTTCTATTTCTAGGCTTATTGCCCTTGAACGATTAAATACACACATTATTATGCCTATGTCCATATTGGCGGTTATGTCGTGTGTAAAAAAGTTTGGGACGTGTGTCAGTATTGGATCTGCGCATTACTGTAGGTCTTAAAGTGAAAGCAACCTAATATAGCCTAGCCTATACCCGCTCCTGTCTGTGTCATTAATGTTAATCAAACAACAACAGAAGGGAAAAAAACAAACAGTAGCCTACCTAAACTTAAAGCACTGTTTGAATCTGTATCTTTATATTGTATTTATTTGTCCTATTGTCATTTGTTTATAATTTCTTATTTTATTACTGACCATTTACTTGATTACTTAAGTAAAGATTTCGGTCATATTTCCCACCCTAAAGCTAGATAGCACACCACTGGACCAGCCTTTTTTTGTAATAAGATTCATGCATTTTGTTTGTTTTATTGTCATGTGTGACTATTGTGCATCTAACATAATAATATGGTAAATGTGGCATCCTAATTATGAAAAAAAAACATGCAAATGTTTTGCAAATTTCTCATTTTGATCTAAAAAAAAAAAATCACCCAAAAATTTTTTTTATATATATATATATATACAGTAGGGAGAACAAGTATTTGATACACTGCCGATTTTGCAGGTTTGCCCACTTACAAAGCATGTAGAAGTCTGTCATTTTTATCATAGGTACTCTTCAACTGTGAGTGACGGAATCTAAAACAAATTGGCAAACTTCAGACGGGCCTGGACATGCGCTGGCTTGAGCAGGGGGACCTTGCGTACGCTGCAGGATTTTAATCCATGACGGCGTAGTGTGTTACTAATGGTTTTCTTTGAGACTGTGGTCCCAGCTCTCTTCAGGTCATTGACCAGGTCCTGCCATGTAGTTCTGGGCTGATCCCTCACCTTCCTCATGATCATTGATGCCCCATGAGGTGAGATCTTGTATGGTGCCCCAGACCGAGGGAGATTGACCGTCGTCTTGAACTTCTTCCATTTTCTAATAATTGCACCAACAGTTGTTGCCTTCTCACCAAGCTGCTTGCCTATTGTCCTGTAGCCCATCCCAGCCTTGTGCAGGTCTACAATTTTATCCCTGATGTCCTTACACAGCTCTCTGGTCTTGGCCATTGTGGAGAGGTTGGAGTCTGTTTGATTGAGTGTGTGGACAGGTGTCTTTTATACAGGTAACGAGTTCAAACAGGTGCAGTTAATACAGGTAATGAGTGGAGAACAGGAGGGCTTCTTAAAGAAAAACTAACAGGTCTGTGAGAGCCGGAATTCTTACTGGTTGGTAGGTGATCAAATACTTATGTCATGCAATAAAATGCAAATGAATTATTTAAAAATCATGTGATTTTCTGGATTTTTGTTTTAGATTCCGTCTCTCACAGTTGAAGTGTACCTATGATAAAAATTACAGACCTCTACATGCTTTGTAAGAAAAGCGGCAGTGTATCAAATACTTGTTCTCCCCACTGTATATAGTGAAATCCTGGTGGGATTGAGCTATGAGGAAATGTAAGTTTACTAATACTTTGTTCAATTTGAATAAATTAATTTGCTTTGCAAGTCATTTTGTGATTCTGCATTTCCTTTTTTATTGCGTGATATAGGTCTTAAATTTAATTCATAATGGTCTTAAAAAGGTCTTTAAAAGTCTTAAATTTGACTTGGTGAAACCTGCAGATACCCTGTTAGGTAGGGAGCTCACTTTTGGAACAGAGCTCTTGACATAAAGCAACAATAAAATAACGACAATAAAAACAGATCAACACTCAGTGGAAGTCTATCAGACTGAGCCTTAAAAAAACGAACAAGCACAACACTGCAGTAAACAACAACAGCAGACATTGGACGTTTGCCGGCTGAAGGTCAGAATGCCGTGAGGAGAAAACTTTGGTGACCTTTCCAGTAAAGTTCAATCGGTTTTGAGCACTCAAGATGCAGAAAGTGATGTCAGGCTGGATCCAATTGATCAGAAAATGGCAAATATACAAACACACATTACAGCTGCAAGTCTGCAAACCAATTACATGTGATGCATTGCGTCTAGATTTGGAAGTGAAACTCGCTCGTGTCTGTCTCTCAGCGGGACCTGTTAAACTTCTCCACACCTCTGTAATTGAAAAGAGAGAGGGGGTAGATGGGAAACCCTGCACACCTGCCTGTGTCACCACCCGACATTTACCGAGATTGTTTTTATAATGCTGTGATTTCCAGAGGAGTTCTGCTCGCGCTCCTTCAAATTTCTCCACACGGCAGGTGCTCTCTGAGGTCTCAGATATCTAATCACATCCTCCAAGCAGCTCTCTGGTTACTCGGGTGAGAGCTGTCCTGAAATCTTTTCTACAGCTGACTGGATTTCACCGTAATTACAGAGCAGCTGTCTCAAAGTCCTGACAATGCCAGGCACCTTCAAATACTGCATTGTCAGACACTGCACTGTTTCTTCTCTAAGGCTTTTCACTCTACACTTAACCTGGGGTTAACGTCCTGTTAACCCTGAGTTAACACACGGGTCAAGCTTTTAACCCTGGGTTATGAAGCCCTGCTAACCCTGAATTAGATACCAAAGGGGTACAACATGAAACAATGCAGTGTCAGAATGTTTGGCAAGGCGTTTAGCATCAGGCAACCATCTTAAACTGGCTATTGGTTGCCTAATTAAATATTGATGATCTTTATATAGTCACAGCTATTTTCACTAATTTTTTTAAGTTTAGGCATCTGAGGAAAATAGTTTAAACTGTTGAATGGTGAGGGGAAAAAACTAAAGAGTTTTACAGTGGAGTCAAGTGTTCATTTTGCATCAACTTCGCTTTGTTTTAAGTTTTTCAAAATGCTAAAACTTTTAATTGGTTTAAATGGTCTCAGGCCTGGTTTCACAGACAGGGCTTAGATTAAAGTGCCCCTATTATGGCATTCGAAAGGTTCCTATTTTTGTTTTGGGAGTCCCCAACAACAGGTTTACATGCATGCAAGGTCAAAAAACACTTGTCTTAAACTTATACTTGTACTGATTGTCTTATAATATGCATTTATTTTTACCTTATTTGCTCAACGACTCCCAAAGGATTCGCTCAACGATTCATTTTTCCAAACCCCTCCTTTGTGTGACGCTAATCTGCCATGATTGGTCAGATGACCCAGTCAGTTGTGATTGGTATACTGCGTGCAGCGCGTGTCGGAAACGGAATGCCTATCACCATTACCGGATTACGGCTTGTCAAGTGTTGAACATTTTATACAGTGTATGAACAGACATGGCATCAATTTTGCCTTACCAATTCGAGTCCGACAAGGAAACGTCCAGAGTTGCTGATGAACCAGAAAGTCAATCGCAAACACGACTAGAGCAGGACCTTTCTCAATGGTAAGTGTCAATGTAGTTTATGGCACTTCAGGCCAATTGAACATGCAGAATCGGAGTAAGAATATCTGAGAAGTGATGTGCTGTAATCTGATTAATCTTGCTGTCTGTCGCCATTTGTTAGTTCAGTGTAACGCGTCACAGACCAATTAATTGCTGAAAATGCATGCAATATGCTAATGTTTCATCTTGACTTCACAACGAAACGGCTTGGGATTCGTTTTTAAAAACGATTCGTTTAATTGACTCTTACTTTTGAGAGACAATAACTTTATATATGGTGCACTTTCAGATTTAAAAAAAAAGGTGTTTTCATTCACTTAGAGCTATGTTACACACTACATGAAAGGTAATTGTCAAAAATCCACAGTAGGGGCACTTTAAATCAGGATTAGGCCTTAGTTCACTTAGGACATTTAAGTAGCTTTTATAAACATGCCTTAGAAATTACTGGTGTGCATCTTGAGACAAAACAATGGCACTGACGTATTTTAAGATGAAAAAACAGCTCAAACATGCATTTTAGGACTAGGCTTAAGCCTTGTCTGTGAAACCGGGCATCGGACTTTGACTTCACCAAATGTTGTAACCTTTCCTCAGACAAGTAGTTATTAAAGCCGGTTGAATGCTCATTTTGTCCTGTACTTGTCATGTCTTTATGCACATAAGAACAGTGTAAAATCTTGAAGCCTGACTAGTCAAGATTAATTACAAACCCAGGGTTGAGTTTAGCAAGGCCTGCTATTGACTGTAAACTGAGTTCATTCTGTCTGCTGGGTGATTCTCCAGATGATCTGCTAATATACAATTCATTAAACAGGGCATCTGTGAGTTTACTGTGGTCGGCTGTATAATTTCCCCCATGTTATTCTGTTGGTGTTGTAATGATCATTAAGCAGATGTTTAAAAGGGGAAAATGGCAATAAAGCAGGTGGGAGACGTCTGTAACTTCTCTGTGTGCTCATAGATGATGTGCTTGGAAACTGCATTTGTAACAATAGTCATTAGTAGTGTCACATGTGGACCGATTTGTTGACTGAATGAAAATCCAGCAGGCTGTGGAAGAAAGCCAGCATTTAGATTGTAATATGCTGATTTAAAGCATTTAAATGAGGCTGGGTAGTGTCAAACGCAGCCTATAATCTGCGCTAACACCCTCAAAAGTGTTTGCTCAGCTGTCTATAGAGAAACCTGAAGATTATTCCTGTTTACAGTCTGTGGGTGACGCATGGCTAAATGTCAAAAATATTAGATGTCAAGCTGTTTGAAATATCTTGAGACTAGTCTGTTTTCCTGCCAGTGTAACTGTTTGTTTTTGGTTTGTTCTATGTTCATATTGTATAATGTATTTTCACATTTTGAAAATTGTTGTTGATTTCCTGTTTGCTAATTTGTGTTGTGCATATAAACTGTGCCTGCAATTAACTCTTGTTTAGAGCCAAATGTTTAAACTCAGCCTTATTTGTTGCTTTATGCAGTGTTTTATTGCAATCGCTACATATTGTTATGGTCTTACATGCTGTTTTTATTCAAATTGTATGTGGGACATCACTACTTTATCTCATATGTATATCACGTAAAAAGAAAAATGGCAATGCTAGGCTATATTTGTTGTGCATGCATGTGATTATCAACAGAACAATTTATTTAGTGTTTTTTTTACACTCATCTCTGCAAATGTTTACTAAAACCAAAGTTTGATTGTCATGTGGTAGAAGAACTTTTACTTATCCTTACTATCCTTTTGAAAAGAGATTCTGTGTACAGGTTTTTGGTCCAATAAGTAATACCTCAGACTTATCTGAATTTAATAGAAGAAAATTACAGGTCATCCAATATTTTATATATTTAACACACTCTGTCAACTTGGATAATTTAGATTTAGATTGGTCGTGATGAAATATATAACGGAGTATCATCGGCAAATCAGTGGAAATTAATTCCATGTTTTTTTATAATATTACCAAGTGGCAGCATATATATTGAAAATAGCAGAGGGCCTAACACAGATCCTTGTGGCACTCCACAATTTACTGACGTTTACTGACGATTTTTCCCTGTTTAAAAAGACATTTATTTTATGCTTATTTCATGCTTTTTTTAATTTAACAATGGTTTCCTAATATTTGAAAACATCCCTTGTTGAATATTGAATGTTTAAACTTCCATTATTGCATTGTTTTACTGTTATAGTCACATTGTTATGCAATATTTTTGTAGAAGTCATGCTTTTTTTGGGGTTCTAGTTTGGATTTAGTTTGTCTGATTAGTAGTCACACCAGTGACTTTCTTCATACAATCTTCCTCTACTTTTTCAATAAAAAGACTTTTGGGTTCAACTTGAGTCAGTTTGATGCTGTGATATAAGCTAAAAGAGCAGCCCATCTGATCTGATATCATCTGTTCTTCACACCTGCGTTGAGTACATGTCTAAGTCTTCATCTCTCATTTTCTCTCTCTCAGATGAGACGTCGTTCGAAGCGGGAATCAAAGTCCAGATCCACACGCAGGATGAACCGCCTTTCATCGATCAGCTGGGATTCGGAGTGGCTCCAGGCTTCCAGACATTCGTCTCCTGCCAAGAACAGCGGGTACCAAATGATTGTTCTTTTTTGTACATTTCTCAGTGCTGGACTCGTCTCAAAACGCACAGGACTGCAATTGTGTCAGTCTGTTGTTTTAGTGCTCTGTTTTAGTTTCTACAGCTGCTTGTTTTTATTAATTTATTTGTTTGTTTTGAATGCATTAATGGGCAACTCCATTTCAGAAAATTCTGATTGGCACTGACATTATTTTGATGCAAATTAAGCAATTTTCAACCCAAATTCTGATCACTGTAATGCACTGTCAAATTTTCATTATATATTATGAAAAGTATTCATATATCATGGTAGTAGTTGTTATACTGGCTTTAATGTTTAACAGTATAAGTTATTTTTGAGAATAACGAGACCGATTGTGGTAATGAATAAGAATTTTTCACATTTTGGTAATGAGATGTGCCTAATTGTAATGAAAAATATAGCTCCAAGCAGCCATTAATGTGCCGACAAGTCATGACTGCATGGCTGGGAGCATCAGACCAACTGCAACAATGAGCAATTAAAAGCATATTAAGATGATTTTAGGCGAAATGCCTGAAAAATCAAATACAATCATTAGTAATGTGATTTAATGGTTTATCCCCCTCTTTACCAATAGGTGGCGCTGTGACCAAATTGATGTTGTGTAGTCAGATTAAGGTGATAATGACACATGCAAATTTTGGTGTCAATATGCCAAAGCATTGCAGTGATAGAGCCTCTGTTTCGTCTATCAACACGAAGCCGGCATGGTCTGAAGATGATCTGACTCAAATTTGGTGAAAATCGGACAAACGGTCTAGGAGTTCGAAAAAGTAGGTTTTTGAAGAAAATCAAAATGGCGGACAAGAAGTTCAGCTGACTATGGCAAAATTGGTATCTATGTTCTCAGCATGATTTAATCAAAAGTTATTTTACATTTTTGGAAATTTCATTATAACTTTTGACCACAAGGTGGTGCTGCTCTGAAACTTTTTGAGTATTGTCAGGGCATGGTGCCGAAGACACATACCAAGTTTTGTAACGATACGCCAATGCATTCGTAAAATAGCATTTTACGATACAATTCAAAATGTCCGACGCCTAAAATGGCCGATATGGAAAAATTGGGTACCGTTCGACTCGGCATGCTGCACAGAATCTAAAGTTTTGTGATTTTTAGCCAAACCATTCAGAAGTTAGAAGCCCATTTTTCATATTTCCTGACCACTAGTTGGCACTGCGCCGGAACTGTGCAGGTAGCCTCAGGTCATGGTTGTAATAAAACACTCCAAGTTTGGTCAGAATACGCTAAAGCTTTGCAGAGATATAGCCTCACGTTCATTTTGGCGTGCTCTTCGTCAAATTCGTTTGCGTGTTTTTTTGAGAACGGATAAAGTCAAAATGCAAAATCTCATGGTCATAAAATAGCCTTCATTTTCACTATTCAAAACATAGTTTCCTGGAGGGTTTTTTGTTTTGTCTTTTGTTTGTTTTGGTTGTGAGGTGAGATATGATGTGGACAGCTTTGTGAGATCCACCCAAGAAGAAATTTCATCTCCCACAACAAGAAGCATGATTTGATTTTCAAATGAGAGCAAATGGCCGACACAGAGGTCGACCCTGCTGTCTGGAATAAATATTATTTATTTATAGGATTCTCAGAATCCATGTATAATTTACATGAAGGCCTCATCATTGAATAAAAACAGCAGCTTTGTTTCTGTGAGAGAAAGAAAGAGGTGAAATCAAGGCGTATGTGATCGATAAATAAGAGACGGGCTGAAGATCTGACTCGCTACAGACAGACAGAAAGGTGGTTGATATGCACAGACGGCTCCCTGCTCCTTGTAATTGGAGGTCAGTGCGTCTCCCATGTGTGGTGGATTGATTTCAGTAACATTTCGCCTCATTTATTTTCCTCTTACACAAAGATCAGGCCTGCGTCTCCAGATGCATCACTAAGATTCAATGTCACTGGCTTTTACGGGATTAGCATCCATCTCTGTCTGTCGCTCTCATCATGGTTCACACAGTCAGCGTTTGGGATGGACAGCCGTATTTACTAATGGATGTGACGATCAGATTGTCCTGGGCAGACAGGAGCAGATCGAATAATGTTTGCATGGACATCTGAGTTCATTTAAGTCAATCCACTTCACTTACTCAATGCCTGTAACTCTAAAGACAGATAACCACAGATCATAAGATTTTTAAAGAGGTAAATTATTTCAGGGCACATTGAAACCCCTAGAATCTTCACCACCTTTTGCCCCGCCAGCGACGGCCCTGTTTAACAGGATAAGTCACTGTCATTTTTAATTGCAAACATGTTTCTGTTTACTAATGCTTTCTACTGAATATGCCAGATTAATTTAAATCGCTGATATTCATCTCACGCAATTAATAGGTGAAGTAATGCTGTACAGTTCAGAGTTTGACATGTTGCCAAGCTAACAAGGCAGTACTCTAATAAGCATAAAAATACGTGTCACACACACATTTTGGCCAGATTTAATTAAGCTGAACTATTTTAAGTCTTTCTTTCACTGAGCCCAGTGCATTATGGGATTGGATACATGCCAAAAACAAGGTATCTTAGAAGGCAGCACAATGATGGCGCCTGTCCTGCCTCATGCATTCATGTTGTAGATCACCCTATAATACCTTGAAATGCTGCCTATATTGGCAGCTCACTAGGTTTCGGAGTGAAGTCAACATGTCAGATGCTGTCGGTAGAATCTGCTTAAAAGTTTTATGTAGGAAGTGTATGGATAGTGTTGAGGGGTGAATTCATATGCAGTGGCATTATGTAAAGCATTGCTCATCTTACCTTTTGTGTCTGGAGTTTGTGTGTGTATTTTTGGCGCATATACAGCATTTGTTTATGGTGTGTGTGTGTGTGTGCATTTCTTAAGCTGATAGTGAGGTGTCTTCAGGAATTATAGCGTTGTTCAAAACGGACCTACCTAGACATAATTTTGAGGTGTACGCATAGGCTGTTCCAAAATGTAGGCCGCATTATGCAGCCTTTTAAGATAAAGGCAGCATCAAGTTATGCATTTTTATGAGCTCAGTTTGAAAAATTGAGAGAATTCTTGAGAGCCAATACTGTCTATATCCACCTTATTTTGCAATGTGGAAGTAAGCTATATTCTGTGCATGTGCGAGATTTCCAATTCATTTTCTGCTATAGGTAAATAACTAGAATATTTGTGCAATAAACAGTAAAACTATTTGTGCTACGGAGCAGCGTGTTTATGTATGGAAGCATATGGGTAGCAATATTCAATTTGAAATTTAATATGCAAAATGTGAATGCAGTATAAAAAATGGCTTATGTATTTAAATTTACATTTTCCATACCAAATGCGCAACGTTTCAATAATATAATTTAAATTTGCTAGTTTTAACATGTAATTTAATCATAAAATTTTTATAAAAATTAAAATGCAAATGTATTACAGAAATGATTAGATATCTTTAACATGTTCAAGCTAAAATTTTAGCAAAATGGTCATTTAAATGTTATTTTTCTTAGTTGCATTTACACTCACAGTTAAGACACGATTGCATTTTCATTAAATGTCCCGCAATGAATGTAGCAAAATTTAATGTGGAATTGAAAATGCAACTAGTGTAGGAAACAGCACATTTAAATTATATTATTGAATTTGAATTAGCATTTTGCTCCAAACGTTGCGCATTTGGTATGGAAAATGTACATTTTAAATACATAAATACATGGCCATTTTTTTACATTACACTGCCATTTTGCATATTAGATTTCAAATTGAATATTGCTACCCATAAGCTTCCATATTTATGATCATGATAACAAATACCAGTTTGCAATATCAAGCAGCATAACAGATTGTTTTTGTACAGCTAGAAGCTGGAAGCCTCAAACATTGAAGTTACAAATGGCCACGCCTGGTCTTAATTTCCTATATTTAATTCAATTTTTAAAAGATATTGATAAAAATAGCTGTAGTTGTGATTTTTTTTATGCTCATTAGATTGTTAAACTGTTAGAAACATGGTAACATTGGAAGCAATTGTGATTGAGTTTCCAGTATACATCATGTGAGAAGCAATAACTGTGTTTCTACCAATGTAGAGCTGCTGTGTAATGTGATTGCACTTTAAATAATTATATTTATAAGGAATTCACCTAAGAGAGAAACAGTAAGGCCCTATCCCAATTCTATTTTATACCCCTTTGCCTTCCTCTACCCCTTGAAACAGAGTGGCAAGGCGTAGGGGTGAAAATATTGCCCTAAGAAATGGGACACCACTATTACACCATTACACGTCATCATACCCCGTTTCTTTTATTAGTGTCCTGTAACATTTAACAAGTATGAACAGCAATGAAGTACACATATCTAACAGAAATCAGGCGTGAGCACGTTTAACAGATTACTCACTCCCAGTGTTGTTTTGCGCTGTATTTGGACTTAAGAAAACGGCGCTCGTTTTCAATTCAAAAACATATGAGCTTTTGAGTTTCCTAAGACGATACAGAATGACACAGAACATACGAGACTGGTGAAGGCGCTTAATTTGTGTTCACGTCACTCAAATAGTGCGTTTAGCAAGCTACGGAGAAACTGGTGACACACGAGTGATCGATCCCGAGTGGCAACATCACTACACACATTCTAGCAGCACAGTAGTCGGTGTATGGAGGGAAACTCCTCATACCCCTTCGTTCGAAGTGTGGTCCTGAAAAATCTTCGTTTGAAGGGCTATCTGGCCCTTCCCCTTACCCCTACCACTCCAGCCAAAAGAGAATCGAGACACCCCTACCCCTTCATGTGAACGCGCAAAACGAAGGGGTAGGGGAAAGGGAAGGGCTAAGGGGTAGAAATGGGATTGGGCCTAATTCACTATTGCCATTTCTTTCTTTCTGTCATGTAGCTGACGTATCTTCCTCCTCCATGGGGCGACTGCAAGTCGACGCCCATGGATTCTGAATTCTTCAGCACATACAGTATCACTGCCTGCCGCATCGACTGTGAGACACGTTATCTGGTGGAGAACTGCAACTGCCGCATGGTGCACATGCCCGGTAAACAAACACACAACACACACACATGAAGAAATGCATCAATAGATCTATTGATCTATTGGTTATCTGTGTTATTCTCTTGTGAGCACCAAAAGCACAAATATTTCTCCTGAAATTCATCATTTTGGTTTCCCGATTCTGTATCTCGAATCTAAACACCTTTAACTAGAATAAAAAACCTGGTTTTATGTTTAAGACAAAATCTCATCTCTCAAAGTCTCATCTTTTTTTAGTACGTCTCTATTTTAGTGTGTTCTTGCCACCAGTTAAATAAATTAATGTGGCTTGTTATTCCTTTTCAGAATGAAATGTTTTCAAGCTGTTGCTTTTTAAGCCTGTGATGATTCTAAACCCTTGCTGTGTTCCTAAAGCTGTTTAGCACGTCTTGCTTTAATTTTAGTTGCTAGTTTTTGGCTTAGTGAAAGAGGATTTTAACTTCAGCCAGTAGAAAACCGTAATTTCATGCAGCCCTGTTAGAAACCAGCACCCCACTGAGCTCTGCACGTCCGTTTGAAATACGGTCCTCTGATCATCTCTAAAGACTTTGTCATTAACTAGATCTGAACTGCGTCAAACAGTGATTTGCTGTATCTTAAACGCCATCTACACAGCGTGACAAAACTAGAACGCTCTGGTTATCAACAAAGCTGTCTACATTGCAAGCGGACAACATTGTTAGACCGGTTTGTTTATTATAACTAGAGATTTGTAGCTTTATTGATTTTGACAGGAGTTTTTTTTTGTTAGCGAACTAGTTTATTAGTACTCTAATTTTGTCGCCTCAGTGGCTTACGTAGTCTAGACATGTTTTTCTTTCAGCATCTCGTCGACTGTATGAGCTCTTTCTCTCGCTTCTCCTCACTGCACAAGTCCTTGAGCTATTCAAGGAAACTTCAAGATACCTGAATAAATAAAATTCATTAAAAGAGGAAATCAGATTTTTGAGGAGCGATTCGGCGCTGATAACAACAGCGTGATGGACGGCGACACGTTTTAATTAACAGACAGACAGAGGCCGCTTCATTCCACCTTTAGCCAGAACATTGCGTTCCTCTCTCTCTACGGCACACGTTTTGTTCTTTATCTTCACACATTTCTTTAAGGGTAAATCACACAAAAACATTTTCAGGTCTTATTTCAAAAGCATAAAATGAGAAACTACTTTATGCATGAAGAAAATGAAGCCTGTTTTAGCACTATTAAGATTTTTTTTTTTTGTAAAGTAACTGTTATTTGCATAACAATTAAGCACATATCTCATCACTGTAATGAGTCTGGACATTTTACTTTAGGGTTTGTTTGTAATTCTCATTATTCTTGATGTTTATCATTAGATTCTCATTACTGTTATAAAGTCATGAAAATTATCTTTTGTCTCAATATTGACATCAGCATAAATTAAAGGCAGCACACAAATACTTCTCTGGTATGTATACTATAATTTTACAATAATAAACAATAATAAAAATAAGATATTTTTTATTTTGTATTGAGGCAAGAAAATTATATTTTGCCTGAAGAAATCAGTAATTATAATTTGTAGTTTTAATTATTTTGTAATGCCTAATTTAGGCTTATTTCTATATTTAAATAAATATAGAATTATAATCAATTAATATCTGTGTCCAGACAAGATGAGTTTCGTAACGTAAAAAGGGAATCTAATGATAATCATCATTAAAAATAAAAGCATAAAAGTAAATGTCCACACTCAATACAGTAATGAGATTTTGAGGGGGTTTCATGGGATAAAAATTATAAAAAAATGAAAATTACATTTTACTGTAGCTGTTTCTTAGAGTCTTCTGCACTTATAGGCTCTGTTTATCTGTTTTTAGGAGATGCTCCATATTGCACCCCGGAACAGTATAAGGAATGTGCAGACCCAGCTCTAGGTAAGAAATCTGCCTCCTCCATTCAGAAACCTTTCAGTCTAGCGGCCAATTTTCCTCGCTGAACCCATCCGGTCCTCATTACAGATGGCTGAACCTGAGGCCATGATGGGACAGCTCGATTTATGACCCCTCCTAACCTCACCACCCACTTCCCCAGGCCTTTTTACACTTCTTCATCTGTCCCATTGTTTTTCCATCCAGGATTTTTAAAGTTAAGAGAAATGTTCTGTCTTTTTCTCTGGCTTTAGATTTTCTGGTGGAGAGAGACAATGACTACTGCGTGTGCGAGACTCCTTGCAACATGACTCGCTATGGCAAAGAGCTGTCCTTTGTCAAGATCCCCAGCAAAGCCTCCGCCAAATACCTGGCCAAGAAGTACAACAAGTCGGAGCAGTACATTGCGTGAGTCTTGCTTGTCTCTGTAGTGCTACTTACAAAGTTGTATAAAAATTCAAGCAAAACAATCGCCCAAATCCCAGTGTTTTGGCCATGACGAGACATTTGTTAATGGCTTGGTTTATATTTCTGTCATGTTGCACTAGGTAGCTCCAAAATCTCATTAAACCAAATACTGAACTGTTAATTTTGCTAATCTGACACTGAACAACTTTATCTGAACAAGGTGAATTTTATGCAGACACTTAAAATGAGAAATATTTACTAAGGGTGCTCCGATCAGGATTTTTGGGTCCAATCACTGGAAGCAGTATTGGCCGATACCGATCACCAAAATAAAGAATAGGCCAACTATTCTTAACAACAATGTATTTTAAGTATAAAAAATTAAGAGATGAGAAAGTATCATGAATTGACAACTCATTTATTGGCAAGCAACATATTACTTTCCCTCTCTTAAAGGTGATTAGGAACAGCTTGGAGCTTAAATATAGCATTCCTGTGAAATAAGAAAAGTCTTTATCAAAAGAAAGTAATCAAATGTAAAACAACACTGCATAGTCTTCACTGTATGAATTCAATAGAGATTAAATCTACTAAATGTACTAAAGAGCAGTGAGTGAGCAGTGAGTCTTTGTCTTTTGTTGTTTAACATTAATGACAGAGTGCAGCTGGAATATTAGGCTGCTGTCACTTTAAGACTGAATGCATGAATCCAATATACTGATACACATGCGACTTATTTCCCAACTGTTTATGTTCACTTAAGACATAACCAACGGTGTCTAAGCGAATACTCACCAAGCCGGGCATTTTGACATTATTCTGTGTGTATTTATATTATAAATATAAAGAACTCTTTATATTATCGAGCACGTCCTGCAGTGTAGCAACAGTAGACTGTATTTTACGACAGTCTCTGATCTAGCTGATTTGGACGTCAAGGTTTGGCTTTTAGGGTGAAACGAAAGCACAACCGCTGTGAAGGAAAGAAATGCACTAAAATATCACAGCCCTAGTTTCTTGCTATCATTGATGTAGGGTTGCTGTCGTTACAATGTCTCCGCTCTCCGCAAAGATTTTGTAAATTTATTGTCCCTTTCCAGACACCTGGCGAAACTGCAGACTGCTTAATGTAGTGAAGCCGTTTTAGCTGTGCATAGAAACATTTTCTCGCAAGTTTTGCGTCATCTGATCTTTATAAAGACACAGATCAAACTATATGAAGCTATTATTGGCCAATAATGATTGGCACTCGATCAATCGGAGCACCCTTAATATTTACTTGAGAAGCATAATTAAGAAAACTACTTATTTTCAGAGAATATATCTTGAAATAAATTTATTTTTCTGACCTCATTGGCAAATGTTTTTCTTTTAAGCATAAACTAAATTTAGTGAAGTTTAAATGTGTGATTATGGTTGTTTGTGATGCCCTAAATGTTTCACCTCACATGTCCAGACTGGCAGCTGTTTAGCGCCTCATCAGTAATTAACCGGGATCTTTGTCTGACCTCGCACAAGATCCAGACAGCCAATCATCTAAGGAGCTCAAAGCCCAGGCAACAGCATGGCAGACATGTAACACATCACTGCCTTGACAAACACGCTAAGAAATGTCAGGAAATGTCTCCACATCCGCTACCATCTGGAACAACACGACTCCTAATTAAGTTTACAGAGCGAGGTCAAGAAAGTTGCTGCAGTTTGCTACTGTTTTCAACAGGCAATTATATTAGTTTGGGGTGTTGATTTACATACTTAAATCCTAAAATTAAATACATACTTAAATTAAATGTTACGATTTAATGTCAACATGATATTTGTTTTTCATTTCTTAATATGTTTCATACACAGATGAAAGATTCATCTGTGTATGTTATTCTTAAGGGAAAAAATTGTGTTTTCATCAACCTAGAATGACTTTGCTTTTCAGCTGATGTGTTAACTATTACTTTAAGGCAATGCGTTATGCCATTTGATGTTGACATTAACATTAATTTGTGAAATTATTGTCAGCCTAAATGTACAAAACAGTGACAATCAAAACTTTAATGAAACCCTTTTCTTATATTTGTGTGAACTAAATAGAGAAGAACTATTATTTGCAGTACTTTGCATTTAGAAAATGAAAAGAAGTCATGTGGAACAGTTGTAAATTATTTGCAGTATTTTACATTCAGAACAGGAAAAGAGAAGTTGAAGAACTGAAGAACTTGGGGGAATTTAATCTTCTGAACACAACGGATGAATGCCTCTATTTAGTTTTCGGCTTGTTCCCAAAGATATTGATGACTATCCAGTGAAAAGGCTCAAAATCAGATCTCTGCTATGGTTTCTTAAATTTAGGAAATGAATCATACGTAATCTTAGATCTGCCATCTCATCTACGTATTTTTGACAGTAATAGGGTTATGTATTAATCTAAAGCAGGGAGACTGATGTTTTGAACCCAGATGATGTAATCTCTGGTTTTAAAGGAGGAAGATGGAGTTTTTAATACTTGGTTTTAAAGTAGCACCTCATTACTATTCATCGATAAGCTTGCTACAAAAGTACCATTAAGGCTAACCTTTTTAGTGTTTTTGGCATCCAGGTATCTTTGAAAAGCTTGGGCAAGCACTCATAAAATAACTGCAGCTGTCGTCTGCAGCTTAATTAAACTTTTAATATGTATTTAGTGAGGACAAAAAAATTAAACTTTCACACCATCTGCAGTGAATATGTTTAGAAAACGTTGAGTTCATTCTATCAATATGATATAAACTCTGAAGTGCCATGGCTTGATGGTGGAAAAACGTAACAGAGGTGTTCAGACTCAACACCAGCTGTGTCTAAAATAGCCCCAGGTCTCCGCTGGCTCGACTTCAACCATCTGCTTACAGCAGTGGCAGATTAGATAAAGAAATGCTGGGAAATTGGCAGAGATTGTGGATCGATGCTTGGAGGGATGTTCTAAAGTATTAGGAGGGTTGTGGAAGTAAATGCAGTTGAGATGTCCTCACCTTTCCCTTCTGTTCTGCCCTTTAGAGAAAACATCCTGGTGTTGGACATCTTCTTCGAGGCCCTGAACTACGAGACCATCGAGCAGAAGAAAGCCTATGAGTTAGCCGGCCTTCTTGGTGAGCGGCATTTTCCCAGACGTCAAGAGATGAATTTGATTCCTTGACATTTCCAGTGGTTATATCACTGTGAAAATATAATTGTTTACAAAAATTGCTCTCCCAAAAGAAGTCACAGTGTTTCACTTTTTAGAAAGTCAAAGTTACTTATAGTGGCTTTAAACATAAAACTGAGACACTTTAAGGTTATTTGAACATCAAAATTCAATTACACACAGCAGCTTGTGATTTTACAGTTCATTCACACACTATATTTTGCAAAGCTTGTAAAGTGTGTTTAGGTGGCTAATTACTAAGCTGAACGGTTTCAGGTGACATTGGAGGACAGATGGGGCTGTTTATTGGGGCCAGTATCTTAACCATCCTGGAGCTCTTTGACTATCTGTATGAGGTAAGACCTCCAACCTGCACCTGTTATTTCTTTTTTTATGTATCAAAGACCCTTCAGAAATAATTAGACTGAAACTTGACAGTTGTGGAAATTTCTCAAGTCACTCAAAATGGCATATATTCTCCTCTCCCCTGTAATAGTGTTTGATATGACCTTCACAAAAGTAGTGCTCTCTTAACACTGGAGCTTTCTTCCACTCAAGGCCCTTTGCCACAATCAGAATCTGAATGAACGGCGTGTAAATTTAATATTATTTACCAAGCCTTTGCTCATGATGTGATTGCTACTGAGATATCAATACCGTGAAGACGAAGGTTGGAATTATCTCTTGATTGGGAAAATTGTCATCGGATGTGATAACAGGTGATTCAGCAGGTGATTCAGCAGGTAAGCGAGCAGAGCAGAAGCAAACTACTAGAATTATATTCAAAGCGAGCCACGGATTTAATGTTGTTGGCAGATGCAGTGCCTCAGGCATTACGAAGAAATAATTTTAGTGTGCATGCACACGCTCTGTCATTAGCATCTTAATAAACCTACCGTCTGCAAAGATGTTGCCAAATATTGTCCTGTGATCTTCTGTTTTAGATGATTGATAACCATTGGTCTCATCTGCAGAATTATTACACACTTGGGTGGGCGATGTTGCGTAACAAATATTGAGACATTATTTCTTCCTGTGATGATTTTTAGTGTATATCTTTATATTTATGTATTTGGCCATACGGCCAAATGTTGAAAATATAGGAAAAATACCTGTGCATCGTGAGTCATAAATCATCACAGTATTCATGATTTTGCTCAATGTTAAATCAGCAGCAAAATCTTTGAGAAACGCCCAGTCCTGCTACGCATCAAAACAAATGACTGGAAAAACAGGAAGGCGATGCCAGGAGTTATTTTTCTTGTCTGTTGTCTCGGGCACTCCTTGGGTATCTCTGTATGGCAGTGATTGATAACAGATCTTGTGACCTTTTACAGGAAGTGCTGAATTCCACCTCTGCGCTATAGACTCACATGAGCCTGTGGAAAACAAAAGTGAAGGCAGAAGCATTCAAGATGTTTCTGCTGAAAAATAAAAGAGACATATTGAGATGCAAATAGCATAGTTCACGCAAAAATGAAAAATCTACTATAATTTACTTACCCTAATGTTGTTCCAAACCAGTATTTTTCTTCGGTAGAATGCAGCAGTGTTTAGCCGAAAGTTCACACAGAACAATCTCATAATTTCCACCGGGGAAGCTGTTTCCTTTATAAGAATAAGAGAGATGAAAAAAATGAAACCGTCCAATATACTTATTTTATTCTGACCAAAATCACACATTAAGTTGTAATTATGATTATAATGTACAAACCTTTTGGGAGAACTTGAAGGTGGTGAACAAGGCCAGGGATCAAGTCTTCTGAAGCAGTTGTGTGGTTTTGCGTGAGAACATACCGAAAGTCGTTATTTAGCAATTGAGAAATTTAAGTCATTTTTAGTGATTTTTATCATGCTAGAATAAATGCTTTCAGTTGATGATCCTTTACCCAAAACCATTCTTGTGGAAAAATATAAATGAACCTAGCGATGCGCCACAGTTTTGATAAATTGACACTCAACGTAAAAATTCTCTTGAGTCTGGTTCAGACTCAGTGGCAGGCTCTGAGTATTACCAGTGACATTAGGACACAGATGGAAGACAGCCTGTCAGATATGGCAGGTGGAAACTGGCGTTGTTTGCAGGAAATGAGGCACAAATACTGTCAGTTCCAGGACTTGTGTATGTATAATCTGGCTGGTTTAAACTGACTTCTGGTACATGACAGCCGAAAGCCAATAACAAACAATACATCATCCATCCATCATGTTATTCTGTGTGTCAGGAGGCCCTCATGGGGAATGGGGGGAAATGACCCAGTTACGAGTTCAGATCTGCGTCTTCACATTGTTTCTGTCTGTCTCCAGAAAAGCAGCATTTGGGCACAGAACAAAATGTTGACTTCCTGGAAAATGTTTATTTTGAATGTGTGCTTTACTTGGGAACCCAGACGCAAATAGCACTATCTACAAACCCACAACTTTTTAGTTGGATGCATCCCTGTCATCCATGTACGGCTTAATCTCATAATGGATGTTTTTCTGTGGTTATCTTTGGATGTTATCACATCCGTATGAAATAGTTTACCACCAAATGCATTTAAATGTAAGTATTTGTTAACATTCTGGTTTGCTTCAGATGTTCAGTTACTCTTTTTTTCTGCTAATCTGTCAAGAAGATTAAAACCTTCAAAAAAGCTTTATCAAACTGCTCTCTACAGCAGATAGCATAGTGTGAACTGAACAGCAGTTCTAATGTGCAGGTTTGTTTTCTCTATTCGCAGGTGATCAAGTTCAAACTGTGTCGCTGCGCCAAGAAGAAACACCAGCGGAGAGACAACAATGAGCGAGGAGCTGTTCTCAGCCTGGACGACGTGAAGCGTCACGTCAGTAACTATCACACCAGTATCTGTGCTGACCGATAAACTCATACTAACAGACAATAAAGACTATTTATTCTAGTATCTGTATAGCATACTGCCATACTACTCATACTATGTATGCAGTATTCAAAATGTATACTGTGCACAGTATGCAGTTTTTTAACTGGACACAATGCAACACACTCAACTTGACCTTCTATTGCCAGTGTGATGATTGAACTAGTAGCATCAACTGTGTTTTAGCATCGTCTTGAGTCATTAGCTGCTTTTCCACTGTCGGGCCTGTGCGAGCCAGGGCTTTCAACAGGCCGGGCTGGGCTAATAGCATCGGACCTGTAGCACCGAGCCCATTTCCACCGTCAGGCTAGAAGCTCCGCAGCGCTTCACTAAAACCCGCCAGTAACGCGCCTCTCTGGAACATCACACAAACCCATCATTACACCAACAAATCGAAGTTTTATCAGTAAACTAATCAGAAAGAAATCTTTGTAAACTAGTGAGATCACAAGACATACATGTTAAAAGCGGTCTCCTGTTGGCATTTTTGTTGTTTACTTAAATATTTAAAACCTAAGCATCGAAGTTTTACCACAGTTTTACAATAATAAGTGATACATTGATCATAATTAATTAATTTGTGGAAAGATTGCACATTAGGTCACAGAAATAAAGTGGTATTTATCGCTATTTCACAAAAGAAAGAGGACGCGCGTACTTATTCAGTCTAGGGATGCGACGGTGAGGAAATTTTCCCACCGGTTAAACGACGTGTGACAACACTGGTAATACCGGTGTCACTGGCGGGGGCTTTTAAATCGCTAATTCTAAACCAAAAGTAAAATGCGCACGGCCGCTCAGGCATTCATAACGGCGCGGAGCAAAGCAAGTGTTTTCAATGAATTCCTATGGAAGTTGAGCTTCCATAGGAATGAACTGAAAACGCGCCCGTGGACACGCACCGTGATTGACAGTGCAGCCGTGCGCATTTTACTTTCGGTTTAGAATTAGTGCCAATTCGGGGGCGGGTTGCTTGAATTGTGGGTTATTTATCATTCTTAATGAAAAACACAACAACAAAACAGTACAATGACAAACTCACTTAAATAGGCGCTTTTACATTTCGCTTTGAAACCAAATCTTCTGCCGTCATCTTGTCAGTCAGCTCCTCACTCTCGTGATGAATGAAATCTGACTCCTGCTGCTGGTTTGTGCTGTGACTCTCGTTTGGCTCTCACTGTATTAAGCAGACACGTTTAGTTTTTAATTGTAGTGTCTGTTCTATAACTGAACTAAATTATTTTATTACTAAAAAATCAAACGACGGTGGGGGCGGTGTCGCGGTGGGCAAGTGATGTAACCTGTGTTGCGCCTGAACACCGGTAACACCGACTATCGCAGCAAGCCTAACTCAGTCACGTCTGTTTCTGTTTATTTGTAGTCACAGGACAATATGCTTACATCACATTTAGAAAGAATGATTATTTCTACAAAATTTCCACCAAAAATACGACCTGAGGAGCTTTAGCACTCTCTCCAGTGACAGTCCCAATACAGATAGACTATATTTACAGAGGAAGCTCCCGAAAAATCGGAGTTGCTTTATTTTATATGCGGAGCTAAATATGGATATCAGACAGTCTGGTATAAAGAGACGAGACGTACTGACAGATAAAATAAATACACAATTGTGATATAGCCTATATGATTTGTCTGATTTCTTCAAGCTGTCGTATTTACCATGTTTACTATGGTAATGGATAGCGCGCATAGTCTTTTGCATCGCATTTTTGCATATAAATATTTCTGCCTTATACGGGGATCAGAATCCACATCGGATCACAAACAGAAGTTATTTCAAACACTCGCTGCTGTGTGAAATTTGAGTTTTGAGCTAAAATAATTTTAAACGTCTTTAATGCTGATGTTAGCTGGTATATCATCCGCAGCGCTACTGTGTCAGATAAACTCAGAACCACTCCTCAAGCCCCAGTCAGCCTGCTTTGGACCAAGGAATTCGGCGGGCCGAAAAACCCTGGCCGTTGGCCCCGACGAAGCCCGATCAAGCCCCGGAAGTGACAGTTGAAACGCGACTGGCCCTGGCACGCACTAGCACGCCCGCTTCTGGCCCGACAGTGGAAACGTGGCTATTGTTTGATTGGACTGACAAAAGTTCAGGCATTTTTACACAAAATTTAATTTGAAATGCATTTTTATTTCCAGAGATAGCAACTTACATATGCACAAAATGAGGTAATGTTTGAAACAGTTATTGCTGCATACTGTGTAATGTTTCACGTACTACTTTCAAAAAATAATAGGCAGTATTCAGTTTGTAATGTGCGGTTTCTGATGATCTGTTTCCTCTCAGGCTCCCTGTGACAACCTTCGTACCCCATCAACCTACCCAGCCAACATGCTACCTCACCATCCTGGCCAGGGCAACTTTGAAGACTTCACCTGCTGAGTTTAAAGCGAGAGCAGCCTGTCTGACACAGAACAACCAAAGCCGATCACATCAGTACGGACTCCATTCACAACCGGACATTACAGAGAAACCTTCTGGATCTGCTACACATGGGAAAACCACCATGTCCTGAGATATAACCTGACATCGGAGGAATGGTACCAATCAACAAAGTATATTTTCACTAACACGTTTCATGGAAATGTGCAAAACTTTTGATGTTTTTTGAACATTTAAAGGAAATACTGCCTCAAAATCAAAACTCCTTGAAGCCTCGTAATGTGGAGCGATTTCCCCACGCCAAATTACACATAATGTGACTCGGACATCGAATAGCTTCTCGCAGCTGGACCCTGATGCCTTTTGTGTACATAGTGACGGCTCTAAACTGTCTTCAGACCAGTGGCTTATGTAGATCAGTAGATAAATATAGCGCTTATTCACTGTATGTAGCCTCATTAGTCCCATCTGCTGGATCGATTCTGCCTCAGTGTATCTCATGAGTATGTAACTTCCCGAACAAGGTGACCATTACATGCGTCATGGGGGGTTTCAGGACGCTGGAGGGTTCGGGTCCCATATGACATTGTGTTACAGGTCTCATCTTGTAAATGCATGCTGGTCGTCCTGTGCATGTTTTTATTTTTATTTAGATTTTATTATTACTATCGCCAAGTTTGCCTCAATTATATACAGGTTTTGGAAGATGGTGTTAAGTTTGTTTTGGTGTGTATATGTGTGTGCGTGTGCAGGTTTTGCTGTTCTTGTGGGGATGACATTTATCTGAGACCCCAGAGGAATAGCAAGCTGACAAAAGCTCCTTGTGAGAACATCTCTACAAGGACACAACGGTTCAAAAAGAAACTAAACAGTGTATAAGTTCATATCTAAAAATGCCAAAAAGTTTTATTTTACGTTTAGGATTAGTCTAGTATAATTAGCATATCTGACAAACAATGGATGTGAATGGAAAGTCCTCAAAAGGATACAGTGGCCCCAAAAGATATTTCGACACTCAAGTTACTCTTGTGCACACCAAACACGAATTTAATTATTTGCGCGAGTAGATTGCACACAAAGTCAATGCAAAGACGCGAATAGATGTGAATTCGCACCGGGCGACGCGCTTGCCGCGAACGCGTGATATTCGCCTCAATTGCGTCTTCCGCTCAAGTTGAAATTTTTCATGACACGTTTTCGTGCAAGCCAATCAGTGAAGAGCTTATTGACAAGTCTGGTTTCACAGGTTATCAAAATGGGCACCCGTCATCCTCAAGTAGCGCTGGAAGCGGCTGTCATCCAGGCGCAGTTCCTTGAGAAGACGGTAAAATTCACAGAGTTGTGTGCGCCTCTGGATGGTGCTGTGAACCCAGACATGTCGGCATTTGGCTTTCCGGCGTATTTGGTACTTCCACAACTGATACAGAGCAGCAATAGTTTGAGTTATCTCCAACATGTTTGATAACGGAAAAAATGTCAGAAAGAAATGTTGTTGATGTGCGTGAAAACACTTTTTATTCGCGCAAGTGATGCGAAAAACAAAGTTATCCCGCAAGTAAACTAGAGCGAGTAACGCAATGCGAATATTTGCTTCGCTTTTGATGTGCACACACCATTACAAATGTGTGAAAATGGTTTCATTAGAATGCAGTTGCACATCTGAAATGCTGCAGGATTGTTTTCTCTTTACTCATGTACACTTTTCACACAAACGTTTCCTATTTCCTCTTTTTTTAAACTGTATCTTTCCTTTTATTGTTTAAGAAACAAACTTTCTTTTTATCAAATGTTTTGACACTTGCTTTGATATTTTTTAGCCAATGAAATGATATTCAGACATTTGCTAGTGTCACTCAAGTGGTCAAATACTTTTTGGGCTACTGTATGAATACATGATTGTTTATGTGTGCATGAAGGTGTGACTGAACATGAATGTGTGACAAATCTTTCATCATTTGCGCGACATTGCTGGTCTGTTTCTGGACAAAAAACGCTTCAGGATCAAGAATGTAACAAACCAAAGAGTTTGTATTGCTAGGTGGACCAGACCGATCGCTCGTACGACATACCAGTCGTGAACGCTAACTATTCTAGTTGTGTGTGCGTATGTGTGCATGTATGTACGTGTGTTTGTTCATGTGAGACTGTTATTCTTCTGTCTTTCTTTTATTGTTAATGAAAATATAACTGTGCATTTAACAACTTATTATTGTTTATTTGAATTCTGTACTTGCGAGACGTATTTGTTAATGTCGCGAACTTCATATCAAAGCACAAATAAGACCGCCGATATGTAAAGGTGATGTTAAAGAATGATAAAATATTCTTATCAGTGTTATCATGATAATCAGCAGATTAATTTACTCTGTTAAACTTTGCTTTGCTTTTTTTTTTACTACAAACATACATATTGCCTGATAGTGCAGTCGGCAGATAATAGGCTGTTCTATTTATCTATGAAGGAATAATAAATATCATTCATAATTTTACAAACGTCTCACTGTAATTTCATTCAGCTTTGAGGTGGATGTCAAATGATTGTTCATGTTTAACTTCAGAAGTAGGAGATTAGATTCATAATTCTTCTGAATTCATGTGTTACTGAATTATACTAGACTGCAACCTCACTTTAGCCATGACGCTGTAGATTCAAAAGCGGAGAAGCACTTTCACGGTTTTTTAGTACAATGTTTCGCTTGCATCAGCAGAAGAACGCAGACCTTCAAGAACTGTTAACAGAACCGGACATCATGGATGTATTCTATGGATGTAAAAAAAAAAGGAATAAAAATGGTTTTGAATTACAAGTGGTTCCCAATTCCCAGCCTCAAATATATTCATGAATTCAAACAGCAGGTAGAATTAATTTTGAACCTACATTATGGAAAGTAGAAACAGGGAGATGAAAGATGAAGGCAATGTTCATGGGCATCAGACGGTATCAGGATACAGGGCATGAGTGCATGAGATGAAATATTCCTCAAACCCAAGAGGAATAAGAGAAAAATCCAAGCATGAGACATCCATCAAGATCATCAGAGGACATCCGACCTGACTCTTCTCAGGAAGATGTGTATTAAAGTAGCCTACTGGCATCAGAACCAAGATTAAATATGAATAACAGTTTGCGTTTAACTGGACTGTATGGTTCAAAGTCACCCGCAGGCTTTCGATCGATCCTCATGGTGGTCTAGCATATGTTCTGTTTGTTTAAAGGAAGTGGAGAACATCACAAATGATTGATGAATGTCATTTCCTGCTGTCTTCTCTGCGTTGATGTGGGTGGCAGATATCTACTCTGGCAGATACAGGGAAGACTGCCAACGACTTCAGGCAGCACAACCCAACCGTCAGTGCATTCTGATGAGGATCTTGTAGTGCAACACTAGTGCCTTTGAGACGTTCCTCCTTGTCCTCCAAATGCATCAAATACATGCATTTTGAAAGATGCATTTATTCTTGATTCACCACAGCTGCTACTCTTGTGAATGCACAATTGGTTTAGGGTTTAGAACCAATATACTTCAAAGGCTGCATTAAATTCGCAAACTATCCATCCTAAATAGTATGCAAAAGATTTTGTGCATCATGGTACAGGTATCTGGATGGTGTACTACTTCAAAGTGTGCATCATGCAGGCTTATATGTCTAAAAATGCCCATGACCCTTTGTACAACTAAGGTGTTCTATGAATACCATGGGTACAAAAAAGCCATGGTAGTACCATAGCACCACGTAGTAAAAAAAGGGTTCTCTCCAATGTAGGACAACAGCGACTTCCTAGGCTAAACGTCACACATGTTTTAAAGTTTGTGATAGACAGAGGTGTAAAGAGTACCTGAAAACCATACTTGAGTAAAAGTACAGATTCCTTACAGCGAAAATGACACCATTACAAGTTACAAGTCACCAATCCCAATACAACTTGAGTAAAAGTCTTAAAGTATCTCATTTTAACAGCACTTAAGTATTTTACTCATACTAAATGTAGGCTTAAAGATGCACTAGTCCTCGACACCTGAGAGTCATACCAGTGAAAATAAGAAACAATTGATTTGTAAGATGAGAAATCATGTTTATTTTCTAAAATCAAAATAAAACTGAACACCTCAATATTGCAATAAATCAAGGTCTCTTAAACATCTACAAACTCTCAAGTCTCAGTTAAGCTCAAGTGCACAAAAAGGCTATAAGTAAACCAATATCCTTCAAAAAGTTCTCGTCAATATAGCGGATAAATAAAATAATGTTAAGTAAAATTAAATAGTCAAAGCCTTCTTGCACTGGATGTGCTGGTTTCAGCCTCATCACAGGCTGCAGTCATGTCCTCATCTCATAAATCAAACACTTGCAATTCATCAGCTACCTGCTAATGCACTCGCATTTATGTAAAGTAGCCTTGTTGACATGTTTGGGTGAGTAAAGGCAAAACACACAAGATATAGTACCTTCAATGCGCTTAGATGGCAATATCACTTCTTTATAGCAGAAACAAACTGCTGCAGAAAAAGTTAGGTGCCATGCTAAATGTAATGTGTAATTGCATTACTCAACACAAATGTATTGGAGTAAAAAGTACATTTACTTGTTCAAAAATGTAGTCAAGTAGAGAGTAAAAGTTGCTAATATCTTTGATACTCAGTACAGCTACAAAGTAGCCAAAAAGATACTTAAGTACAGTAACTAATTACATTTACTCAAATACTTTACACCACTGGTGATAGATACGTCTAAATAATTGAGTAGACTGACGCTAATGTCATTGTCACCTGATAGGTGCTACATTCCTATAAAGTATCTCATTAGCTGTGTCACTTAATTTTTCAGATCATCTGAAACTGTGAAAATGGAAGTAGCCTACAAGTCTCTTTGAGTTCATCACACTGGTACTCGTTCATCGAAAATGAGTTACTATTCATTTCCCATAATGCAACTGTCAGGAGTTTCTGTCCTTGTGCCAATTTATCCTGTCAGATCTCATGGCACAATTAGAAGCTGCAGCCGTTTGTCACTGATAAGAGTGTCATCACGCTCTTTGAGAGGATTAATGATAACTCCAAAGACTGGCGCTTTTTAACCGGGTCGACTGGAGAGACCTTAATTTGCTTTCATGCCAGTTTTGCATATAACCATCAGATTTAGAAGGTCCAGATTCATCAATAATCATTTTGTGGAGAAGGACGCTGTGATATCATATGATTGGCTATAAGATGGTAAAATTAAAAATTCTTTATCTTTGCTCACAGGCAGCAACATTTTAGTTTGTCCTACCACCAGTATACCTGAGCCCTGCATCATCCCTGACAGATATGTGTAAAGGATATAGTGAAGGTAGGTAACTTACTCACAGTTGAGTGAATTGAATTAGACCTCAATGTGGTTTTCTCCTGAAAAAAGACAATAAAAATCTCTTATGTAATCTAAAGCTCGCTTATTCTATAAATAATACCTACATTACCAGGCCAGCAATACTGGCCAGCATTAACTTCTTAAATTAAAAGGCAATATAGTGATTCTGAGGATAAACATTGATAGCACAACAGTTATGTATGATTATGTCAACATGGCGCTTGATCACATTGGCATCTATTGGCAGTTAATGCAGATAGTCACAGAGCTATTACGAACATGGAAAAAATCGATGTAACTCACAATAATGATCTCAAATCGTACCTACATAACATGAGGGATATTTATTACTTCAGTAATGATATGTTATAGACGTAATAATTCATTAAATAGCCAATTCTGACGGAGCTAAAGGTGACCCTTACCTCTCCTCAGCTACGTTAAGCGCGTGCGCGCGAAGCCGCGAACCAATGAAAGGGAGCGAACTGGGGAAAAATGACACATGTTGTCAGTATATAGTTAAAGGGTTAGTTCACCCAAAAATTTTAATTAGCCCATGATTTACTCACCCTCAAGTCATCCTAGGTGTACATGACATTCTTCTTTCAGACAAATAAAATCGGAGTTATATTTAAAAAAGTCCTGGCTAATCCAAGCTTTATAATGGCAGTGATTGTTGCTCTGTTTTTGAAGACCATAAAAGTGCATCTATCCGTCATATAACGTGTTCCACACGGCTCCGGGGGGTTAATAAAGGCCTTGAGGTTAATGTCAGTTCAAAATGCTTGCTACGTCTGACGAGCGTAACTGGTGTGCAATGTCGTCAGACGTAGCGTAAGCATTTTGAACTGTGAGAGACACAACACTTTTTCCGAAAGTTGAATACGGAAGGCTATCGGCCGGAAGCTAGATAATTTACTTTATAAAGTTTTAAATATGGATATTTTTCTTACACAAACGCATCGATTCGCTTCAGAAGGCCTTTATTAACCCCCCGGAGCCGTGTGGAGCACGTTATATGACGGACAGATGCACTTTTATGGACTTCAAAAACAGAGCAACAATCACTGCCATTATAAAGCTTGGATTAGCCAGGACTTTTTTAATGTAACTCCGATTTTATTCCTCTTAAAGAAGAATGTCATATACACCTAGGATGACTTGAGGGTGAGTAAATCATGGGCTAATTTTCATTTTTGGGTGAACTAACCCTTTAACTGTATACTGACAACATGTGTTATTTTTCCCCAGTTCGCTCCCTTTCATTGGTTCGCGGCTTCGCGCGCACGCGCTTAACGTAGATGAGGAGAGGTAATCCTTTAGCTCCGTCAGAATTGGCTATTTAATGAATTATTACGTCTATAACATATCATTACTGAAGTAATAAATATCCCAATGCACCCAATGGACTGAAAACTATATTATTATTATTATTATTATTTGATTCCAACGTTATATTGTCTAAAGTCTATTTCTCACCGCATACTACTTTCATAAACACCGCATCCGTAGGGGCTGCCATTGTTGTTTCGCGGGCTATGTGACGTCAGAGCGCGTAACTGGGAGTACATCGATCTAGTACGAGTTCACGGGTGGGAAGTCACGGGTTTGACTGCCGTTCCAGTGCACTTACACGGGTAAAAGGTTGGAAAAACACGGGTTACGGGTTGCCTGGAAAGCGGCATTAGATCCTTCTACTATTTGTTGAATCCCACAATAATATTTAAAATATCAGTAAGCTTAATATATATAAAATCATGTTACTTTCAATTGGGAGGTGGCTGTCCCAAACCCTAACCCCTAAATTTCAACTTATGAAAATTATATTGAAATAATTTTTGCAATTTTTTCCATTGTTGTTTTTAAAAATCTTTTTGTTCAAAAAATAGTTAAAAAAAAAATGCATTTTATATTTTCTTTGTCTGTCATGAAACTTCATGTAAAAAAATGTGTCCCGCATTTTCATGTCACTACCGAAACGGTGTATGTTTTAGTCCATTTGCTGAGACTGATTTTAACTACACCCCTACATTTTTTGATCAAGTAATATTCCTGTGTCCCTCTCTCTCATACCCTCTCTTTCATAGTAGATAGGTCCCATCATTTTGAGGTAAATGTGTTAAAAAGTCTGAAAATCTGTGTGTACCTTTAAGGAACGTCACTACCAAACACCTTTTTTCTGCAGTTAAGCTAGCTTTCTTGGGTGTTACTCTGTAAAATTTAGTTTTTGTGTGTACAAATGTTCAGAACTGTGCTAGCTAACCATGTGCTGATTAGCATCTTTAAACTAGGTTCAAAAGTATCTAAAATTGTCACAACCGAAACTTCACCACACGTTTCGGTCGTGACTGTTTCAGTAGTGACATCACTGTTTTGGTAGTGACAAAAGGGAACACATGATCGTTTATTTGGGGGAAAGAAACAAAATAATATTTTAGTATGTTTTATTATACAAATCATTAGTGTTTTAGTATGTGAGTTAAAATTCTGTAATGTGATGTGGTCGCTACCAAAACGTTACTGTCACTACACTGAAAATGTGCAGTCATGACCGAAACATGGGATGTTTTGTCAAAAATAAAGTATATTGAATTATCAACTAAGATGTTATGATACTGTTTGGTTCAATGTATATTCAAACTAATGAATCCTTAACTTTGAAATCAGTATGATTAACTTTATGCCTTTTACAAAGAAAGATTGGATTCAAAATACAACTTTCATAAATTACACTTGAAATATTGTTAAAATTGTAATTATTGATTTACCTGTGAAAACTTTTTAATAAAATAGCGAAAAATATATTTACAAGGTAGATGTAAACGAAATCTTAATATGTTAATATAAGCCTTATTAAATTATTTATTATTGTGTTTCGGTAGTGACAAATTTGAGGAGAGGAAAAAATTTCCAACTTTCTTAAAATACAATATGAGAATTAACTACACAATTACTAGAAATGTACGTACCTTGGATAGTATACAATTTGCATACATACATTATTTGTGGATTTCAAGATGTTTCCAACTCTGACTTTGAACCAATTCTGTAGAATGGCCCATATAGTGTTTGTTCACTGTCAGTGTTATTTGCGCTTATCTCGTAATGTAGGATTTGCTGAATTAAACATAGAAAATAAAGGGGGATTGTGGATCTGTCACTGTAGTTTTATTAAGGTGCATTATGTGATTTTTGGTCATTTTCAATATACAGAAAATATTAACCAGATTATATCAGCTGCTGGAATCTCATATTTTGTTATGGCATGATATGCCTGGGCAATATCATGGACACAGAATCTGTTTATGAGTTTCATAAGTTATCATCAACATATTAAAATGTCTCAGAGAACTGATCTTTGACCTTCATCCACTTTAAGTCACTGTTAGCAACCTTTTTTCAGTCATTGACAATTTAGCATATCTTAAATCTTCTGACCTGTGGCCTGTTGTGAGTAGAGAGGCAAAAATGGTTTAATTTCTTGACTGAAGTGAATATAGCTTTGACCTAGTCCTTTCCTGAAACCGAATCAGAGCTTTAACCGAAAATATTTACCTTGATTTTGGTGAATCTTGATAAGAAAAGGGGCTGTTAAAAAGCCATATGTTAAAGTATATTTGAGGTCCATATTTGTGTTTGTTGATCAGAAGTGTGGGTGGCAAGCAGGCCACCCGTTATAGAGTATGCAAACGCTCTCAGCATCCAAAGAAAACCTGCTAATGTTTTCTGATATCTTGTTCTCTCAGAATATGAAGTCTCAATAACAATAAAACATCAAAACAGAAGGGAGAATAGGCCTAATAAAGATGCCCTTTGCAACATAAACAGAAGGTGACTGAAATGTAAACCAACTCTTTATTTTATAATGAGATGAAGCAGACATTCTGTTCCTGTTTCAAACTGCTGTGTGTGCTGCAACTAATTGCACAAAATTAGCTTAAAGGGTTAGTTCGCCCAAAAATGAAAATTCTGTCATTAATTCCTCTCCCTCATGTCGTGCCAAACCCGTAAGACCTTCGTTCATCTTCGGAACACAAATGAAGATATTTAATGAAATCTGAGAGCTCTCTGACCCCTACATAGACAGCAATTTAATTAACACTTTCAAGGCCCAGAACGGTAGTAAAAACATAGTTAAAATCGTCCATGTGACTCCAGTGGTTCAACCTTAATGTTATGAAGCGTTGAGAATACTTTTTGTGCGCAAAAACAAACAAAAATAACGACTTTATTCAACAATTTCGTCTACTCTGTGTCAGTCTCTTACGCAGTTTCCATTGTAAACAGTGCAGCAATTTTGAGTTCTACGGCAGCCGATGCTGTTCACGTGAGCACTACGACACATGCGTGTGATGATGACACAGGAGATGCACTGTATTTACAACGAAAACTGTGTAGGAGACTGACACAGGCTAGAAAGAAATTATTGAATAAAGTCGTTATTTTTGTTCTCGTCGCTTCATAACATTAAGGTTGAACCACTGGCATCACATGGACTATTTTAACCATGTTTTTACTACCTTTCTGGACCTTGAAAATGTTAATTAAATTGCTGTCAATGGAGGGGTCAGAAAGCTCTCGGATTTCATCAAAAATATCTTCATTTGTGTTCGAAAGATGAATGAAGGTCTTACGGGTTTGGAACGACATGAGGGAGAGGAATTAATGACAGAATTTTCATTTTGGGGTGAACTAACCCTTTAAGTCCATTCCTGTCAGCACAAGGCAATTAATAAAACCTTTCAAACGGATGTTAAAGGAAATTTTCATATTTATAATGATGATAAGCATGCATACTTTTAAACTGATCTGAAAGATACCTAGATATTTTAGGGAATTTGTTTTAGGCAAAGGTATTTTTTTCTGTAGTCTCCAATGAAAACATTTTACCAGGAATACATCACACCTCATACACATATATTTGGACAGCAAATTAAGGAATTGATTTTAGAGTGTGCTAATGGGACAGAGTTTAATGATATCATCAGAGTGTTTGTGACCAGTGATGTGTGACTTATGGACTCTGGCTCAGTCAACAGGAAGCTGCTCGGCCCTTTTAATCAACCTCAGTGAGTGCTTACTGCTTATATGAACCACTTTGTGTGTGTATAAATTAGGATGAAAGCCCAAATGTCAAAATGAAGGACAGAGAGAGAGAGAGAGAGAGAGAGAGAGAGAGAGAGAGAGAGAGAGAGAGAGAGAGAGAGAGAGAGAGATATGTTTGACTTCCACTTGGATCTAATCTTATTCTGATGTTCACTGCAGTGGACAGAAGCCATTTTAACTATTCAGAGTGTGATGTTTCATTGTTTCATTCATGTCACCCCTATAGATGGTGACCCTTTCCCTTTCTATATCTGTTCTGTTTTTATGTTGTGTTTTTATTTATACTAACCTAAATTTAAAAGGCTGACAAAACTGATGAAGCACTAAAAATAAAAAAAAATGTGCTTACTGTTTGGTGTTAAATGTTAATGCTTTATTTTGATATCAGAATTATTAGTCCAGCTCATGTAAGCCTTATTTATGGGTGTTTGTCTCCCTCTTTCGGATGTAGTGTGAATTTATTCACATCCATTTGGGTCAAATGCTCATTTTGCTAGGCTAACCATAGTTTAACCGTGGTTTTTATAGTAAAAAAAAAAAAAAAAAAACATGGTTAACTACAATTTTTCTATAATAAAACCATGATTAATTCTTTAACAGAACCACAAGAGTCACCAATAAAGCCTTTCCTCACTGATTCCCGCTAAATCCATAAAATACAAAACGTTTATTATTAATGGATATAATCATAATATGAATACATTTCAATTTTAGTTTCATCTTCTTTAATGGAAATATAGATCAGATGACATTCTTAAGATGTCGTCAGTGCGAAGGCGGGATCTCTCCACATCTCGCGAGACTCCGTCACTGCTCATCGTTGCTGTTCTTCAACTCTCGCGATACTCGTTCACATCACACCGGTGGTGCTCCGTCTGTTTGCGGCTCGCGAAGAAGATGGCGGCGCGTAGTGGTTTTCAGCCTGCGACACCCGGAGGCGGCGGAGCCCCATTGGGACCCGGGCCGCCAGTAGCCGGTGCAGGACCCGGTATGGGTCCCGGTACGCCCTCAGGACGGATGGGACCAGGCGGCCCGCAGAACCATATGTATCGATCGCCGATGCCCGGATACCCGGTAAGGCGCGAGGAGAACAAAGAAGCAGCCGAACCTAAACGGAGGGGTTTTGTTTTAATGTTTGCATGTAGGATTCGTGCGTTTATTTAATGCACCAAACATTCTGAATGTTTTGAAATTAATTAAAAGTGTTAAAGTCGGAATATCTTGGTATTATTGTGCTCGCGTGCAGCGGTGCTGCTTTGAGTAGGTCACTGCAAAGCATTAAACTTCATATGCTTCTGATTAATAAACCAGATAAGATTATTGTTGGGAGTTTAACTTAAAATGTACAAAAAGAAAATTAATCAGCAGTTAGTTCTGATGATGTAAGGCGAGTCTTAAATACTGAGGTTTGTATGTTGGTGGGGCCTACAAGAGCATCATCCTGATGGGTTTGGCGGCATTGATGGCCAGTGTGTTGATGTTAATATACATTATATTTTATGCATGCAGTGTAATTGAGACCACCAGTGGAAATGCTTCTGTTTTGCGTTTTTCCAGTTGAATACATTTGTTTTCAATATACTATTTATAGTAATTATAAATAGTGTATATAATTACTTATAAGCAAACAATTTAAAGATATAGTTCGCCCATAAATGGAAAGTATCCCATAAGTTACTCACCCTCAAACCATCCTAGGTGTATATGAATTTCTTCTTTCAGCCAAACCGAAGCAGATTTATATGAATAAAATATCCTGGCTCTTAGACCCCATCTTTATAATGGGAGTGAATGGTACCTTTGATTTTGAAGCCCAAAAAAGTGCATCTATCCATCATAAAAGTAATCCATAAGGCCTTTATTAACCCCCTGGATCCGTTTGGATTACTTTTATGATGGATGGATGGATGCACTTTTTTTGAGCTTCAAAATCTGTGGTACCATTCACTCCCATTATAAAGCTTGGAAGAGCCAGGATATTTTTATCCGATTGTGTTTGGCTGAAAGAAGAAAGTCATATACACCTAGGATAGCTTGAGGGTGAGTAAATTATGGGATAATTTTCATTTTTGGGTGAACTATCCCTTTAAGCTTCAATGACCATCTGTATAAAGAGTATAATGATTAGCGACACTTCTTTTACTAAACATTGTGTGCTTTATTGTGACTTAAGCGTTCAAAAAGCTACTTGTAGGGCCAGTAAAATGCTATTGTGTTTATAAATTATAAACAATCACTAGTTTTTAATATGTGGAGAATGTGTTGGCTGCGTCTTGGATTCAAGGATGGATTAGGTTTTGCTGTGCTGTTTTTCTTGCCTGTGTACATCCTTCAGTAAAACCTTGAACGCATTTACTCTTTTATTTTGGAGAAAAGCATAGTTTTCACATTTTTCCCACAATGCATTAGGGGTGTAATGATACACCAAGGCCACGGTTCAGTTCATATCACGGTTTTGGAGCCACGGTTTGGTTCAGTTCTGTTTGCTGTGGAGTCAGGGTTCATGGTAGGTCACCAGCAATAACACTAGATTCATTTTTAACTTAATAATAACGCCAACAATAATTTAACTTATTAACTTTCTTTATAAACTTTATACATTGGCTTCATGTTTTCTTTAGAGCCGTTAGCATACCTGAGTAAACTAAAATGAAATAAATGCCTCCACTGTAGACTAGTCAGAAATAATCTACTCATTTTACCATGTTTAAAAAAAAAAAAAAGCTAATTTATTTCATAAAAATTGATGACACACACAAGTAATGTCCCACTTTAGTCTACTTAACAAACACATAAATTGTATGAATATGACTAATACTGATGAATAAATAGGCCTATAAGTTAAAGCTATTAAATAGCAGTTTTTGGTAATACAATAAAGTAGCCACCATACTAATTTAAAAATAAACAAAATAACATAGTGAAAATAAAGTGGCATTTTGGGGTTATGTAAACAACAGTTAACATTACCATGGTGAATACACAACATCATGAACTGTTAATGAAACATGAAAACTGCTCCTGGTGAATAGAATGAACATCATACCTGCATGCCTTCCCAGCTAACACACGTCGAACCAGTTACGTGATTTATTGGTACTTTACTTTTATTTCATGACTTACAAATTGACAACGTAACGTTGCTCATAGTTTCTCTTGCGCTTCATGAAGTGATATACAGCGCGCGCCGCATTTGCGCGTGTAATTGAAGAGTGTGCGCTACGAGAACAGTATAACGGCTGACATGACAGGAAAGCGGTTTCCTGAGGTGAGAGAATTTTATTTTTATTTTTATTTTTTTATGTCGTAACAAGCTATGAAAATGACGATGTTGCTGGGACGCCAAGGTAGCATTTATCCAAACTGGCTCTCTTTGTCCTTTCTCCATGCAACCCGAGCGGTCACCCAAGTCACGTGACATGCACTTGGAAGACAAAAAGTTGTATATTTAGTAAATAATATTATAATATTTTGTAAAAAAAATATAGCTCTTATTAGTTTTTAAACGTGTACCAATTACTATTTAATCAAATGGAAAGGAAGAAAAAATAAGGTGAAGTGAGAGCTGGGCCGGAGCAGCAGGGGGCGGGGCGTGTTCGGTTCGACATGAGTATCGCGGTTCGTACCATGGGTGATGTATCGCGGTTTTTCGGTTTGGTTTGAATGTTGTTACACCCCTACAATGCATGTTTGTGCAATTTGCATTCTCCAGTTGTTTGAGATGAGATTCAAGATTGTTTATTGATTCACTTAAAGGAATAAACACTGTGCAGAGGAACGATATGAGCATTTTAATCTGCACTTGATAAATTGTCCTAAAATGGACTCGACAGCATGCACTTTTGTGCCCTTTTCTCAACATGAATAGACTCCAGTATTCGGCTCTTGACATTTACAACAAGAGTTGAAATGTCCGAGAGAAGAAATGAAAAAAGCTGCTGTTAATACATAGTATTATGTATTAACAGTTTCACATGGCGGTTATGTTACCCCAATACAAAATCCACTCGTTTAACATTCAAGTGAAATTACATTGAAATAGCATTTCATAGTCTTCATCCATTCGGATAACTGTCCTTAATTCCTACCATTGCAGAGACCAGGAATGCCTCCAACCAATCGTATGACCCCTCAGGGACCTTCCATGGGGCCCCCTGGTTACGGGGCCAGTCCGGTGTCCCGCCCAGGCATGCCAGTCATGGACCCGTCCCGCAAGCGACCGGCGCCAAATCAGATCCAGCAGGTCCAGCAACAGAATCGCAACCAACAGTAAGTCCAGTTAAGACTTCAATTGATGAATTAAACCTGAGGATTTTGTTAGTAAGTAACTGAAATCATTTGAAGTGCTTAATTGGACTCATTACTCTTGCTGATGGTGCTGTTTTTCATTCTAGTGCCAAGAAGAAGAAAATGGCAGATAAAATCCTACCTCAAAGAGTAAGTGGCCATGAAATCTGTTGTTTTTAACTCAACTAGATGTAAAATTTGTGGCAAAATTTGTGCAGTACAAGTAGAGCTGGGCGATATGGCCAAAAAAATGATCTCGATAAAATCTTTTCATATCAGTCGATATCGATAATTATCACGATAAATGTTAAATATTTATTTATTTAAAACATTTAAAGACAGATTTTTGCTTCTAAGTGAAAGTTGTAAATTGTGGTTTTAAGCTACTTTTTATTGTCAGAATATGACAAACTTCACGTTTTTGAATTCCACAAATGACTTTTCCAGTCATTTTTCCTTAAATTTCTCAATAGAAAAAATGAATGTCTTAGTTTCTGCATGTTCTAATAGGTGATATTGTTTCTAGTCATGAAACAGGTTTGTGTTGCCTGACTTTGGCATATATCTTCAGCACAGTTTGCAGTGCAGGCTGCAGCATTAATAATATTACATGTTTTGTTTTAGAAATGCACATTTGACAGTAAGTTGACCGTAGCAGTAGCTTGAGTTAGGATGCAGATGTAAATTTATGTTCATTAACAAAAACATGGACATCTGTAAAAATTGTAACAACCTCATTTTTATATGGTAATATTTAAATATTCTGACTGAGTTTTATTAAAATTAACCATTGGTCTTCCATTGTATCATACATTTAGATCATGATAACCACAGTTAAAACCTTGAATATAGCTCTTCACTACCTTGGTAAAATATATCTATATGGTTTCTATGGTATTTGTATGAAAAACAGTAGGCTAGCCTAAAAACATTTAGTATAAATGCACAAATTCTATAGCTCAATCACAAAAATATTCTGTAATAATATTCCATTACTCCTTTTAATACATGTCTACATTAATAATATAATTAAATTCTATATGAATAGAATATCCCACGTTTCTGCCACAGTACCATGGTGCAGTTAGTGTTACAGTAAATCCATGGTAAATTATGGAGATTTGTAGATCGAAATGCCTTCTGACTGTATCGGTTCTCCTGTTTGTCAGCGCTGTTTAATCTGGCTTTAAACTAGTTGAAATCACCGAGACATTTGTGTTTTTCGTTGAATGCACGCGCTTCTCACTGGATCTCGCAGCGCTGTTTAGTGGTCGCGTAACCGAGACCGGTCCGTTTGGACTTTGACCCGAGCGGATAAAGGGTCTGTGTGACGCGGTTCAAATGAGTAACAATTCATGCTACCTTTTATCGACATATTCGTCGTCTTTGGATGATAACTCAAGGTTAGTTTCACTTTCGATTTAACGTTCGTCGCCGCTTCCACTCGTTTTTTCCTTCTCGTGTCGAGTTTTCTTTGCCAGTAGAGCGTGTACTTTTGATGTGCAAGTTAAAAGCTGCAGTATTAATGCTGCACGCTGACTGGCTGTTGTCGCGTTTATTTCTGCTGTGTGATATGGGTGTTAAAGTAATCCATATAGAGTAAAAATGTCCAGAGCTTATTATCGTTATCGACATCAATCGATATTGTTTATCGGCCCAGCCCTAAGTACAAGTGCTTTTTTCCCCTGTATACTTTTTGTACACATGCAAATAAGAAAAAAACCTTGCATCAGATTGCACTAAGAAATTGAGCTCAGAAACTGAGTAACTAAAGATGTGGCCGACTGTGATTGAAAACAGCTCAACAGAAATGTTTTTTTTTAGATCATCCTGATTTTCTCTTTGGTTTCGTTTTAGATCAGAGAACTTGTTCCTGAGTCTCAGGCGTACATGGACCTGCTGGCGTTTGAGAGGAAGCTTGACCAGACCATCATGCGCAAACGTCTCGATATTCAGGAAGCTCTCAAGAGACCCATCAAGGTACATGCAGATTCTTTACCAACATTGTTTTGGATATCTTTTGGTCATTTGACTCCTTTAGAAGAACAAAAAAGTGGCTGTGCTTCCATCATTCATGTGCTTGAACTACATTTGATTAAAAGGTATCACTCAATATCTGTTTGTTCTGTGCAGCAAAAAAGAAAACTACGGATATTTATCTCCAACACCTTCAATCCTGCCAAACCGGATGCAGAGGACGGCGAGGGTACCGTTGCGTCTTGGGAGCTGCGTGTGGAGGGGCGACTTCTTGAAGACGTAAGCGAAGGCTTTCAAGTCAAACTCTTTATTGACATTGTAGAAGTACAATAAGGCTATTTCTGAAAACTCGTAATTTGTTTTCTCCTTCTCAGACTGCTGTGTCCAAGTATGAAGCCACCAAGCAGAAGAGGAAGTTTTCTTCTTTCTTCAAGTCTTTAGTGATCGAGCTGGATAAAGACTTATATGGACCTGACAATCATTTGGTGGAGGTGAGAGGCAGAAAAGTGCATTTCTCAACTGTAGTACTTTAAACTTAGTTCACTGATGTCCACTAGAATCTTTCGGTTGTCACTTTTGTGTCAGTTATTGAAGTGTCTTTGTCTTGATTTCAGTGGCACCGAACAGCCACGACTCAGGAGACCGACGGATTTCAGGTGAAGAGGCCCGGAGATGTTGGGGTCCGCTGTACTGTATTGCTCATGCTGGACTACCAGGTGATGACAAACACGTACTGTGCGCATGATGCATGTAGTATGCAAGTTTGCTATTCCAAAAATAACCTTTGTTGATCTTGAGAAACCACCAGAAGGTGGTGCCACCCCACATTGAGAAATGTCTTTACTGGATGATATTATCTTTGAATTTTATTCAGCTGTATTTTGAGTAAATGGGACAAATCAATCTCTTTCTAGCCCCCTCAGTTTAAGTTGGACCCCAGGCTGGCCCGATTGTTGGGGATTCACACTCAGACCCGACCCGTGATCATTCAGGCTCTGTGGCAGTACGTGAAGACCCACAAACTCCAGGACCCTCATGAACGAGAGTTCATCAACTGTGACAAATACCTCCAGCAGGTAACAACGACTATGGAGTTTGTCTTTTGATGCTTTTAACTCACCTCACCTCACCTCAGGTGAGTTGCTGAATGTAGTCTTATACTGGAAATGCCCACTTAAGACAGGAAAATTGACCATCTGAGCCAATGGAAAACGGTTTTGTTACATTTTAAGATTAGTAATAAATTTGAAATTGACTATCACATCAGTAAGGCCCTGATATACTCAAGGTGAAGTTCTTGTAAATTCTTTGCTAAGGTGTATAAAGGATGGTTCCCACAGGTCCTTGAAAGTTTGTGAATATGAAAAAAAAAATTCAAGGCTCTGGAAAGTTTTTGAAAATAAACATACATAGACACAGGTCCTTGAAAGTGCTTGAATGTATTTTGTGTAATTTTGGAAAATTATTCCCTCTGGTCCGCTAATGTGTTACTTCACGAACACTTTGTGGCCTATGCATACTAGCTTGCTTGATTTACGTTAGTTACGTGCATTTACGCGTGAAATACTTTGTGTTGTACGTTGCCATGCGTGCACGAAACTACTACGATGGTACCTCAACGTTTTCAGTGCTTACACCGAACCCAAATATGTTCAGTCAATGATTGTATATTGTGTTCAATAAACATAAAACATTTGTATGGAAGCCTGTTTCCGCCGCAATTGAGTAAAAAAATATAATTCTTTAAGTCATAATAATGAGAAACTTTCTCATAATAATGACTTAACATCTCGTAATAATGACTTAACATCTCGTAATAATAATAACTTAACATCTCGTAATAATGAGAAACTTTCTCGTAATAATGACTTAACATCTCGTAATAATGACTTAACATCTCGTAATAATAATAACTTAACATCTCGTAATAATGAGAAACTTTCTCGTAATAATGACTTAACATCTCGTAATAATGACTTAACATCTCGTAATAATAATAACTTAACATCTCGTAATAATGACTTAACATCTCGTAATAATGAGAAACTTTCTCGTAATAATGACTTAACATCTCGTAATAATGACTTAACATCTCGTAATAATAATAACTTAACATCTCGTAATAATGACTTAACATCTCGTAATGAGAAACTTTCTCGTAATAATGACTTAACATCTCGTAATAATGAGAAACTTTCTCGTAATTATGACTTAACATCTCGTAATGAGAAACTTTCTCGTAATAATGACTTAACATCTCGTAATAATGAGAAACTTTCTTGTAATAATGACTTAACATCTCGTAATAATGACTTAACATCTCGTAATAATAATAACTTAACATCTCGTAATAATGACTTAACATCTCGTAATGAGAAACTTTCTCGTAATAATGACTTAACATCTCGTAATAATGAGAAACTTTCTCGTAATAATGACTTAACATCTCATAATAATGACTTAACATCTCGTAATAATAATAACTTAACATCTCGTAATAATGAGAAACTTTCTCGTAATAATGACTTAACATCTCGTAATAATGACTTAACATCTCGTAATAATAATAACTTAACATCTCGTAATAATGAGAAACTTTCTCGTAATAATGACTTAACATCTCGTAATAATGACTTAACATCTCGTAATAATAATAACTTAACATCTCGTAATAATGACTTAACATCTCGTAATAATGAGAAACTTTCTCGTAATAATGACTTAACATCTCGTAATGAGAAACTTTCTCGTAATAATGACTTAACATCTCGTAATAATGAGAAACTTTCTCGTAATAATGACTTAACATCTCGTAATAATGAGAAACTTTCTCGTAATAATGACTTAACATCTCGTAATAATGACTTAACATCTCGTAATAATAATGACTTAACATCTCGTAATAATAATAACTTAACATCTCGTAATAATGACTTAACATCTCGTAATGAGAAACTTTCTCGTAATAATGACTTAACATCTCGTAATAATGAGAAACTTTCTCGTAATAATGACTTAACATCTCGTAATAATGACTTAACATCTCGTAATAATAATGACTTAACATCTCGTAATAATAATAACTTAACATCTCGTAATAATGACTTAACATCTCGTAATAATGACTTAACATCTCGTAATGAGAAACTTTCTCGTAATAATGACTTAACATCTCGTAATAATGACTTAACATCTCGTAATGAGAAACTTTCTCGTAATAATGACTTAACATCTCGTAATAATGAGAAACTTTCTCGTAATTATGACTTAACATCTCGTAATAATGAGAAACTTTCTTGTAATAATGACTTAACATCTCGTAATAATGACTTAACATCTCGTAATAATAATAACTTAACATCTCGTAATAATGACTTAACATCTCGTAATAATGACTTAACATCTCGTAATGAGAAACTTTCTCGTAATAATGACTTAACATCTCGTAATAATGAGAAACTTTCTCGTAATAATGACTTAACATCTCGTAATAATGAGAAACTTTCTCGTAATAATGACTTAACATCTCGTAATAATGACTTAACATCTCGTAATAATGACTTAACATCTCGTAATAATAATGACTTAACATCTCGTAATAATAATAACTTAACATCTCGTAATAATGACTTAACATCTCGTAATGAGAAACTTTCTCGTAATAATGACTTAACATCTCGTAATAATGAGAAACTTTCTCGTAATAATGACTTAACATCTCGTAATAATGACTTAACATCTCGTAATAATAATGACTTAACATCTCGTAATAATAATAACTTAACATCTCGTAATAATGACTTAACATCTCGTAATAATGACTTAACATCTCGTAATGAGAAACTTTCTCGTAATAATGACTTAACATCTCGTAATAATGACTTAACATCTCGTAATGAGAAACTTTCTCGTAATAATGACTTAACATCTCGTAATAATGAGAAACTTTCTCGTAATTATGACTTAACATCTCGTAATAATGAGAAACTTTCTCGTAATAATGACTTAACATCTCGTAATAATGAGAAACTTTCTCGTAATAATGACTTAACATCTCGTAATAATGAGAAACTTTCTCGTAATTATGACTTAATCTACGCATGCGCAATTTGCACATGCGGGCAGCAACTTCCAGCACATCAAGCGAGGCGGGCAGCAAGCATTATATGTGCTATCTTATTCATTTATTTTTATTCTTTATTTTTTATTTTACTATCTGTGTACTGTTGTCTCTGTGTAGCTTCCTCTGTCACCAAAACAAATTCCTTGTGTGTGCAAACATAGCCTACTTGGCAATACTACTTGGCATTATTACGAGAAAGTTTCTCATTATTATGAGATGTTAAGTCATTATTACGAGAAAGTTTCTCATTATTACGAGATGTTAAGTCATTATTACGAGAAAGTTTCTCATTATTACGAGATGTTAAGTCATTATTACGAGAAAGTTTCTCATTATGAGATGTTAAGTCATTACGAGAAAGTTTCTCATTATTATGAGAAGTCATTATTATGAGAACGTTTCTCATTATTATGAGATGTTAAGTCATTATAACGTCATATTACTTAACTTCTGGTTACATGAGTCTAAGCTCTTTTCAATAAAAGCCATGCAAAAGTTAATATCAGATCATTTTAGAATACAGTATAGGATGTACCGAATAGTCTTCAGTTTTCTGCAAAAGAGTAATACGAGAAATATCATATCTCTGTCATATGGCCAAAAAAAATGCTTTTTTGCATAATTGTGTTTGACACACGAAAACTGTAACAATGTATCTTACAAGGTAACATGATGTAACCTTGCTCTCACTTAAAATGTGTCCCCACATTAAGTCCAAGGCCCTATTTTAACGATCTGAGCACATGGTCTAAATCGCATGGTGCAAGTGCACTTAGGGCGTGTCCGAATCCACTTTTGCTAGTTTAACGACGTGAAAAATGGTCGGCGCGCCAGGCGCATTGTCCAAAAGGGCTGTACCTAGTCTCTTAATGAGTCATTGCTGTGTTTTGGGCATAATGTGCAATAAACCAATCAGAGTCTCATCTCCCATTCCTTTTAAAAGCCAGTTGTGCTTCCACCATGGCGGATTCGCTATTTACATAGCGGAATATAGACACCCTCAACCTGACGAGTCAGTTTAAATACATGTGTGTATTGGTTAAATAAGTAGCCAATTTCATTCGTCATTACTGCATATAGGTAATTCTGATACATGCAATGACTATCCATTATGACATGTAGGCATTTTTATATTTATATACACAATAATCTTTTACATTGTAATCCTTTTATTTTTAATATTTAAAAACGTGTGTGCTGCTGCACTTTAGTTTGCTGCACCTGTTATGTAATCGCCATGGACCAATGGTAGTTTGACAGTGTTTACCAGTTTGCTTTGGCAAGCTGTTTCGAACTACTAAAAAGAACTTTTGTGGCCTGATTTTGTTCAAAATTGTCACGTTGACACCAGTTCGTTCTTTGATTTCGCTTTCGTATATCGAGGCCTGTAGACTGCCGTGCAACAAAATAGCAGCCCATTTGAACAAACAATACCAAGTAATTAGTTAAAAATGCATACAAATTTTGTATGACTTTAGGAAGTAGTATAAAAGCTAGTCAGTTGCATTGGAACTTGCAATGTTTTTTCCCGTTCAATATGTGTTTGATTGGAAAAATGCTGCTTTAACCAGGATGGTATCTACAATCCTGATGGCTTCAGGTCCATTTTAAGGAATAATGGTTGGCTCTTTTAAACCCAGAGGATGGCCTGTCATTTTTGTCAGTTATTAAAAGGTGTTTGTCTTGTTTTCTGTAGCACTGAATAGTCGTCATGACCCAAGAGACTTTCTGATGGCTTTAGAACCATTTCTAATGAATAACTGTCAGTTCTTGTTCTAGATCTTTGAACGCAATAATTGTCAGTTCTCTTCGTTGTAGAGCTTTGAAACCCAATAGTTGACACTTCTTCTCATTCTAGGTCTTCAAAGTATTTTGATAACTATTCAAACAACTTCAAATTGCAATTGGTTCTCCTGATTCTAGATCTTTGGCCTTGTTTACACTTGGTATTAAGATGCATTTTGGTCAATCTGATCACAAGTGGACGACGCTAAAGTTGTAAATGGGGTCTAAAACGTTTTGAGCTTGTCCACTTTCGACCACTTCCAGAGATAGTCGAAAACACATTTGACCAGATTTCTTTCGTAGCGCTCATGTGGTTGAATGTGTTTGAACAGCCACAAAAGACCGTCTACTCTATGCCTACTGACCCAACGCGTAAACATTATGGGAAGTGCGCTAGCCAGACGGTAATTAAACTTTGTCGGCTGAAGACCCAAGTTTGGTTTGAAACGTGCTAAGCACAATTTTCTCTCACCATTCCTGATTTCTAACGCGCACTCATCGCGTTCGGCAGAGCTCTCCATGTCTTTCCCTCGTCTCCAAACGCGCTCCTATGTAATTTTCATGAGCTTATTTCATCCATTAGATCAAAAGATCAGAGAAAGCCTATGCATTTATATTAAAACACTAGGTGTGAATGGGAATGTGTCTCCCTCGTCTACTTGTGATCCAATTGACTAAAATGCATCTTCATACCAGGTGAAACAGGGCCTTTGATCTTTGAAACCAAATAATTGTTGGTTCTCCTCGTTCCCATTTATTGCTGGTTCTTTTTACCCTACATCTTTGAAACCCAATTGTTGTCATTTCTCTTCGTTCTAGATCTTTGAAACCCAGAGGATGAAGTTCTCTGAGATTCCTCAGCGGCTGCATGCGCTACTGATGCCCCCTGAGCCAATCATCATCAACCATGTCATAAGGTAGCTGCCGGCAGTGTTATGTTACTCAAAATCATTGTTACTTCCTCGTCTGTGATGTAATGTCTGAACATCCGTTTGTCTCTCAGTGTGGATCCCAATGACCAGAAGAAGACGGCATGCTACGATATAGATGTGGAGGTGGATGACACCCTGAAGACCCAGATGAATTCTTTCCTGCTGTCCACTGCCAGTCAGCAGGAGATTGCAGGCCTCGACAACAAGGTACGAAAGTTTCGCATGTGGCCGAAAGCCTCCAAAGTTGCGTCTTTGTTCGGGCTGAGTAAACAGTCCTCAAAGTGCTCGGCACATCACCACAGGGGAGAAAGCTTCTGATCTCGTTCACTCTGTTGCTTTGTGGCACATCCTGTGCTTGTCTACTGCATATCAAAGTGACTCTTAGCAGCACGCAGGGCTGAATGTTTTCGAATGGTTTTGTTGCGGATAAAAGACAGGGAGTGGTCCAGGAAAAAGAGTCTTGCTTTCCATCAGCTCTGGTCATGTTTGATTTTTATTCCTCTCTGTTTGCTAAGAGTCCTTAGTAGTCTAGTTACAACTTCAGGGATAGCAACCGGACACACCGTGGTTACATTGTTGCCAAGGTTACTCCATGCTTGATGTAATCCATGATTTTCAGCTCGAGAGATTGTGAATTGGTTCAAACAGTAAGATAAATCAGCTGTGATTGAAAGTTAACTTCCTTTCATTTCCTCTTTAAAAGTTTGCACATAAAGTGCACATAAGTTTTTCAGTCTGGTTCTCATGAGAGCACCTGGAGATTCGGTTTAGTGCTCACACTGCACATAGTGTGACCCATTAAATACAACTATAAAAAATAAAATAATTAATAATAGAATTATTGCAGTTTTTTATTTAGTTAGTTTTAATAAAATAACAAACAAAATAATAAATGAAGTGTGGTTATACTTAAAAAAAAAAAATGTATTAAATAAAAATACAATTATTTTATAGTACACTTGCTAATACAACACAATGCTAATATTTTCTCTTTTTTACTTATTTTTTTTTATATGAATTTTCAAACCTAAAATCAGCTGATTTTTATTTTGGCAGGTTGCCAGGAAGTAAATATATCATATGCACTGGCGGTTTTAGCACTGCCGAGTGGAGCGTGTCGGTGAATATCACAGTGTTGCATTTTGCTCTGAAACCGGCAGATTTATTATTCATTCAGTTCCAATGGAAATCTTATATTACAGATCTATAACGGCTGTCAACCATGGCGGTACGCAAATGAGCGGTCTGAACTTTACCCAGCGCATTTTTTATTTTGGTCGCATCTGCGCACCACTTATGTGCACCCGTTTATATGGCCCAACATACATGTAAAAACTCATTTATCATAAAGATTTAGGGATGAAGTATGTTTAATGGTGATTTTCTGTTTTCAAATATTTTAATACATTTTGACTTGTTTAAAAAATAAATTTCGCCAAACATGTTTTTGCTATAAAGAATTTGCGTCAAAAGCTTAAAGAGAAAGTTCACCCAAAAAAGAAAATTGTCATCATTTACTCACCTTCAAGTTGCTGCTTGGTTACAAACATTCTTCCAAATATTTTCCTTTGTGTTCAGCAGAACAAAGAAATTCATACAGGTTTGGAACAACTTAAGTAAAGGATGACAGAATTTTCATTTTTGGGTGAACTATCCCTTTAAGCATTATTGATTTAACTAAATAGTACTTTGAACTTTCACTCACATACATTTGACCATTTTTTGTTGTTCCCCTTTGACCCAGTTGGCTCACTAGATCAGTTTGCAACAGTCTAAATCTCTGTCCTCCACAGTCAGTGGTTGAACTTTGTGTTTTGTGACAGTTTGTGTTGATGAAAGATCGTACTACAATAAAACCTCAATGACATTAGGCAAGATTGAGTGTGATTGCTCTTATACTGCAGTTCAATAACGAAGTTCATATTTTACTATACATTCAAAGTAGTGAAGCAGAACTAACTGTTGTGTAATTAAAATGTTAAATATGATCCCTCACACACGTTTGCTTGTTCCCTCAGATCCATGAGACCATTGAAACTATTAACCAGCTGAAGACTCAAAGGGAGTTCATGTTGAGCTTCGCACGAGACCCGCAGGGCTTCATCAATGACTGGCTCCAGTCGCAGTGCAGAGACTTGAAGGTGAGACACTGAAAGGACCTGTGCACTTTATATTACCATACTTTTTTGGTCCTGGTAGTATGATAATACCATGCTTTTGTGGACATGTGAAGTTGGAAGTTCCATTTTATTTCATACATCCTGCAGGGTTCATAAATGCTTGCACTAAATTTGCTAGTCGGAAGAGGTTGTTTAACCTTCGCCCAGAGCTGTAGTCTTTCTCCATCTGGATGTTTGCTCAGCTGAGTGGACTGACTGGATTTGTAATGACTTTGGGGGTTGTGGGATGCTGAATTTCTAAATAGCTAGGGAAAATAAAGCTTGTGTCCGTTTGCTCAAGTGCAATGTATCAGTCTAAAAATGTACCATCTGTTGGAAAGCAGTTGCATGTATTTCCTTGGGATTGAATATTGCGACAAGTTTCTGAAAATGTGTTTCTCCAAACAAAAGTCATTAATCAGTAACCGTTGCATCTTCTTCTGCTGTTGTCTGAATTCGGTGTCCTTGCAGACGATGACGGATGTGGTAGGAAACCCGGAGGAGGAGAGGAGAGCCGAGTTCTATTACCAGCCTTGGGCTCAGGAGGCCGTGTGCCGTTATTTCTATTCAAAGGTGATGCTTTACACTTTGCAATTATCTTATTTAGCCACTGTGAAATATTGTTTGAAACTGCAAAGGTTATCACTCTCCTTTTTTTATTGACATTTCTCACAATCTCGATCTCTCAGGTTCAGCAAAGGAGACAGGAGCTGGAACAGGCTCTTGGCATTCGAAACACATAAGCAAGCTTGCAGCCGTTACGACACAGGACCGGAGGGGTTTCTGGGTAGCGAATTTCCTGTTGCTCTGTACTGCAGACGCTGATCACTACAGTTATATTACAGTTTATCTTGTGCTGTCCTGCTGTAGCTGCCCAGGAATGACCCCTCATACAGAAATGACCTTATTTTTTTGTTGTGACTCCGCCAAACTAAGATCCCTTGAAATTCTGCTGTCACCCTTGTTTTTACCTGATTCAAGCTTCTCATACAACTGGACATTTTCAAAGTGATTTTGAAATGCTGTCATTTTGGAAAATGTAGTTTTCTGACCAAACTGACAGACTTTGTTGGATATTTTTACTAATAACATAACTGAAACAGAAGTCATATGAATACTCTTAGACAAGCCAATGTTTGAGCCCATTTGCCGCTGTCCTTATTAGCAAATCAACAACAGTTACTTTTTGGAGGGGTCGTTTTGTTATTTTCAAAATTATTGATATTGTCTTTGATTTTAATGTTCTCATAATATGAACTTTATGAAGATCTAGTCTAGTTAAGCATAGATGACAGATAATGTAGTTTAGTACCTCAGCTTTGTGAATAATTCGGAGGAAGTTCCTTGAACAAGTCTGTTGGCGTTAAAGTCAAGAGCTCACTGATTAACTTTTTCTGCGATGCTCATTAAATAAGACTTTTTCAGAATTCATCTGTTCAATAGTCGTTTTAGATCCACAAGATTAGATGTACTGCTGATTGACCTGTTTGATTATAGACCTTTCGGTCGCAAACTTCGTCCTGGACTGTAAAGTACTTCCACTCCAACCTCTCTGTGATATGTATTAATATATTTGGAGAATTGCCTTTTATGGTTTTGATTCATTTGATTATTTATCATTATAGTCGAATTGTCAGTCTGAAAGAACAACATGGAAAAATCTGCCAATGCAAGTACTAACTGGCCATGGCTACCCACAACACATGTCTAGGAAAACTGTCAAGTGTTTTAATATTTCATAGATGCGCTGCATATAGTCCAATGGTTTTTCAACTCAAGTAATTCAAAGCGTTTAGAAGTCAAGTGCTAAAGACTTTAACATTCTTGGTAGTTTAAGTTTTAACGACATTTTGTTGTTTTCCTAAAGTCATGCATTTGCTTTGATTTTATATCTTTACAACCTTGTTTTTCATGATTTTCTTTAATGGACCAAATGTTGTATTTCTCTATTAGCCATGTGTTATAATAAAGTTTATCTTGTATTGATGCTCACAATTCGCTGCACTCTCAATCTTTTTCGTGAGGTGGTGAATAGAACTATAATTTATAATGTTGGTAATTTTCTTTGAGCTTTGTCTTTTGGACTTATCGTAAAGACCTTATAAATACAAAAAAATGCGATGCTATTCAGCTAAAGTAAATCAATTACTAAAATGTGTACATTTAATCTGTCGACGTCTTAGCAATAGCTAATATCCACTGAGGCACAATCTATTGGCGCCCCTAAATCACAACTTTCTGAAAGATTTTACCACAAACATGTTCAGTGTATTTTTTTTTTAAAGGAAACTATTTTGTCTATAAAAATACAGCAGTTATTAATGATAATATGCCTACTTACGTCTCGTCGAACTGTTTCTGTTTACCTCAGGAGTGTCTGTTTTGTACGAATTAGGCAAGGTCGCGTATTTAATCGAGTTTTGATATTGCTAAAATGTTTACAAACGCTGTCAACACGTTTCTTGTGTAATATAGATAATTAGCTTAACCTTTGCGGCTCCAAGTCTTAGCCAGGTTAAATCTGCGTAATTCGTAACCTACACAAATGATTCTTTCTATTAATAATAAATCATCGGATCATTTGGTCAGTCTGTATGAGAAGAAATGAGCCAATGCGCGTTAAGGGGAGTGAGGCGCGTTCACGGGCTATTTAAAAGCGCGCCCACAGGATTCGCTCCGGTCCATCAGCGGCTCTCAAACACACCGTAGTCCTTCAGCCAGTCCAGCCGGGACAGACGCGCAGCATGGCGGCCAAGAAAGTCTGCATTATCGGCTCTGGCAACTGGTGCGTGACATTTACACTGCGTGGTTGTTTTACACTGTTTTTTGCTGTTTCGTGTTTTAGTAATAATGGAAACCTACTGGTGGTGTTTTGCCTGAAGTATATTTGTAAGCAGCCTGTTTTAAGGCAGAATTTATATCTATTTTAGGAAGTTGATTAAATGCGGTATATCTTGCACGGCTTCCCTCTGCGGATATCAAATGTAAAATACTTAACCTCACTATAATAATAATATTCTATAAGTTATGTTGGACTTTAGATTTAGTGAATTATTTTAAAATGATTCATTATTTATAAGGTATTACATTTATTGTATTTGAAGTCCAAATGTGCATTGTTTGGCTTGCTGTAGTTGCTGAGGTAATATTTGCTGAGTAATGATTGACCCAGGTGTTCAGTGATCCTCCTTAAGCCAAAAGAAAAAGGCTGCAATTTTTTTTCTCCCTTTTTCCTGACCCATAAACTTCAGCCTGTTGGCTTTGCAAAGAAGCAAAGCTGTAAGATGATATTCACTAGATTATTATTATCCATAATTAGTATCTTAATTGCATGGTTTCATGCTTACAGTGTTATTTTTTTATATTGCAGACACAATTTTAAATGTTTGAATACCATAGAATTACCATAATAGTAGTTCCCAAAAAACAATGTTGCAACTGGGAACAGGTTTTTTTTTTTTTTAAATTTAACCAAGAGCCATTCTGTAGTTTAGAGAATGTGTGTCAAAGTAATTCTTCTATTAATTAAGCCCTCAGTGCAGCTGTCATTACTGATCCAGCAGCAGTATTGAGCGCTAGCTTATCCATTATGGAATTCCAAGTGTGCCAAAATTAAAAATAAATAAATATACAAAGAAATGTAAAAAAGCAAAAATAAATAAACATACATAGAAATAAATAAATAAATAAAAAATAAATAATTTATACATTTATTTCCTTATATTTTTTTCCACATTTATTCTTTTATTTATTTATACATTTATTCATTTCCATTTTTAATCATTTCCACATTTCATTTCTACATTTATTTATTTATACATTTATTTATTTTTACATTTCTTTGTCGGTAGGGTAATGAGGAGGGCGTGGTTTACCTCAGACGTAGCAATCGAGCTCAGAGTAGGCAAGGGGGAAGCGTTGAGGCCACAGTGACACCTTGTGGTGTGGCCGAAATACAATAAGTATAGCCTACTGAGTTGATACTGTCTGTGATGAATGACTTGGATAGGTATATGGCCAAAATCTTATATCACGGGTTAAGTCATATCACCCTAACTGTACTGTGTGACATGGATAGGCTACTCTTTATTCCGGACATGGCCGTAGAACATCGTCTGGTCTGGATTTGTAAAATGTCCTGGGCTAACAAACATGAACAGCAACATCTTCAACAGATGTGATAACAGGGACTCTGAAATGGAAGCGCTTGATATTTTCCATTACCGGTCAGAACACACGGAAAGAAAGCAGCGCACATATAGGCTACAGTGAAGTCGACGCAAGCATATTGATCAATGCATTTGAAACGAGACCACAAATTCACTTCACATTCATATATCCTGTTTGTACATGCACAACATGTGACAAACGCTTAAAATACAACGCATATTTCACAAATCAAAAATAGAAGGAGGCGTCGGTTACAGTAGAACATTTTGTCGCGTTGCGTAACTTCACGTATGGACAGTCACAGCATCACTGAGTATGGGTTTTTCTTGGTGTGGTCTTATTATTAATCACACGTCTTAGGCTAAGTTATCAACTGGAAATATCCAGAATCAGATAAATCAAATGTGCCCATGGAAACGGAGGTGGTGAAACACACACGCCATGCATTAAACATACACAGATACATCATACTCTTTCAAACAGCACCTGTCGCGTGCCCTCATATTTTTGAGGAGACATAACACTTATTTTCGGGACTGTCAGTTTACAGGCTAATGTATGTGTATCTTTATGCCTACCATGCATATTAGACCAACGCAAACGAAAAAACCATTATACTCAGTAGCCGCGTTTCCATTACAGATTTGCGCAAAACCCTTGCGATATTTACTAAATGTCGATCAAAAACTATTGCGAAATGACGGCGTTTCCATTAACCAATGTTATGCGACTAAATCTTATTTTTTTCCTCTCGCGCTAAGTCATTCCAAAAAGTATGCCAAGTATGTTGGTAGGTTTATGTATATCCCATCCACCGCACTAGCCATTATTTTTAATGGAAGGAGACATAGGCGTGTTATTCAAGCATTAATTAAAATTAAAAGAGCGAAATGTTTGAATTTGCATGGTGGTATCTCAAAGTTTTTTTTTTACCATTTCGTTATTTTGTCTTGGAATTTCGTTTGTTAGAAATATGAACTGAATTTAGAAATGCTTTTGAAATTAAAAACTTTGCGTTTAATAAACAAAATACATTTTTGAAATGAAGACAGCGTTTGAAGTGGAGTGCATGCAAAATAATCTGTTCCCTGAATCAAGGGCCTTTGTTGTTATTGTGAGTGTACACAAATAAAAGTAGACAGTTTATAGTTTATAATTATGTCTTGCACTTATCTGTATGGCTAAAAATGACGGAGTATTGTGAGTTGTTTCCGCTGTTGTAAAGGAAAATATCCATCAGAATGCGCCGGCGCCTTCGTCGGGCATGAGTTAAAGAAAACGTAGCCTGTTTAGTTTCATAGTTAGGCTATGTTTAAATATTAGCGTATAATATTATTTTTTTAATTTCATATGTTGATTATGAAAAGTGAGCAGCATGAGTAAGAAGAAACCACTTGCTTGTTTCCGCGGCCTTTGAGTAAGGCTGAAACTATAGCATCTTTCTGTTTTTAATACATTTCTTGAATATATGTCTTAATTACAGTAGGCCTATAGATAGTTATGATAGTTGTGGCTGCACCGGGGTCCGTCATTACTAGGTTAAAGTTACCACTGAGGCTAATCATGTCCATGGCATTCTTCCAATAAGGATTGTGTGTTGCAGCAATGCGTCACCGTACCAGGTGACCTGTAAATGCGAAAAATTGCGAAAATTTCCTTTTTCGAATTGCCTGAAAAACCACCTCATGCGAGCGTAAAAACTTTTTTGCGATATATGGAAGTTTTTGCGAAATTGACGCGTTTCCATTGGGCGTATTTTCAATTCGCAATTTCAATTTGGGTAACGGAAACGCGGCTAGTGATACTGTGACTGTCCACACGTGAAGTGACTCGACGCGACAAAATGTTCTACTGTAACCGACGCCTCGATCTTTGAAATATGCGTTGTATTTTAAGCATTTGTCACATGTTGTGCATGTACAAACAGGAAATATGAATGTGAAGTGAATTTGTGGTCTCGTTTCAAATGCATTGATCAATATGCTTGCGTCTGCTTCACTGTAGCCTATATGTGCGCTGCTTCCTTTCCGTGTGTTCTGACCGGTAATGGAAAATATCAAGCGCTTCCATTTCAGAGTCCCTGTTATCAGATCTGTTGAAGATGTTGCTGTTCATGTTTGTTAGCCCAGGACATTTTACAAATCCTGACCAGACGATGTTCTACGGCCATGTCCGGAATAAAGAGTAGCCTATCCATGTCACACAGTACAGTTAGGGTGATATGACTCAACCCGTGATATAAGATTTTGACCATATACCTATCCAAGTCATTCATCACAGACAATATCAACGTCAGTAGGGTATACTTATTGTATTTCGGCCACACCACAAGGCGTCACTGTGGCCTCAACGCGTCGCCCTTGCCTACTCTGAGCTCGATTGCTATGTCTGAGGTAAACCACGCCCTTCTCATTACCCTACCGACAAAGAAATGTTGTATTGTTGAAATGTAATAAATAAATGTAGAAATACATAAATATAAAAATAAATAAATGTAGAAATGAAATGTGGAAATGAATAAAAATAGAAATGAATAAATGTATAAATAAATAAAAGAATAAATAAATGTGGAAAAAAATAAATATATACATAAGGAAATAAATGTATAAATAATTATTTATTTTTGTTTTTTTTGCATTTCTATGTATATTTATTTATATATTTATATATTTATTTTTGCTTTTTTACATTTCTTTGTATATTTATTTATGTATTTATTTATTTTTTAATTTTGGCAGCTTTGGAATTCCATAATCCATTACAGTTTATCTGTAATGTTAAAGCAAAGGTCTGTAATTTCCTCAGGGGTTCTGCCATTGCCAAGATAGTGGGCGCCAATGCAGCAAAATACAACACGTTTGACAGCACGGTGAACATGTGGGTGTTTGAGGAGATGATCAACGGACGCAAACTTACCGAAATCATCAACGCCGAACACGAGAACGTCAAATACCTGCCCGGACACAAGTTGCCGCCCAATGTGGTGAGAACGTGAAGCGTCTGCATAGTCCTTGAACTCTTTTGCCATTATTTCCATTTACATGGTGACAACAACTCTGATTGGTGGATAATTTAGTACTTTACTGGAAATTTGGCAATTAAATAGTGAAGTTATATGTAAAGAAGCATATCTTTGCTTAGCAAATTGAAACTCATGGAAAAGAGCATGAAAGTAGTCTTTGATGAAGAAAAGTTTAATAAACCTAGTGATAAATCGCTGTTTTTCTTCAGGTGGGGGTTCCAGAGCTGTTGGATGCAGTTAAAGGTGCAGATATCCTCATCTTTGTCATCCCACACCAGTTTGTGTCCCGAGTCTGTGACACCATCAAGGGTCACATCAAGACAGATGCTGTGGGAATGTCCCTCATTAAGGTGAGTTTTCTTATTTGCATATGCATTTCTTACTCTATGAAATTTAGTTTGAGTTTGTATGTAGACCTGCAGCGCTGCTATATCATTGTGTGTGTTTCGTAAGGGTGTGGATGAGGGTCCTGACGGACTGAAACTGATCTCTGATGTCATTAGGGAAAAACTAGGCATCATCATGACCGTGCTGATGGGAGCCAATCTGGCCAATGAGGTTGCTGATGAGAAATTCTGTGAAACTACCATCGGCAAGTACACAAAAATGGGAATATTACCTGTAGCTGTTGCGCTGTTAATATCTGTATTATTCTTTTTTTTTTCTTGATTGTTGAATATTCAAATATTGGATATAATATGTACGAAGTAACATGTTGCCTAATGTTTGTGTTCCCCTGAGGAACTTTGCATTCTCTCGGCTAATGTTTGCGTTCCCCTTAGAAACTTTGCGTTCGCTCACCTAATGTTTGCGTTCCCCTGAGAAACTTTGCGTTCGCTGACCTAATGTTTGCGTTCCCCTGAGAAACTTTGCGTTCGCTCACCTAATGTTTGCGTTCCCCTGAGGAACTTTGCATTCTCTCGGCTAATGTTTGCGTTCCCCTTAGAAACTTTGCGTTCGCTCACCTAATGTTTGCGTTCCCCTGAGAAACTTTGCGTTCGCTGACCTAATGTTTGCGTTCCCCTGAGAAACTTTGCGTTCTCTCGGCTAATGTTTGCGTTCCCCTTAGAAACTTTGCGTTCGCTCACCTAATGTTTGCGTTCCCCTGAGAAACTTTGCGTTCGCTGACCTAATGTTTGCGTTCCCCTGAGGAACTTTGCATTCTCTCGGCTAATGTTTGCGTTCCCCTTAGAAACTTTGCGTTCGCTCACCTAATGTTTGCGTTCCCCTGAGAAACTTTGCGTTCGCTGACCTAATGTTTGCGTTCCCCTGAGAAACTTTGCGTTCTCTCGGCTAATGTTTGCGTTCCACTGAGAAACTTTGCGTTCGCTCACCTAATGTTTGCGTTCCCCTGAGAAACTTTGCGTTCGCTCACCTAATGTTTGCATTCCCCTGAGAAACTTTGTGATCGCTCACCTAATGTTTGCAATCCCCTGAGAAACTTTGCATTCTCTTGGCTAATGTTTGCGTTCCACTGAGAAACTTTGTGTTCGCTCACCTAATGTTTGCGTTCCCCTGAGAAACTTTGCGTTCGCTCACCTAATGTTTGCAATCCCCTGAGAAACTTTGCGTTCGCTCACCTAATGTTTGCGTTCCCCTTAGAAACTTTACGTTCTCTTGGCTAATGTTTGCATTCCCCTGAGAAACTTTGTGATCGCTCACCTAATGTTTGCGTTCCCCTGAGAAACTTTGCGTTCTCTCGGCTAATGTTTGCGTTCCACTGAGAAACTTTGCGTTCGCTCACCTAATGTTTGCGTTCCCCTGAGAAACTTTGCGTTCGCTCACCTAATGTTTGCATTCCCCTGAGAAACTTTGTGATCGCTCACCTAATGTTTGCAATCCCCTGAGAAACTTTGCATTCTCTTGGCTAATGTTTGCGTTCCACTGAGAAACTTTGTGTTCGCTCACCTAATGTTTGCGTTCCCCTGAGAAACTTTGCGTTCGCTCACCTAATGTTTGCAATCCCCTGAGAAACTTTGCGTTCGCTCACCTAATGTTTGCGTTCCCCTTAGAAACTTTACGTTCTCTTGGCTAATGTTTGCATTCCCCTGAGAAACTTTGTGATCGCTCACCTAATGTTTGCAATCCCCTGAGAAACTTTGCATTCTCTTGGCTAATGTTTGCGTTCCACTGAGAAACTTTGTGTTCGCTCACCTAATGTTTGCGTTCCCCTGAGAAACTTTGCGTTCGCTCACCTAATGTTTGCAATCCCCTGAGAAACTTTGCGTTCGCTCACCTAATGTTTGCGTTCCCCTGAGAAACTTTGCGTTCTCTCGGCTAATGTTTGCGTTCCACTGAGAAACTTTGCATTCTCTTGGCTAATGTTTGCGTTCCACTGAGAAACTTTGTGTTCGCTCACCTAATGTTTGCGTTCCCCTGAGAAACTTTGCGTTCGCTCACCTAATGTTTGCAATCCCCTGAGAAACTTTGCGTTCGCTCACCTAATGTTTGCGTTCCCCTTAGAAACTTTACGTTCTCTTGGCTAATGTTTGCGTTCCCCTGAGAAACTTTGCGTTCTCTCGGCTAATGTTTGCGTTCCACTGAGAAACTTTGCGTTCGCTCACCTAATGTTTGCGTTCCCCTGAGAAACTTTGCGTTCGCTCACCTAATGTTTGCGTTCCCCTGAGAAACTTTACGTTCTCTTGGCTAATGTTTGCATTCCCCTGAGAAACTTTGCGTTCGCTCACCTAATGTTTGCGTTCCCCTGAGAAACTTTGCGTTCTCTCAGCTAATGTTTGCGGTTCCCTGAGAAACTTTGCGTTCGCTCACCTAATGTTTGCATTCCCCTGAGAAACTTTGTGATCGCTCACCTAATGTTTGCAATCCCCTGAGAAACTTTGTGATCGCTCACCTAATGTTTGCGTTCCCCTGAGAAACTTTGTGATCGCTCACCTAATGTTTGCGTTCCCCTGAGAAACTTTACGTTCTCTCAGCTAATGTTTGCGTTCCCCTGAGAAACTTTGCGTTCGCTCACCTAATGTTTGCATTCCCCTGAGAAACTTTGTGATCGCTCACCTAATGTTTGCAATCCCCTGAGAAACTTTGCGTTCACTCACCTAATGTTTGCAATCCCCTGAGAAACTTTGCGTTCACTCACCTAATGTTTGCAATCCCCTGAGAAACTTTGCATTCTCTTGGCTAATGTTTGCGTTCCACTGAGAAACTTTGTGTTCGCTCACCTAATGTTTGCGTTCCCCTGAGAAACTTTGCGTTCGCTCACCTAATGTTTGCAATCCCCTGAGAAACTTTGCGTTCGCTCACCTAATGTTTGCAATCCCCTGAGAAACTTTGCGTTCGCTCACCTAATGTTTGCGTTCCCCTGAGAAACTTTACGTTCTCTTGGCTAATGTTTGCATTCCCCTGTGAAACTTTGCGTTCGCTCACCTAATGTTTGCGTTCCCCTGAGAAACTTTGCGTTCTCTCAGCTAATGTTTGCGGTTCCCTGAGAAACTTTGCGTTCGCTCACCTAATGTTTGCATTCCCCTGAGAAACTTTGCGTTCGCTCACCTAATGTTTGCATTCCCCTGAGAAACTTTGCGTTCGCTCACCTAATGTTTGCATTCCCCTGAGAAACTTTGCGTTCGCTCACCTAATGTTTGCGTTCCCCTGAGAAACTTTACGTTCTCTTGGCTAATGTTTGCATTCCCCTGTGAAACTTTGCGTTCGCTCACCTAATGTTTGCATTCCCCTGAGAAAGTTTACGTTTGCCCGCCTAATGTTTGCGTTCCCCTGAGAAACTTTGCGTTCTCTTGGCTAATGTTTGCGTTCCCCTGAGAAACTTTGCGTTCGCTCACCTAATGTTTGCATTCCCCTGAGAAACTTTACGTTTGCCCGCCTAATGTTTGCGTTCCCCTGAGAAACTTTGCGTTCTCTTGGCTAATGTTTGCGTTCCCCTGAGAAACTTTGCGTTCGCTCACCTAATGTTTGCATTCCCCTGAGAAACTTTACGTTTGCCCGCCTAATGTTTGCATTCCCCTGAGAAACTTTGCGTTCGCTCACCTAATGTTCGCGCTCCCCAGAGAAACTTTACGTTTGCCCGCCTAATGTTTGCGTTCCCCTGAGAAACTTTGCGTTCGCTCACCTAATGTTCGCGCTCCCCAGAGAAACTTTACGTTTGCCCGCCTAATGTTTGCGTTCCCCTGAGAAACTTTGCGTTCCCCTGAGAAACTTTGCGTTCTCTCGGCTAATGTTTGCGGTTCCCTGAGAAACTTTACGCTCCCCTGAGAAACTTTACATTTGCCCGCCTAATGTTTGCGTTCCCCTGAGAAACTTTGCGTTCGCTCACCTAATGTTTGCGTTCCCCTGAGAAACTTTGCGTTCGCTCACCTAATGTTTGCGTTCCCCTGAGAAACTTTGCGTTCACTCACCTAATGTTTGCAATCCCCTGAGAAACTTTGCGTTCACTCACCTAATGTTTGCAATCCCCTGAGAAACTTTGCATTCTCTCGGCTAATGTTTGCGTTCCCCTGAGAAACTTTGCGTTCGCTCACCTAATGTTTGCAATCCCCTGAGAAACTTTGCGTTCACTCACCTAATGTTTGCAATCCCCTGAGAAACTTTGCGTTCACTCACCTAATGTTTGCAATCCCCTGAGAAACTTTGCATTCTCTTGGCTAATGTTTGCGTTCCCCTGAGAAACTTTGTGTTCGCTCACCTAATGTTTGCGTTCCCCTGAGAAACTTTGCGTTCGCTCACCTAATGTTTGCAATCCCCTGAGAAACTTTGCGTTCGCTCACCTAATGTTTGCAATCCCCTGAGAAACTTTGCGTTCGCTCACCTAATGTTTGCGTTCCCCTGAGAAACTTTACGTTCTCTTGGCTAATGTTTGCATTCCCCTGTGAAACTTTGCGTTCGCTCACCTAATGTTTGCGTTCCCCTGAGAAACTTTGCGTTCTCTCAGCTAATGTTTGCGGTTCCCTGAGAAACTTTGCGTTCGCTCACCTAATGTTTGCATTCCCCTGAGAAACTTTGCGTTCGCTCACCTAATGTTTGCATTCCCCTGAGAAACTTTGCGTTCGCTCACCTAATGTTTGCATTCCCCTGAGAAACTTTGCGTTCGCTCACCTAATGTTTGCGTTCCCCTGAGAAACTTTACGTTCTCTTGGCTAATGTTTGCATTCCCCTGTGAAACTTTGCGTTCGCTCACCTAATGTTTGCATTCCCCTGAGAAACTTTGCGTTCGCTCACCTAATGTTTGCATTCCCCTGAGAAACTTTACGTTCTCTTGGCTAATGTTTGCATTCCCCTGAGAAAGTTTACGTTTGCCCGCCTAATGTTTGCGTTCCCCTGAGAAACTTTGCGTTCGCTCACCTAATGTTTGCATTCCCCTGAGAAACTTTACGTTTGCCCGCCTAATGTTTGCGTTCCCCTGAGAAACTTTGCGTTCTCTTGGCTAATGTTTGCGTTCCCCTGAGAAACTTTGCGTTCGCTCACCTAATGTTTGCATTCACCTGAGAAACTTTACGTTTGCCCGCCTAATGTTTGCGTTCCCCTGAGAAACTTTGCGTTCTCTTGGCTAATGTTTGCGTTCCCCTGAGAAACTTTGCGTTCGCTCACCTAATGTTTGCATTCCCCTGAGAAACTTTACGTTTGCCCGCCTAATGTTTGCATTCCCCTGAGAAACTTTGCGTTCGCTCACCTAATGTTCGCGCTCCCCAGAGAAACTTTACGTTTGCCCGCCTAATGTTTGCGTTCCCCTGAGAAACTTTGCGTTCGCTCACCTAATGTTCGCGCTCCCCAGAGAAACTTTACGTTTGCCCGCCTAATGTTTGCGTTCCCCTGAGAAACTTTGCGTTCTCTCGCCTAATGTTTGCATTCCCCTGAGAAACTTTGCGTTCGCTCGCCTAATGTTTGCTTTCCCCTGAGAAACTTTGCGTTCCCCTGAGAAACTTTGCGTTCCCCTGAGAAACTTTGCGTTCCCCTGAGAAACTTTGCGTTCTCTCGGCTAATGTTTGCGGTTCCCTGAGAAACTTTACGCTCCCCTGAGAAACTTTACATTTGCCCGCCTAATATTTGCGTTCCCCTGAGAAACTTTGCGTTCGCTCACCTAATGTTTGCGTTCCCCTGAGAAACTTTGCGTTCGCTCACCTAATGTTTGCGTTCCCCTGAGAAACTTTGCGTTCGCTCACCTAATGTTTGCGTTCCCCTGAGAAACTTTGCGTTCACTCACCTAATGTTTGCAATCCCCTGAGAAACTTTGCGTTCACTCACCTAATGTTTGCAATCCCCTGAGAAACTTTGCATTCTCTCGGCTAATGTTTGCGTTCCCCTGAGAAACTTTGCGTTCGCTCACCTAATGTTTGCAATCCCCTGAGAAACTTTGCGTTCACTCACCTAATGTTTGCAATCCCCTGAGAAACTTTGCGTTCACTCACCTAATGTTTGCAATCCCCTGAGAAACTTTGCATTCTCTCGGCTAATGTTTGCGTTCCACTGAGAAACATTGTGTTCGCTCACCTAATGTTTGCGTTCCCCTGAGAAACTTTGCGTTCGCTCACCTAATGTTTGCAATCCCCTGAGAAACTTTGCGTTCGCTCACCTAATGTTTGCGTTCCCCTGAGAAACTTTGCGTTCTCTTGGCTAATGTTTGCGGTTGCCTGAGAAACTTTGCGGTTCCCTGAGAAACTTTACGCTCCCCTGAGAAACTTTACGTTTGCCCGCCTAATATTTGCGTTCCCCTGAGAAACTTTGCGTTCGCTCACCTAATGTTTGCGTTCCCCTGAGAAACTTTGCGTTCGCTCACCTAATGTTTGCGTTCCCCTGAGAAACTTTGCGTTCGCTCACCTAATGTTTGCGTTCCCCTGAGAAACTTTGCAAAGTTTCTCGGGGAACACAAAAGCATTGCATTGTTTTCCCCTCCCCTCTCATATTTTTTCTATCATTATGTCCCTTTAGGCTGAGGCTCTGTAAATATGGATATAATAAATGTTGGATATAATTTTGACTAGATATTTTCATTCAAAAACATTTTAAATACAAACATATGTGTTTTAGCCTAGGTAGGTAGGTATCTAAAATTCACAATCATTCACATTTTACAGATTTACCACAACACCCAAAAATGTTGCTGTAATGATTTTTAATATTTTAAAATTAACTACTTCTGGGGACTAGAATTGTGTTTTAATGTCATTATAAACATCATTAAACAGTTTGTGTCCTTTAAACCTGAGTTTTAAATGCACTGCCATTCAAAAGTTTGGGTTCAAAAGAGATTTTTTTTAAAGAAATTTTATTCAGTAAGGACCTTTTAAACTGATAGCATATTGTGTTGTGGTAATGATAGAGAAGGACAATGTGCCCAAATATTGCACGATAACTGTAGTTATATATGTGATCAGCCACTTATATTTCTTCAAATAAATAATAATAAACTTGTTTTCAGGGTGTAAAAGCAAAGCTCACGGCCCCCTGCTGAAGGAACTGATGCAAACACAAAACTTCCGTGTGACGGTGGTGGAGGAGGCTGATGTTGTGGAGATCTGTGGGGCGTTGAAGGTAAATGATCATCCATTCCTTCTACTACAGTTCCTGAAGCATTTAGTCGTGTTAAAGTCGAGAAATTATTGTGTTTTTTTGATGTGTGTTTATTGTAGAATATTGTTGCGGTGGGCGCTGGTTTCTGTGACGGTCTGGACTTCGGTGACAACACCAAGGCCGCCGTGATCCGCCTGGGTTTGATGGAGATGATCGCCTTCGCTCGATTATTCTGCACAGCCAGTCCGGTTTCTCCCGCCACGTTTCTGGAGAGCTGCGGTGTCGCCGACCTCATCACCACCTGCTACGGAGGACGCAACCGCAAAATTGGAGAAGCGTTTGCTAGAACAGGGAAAGTGGGTTTCTTGTCAGTTTTCAATGTTGATTTATTTTCTCTCGCTGTTCATGTGCTTCAAAGAAATTTCTGTTCGTTGTCAGTCTATCGAGGAGCTTGAGAAGGAAATGCTGAACGGCCAGAAACTTCAAGGTCCGGCAACCGCAGCAGAAGTTCATCAGATCCTCAAACACAAAAACCTGGTGGAAAAGTAACTATCCCTGTGTTTTTTTTCACAGAATAGAAAGCATTTTTGTCTCTTTTTGATTGCTGATTTTCTCTGTTTCTTTACAGATTTCCTCTGTTTAATGCAGTGTATCAGATCTGTTTCCAGAGTCATCCGGTCAAAGAGTTCATCACCTGCCTACAGAATCATCCAGAACACATGTAAATGTCCATTATGGACATTATGGCTGTTTTCGTTGTTGTTTCATTAACACCATAAGAGTGTCTAAATGTTGTAAATTATCCGTACATAATGTTTTATTTTAGGTAAAAGCATTGTAAAGGAAGTTTGTCCTGTTTTAAAGTCCTACACTCTCCTCGCAAAGTATTTTTTAACATTTCCTATTCTGTAATTTTGCAGCCAATAATGAGAAAGTGCCTTAAAGCTGAGCCCTCAAAAACTTATTTTCTGAAAAACAGAAAGAATTTCATATATGTAATATGTGTTCATGTAAGAAGTGAAAAACATATTAAAACATATAAAATATTTCATTCACACTTTGTGTCTTGCATCTGTAAGCAAGGTAGAAATAATTTGTGAGTTTGCTATCAGCAATGACTGAGGATGAAGCTAACATCGAGTGTGTCTCTGTACATTGATATCACTCTCTAACACACAGTCTGGAATGTGACCTTTACTTTCTAAACTCTCTCTGAGGCATGTTCACCTTTAACATTTTAGGGCTTCAACCTTTGACCTTTTCTTGAGAGCAAGCCACTCCTTACAGAAACACAGAATGAAGTATTTCTAATGTTTGCAAACTGGACTGATCTAAACTGCACTGCAGAACAGATCTCATACTGTCCATAATAAAGAAAATTGTTTTGCATGATTGTACTGTTTTGATTCGTTATCAGGTCCATTTTTAAAACAGCCTTTTTATATTGCAGATGTGAGAACTCCGTTTTGTGTCTTTAGTTTTGGGAATGTGTCTTATTTTGTTTATTTATTATTATTGGTTCCTCTGTGAAAACGGCAGAATCTATTTATAGCGCATCGGTAAATGTAGCGCTATTTTTGGAAAGGTGATTTTCTGCTTTGGACACTAGAGAGCGATAAAGTGCTTGTGCCACATTTGCAGAAATGAATGCATGCAATGCTCTCGATGTCCAGCTAAGCCTATATTCTCTAAGTGGCACTTTACACTGCAGTAGTGGCACAGAAGCACTTCTAAAGTGGCATTATGTTTAATGCTGCTCAGAGGTGGGATAAATACTCTCTGGACCCATCACTAGCCGTATAGAGTCTTATAATTAAAGTTTAAACCGCATATTGTCCCTGGTGAAAAAAAAGTACACTTCGTTGTATTTCAAATATATTCCCTTTTCAATAGTATATTGCAAATGTATTAATACATTTTTTTTTTTTACAATCTTTAAATATATAAAAAGTATATTAGCATCATATTTTCACAATACAACTTTTAACACACTTTAAAATAATTGTATTTTGGTATATTTTCTAAAATATTTTTATCAAAATATACTAAAAATGAAAGTTCTGTGTACTTTTTAAAGTGTACTTATTTGAACATTACTTAAATATATTTTTTTAGTATATTATATATAGTAGCCTATATAAACTGTACGCTCAAAATTGTCACTGTAACTGAAAGTATATTTTAAAAATACATTATTTAATATCCTGAAGTTGCATTATGTTTAAAGTTAAATTTGAGTATAATTTTTAAGTTTACTTATTCATGCTTGGAATTCACTTCATTACTTTATTGCATATTAGCTACTTAAAGTGTTAAAATGTGTGACATGCGTTAAAAGCCCATTTTTTAAATATATGCAGTGTACAATTGGCTACTGTGGTTGTGATTTAAGTGTAAATATGTTTAATAAGTTTACACTGGCAGAAAAGAATCATGTTACAATCGTACACACAAATCTATAGCCTACTAAACCAACAGCACACTTAAAATACAGATAATGTTATGCTGCACTCTCTCTCTCTCTCTCTCTGGTTGTTTCTGTTGAAAGGAATGGCTGCTGTTCTTTGCTTTTGAACAAATCATTTGCACACAAACAATTTTTTCTTTCTTTTTCCTATCCGAAGCTATAGCTGCAACATTGAAGGCTCCATTCATTGGGGTGCGTCACAATCAGCTCCCTAGTTCAGTAGTCAGGGCACTGACTGAGCAGGTAATGAGTCAATGGGCTCACTCCCTGATCAGTGCCCTGACTACTGAACTAGGGAGCTGACTGAGATGCACCCTCTATGTTTAGCGCGAAAACTCACGTGATTGCCTCCGGCTCACCGTGCATAGTCGTGCCGTGTAGCCTACCAACTGCTTATCTCACGACCCCCCGAGTGTCCGAACTCGCGCAGTGTAGGCTACGTACGCCCGCCTTAAGGTTCATATTGAGCCTCCCAGATTACTTTCACTTACTAGTGAAACAAAAGATCACTTTTACTTCACTGAATCGGCAGTCACCTTTCTGCAAACATTGAAAATGAAGCATGGCTTTATTTTTCTCTTGTTGTTGTTGTTGTTGTTGTTGTGTGTACGTGTGGATGGTAAGACATTTACGTTACTCAGATTTCCTGTCAACGATCAAAGCGAACGGGACGCGGTCTCACTTAATATCAACTCTAGCTTTATATTCGACAGAAATTCATTTATATTTTGCTGGACAACTTTAAGACATTTATTTGTTAGACTCTCTTGTCTGGTCAGCGATAAAAAACTAAGGTGACCAACGGTCGCGACATTTTCACGCTTGAACTAAGAACTATCTGATGGCTTACATTTCTTCTTCAGGTTTTTTCGATGTTGGTTCAGACGGAGTGTCAGTGATGGAAGGCGATTCAGTCACTCTATACACTGATATTGAAAAAATCCAAAAAGAAGAGCTTAAATGGTATTTTAATGACACTCTCATCGCTGAAATCAATGGAATTCCCAATAAAAACTGTACAGATATTCAGTGTGATGAGAGATTTAGAGACAGACTGAAGCTGGATCAGACTGGATCTCTGACCATCACAAACATCAACACCACAGACTCTGGAGATTATTACCTACAGATCAACAGCAGCAGTGACAGTCTTCTTAGGCTCTTCAGTATTTCTGTCTATGGTGTGTCACATCCATTTCATGTCTTGAAGTCTCTAATAATGAGCTAATGAGTTGATTCAGGTGTGCTTGATTAGGAAGAGCTGAAAATGTGTATTTTTTGTGTGACTCTTGGGACAGGTTCAGGAAAAACTGGAATAGGGCTTGTGCAGTAATTTTCATATCCACAGTTCTCTCATGGTGTGTTTGTTGTTTTCAGTGAAAATATCCTCCAGCATCTGTTGGTTTGTGTTTCAGGTGTTTCTGCTGCAGAACGAGATGAAATGAAGAGAAAGTCAGTGAAGGAGGGAGAATCTGTCACTTTAGATCCTGGTGTAACAAAAACCCCAAATTATTTGATGAAATGGCTTTTTAATGACATTCGCATTGCTGAAATCAATGGAGATCTAAGTTTTATCTGTACAGATGTTCAGTGTTTATTTGCTGATGAGAGATTCAGAGACAGACTGAAGCTGAATCATATGACTGGATCTCTGACCATCACAAATGCCAGAACTGAAGACTCTGGACTCTATTGTCTACTGATAAGCAGCATCAGATTCCGCATCATAAAGAGCTTCGTTGTTAATGTCATTGGTGAGTATAATTTAGCGATGAAACTAAGAAAATATATTCATCTTTGATCTTGTGGGTGTCTGATCCACTATGTGAAGTGAGAACTGTCCGTACACTTATTTCCTTACTCACAATATTTATGTGTAGAAAAAAACAATTCACAGCACTTTCCTGTTGTATAATTTTGTTTGGCTTATAATTATGTTCATTTCTTCAGGTTTTTTCAGTGTTGATACAGAAAGAGTGTCAGTGATGGAGGGAGATTCAGTCACTCTACACACTGATGTTATAACAAACCAACAAGAAGAGATTAGATGGTATTTTTATGACATCCGCATAGCTCAAATCACTAGAGATCTCAGTTTCATCTGTACTGATGTTCAGTGTAAATATAGTGAAGAGAGATTCAGAGACAGACTGAAGCTGGATCATCAGACTGGATCTCTGACCATCACAAACACCACAAACACAGACTCTGGAGATTATCATCTAGAGATCTTCAGCAGCAGCAGCAGCAGTCACAATACCTTCAGTGTTTCTGTTTATGGTGAGTCGTTGTGTTTAAATTCAAGTCTTCACTGTAATAAAAACAGTGAATTTGACATTTGACCGTTTTTTTTTAATGATATTTTTACAGTGTAAAACAGTTATTTTACAGATTTATGAAGCTCAAACACCTTCAATAAAGTGACAGTACTTCAATAAAGTGTTAAAGCATGCTCAAGATTGTAAATTTACCGTTTTATTTTGGAAGACAAAATAAAAGAACTGTCATTTACTCACCCTTGTGTCTTTTCCAACCTGTATGACTTCCATAAAATTTGGTCCAATGTAGCTTGGTTACCAACATTATTCAAAATATTTTGTTTCACAGAAGAAAGTCATACAAGTTTGATAAGACATGAGGGGGAGAAAATGATGAGGGAGTTTTCATTTTGAGTGAGATGATTTTAAACTCAAGAAGGAATGTTTGAACCAGAGTGGTGCCTTGGTGCTGAGTTGCCCGTGTTCACATTTCCTCACACATAAGGGTACAGTAACAGTATTAATGTTGGATATGACATGAATACTCAATTCCGCTGAAGATCATGTGGCAGAATATTTTAATTCCCAAAACTTGCCATTACTGGTGCACCGACCGAAGCAGGCATATTTCCCACGTTTCCACCGCGGGAACTTTCCCCAGGAACTAGGGACTTTGGGGTGGTACTTGGTGTGTTTCGACCGCAGGAACTGGGGTCTAAATAAAGTTCCAGGTAAAAATTTCCCCCTCAAAACGGCCCTGCTTGCGAGGTAGTACTTTTTCAAAGTTCAGGAACTTTCAGGGGTGGGACTTGGGTGCTGAACATGCTGATTGGTTGAGTTCATGCAGCATTTTATTTCAAACTAAAAGTCTGTTGCGGTGCGTGCAGTAAGAGTTGTTTACTATTCGAATCAACAATGGAGTTTAAAAAATACGACTGATTATCCAACGACTAGGTTCAGCCTTTATTAAGCTTATATGCGACAGACGAAATCCAGTGGGAACTGGAAAGTCGCGGGCGCAGTCCTACGTCACCGGACTAATCTTCACGGTACTACTTTAGACCGCGATGGAAACGCAGACAGCAGCAGGCCTGGGGGAAAGAGTTCCTAGGAAAAAAGTTCCTGGGACAAATGGTTCAGGGTAATTTCAGTGGAAACGGGGCTTTAGAAACCGAGCAGCCAGCAGCGGCACACACACTCCAACGGGTGTATGTTCAAACTTGATCGGTAGAAGGCGCGCACAATTGTCATTGGCCAGATTCCTGGATGACGTTCAGATGGACAAATCACGCTCCGATGAACACGGAAAGACAGCAAATAGCCTTGCAACTATAGAAAAAAAAACTTGTTTTAAATTACAGTTTGCAAATGTTGCATATTTATTTTTATTTGCTGTTATGTTTAATTAATTAGTCAAATGGTGTTTTCACTACAACCAGGCTTAGGTGCTTCTACATCTGTGCTTATTATTATTCACCTATCATTCTCCCTGAATTTAGGGTTAGGTAAGGGGTTAGAACCAGGCCTGCTGCACTCGTGTTTAAAACTGAAGCCGAGCGTCTCGATCGCCCCCAGGTGGCTGGTCCCAGTATAGCTCATAACCCCCGCCCCTCCGTGTGTTCTAAAGGACGCGAGACAAACTAAACAATCAAGTTACACTTCATATAATTTTTTCTCAAAGTTGGTTTCTGTCATTTTAGGCAGTTTTTATCACGATGATTTCATTTCAAGTGTTCGTTTTTTAAATAAGTTTGGTTTTAGTTAGTTATTTGATGCTATAAAAACGGGGGTGTGAGGTCATGATTGACAGCTGAGATTGACGGCTTCTCTGAGTGAAGTTGTCACTGAGGCACTAACGGACTTTTTTCGGGATTTTCGGGAGGAGATTGGAGCTTTAGTTTTAATTTCAGTATTTCCATAACTGTTTATTTCACACCGACATAATGAATTGTTCTGCATCTGTGAGAGTGTAGACGGGCTTTTGATATCGCGGCTTTACTGCTCTCTACTGCGCAGACTCCGGTCCCGAGGTCACTACTGCACAGACACGGTCCCAAATCTGCGCAAGATGTCAGCGCCATATTCGGACTTCCGGAGGCTTCACTTTTCTTCAGCAGAAGAGAGTGAAGGCGCGTCGTCCATATTGTTTTATGGTCTATGGGTTAGACTTAGAGATAGTGTGTGTGTACATGTTTGGCTATACTTGTGACTTAGAGTTACATTCACATGACCAATAATGACCCTTTTGCATTGTAGCAATCCCTTGCCTTTTCTTTAAATGCCTTAACTCTTATGCCTAAATGCAGCTGTGCACACAACTGTGGCATTTTCTGTCATTTTTTTGGGGAGTATGGGCTTGTGAAGAATATGTGTGCTTTTCTCATCTCTAGTCACAATTTACTTTGTAAAGCAATTTGGATCAACTGGTGTGGGCAGAGGCCTGAAAGTTTCAACCTGGAGAGCATTGCAACTTTGTACTCTTTAAAAACAGACCTTGCATTGTTTGATATTAAGTTTGCTATATATAGTTTGTTATATTTGTATCCAGAATTACAGAGTTTAAATGTAAAAATACCTACACTGTAAAAAAAAAAATCATTAAAAAAAACGGTCAAATGACTGCCAAACAAAAACCATAAAATTAAAGTAAAATATCTTAATTTAAATAAGGAAAAACCTGTAAAATAACAGTGTTTTTCCCTAAAAGTTTTAATGAAAATTTCTGTAAAATTATTGTTTTTGCACTTTTATTTGAATTAAGATATTTTACTTTAATTTTATGGTTTTTGTTTGGCAGCCGTAGCTGTCAGTCATTTGACTGTTTTTTTAAGATTTTTTTTTTTACAGTGTAAACATAAAACTAATAAGATTTACTTTAAAATTACAAAGAATAATGTTAAATTGTTAGTATGGACATAAATCTTTAATATAATGAGCTACATATTTAATTACAGATTATTTCTGTAATTTTACATACATTTGTATGTAATTTAAGAAAACAGAAAAAATGCTGTATAAATAATACAGTAATTTCCCTGTATAAAAAAATGAGAATTACTATAATTTGTCATTAATGATATAATCCTTAAAATAATGGTCAAGTTGTTAATTTACAGATATTGTTTGTAATTTTACATATTTTTAAACAATTTAAAATGACAAAAAAATACTGTAAAAAATTATTTTCCGTAAAATTAGGAATTTTTTTTTACAGCGTTGTACATTTAAATCACATCAGTAATGTGTTTTAGCGATATTTTTTTGCTGTGATATTCAGAAGTCTCTTTACCTGTATAATAATTCACAGTATATAATTTCTTCAAAAACACATTTACTGTTCAAGTGGAATTTGTGGATTTAACTACAAATATAGTTCAGTGTGATTTGAAACATTTAGTTTTAACAGTTTTGTTTTGGCGAAGACAGTTTTTCATCTCTGATCACCTTCTATTAAATGTGTCAGTTATTTCATACTCATTGTAAGTGCAAAGGATTTGAAATGTGTTTATAAACCCAACATGTGGAAAAATGTTGCATTCCAGACTGAAAGTCAAGAAAGACCATGCAAATCACTTATATCTAGAGTTTTCTCATGTTGTGGAGTTTGTTTTTTGTTTTCCCTTCAATCAATCAGCTGTTGGTTTGTGTTTCAGGTGTTTCTTCTGCTGAACGAGATGAAATGAAGAGAAAGTCAGTGAAAGAGGGAGAATCTGTTACTTTAGATCCTAGTGTAATGAAAACCCCAAATGATTTGATGGCATGGTATTTTAATGACATTCTCATCGCTGAAATCACTGGAGATCAGAGTCAGATCTGTACAGATGATCAGTGTAAAGAGAGATTCAGAGACAGACTGAAGCTGGATCATCAGACTGGATCTCTGACCATCACGAACACCAGAACCGAACATGCTGGACTTTATAAACTACAGATCACCAGCAGCAGAATCAGCATTATCAGGAGCTTCAGTGTTACTGTTACTAGTGAGTATCATTTAGTCATTTATTGTATTTTCCCTTAAAGGTTCAGTGTGTAGTATTTATGAGGATCTATTGACAGAAATGCAATATAACAACTATGTTTTCAGTGGTGTATAAAGACCTTACTTAAATGTACTGTTAGCTATGTTTTTATGACCTTAGAATGAGCCATTTATATCTCCATACACCGCGGGTCCCCCTCACAGACCGTAAAAAAATATGGACGACGCGACGTCATTCTCTTCCGCTGAAGAGAAGTGAAGCCGCCGCCGGAGGTCCGACATCTTGCGCAGATTTGGGACCGTGTCTGTGCAATAGTGACCTCGGGACCGGAGTCTGCGCAGTAGAGAGCAGTAAAGCCGCGATATCAAAAGCCCGTCTACACTCTCACAGATGCAGAACAATTCATTATGTCGGTGTGAAATAAACAGTTATGGAAATACTGAAATTAAAACTAAAGCTCCAATCTCCTCCCGAAAATCCCGAAAAAAGTCCGTTGGTGCCTCAGTGACAACTTCACTCAGAGAAGCCGTCAATCTCAGCTGTCAATCATGACCTCACACCCCCGTTTTTATAGCATCAAATAACTAACTAAAACTAAACTTATTTAAAAAACGAACACTTGAAATGAAATCGGCGTGATAAAAACTGCCTAAAATGACAGAAACCAACTTTGGGGAAAAATTATATGAAGTGTAATTTGATTGTTTAGTTTGTCTCGCGTCCAATAGAACACACGGAGGGGCGGGGGTTATGAGCTATACTGGGACCAGCCACCTGGGGGCGATCGAGACGCTCGGCTTCAGTTTTTAACACAAGTGCAGCAGGCCTGGTCCCCTTACAGTGAAATCGCCATTTTGCGCCGTCATGTTTCTACAGTAGCTATAAACAGACAAACTTCTCCACAGAGCGCTAGTCACTCTGTGCTGTCTCAGACAACGACATCTTTATCCTGTGTTGGCCACCGTAGCTTCTCTATGTGCTTCGAAAGGGAGGGGTGAGCGGTGTGTTATTGCAATTCACAACCTCACTGCTAGATGCTGCTAAAATTCACACCCTGCACCTTTAAGCAGATTTATAAAACAGTCTGAAATTTTCAAATCGACCCAGTAAATGTTTTCATTGTGGTCTTTAACATGCACATCAAGTCACAGTTGTCACAACAAACAAGACTCTCTAAATAGTAACGACTGTCTGTCTTTAGCTGTTCCAGATTCAGGTCTGTCTTCAGGTGCTATAGCAGGAATATGTGTTGCTGTCGTTGCTGTTGTTCTGCTGTTCGTTGCTGCAGCTGCTGCTGTAATTTACTGTCGCAAGCGTCAGGCAGGACAAAATAGTGAGTATTACATACAGATGGTTTAATAAGATCGAAAATATGAGATGTATTGTGTGAGAATAATCTTTGACTTTGTATTTTTATTGTAATTAAGCAAAATTAATGTTTGTTATTGTTTAAACAGACATCAGTATGCAGTTCAGCGATCAGGTGAGATACAGTGTGCACTGAATCTGACATTGCGAAAAACCCATTTAGATCTGTGATGGTATGTGGTTTGATTCAGAAATCATTGCTTAGAGACACTAATATCTGACTCTTCAAGACAGAGCAATGGTATGAATACAGTTAACTACAGATAAAGTTTGATGACAAACTTTGATGTTGGCTTGACAAAGCCTTGACAAAGTTTGAAACATCTTTAAAAAGCTTGAAGTTTGAAGGGTCTTCTCAGAGAAAGTCAATAAAATGTTGCGAACATGTTTTAGCATCTTTCTAACATTTATAACATGATTCAACATAGCTAGCATGTTTCTAACATAAACATGTTTCTAGTATGATTTAACATTTTTAACAAATTACTAGTATGGTTTTACACATTGATAATATGTTTAAGAATGTTGCTAGCATGTTGTTTGCATGTGACTAGCATGATTTAACACATTGGTAGCATGATTTAACTAATTACTAGCATGTTTCTAGCATATTTTAAAATGTTATCGGCTAAATCTTAGGCTTTGCTAGTGTAACGGTTGAGGCAGGCAAAGAAGAGGATCCTATCCTATCACCAATAAAATTTGCAACACTTTGTTTTTACTACCAAATGTAATATCTAATTTAAAGGCACAATATGTAAGATTTTTGGATTAAAATATCCAAAAACCACTAGAACAGTGTTATATATTGCGCCTCTCGCTGTTCAATACGCTACATCCTACGTCGCGTCAGTCAAGTTTTTTTTTTTTGTAAGATAAATATGGAAGGTGGTCCACCGAAAGCTAGATATTTTACTTTACTATAACGTGTTAAATATGGATATATCTTTCTTACAAAAACACATCGCTTCGCTTCAGAAGGCCTTTATTAACCCCCCGGACCCGTGTGGATTACTTTTATAATGGATGGATGCACTTTTTTGGGCTTCAAATTTTGGGCTCCCATTCACTGCCATTATAAAGCTTGGATTAGCTTTTTATTACATTTTTATATATATATAAAATTCCGATTGTATTCGTCTGAAAGAAGAATGTCATATACACTTAGGATGGCTTGAGGATGAGTAAATCATAGGGTAATTTTCATTTTTGGGTGAACTATCCCTTTTTATTGCACTTTGGCATTTTTAAGACATTGGACAGTCTTGCACACTTACTTTCTGTCACGTGTACGCGCTCTCAAGTGGCCAAGACTGCAAGTGTTGGTAATTGGACAGGGCAATACAAGGGCTGAATCCCAAATGGCACACTTCTATGCACTTTCGTAGGGTGTCCCATTCATCATTTTAGGTTTCAGAAGGGTGCTCTGCAAAAGGGTGCAAAATCTGGGAAGTCTGTTAGTTAAGCAAAGTCCAGGAAATATCGTCTTACTGCTGGATCCGTTGTGGTCAGGGAATCTTGGGTGTGGTCCTCAAGTGATTGGCGCAGACGGTTGAGTCTTACTGCTGGATCCGTTGTGGTCAGGAAATCTTGGGTGTGGTCCTCAAGTGATTGCTTACCTTGGCGCAGACGAATGAGTCTTACTGCTGGATCTGTTATGGTCAGTCATTCTGGAACAGTTGAGACAGGCAAAGAAGCAGGCAGAGAAGAGGATCAGAGACTTAGGAGTGAACATAGAAACAATGGTAAAGGACATTTTAACTTAAATGTCCAAAACACAAGACAGGGGAACAACACCAGTATCCTGACAGCTTAAATACCCTATAGAATGTAATACAGCTTAAATACCCTAGTATGTAATACTCTGTTGTAGAAAGGTTTTCACCCCTTCAAAGGAAGTCTATGGTTATTTGGGCCTGTTCGAAAGTCTGATTATACCATACGTGGATCAGTTACAAAAGATATGACACAGAACAGATAGAAGACATACGTCAGAACAGTCTGAAGGTCTGTGCCAAGTTTGGTGTTCATAGCTTGAAAACTGTATGTATTTTTGAAATTTGGTCTCAGAAGGAAGAAAAAGAGGCTTAAATGGTAGATCTGTATTCTCTGTATGTCAGTATACCAATATAGTTATAATAATCTATATATTATTATCATTATATTATCATAATTATATTTACCATAAGCCGTTACAACCCACATCTATCAGGGTGAAACAAATGTTTATTATTTTTATCACAATGGAAGCAAAACTTCACAGGTGAAAAAAAGAAGAAAATAAATTAACCCACAGATAAAGTAAATAACATGGTACGAAAACGATACGTCCAACTTTATTAGAAAAGCAAGTAAGAGTAACAATATCTGCCAATACGATTACGTTTAAATTGTTAAATGCCATAAATTCCTCAAATGTCAATTTGAGAAAATGACAATTTCAGGTCTTCTGTATTTTTGTGTTTCTGTAACTCAAACATCAATACTGTTAATTTATTTTACCTTCTGTGAATCTGTTTTCTTACAGATTAATAGAGGCTCCTTTGACTCCTGGCAATGAAACGTCCACTAATCGGACTGAGACTGCCAATCAGACATCACAGTAACGTCATTTATTAATTTGATACTTTCATTGAATAAGAACATGGACAAAAGGTCATGTCACGAAACCAAGATTTCAGTATTCATCACCAAAAATCTAGCCGAAATATTTTTTAACTTATGTAACATTGCTTCAGGGAAGACAAACGGTAAATTAGCAATAAATGATTTTTAAGTAATTAATTTGCATTTTATTGCATGACATAAGTATTTGATACATCAGAAAAGCAGAACTTAATATTTGGTACAGAAACCTTTGTTTGCAATTACAGAGATCATACGTTTCCTGTAGTTCTTGACCAGGTTTGCACACACTGCAGCAGGGATTTTGGCCCACTCCTCCATACAGACCTTCTCCAGATCCTTCAGGTTTCGGGGCTGTCGCTGGGCAATACGGACTTTCAGCTCCCTCCAAAGATTTTCTATTGGGTTCAGGTCTGGAGACTGGCTAGGCCACTCCAGGACCTTGAGATGCTTCTTACGGAGCCACTCCTTAGTTGCCCTGGCTGTGTGTTTCGGGTCGTTGTCATGCTGAAAGACCCAGCCACGACCCATCTTCAATGCTCTTACTGAGGGAAGGGGGTTGTTGGCCAAGATCTCGCGATACATGGCCCCATCCATCCTCCCCTCAATACGGTGTAGTCGTCCTGTCCCCTTTGCAGAAAAGCATCCCCAAAGAATGACGTTTCCACCTCCATGCTTCACGGTTGGGATGGTGTTCTTGGGGTTGTACTCATCCTTCTTCTTCCTCCAAACACGGCGAGTGGAGTTTAGACCAAAAAGCTCTATTTTTGTCTCATCAGACCACATGAGCTTCTCCCATTCCTCCTCTGGATCATCCAGATGGTCATTGGCAAACTTCAGACGGGCCTGGACATGCACTGGCTTGAGCAGGGGGACCTTGCGTGCGCTGCAGGATTTGAATCCATGATGGCGTAGTGTGTTACTAATGGTTTTCTTTGAGACTGTGGTCCCAGCTCTCTTCAGGTCATTGACCAGGTCCTGCCGTGTAGTTCTGGGCTGATCCCTCACCTTCCTCATGATCATTGATGCCCCACGAGGTGAGATCTTGCATGGTGCCCCAGACCGAGGGAGATTGACCGTCATCTTGAACTTCTTCCATTTTCTAATAATTGTGCCAACAGTTGTTGCCTTCTCACCAAGCTGCTTGCCTATTGTCCTGTAGCCCATCCCAGCCTTGTGCAGGTCTACAATTTTATCCCTGATGTCCTTACACAGCTCTCTGGTCTTGGCCATTGTGGAGAGGTTGGAGTCTGCTTGATTGAGAGTGTGGACAGGTGTCTTTTATACAGGTAACGAGTTCAAACAGGTGCAGTTAATACAGGTAATGAGTGGAGAACAGGAGGGCTTCTTAAAGAAAAACTAACAGGTCTGTGAGAGCCAGAATTCAAATACAGAAATCAATAGTAGGTGATCAAATACTTATGTCATGCAATAAAATGCAAATTAATTATTTAAAAATCATACAATGTGATTTTCTGGATTTTTGTTTTAGATTCCGTCTCTCACAGTTGAAGTGTACCTATGATAAAAATTACAGACCTCTACATGCTTTGTAAGTAGGAAAACCTGCAAAATTGGCAGTGTATCAAATACTTGTTCTCCCCACTGTATTTTCAAATGAAACAAAATTATATTATTATAATTATTATTATATTATATTATTTGAACAATTACACCTTCTTGAGCCATCAATGTGGCAATATTTGTTTTTTAATTAATTATATAGAATTTCAAGCACCACAGAAGTGTTCGTCCCCACAGTCATGTACAGAGGGAAAGTGCTTTTTTGTGTTTTTTCTGACATTTAAAATACAATAATGTATACATAACTATCAAGTAGTGGACCACAATAAGAGTCAATTTTCTGAAATTGAGATTTATACATCATCTGAAGCTGAATAAATAAGCTTTCCATTGATGTATGGTTTGTTAGGATAAGACAATATTTGGCTGATATACAAATATTTGAAAATCTGGAATCTGAGGGTGCAAAAGAAAAAAAATCTAAATATTGAGAGAAATTGCCTTTAAAGTTGTACAAATGAAGTCATTAGCAATGCATAAAACTAATAATAATACATTTTTGATATATTTACAGTAGGAAATATACAAAATATCTTCATGGAACATGATCTTTAATTAATATCCTAATGATTTTTGGCATAAAAGAAAAATCGATAATTTTGACCCATACAATGTATTGTTGGCTATTGCCACAAATATACCCGTGCGACTTATGACTGGTTTTGTGGTCCAGGGTCACATATATGATGTAAATAACATTAAAAATAAAAGCTAAATGCTGAAATAAATATTATAAAATATATAATGAAAGTAGTGGTCCCCCGGAGTTGTGTCACTGGTGTTACTGTTTAAGTTACATTTACATTTATCTCATGATTTCATATGAAGCTTTTAATTGAACTCACTGGTATGACCTACTTTATTTTTAGGGAATTGTAAAAAACTAGAATACAAATGGATTCAACTAATTTATTGAGTATACCATGATTGACAACATGTGGTTTGTTACTTTGCAGCAGCCATTTTGTAAAATGCATTTTTCATGAAAATTGTCACTGGTGTTACTGTCACTGCAGGTGTCACCTTCCTTATGGGTAACTCTGACTACATGTGTTGAAAAAATTGAGAAATAATATTCATAAAAACCTTTAATATTGCCAAAGAAGTAAGGTAACACTAGTGACAAAAAAAAAAATGGTACATACGGTCTTTATAAATGCACAAAGGAAGAAAAAATCTTTAAGCTGTCATTTATGTGTATTCATAAAGTCAAAGGGTAATCTAATAATGTGGTCTAAGTTTAAATGTTAGAAAAAGAAATACATTAAGACATCTTGCCATACCAAAAGTGAACATTTCTGTAGAGTGACCTAAATGTTCTCAGAAAGGTAATTTCGGTGTCAGAGCTAAAGTACTATAATAAGCCAGTCTCCTCAAAAACCTCTACCACGACCTCAGTAGAAGACAAAAATTGGGTGCCTTGCACTCTGAGTGGGAATATTTCTCGACATACTGTATATATGAATAAATATATATTTGTTTGTTTTCTTTAAAAATATTGTTTTAACAGTATAAGAAGAAGAATGGGCTTAATAATAATGTAAATATTTACAAATAATGTTTTAGATAATGTTTTATTGATGTAAAGGTTTTTTTGTGGCATACTGCTGAACGTTAAAATATGCATAACGTTTGTACTCCTGCAGGGGACGCTCGACATAAATAAAACATGGAGAGACTCTTGATCCTCAGACTGAGAAAGCTTTATTGATAAAGGCAAGCAAATACACATGACAAATGGATAGTAGTAGTAAAGTGAGATCTGTGTCTCATTAATTCGTTCATGTATCTGAGGGAAATATAAACAAAGCTTTTCAAATTGTTTTAAAAATCAGATACTGAAAAATGCAAAGAGACAGTGTGCTTTAGATTTCAATGCTTCCTGGAAAAGATGAACATATAAAGCCATAAATTAATGAATCTAACAAATATTTAAATATTTAAATATGCAAAAACTGTTTGTGGAAAATGACATCTATTAGGTACCTGATGTGTGAATATGTGCTTGATCTTGTTCAGCTCTTTCTGGATCTGATGTCATAAACCAGAACAATGACAATAGCCACCCCCACTAGAGCAGAGAGGACCAATCGAATAACAGCTTCAGTAGAACCACAACAGTGGACAGAGTCTGAGGAATAAAAACCTCAAACTGAGATCAGCTCAGTATATAAACACTAATATCAGCTCTGACATCAACTAATATCAGCGCTGTTATACCTGCACATGTGTGACAGAAGTTGAGTGATGTTGGGATGTCTGGTCTGGTTGCTGATGGGATTGTTCAGCACACAGCTGTAGGTGTTTTTATCCTGATATTCCACCTCCAGAGGTAGAGAGAGGCTGATGCTGAGATCAGACACACTGATGCTGGACAATAAACTGTTTCCTTTGTACCAGGAGAGAGTCACATGACTCACATTCAACACTGAACACACCAGTGAACAATTTGATGATGATGAAGATGAAGAACATTGTGAAGAGTTACTGCTGATGACAGGAACAGGCAGACGAGCTGGAAAACATTTCAGAATAGAGAGAAATATGAACAAATACATCGTTCTGTCATGAAACTCTAGATGGTGCAGGCTGATAGGTCCATAGCTCAATCTGCTTGTAATCACATCATTCTCTATAGGGCACAGCTGATTGGTTTCTACTGTATAAGCAACCAATGAGCGCACTGCTCAACCTTCAAATACTTGGTCAGCATTTGCTGTAGCAACTGCAGCGCACTTTTCAACAGCAGCAATAACAGCAGCAGTAAAAACAGCAGCAATAATAGCAGCAGCAGCAGCAATAACCAACAACAGCAATAATAGCAGCAGCAATAACCAACGGCAGCAGCAATAACAGCAGCAGCAGCAATAACAGCAGCAGCAATAACAGCAGCAGCAGCAGCAATAACAACAGCAGCAGCAATACCAGCAGCAGCAGCAATAACAACAACAGCAGCAATACCAGCAGCAGCAGCAATAACAACAGCAGCAGCAATAACAGCAACAGCAGCAGCAATACCAGCAGCAGCAATACCAGTAACAGCAGCAGCAGCAATAACAGCAACAGCAGCAGCAATAACAGCAGCAGCAGCAATACCAGTAGCAATACCAGCAGCAATACCAGCAGCAATAACAACAGCAGCAATACCAGCAGCAGCAGCAACAACAACAACAGCAGCAGCAATAACAGCAACAGCAGTAGCAATACCAGCAGCAGCAATAACAGCAGCAGCAGCAATACCAGTAACAGCAGCAGCAGCAGCAATACCAGTAACAGCAGCAGCAGCAGCAATAACAGCAGCAGCAATAACAGCAGCAGCAATAACAGTAGCAGCAGCAGCAGCAGCAATAACAGCAGCAGCAATAACAGTAGCAGCAGCAGCAATAACAGTAGCAGTAGCAGCAATAACAGCAGCAGCAATAACAGCAGCAGCAATAACAGCAGCAGCAGCAGCAATACCAGTAACAGCAGCAGCAGCAATAACAGTAACAGCAGCAGCAGCAGCAATAACAGCAGCAGCAGCAATAACAGCAGCAGCAATAACAGTAGCAGCAGCACCAAAAACAGCAGCAGCAATAACAGTTGCAGCAGCAGCAATAACAGTAGCAGTAGCAGCAATAACAGCAGCAGGAGCAGCAATACCAGTAACAGTAGCAGCAGCAATAACAGTAGCAGCAGCAGCAGCAGCAATAACAGTAACAGCAGCAGCAGCAGCAATAACAGCAGCAGCAGCAATAACAGTAACAGCAGCAGCAGCAGCAGCAGCAGCAATAACAGCAGCAGCAGCAGCAATAACAGCAGCAGCAGCAGCAGCAATAACAGCAGCAGCAGCAATAACAGTAACAGCAGCAGCAGCAGCAATAACAGCAGCAGCAGCAGCAATAACAGGAGCAGCAGCAATAACAGGAGCAGCAGCAATAACAGGAGCAGCAGCAATAACAGCAGCAGCAGCAGCAGCAGCAATAACAGCAGCAGCAATAACAGCAACAGCAGCAGCAATAACAGCAGCAGCAGCAGCAATACCAGTAGCAATACCAGCAGCAATACCAGCAGCAATAACAACAGCAGCAGCAATAACAACAGCAGCAATACCAGCAGCAGCAGCAACAACAACAACAACAGCAGCAGCAATAACAGCAACAGCAGTAGCAATACCAGCAGCAGCAATAACAGCAGCAGCAGCAATAACAGCAGCAGCAATACCAGTAACAGCAGCAGCAGCAGCAATACCAGTAACAGCAGCAGCAGCAGCAGCAATACCAGTAACAGCAGCAGCAGCAGCAATAACAGCAGCAGCAATAACAGCAGCAGCAATAACAGTAGCAGCAGCAGCAGCAGCAATAACAGCAGCAGCAATAACAGTAGCAGCAGCAGCAATAACAGTAGCAGTAGCAGCAATAACAGCAGCAGCAATAACAGCAGCAGCAGCAATACCAGTAACAGCAGCAGCAGCAATAACAGTAACAGCAGCAGCAGCAGCAATAACAGCAGCAGCAATAACAGTAGCAGCAGCACCAAAAACAGCAGCAGCAATAACAGTTGCAGCAGCAGCAATAACAGTAGCAGTAGCAGCAATAACAGCAGCAGGAGCAGCAATACCAGTAACAGTAGCAGCAGCAATAACAGTAGCAGCAGCAGCAGCAGCAATAACAGTAACAGCAGCAGCAGCAGTAATAACAGCAGCAGCAGCAGCAATAACAGCAGCAGCAGCAGCAATAACAGCAGCAGCAGCAGCAATAACAGCAGCAGCAGCAGCAGCAATAACAGCAGCAGCAGCAATAACAGTAACAGCAGCAGCAGCAGCAATAACAGCAGCAGCAGCAGCAATAACAGGAGCAGCAGCAATAACAGGAGCAGCAGCAATAACAGCAGCAGCAGCAGCAGCAATAACAGCAGCAGCAATAACAGTAGCAGCAGCAGCAATACCAGTAACAGCAGCAGCAGCAATACCAGTAACAGCAGCAGCAATAACAGCAGCAGCAATACCAGTAACAGCAGCAGCAGCAGCAATACCAGTAACAACAGCAGCAGCAGCAGCAATAACAGGAGCAGCAGCAGCAGCAATAACAGCAGCAATAACAGCAGCAGCAATAACAGTAGCAGCAGCAGCAATAACAGTAGCAGTAATAACAGCAGCAGCAGCAGCAATACCAGTAACAGCAGCAGCAGCAATAACAGTAGCAGCAGCAGCAATACCAGTAACAGCAGCAGCAGCACCAGTAACAGCAGCAGCAATACCAGTAACAGCAGCAGCAGCAGCAATACCAGTAACAGCAGCAGCAGCAATAACAGTAGCAGCAGCAGCAATACCAGTAACAGCAGCAGCAGCACCAGTAACAGCAGCAGCAATACCAGTAACAGCAGCAGCAGCAGCAATACCAGTAACAGGAGCAGCAGCAATAACAGGAGCAGCAGCAATAACAGCAGCAGCAATAACAGTAGCAGCAGCAGCAATAACAGTAGCAGTAGCAGCAATAACAGCAGCAGCAATAACAGTAGCAGTAGCAGCAATAACAGCAGCAGCAGCAATACCAGTAACAGCAGCAGCAGCAATAACAGTAGCAGCAGCAGCAATAACAGCAGCAGCAGCAGCAATACCAGTAACAGAAGCAGCAATAACAGGAGCAGCAGCAGCAGCAATAACAGGAGCAGCAGCAGCAGCAATAACAGGAGCAGCAGCAGCAGCAATAACAGCAGCAGCAATAACAGCAGCAGCAGCAATAACAGCAGCAGCAGCAGCAATACCAGTAACAGCAGCAGCAGCAGCAATACCAGTAACAGCAGCAGCAGCAATAACAGCAGCAGCAATAACAGCAGCAGCAATAACAGTAGCAGCAGCAGCAGCAGCAATAACAGCAGCAGCAATAACAGTAGCAGCAGCAGCAATAACAGTAGCAGTAGCAGCAATAACAGCAGCAGCAATAACAGCAGCAGCAATACCAGTAACAGCAGCAGCAGCAATAACAGCAGCAGCAGCAATAACAGCAGCAGCAATAACAGTAGCAGCAGCACCAAAAACAGCAGCAGCAATAACAGTTGCAGCAGCAGCAATAACAGTAGCAGTAGCAGCAATAACAGCAGCAGGAGCAGCAATACCAGTAACAGTAGCAGCAGCAGCAATAACAGTAGCAGCAGCAGCAGCAGCAATAACAGTAACAGCAGCAGCAGCAGCAATAACAGCAGCAGCAGCAATAACAGTAACAGCAGCAGCAGCAGCAGCAGCAATAACAGCAGCAGCAGCAATAACAGTAACAGCAGCAGCAGCAGCAATAACAGCAGCAGCAGCAGCAGCAATAACAGCAGCAGCAGCAATAACAGTAACAGCAGCAGCAATAACAGCAGCAGCAGCAGCAATAACAGGAGCAGCAGCAATAACAGGAGCAGCAGCAATAACAGCAGCAGCAGCAGCAATAACAGCAGCAGCAATAACAGTAGCAGCAGCAGCAATACCAGTAACAGCAGCAGCAGCAATACCAGTAACAGCAGCAGCAATAACAGCAGCAGCAATACCAGTAACAGCAGCAGCAGCAATACCAGTAACAGCAGCAGCAATAACAGCAGCAGCAATACCAGTAACAGCAGCAGCAGCAGCAATACCAGTAACAACAGCAGCAGCAGCAGCAATAACAGGAGCAGCAGCAGCAGCAATAACAGCAGCAATAACAGTAGCAGCAGCAGCAATAACAGGAGCAGCAGCAATAACAGCAGCAGCAATAACAGTAGCAGCAGCAGCAATAACAGTAGCAGTAGCAGCAATAACAGCAGCAGCAATAACAGTAGCAGTAGCAGCAATAACAGCAGCAGCAGCAATACCAGTAACAGCAGCAGCAGCAATAACAGTAGCAGCAGCAGCAATAACAGCAGCAGCAGCAGCAATACCAGTAACAGAAGCAGCAATAACAGGAGCAGCAGCAGCAGCAATAACAGGAGCAGCAGCAGCAGCAATAACAGGAGCAGCAGCAGCAGCAATAACAGCAGCAGCAATAACAGCAGCAGCAGCAGCAATACCAGTAACAGCAGCAGCAGCAATAACAGCAGCTGCAATAACAGCAACAGCAGCAGCAATAACAGCAGCAGCAGCAGCAATACCAGTAGCAATACCAGCAGCAATACCAGCAGCAATAACAACAGCAGCAGCAATAACAACAGCAGCAATACCAGCAGCAGCAGCAACAACAACAACAACAGCAGCAGCAATACCAGCAGCAGCAATAACAGCAGCAGCAGCAATAACAGCAGCAGCAATACCAGTAACAGCAGCAGCAGCAGCAATACCAGTAACAGCAGCAGCAGCAGCAATACCAGTATTAACAGCAGCAGCAATAACAGTAGCAGTAGCAGCAATAACAGCAGCAGCAATAACAGTAGCAGTAGCAGCAATAACAGCAGCAGCAGCAATACCAGTAACAGCAGCAGCAGCAATAACAGTAGCAGCAGCAGCAATAACAGCAGCAGCAGCAGCAATACCAGTAACAGAAGCAGCAATAACAGGAGCAGCAGCAGCAGCAATAACAGCAGCAGCTGTGCCCTTCCTTCAGATATTTGATCATTTCTCAAATAATAAAAATATTTCGTCATAGTCCGACCTGAAACTAAAAACAAAGTGTTTACAAAAATAATACAAGTATTATTTTTAGGATGAATAATGACCCCATTTTTCATTCTCGACTCTTGTCATCACCGTTTTGTGCTGTTCCTTCATGTTTCTGGAAAACAGAAAGGTTCTTTGCTCATGTAAGTACAGCATTAATGTACGCTTTGTGTCTTTGCATCTGAAAATGTGTTTATTATGAAATAATTTTGAACGGCTATTGGAGAGTAATTTTGATGAATTGCTAGAACCTGAGATTTTATTATTTTACAACATTCCATTGATTTTCAAGATGTGAAAGATCAGTGTTGTGTCTTAGTTTTGGTCCTGTGTCTCTTTTTATTGGTTCTTTAGCAGTTCTTTTGTAAGTACGCCAGCATCTATTTATAGCGCACTTTATCATGTACAAAAAGTGTTATTTTTAGACAGTGATTTTCTGCTTTGGACACTAGAGAGCGATGATGTGCTCATGACACTTTTGACAAAATGTCCAGCAGAGCATACTAACAAGAAAAAAACAAGCAGCAAATGGGATCATTTAATAATAAAAGATAGATACATTTGCATGTGATAGAACGTTTTATTTGAGATTCTGGATGCTATGCTATTTGTGAACCACTAAAATAAAGTAATACAGAGCATGTGCAAAAACTAAGATGTAATACTAAGAGCAAAAACAAAACAAAGGCAGAAGAGAAACATCCTGGCAGAGAATAAATGTGAACAATACCAAAAGGTGTGAGGTAATTGTCCCGTATAAACATCAGTTCCGGTAGGTACGGTAATCATCTTTTTTTGGGGACATTTTCATACACAGCATCTGTCTTTGATTTCTGCAATTGGAAACACAAACTCCGTCAGTAAATTAATAGCATACCAACTGAGATTTTTTTTCCCAAAGAACTATTACTGCAGAACAGATGCTAACATGAAGCAGCAAGAGGAAACCGTTAAACCATCAAACAGTTTATGTTCTGCAGGTTTGTCATGACAGCTTCTGCTCTGAGAATGATTGTCTTTCACACTAAAGCAACAGCAAAGACACTTGTTGCAGCACGTCTACAAAGAAACCGATGGCTGCTAAAGCTGCATTTCAGCTCAGATAATCATGAACCGCAGAGACGCTGCAGCTCCAGGACAGACTTCAGCACAGCAAACATGAGTTAACGACTTTGTGACTTTGTATATGTGATTTTAGAGTAACAAAGCAATTTATTTACAAAGGATTATTTTGTGACAGTCAGTGATTCTTTCTTTTCCTATTCAGTACTGGGGGTGTCACCGACATTGTGTTTGTCAGTCTTTCTCGTCGTAACATTAAGGTTAAACCACTGGAGTCACATGGACTACTTTAACGATGTTTCACTACCTTTCTGGGCCTTGAAAGTGTTAATTAAATTGCTGTCTATGTAGGGGTCAGAGAGCTCTCGGATTTTATCAAAAATATCTTAATTTGTGTTCTGAAGATGAACGAAGGTCTTACGGGTTTGGAACAACATGAGGGTGACATTTTCATGTTTGGGTGAACTAACCCTTTAAGCCTTGTCTGTGAAACCGGGATAAGTACTTTACTCAAGTGGTATTGGACTTTTATTGTAATTTGTAACTTGTAATGGAGTAATTTTTGCTATACGGTATCTGTACTTTTACTTAAGTGTGGTGAGATTAAAGAGATTACTCTTTAAACCTCTTTTCCATGCCGTATTCGTGCCAGCACTCCGTGCATTAAGATCAAATCTACATTGTTTACAGATAAATCTCGTCAATGTGGCCCGTTATTATTTAAGCGCCCTTGTTTTCAGTGTGTATGTGCCCAATTTTACAAGTTGAGAACTATTTTCTGTAGAAAAAATACAAATAATAAAAGCGTGAATCGTGGAGGACGAGCGTCCCTCATCACGTCTGAAAGCACCACTTAATGCGCATCTCCTCGGCCACGGAAAGCACGCAAATCTACCATTTACAGTGGATGAAAGATTTCACTTGGCTTGGAAAAAAAAAAAGGCAAAATATTGGGGACTGACAGTCACCATTCACTTTCATTGTATGGAAAAATATACGATGAATGTGAAAGGTGACTGAGGCAGTATTCACATTTTCAATATTTACACTGAGGCAGGCCCGGCCTGGCCATCGGGAGCACCGGGTGAATTCCCGGTGGCCTGGCAACTGATTTGGCCCTCTGCCGTCCTCCTCCTCCTCTTTAATTTTTTTTTATTTTTTAATTTTATTTATTTTTTATAAATTATTTTAATTATATATTATTGCCTTTTTATTTTATATAATTGCCCCAGTGCACTAAAGAGATCATTCCTGAATTCGGCATTCGACAATAAATCGATAATAAATCATGAAACGGGTAGTCTTGACTGGCAATGCTACGATTAGCTCGCGTGAGCTCCGCTCGTCCGCCAAACCGTTTCGAGTAATAATCAGTGCGACAGACTCGAGGAAGCTCTCAAAGGAGCAGCGAAATAAAGCAACATTTCTTTTTTAATGTAGCATGTATTAAACTGCAAGCAAATGTAGCACTCCTAGCACGTTACTATCGTCATTCAAAAAACTATGCTAAATGACATCATTATTATCTATTGTGAAGTTACAGTAGTAATTTAGCAGACAGATATTCATATTGATTTATATGTTTGGAGGGAGCTAGAGCAGACAACAACACAAAAAAAATATTAGTAATAATGCAAGAACATGTTCAGTATTATGAATTTTCTATAAAGATATTGTCATGATGTATTTATTATTGTTCTAATTTTTACATTTAAGCAATTTAGGAAAATTGTTTTAATATATTTGTATGAATTGGATATTTAAGACATTTTAAGATAAAACAACAACACATTGTCCTAATGTGATACTTTGAATTTACCTAAAATAAATTTAGTTTCTGTGCAGAAAAATTACAATATGTTTATTTATTTCTTTTCTTTTCTTTTTTTTTGTTTGCAACAACGTTGAGACAGTTCTGTTCCTAACGGTAGACCTGCTGAAGAAGAAGTGACAGGTACAAGAAGAGTAGCAAAAAAGTAAACACACAAGGGAGAGAGTCGAGACAGAGACATATCAGGGAAAATGAAGATAATGAAAAGGGAAGTGAAGGAGCAGTTTAAGAGAGAACCTGTAATTATTTTGCACGGCCTGAGCCTAAGGATTTAAACCTTTTTATGTGATGACCATACAAAAATATGGTTCTCCATGGTTCCAAAATTTGTTGTGGGTGTATGGGATGGCCTGGATGGGTGTGACATTTCCCGGCCTGAAATTTTGTCCCAGTCTGGCCCTGCACTGAGGTGCGAACATTATATAGCCTATACTTGTGTAAAAACATGCTTAAACTGTCCTTTTAACTATTGATCACCCACGTCTGTTCACTGACCATTTGATGCATATTAAACACAAAACTTCAATCAAACTAACTGACTGCAACAACTCCTTGCAACTCTGTCATGAATGATCTTACCTTTGTTCGTGTTGTTGGTTTACACAATGCTGAATCAGTTCTGTCTTCCTCCCGTGTCTGAACTGCATTTGAAATAATCACAGATGAGTTACAACGGCAAAGTTTTCAATATTATTTCGACATTTGTGTCTTTAAAAATAAATATTTTTAAAAATGAACGGCTTTTTTGTCCTGACCTGTTTTTTTACATTTCTTGCAGATGCAGCACATCACGACTACAGCAACAATCATCAGAGATCCAGCGGCAGCAGCAGAGATCAACACTATGTACAATAAAGGTAAACCTTGATCTGCAATGGACAAAAAGAGCCTTTAGTGTGAATGAATCTGTCCGTCTGACCTACAACAAACTATCAAACATCAGCACTGTATAACATGATAGATCAGGTCAGTAAATAGTCACATATATCATCTGCCGTACCTGCGCGTGTGTGACAGAGTTGAGTGATGTTGGGATGTCTGGTCTGGTGGCTGATGGGATTGTTCAGCACACAGCTGTAGGTGTTTTTATCCTGATATTCCACCTCCAGAGGTAGAGAGAGACTGATGCTGAGATCAGACACACTGATGCTGGACAATAAACTGTTTCCTTTGTACCAGGAGAGAGTCACATGACTCACATTCACCACTGAACACACCAGTGAACATGATGATGATGATGATGATGATGATGATGAACAGTCTCTGGTAATGTTAGGAACAGGCAGATGAACTGGAAAACATGAGAGAATAAACAAAGATGGATAAATCTTATTTTTGGTGTATTGTGTTGACAGTCAGTGAGTGTTTCTCATCTCAAGCTATAAAATGATATAATATTTTATATAATATTCTTAGTTCAGTACAAGTTAAGCTCAATCAACAGCATTTGTAGCATGTTGATTACCACCAAAAAACAAAAAAACATATGTCCTGCAAAAATCTGTTACCGTGAGACACTTAGCAGTGAATGGGGCCGATCCGTAAACATTAAAATACCGTTTCAATAGTAAAGCCACAAGACATGAACAATATGAATAGAAATGTGAAAAGAAAACGCTTAACATTTCTTAAGCTTTAAAACTTTTCTGTGTAAAGTTATATCTAATTTTACAACGTTGTCGCTTTGACAGTAATACCCTAAAGCTCAAATAATAGTTTTAACAGATTAATGTGTGGTATTAAATTATAAGATTCAGATTTCTGATTTTAAACCCTACAAATTCTGTCTTTGAATTTACTTACTGAAACCAAAATATTACTAAAACAAGAATATGTAAACATTCGGACAAATGATCTCTACTCTCTACTCACCATAGACAGAAACATTGAATGTTTTTGATGATCGTTTCGCTCCACTTATCCACAGTTTATAATCTCCAGCATGTTCAGTTGTGATGTTTGTGATGGTCAGAGATCCAGTTTGATCGTCCAGCTTCAGTCTGTCTCTGAATCTCCCATCAGTGCCGTTATATGTGGAGAAGATTCCAGCAGCTCTGCTGATTTCAGCTATCAGAGACGTTTCTGCTCCAAATTTCCACAGTAAATCGTCGTCTTCATGTATTTCAGTAACATCAGTGTTTAGAGTGACTGAATCGCCCTCCATCACTGACACTGACTCGCCAAACACACCTGGTGAACATGAAGAGGTTTTTGTCACAGATTAAGGCTCTTGTTGGTTTACAAATTCTGAAATCAGAATTTTGAAATTTTGATTACCACAAAAAAAGTCCCTTGTCCTGCAGAAAAGCAAAAATCTGTGTTACCATGACACACTTACAATGGGAGTGAATGGGGCCGATCGGTAAACATTAAAATACTGTTCCAATAGTAAAGCCACAAGACGTGAACAATATGAATAGAAATGTGAAAAAAAACTCTTAACTAAACTTTTCTGTATAAAGTTATATCTAATTTTACAACTTTGTCGCTTTGACACTATAACCCTAAAATGACCCTAAAGCTCACATAATCAGAATTTGTAACTAAATGCGACTTGAATCACATTGGAACAGCCACAGAGATTTAAAAAATAAAAATAAAAAATGAAAAGATATATGGGACATTATAGGCTCACTGAATGATTGGCCTGAATCTGTTTGATTTCAACTACCTGGGAAAAATAGCAATGCAAATCCTCACTGAACCACAGCAGTAGCTTTATTGCTCTGAAACAGAAAGAAATTAGGTATATTTTTATAACTTACCATTCAGAGTCCCCCAGCACAAACAGAACAAAACAAACATGTGAGAGCTTTTCTTCGGTGATCTAAGACTATCCGCTGGAAACAGTCATCTCACATTCTTGCCAGTCTTACTGAGTTGTGACTTTAGCAGCTCATCTATCGAGTCAAACTGAAACCTGCTGCGGTCGGTTTTCTTCAGAAAGTTTGATCTGTTTGGTGGACAAACATCTTGTTTGATGTGTGTTGTTTAGTTAGTAGGTGCAACAAGTAGTAGGTGGGCTTCTTCCTGCCCTGCTCTTATAAAACTCCCTCCTACACCTACTCCCTCTGACTTCCCTCCTACACCGAACTACTTTACAATCAAACTTGAAAGTGTATAAAACATCTCACTATTTGTGCTCTAACCGCTAAAATATTCTTCATTTACATTAAGCCTGCTAGTGAAATTTGTATAATTAATTGTGTATACATATTATATTGCGCATTAACTTATTTAACACTACTTAACACTAACTTAATTGCTAATTGAAATCGTTGTTAGCAAATCAAAGATTTTCCCTCAAATGTAGGCTATGTAAAATGGTGCCGATAAGCTAAGCTTGTCAACACGATGTTGTGGCCATCTTGTGGTCAAAACGATGAATAGACCCTACCAAACTTCTGTAATTGATTCTTCTTTTATTTTTTATTTCATTTTATTTTAAAGAAATAAAAGTAATCATCTAAGTGATTAATAAAGAAATCATCACAAAGAATCAGTTGCAGAAGAGCCTTGCAAAACAATGTGAAGATTATTTTCTAACTTAAATTTTGTTTTCCAAAAAATAACGTTTTAAGAAGAATTTAGAAAGAATTCAAATTCTTGAAAGAATGTTCTTAAAAATCATTGTAAAAAAAAAACTTAAAGTTAGAATAACCTCCTGCTGTTTAATTAATTTTCTGGGTTGTTTTAAATTGTTATAATTGAGCATTACAACATAAGCTTACTATAGGGATGTGCACGAGAACTCTGAAGTAACACCAATGATCAATCATAAAGACATTAGGCCTATCGTTCATGATTATTCTTGACTTTGTATTTTTCTGAACTTCAAATTCAGTAAAAACTCTACAAAAATGTGTCAAATAAAGACCTTTATTTTGTAATTGTTGCGGCATATTTTCGGGAGAACTAAGCACATTTGCTATCACACAAGACAGAAAGAAGAACATTTGAATTATAATTTCCAGAATGCGTGCTGGACATTGTTCTGAACAGGGAATCAAGGTACAGAAGAGACTGTCTGATCATTTATCTGTATTACAATAGAGCTGGTGGGTATTTGGTTGGCATGCAGTGGGTAGAAGACGTTAGACCAGATAATGTTGTAATTTGCTCAGATTCTAGTGCACTTCGCAGTTTGCAATCATTTAAATCACAATCAATGCAGGATATGAAGTACTAGAATGTTACACACACATTTGTCTCATGAGGGTGAGAGTAAAATTTACATGGGTTCCAGCGCATGTTGGGGTTAAAGGAAATTAAATGGTAGATGGTTTGGCAAAGCAAGTCAGTAAAAGGGAAGCTGTTGAAATACCAATTTTAATAAGTAAAGCAGAAGCTAAGGCCCAAATTTGGATGAAAATTATGGAAAAGTGGCAGAGATGCTGGGATGCAGAGGTGAAAGGGAGACATCAATGCAGTATACAACAAAAGGTTGGGACAGGGAGGTCACTGGAAGGAATTGAAGGGAAGAAATAATTTTTTACTAGGCTAAGGGTTAAACACTGTGTGTAAGTGCAGAAAAATGTTTGTCTTTTATTTTGTATTTTTGAGTAGGTGTTTCTGGGTAGTTGGTCACGTGTGTAGGTGGGTATTTACCTGAAAGTGTTTCCTGTTTTTAGATAGACCGTGTGGAGAGGGGGTGAGGAGCAATTTAGTGAGTGTGCTTGTACAATTTAGTACAATTTTAGTTGCCTTGATGGCCGACATCGAATCCATGTTCCATCAAACACGAGTTCACCCAGAAGACTGCGATCTCTTGAGATTTCTGTGGTGGCCAGAAGGTAACGTAAATGGTAGTCTAGAGGAATATAGAATGGTGGTTCATTTATTTGGAGCTACATCATCACCGAGTTGCTCAAGTTTTGCATTGAGGAAATGTGTAATGGATCAAAAGGATTTATTTGACTCCAAGACACAGGATGTTGTTTTTAATAACTTCTATGTGGATGACTGCCTTGTATCTGTACCTTCTGAATCAGATGCTGTGCAGTTGTGCAAGGATCTCACAAGTATGTGTGCCAAAGGAGGATTTCATCTAACAAAATGGATGAGTAATAGCCGTGCCGTATTGGGTGCTATACCTGAAAAGGACAGAGAGAAGAAGGTAAAGGACTTGGACTTGGATCGTGACACCTTGCCACTTGAGAGGGCATTGGGAGTGCAATGGTGTGCTGAATCAGATGCCTTTAATTTCAAAGTGGTTGTCAAAGATCGACCTCTTACCAGGAGAGGAATTCTCTCAGTGGTCAGCTCCATCTATGACCCTCTGGGTTTCTTGTCACCTGTGATTTTGTCTGCCAAGAGGATACTGCAAGATCTGTGCAGAGAGGAAATAGGATGGGACAATTTTATTCCTCCAGTGTATGTTGAGCGTTGGATGAGCTGGCTGGATGATCTGGATCGCTTGGAGAGTTTTAAGGTCAGAAGATGTTTGAAGCCCGATGGATTTGGAGAAGTTACATCTGCTGAAATGCATCATTTTTCAGATACAAGCGAGCAAGGATATGGTGTTGTGTCCTATCTGTTGCTTCGTAATGACCAACAACTGGCATATTCTACTCTTCTGGTAAGTAAGGCAAGAGTTACACCATTAAGACCCATTACAGTCCCTCGCCTGGAACTTACAGCTGCCACGCTTGCTAGTCGGATCGACCAGATATAGACAAAAGTACTCAAGATGCCCTTCCAGGATTCTGTTTTTTTTTTAGCACTTCAGTACTTAAATATCTTCTAAATAAGACCTCAAGATTTAAGTGCTTTGTGGCTAATAGAGTGTCTGAAATTCTGAAGGTTTCTGACGTAGCACAGTGGAGGTACGTGAAGCAATCCAGCAGATCTGGCGTCTAGAGGAGCGAAAGTGGATTCTTTCTTGAAGAATGAGATGTGGATTTCTGGTCCCACATTTCTTGTTTGACCAAAAGAAGAGTGGCCAATGGATCCCACCGATAGGGCTGTAATACCGTCTCATGATCCTGAGATCAAAAGGAATGCTGTGGTAAACATGGTAGAAGTCAATGAAGAATCTAACTGTGTATCATGCCTCCTCAATTACTGCTCTTCTTGGATTCGACTAAAGAAAGCTGTAGCATGGATCCTTCGTCTGAAAAGAATCTTGATGGACCTTAGCAAGGAAATGAAACGACTGCAGACTGCTCTTGTTTTCCTTCGTGCAGATCCATATCAACGAGGAAGGACTATTATTAAGGAAATGCAGAAGTTCAAATCTACTGTGTGTAAGGACTTGCTTTCTTTGGGAGAATTAGAGAAGGCTGAAATGGAAATCATCCGACTTTATCAAAGGAAGAGATTTCCTGAGGAATTGACCAGTCTACAAAAGGATGGAGTAGTCAAGCGAAACAGTCCTCTCTATAGTCTTAATCCAATACTTCAATCTGATATCATCAGGGTTGGAGGACGTCTTGATAAAGCATTGATTCCTGAAGACTCTAAGCACCCAATCATATTGGCTAGAGACTTGCACATATCTAACTTGATTCTGCGACAAATTCATGAAGAAGTGGGACATGGTGGACGGAACTACATGTTGGCTACCCTTCGACAGCGATATTGGATTCCTGGAGCGAGTGTAGCCATAAGAAGAGTTTTATCAAAATGTGTAGTGTGCAGAAGGTTCAATGGAATTGCAGGTCATCAACAGATGGCTGATCTGCCTCTAGATCGAGTTGCACCGGACAAGCCATCCTTTACTCATATAGGAGTGGATTGTTTCAGCCCTTATGAGGTAAAGCGAGGAAGAACCATCCTAAAGCGCTACGGAGTCATCTTCACCTGCTTGGCCATTAGAGCTATTCATATTGAAATGATTGCATCATTGGACACCGACTCATTCATTCATGCACTGAGATGTTTTATTGCTCGACGAGGTGTTCGAAGTGGCTGAAATACGCTCAGATAATGGAACGAACTTTGTCGGGGCTGAGCGTGAATTACAAGAGGCGATCCAAAATTGGAACCACAGTCAGATCAATAATGTTCTTCTGCAAAAGAAGATCAAATGGACTTTCAATCCTCCTACTGGCTCACACCATGGAGGGATCTGGGAAAGGCTCATCAGATCAATAAAGAAAATATTGAATTCCATTCTTCGTGGGCAAAGTTTGGATGAAGAAGGTCTTCATACATTTTTGTGTGAAGTAGAATCCGTACTTAACAACCGACCCATAACCAGATCATCGTTGGATCCTAATGATTTGGAAGCTTTAACACCTAATCATCTTCTCCTTCTAAAAACAAAGCTTATTTTACCACCTGGATTGTTTGAGAAGGAAGATTTGTTTGCCCGTCGACGATGGTGTCAAATTCAATATTTGGCTAACTTATTTTGGAAAAGATGGATTGGTGAATATCTACCCCTACTACAGGAACGCCAAAAGTGGATGGAAAAGACACGTAACCTTCAGTTGGGAGATGTCGTACTGGTAGTAGACGATAACGCACCTAGAAGTTCCTGGATCATGGGCAAGATTATTCACACGATAAAGGACAAAAAGGGATTCACACGGCAAGTAAAAATCAAGACTATGAGTACCTGCTTAACCAGACCAATTACAAAAATTTGTTGTCTTCTTGAAGCTGAGGAATCTAAAGACTAACTATGACGGTGACATTTGAGAGCTCTCAACTGACCTTTTTGACTTGACTATATCCAAGGTCATGCAGCTTGTAAAGACACTGTGTGACAATATTTGCTCTCTCTAGTCCGCTTAACCCGTCAAGGAGAAAGTAAGCCACAGGGATTTTCCAAGATCCATTAACAGCTACAACCATAAGGACCAATGCATCCCTGGCTACTGCAGAGAGTCATCAACTTTGCCACATCCTACATCAACATAACCATGGAATTTCCCTTCAGCATATTCAACATGCTTTCTGATGGCCATCTCATCCATCATAAGAGCACAAACAGTCTCCTTACCATCTTTCCTTCCTTCCTCCACATGGGATTGGAGGGCAGCGAATGATGCCTCTGTAAAGCCTGGGTCTGCAGGAATGCTGCTGTACCAAGACCTGATTGTTTGAGGATGAGGCAGAACACAATCAAAGCTATCACGAACAAACTGATAAGCTTTTGCAGAGTAGAAATGGAGAGTCATGGCAAAAGATCTTAAATTATCAGAGATTCTAGGAGATTTAGTCTTGCACTTGGCCCTTGTAAGAATTTCTTTAGCAACACCGCTAAAGGAAGCCTCCAGCATATCAGCACAGTTGGTGGAAACAAGCAGCTTCTCTTTCAGATCAGTGACAACTGAAGAGAGAGACTTCACTTTCTGTTTCAGTCTTCTGACTCTCTGCTCTTGAAGCTTCAATTTTTTCTTGCAAGAACGCAAGCTACTTTGAACAAATGACACCTTCCTCTTTAGAGGACTGGGGGAGTTTTTCAGTGTGTATGCACCATGATCTGCAGAATGCTCATGGCTGCAGCTGGCTACACTCATCTCGACTGTCTGTGGTTCACTGTGAGTGCAACTGATGTAATCATGGTCATGACTGAAGTTCTTGCGTTTACCAGCTTGTGTGTCAGAGTCAGTCTTACTAACCGTTGTGTTCTTACTGACTCTGGTGTGCCTCACCTTGAGCTTCACCTGGCAATGGGGGTAGAAGATGGTTGGCACCGCGTCTGGTTTAAGTCTGTTTCGTCCCTGGACAAGGAAGAAACAGTCCTGTGTGAAGTGAAGGGAGCAGAGGCGAGAATGCTTGTTTGTTGTCCAGCTCTTTCTCTTGACATTGTGTATCCACTGCTGCAACCTGTCTTTATCACTGAAGGGGAACCTGACAAGAAAAAAAGCATATCACATTGTTCAAGATAATGAATTAAATGGAAATTAATGTCATTTCCATTTAATGAATGTCATGTCATTAATTTCATCAAATGAATTTAATGGAAATTAAACCAAAAGGATGAGGAGTGATGGATTTTTTTTCTCAAAGAATCTGCATGCCATGCTACCCTAAAATAATTTCACTACCCCCCACCCCAGTTGAGAATCAATTGCAGTGACAATGCACAAGCTGATCTGTCACTCACATCCAACCAAAAAAATTAAATGTGGCTGTGGTGGTATATTAAAATTGGTAGAAAGCATTCAACTGGGCTATTATATGACACACACACACCCATATGAATGTGCACATACAGACATGTACACACAAACGCACACGTGCGCATGCACAAAAACACACATTATCCACATACACTCCCTATGTTCACAAATATTTTATTGTTGCAGCCATTCATTTAAAATAAACCTGTTGTTGTGGCATATCACTTGGAGTACCCTTAGTTTTTTGCTTGGTTTCAGATTTTGGAGATTAGGTCATGACTGCAGCTGCTGATGAGGCCGAAACCAGCACATCCAGTGCAAGTAGACTTTGACTAGTTAATTTTAATTAACATTATTTTATATATCCTCTATATTGACAAGGCCTTTTTGAAGGATATTGGTTTACTTATAGCCTTTTTGTGCACTTGAGCTTAACTGAGAGTTTGTAGACGTTTAAGGCTGTTGTGTCGACCTTGATTTATTGCAATTTTGAGGTGTTCAGCTTTATTTTGATTTTAGAAAATAAACATGATTTCTCATCTTACAAATCAATAGTTTCTTTCACCTGCATGTCTTAAGTCACCTGCATGTCTCTCAGCTGTCGAGGACTACGTGCATCTTTTTTAGCCACATTCAGTACGAGTAAAATACTTAAATACTGTTGAAATAAGATACTCTAAGACTTTTACTCAAGTTGTATTTGAATTGGTGACTTGTAATTTGTAATGGATTATTTTTTACTGTAAGGTATCTGTACTTTTACTCAAGTATGGTTTTCAGGTAACGTTACTCTTTACACCTCTGTTTAGGCCTATATAATTATGATTCAAATAATCATATTCTTGCATTATACTGATAGAGACAGTGGACTTACCTGAAAAAAAGCCTAACTCGGAAGAGGAGACTTGTCTCTTAGAACACGTGTATGCTACACAGCAAGACATGTTCGCACGAGGGACAACAAGATGAAATCACGGAAAAAAAGGCAACAAACAGTTAACACACTGAATTAACAAAATACCACCTAAAACACAATACTTGTCTTGAATGATGATCAGAAGTTTCCAAGGTCGAAGTATCACGGCTCTACAGGAATAAGGGTTGACTATTGCCAGGTGTTATCATAAAGCACAAGCAAGCTGACCTCGGAACGGTCAATGATGCATCAGAGTAAACTCACATTGAACATTAATGTGTGTGTGTTTTGGAAATCAAATCGTATAGTATAGTAATAACACAATACAATACAATGTATATTAATATATTACAATAATATTAATAACTGACAAAAGAAGTGGCTAAAATCGACTTTAAAATATAGCCTACTTTTGGATTGTAATCGTTTGAGTAGCCTATCTGCAGTTCTTAGTAATTTGAGTTAGTTAGTTTAACTTATTTTGAACATGTTTAATGTATATATTTATATAATACATACACACACACACACACACACATATAATAAAATAAAAAATAACAGATAAGTACATGTACATCTCAGCACAATCTTCCAAAATTAATAAAAGTGATTCAAATAGGCACAGCCCACAAACATGCATAAACGCACACATTTACAATTGTTTTTCCTTTCCCATCTACAGTATCTTCTTCGTTTCCTTCTATCTACATCAAACCGAATAATAACCCATCCAAAACAGACTTATAAGCCCAGGAACCATACAATACTATCCCCTCGAGTCATTTTCGTATCCATTCAATATATTCATTTTAAATAGTCTCTTAAAATTGCTCATTGTTCTACATGATTTCATATCTTCACGTAAAACATTTGACTATAATATTCCAATATATAAAGAATTGTGAGCTAGGTGTTAAATCATGTAGTTTTGGCTAATAAATCATGGTCAAAAACACTTGAACAGAAACGTTTTTCTTTATTTCATATTAGGTTATGTAGGCCAGGACATGTTGTAGATGGCTTTCGTCCAGGATGGAAGGCATCACATTCATCTTCAAGCGTAGATCTGTAAATAAATAAAGGAATAACGTTAACCGCGATTGACAGTGAGATGGGTTTTTTTCTTCTTCTTCTATTGCCTGTATAATTTCCTGATAATTTCCCCGTCGTCTGTTAATATAGGTATACCCCGTTACCCATACTTCATTATTTAATGAAGTAGATTAATGAAGTAGAAATTATTTAAAGTTCGTGGATAAATGTTACTTCATATGTATTCACTTGCCACATATCGAATTATTTCCAATTCCTCAAAACGTTGTTGAAATATTTTGTCCCGTTGCTTTTGGCTCTCTATGGGCTTCTCCCTTGACTTTATCGGACTTCATGCCTCCACGTCCCCCCGATTGCCGCATAGACACTAAAAGATTGCCTGCAAGCCTCTCCTCCTGTCTATACGGGTCTATACGGTAATTTCTCTACTGTGCGACAGAGAGTCGCGTGGTTATGACGCAATCGTTAGCCTATTTTTACAAAAACGGCTTCTACGGGGCGATAGTGTAAGATACAAGGTAATGGAGCATTTTATACATTGTCGTGTTTCTTTAGAAATAAACAATGGACAAATGGAGTCTTTAAACGCCTCAGATGTAAAGTTATTCGCTGTCAAAGTGACGCCAAAATGAATGGGAGTCAATGGAATGCTAACAGCAGGTGATGGCTTGGTTAGCAATGTCTGCCCCTATGGAAGATACGCTTTCCGGGTGCTTGGGTCAAGCTAACCTGCAGAGACATATACGTTCTGTCTTTTGTGAATTGTTTTCTTTCTTCTTCTTTTTTTTGGCAAAACAAGAATAAACCTCCGAGTCAAGTAGGCAATCTAACTTGTTTGGCGTCGAAACGAACGAACTTTCACTTTTACCTGGGTGTGGTGTCGGCACGACGACAACTTTATCTGCATTCATTTTTCAGTAAACCGCTGGTAAAAATGAGTATTTTTATTTGGATCACATGGTGTGCATTCTTCGTTCCTGGTAAGGCATTAATTTGTTACACTCTCTTCCATAAACGATAAAAACAAATGGTGCTGTATCAGTATATTTTTTAATCACTTTAACGTTGCACTCGAAAGAAATTTGTTATCCTTTATTTCTAAGCTTGCGGTTGACATAATATAGTCAGAATCGGATTTAAATGTGCGGCCTATGTTTGTCCTCTGATTGGAACCGAATATTGGCTCTTGCATGATATGTTTCTTATAGGTTGCAGAGCCTGAAACGAGATGAGTTAAAATGGTATACAAACCCGGTTTCAAAAAAAGTTGGGACACTGTACAAATTGTGAATAAAAACAGAATGCAATGATGTGGAAGTTTCAAATTTCAATATTTTATTCAGAATACAACATAGATGACATATCAAATGTTTAAACTGAGAAAATGTATCATTTTAAGGGAAAAATAAGTTGATTTAAAATTTCATGGCATCAACACATCTCAAAAAAAGTTGGGACAAGGCCATGTTTACCACTGTGTGGCATCCCCTCTTCTTTTTATAACAGTCTGCAAACGTCTGGGGACTGAGGAGACAAAATATTTTAGGAAAAAAGTAAAATTTAGTAACAGGAATGAGTGTCTATATGTTTTGCAGCATGCCATGGGTGTTTCTGGCACCTGCGTAGTATGGTTTTTCTTCATCTTCTACAAAAGATAAGACAGACAGACAAAAAGTTTCATATAGGTATATGAAATAGAATAGTGTATAGTCACTTCATTGTGGACTGGCTCCCTGTAATTGTAAAATTAATCCTAAATATCTACAGTTTAAGTATTTTCAACTGTAAAACTAAAATCAGATGAATATTACTATATCAACTAATATTCACACTTTTAAATCAACAAAACAGAGGACTCTACTGTTAATCACTCCTGTTATTTTTCATGAGTAACAGGACTGAAAATAACAGGATTGAGTTTAAGCAAAAAATGATCAAATATATGACATATGGCCACATGGCGTACATGCTAATAGCATGAGGACACTGAGCAAATTGTAGTGACTTACCTAAAGTTAATATTTTTAAAATAAACATAACATCTAAGAAATAATTTAGGTAACAGGACAGTACGTTGAGATTGACCTTCTTAGTCATTTTCATCATTTACAATTTCATCAAATATAGAGAAATAAAAATGAGAGGACATTCTTTTGGTCTTCTCATGGCCTGCATAAGATCAAAAGATGGAAATGTGTCTTGTGGCATGTTCCAAGTTTTTTAAAGGGGGCAATGTGTGAGGGTAACAGGACTGAGTGAAAACCTGGGGACATGACTAAAATATGTATTTTATGACATATGGATTTCTTATGAAAAAAAATAAGCAAAGATGGTATGTGGAGTCACAACAAAGCAAAAAAAAAAAGATTTCTGAAAGATTTTAATAATTATATTTCATGATAAAGTTTAGGATTATATACTGGGGACCAGTGGCGTGCACATACCTCCGTGGGGGCAGGGGCAAGTTGCGTTCCTGGATGCCCCTCAGTAGAAATCGAGTTCCGGGGGTGGGGTGGGTCCCCCTCGGTAGAAATGGCCTCCGGTAGAAATTAGAAATCGCGTTCGTCGCGGGGGCACTGCGGTACTATCGAAAAGGGCACTTTCACGATCTTCAGTCCGTTTGTCTGATGCCACCGTACAGGGGTCTAAGGGTCAATCTTAATGATCACTTTCATAGCACTTTCCTTTTGTACTGTTTTACTGTCCCGGATGCAATTTTTATTATTATTTGTTCATTTCTTCAGGTGTGTCTGGTGTTGATTCAGATGTGTTTGTGATGGAGGGAGATTCAGTCACTCTACACACTGATGCTAAAACAAATCAACAAGAGAGAATTAGGTGGTATTTCAATGAAACTCGCATTGCTCAAATCATTAGAGGTCAAAGTAAGATCTGTACAGATGATCAGTGTAAAGAGAGATTCAGAGACAGACTGAAGCTGGACAATCAGACTGGATCTCTGACCATCACAAACACCACAAACACAGACTCTGGAGATTATCACCTAGAGATCATCAGCAGCAGCATCAGTAAAAAGATCTTCAATGTTACTGTTTGTGGTGAGTCATTTAACATTTAAAAGCAAGTTATATAATATATACACTAGTTGGAGAACGGTAAGATTTTTAAAGTGTTTTTAAAGAAATCTCTTCTGCTCACAAAGGCTGCATTTATGTTATAAAAAATACAAAAAAAGCTGTAATATTGTGAAATATTATTAAAATGTAAAATAACTGTTTTCTATTTGAATAAATTTTAAAATGTCATCTATTTCTGTGATGCAAAGCTGAATTGAGCATCATTACTCCAGTCTTCAGTGTCACATGATCCTTCAGAAATCATTCTAATATGATGATTTGCTGCTCAAGAAACATTTATGATTATAAATGTTTAAAACAGTTGTGTAAAACATTTTTTTAGGATTCTTTGATAAATAGAAAGTTCAAAAGAACAGCATTTATCTGAAATAGAAAGCTTTTGTAACATTGTACTACCGTTCAAAAGTTTTGGGTTGGTAAGAATTTTTTTTTTTTTTTTTTTTTTTCAAGAAATTAATACCTTTATTCAGCAAGGATGCATTAAATTGATCAAATGACAGTATAGACATTTATAATGTTGCAAAAGCTTTATATTTCAGATAAATGCTGTTCTTTTGAACTTTCTATTCATTAAATAATCCTGAAAAACGTACTGTTTTTGCTGTATTTTGGATCAAATAATTGCAGGCTTGATGAGCAGAAGAGTCTTCTTTCAAAAACATTGAAAATAGTAATGTTTCCAAACTTTTGACCGGTTGTGTATGTGTAATTCTAAGAATTTTTTTTTTGTAGGCCTACCTGCATCAGCAAAGTATTCGCAGAAATACTAGTTTAATTTTGCTTGTTACTTGTTTATTTACCTTCTTTTTTTATTTAAATAATTAATTTAGTAATTTTATTTAATAATTTATCCTACTTAATTTTGTTATCACGGGAAATAACGTGCTCAAAATGTAAATCATTGTTTGTTCATCATTTTGCGTGACCATAAAGAAAAATGCCACATCGCAATATTGAAAATATTTGCATCTTAAACCATGAGGGCGGGCCAGTGGATATTATATCACAATGTGAAAACTTTGCGCGAGAGTTATGCCGGTGAAGAATCTCAAACGCCAGTCAATTACAGAAAGTGAAAGTAAAAACTAACCGAGCTTATGGCATCTGACGCTGCATTAACGGCGCATATTCTCTTAGAGACGATGAGAGATTAATCTAATTTATTTTCTTAATATTTCACTTGTGGCCCATTGTGAAAAAAAAAATATTTTCGTGAATCGAGAAGTATTTCGTGTGTTAAACAAGTTTTTTTAAAAATGAGGAGTAAGCTAATCTAACTAATCTTTATAGCATCGCAGCGCTTTGGTTATGCGTTGATGCGCTGTGAAATATTGCGGGGCATATGAATTGTAATATTAATTTAATAATAAAAGTAGCCTAATCATAATAATTTAATATGCCTTGCGTGTCCGTCCGCTACTCCACTGTGAAGGGCTAAACGGCATCCACAGGCACGTCATCAAGCGATTGTTTTATCCAAATCCACATGAATGGCTCGTTCAATGTTCAGTAGCATTTACTGCAATGTCCGAGAGTCTCTCCTGTCTCATGGTGTTTCTCGTTGTGTGTTTTCAGTCGACGCAAGCAAGTACAATTCTTTCACACAATGTGGTGTTCATCTGCACAGTCAAGAATAACTTAAAGAGGTTGCCGTTTACTAGACTGTAGTGATGTGACAGTGAGGAAATTTTCCCACCAGTTAATCGACGTGTGCCAACCGGGAGGGAGGAGGGTTGGAGTTTTCCCTCTTTTGCATCTCGCTTTTAAATCGTTAATTAAAGCATAAGTAAAATGCGCACGACCGCACAGGCATTCATAACGGTGCAGAGCAGATCGAGTGTTTTCAATTAATTCCTTTGGCACCATAAGGAATGAACTGAAAACGCTCAATCTGCTCTGTGCCAGTGGACACTCACCATCATGAATGGCCATGCACATTTTACTTTCACTTTAGAATTAGCGCCAATTTGGGGGCGGGTTGCTTGAATGGTGGGGTTATTGTTATTCTTAATGAAAAACACAACAATAAAACAGTACTTTGACAAACTTTGACAAAAGCTTTTACATTTCGCGTTGAAACCAAATCTTCCGCCGTCATCTTGTCATTCAGCTCCTCACTCTCGTAATGAATGAGATCTGACTCCTGCTGCGTTTGTGCTGCGACTCTTGTTCGGCTCTCACTGCGCGTTCAGTTTTTAATTGTAGTGTCTGTTCACTAACTGAACAAAATTATTTTTACTACTATAAAAAAAATCAAAACGACGGTGGGGGCAGTGCCGTGGTGGGCAAGAACACCGGTAGTAACACCGTCAACACCGACTATTGCAGCAAAGTACCTAGACTGTAGACTAGCGTGATTCTCTGAACAATGAGTTTTTCTTGCTTATGCTCTGTACGGGCCATTCATGTGGATTTAGATCTCGCTCAGGACACGCGCTGTCTGTGGAGGCCTGACTAACTGCTCCAACTTGTAGCGGAGCTAACGGCTCACTTCGGGAAACTCCATGACTACAAATGTCGCCCGTGTATATGTGTGTGTGTGTGTGTGTGTGTGTATGTATATATATATATATCACATTGTTAATGTGCTTATTGTGTATATTAGGGGTCCAAAAGCACTGAAATGAACCCTGTAGCGTTTGTACTGATGTTGTTTGTTTTCTGTTTATGGGCATCAATAAAGACCGTAAATCATAGAGACCCTAAACTTGGCAGAATGGTCCCAAACAGGCACCACTACTCAGGCGCGCACACATAATACTAGTTTTTTTTTCATATGAGTCCTTGATTCAGGCTCTACATTATCCTCTCTAATTGAATTTCCATCATTAACATTTTTCTCCCATTTTCGATTTTTCAAGAAAAATAAGAAGCTTTTTTGCATGAAACTTGGCACACATCATCCCCAGACGCTCATGACAAAAAAAGAATTTGGATTCATCAAAGTGTTGCATTAATTGGCCATGTGGTGCCCAATTTTATGAGCTGACTCTATGAGCTCTATATCTGCTGAATGCAATGTCCAAGGTTAACGAAACTTGACACGGATAGAAAACAGGACATTCTGAGGATGCACACCAAGTTTCATAAAATTCTGCCAATAGGGGGTGTTACAATTGGAAAAAACACTATAACTTAGCAAACATATTGCATATCTTGGCTGCCACATCATCAAGCACCGCTAAAGGCCATCTCAATTCGAAGGATCTTTGGAAGGCAGCCTTTTTGTATGGAGCCCCGCACATGACATGCAGGAAAAAAAATAGTAGGCTAAATCATTCGCACTATTTACTAATTCGTTCCCTCGATTTATAGATCGTGCGCACAATTTAATAATTCGTTCCCATGATTTGCTAGATCATGCGCATGATTTATAAATCGAGGGAACGAATTAGTAAATTGTGCGCACAGTTTACTTTTTTTTCTTGCACGTCATGTGCGGGGCTCCATAGTCTTGCGTCCTTCATTCAGCGTTATTTGAAGGATGTATCGTGTATGTTTTGCGTCCTTAAATCGGCCAAAAATCCTTTGCACACACTTCAATTCACGAAAAGGAAAAAAGTGCTGTGCTTGTCTGAGTTCATTATGAAATGTAAGACACAAATGTTTTCGGAGACAAAGGCATAAATGTTATCTTTTGTTTTACTGTAAATTGTAGGTAATTTAGCTCAAAAGGGGAAATATTAATAATTATTCATAACTCATTATGATTAATCATTATGATTATTTATGAATATATGAACTAGTTAATGAGATTAACGTGATGTAGCTACATAAACATTACAATCAATCGATCAGTTCATCCGGTGAACACTCAGTATTGATTATTAATTTAATTCTAAGAGATGGATAATTTTCCTGGCTACAGAAAAATAACTCCTTAGCATTTACAGTGCTTAGAGCATTTAACAAACTCAATCATTTAAGTGACAATTTGTTTGCAGCAGGGAGTCAGAATCAGAGATGTATTGTGCACAAACTTTATTAACTAAATCACAAACAAAACTAATCTAACACATACACACGAATCACACATACCTTGGTCAGATGGAAATGGATAGATTAAAGGAGGAAAACGGGAGTCAAGAATGAGGTTATGAAAAGAGTCCAGCATTTAGAAAAACCCATCAGTTTCTTACTGCAAACTCCTTTGTTACCAAAGAAGCTTGCAGCTTTACAAACCACACAACGATTTAGTGTACGTTATACCTTCGCGGGGGAGGAAAGCGTCCAGATACACAGTCGCGTGAGAAAGTCCTGATAGTTCCGTCCGATGCGGCTGAGGTTGCGATTGGTTTCTTCTTTGTTGCCCGATGAAGATATGAATAATTTGCACGGTTAGTTTGAACTTTGCCATGGTCGAGGAGTCCGCACCTGGTTTGATGTGCGTGTAGGCCCACCATGCTGTCTGTCGTAGGCGTGAGGGAGAAGCGAGAGAGCGGGTGGATCTGTGCGTCTCTCTTTAAAGCTTTTGGGAGAAGTCCTGCCCAGTAGGGTCGTTTGACCAATGGGAACATGGGAACATTGTCTACATGGCCATTAGCATTAAAAAAAAAACTATTCAAATTGTGAAAGGCATTATAGTCAATGAAACTGATTATACTACATAATGAATATCTTATTTACTTTGTGTGCCCACATTGTTGGATATATCAAGAAGCTATAATTATCATGTTTCAGATGTTCCTGCTGCTGAACGAGAGAAACTGAAGAGTAAGTCAGTGAAGGAGGGAGAATCTGTCACTTTAGTTCCTGGTGTAATGAAAAACCCAAATGATGTGATGACGTGGTATTTTAATGACATTCTCATCACTGAAATCACTGGAGATGAGAGTCAGATCTGTACAGATGATCAGTGTGAAGAGAGATTCAGAGACAGACGGAAGCTGGATCATCAGACTGGATCTCTGACCATCATAAACACCACAAACACAGACTCGGGAGTTTATAAGGTAGAGATCACCAGCAGCATCCGTCGCAGCATCAGCATCACCAGTGTAAAAAGCTTTAGTCTTTCTGTACTTGGTGAGTGTAATCACTTTTCCTTGAGGAATTTTAAAATGCAGTTCAGTATTTTTAAATCCAATAATGTCTGACTGTGTGTCTGTCTGTCTTGTTCCAGATTCAGGTCTGTCTTCAGCTGCTGTAGCAGGAATATGTGTTGTTGTTGTTGCTGTTGTTCTGCTGGTGGCTGCTGCTGTGATTTACTATCTCCACAGGATCTATACACCAGTACAACAGAATGTAAGTATTACATACAGCTGATTTAACAAGAAATATGTAATATATGTGCAAAGTGAATATTTAGAAGAACTACACTACACTGTATAAAATATTTTTCAAAGTTGTAAATAAAACAATTATTGTGGCATATTTTACAAGGTTTTTTTTTTATGTCTTCACGTTTAGTGAAGTTAATTTAACTAAACTAAATTTAACTAATAAAATGAATAAAGTTTATCACGTTAATTATTACGATTAGTACGTCTTTGTGCTTCAAAATATCACATTTAATTTCACATGGTTTCTTTGTAATTTATTTGTGAAATTTACTATAAATGTCTAAATGAAAATAGTTTCACCACCAAATTCTTTTCAGTGTATAAATACATTTTATATTATTTTTATGTAATTATATAATTAATCTAAATAATTATATTTTTGTATTTAACACATGGTGTTATAGCATGTCTGTGTAATGTACAGTAAATGTGCACTGTATAACATTTTTATTATTATGTTTTAATCATGCTGTGAAGCAAATTCACAGGTAAGGCAGAGCCAGAAACAACAAAACACAATTTATCTCCTGAATAAAATAAATACAAATAATATGAAAACAAAAAGTGCAGTAGCTAGTAAGGAAGTAACCAGTACTCTTATTAATACTTACCGATACAATATTTCAAGTATTTTAGGTCCGCTGGTTTTTTGTAATTAAATGCAAACAAAAGATCACATGATGATGTTTTTTTGAGGGTGGCTTACTGAATGGTGTGTGATGTGATGTGGTTAAAGATGAATCTGTCTAACCATCTGAGTTTTCAATATGAAGATAAGGGTTAGGATCATGATTTTTCGGTAGTATTACAGCACACGGTGAGTGTATTTGTACCATTTGATTAGGGGTGGGGGGAAAAATTGATTCACATATGAATCGCGATGCTATCTTATAACGATTTAAAAAAAAACGATTCACAAATGTCAAATTGATTTTATAAATGTTTATTAATAACTAGTGCTGTTAATCGATTCAAAAATCACATTTTTTTTTTCTGTAAATAATCGTGTTTAAAAACATTGGAGTTTTAAATATTTTTATATTGTGATAATTTCAGTTACTCTCCAAATGAATGAAGAACAAATTAAAGACTGTATTTTTAAAATATTTGTTGTAATGGCCAGTATCACTGATACTAATACAGCTACTGATGTCTCTATGAAATAGATTTTTTAAACATTAATGATAGACATTACAGTATAAGTGAAAGCATTTCAACATTTATTAGGCTTTAAAAAAATAACAACTTTTAATTTAAGTGAACTTAAAACAATCTTGTCATATTTACCTGTCGCCTTCCTACCTGTCTAATATACAAATATAAAATATACAGAAATTGAATGGAGTTATCAAACAGTCTGCACTGCATAAATAATAAATTGCTGCGTTATTTATGCAAAAACATTTTTTAACACGTTAAACTGAAAAAGTTGATTGCAGACGGCAGTCAACTGCGAGTGCAGTACCCGGAGCGCAACGGGGAAAGAGTTATGAATGAAGCTTACTTGACAACAGTTCCTGTATCAATATCTTAACGAATAGAAAATAGCCTTAAATAATGTATAGTTACTGACACAAGTCAAACTTTTCTTGAGAATTAAAAACAAGAATTAAAAAAAGCGAATAAATCCTGTATCTAAATCAGTAAATATTAAGAATGCAACAGCATTATATTTTTCTAACTCCAAACGATCGGAACCAGCTGATAATCACTTCCTCTCTGATTCGATATGTCTCTCAACTTGACACATTCATAAACCGATCACATTTTAATGATGTAAAAGACGCGCGCGTGCTCACGCTGTGAGAGGCGAATTTGAAAGGCTGAGCATCACCAGGCTAGAGTAAAATAAAGACGCGTGTAACATTTAAACTACTTTATTTAATAACACCCGACCAATCTGCACTAACAGTAGCTGCTGTTCTCCTACTCTATTCTGAACTCTTCCCTCTCTTCATTAAAGGTCCAGTGAAGGGTTAACCAGTTATCACAAAAGAGCAAAACAAGCAACATAAGCAGACATGGCTGCACTAAACTGTACTGGGGAACAAATTTAAACGATATAACTACTATTACCAATATCCTACAAAATTAAAAGGCAGGAAATACAATTTATTATTAATAAAATGGTTCAATGTAAAATATTTAGATAAATTAACAACTTGAATTCAAGTTTATTTGCACCTATGAGTTGTATTCAACCAATCAATTGGGGGCACATGTTTTCTTATATAAAGGGGGGGGGGGGGTTTCAAGGACAAAACCACTTCAAGATCTGAAACCACTGTTTCTGATCACTTCTGGATCTAGTAGGACATGCACAGTTTATCAATCTCTCCATACAGGCACTATCAAATCAAATCAACATTTTTTTGATAGCACGTTTAAAAACAACACAAGTTGACCAAAGTGCTTTACACTCTCAACATTACAAAGAAAACAACTGACAATACACCCAATACAAGTCACTTCTCAGACTCCAAGCCCCTATGGGCAGTTGTAAGCAAGCGAGAAGAGATGCGTTTTCAACACAGATTTAAAACATTCCAACGAGTCACAGGATCTAATATGCAGAGGAAGGCTATTCCAGAGGCGTGGCGCTGCCACAGAGAAAGCACGGTCTCCTTTAGTCTTCAACCGTGATTTAGGAACACTCAAAAGGAGACTCTGCATCGATCTTAAAGGTCTATTAGCACAGTGATGTTGTAACAGACCTGAAATATACTCTGGAGCAAGACCATGTAAACCTTTAAGAATCATTAACTATTAACTATGACACACCACTGCACATTTCCTTCATTGACTAATCCTTTATATTAAATTAATCATTTAATTTCCTTTTATTTTTTCAGTTACATTTTAATTTGAGTTAAAATGCATAAAATAAAATGCAAAGAATCAAATCTATGCATATGTCGAGTCGAAATTTGATTAAGAATCAAGAATCGTTATGAATCGAATAGTGAGATTCCAAAAGATTCCCGCCACTCCATTTGATGCTTTTGGGAAATGGTGATGCGTGACACATCAGACTTAAGAAGCGGATATTACACAACTCCAGGGCTTTAGTATGTTGTGTATTTGTGAAACATCAATCCTCTTCATTTCTTTTACCTTACAGGTGAATGATGCTTTGTAGAAGACTCCTAAATGAATTGGCATTGAAACCTTGTTCAAACCGCTATATATGTATGTATATATATATGTGTGTATATATATATATATATATATATATATGTGTATATATATATATATATGTGTATATATATATATGTATGTGTATATATATATGTATGTGTATATATATGTGTGTATATATATGTGTATGTATATACACTCACCTAAAGGATTATTAGGAACACCATACTAATACTGTGTTTGACCCCCTTTCGCCTTCAGAACTGCCTTAATTCTACGTGGCATTGATTCAACAAGGTGCTGAAAGCATTCTTTAGAAATGTTGACCCATATTGATAGGATAGCATCTTGCAGTTGATGGGGATTTGTGGGATGCACATCCAGGGCACGAAGCTCCCGTTCCACCACATCCCAAAGATGCTCTATTGGGTTGAGATCTGGTGACTGTGGGGGCCATTTTAGTACAGTGAACTCATTGTCATGTTCAAGAAACCAATTTGAAATGATTCGAGCTTTGTGACGGTGCATTATCCTGCTGGAAGTAGCCATCAGAGGATGGGTACATGGTGGTCATAAAGGGATGGAGATGGTCAGAAACAATGCTCAGGTAGGCCGTGGCATTTAAACGATGCCCAATTGGCACTAAGGGGCCTAAAGTGTGCCAAGAAAACATCCCCCACACCATTACACCACCACCACCAGCCTGCACAGTGGTAACAAGGCATGATGGATCCATGTTCTCATTCTGTTTACGCCAAATTCTGACTCTACCATCTGAATGTCTCAACAGAAATCGAGACTCATCAGACAAGGCAACATTTTTCCAGTCTTCAACTGTCCAATTTTGGTGAGCTCGTGCAAATTGTAGCCTCTTTTTCCTATTTGTAGTGGAGATGAGTGGTACCCGGTGGGGTCTTCTGCTGTTGTAGCCCATCCGCCTCAAGGTTGTGCATGTTGTGGCTTCACAAATGCTTTGCTGCATACCTCGGTTGTAACGAGTGGTTATTTCAGTCAAAGTTGCTCTTCTATCAGCTTGAATCAGTCGGCCCATTCTCCTCTGACCTCTAGCATCAACAAGGCATTTTCGCCCACAGGACTGCCGCATACTGGATGTTTTTCCCTTTTCACACCATTCTTTGTAAACTCTAGAAATGGTTGTGCGTGAAAATCCCAGTAACTGAGCAGATTGTGAAATACTCAGACCGGCCCGTCTGGCACCAACAATCATGCCACGCTCAAAATTGCTTAAATCACCTTTCTTTCCCATTCTGACATTCAGTTTGGAGTTCAGGAGATTGTCTTGACCAGGACCACACCCCTAAATGCATTGAAGCAACTGCCATGTGATTGGTTGATTAGATAATTGCATTAATGAGAAATTGAACAGGTGTTCCTAATAATCCTTTAGGTGAGTGTATGTGTATGTATGTATATATATATATGTATGTATATATGTGTGTGTATATATATATATATATATGTGTGTGTGTGTATATATATATATATATATATATATATATATATATATACACTCACCTAAAGGATTATTAGGAACACCATACTAATACTGTGTTTGACCCCCTTTCGCCTTCAGAACGGCCTTAATTCTACGTGGCATTGATTCAACAATGTGCTGAAAGCATTCTTTAGAAATGTTGGCCCATATTGATAGGATAGCATCTTGCAGTTGATGGAGATTTGTGGGATGCACATCCAGGGCACGAAGCTCCCGTTCCAACACATCCCAAAGATGCTCTATTGGGTTGAGATCTGGTCACTGTGGGGGCCATTTTAGTACAGTGAACTCATTGTCATGTTCAAGAAACCAATTTGAAATGATTCGAGCTTTGTGACATGGTGCATTATCCTGCTGGAAGTAGCCATCAGAGGATGGGTACATGGTGGTCATAAAGGGATGGACATGGTCAGAAACAATGCTCAGGTAGGCCGTAGCATTTAAACGATGCCCAATTGGCACTAAGGGGCCTAAAGTGTGCCAAGAAAACATCCCCCACACCATTACACCACCACCACCAGCCTGCACAGTGGTAACAAGGCATGATGGATCCATGTTCTCATTCTGTTTACGCCAAATTCTGACTCTACCATCTGAATGTCTCAACAGAAATCGAGACTCATCAGACCAGGCAACATTTTTCCAGTCTTCAACTGTCCAATTTTGGTGAGCTCGTGCAAATTGTAGCCTCTTTTTCCTATTTGTAGTGGAGATGAGTGGTACCCGGTGGGGTCTTCTGCTGTTGTAGCCCATCTGCCTCAAGGTTGTGCGTGTTGTGGCTTCACAAATGCTTTGCTGCATACCTCGGTTGTAACGAGTGGTTATTTCAGTCAAAGTTGCTCTTCTATCAGCTTGAATCAGTCGGCCCATTCTCCTCTGACCTCTAGCATCAACAAGGCATTTTCGCCCACAGGACTGCCGCATACTGGATGTTTTTCCCTTTTCACACCATTCTTTGTAAACTCTAGAAATGGTTGTGCGTGAAAATCCCAGTAACTGAGCAGATTGTGAAATACTCAGACCGGCCCGTCTGGCACCAACAACCATGCCACGCTCAAAATTGCTTAAATCACCTTTCTTTCCCATTCTGACATTCAGTTTGGAGTTCAGGAGATTGTCTTGACCAGGACCACACCCCTAAATGCATTGAAGCAACTGCCATGTGATTGGTTGATTAGATAATTGCATTAATGAGAAATTGAACAGGTGTTCCTAATAATCCTTTAGGTGAGTGTATATATATATATATATATATGTGTGTGTGTATGTATATATATATATATATATGTATATGTGTATATATATGTATGTGTATGTATATATGTATGTATATGTATATATATATGTGTATATATATGTGTGTGTGTGTGTATATATATATATATATATATATATATATATATATACACATTATACACAGGAAAAAGGAAGAGAGACAGTACTTCGGAACTGGTACAATATTTGGAAAGGGCAGAAGAGAGGTTTTTGCAGCACAGCAAAGAAATGGACGATGCCTTGCGGCAGGACATGAGAGCGGACACATTCTCTGCTTGGACTGATTGGGCGCATGGTGGCCGTAATGGAGGCATAAGCGCAAAAATGATTGCACAATCGCAAAAAAAACCTTTTTGGTTGTTTCTTTTTATGTACAATTTTTATTTTCATTTACTGCTTTACATTTTGCAAAGTTTTATAAAGATTTGTATTGGTTGTTTTTGTTTAAATAAACATGTTTATTAATACAAATGTCTGGTTCAGTTTCTTAAATCAATGGAGGAGAATATAATACAATTTATGACAGTCAAGATGTCCTCAAACACAAACGGCAGTGTTACAAAAATATGGCATTGGTGTATTCAAAGAATCACTCGTTCCCTCCGTTAAAATGCATCAATAATGCAGCTCTGATGTCAGCCCCTTCTGCGTTAGCATGCTCAGGTAATGTTTGAACAGGAGGCTGAATGTTTACAGTCCTGTCTGGGTGCTCTTCAGTGAAATTATCACCATGTTCCTCACAAATGTTATGGAGCACACAGCAGGTCAGTGCCATCCTCTTGCTCAGCTCCAGCTTGCAGTCGTTTCTTTTTAGGAGGCACCTCCATCGTCCTTTTAATCTCCCAAAAGACTCCCAAGATCTCCACAACCGATCGTGCACTGCTCAGCCTGTAATTGTAGGTGTGTTGTTCAGGGGTCTGCCAGTGTCGGAAAAGGGCTTCATGAGCCAATTCTGCATTGGGTATGCCAGATCACCTATCAGGTAATATCCAACATCACAGCCAGAGATGGTCACTTTATTTTGCCCTAGTAATTCCCCGTCACTTAGGACCTCCCACAAATGTGACTGTCGTAGCACTCTGGCGTCATGCACACTCCCTGGATAGCCAACACAAACATCCCAGAAAAGACTTTTGCCATCCACAACTGCTTGCAGAACAATAGAATGCCAGCCTTTCCGACTGAAATAGTCTTGTGGACAGTCCTCTGGTGCAATTATTGGAATGTGGCTGCCATCAATTGCACCAACACACTGTGGAACTCTCCAACGATTATTAAAGAAAGTGGCCATTTCTAACAACTTATCAGCATCAGGAAATATCATGTGGATGGGAAGCAACACCGTGATGACTGTGTTGCAGAATTCCTGAACACAATAAAACACAGTGCTGAGGCCTACTCCAAAAAGACGGCTGATTGTAGAGCCTGACCGATATGGGTTTTTGGGGGCCGATACCGATATTAGGGAGTAAAAAGAAGTCTGATATCGATATATCAGCCGATATTCTTTGTGTATATTGTAGTACAGTACCAGTCAAAAGACTGGACACACTTTCCCATTGGTGTGTCCAAACTTATGACTGGTACTGTATATATAATAGAGTATATACATAATATACATACATTGCACATAAATACAACAGAACAAACATATAAATGAAATAAACAGTTCTTTTCAGGTTTTTCATGTAGGTCTAAACTAGATTTTCAGGTACAGAAATAATAATCAAATGTCAAATATCACTTCATAATCTTCACTGTACAAATATAGATTAACTCTTATTAAAAGTTATTCAGTCAACCGCTATATATATATATATATATATTTTATATATTCTTTTCTCGTCTTTTATGAGAAAACGCTTCCCTGCCATTGACAAGATTTTTCCATGTTTCCACTGTTATACGGTAGGGGGCGCTATTACACATCTCCTGAACGAGTACAGAATCTCCAGATCAAAACACAGGCGAAGAAGAGGCAGGAACGAGCGATCTCTTATAAGCAGATGCATATAAAAAATAATGCGATCATCAACATTAAACAACATATAAATCAAAACTGCCTAAAGTTATTGAATGAAATGTCGACCCAGGACGAGCTCTAGGACTGTGAAGCTTTGGGGGTGTTGATGGACTTGATCTACTCCATCTGTGTTTTGATCATCGTTCTGAATCCCATCTGTAAGTTAGTCGTGATTTTCTCAGCTTTTTTCTCAAAATGTTGCTTTTTTCATGAAACTTACCCACATTCAAGTGTTGATAAAACAGAATGCATGAAGCTAGGATAAAACAGAATGCATGAAGCTAGAATAAAACAGAGGGTCTGTTCTTTCTTTTGCTATATTGCATGTTCAGATATTCTCACAAGATATATAATCTGTGGGCCATGAAACTTGTGAAAATGACCAAAAACGCTGGCGATGACACGCACATTTTTATGTTTACATTCATTTAAGACATAACCTACTAAGTTTTTAGGATGATAATCGACAAGGCATTTTGACATAATTTTGTGTGAATATCCGCGCGCTGTGAGACTCGTGGGCGCGCGTTCATATCGGTGGCATATCTGCGGCATATACGCCGATGCCGATATATCTGCGACCGGCTCATATCGGCCGATAAAATCGGCAGACTGATAAATCGGTCGGGCTCTAGCTGATTGTCCTGTATTCACCACCCGTGGCCAGTTTACAGATGGCAATCGCAACACGCTTTCGGACTGGGACAAATGGTAGTTTGTGTTCCTTCTCCCCATGACATGCTTGACCCGACTGCAGATGTACTCAAATGATTCTGGGGACACACAAAAATTCTGCATGAATTGTAACGGAGTGAAATCCGGAACAATTTTGTCCCACCAGTGGTCAGATCGTGGGTATGCCCACATTACAGGTGACCTCCGCCTTGCCTTCAGCTGCAAGATTGCCTGTAAAGATAAAAAAAAAATATGTCTCATTTATGGGCAATAGGGGGACTGTATATTTTCTATCAAGTATACAGTGCAGTATAAATACTATAAAAACAGTTGAGATGTAGCCGTGAAGCATTTTATTAATTCATCTATATATATATATAAGTACCACTTAAAAAGCAGGGCTACTTTATTTTATGTATGAGCAACAATTATGGGGTGGTATAACTGCTTGTTATGTTGTCTTTTCAGATATTAAGATTTTTTTTCAGTCTTTTCGGGTTCATACATTGTATTTTCAGACTACTTATTTTCATACCCTTCTTGTCCAGGGACAACCATGTATAAATCTAAACTTGGACATTTTTAATATTAGAATGTGATGCTGTTGATTGAACTACCCCAACAGTATATAAAGTAGTGGAAATTAGCAACAGCCAGCACTTACCAACAGCAGTACAATGCAACATAGGCTACACAATAAAGCAGCAGTAATATTAATAAAAAAAAAAAAAAACATAATATAGAATAAAACAACACTGACAGTGGACACATTTTTCTGCAGATTATCTACTTTTGGTTTTAATACTGTGAGTGGTTTTTGCTTATAATACAGACATACTTTTACTTAGGTAAATTGTACTTCTAGTAGAGTTTTCACAAAACAGTGTCGTTATACTTCTTACACCAATGCTTAATACGTTTTTTTTAACTGCAATGTGATCGATTATCAGCAAAATCGATGCTAGGAGGGTAGCAACATGCTGAGGCTAAAGTTGACATCTTATTGTTAAAAATAAATGTTATGTACATACCATTACTCTCGCTTGTAATCTCCGTCTGTACAAATTACGGCGTGCCGCATGAACACGTTGGATCCGCCGTATCTGGATGCCGATGTAGGTCTGCAAAGCCATGAACATCAATAGCAACCAAGTGGGTAATCCAGCACCCGGAAAGCGTACCTTCCATAGGGGCAGCCATTGCTAACCAAGCCATCACCTGCTGTTAGCATTCCATTGACTCCCATTCATTTTGGCGTCACTTTGACAGTGAATAACTTTACATCTGAGGCGTTTAAAGACTCCATTTGTCCATTGTTTATTTCTAAAGAAACACGACAATGTTTAAAAGGCTCCATTACCTTGTATCTTACACTATCGCCCCGTAGAAGCCGTTTTTGTAACAATAGGCTAACGATTGCGTCATAACCACGCGACTCTGTCGCACAGTAGAGAAATTACCGTATAGACCCGTATAGACAGGAGGAGAAGCTCGCAGGCAATCTGGCGTTAAATTTTAAAATAAATAAATACTATGCAAAATGACAAAATAATTAATCAGAATACTTACCAAAAGTTGCTCCTGCTCACGCTCTCCGTCTCTGCAAGATTCGGTGATTCGGATTTCACTTTGCACAACTACTAGAAGACTTACAACTGTCAGACAGGTTGCTCACGTCACATCTACGTCGTCAAGCTCAGTCTGAGGCTGCGCAGTACGCTCAGCCATCAGGAAGTGAGTGCTTCTAATTGACTTCACTTTTCTCCGTTGAAGTCTATGGGGTCGCTGTGTCCATTTCTTTTACTGTCTATGATAGCAACGCAACGTCCGCCATTGTTGATGGTGTGTTTGTGTTTGGCGCTGCCGCGCTAGCGTGACGTATACAGTGATGTAAGACCTGGCTCTGTGCTGGCTCTCTAGCCCATGGAAAGGCAAACCGGTTCTTAGAGGGCTCGTCAGTCGAACCAACTCGAACCGGCACTAGCTCTGAACTAGCACCTGGTTCTTACTGGTGGAAAAGGGTTAACTCTGATGAATTTGGCTGACGAATCTCCAAAAGGGAAGGTTCCCCAGCCTTCACACCTCCTGAGGGGCTCATTGAGACAGGTGTTGAAGACCTCCTTGAAGTCAGTGTTGTCTCTGTAGTCCAGCTCATCCACCATCGCAAGAAAGTCACCTCCCCTTGTGAAGATGAACATACTGGACAAGTTGAGCCATCTTATCTTTAACAGAGCCCCGAAGGATTGGAGATTGGAAGAGGAAGGTGCCCATTATGCTTCTCTCTGCTGAGTCCTCTAGTTGGCCAGTTCAAGGTTCAAATATCAAGATTTTGCATTATTTTCATGTTTAACACTGTGAAGCTGCTTTGAAACAATCGGCATTGTAAAAAGTGCTATATAAATAAAGGTGGCTAAATACACATTTATAATGGTATACTTTGTGTTATATTACCTTGTCAGTAAATGGAAAAAAAAGCAAATGAACGCTGCTGCGAGGGTATTTCTAATACAACAGCTGAGGGAGTGACAGCAAATTTGACATAATTCTCTCTTCTGACTGCTTTAATCAATCTCTCTGCCACTTTAGATGTTTATCCAACTATGACATCTTCCGCTTATGAGAACCCTGGAAATGTGAAAGGGTCCGTAATCAGGTAATAACTTAACAAGATATGGTTAAGACAATAGACATCGGAGCACATGGCACATAGAAACAAACAAAACAAGCCATGTGCTCAGACAAAACATGCAGCCAATGAGAGCTCCCACAGACTGCGTGTCCACACAAAACATGAGCCGTGTGCTACACAGCACAAGACAACAAGAAAGCACATGGCCAATTATAAACACAGACTGAACCGCACAGCCCGAGTGAACTCTAAACCGTACGCTCACACAAAGACAAGACAGCAGGAGTGTCAGAACTCAAACCAAGAATAAACAAACTCAATATTTATTTAAAATTTCCACCCAGTGTACAAAAAAACGTATTATTATTGAGATGAGCTAAACTTTATAATCTTTGATGTATACACGCTAATCCAAAAACACTGATACCGTTCACATAATCCTGGAGAGTCAAACTGAAAATAAATGCAATATTTTGAATAAAAACATGCAACAGCATAAGTTTAATACACCTTGATGTTCTTCTGCTGTTTTTTTTTTTTTTCCTCATCAGTACACAAAGCTAATGGCTTTGAGCACACTTTTTTCAATATTTTTTTTTTACTAAATATCATGTATATATTGGTAATGAAATCATCATGATGAAATGTTTCACAGTGTATAACTGTATAGCATCAATGCATCAAAGACAGAGCAGCTAGAGGAAATGACTTCATACATCCAATTCATATACATCACATGACTTTAAACAGATCAAACAGATTTGACATAAAACCGAAGCTTAATAGATTTAAAGCTTTAGTAAAGCAAAGAAACAAAATAAAATATTTCATTACTTTCATCAGCAGCTGCAGTAATAGGTCAATGCATTAAGATCTGAAGGTTTGTCACGACAGCCTCTGCTTTGAGAATGGTGGCCGTTTACACACCAAAGATACTTGTTGCACCACGTCTATAAAGCAACCAACATCCGCTTTAAAGCGATGAAGCTGCATGTCAACCTTCAGAACGGTGAAGGCCAGACTTGAGCACAAGTAAAATGGACTTTGATGAAAATCTAATGGTATAAAACTGACTTTGTATGGGTTGTTTTAGAATAACAAACCAATTATTCATCGTTAGAACTGTTCACAAATTTGTAGGCAACAGACCACATCACTTTACATGTATAATGAGTACAATACATAATTAATTCATGCATGTATGTTTAAATAATAATAATAAAAAACTATTTCAGGCAGTCAGCAGCATGTCAAAAACAGAATAGGCCGTTGTTTGTCAACTAAAGGCACCTCACAAATCTTGAGACAAATAGACCATGCTGTCTACTTAAGTAAAGGCATCTTCACACAGAAAAAGCGGCACAGAAACCAAATCTGAAGCGGCAACTTTTTACCTTTTTTCGTGTTTTTGGTTTACACGGTGCTGAATCAGTTCTGTCTTCCTCCCGGGTCTGAACTGCATTGAAAATAAAACAGACTGTTAAAACAACAAAGCTTGCAGTCTTATACAGAAATGTGTATATCTGTAAAGAATAACTATTTCTGCTTCAGGTGCATTATTTGTACTTAATATTTGTAGTTAATAATTGCTCTCCTGACCTGTTTTTCTACATTTCCTGCAGATGCAGCACATCACGACTACAGCAACAATCAGCAGAGATCCAGCAGCAGAAGCAGAGATCAACACTATCAGAGAGACTGGAGGAGGAGAAGGAGACTGTGTGTCCAGTTCTGTAATGATAAAGAAAGAAGTGACTGCATCAGTCTGATCTACAACAGAAGACAGAGATCAGGTCAGTCAATAAACACATATATCAGCCGTGCTGCCGTACCTGCACATGTGTGACAGAAGTTGAGTGATGTTGGGATGTCTGGTCTGGTTGCTGATGGGATTGTTCAGCACACAGCTGTAGGTGTTTTTATCCTGATATTCCACCTCCAGAGGTAGAGAGAGACTGATGCTGAGATCAGACACACTGATGCTGGACAATAAACTGTTTCCTTTGTACCAGGAGAGAGTCACATGACTCACATTCACCACTGAACACACCAGTGAACAATTTGATGATGATGAAGAACAGTCTCTGGTAATGTTAGGAGTGACGAGAGGAGCTGGAAAATATGAGACAAATTAACAGAAATATATCATATATCATATATATATAAAATGATTACATATTTATGTAAAGGAATATTGAGAGTTCAGTACTGCTCAGTCTAAAGCATTCGAGACGTAATAGATTATCACAAAAATGTATTTCCTGCAGAAAAGCAAAAATGTGGGTTATACAGTGAGACTCACAATGGAAATGAATGGAGCTGATCCATAAACATAAAAATACTGTTTCAATAGTGCAGATACAAGAAGTGAACAATATTTTAGACACAAAAAAAAAAAAAATCACTTACTAACCTAAAAATGATTTAAACAGCTTTACAGCTCAAATTATGCACGTTTCAACAAAAGAATGAATGATTATAACAGAATAATTCATTTTAATATAAAAATGTATGCTTTTAAACACTCCAAAAATGGACCCCATTGACTTCCATTGTAAGCGCCTCCTCGTAACCTCAATTTCTTCCTTTTATTTATTATTTTAATAAGAAAACCAGGGACGAGTACATTTTTTTGTGGTAATCAACCTTATTCCACAAATCCTGTCGATTAAGCTTGTACTGAACGCAATAAAACAATATGCAAACATTTTGACAAATGATCTCTACTCACCATAGACAGAAACATTGAATGTTTTTGATGACCATTTTGCTCCGATTATCTTTACTTCATAAACTCCAGCATGTTCAGTTGTGATGTTTGTGATGGTCAGAGGTCCAGTTTGATCGTCCAGCTTCAGTCTGTCTCTGAATCTCCCATCAGTGCCGTTATATGTGGAGGAAATTTTTTTCTCTCTATTAATTTTAGCTATGAGAGACTTTTCATATTCAAATTTCCATAGTATGTAGTCGTCGTGTTGTGTTTTAGTAATGCCAGTGTTTAGAGTGACTGAATCGCCCTCCATCACTGACACTGAATCACCAAACACACCTGGAGAACAAACAGATTTTACACAGATTAAGACTCCTGATGGAAACTAAATGTAAATAGCTTTTTGACTAATGAATTTATATTACTTTTGTTGTCATACATGATCGTTTTTAAGCGATAGCTGGGCAGGATATCCATTTGTCCAGTAACAATACTCGAAATTAATATATTTAAAAATATAAAATAAATAAATATGAATGAATAAATAAATAAAAACCTCTCTGAGATATGAAAGTGGCTCAATGGATGATTCACTTTCTGAGCCTTCACTTTTTTTTAATAATAGACATTTAAATGATTTTCCATGACTTTTAACATTTTAATACATTTTCATGAATTTCCAGGCATGAAAATGCCAATTAAAAATTTCCTGACAAACAGAGACCTGAAAAATAAACTCTCAAAATAATATCTCAGATAATATCTCAGTTTGATTTGATGTGAGATAACAGCAAGCGTACACTGTGTAATCTAAACCTTAGCAGTAGTTTGTCACTTTGTTCGGAAACAGATGAGGTTTTATAACTTATAACTTACCGATCACACTCCACCAGCTCAAACAGAACAAAACAAACATGTGAAACATTTTCTTTACCCGTTCAGTGTCTGATCTAATAACACTGACGGCTGAAAACAACCTCTGTGAAGCCTCCCTCAACAGCGTTTGACCCTCCTAGTACACACACACACACAGAGTCAGTCTCTCTCTCTCACACACACAAACACGCACAGACACACACACACACACACACACACACACACACACACAGACATATGGATGATGGATGAGTGGGTGGATGTAATTATGTATATATGGGTGGATGGATGTACTTATGTATGTATAGATGGATGGATGGATAGATAGATGGATGGGTGGGTGCATGGATGGGTGGGTGGATGTACTTATGTATATATGGATGGGTGGGTGGGTGAATGCATGTATGTATGAATGGATGGATGATGGGTGGATGGATGGGTGGGTTGATGAATTGGTGGATGGATGGATTTATGCATGTATGGATGGGTGGGTTGGAGAATGGATGGGTGTATGTATGTATGGGTGGATGAATTAATTGATGGGTGGGTGGATGGATTTATCAGGGATGCAAACACATGTATGGTCAAAAAAGAGAGAGGTAATCGAAGCCCTCGCCCCGCGGCAAATATCCAGATACTTACATTGCCACCAACCCCTGCCATCCCCGGCCCACCCCTATAGGACATAGAGTAAAATGAAATTCTGAAAATCAAAATACACAGACACTAATTTGGAATATTCAATTTCATTTTTTATTACGAAACATAAACTCTTACTGAACTATCTAGCACTTCTTCTTACTTTACTCCTTCCTCTTCTTTATATTTATATATGAATATATATAAGGCCTACACAAATAATATATATAAAATTACAAGATGTTTATTGTAAACGTAATGTGCAGCTTTTTAACGGGGCAACAAAGATATGATAGATACGAGAGAACAAGATAGGCTTTTAATAATCTTTCAGTGCACAAAACTATGATAATATGAAACGCTTAAAAACAGAACGGCACAAACCGCTTATGCACATCCCGGGTGCAGAATGATGCGCTTAAAGCAACATGGAGTCAGAGTGCGGGAAGTGCTAACTAGTTTTGATTTGGTATTGACTTTGAAGTGCTATTGCAATACAATATAGTCACAGTCTAGCAACGCTCTCCCACATATTTTGCTATTGTAACTGCGCTTATTTCCGTCGTTGGTATAAGTTGCAGTGGGTGGTAAAGACGAGAAATGTACAGTTTTCTGTCCTCTTGCTGATAACGTTTCTTTACTCATTCGGCAACCCTGCAGCCTGAACCACTGTAGGCGACCCACCCTTACATATTTATGATGATCTATCAACAGAAATGCAATATAATATACATAACTATGTTTTCAGTGGTGTATAAATACCTTACATAATGAACTGTTATGTTTTTATTACCTGGGGGGGGTTAAACCATAGTGGTTGGGCTGGCTCTGTGGTAATGTAGCGTGGTTAAGAAGTTTCTGGAAGAGAAATTGAAACTGTATGGGTAATTAATTGGAGCTTGGACTGAAATAGTCCTAGCTCTGCCTGGCCGATTTTAGGAGAAAGATTGGATCTGCTGGAGATGTCCGACAGATTATTTAGGCATGCCAAAAGAAATCCAAGAGACAACCAGTATGGGGAAGTCCCAGATTCGGAGTGGGGAAAGTGGGGAAATTAATTAAATATGAGACAAGTATAAATTATTCTGAAATATTCATTGGGAAATTGAGAGATGAAACCATGTTGATGTTCTGAGTCTGTGGTATACTCTATATTTAGAGTAGTGAGTTTAATGTGAAATTCAAGGTCGGGGACCAAATCTGCTCTTCCTGTCCGATTTTAGGTGAAAAATCGGATCTATTGGAGACGTCCAACGTCATGGAACCACATGAGGGTGAGTGATTACTGACAGAATTTTCATTTTTGGGTGACCTAACCCTTTAAATAGACTACTGTCTTTAAGTTGTTTCTTCATTAATTTGAAGATTAAATGTGAAATTATTACAATATAAACTTAAATGTAAACTTAAAAAACTTAAATGTTAGGTACGATTAATCATTATTAATTACAGAAAAATTGTGAAAGAATTGGCCGCACTAGTTGAAAAATATTAATTTGTTGATTGATGTGCACGACAGCCTCTCGCCATTTCAGATGCTTTTGATTGGCTCTCGTTTGAATTTGCAGTGCACTAATACATTAACAGCATTAATGCATTAACTCCAGATATGAGGTCAAAGCAAACAGGTTTCCAGAAACAGCAGCTCGGATGAGAAGATATCCTTGCAGCACTAAAGTAGTGCTAATACTCGTCAATTATTTCACAACATTTATTATACGTACACCTCGGAAAAATACCGAGGTCCGGACCTTGGTGACCTCATAGCTGACTACGGCCATGATTACAGTCGTGTGTAGGCAGCCTATAGTTTACCTCAACACTTCACTTTACATGGTCGGCGCTATTCAGTCTGGTTCAGCTAGTTTCGCCACAGAGCCTTTACTGTACACATGATGTTGCGCTTGTATTAAATTCAAATGGATAAAGCGACTGCCTGGTGCTCGTTATCACTTCAAAAGAGCGGCGAAAGCGCCGAAGGAGTTCGTCAGCGCTGTGCGTGAGACGATCCAGCTGCTCTCGCGCTGCGACTGCTGGATGCGCGCACAGCTTAATCAGATACATGGCTTTTGCTGTTTGTTCCCATGCACTCGCAGCACTCCAGTAAATAACAGTGCTTAATATGTGGGGGCGTGGTGGGGTTTGGTGAGCGGCCCACCAAGAAAAGTTTAGGTGCTCCCGATCGACTGGCAGTCATTTCCTCGGCCAATCACGGGTCCCCTCCGTGCTCGGGCCCTGGGGCTTCAGCCCCACCTAGTCCTTATGTTAATCTGGCCCTGGGTTTGGATATCAAAGTTTTGGATATAAACACTGATGTGTGATGTAGCAATCAAAAGAGTTTTGCAACTTGACACTTCAAATAAAGATTGTATCACTTACATCGATACACCAGTAGGTGGCGACAAGTGACTAAAAAAATCTTGAATCACTCAAGAGATTCGTTCAAAAACACTGATTCCTAATGAAACAAGTGAAGTCTTTGAGTGAGTTAGTAAATCATTCATTCAAACTGATTTTTATAATAATAAGAATAATAATTCAAATGAATTTACTATTTTAAATTAACTTAATTGGTAATTAACATTTTGAACCATTTCAGAACCTAATAATAATATATTATTGAGTATTGCATGTCTACAAATAGTATTCTTCATTTTGAACGATTTATCGGTTTTCTTCATTTGAAAATGGCTGCACAGGGGACGATTATCGCGCACGTTTATCGCCGACGTTTAACGCCTTGTGACTAAACAAAGGGCGCCAATGTGAGTGTGCACACCGTTGTGCAAAACGGCCGACGTAAAAGCGTCATTTTTAAAAAAATAAAGACTCAGAATGTGTGTGTGGTGTTGATTTATATTCATTAGTAACATGCTTGTTTTAATATTCAAAATAAGACCTGATGTATGATACTCATTATGTTATACTAATGTATTTAATAAAAATAAATGATTGTGAATCAGATTTTCTGTTTAAGATTGTTTTGATTTATTGTGTAATGGCCGGATGGCAGTGCATTTTGGGAACTGTTTTTTTCTTCTTTTCCTCTCCCCACTCTCACGTCTCTGTTGCTCCTCATGCTTCCGTCTCCTTTCCTCTCGCCTCATCTGTCCTAACCCCCGAGTGCTGCGGACGCCGTGACTGGGGGTGTAAAGCGCAGCCTCGTAAGTACCTCCTGGCCTGTGATGGGGTGGGGGGTGTTGTGGGAGTTGGGGGTTCCCCACAACACCGACCCAACCCCCACCCGCAAACACCGCCACCACCCCCTCCGAACAGCGATTTATACCAAGGAGAACCTCCTACCAACCCCCACCCACAAACACTGCCCTACAACACCGCTCACTCCCCCACCTACAACACCACCACCTCCAAACTGCGATTTATACAGAGGAGAACCTCCTACCAACCCAACGCAATCACCACCCCCCCAACCCCCACCCGCAAACACTGCCCTACAACACCGCCCACACCCCCACCTACAACACCACCACCTCCAAACTGCGATTTATACAGAGGAGAACCTCCTACCAACCCAACGCAATCACCGCCCCCCCCCACCCCCACCCCCACCAACAACACAGCACCTCCACAACACCACCCCCCACCAAGGGGAACCCCCAACTCCCACAACCCCTCCCGAATTATACCGCGACGAACGTGACTAAACGTGACTAACTAACACACCACCCCCACCCCCCTTCACTGTCGCCGCTCCCCCCTCCCCCCAGAAACACGAATTATACTGCTACGGAACCCCCCCAACCCCCTCCATGAACGTGATTAACTCCGACAACACCCCCACCCCCCTTCACTGTCGTCGCCCCCCCTCCCCTCTGAAACACGAATTATACCGCTATGGAACCCCCCCTCCCCCCGCCAAACCACGAAAATGATTAACTCCGACAACACCCCCTCCCCCCTCCCCCCCAGAAACACGAATTATACCGCTACGAAACCCCCCAGACCTCCCCCACCCCCCTCCCCAACGGACGTGATTAACTCCGACAACACCCCCACCCCCTCGCAGGTCAGGGGTACTCAAAAGACTGCACTCTACACCCCTCCAGTCATGGCATCTGCAGCACCTGTGGGAAAGGACAGGCGAGGCGAAAGAAAGGAGACGGAAGCATGAGGAGCGACAGAGAAGAGAGAGGGAAGAGAGGAAAAGAAAAGAACATGCACTGCCATCAGGTCCCCGGTAGCGCTTTCATAACGGTGTTCCTATAAAGAGATGTAAAGCGCTTTCTCTGGCTTTTTCAATGGCGATTAAAACATCATACTGTGGCTTGGCCATTCTGACTGATTGTAGTGAGAACGAGCAGATTGGTCAGCAGTAGACGGCAGAGTCTTGTGTGCACGTCTTGGGAAATATTTTGAAATCGTAATTTTGAAATCAATTGAGACCGATTGAAATGGCCATGAATCCGGTGGTGTAACTGGAGACTCATGGTCGGTCTTGGCTGTATGCGGTGGCACAAAAGCACTAGACAATGGTTGAGCGTCATTAAACATTGGCTCAAGCGGATCCATGGCTGCTGTTGGCTCTGGTCTGAAAGGGCTTCATGCAAGGACACACTTTCGTTATGAGGGTTTGCATGGAACGTCTTACAGCCTTCCCCGCTCTCTGTAAACAAGCACAGACTCTCCTCCTTTTTGTGCGTTTTTCTGCAAGCAAAGAATATTAGAAACATCTTTATTAGCACAGAGTACAGCTGAATGATTAATGTAACCCTGTCAGGTAACACTTTATAATAACGTTCAGTCATAAGTTATTAGTTAATGATGAACTTTGTAAATGTTTAAAAAACATGACTATAGCACATTTACAAGCGATGAATTGTTCACACTTTAGATTAGGGAATGCAGAAAGTGTCATAAATGACTTGTACACATATAAACATCATTTTAAATAGGTAAGAAAGATCTGCAAATGATGTGTAACTAGAGGTGTGCGACATTGACAAAAAATTATATCTCAATATTTTCTAGGATTTTATCGATAATGATAAGGATGAGTGTGTTATCGTGTTGGTACCTAGCAGATTTAGGACTGTTGTGGACAGCTGACTCCTAAAGTTTTTTAAATTCTTCATATTATTATGAAAATAATTTTTTTCAATATGTTTCAATAGATTTTTACCTTTTATGGGCATTTTACCTTTATAAATTTATTTTTAAAACCTAATGATATGCATGCATCATCTTTTGTATCAATTTCATTAATTGTATCAAATTTAATTATAATAATAAGACACAATAGGACTGTTATCAATCAAATTAAATAAGTATCAACAAAATTCATATTCGCAATGGAAACACAGAAGCTGCATCTGAAGTGGCATTTAGATGCATTTACACGGTCTTAGTCATTGAATTATTGATTCAACTGATTCATTCGGTAAAGAAACGCAGCAGTGTGTTGTTCAGAGACGAAATTACAGTGCTGTGGCTTTGTTTTGAACTATTTTCGTTGGCGAAAACAGGCAATATGGTGTCTAAAATGTAAGTTGCTTAATATTAACTTCTTGTTTAGTAAACGTGAATAAAATAAATTTCACATTTGTTATCTGATAAGCTAATACCTTGAGAAAAACTGCACTCTTCATGTGATATTTATTAACTATATTAAATGATATAATAGAGTAAATCACGCAGTGAAAGCGTGCACTCTAAATGGCACCGCACTAGTCTAATCTACAAGACTACATCACGTAGTTAGCATGTGCACGTATGTTCACAAATTACATTTTTTAGGATAACTTACAACACATTTGTAAATCGTTAGCATACCACTTATTAATTTATGTAGTTATGTTTTGTAAAGGATTAGCTCATCATTAACTAATAATTTATAAATAGTTGAACATTATTATAAAGGGTGTGTCTCAATCCGTTCCAGAGCTTGTGAATCAGTATATAGTGTACATGAATTCGGGCACTGGTAAGAACAGTAAAGGACGCTGGTTCACTACACATTGGGACACTGATGATTTCCGGCGATGTGACAACGTCCTAATCAGGGGTGATTCTAGGACTTTAATATTAGGGGGGCTCAGCCCCCAATGAGAGAAAAATGTAAGATATTGTTTATTCCAGGGTAGGCATGAAGTAGGTTCTAACTTAATCTCTGAATTCATTTCTTCTTTTAAATAACCTGCTAATATGCGTTAATATTCATTAAAAATATAGACAGACTTTATATTACTGTAATTATCTAGATTGGCAATATATGGGTAAAATATTGCTTTAATTTTTTTTTTCAACACGTAATGTTTCAAACACTTATTTTTATTTGTGCAGTAAAATTAACTTTAAAGAAGATCTACATTTATCATTTTCATTCATGGAGATAACGTGGAAATTTTGCCAAGCTTTAGTGGAGGATTTGTGTCACCTGGTGGAAAACAAACACGCTTTTTACATGAAAATGACATGAAATTGCCACTATAACCAGTAGAAGGCAGCGGATTATTTTTATGAAAGAAAAAAAATCTATTTTAAAGGGGACTGAGTCAATCCTGAATTAGTTTACATATTACGGTGTTAATCTCAAATGTTTAGGGGGGCTGGGTGGAAATTCAGGGAGGCTAAAGCCCTCCTAAAATGGGCCTAGTGACGCCACTGGTCCTCATTGTACAACATCACTAATGGGATTTATGAAAATTTATTTAAAGTACATTATTATAAATACTTTGCTTGTTACATATGCGTGCAACATTTCAGCCGTAAATAAATTTATAACTTAGCTAATTAGTCGTTATTGTCGTTATGTGGCTCACGTGATTTAAGTTTCGCGCTTCAGAACTTCTGCGATTGAGACAGCACTTAAAATGGCCGACTCCCCGATCAGAGTCCCGCTTACTGAACTAGGGAGCTGATTGAGACGCACCCAAAGTGTTACCCGTGTCCTACTATTATTTCTGTATACATGCCAGTTTTGATTTGTATCAGTCACCTGTTGGATTGTTCTGCGCAGCAATTCTGTCATATTCAACAGTGCTACATGTCGGTTGACTGCGACTGCTCTCCGTCTCCCTAGTGAAGCACTCACTGCTGCTGCTGGCAATTCTGTCATATTCAACAATGCTACTTGTCAGTTGACTGTTGCTGCTCTGCGTCTCCCCAGGGAAGCACTCTAACGCGTCCTCAAACACGTCGCTGCTCTCCACAGGTAAAAACTCAAAAGCGTCCTCGAACACGTCGCTGCTCTCTACAGTTAAAAACTCAAAAGCGTCCTCAAACACTTCGCTGCTCTCTACAGGTAAACACTCAAAAGCGTCCTCGAACACTTCGCTGCTCTCCACAGGTAAACACTCAAAAGTGTCCTCGAACATGTAACTGCTCTCCATCTCCACAGGATTCTCTCTTAGTATTCTAGAGACTTCGCTTATAAACTGTATTCTACTACTCTGTATAAAAACTGCGCGTGAGCAACCGCTTCGATGGCTAGTACCACAGGACAACATCTTTGCTAATCGCCGAACTGAACTCACTCAGCGGCAGCGGCTTTTATAAGCGCTGTCTGCCTGTGACGTCACGAATGACGCTGGCGCCTGTGTCGTCACTGCAGTTGAGCGAGATCGGCGCGAACAATAACAAACACATTTAAAGAGTCGTCGTTTACTCACTCTCGCGTCGTGCCGAACACAAATGAAGACATTTTGAGTGAAATCTTCCTTTGGCAGTCAAGGTAACTACCATTTTGTCGCTTCAAAAAGGTTCATAAAGAGATCGTTAAACTAATTCGCATGAAATCGGTGAGTTCTGTGAGAGAAGAAGAAGACGCGACGTAGAAGCGACAGAGAAGAAGAAGCGACGGTAAGTTCAGTGAGTCTAAGAATGTCTTCTGTAATGTTTCTGTCAGATCCAGGATCATTTGATCACAAATATTTTCTGTTTCCTCAGGATATATTTTAAATGATGCAGCGCGGGCTTAATTCTCGTGTTGACGGTTGGGAGGTAAGTTAAATTACAGTTTGTACTTTCAACTTTAATGTTTTCCTAGTGTATTACGGATGTGGATCTTTAAATTACTTATTTTTGAAGCAGTTGCTGTGTTATTGATAGGTGTTGTTACTTATAGGTGGACTGGTTTCACCCCTCACGAAAATTAACCATGGTTTTACTATAGTAAAATTTGCTTCAGACAGAAAATGCAAATTTCTGTTAATCTGGTTTGAAATGCCATTTTAGTCTAGGACTATAGGATTAATCTCTGTCCGGGAAACTACCCCAGTGTGTTTTATCTGCTGTTGAGCAATAATAATTTATTAAAACAGTAAATACATTATAATAATTACAACTTGAAAGTTTAATTCTGATGAATATTTTCAAATATATATATTTTTTTATATAAAATTACTTCATTAGATAAAACAGGCTCGCTGCATCTGAATCCCTTAATGCACACCATGATTTTTGTAGTTGTTTGTGATTACTGCACATGTATTTTTAAAAATATGTCTTAATCAGTTAACAATTACCCTCGCACACCTGCAGGTAATGGATAGGTGCGTAGGAGAAAGGACCAAAAAAAGTCAAAAATCAAAAACAAAAGAAATATATATGCCTGATGAAGGTATGGGACCAAAATGTTGGTGCAAATCAATCAATTTTGATACTTTTACAATTAAATGGTGTGCTGTATTTTTTTTTTTTTTTTTTTAATGTCTTAGAAATTGCTAGGGAGTATTTGAATTTGTAATCCTAAAAAAATAAAATTTAAAATGACAAAAGACGCCTTCAATTTAAGTCATAAGAATATATTTAAAATACATAATTTACCAATCCAGAAGCACAAAACAAACACGTGAAACATTTTCTTCAGTTGTTCGGTGCCGGATGATACTACACTAAAAACACTCACACTGGTGTGAATCCTCCCATGACAGAGTCTGTCCCTCCCAGTTTTACTCACTGCGTTTGCATATAATGTTATAGTTCATCTGGTTGTTATTAAGACGTTAACTAAACACACTAAAACACACCAACATAGATATAAACATATCACTAAGTAAAGCAGAAATGAAAGGGATAATTAGAGGGGCTATGATTAGGAAATGGCAAAAGATGTGGGATGGGGAGGTAAAAGGTCGTCATCTATACAACATTCAAAGACAAGTTGGAAATGGAAGGAAAAACTTTGGAAGTAGGAAGGAGGACACTATAATATCTAGACTCCGTATTGGTCACACATCTCTTAATCATTCACTGTTTATTATTGGCAAACCTGAATCAGGCAATTGCTAAATATTGTTTACCAGAGACTGTGGAATTAAATTGTGTAGCATATGAAAGAGAACAAATTCAACTAACAGAAGAATAAAGTTTATTGAAAGTGTGACACTTGAGACAATGCTAAAGAATGCCTCAGCACAGTGTGTGTGTGTGTGTATGTGTATATATATATATATATATATAAAATATAAAATACAGTGGTGGCCAAAATTATTAAAACACTTGTCATCTGGGAGTCATCTTATTGGGCCTGGATTTATTTTCCAAGAGGATAATGACCGGAAACATTCTTCTAACTATTGCCGGAACCACAAACCTTATTTCAGCCATTTAAACAAAACCCCATTCAAAAAAAATCCCATTGACTTCAGGACGATGGAACCAGAAGTGCTAAAATGCTAATCTGCTTCTGCGTTTTGGCCTACAAAGTGATGTCATACCTGCACCACTCTATAGGCCTATATAATTCATGTGACTCATGTAATGTTATAATTAGTAACTGTCAATGTCAGGGGCAGGGGTGTCACTAGGCCCACTTTAGGAGGGCTTTAGCCTAAACGAGTGTCGTGCGGCTCGTTAGCTCTGGGAAGCACAAGCAGGTGAAGTGACACAATGCATACACTTAATTTAGTAACATTTACAAATTTTACTTGTTTTACAATATATTTCGAGAGAGGTAATTTTCTGCTTTCAACACTAGAGTGCGATGATGTGCTTGTGTTGCGTTTGCCGAAATGTCCACCAGAGAAAAGCAATAAATGGGATCAGTATTTAATAACGAAATATAGATTTATACATTTATACAATTGCACGTGATAAACTAAAGGTGTAACATTTTAGTATTATAGTATACATAGTATGCATTTTCTGTATCCTATGCTTTTTGTGAACCACTAAATTAAACTAAAACAGCATGTGGGAAAAAAATTCAATCAAAAGATTTGATACGAAAAGCAAAAACAATGCAGAGACAACAGAAAAACATCCTGGCAGAGATTAAATGTAAACAAAACCAAAAATTGTGACGCATTGCCCTGTATGAGCTCTAACATTAATTCTTGTAGATTCAGTATTTGAAAATAGTTTTTTAGGGACATTTTCATACACAGCGTCCGTCTTTTATTTCTGAAAGGAAACACAAACTCAATCAGGAATCTGCATAATGCGACAGAAAAGGCAATTGTTGCTAAATTTCTAAGTCTGAGTAACTTCACAACAAGTGAAGTCTATACTTTTAAGGTGCAAAGCTTAATCTACAAATACTGAATTTTGTTTTTCAAAGAACTACTACTGAACAAATGCTAAGATGCATGGAGCAGCAAAGAGAAAATCACATCAATCATCTAGTTCATCACATGACTTTTTTAAACCGGTGAATGAAACAGTTTATGTTCTGCAGGTTTGTCACGACAGCTTCTGCTCTGAGAATGATTGTCTTTCACACTAAAGCAACAGCAAAGACACTTGTTGCAGCACGTCTACAAAGAAACCGATGGTTGCTAAAGCTGCATTTCAGCTCAGATAATCATGAACCGCAGAGACGCTGCAGCTCCAGGACAGACTTCAGCACAGCTGGGTAACAACTTTATATCCTACTTTCTTTCCAAAGACAATGGTGTAAAAACTGACTTTGTATGGGTGAACTGGATAATAAATAAATGTATTATTTACAACTGTTTGTGGTTTGAAAAAGATTATTCAAATATCATGGTTAATATAAAGTTTTTTACATGTGTATTGATAACAATTCATAATTATTTCATGAAATTTGTAAATTAAAAAAAAAGCCAACAGCAACAAGTAAAAAATGGTCTGTCCGTACACTAAAGATGCTTTATGATGCAAGAACACGACTCCACTGATTATAATGAGTTCTAGTTCAGTCAAATGATACACAACACACACACCTGTTGTGACACAAGCTTGACAAAGCAAGGCTGATCATGGTTTCAAGATTTGAACAGTTTTAATTAATTATATGTTTTGTTAATGACCGCTGCCGTTTGTTTTAATGTGTGTATTTTTATAGCATGGGGGAAGATGCTCCTCTTAAGAACAATGTGGATTTATTTTTAAACTGTAACATATTTAGATAGAAGTTTAGCATGTGCATGATGATGATGATGCATCAGCCAATGTGTTATTATAGGAAATAAATAGAAACATTTGCCAATCCAGTTGTCAGCACAACATGTCAATGGATATGCTCCCCTAAATCAACTATTCTATTTAAAATTGTATTTTGACAGTTTAGTTAATAACCGAATAATCGATGACAGACAAAACAATCCCAGAAAAAAAGAGATTCATCTGAAAGGTAAAATTATTCTATGACTTATATACAGGCATATGAATATTTATTTATTTAATTGCCCATATTTTAATTGAAGATATGTCATAATAGCAACACTATGAATGCAAATGTAATGATTTCACTCAATTAACCTATAGGTTTTAATGAAAATGTCTGAAATGTACTTCTAATTCATGGAAATACTGAATAATAACCCTATATAATACAATAAGTATTACATTTAAAAATAACACTGGGTGGCTCATCTTACCCCAATGTTCTAATTTTATTTTTTTTACTTCAAAATAAAAAAACTATAACGTTTACTCCACAAATCTAAAAACATTAACGTGTCCACAAATCCCTCATTAACAAACAGACACAAAAAACTATACAACATCATAAAATGGTATAGATCACCATTTTCCAGAGACACAAAATTAGATCAGTTAACCGCAAAAATGGTTTGACTGACTAACAAAATTAACTTTGATCTTACCCCTTGTTATCCTATCCTAATTTGCCGCAGATCACTGTATCTCCCATTGGCTAGTTGCTGTATCGTGCGTTCACATTGCCGCTGATAATTGTGATAGTGTGAACCCCTTTTAACGTTACAATTGCCCTTAAACGTATAGGAAAACAAAATATAATCCTTTCGCATGTAGCCTCCTTGCATTATTGTGTCGGCGCTCTTTGCGTTAAGAGAGAATCTACATAGAATAAATCCACAACTGACTTAAGTGTCAGGTCAAATTGAGAAAACATATTTCGTGTCTCCTCGACCACGGCAAACACGAAAGTGTACCGTTTTCAATGGATTAAAAAAATCAGTTGGCTTATGTATGACCAAAGTTTAAAAGATACAGAATGTTAGGTTACTGATAGTCACCAGTGATTTTTAAAAATGTAGGAAAAAAGATGCAATGAATGTGAATTATTTTAGGTCTGCAAAATGAAAATAGCCCTGCTAAATGGAAAAACTGTTTACACTGACGTACAAACAGTACATACACAGTGTAAAAGCATAAAAACATGCTTAAACAATCCTTTTTTATCTGCTTTTAATCCGATAAACCACAAACGTCTGTTCACTGACCGTCTGATGCTGCAAACTTCAATCACACTGACTAACTGCAACTCTGTCATGAATGATCTTACCTTTTGTCGTGTTCTTGGTTTACACAATGCTGAATCGGTCTTCCTCCCAGGTCTGAACTGCATTAACAATAATCACAAACATGTTGAAACAAATACTGAAATTTGTCATTAAAAGTATGTACAGATGAATTTCTTGCTCTCCTGACCTTTTTTTCTACATTTCTCGCAGATGCAGAAGATCCCGATTACAGCAACAATCAACAGAGATCCAGCGGCAGCAGCAGAGATCAGCACTATCAGAGAGACTGAGACTGGAGGACCTGAAGGAGAGTGTGTTGTGATAAAGAGAGACATTCATGTAAGTGAATGTGTACATAAACACTAATATTAGCGCTGCCGTACCTGCACATGTGTGACAGAGTTGGGTGATGTTGGGATGTCTGGTCTGGTGGCTGATGGGATTGTTCAGCACACAGCTGTAGGTGTTTTTATCCTGATATTCCACCTCCAGAGGTAGAGAGAGACTGATGCTGAGATCAGACACACTGATGCTGGACAATAAACTGTTTCCTTTGTACCAGGAGAGAGTCACATGACCCACATTCAACACTGAACACACCAGTGAACAATTTGATGATGATGATGATGATGATGATGATGATGATGATGAACAGTCTCTGTTAATGCTAGGAGTGACGAGAGGAGCTGGAAAACATGAGAGAATTAACAGAAATAAGGTTAAATATAAACAACAATCTTCGGCTCAATGTGTTGAGTGAGTGTTTAGTGTGATGATGGTCAGGAAATTCAATGCAGTAGTTTCCGGAGTGTGATTTTTTTTTTTTTCCCCCTGTAGTGAAGTACAATACTTCAAACAAAACATACTTAAGTAAAATTACAGATTTTTAAAACTACTTAAAAAAGTAGAAGTACACAGAAAAACTACTGAATTACAGTAACGCAGGTAAATGTAATTCGTTACTTTCCACCTCTGCAGCCCACGGAGCTGTAGTCTATCCATCCTGACTGATGACCGCTATGAGCCGAATCCTGGAACATAGACAGTTGCACGCTGACCAAGAGTTTATTTCGGAAGAAAGCAAACCATCTACAGGTGTGAAAACGCCCTCAGAAGATTAGACTTTATTGAACAAAGCAGCAAAGTCGAGATGTAAGCTGTTCATCTGACCCCCTCAATGCAAACTCATACAATTATATCATTCTGTTGTCATCATAAATCCAATTGATGCTTTCCCAGCTATCTTGACTTGACTGTTCTACAATTACCTTTTATAAATCAATAAAAATACTCAATAGTGTGAGAAGTTTTGTGTGCGCAAACATCCAAAGTGCTGATGTCTGCATTTTTAATGTTAATAAATCGCTGACTGTTCTTAACTGTTCTCCTAACTTTATTAAGGAACAATCTATGTTTTATTTATACAGTGAAGACTATGCAGTGTTAATTTACATTTGATTACTTTTACTTTTCTGTTCCTGAAAACGTCTCGGTTACACATGTAACCCTTGTTCCCTGAAGGAGGGAATGGAGACGTACGTCGAACGTGACCGACTGAAAGGGAACTAATGTTAGACCAACCTGAAAAACATGAAAAGCACTGTTGTGTGTGTTTGATTTATTGTATTTATTTGTGCTATTGCTCGTAATTTGATTATTTCCTCTTATTTTATTACTGACTTTACTTTGAGTACTTTTATTTTTAGTAATTTTTTGTATCGTACTTTATTTAGTAAGGTTACATGGGTCAAAAAACAATAACTAGGCCTATTTTATTTATTTAGTACTTATTTGTGGTGGGGACGCAAAAACATTTTGGCAGGGCAAGTAAAAATTTGAATCACTGGCCCAACCGGGCCTGTAGAAAAAATCCTTAGCATTTACAACTTTGTCACTTTGACAACGCAACAACATACACACTAAAACCCTAAAACGACTATAAAAATGATTTAAACAGCTTTACAGCTCAAAAAATACACGTTTTGCAGGTGCTCTTAGTAAAACCTCAAAATACTTCCACTGTAAGTGAATCATAGTAACCTCCATTTTTGAGAAAACGGGAGACGACTCAATTTTTGCTTTTTGTGTGTGTTAATCAATATTATCCCACAAATAATGTGGACAAATGATCTCTACTCACCATAGACAGAAACACTGAATGTTTTTGATGTTAGTTTTGCTGCAGTTATCTGTAGTTTATAGAGTCCAGTATGTTCAGTTGTGATGTTTGTGATGGTCAGAGATCCAGTTTGATCGTCCAGCTTCAGTCTGTCTCTGAATCTCCCATCAGTGCCGTTTTATGTGGAGAAGATTCCAGCAGCTCTGCTGATTTCAGCTATAAGGGACGTTTCAGCTCCAAAATTCCACAGTATGTCTTCGTCTTCACGTATTTTAGTAACACCTGTGTTTAGAGTGACTGAATCTCCCTCCATCACTGACACTGACTTCACTTCATCAACACCAAACACACCTGCAAAACAAGTTGTCACAGATTAAAACTGGTTTTGGTTTACAAAACCTCAAATCAGCTGTAGTTTTTAACTTAATGTAATTTGAAGAACATCGGAACAGCAACAGAGATAAAAAAAAAAAAATGAAAAGAGATGATTAGTTTCATGTTTTTATATAAGGGACATTCTTCTTGGCTCAATGAAAGATCCAAAGTAGAATTTAAAGTAGATATCATAATCATATTGTTTTGATTTAATTTATCTGGGAATAATAGCAAATGCAAATCTTCTAACTAATCTGAACCATAGCAGGAGCTTTATTATTCTGAAACGAAAGAAATTCGGCCCAAAAAAAAAAAAATTTATTAACTTACCAGCCAGGCTCCAGCAGCACAAACAAAGCAAAACAAACATTTGAAACATTTTCTTCAACAGTTCTGTGAAAGTCTGATAAAACGGTCCGCTCAAAACAATCTGGAGTGTGAATCCTCCGACAACAGAGTTTGACCCTCCTAGTTCACACGCAAATGCTATTGCGTCTTATGATTATATATTTAACATATAAATGCTCTTCTGCCTCTTGTGAAGGCTTTAACTAGTTTTTAATACTGGAAAACAATCTTTATCAAACGTTTTTTTAATTATTCAGTTGTTGCGAGTGGCAAAAACTACCATCTCACACGGTCAGTCTCCCTGAGGTAAGACACTAGCAGCTCAACATCTGAGTCAAACTGAAACCTGCTGCGGCCGGTTTTTTACAGAAACGTGGTTTGATCTGTTGGGTGGACAAGCATCTTTTGCATGACTGTGGCCATTTGTTTGATGTGTGTTCAGTTTGTAGGTGAAGGGCTTCTTGCTGTCCTGCTGTTTTGAACCTCACAGTCTGACTTCCCTCCTACACAGAACAGCTTTAGGCCACATTTACACTGCAGGTCTTGATGCTCAATTCCAATTTGTTGACTACGTCCAATTTTACACTCAACTAGGTAGACGTTCTGACCTGGAAAAGTAGTAAAAACAGCAAGAGAAGAACCCTGCATTATTGCCTGCACTGTCTCTTTGCCCCAAATTCTCATAAGACATATAACTTCAGTATGACTCTACTGGGTTTAGCCTCCATTGCACCACTGAAAAGAGTCATGTGATCGTGTTAGTGACCACCTGAGTTGACGTCATTCGCCACCGTCGCTTTTTCAATGACGTACAACTCACATTGACGGAAATATCAGATCTGTCCGGTTACATGGCAGACACAAATGCACATATCCATATGAATGAGGCCTGAAACCGATCTGAGAATATCATGTTCGTGGGTCATATCTGATCTGTGGCACATGAGAGAAAAATCGGAACTGGGTCACTTGAACCATGTAATGTAAATGTGGCCTTACTGTCAAAATGATTCTGTCAAATCAGTCACAGGTCAGAGGTCAAACTGGATTCTTACTCATCATGGACCATTGAATGCTCTGCTTATTATTTATAAAGAAGAAATTCAGTTAATATATTTATATAATCAAATTCTTTAACTCTTTCCCTGCCAGTGTTTTTTTTTTTTTTTTTTTTTTAATATCAGTTAATCAGTTTTATTGTAGCTTCATCCATTCTTTTTTATCAGCACTTAAATGTGGGTAAGTTTTTAAGTTTCAATAAAAAAAGCTACATTTTGAGCAAAAAGCTGCAAAAAAAAAAAAAGACTACATGCAAATGGGATTCAGAACGATGATCAAAACACAGATTGAGTAGCTCGAGTCCATCAACACCCCAAAGCTTCACAGTCCTATAGTTCTGTGAAGAGTGTATAAAATATCTCATTTATATTAAGCACTTTTACCTCAAGACTAACACTGTCACTTATTTAATTGCTAGTTGAAATCATTGTTAGAAAACAGTAGCCTACACAAATAAAGGAAAAAAGTAGAAACAAAATGCTGGTGATGGCAAACCAAAGCACTTGAAAGCACAGAGACTTCATTCCTCAAAGCTTTTCAACGCTAACTTTGTGGCCATCATGTGGTCAAAACAATGAATAGCACTACAAAAACGTCTGTTGGCCTAACTGATTCTTCTTCTTGAACATTTGTAAATGTAATTTTAAAAAAGCATTTGTCTAAGCGATTAATAGAGAATTCATCCCAAAGAATCAATTGCAGAACGGCCAGACTGAAAACAATTTAAGAATAAATTTCTGATTTTTTCTAACTTGAGAAAAAAAATTACAAAAATTTAGAAAAAACTAACAAAAACTCAAGAAGAATTCAAATTCGAAAAGAATGTTCTCTCGACGGTTCTTTTTTGTTCTTCACTCGGGGGTAAAAAGGGGTTTACCTTTGCAGTGCAGTGTTAGTGAACCCGACGCTGCTGACACAGCAGTTAAGAAAGCATCTGATGATATTGATGTGGATATGTTTGCACAAGCTCTCCAATTCAGCACTCCAGTAAAGTCACGTTTATTTATATAACACAATAATAGATTGCTTTAAATCAAGCAGCATTACAGTATTAAAAAAAAAACTGTGTTAGTGTCTATTTCAATTAGAATTACAGCTTCAGTTTCTACTCTAAAGTGGCTCTCCATGTGTTCACGTTTTTACTTGCGTCTGACTTGACTGAACAGGTAAAATAATAAGTTTCCACCTCAAAGAAGGCGGTGCCCTGGAGCCACACCCAGCTATTACATCACCATGGACCAATGGTAGTTCGAAGGTGTTTACCAGCCAGCGCAAACTTTTCTGGAAAGTTCTCTTTGGCAAGCTGTATCAAACTCACAATGAGCTCCAAACAAACTTTGTTTGGCCTGATTTTGTTCGAAATGACATTATACAAGTTCATTTTTAGATTTCGATTAAAGGTGCTGTTTGTAAGAATGACAGCTAGTGGTTTGAATAGGTACTGCAGCCAAATTCAAAATATTGTTTGCCCCGCCCCTTCCTCCTCAGACTCGAATGCTCACGCGGGTTACCAGTTTGAGGACACGCAACAGGAAAGGGCGCAATTGACAATGGGAGGCGAGGAGACTCACACACTGTAAGTTGATGAGTTGATTTATCCGCGTTTTAATGTGCTTTTTTAGATGGAGGCTTTTTAGGTCGGGTAGAATCTGCGATCTCTGACCCAGTTTGTTTGGCAGCAATATGCAGTGTTTTCCGCCAACTGGCAACCTGTGGTGTCGAAATACTATTGGGTAAATTGGCAATGCGCGTTATCGCACAGACCCAAACAAAAACAGACATTCCACAGAACACATTTCAAAGTAGAATAACTGACTGTAGCATTGTTTTTCAGAGAAACGAGTATGTGAACTTAGCATGTTTCCTAAATATCTGCAAACATATGGTATTTTGATGCTTTAGTACTGTCAAAAACGTACATACAGCACCTTTAAAGTAAGATATACCAAGCAAAGTTTTTTTGCATCTTTTTTACACATTGCCAAAGTTCATCGGGGTTTTTTTGGAGCTAAACCACTAAAAAATATATTAAAATTTGTTTTGCTGAAAGCCAGTTAATATAAAGATTTTTAATTCAAAGTATTTTTACAAAATTAAGATTTAATAGTAATTTTGGCCGTGACCGTGGGGGCAGGAACATGTGTGACATAGCTATCCATGCGCTCTTACCCAGTGTTGGGCAAGTTACTAAAAATTAGTAATTAGTTACAGTTACTAGTTACTTCTTTTAAAAATAATTGAATTACTTTACCAATTACTGTATATCAAAAGTAATTAGTTACTAGGGAACGTAACTTTTAAGTTACTTTTATGTCTGCTTTTTAAATGTAAATATGAACAGTACTGAACAGTCAAACACAATAAACATAATTTTTAGACCTATTTATTGTAATCAACAGGGCAACAGGTCTTCAAATCAAGCAGTAGTACAGTGTTTAGTGTCCACCAGCAGCAGCGAGCGTTCCTTCGTCGCAGCTGGGAGAGTTATGGCCTTTTTACACCTGGTCACTTCATTCGTTTTCTCTGACCAGATTTCTATCCGATTGTGAAAAGACCAGGAGTAAATGCCTTCCGAAATTCTTTCGAGACGGATTTACAGTGGGGAGAACAAGTATTTGATACACTGCCGATTTTGCAGGTTTGCCCACTTACAAAGCATGTAGAAGTCTGTAATTTTTATCATAGGTACACTTCAACTGTGAGTGACGGAATCTAAAACAAAAATCCAGAAAATCACATTGTATGATTTTTAAGTAATTAATTAATTAAATCTTGAAATACGTGAACTCCGTTAAATGTGCACATAGCGCGGGAATTGAAGATCGGATTTATATTCATTTTGCGGAGAGGTGTAAGCTAAGACAACCTGCATGTTTTTTATTTTTATTTTTTAATTTGTTTAGATCGTGTAGCCCGTTTCGTTTGCGAGCGCCTACGATCAGCCTAACCTCAATTTATCAAAAATGCCTTTTTACTGTGCGGTGGTGGTGACGATAGTAGGCTAAACGTTTAAACTAACATTGTGATGCTTGAAGTGTTTTATATCTATGGATTTTATTATAGGCAAGACAAGTCAAGTGTTGAGTTGAGAGGCTAAAGCGTTGGGTTAACTCACTGTTGGCCGCTGGGTCGTCACTTTAAAAAATAAAAACTTTAATTTAACAAACAAAAAAATGCTCCAAACATTTTTCTAAATTAACGAAACGAAATATAACTACTTTGACATTAAAAACAAAACTGAACTATTTTAATGGCTACAACAGTGTGTAATAGGGAGGATTTAAAAAAAAAAAAAAAAAAAACACGGGCCAGGCTAGGGCCTAGATTTGAGCTTCTTGTCTGCAAGCGTTTTTTTTCACAAAAGAGAGTAATGCGAGTAACGAACTCATTTAAACTTCAGTAATTGTAAAAATAATTACTTGATTAAAAAATAAATTAGTTACATGCGCGCTAAAAGTAGTGGGATTACAGTAACGCGTTACTTTGTAGCGCGTTACTCCCAACACTGCTTTTACCAGGCCGTCTTATTCTAGCATTTAATGCTGAGGAGGACACCAGCCTGCAAGCCTCAAAAGAACTGGATTAGGAAGGACGCAGCCTTCTGTTTGAGAAGCACCCATATGGTGCAGGGATGATTTCCTATGGGTTTTTATAATGGGGTTTACAACGGTAACTGCACACACTCACACCCCAAACGTTCTTATCTTCCTTATTAAAAACATACGTTTTTTAAAAAAATAAATAAATAAATATATATATATATATATAAAACAGCGTAAAAATTCACTTTTTGTCAGCTTACTGAAGAGAAAAAAGGCACAGGATCCAAAAGAGGTGGCGATCGGCTTGAGCCTTGGTGCGTGCTCCCACCTGGAGCAGAGTCTCACGGGCTCTGCTCCATGTGTGGCGACACCTCTGGACGAAGGCGTGAGCGGAGGGGACCGTGACTTCGGATTCCAGACTAGGAAAATTAGGTGGCTGGTACCCTAAACTACACTTAAACGGAGAGAGGCCCGTAGACGACACTGGTAAGGAGTTATGTGCGTACTCAACCCAAGAGAGTTGCTGACTCCAGGAGGAAGGATTCTTGGACACCAAACAAACATCGCAACACTCTCTCAAGGTCTTGGTTGGCCTGCTCGGTTTGGCCATTGCTCTGGGGATGGAAACCCGAAGACAGACTGACCGTCGCCCCCAGTAACTTACAAAATTCACGCCAAAATTTGGACACAAATTGGGGCCCCCTGTCGGAAACCACGTCCAACGGAAGGCCATGTAAACGAAAGACGTGGTCTACGGAGGGAATGAAATGAACCATTTGAGAATCGGTCCACGACCGTCAAAACAACAGTCTTGCCCTGGGAGGGCGGTGATAAAATCTAGCGCAATGTGGGACCAGGGTCTCGAAGGGACAGACAGCGGTTGGAGTAACCCATCTGGGGGACGATTGGAAGCCTTACCTATGGCGCAAACTAAACAGGCCAAAACAAAATCCCGAATGTCACGAGCCATACCTGGCCACCAGAATCGTTGCTTAACCGATTAACTCCTGGATGACAAGCCACATTGGAACAATGACCCCATCGTACAACGTTGACCTTCGACTCGACCTCGCATGTGAGTGTGGAGACGATGAGTCTCTCAGGTAAAATGCACTCGGGAGTAACCGGCTGTTCAGAGCATTCAAAAACGCGAGATAAAGCATCGGGCTTGATGTTTTTAGAGCCCGGGCGGTACGAGAGGGAAAAAAAAAAAAAAATCAAAACGTCCGACAAAAAAGGGACCACCGAGCCTGCCTGGAGTTGAGTCTTTTAGCAGATCTGATGTATTCCAAATTCTTATGATCGGTCCAAATGATAAAAGATACCCCCGACCCTTCTAGCCAATGACGCCACTCCTCCAAAGCAAGTTTGACCGCCAACAACTCTCTGTTACCAATGTCATAATTACGGTCGGTTGGCGACATATGATGGGAATAAAACGCGCATGGATGTATCTTGTCATCCGAGGAAGAGTGCTGAGAGAGAACCGCACCTACCCCCACCTCTGACGCACCGACCTCCACCATGAACTGATGTGATGGATCAGGGCAAATGAGAATGGGAGCCGAAACAAAGCGGCTCTTAAGTTTGGTAAATGCAGCTTCGGCTGCACCAGACCACCTGAACGTCGTTCGGGAAGAGGTCAGCGCGGCTAGTTGGCTGAAATTACGAATGACACGTCGATAAAAATTGGCGAATCCCAGAAACCTCTGCAGGGCCTTTACGGGAATCTGGACTTGGCCAATCTACCACAGCCTTAACCTTGTCGGGATCCATGCGCATTCCCTCGGATGAGATGATATACCCCAGGAACGGAACAGACTGTGCGTGAAATGCACTCCGCCTTGGCAAAAAGCCCATTCACTAGCAACCTCTGGAGCACTCGCCTGATGTGCTGAACATGTTCCTGGAGAGAAGAGGGAAAAAAAAAAAAAAAATCTCAATATGTCGTCCAGGTAGACATAAATTAACTGGTCAACCATATCTCGCAGCACATCATTAACGAGTGCTTGGAAGACTGCAGGGGAGTTAGACAGCCCGAAGGGCATGACCAAATATTCAAAATGGCCCCTGGGGGTATTAAACGCAGTCTTCCACTCATCCCCCTCCCTTGTGCGGACCAAATGATAGGCATTACTTAAGTCCAGTTTTGTGAATACGGATGCTCCCTGCAACCTCTCGAAGGCTGAAGACATCAATGGCAAAGGATAAGTATTCTTTACCGTGATGTTATTCAACCTTCGGTAATCAATGCAAGGTTGCAGAGGCCCATCCTTCTTACCCACAAAAAAGAACCCCGCCCCCGCTGGAGAAGAGGAAGTGCGGATGAACCCGGAAGCTAGAGAATCAGAAATATATTTCTCCATGGCCTCCCTTTCTGGAACAGAAAGTGAATATAACTTGCCCTTAGGCGGAGACGTACCTGGCTGTAACTCTATCACACAGTCATAGGGACGATGAGGAGGTAGAGAAGCAGCCCAGAACTTACTGAATACTTCCTTCAGGTCGAGGTACTCCCGTGGCATGTTAGACAAATTCACCGACTCATCCTGCAACACAGAACTAGACACAGACGTACAAGCAGACACAAGACAGGAGGCATAATACTGATTGCTCCAGGCAGAGACGGAATTAAGTCCCCAGTCGACCCTAGGGTTATGCTTAACCAGCCAGGAGTGACTGAGGACGACGGGAAGTGGAGAGTCAGTCAGCAAAAAGTTAATCCTCTCCGTGTGGTTCCCAGATGTGATCAGAGTGAGCGTGTCTGTGGAGTAAGTAATGGCTGGCAGTATCTGTCCGTTGAGAGCGTGTACAGTGATGGAGTGGTGAAGGGGAACAATGGGGATCTTAAGACGAACAGCCAGTGATAGTCCAAAAAATTACCTTCCGCCCCAGAGTCCACCAAGGCCGGGCAGTTGTGAGTCTGGTTTGCCCATTGCAGTCTTCCCGAGAGGAGTGTGGTGGACGAGGATTTCCCCAACAGTAACCTCCTTACTACTGTCGGGCTTGATCTTTTACGGGACAGTGGTTGAGGAAATGCCCAGCCGCACCACAGTAGAGGCAGAGTCCCCTTGATCGCCCAGGAAAGCCGAGCTCGACCTACCTGCATGGGCTCATGATCGACTGGTGGGCTGACCGTGTTCTCCCCAGAAAACTCGTGAAACTCCATGACCCGTCTTGTTTGTGAGCGTTGATCATGTAGCTGTAATCGCGCATCCATGCGAAGCGCCAGCTCAATAAGTCCGTTAAGATCCTTGGGTAACGCTAGGGTGTAAATCTCTCTCTGAACACGGTCAGCCAGCCCATGCAGAAGCATGTCCCACTGCGCCTCCTCGTTCCACTGGCACTCCACAGCCAAAGTGCGAAACTTGATCATGTAGTCTGAGACATGTCGATTGTTCTGGCGCAGATCCGCGAGTCTCCGGGCCGCCTCGTGACCCGCCACCACGCGATCAAAGACCCGCCTCATTTCTTCTGAGAGTGCCAGGAACGAGGAGCATCAAAAATGACCATTCTCCCACACCACTGTTACCCAAAGAACCGCACATCCCGACAGCAACGTCATCACTAGTGCCACCTTTGATGCCTCTGTGGTGAACGTTACGGGCTGTAATGAGAAGAACACGGAGCACCTGGTCAGAAAAGATCTGCAAAGGTCGGGCTCACCTGAATACCTCTCTGGTGTAGGGATGCGTGGCTCGTGATTGCCGGTGATGATCACTGGATTGGGGGGAACGGACAGCGGGGTTGGCGCAGTGGCCGATCTTAGCTGTTGGATCCGGGTGGTGAGCTCGGACACCTGCGTCACTAACGCCTGCACAGCCTGCGCTGTCGCCACCGCTTCCTCTTGTCGGTCCATACGCTGATTACTGGTAGTCAAATACTCCTGCAGCTCTGCAACTCTCGCTGGATCCATTAGAAGGTCAGATCTTTCTGTCAGCTTACTGAAGAGAAAAAAGGCACAGGATCCAAAAGCGAGTCAATAGTGTTTATTCACTCTCTGAACACACAAAGGAAGATCAAACAGGAAGTCCAGAGTCTCAGGCAATGACCACTCCAAGTCAGGCAGAGAAACCAGGCGAACAGGACCGCAGGATCGTGACGCAGGGACACAACGGGCGAATCTCCAGAACAGACACAGGTAGAACTCCCAGGGAACTGGAACCACACACACAGAGACACAGGAATGCCTGCAAAGATCTGACAATACAGGTGAGTGAGTAAGAAGTATAAATAGGTAGAGATAATCAGGTGCAGCTGGATGTGGTGATCAGAGCAGCAATCAGTGGCCACGCCTCCAACACAACCACACACACAGAGAGAGAGAATGAGTCAATGAATTCATGAACCGTGACACTTTTTCAATATCGGTGTAATTTATGTTGTAGAACAAAACGTTTAAGTATCATGAAGTTATGTTTACCACAGACCTTATTTTACACATAAATTGGAAAAATCCCATTATAAAACTCTGGAACCAGTGGTGAATTAGTCTTCAGGGTTTTGACGTCATCCCTGCACCAGTGCCACTCTATAGACCATATTGGAGCAGACGTCACAGTTACGTCACTTGCAGCTACATGTACGTGCATTGTGGTGCCAGAAAAGCAGTGGCAACAAATGGAGGAAAACTGGCGAAATCCACAAATTAAGATGAAAAATATCTTGTGCCTTTGGATGCCAGAATCGGAATGGAAAAAAATACATTTTTATAGAATACCGCCGTGGAACCTATTTGGAGCTGAACGCAGTTTGTGGTTGAGAGCCATTAAACGTACAGACTGGACTGATGAAACCTTCAACTTTTACCCTGCTATTAAAGCCTGAATTTGATTGTATTATTCAATATTTGCATATGCAGTTCATAGGGGGCACAATTTGATAGCCCTTCAGTTACAACATGAAATAATATTAAAACCTTTTAAACATTATAAACCATTAAAACATTTTATATAAATTACGTTTAAACCTATTACATTTTTATTTGACAATTACGAGTACCGGCACAGATTGGTATCCAAGGAAATGAAATAGCAGATAAGGCAGCAAAAGAAGCCATAAAAAACAACTACATTAATTTATAAGTTAGTCTAAGTAAGAATGAAATCAAGAGTATTATTAAGAAAAGGTTATAGATAAGATTTGGACACACAAGACTAAACAATACACTTTATAAAAAGGGTAAACATATTACAGGAAGGTGTGAATCTTGTGGGCAAGTAGAAACGGAGGAACATGTTATGCAATACTGTCAGAATTACGAGAATGAAATAAGGATTATAATACAAAATGTTAGTCTTATTTATCAGTATCTTAAAATAAATAATCTGTGGGAGAGGATATAAATATGGAAGGAATGTATGTAATTTTGATCCACACTCCATACTAGTCGGTGGCTGTAATACACCATTTTGTTGCTTGTCAACCGTCAAAAAAATCTCAGAAGAAGAAGAAGGTAGGCTCCTACCACAAAACACAGCCCTGTGTGAAAACACCCAAATGTATGGCATATTGGATATACTTAAAGGGCCATAATAATCATCTGGCTAGGGAATAATTAGAAGAAAGTTGGGAGATTAAACATTTACCTGGTACAGGATTTGCATGGAAGGCACAATAATGGGCAAGAGAAATGAAGATGGATTCAAAAATATTTAACAATATCTCCAATACATTTAACAATACTCCAGTAAATTTTTAAGTGAACCACAATTTGATTTTACAATACATGACAGAATACAGAAAGAAGTTGTTAGAGGTGAAATCAAATATCAAATAATCAAAATTAACTTGTGTACAGTAGTATTGTACTGTTCAGTTTTTATTAATCTGCTTCGATCAACACATGGATGCAGCCTTATTCATATAAGATTTTGCCTTTGTCCTAAACCCATGAGTTCATTCATAGTCAAGGCTCGGCATATATGATCAAAATGAATATTATTATGGAACGTTTAGTTGAAATGCTTGTGAACTGGGGATTACTACAAATTGAACACGCACAAAACCACACATGTAAATGTTTGTTCGTATTATGATTTATTCTTATCAAAGAATCAAATGACTCTTTTAAAAAAAAAAAAAAACAGAATAGGAAGCAGTCACGTGGTTGTGTGCAAAAAACGAAGCTTCGGACATCACAGGTCACATGGTTATGGCAAAACAAATCAAGCTCCGGTACAATGCTTCACTATCCAGTTTTAACATTTGAGGAGGAAATAGCTGTATCTGATAGGGAAAAGGTAGAGGCCATGGTAAAATCATTTACAAAGTTTCACAGTTCAGAAAATCTGTCAGAAGTAGAGAGAAGGAGAAGGGCAATAACTTTGAATCACCATTTACAGATGTTAAATATGTAAATGAATCCGGAGAAGCAATAGATGAACCATTCACTCTGGCAGAGATGGTAAGAGCAATTAAAAGAGCAAACCCTAAATCTCAAGGGAAAAGATTGAATATATGTAATGTTAAAACATCATCTAGGGGGGAAATCATTCTTAAAGTTGCTTGAGTTATATAATAAAGTCTGGAAGGAGGGAAGAGTACCAAGTGTATGGAAAGAAGCAATAGGGATTCTGATTAGGAAACTTTGCAAGGATCCAACTACTCCCACAAGTTATAGGCCAATAGCTCTTACGTCTAACTTCTGTAAAATAATGGAAAAAATTATAACAGATAGATTGTCATATGAACTTGAAAAAAGAGGTTTACTGGCAAGTTGTCAGAGTGGTTTTAGGAAGGGAAGGAATACTATGGATTCGGTTTTAAGATTACAGACTGAGATAAGAAAAGTGCAAGCAAATAAAGAGTGTAATTGCAGTTTTTTTTTTTATATAGAAAAGGCCTATGACATGATGTGGAAGGAGGGATTATTAATCAAGCTGAATAAGATGGGGGTAGGTAAGAGAGCGTTTAACTCGATAAAAGATTTTCTGTTTGGAAGGAAAATTCAAGTGAGAATTGGGGCAGATATGTCAAACCTGTATATGGTGGAAAACGGCACACCTCAAGGGAGTGTGATAAGCCCTTTGCTGTTTATCATTATGATGTATTTGTACAGGGTCCAGAAGACATAGGAAGGTCTTTGCAGACGATGGGATGTGTAGAAAAGATGAAGGAATGTGGAATATGTTACTAGGAAGGTACAGGAGGCAATTGATTAGGTGGTAGAATGGGGTTATGTTTGGGGGTTTAGGTTTTCAGTAGAAAAGACGCAGGAAAAGAATTCAAGGTATGAGTCTAAGGATGTATGGGAAAGAGTTAGAGAGGGTAGCTACATTTTTTAATTTTTGGGAGTGACATTTGATGCACAACTGAGCATATTAAGAAAATGGAGGGAAAATGCAAAAAAGTAATTAATGTGATGAGATGTCTGACAGGAAGAGAATGGGGATCTAGAAATATACGTGGCATTGATAATATTGATAATGTTGGATTGTGGTAGCATAGTAGTTAGATCAGCAGCCAAATCTCTGTTAAAGAGAATGGATGTGATCCAGACACAAGCACTGCGAATCTGTTGTGGAGCTTTTAAACCGTCATCATTACCAGCCATACAGGTATGGGAGAAATGCTGCTGGATTTAAGAAGGATCCAATTGATGACAAACTACTGGGATAGTTTACAGGGGCATAAGGACTCCCATCCCACAAAAGCGGTACTCCAGGAGTGCTGGGAGAATGGTAGAAATCAAAGGGACAATTTTGGTCAGATTGGAAATAAAATAGCTAAAGATCTAGAAGTGTTTAATTTGAGGATAGTCCTAGTTTTTCCAGTGATAGCTCCATGGAAGATGGTGTGGCATGAAGTAGACTGGTTTGTGCTAGAGGAAAAAAGAAAAGCAAAGGAGGATATTCATTTGATAAGAGTTTTTAATAATCGACTAGGAGAAGAATATAATGAATTCATACAGATTTATACGGACGGTGCAAAAAAAACAAAAAAAAACAAAAAAAACAGAGACAGAGGCAACAGGGTTTGGGGTGGCAATACCAGGAAAAAGAATTGGAATAAATCCTGTCTGGTGTTTCCCTGTCAAGGGTTTTATTTAGTGTACAGTGTCCCAATCTCCTGTGACATTTCTTTGAATTTGATATAACTGTCTCCCTTTCTCCTCTCTTTCCCACCTTTCTTGTCACCTTTGATTTATTTTCTCCCATATGCTTTTAACCTATGCTTTTATGCTATTAATTTGCCTTTTTATGTTATCTTTCAACAATGCCCTCTTTGCTATCTTATCTGCCACCTTATTTCCCCTAATCCATATGCACTGAAACCCATATAAATTTAACCTGACTACCTTTATTAACAATACTTGTATTTAGCTAAAGTACTTCATACAGAATATCTCGCCGGCTTTTTGAAAGAAATGACCTTAAACTAAAGCTGATGAAGAGTCAGAGCATATCAATGCTTTGTCCTGGCCCGTCTTTTCCACCCACCTTAATGCAGCTAATATTGCCAACATTTCTATATACTCAGATGATGTTAACAACCAGATAACTTCAGCAATTATTATGGCAGCAGAGGAAGCCATCCATAAGGGGAGAAAAAATCCATAAGGGGAGGGAAATTGGTGCCTTGGTGGAATGAAGAGTGTTATCTGGTGGTAAGAGACCGAAATAAAGCTTTCAGAATGGTTAAAAGAACACATAATATGCATAATCTAATTCAGTACAAGAAGGCTCAGGCAGAGGTTAGAAGAACGATTCGCCAAGCAAAGAGGACAAGTTGAAGGATTTTTTTGTGATGAAATAGGAAGAACAACACCGGTGGGAGAAGTGTGGAGAATGATAAAAAGGATAGGGGGAGACAGTTATGTCATTTGAAGAGAAAATAGCAGTTTCCAACAAGGAGATAGCAGAGATTATGGCAAAATCATTTATAATAGTACATAGTTCAGAAAATTGGCCAGAAGAAGGGAGAAGGAGAAGATTGATAACACTGAATAAGCACATTCATGAGTTAAATAGAAAGGAAGATACTGAAAATGAATTAGATGAACGATTTACATCTCCAGGAAAAGATCAAGTTTGTTATATAATGTTAAAACAATTGGGGGAAAAATCACTGTTGAAGCTGCTGGATGTATATAATAAAATATGGAAGGAGGAAAAGTTACAAAATATCTGGAAAGAAGCGGTAGTGATTCCAATAAGGAAACCTGGTAAGGATCCAACTAAACCCACTTGTTACAGACCGATAGCTCTTACATCAAATTTATGTAAAATCATGGATAGGATGATAGCAGACAGATTGACCCATGACATTGAAAAAAGAGGATTACTGGATAGCTGTCATAGTGGTTTTAGGAAGGGAAGAAGCACAATAGACTCTAGTGAGATTATAAAAAAAGGCGCAAGCAAATAAAGAGATCGTAATAGCAGTGTTTTTTTTATATAGAAAAAGCCTACGACATGATGTTGAAGGAGGGGTTATTAATCAAAGTGAATAAGATTGGGGTAGCAGGAAAAATTTTTTAACTGGTTAAAGGATTTTCTTTTCGGAAGGAAAATACAAGTAAGGATAGGGACAAATCAAATCAATACACAATTGGAAATGGCACACCTCAAGGGAGTGTGATAAACCCATTACTCTTCATTATTATGATCAACAATGTATTTGGGAAAGATCCAGAAGATATAGGAAGGTCTTTGTTCGCAGATGATGGGGCGTTGTGGAAGAGAGAAAGGAATATAGAATATGTAATCAGAAAACCACAGGAAGCAATTGATAAAGTGGTGGAGTGGGGTTATGATTGGGGATTGAAATTTTCTATAGAAAAGACTCAGTCAGTCTTTTTTACTTGGAAAAGAATTCAGGAAGGAATGAAACTAAAAATGTACGGAAGAGAATTAGAGAGGGTTGGAACTTTTAGGAGTTAGTTTGGACTCACGGTTGACATTTGTAGATCATATCAGGAAATTGGAGGAAAAGGGGAAAAAAGTAATAAATATGATGAGATGCCTGAAGGGAAGTAGATCATCACTGAAAATAATATATGTGGCATTAATATGATCAGTTCTGGATTATGGAAGCATAACAATTGGATTGGCAGCTAAATCTCGGTTAAAAAAGTTAGATGTAGTCCAGGCACAGGCTCTCAGAATATGCTCTGGAGCTTTCAAAACAACACCAGTATCACCCATACAGGTTGAAATAGGAGAACTGCCACTAGAGTTAAGGAAACAGTTGATGGCAAACTATTGGGCTGGTTTACAAGGGCATAATAATTCACATCTCACTAAAGCAGTACTGCAGGAGAGCTGGGAGTAGGGTGAAAATCTAAAGGAAAATTTTGGTTGGATTGGAAATGATATAGCTAAAGAATTAGAAGTTTTTAATTTGAGGATTAAGCCTCACGGTAGTCTATCCAGAGATGGCGCCATGGAAGATAGTTTGGCCTAAGGTAGACTGGTTTGTGTTAGAGGAAAAAAGGAAGGCAAAGGAGGATATTCATTTGGAAAGCCTGATCAATAATTGGGTAGTGGAAAATATAATTAATATATCCATATTTATACAGATGGTGCTAAAAAAACAGTGACAGAAGTAACAGGATTGGGGGTGGCAATACCAGATAAAGGAATAGGAATCAATAGAAGAACATCTAATAAATTAGGGGTTTATACAGTGGAAATGTTGGCAATGTTAATTGCATTAAGATGGGTGGAAAAGGTGGGGCAGGACAACGTTTTGTGGATATGTGTGCGTGGGCCTGTGGTGGAGGAGGAGGGAGAGTCTGATCCACACTCCGGAGCAGAAGGGGCGGTAATGCACCAATAAGCTGGATGCCAACCGCCGTAAAATAGAAAGAAGAAGAAGCGCTTCTACATGGGATGTTTCGTTTTTCATGCAAGCGCCGAAGCCTCGGTGTTGAACGTCCCGTCTCTAACATTTTGCTTGATTAGATTGGTTGTAGCTGATTGTCAAACATCACAATAATATCAGCGTTTTTGCGTCCAATGGAAAGATATTTAAAAAGAAATGTGTGAATATGAAACTACAACAGTAAAATGTTAGTTTCGGTTTAAGCGCGTGAAATGGCGTAGGCGTAAGGAACGCTTCCACAGATCCTTCGTTCATTTTTTTTTTTTTTTTTTTTTTTTTTTTGTGGAAATGTGAAAATGAAGTTATTTATTTTGCTCTCATTGAGTCTTTTCATTATATCTGGTAAGATATTTATTTGTTACACATTCACTTTCACTTTCACTTCCAGTAGCCTAAACGATAAAAAACAAATGGCGTTGTGGAACATTTTGTATCAGTTTTAATAACTTTACAATCAAAAGGAATGTGTTTTTAAGCGATTGCTGTAGCTGAGTGTTTAAGATATTGTTAAAGTCAGGACCGGATTTACGCACAGAATGCACTTTGTATGATTATGTTTCTCAGGTTGCAGAGTTAAAATGGCGTGAAGAGAATTATGGTGCGTTCAGTTCATGTCGTAAAGGTCGTATTTTCGAGTTGAACGCACATGTATGGCAAGACGTTTTGACTTTTTATTCAATCCCAGAACATGAATTCTTGATATCAATAATTACATTTTCACTAGTAAAAACTATCATTCTTGATCTGTAATTGTATTTTTACTAGTTAAATGTCACCATAGTCTGCCATTCAAATTCAATTGTTGATATCAAGAAATGATTTCTTACTATTGATCTTACGTTATTGTTAAAAGAAATTCATTTTAGATATCTGAAATTATATTGATATCAGGAATACATTTTCAGATAAATAACAAATATTACATGTTGAAATACATTTACAGATATCAAGAATTAACATTTCAATTAGTGACAATTGATTTCTTATCAGGAATTCGCATGTTTACTAGTAATAATGCAATTATTGATATCAAAAATTATATTTCTATTAGTAAGAAATACAAAGCTTATATGTGTATTTGGAATTTTAACTAGATGGCCAAAGTTTGGTGGAGGATTTGTTGCACAACAGAGCTTGCGCTCAGCACCGCCGCCCTCTATACACAGAGCACGTGCGATCACGAATTGAAAGTGAAAGTAAGCGCAAGCTCCCTTATTTGCGCAAATTAGGCGACATACAATAGCCAGTCTCCCAATATCAAAGCTATCTTAGGCTGGGCTGTGTAGTTGTAACCACGTCTTAGCTGTGATCTCTGTTTGCACTTTGAATATTCAGAGAGTAATTTGATTATGGTTGCACATATTGTTTGCACTTGATGGGTCTCATTCGTTAAGCATGCGTACGCACAAATGTGTGCGTGAAATGTGCGTACGAACGATTTTAAGAACAAATCACAATTCACTAAAGATTTCGTAAATTTACGAAAAAATACAGGAACAACTGAAACCACACGTACGCAAAAAAACTTACTCTGTATGGCTTAATAATCGTGTACAGAACTTATATTTCATCATAACACAACTATAATTACATTGAAGTATATTGCGTTGTATTATTTATTCCATATATAAAATTATATAATGAAATTATTAAATAATACAATTTAATTTCATCTTAAATGCATTCGATCATATACAGTTAAAGAGTAGGAAAAGCTGCGTTATAGCTTCAGCTGCAAGGTTTCTCTGAATAACGCAGATATACGTGTATGTTCAGCTGGCTAATGAGAGCTCTGTAATCTGGGTCTTTATAAAAGGTGTTTATTGTGAGAACTGGTGAGAATGGCTCACTTGGCATTGCTCGAGGATCCGGGCGAGAGCGCGTCTGCGAACAGCGGCAAGTTTGACGAGAGTGACGAAAGGCCGTCAGGAAAACGTGTGCGGAAAGCCCTGATATGGAGATGATTTGGGCGTGTTTTAGGCAAATGACTAACCTCGTGCACACGGCCGCTCATTTAGAATACTCCACATTCACTAACATCAGAACGAGGTTAAGAACTAATTCATGTGCGTACGAACGTTTTGTGAATCAGGCGGAGATTTTTCATGAGAAGTTCTCCTGTGCGAAAGTTGAATTAAAGTTGAATTCAACAGGAGTTGAATTAGGAGGTCACACACAGCCTCAATCAGAAGCTCTGGAAGCTCATAGTTCATGTACAGTAAGGTCTGAAGAGACTCATGTGAAATCATGTCTTTCAATGCTTTTGATAATTCATACTCAGAAAGTACAGGGGCGGGGCCAGAGGGGTGGCCGGGGGTGGCACGGGCCACCCCCAAAATGTAATTGGCCACCCCAAGTGCCCCCCCATTCCATCAGAGTCAGAATGTAATAGGTTGTTGGACTTGTCAGTATTAATTCTTTACTAGTAGTACTAGCGGTTTTCTTAACCAAAACTAATATTTTACAGTGCTTTGATTTATTTCTATTTAATTTTATGCATGAAAGTGGCCACTGCACTCATCCCCCTGTTTGTTGCGATTGTGGAGCGCCTCCGCAATGGAGAGGAATTACTCTACCAGGATGTGTTGTTATCGGAGTAAATAGTGGGCGCAAATGGACGGCGATGTGCGGTGGTTGGTTGGTTTCTCTGCGCTAAAGCTTATAAAAAATCATTTGCGCACAACAATGAACTAAAACTAAGCCAATTTAAACATTCAGGAGACAGAAAACGCGAATGAGAAGTTGTGCGCGCCGTGAGAAGATTGTGTGCGTGCGCTCATCCGAAGTGTGCAAACCCGCGTCTCAGATAGCGCCCAAATACTGAGTTCTCTTTCAAGTCTTGAGCTTAAATGGACATTCACACAAAAATTGTCAACATGCCCGTCTTGAGTATCCTAGCAAACATAATATTCCTGCTGTCTGTGTTTTAAATGTTAATCAAACAACAAAAGACAAGGAAATCACTCACTGCTCTAGATTGAATAGCTTAAGTAACTGTAATAAGGGTTAATCTTTAATTTATACAGTCAAATATGCAATGTTATTTTACATTTGATTACTGATATTCAGTTTCTGTACCTGAAAACTAATGTTAGACCTTCCTGAAAAGCACTGTTTATTTTATAAGTATCTTTGCTCTGTTGTATTTATTTGTGCTGTTGCTTAGTTTAGATTATTTGTTCTTATTTTCTTTATTTTTATTTGACAGTAGTTCTTTTTTCCCTGAATATAGCACATACAAACTGAACCAAGAGTAATTTGAACAGTTACACCCCTAGTAAATATGTACATAATAAATATGTATCACAGGCCCCCACTAATTATTCTAGAAATAAGTTAATTCAACAACGGTAACCTCTTTTGCTACATATTTTTGATGGTTGGAATGCATACTCTACATGTTTTACCATTTATGAACTATCATTTATGTGCCCTATACCATCACCATTCATATCTATGCAACCAATAAATAAATTACTAAATTGTTTACAAAAAATTTCTTCATGGATCAATTTTGCTCTCAAAATGCACCAGATTTATGCGTCTAAATCTAAAATGAACAAAATTTTCTTCCGGGGGGCATTCCCTGTGACCCTAGAGGGACCAATGTCTACCCACCACATTCTCACAAAATCCTGTGGGAAACACTGAATAATGTAATATATTTATAATGTACAAACCCGATTCCAAAAAAGTTGGGACACTGTACAAATTATGAATAAAAAAGGAATGCAATAATTTACAAATCTCATAAACTTATATTTTATTCACAATAGAATATAGATAACATATCAAATGTTGAAAGTGAAACATTTTGAAATGTCAGGCCAAATATTGGCTCATTTTGGATTTCATGAGAGCTACACATTCCAAAAAAGTTGGGACAGGTAGCAATAAGAGGCCGGAAAAGTTAAATGTAGATATAAGGAACAGCTGGAGGACCAATTTGCAACTTATTAGGTCAATAGGTCAAACATGATTGGGTATAAAAAGAGCCTCTCAGAGTGGCAGTGTCTCTCAGAAGTCAAGATGGGCAGAGGATCACCAGTTCCCCCAATGCTGCGGCGAAAAATAGTGGAGCAATATCAGAAAGGAGTTTCTCAGAGAAAAATTGCAAAGAGTTTGAAGTTATCATCATCTACAGTGCATAATATCATCCAAAGATTCAGAGAATCTGGAACAATCTCTGTGCGTAAGGGTCAAGGCCGGAAAACCATACTGGATGCGTGATCTTTGGGCCCTTAGACGGCACTGCATCACATACAGGAATGCTACTGTAATGGAAATCACAACATGGGCTCAGGAATACTTCCAGAAAACATTGTCGGTGAACACAATCCACCGTGCCATTCGCCGTTGCCGGCTAAAACTCTATAGGTCAAAAAAGAAACCATATCTAAACATGATCCAGAAGCGCAGGCGTTTTCTCTGGGCCAAGGCTCATTTAAAATGGACTGTGGCAAAGTGGAAAACTGTTCTGTGGTCAGACGAATCAAAATTTGAAGTTCTTTTTGGAAAACTGGGACGCCATGTCATCCGGACTAAAGAGGACAAGGACAACCCAAGTTGTTATCAGCGCTCAGTTCAGAAGCCTGCATCTCTGATGGTATGGGGTTGCATGAGTGCGTGTGGCATGGGCAGCTTACACATCTGGAAAGGCACCATCAATGCTGAAAGGTATATCCAAGTTCTAGAACAACATATGCTCCCATCCAGACGTCGTCTCTTTCAGGGAAGACCTTGCATTTTCCAACATGACAATGCCAGACCACATACTGCATCAATTACAACATCATGGCTGCGTAGAAGAAGGATCCGGGTACTGAAATGGCCAGCCTGCAGTCCAGATCTTTCACCCATAGAAAACATTTGGCGCATCATAAAGAGGAAGATGCGACAAAGAAGACCTAAGACAGTTGAGCAACTAGAAGCCTGTATTAGACAAGAATGGGACAACATTCCTATTCCTAAACTTGAGCAACTTGTCTCCTCAGTCCCCAGACGTTTGCAGACTGTTATAAAAAGAAGAGGGGATGCCACACAGTGGTAAACATGGCCTTGTCCCAACTTTTTTGAGATGTGTTGATGCCATGAAATTTAAAATCAACTTATTTTTCCCTTAAAATGATACATTTTCTCAGTTTAAACATTTGATATGTCATCTATGTTGTATTCTGAATAAAATATTGAAATTTGAAACTTCCACATCATTGCATTCTGTTTTTATTCACAATTTGTACAGTGTCCCAACTTTTTTGGAATCGGGTTTGTAATATAAATATGAACAAACACTTCTACAGCTTCTTGCTGAGCTCAAAAGCCTCTTTCTACTGTTGTCAGTGAGGTTGCTTTATCTTGTTTACAACAACTATGATGGAAAGAAATCTTGCTTACATTGCATTTACCACAGGCCATGTCCTTCTACTACTGTTGAGTTCTTTGTTATTTCATATCACATTTCAAGTTACTTGTTTTGAATTCCTTTTCACACAGAATAATACGTTTTGTTATCAATAATATACAGTATTATTACCTCCAATGTAGGGCTATTTATACTGGTTCACTGTTTACATGTATTTAAATGTGCCACTGAGTCTGTGCCCCAGCCTGGCCCCCCCACGAAAAATTGTCTAGACTCGCCCCTGAGAAAGTAGAACTGAAATGACATTCATTACGAGATGGAATAGTTAAAACATTTCAAAATGCACCTGCAGACTATTTTTCCAGTCATGAATTTTGTAATTGAGGATTTTTAAAAATACTGTGCAAAAATCTTGTCTCGTCTCGTTCTCGTGAACCCAATCTCATGTCGCGTCTTGTCTCGTGAGCTACGTGTCTCGTCACATCCCTAATAATTACTGGTTTTTACTAGAATTGTATTCTTGATATCAACAATTGAATCTGAATGGCAGCCTAGTGAAAATACAATTACAGATATCAAGAATTATAGTTTTTACTAGTTGAAATTCAATTGTTGATCTCAAGAATTCGTATTTCTGCAAGTGATGTCATTCTTGATATAAAGAATTCACATTTTCACTAGTTAAAATGCTAATTCTTGATTATCAGGAATTAGATTTCTACTAGAAACAATGCCAATTTTTGATATCAGGAATTACATTATTGAATTAGTCATGAATACCAGTGGGAAGCTTGGGATTTCCTTTAAGCCCCGATCTTTAGCCCCGCCAGTGAGAAACATGGCGGAATACCACAATACTTAAAAGTATTCAGGCTTTTCTATTTACAGCGAAGCTATTTGCCTGCCCTGCACAAAATATGATAATATAATATGTAACGATAAAGTTTAAAGTGGCTTCATAAATTAATTAAAAACATAACAAAGCGAAACACACCTGATGCACATTCCTTGTTCTTCATTTTCTGGAAGTAGATTTTAAGAACCTTGCTGTATTTTTGTGTAATTAAGAGAAAGTACACCGCCATCTTACTCTGATGAAAGTGACTTGAACATGACGTCATAAACTCGATTTCTCGCCTCTTAAATACAACCTTCCAAGGAGGACTTGAACACACCATTAGATCATCCCCAGAAGTTTCCTTGGCTTTCTTATCCATAGCAAATGTGATAGACATTTAAGGCATTCAGTTTCCAACACATTATAAAAAATATTGCCTTGGATTTAATTAAAAAAAAAAAAAAAAAAATTTAGGCAACTATTTGCTTCAGAATTTTGAGTATTTTGAACTCAACTAATGTGTGTTTGACCAATTAGGCTTTACATGTTTTCAACATACAAATACTTTGTGTAGCAGAAACATAACTCATTCAAGTGGAAGTAACTCATTAGTATAACATAGTAAATATATTGTCACATTTTTAAATATATGAAAAGCAGCAATTACTTGTGTATTATTCAATATACCGGTATATTGTAATATATTAACACACTATTTTATTCTGTATATTTTTTCAATACATTAAATAATTAAATATATTGTATATAAATATGAATATGGAAATATATTTTCTTTGCACAAGTGTTAGCTGTTCTAAATTCACTGGAAACCACAACTTCTTGGGTCTTATTACTTGAATTCTTTAACATGTTTTAAACATCTCTGTCTGAATGAAAGCCAAAATATAGTTTTGAATATACAGCTCTAGAAAAAATTAAGAGACCACTCCAAGTTCAGAAATTAATGTTAAGTGAAAATCTGTCCATTGAAAATCTGTACATCCAAAACTCTGAGGATTCAAAACGTGCAAATTACGGGGAAGTTTGTCCTTGGAGAGAGGAGGATCATATGACCTGAACCATCCATTTAACATGAAAACAAAAGGTTGCGCGGCAGTGCATATACTTCACAATCTTAATGTATTACTTCAAAAAATATTATATCAACTCTGTCTGAATGAAAGTTAAGATATAAACGACTACTTCTAAAAATGGCTGTACTGTTGACATGGGGTTTTTTAAATTTATTTTAGCCATAATGTGGTGGAAAATAGCAATAAAATAATTTCCCAGCCCTTCAAAGGTGCAATATTCATCAGGTGTTTAAGGGTCTATTGTTATGATCTGTAGGGGGGAAAAAACATTTTCAGAGCACTTTTCTGTTGCATTTTTTTGTCTTACTATCCCAGATGTGATTTCTAATTTCAAACTCTTCATTTCTTCTTCAGGCTCATCTGGATCTGTTGAAAAAGACAGAGTGTCTGTGTCTGTGATGGAGGGAGATTCAGTCACTCTTAACACTGATCAATTGATTACAACAAACCAACAAGACAGATTTAGATGGTATTTTACTGACATTCGCATTGCACAAATTGTTGGAGATCAGAGTAAGATCTGTACAGATGATCAGTGTAAAGAGAGATTCGGAGACAGACTGAAGCTGGATCATCAGACTGGATCTCTGACCATCACAAACACCAGAAACACAGACTCTGGAGAATATAAACTACAGATCATCATCAGCAGCACCATCAGTGAAAAGACCTTCAATGTTACTGTTTGTGGTGAGTCATTTAACATTTAAAAGCAGGTTGTATGGACCATTCTACTGGATTAGTTTAAACTACAGTCTCACAGTTATAATAACTAACAAAAACAAATAAGAATTCAGAGTATATTAGATATTTCATAAGACAGTGTATTGTTCTACTAAATCATTAATTGATATACTAAAAAGCTAAATATATTCAAAATAAAATTTATACATATTCGTTTCCATATTTGCCAGACATGTGCTGGCTATCATTTTTGAGTTGTGCCCAAAATTACCATAAATTGTCACTACTGAAACACTCACTAATGAAACAATCACATATAAGTTATCATAAGTCTCAATAGTGACATGATGGATTTTTTTAAACAAAATTTTATAGTTGATGTTAATGATTGATTACATGTTTATTTTCATTGAATCATAAATCTGACATTATTATGGTCAAATGTATGTATGTTACAGAGAAAATATGTATTCATATTAGGGATGCTAATAATTAATACAGTACAGACACACACACAGTAACACACACATGTATGGAAACGGTTGTCTGCCCTGTTACCAGGGCAGGCCCGTGGCATAGGCGTCATTGGGGCACGAGAGGCAGGCCCGGTTCTACGGGAGTGCTAGACCAAAGCAAGAGCACCCTCAGTTAATACTGTAATTTAAAACTAATTTGAAAATAATTTGACAAACACTCTAGTGCGTATTTGTGTTTGCACTCTGGTGAATGTTAACCAGTTTCTATTTACAATGTGTTTTTGCATCATTGAGCAATGTAGCCAATCACAGACATGGCTGTTGATCTCTTGAATGCAATGGCCAATCAGAGGTGATTAATTTAGTCCGAATCCACAAAACACTGGAGTTTCAGTGCTGAATCTGAGTTCTGCAAGCTTGAGAATCCTCTCATTATAACAAATGATGTGTAGACACGATGTAAGAGATTCATTGTGCAGTGTAGACAGCTTCATTGATTATAACGGATTTTTGTGAGATTGCGATGAACTAAGATGAGTGACAGCTTTTTAGTGATTTAAAATGTGCGCTCTTTGTGCACGTTTATGCCAATTAACATTATTCTAGTACTTTAGATTACAATATGTTTACGATAACAGCATGACACCAATGGAAAAAATTGGCTCTGTGCTTTTTAACCAAACCAATGCCAAAGAACTAGCGCTGATAAAAGGTGTTGTCGCCTCATGTTGGGGCAAAAAAGCTGCGCTTGAACACAACGAAAGGACTACAGGCGACTGTGTTCTGCACCTGCGTGTAAAGTCTAGTATATCTGCAGATATATTCATCATTCAAAAAGGGAAACTGACACTGCAGACTGCAGATATACAAACCGTAAACAAAGCATTCTTGCTTACCATTTTGAATATCAATCATGCTGATCACTTTCTTCATTCCATTCCGCACATTATTTTGACTTATTTGCTCACTTTCAGGTTCATGCCTCCATTGCTAGCTCTTAAATGACTGCAGTAAAGATAGTTTACGGTTTGATATGACATGAAGTGGAAAAGATTTCAGCGTGAAAGAAGGCGGAGTAATAAAGTGGTTAATAAAGGCCTTCTGAAGCGAAGTGGCGCGTTTGTGTAAGAAAAATATCCATATTTAAAACTTTATAAAGTAAAGTATCTAGCTTCCGCCAGATCGGAAAAAAACATCACTGGTGTGCAATGTCGTCAGACGTAGTGTAAGCATTTTGAACTGCGAGAGGCGCTACACTTTTTCCGCAAGTTGAATACGGAAGGCGATCTGGTGGAAGCTAGATAATTTACTTTATAAAGTTTTAAATATGGATATTTTTCTTACACAAACGTGCCACTTTGCTTCAGAAGGCCTTTATTAACCCCCCGGAGCCGTGTGGAGCACTTTTATGATGGATAGATGCACTTTTATGGACTTCAAAAACGAAACAACAATTCACTGCCATTATAAAGCTTAGAAGAGCCAGGACATTTTTAATATAACTCTGATTGTATTAGTCTGAAAGAAGAATGTCATATACACGTAGGATGACTTGAGGATGAGTAAATCATGGGCTAATTTTCATTTTTGGGTGAACCCTTTAATCGAGGATGGTCACTCTGTCTGCAGAACATGCTAAAAGAAAGTCGCTGGAATAGGGGGAAATGCTTCAAATCTAACGAGTCGTCTTCGTGACCATCACCCTCTGTTGTAAAGCAAACGCAAGGCAAGTTAACTTTGACCTCAATACCAAAACTGCGTCTGGGAAATAATTGGACAAAAAAAATGTTGTTTTGAGTTGAAATATTTCATCTCACTCACTTGAAATTAACGTGAAGCTTCCGCGAAGAAAACTTAGCAGCAAGTGAACAAGCTTTGAGCCAAAGACGAACGAACAAGTTCAACCAAGACTATTAAGGGTGACATTTAACGGATAATAATGTATATTCATTGTACACTTATTACACAGATTTTTTTTTTTTTTTTTACCACTTATTGAATTGAGATAAATCTTCCCGTTTATAAATCCATTTTATACAGCATACAAAACAATCGACCAGACAAGATAATCACAACAATATTATCGTAGTATTAATAATAAAGTCCTCTGATTTAATTTTCAAGACAATCAGAAACAGAGACGCAAGACAGCAAGTTGCATTTGAATGAAACGAGAGAGCACGTCCGTTTCATGGATGTGCGCTGTTATAATGCGTTGCTATTGACGACGGTCATAAGGAAGGAAATACAAATTTAAAATGTTCCCAACTCTGAGTTTGAACCAATTTGGTAGAATGGTCATGTATGTTTATTTAACATTATTAATGTGTTTATTGTATCAGACAGTGACACAGAAACTTCTGTTCTGTTTACCTGTATGCTGATTACTGGCATTATTATGAATGATAATGTCCATTTTATGTCATCATTGTTATTTTTATTGTTGATTAACAGAATTTACATGAAAATGTTTTTTTTTTTTGTATGGAGAAACTTCATGACATGTTCTTTATTCTGTTTCTAATTTGGTTTAATGCTGGTTTGTGCATCAGTAAATCAAGACAGTGACACTGCTGTAGCTATGCACATGAAGCAATTCTTTTGTGAATTCACTCCTAAAACTTTGCAGTGTGTACATGGCCATTAGTATTAAAAAACTTTTATTCACATTCTGAATGGGTTATATACAGAAATTACGCAAACATGATTTGCATTATAATCAATGAAACTCACCATGATGCATAATGAATCTCCTGTTTTGTGTCTCCACATTGTTTGTAATATAATCAGAAGCTATAATTGTAATTACATTTTTTTATTATTTGTCAATTTGGTTTCAGGTGTTCCTGTTCCTGAATTAGATAAAATGAAGAGAAAGTCAGTGAAGGAGGGAGAAACTGTGACTTTAGATCCTGGTGTGATAAAAAACCCAATTGATATGATCACGTGGTATTTTAATGACACTCGCATCGCTGAAATCACTGGAGATCAGAGTCAGATCTGTACAGATGATCAGTGTAAAGAGAGATTCAGAGACAGACTGAAGCTGGACAATAAGACTGCATCTCTGACCATCACAAACACCACAAACACAGACTCTGGAGATTATCAACTAGAGATCATCATCAGCAGCAGCAGCAGCATTAGTCGTGGCCGCCTCAGCATCACCAACGTGAAGAGCTTCAGTGTTACTGTCATTGGTGGGTATAAGTGCGTTTTCTTGAGGAATTTTAAAATGTTTTCAACATTTTAAAATCTAGTAATAATTTCTCTTTATCTGCTCCAGATTCAAGTCTGTCTTCAGATGCTGTAGCACGAAAATGTGTTGTTGTTGCTGTTGTTCTGCTGGTGGCTGCAGCTGCTGCTGTGATTTACTATCGCCACAGGATCTATACAGCAGTACAACAGAATGTAAGTATTACATACAACTGATTTAACAAGAAATATGAGATTTATTGTGCAAAGTAAATATTTAAAAAAACAGTGGTATGAATACATTGATATATTATTTACAAGCAATTATAATTATTTCTGTTAAATAATTAATTAACATATGGTTTTGCAACCCATCTAAGATCAGGATGGAATGTAAATGTACATCTTTGTACTGTCTTTTTTTTGTCCTTTATTTTTTATCATGCAAACGAAGTTCACAGGTAAAAACAATAAAAACTTATCTCCTAAATAAACAATATAAAAACAGCTGGGCAACTTTATTCAAAGAGCTAGTAAGGAATTCAATAAGCAGTGCTATTTATTTATACTTACCAGTATGATATTTCAAGCATTTTAGATATCCATGTGAAATTTTTAACAGCAAAATTAAATGTTCAGTGAAAAAAAAATCAGTTGATGCTGTTTTATTATTGTCTTTCTGAATAGTCTGTGATTTTCAAATTACAATAGAACAAAACTCCAGTTCTTTAGTATTTTGTGTGTTTTTGAAACATCAATCCTGTACATTTCTTTTACCTTCTGTTACCTTCTAGGATTGTGCTACGTAGAAGACTCGACTGAGGTGCTGGGCGACATGGACAAAAAAAAATTTCATTCTCAGTACATATCTCAAGATATATCTCTAGAAAGGCACCATCAATGCTGAAAGGTATATCCAAGTTCTAGAACAACATATGCTCCCATCCAGACGTCGTCTCTTTCAGGGAAGACCTTGCATTTTCCAACATGACAATGCCAGACCACATACTGCATCAATTACAACATCATGGCTGCGTAGAAGAAGGATCCGGGTACTGAAATGGCCAGCCTGCAGTCCAGATCTTTCACCCATAGAAAACATTTGGCGCATCATAAAGAGGAAGATGCGACAAAGAAGACCTAAGACAGTTGAGCAACTAGAAGCCTGTATTAGACAAGAATGGGACAACATTCCTATTCCTAAACTTGAGCAACTTGTCTCCTCAGTCCCCAGACGTTTGCAGACTGTTATAAAAAGAAGAGGGGATGCCACACAGTGGTAAACATGGCCTTGTCCCAACTTTTTTGAGATGTGTTGATGCCATGAAATTTAAAATCAACTTATTTTTCCCTTAAAATTATACATTTTCTCAGTTTAAATATTTGGTATGTCATCTATGTTGTATTCTGAATAAAATATAGAAATTTGAAACTTCCACATCATTGCATTCTGTCTTTATTCACAATTTGTACAGTGTCCCAACTTTTTTGGAATCGGGTTTGTATAAAGCTTGTCTCATGTTTAGGTAATGCAAATTCCCCGCAGCAGCTCACGTGTCCTCCGCTTTTTTTGTTTTCATATATGCTCACAACATCAAACTGCTTTATATCGATATAAATGGTATTGCCTCATCTTATTTAAAAAAATATGTTTATAAAAATATCGATATAATGTACAAACTCGATATACCGCCCAGCCCTAAATATAGATGGATACTGCTAATGGAACGGCTGAGGCTAAAGCCTTGTTCACACCACTAACAACATGCAGTGACAAGTGATGTGATGACTGCCGACTACTGGTGACATGAGCAACAGTGACATTTGGCAACAGGATGTAGTTGGGTAGTTGACAAATAAGCAGTAAAAAAATGCTTTTTTTGTAAAACACTTTTGAAGAAAAGATGCATATTGTTATGTAGTGTGATGTTTGAGAAATAAGGGGTCACTAATTTTGTCAGTTCTTTCACTGTTTTTTGAACATTTTTACTGAAATGCCCTATTCGGACGGTAATTGTTCCTCGTGGGGTCATAATGTATTTTCATCATTTATGGGGGCTAGTAAATGATTTTATTGCTGTTCGAATCCATAATGTCAGTGTTTTTCTCCCACCACCCGCGTAAAAATCCCCGGCCGAATTACCTTGGCTACTGTTTTTTGACAAACACCAAGGTCGTGTGGTGATTTAATTGCCGTCCAAATCCACATCTCTGAGTTTTCAAGAATATATCACTTCAAAATTCACTGTTTATATCCTTTTTGACCACTGCAGAGCACCGTACGTTATCCATTGTTGCTTTTAATACGACTACGTTACAATGGGAGCACTAAATGATATTCAAAATCACATTACAAGCTTTAAACATTTGCGCTTCGCTGTAAGTTGGATGCATTTTAAAGATCTAGACTTTTATTACTAAAATGCTGGCAAGTATTTACAAGAGTAATATATTTCATCACCGCTCAAAAAATAAAAAGAAGAAAAGCACGTAAACATTTGAAATGGGCCGTTATTACGGCAGCAATTATATATGTTAATAACCAAGCAGCATTATGTTTACCTCATGTAAATAAGAGGCTGTATTAACTTATTTCCGCTCATTTCCATATGGAATAAAATGACATCCTTTATTTTGAGATAAAATACAAGACAGAAAACCATTTAAACTATAATGTGCGTCTATATATCTTCCTATTTTTAAACAGATTTAAATAATTAAATAATAATTAGCATATGACATTTTATTTACAGCATACAATCATGTTATTGACCACGTGAGCAGCGCGTTCCCAGGTGCGCAGGATCACAAAACTCGCTCCTCCACCGTAAATAAATCACCATCCGAATGCACGAGTTTTATCACTGAGGTGGCATGCAAATTTATTTTTACGGACTTCCACGTGAGAAACAAATCCCGTCCGAATAGGGCTATAGAAAGAATTAAGAATAGGCTATAGGGGTATCGCACCAAAGGACAACAGAAATGAACACTTTTATAGGCTAGTGTATAAAGTTAAATATTTGAACAATTCTGAGACAAAATCTTGTGCACATATGGGCTTCAAAGTAACATGACCTTGAATGGGGTCCTTCAACTAATTAAACAACTAATTCAACTTAAACTGTGGCTGAATCCGAAATCGCCCCCTATACCCTCAAATAGGGCACTATTTGAGGGGACAGCCATTTGTAGTGGTGTCCGAAACCATAGTGGACGTTACTGAGTGCAGTCATTCTATCCCACAATGCACCGCAATAACGAGTGTACAGCCGATGTACACACAACGGCTGTCCGAATTTACTCACTCGTTTTCATTCACTCCTTCAAGTGAACTGTATTAGTGGACTAACGTAGGGAATAGTGAATGAGGGTTTAGGGGGCGATTTCAGATTCAGCCTGTAATTGCCCGATTTAAAATCAGGATATGGTGTCACACCGGAGGACGTGGTTTTCAGTGACAAAATGTATCAAGTTCCTATGCTTTTAGAAATATTTGGATGAAAAAAATGGTGATTTACTACTAAATTATGCCTGAGGTATTTATTAACATTTGTATGCTTTTCTTTTTAATTTATAAAAGTTGTAATTTATTGAACCATGCTTGAGACAGTCACACCATAGGACAATTTTGAGATTTAAGAAAAAAAAAAAAATATATATATATATATACACTCACCTAAAGGATTATTAGGAACACCTGTTCAATTTCTCATTAATGCAATTATCTAATCAACCAATCACATGGCAGTTGCTTCAATGCATTTAGGGGTGTGGTCCTGGTCAAGACAATCTCCTGAACTCCAAACTGAATGTCAGAATGGGAAAGAAAGGTGATTTAAGCAATTTTGAGCGTGGCATGGTTGTTGGTGCCAGACGGGCCGGTCTGAGTATTTCACAATCTGCTCAGTTACTGGGATTTTCACGCACAACCATTTCTAGAGTTTACAAAGAATGGTGTGAAAAGGGAAAAACATCCAGTATGCGGCAGTCCTGTGGGCGAAATTGCCTTGTTGATGCTAGAGGTCAGAGGAGAATGGGCCGACTGATTCAAGCTGATAGAAGAGCAACTTTGACTGAAATAACCACTCGTTACAACCGAGGTATGCAGCAAAGCATTTGTGAAGCCACAACACGCACAACCTTGAGGCGGATGGGCTACAACAGCAGAAGACCCCACTGGGTACCACTCATCTCCACTACAAATAGGAAAAAGAGGCTACAATTTGCACGAGCTCACCAAAATTGGACAGCTGAAGACTGGAAAAATGTTGCCTGGTCTGATGAGTCTCGATTTCTGTTGAGACATTCAGATGGTAGAGTCAGAATTTGTCGTAAACAGAATGAGAACATGGATCCATCATGCCTTGTTACCGCTGTGCAGGCTGGTGGTGGTGGTGTAATGGTGTGGGGGATGTTTTCTTGGCACACTTTAGGCCCCTTAGTGCCAATTGGGCATCGTTTAAATGCCACGGCCTACCTGAGCATTGTTTCTGACCATGTCCATCCCTTTATGACCACCATGTACCCATCCTCTGATGGCTACTTCCAGCAGGATAATGCACCATGTCACAAAGCTTGAATCATTTCAAATTGGTTTCTTGAACATGACAATGAGTTCACTGTACTAAAATGGCCCCCACAGTCACCAGATCTCAACCCAATAGAGCATCTTTGGGATGTGGTGGAACGGGAGCTTCGTACCCTGGATGTGCATCCCACAAATCTCCATCAACTGCAAGATGCTATCCTATCAATATGGGCCAACATTTCTAAAGAATGCTTTCAGCACCTTGTTGAATCAATGCCACGTAGAATTAAGGCAGTTCTGAAGGCGATAGGGGGTCAAACACAGTATTAGTATGGTGTTCCTAATAATCCTTTAGGTGAGTATGTGTATATATATATATTAAAGCAGTTTTTATATCAACAGGTCCATGTAAGACAAAGAAATGTTTAACCATTTACTGCATTTTAAATGATGAAAATGCTAATAATTATTTTTTATCTTGTGTAACAGTGAAAATGCCATGTCACATCAACAACCCAGGTGTGTCCAGTGATAAGAAAATCTCGAATTTATGCAAATGAGCAGTGACTTTCAGGAGAGACTACCAATGGAAGTGAAGTTAATGGGGTTGTCTCCTGCCACAAATAAACTGCCAGCTGTTTATCAGGGGAAATGACTCTGCTTGTTTTCTCCTTTATAATCAAACTGAGTTCTCTCCAGCCTGGTGTAGTGCTGGAAATGGATCTTATGCAAAGCCAGCTCTTGCACCAGCTAACGGTCTCCACCATAAGGTCTTGTGAGCCTAAATGGACCCGTGAATACTGATAGCCTGTTTCTTGTATAGTTTTAAATGTATTGTATAGCAATTTTATAATTGTAAGATTTTAGGCAACTTCAGCACTTCAACAGATCACTGATAATCACGTAACCACTGCTTTCTTTAAATCCCACCAAATATTTTCAATGAGATTTAGATCTGCAGACTGTATAGGCCTTTCTAGAACATTTTACGACTGATCTCTGAACAAAGCTTAAGTAGATTTGGATGTATACTTTGGGATGACTGGCCTGCCATCACCACCTTTGCCAAAATGTCTTGATACTTCAAATAATTCATGATGTCCTTCATATAGTCAAGATTTTCACTTCCTGCAACAGAAAAGCACCCCCACAACAAGACTGGAGCGCCTTCGTGTTTGACCATGGAGATGGTGTTCTTCCTCTCATAAGCTTTGCCTTTTTTTGCACCAGACATACCGCTGATCAATGGGTCCAAAAAGTTCCAGTGTGGTCATATCACTCCATAAAACATTCTTCCAGAACTCCACAGGTCTATTCAAATGAACTTTAGCTTATTCAAGTCAACTTTTTATGTCTTCTTTATCTCTTCTTGGTCAAGAGTTCTTCATTCGGCAAGATGTCCCAACATGAAGGCCATGCTTGTCTAGTGTCGTTCTTCAACTCTGCATTGAAATGTTTTTTCCTCTTTTCATCAGGTCATCTTGCAAGTCTTTGGCAGTAAATGGAGGGTTTTTCTCAGTTGCTCTGAACAAACATTTTATTCCCCTTAATAATACTGCGCTTTTTCTTCAAAACAATGGTTTTCTGGGACAACAAATTATGAATAAGGCTGCTAGCTGTGACTCTAGGAAGTTTTAGTGTTTTGCAAATCTTCTTGTAGCCATAGACTTTCTAATGTAATAAAACAATTTGTTCTCTATAGCTTTTGTGAGAACTCAACTTTAGCACATACACTACCAGTGAAACGTTTGGACACACTTTCCCATCAAAGAGAATGGGAAAGTGTGTCCAAACTTTTGACTGGTAGTGTACATGAGCTGAATGTATGTATGTGTAACAGCACAAGCTAATTCAGTTTTGTTATAGAGTTTCCAAAGGCTTAACTGTGTTTTAACACAATTTTAAACCATACCATACAAATAAGCGACTTAAAAACAGCAGCGTTGAATAGGGGTTGAATAAATATGAAATAGCTGTATTATAAAAATAAATCCTGTATCTCAAAAGCATTACATTATATATTGATATTATCACTTTTAATTTGCCACTAAACTGGTATAGATACAATTTTTTAGAATAGAAAAGCCTACATTTGTAAATTATTACAGTCTCTGGGGGGGTTGAATAATTTTGATTGCATATATATATTGTTTTATACATAATATATTGCATACATATATTTTTTGTTGGAATAGAGCATTAGTCGACACTCCAGATCAGTGGGTGGTGGTGATGCACCCGAAAGCCTTTTGCCAACCGCCAATAAAAACAAAACTGAAGAAGAAGAAGATTGGCCCTCTTGGAAAAAGGTTTAAGAAATAATCAGACATATATGGCGGTTTTAACCTTTTTAAGATGTACAGGATTAGAGCAAAGAATAGAGTTAGTGGTGCTTTTACCCATCTCGGAGAGTGAGGAGCACATTGTGGAAGCTGGAGGAGCAGCGCCAGTTAAAGCATGGGCTCTGATCCTCTGGGGTGGGAGGGGCAAAAAAAAAAAAAAAAACAGATACATAACCCATGTAAGTTAATACAGTAGGTGGCGGTAATACTCCAAATGAGTGAACGGCCATAACAAGAAGAAGAAGAAGATTGTTCAAAACAAAAGATGAATAAAGTTTTCGAAGTTTCAAGAAGAAGTGTTTCGAAAGCATCCATCACTAAACAGAATACTTTCATGGATTAGAAACTAACGTACATTTATTTTTTATGGAAAGCTGTGAAAATGTTTTTCTTTATTTTGCCATCATTGCTTTGGTGTTTACGTGACCATGGTAAGACATTTAGATTTGTTTCTCTTCCGGATTCAAGGATAAAAGCGAAAGTGTTTGTTTTGAGTGTGCTCTAATCGCTTTATATTCGACACCAGTGTATTTACGGGTTGTGTTGGTGTGGCTGCGTTTACACTTTTCATTAACATGCGATCATCGTGATCTGAAGCAGATCGTATTAAACAGTCAATCCACAGTGTTTATATTTGTAAACAAATTAAGCCATCGAAAAGAGGAAGCTTCCTTCAAATAGCCCAGTAGCGACAAAAACAGTGCAGTTCCCGTATCCACACGGGACTGTGGTGACTTATGTTCAATCGAAGACACTTAAACTACTTGGTTTCCCGTCATTATGAAACTATGGCGCGCACTCCGTGCCAAAATCAAGCATCCGAGCGGCGAGCGTCTATCCGAACGTCTTGTACTTTGAGCGTCTTACTGAGCGGGTGACCCACGTGACGACCTGACGTGACGTCAGCGTCTTGAAAATATATATATTTTTTTTTACCATGCAAGTATCCAAGCTGATGTGTAAAGACTATAAACTGACATTGCAGGCACTAAATACAGAGATATACCTAAAAGAATACTCAACCATTTCCTGCATCCTGCTGTACTTCCCTGAATAAGCCTTTGAAGAAATGTGTTGTAGGCTATTCTAACTCTTTCTGAGTGATGAACTGAAAAAGCTACCACCTATCATGACTTTCTCTGTATTCCATGACAGGAGCTAATGCTTCAAACTTTCAAACACCAGACTCACATATTTTAACTGTACATACATACAGTAGTAGGCTACTGTTAATTAATGTCTTTGTATTTTTCCATATTATTTTATTTATATTTAGGCTATATCATTTTTATGTAATCGTTTGCTTGGTTTTTTTTTTATTTGTCAAACAGATAAATTATATTTTGTCTGCTATATATATTTTTTTATAGTATAATATAGTATATAGTATAAATAAATATAAATTTAGTGCCCATTTTAGGTGGCGTTTAGTCAACTAGTCTACACCAAATTGAAAATACATAACCGGAAATAAATGAATTGTACTATTTCAAAACGGAAGTGCATCACGAATCTCAGTACAAGTAGTCCATCACCTCGTATGCTGCTGTATCATGATTGAACGTACACAGCTAGATAATCTAATAATATTCTTTTGACTATTCCCAAAAAGAAAAATATTTATGATTGTTGGAAAAATAGAGACATATATATCAATTTTTCAATTTTTTTAATTACTATTTGTATATATTTTAACTAATCTCTTTAAGTTTCAATTTCTTGTTATAACTGCATCTGTGTCCATTATTTTCTGAAAGTCCTCGGAGAGAGGAGTGTGCATGAATTTATTTGACGTCGACCTGTGAATGCAGCCACAGTGGTTGGATTGCGTTTACATTACACTGATGGTGTGTTCAAGTCATGTAGAAAAGATCGTATTTACGAGTTGAACTTACATGAATGTCACCACAAAGTCGGAATTCTGAGTTTCCGAGAAGGGGGCGTGTCAGTGAGTAAACATGTCATGAGATCTGATCACAATAGGTGTGTTCGACTTGATGCTGCGCTGCACAGACCGATCAGCGTCTGACTTGAAGCTGTGCATGCTGGTGTTGTGCCAAATTTTAACTCCCTGCCAAATTATTACCCCCCTCGTTGAGGCCGCTACCTTGTTGCTTAATCCTAACCCTACACCTAGACCTAATCCTAATCCTACCTATATAAATATAAACTCCACTTTATTGGCATTTTAATAGTATTGGCTTATGTTAAACTTTTTATATAGGCGCTGTATTAAGCAATACATCAATTATTTCATGCTTCATGAAAATGTATTTGACAAATATTGCATCTAATCCACTGCATATGTTATAAAGTACACAAACACACTGCAAAAAATGCTTTTCTTGTTTAGTAATTTTGTCATGTTTTCAGTCTAAATATCTAAAAATTTGCATTTACTAGATGAGTAAAATGACATAAGACATTTTTTCTTGTTTTCTGGAAAATAAAATCAAAATGAAGTGAGTTTTTGCTTAAAGGGGACCTATTATGCCCCTTTTTACAAGATGTAAATAAGTGTCTGATGTCCCCAGAGTGTGCATGTGAAGTTTTAGCTCAAAATACCCCACAGATCATGTTTAATAGCCTGTTAAAATTGCCACTTTTGTGCATGTCCCTTTAAATGCAAATGAGCTGGTGCTCCCTGCCTGTTCTTTCAAGAAGAGGGCGGAGCTTCAAGAGCTCCTGCAACAACAACAACAGAACATATCAGACATTATTACTAACAATGATGCCTACAGAGCCAGAGAATATATGCTGCATGGAGATAGAACAGGTGTAGTTATAGTTTAATTCCGGTTTTGTTTTAACTTATGTTGCCATCTTGCTTTTTTCCACTATTACAAGTAGTACAAGCATGTTAGTTGACCCTGTCCGAATGATGGCCAAAACTTTACTGATGAATTTTATGAAGTTTATTATTCATCACACAAAAGATGAAGCATCTGTTTTCACTTCACAAAATCACTGTAAGAGCTGAATAAAACACAGTACAAGAAGTGTGCATTAAAGTCTTGTCCATAAACTCTCTCTCCTTTGCGTTATCATCAGCATACACAATTACACAATACACAAATTACACAAAAACACTACTTACAACTAACAGTAAACAAATATATACAGACCGTATGCTTTTTCAGGGGGTGCTTAATAAACTGGTAAACTTTATATTCGTAAAAACAACTCTGATGAACTAATAAAGTTTGCGCTCTTCCTTTCATTACTGTCGTGGCCAGTATCGCTCCGGAGACTATAAGCTGGATCATGAACAGTTGGTACTGATCCATCCTTGAGCTTTAACTTTTTAGCAAAACCTGCCTTGAATTGTTCCTCGTTCAGGCAATGAACCTGTATTGCTTACAAGACATTGTTGTCGCTATAGATGCTCGAGTGTGGAGAAAATGGCGGACAGTGTACAACTGACGGAGGGTCGGAAACTATGCTAATACGGGTCTGTCAGCGCCGTGGGTGGAAACGTCCCTTTCCTATGGCAGAAGGGGAGAGAAATCTCAGCAGCTCTTTTTTCACATGCTTGCAGAAAAAGGCTTACCAAAGCAAAGTTACTGGTAATCAAGGAACTTTTCTGCCGTACCATGGGTGCAGCAAGCGCAATGATATTACGCAGCTCCTGAAAATAGTCCCCAGCACGCTCTCTGTGCAAGCAGGTTGTCACGTTGGTTATGTTGACGGAAGTTAGCCTATTTTCAGGCGCTGCGTAATATCATTGCGCCAGCTGCACCCATGGTACGGCAGCAAAGTTCCTTGATTATTACGCAGGAATGAGAGTATAGTTCCTAGCCATATCGGTCTAGAAAATCGCAACTTTTCATTTTCCATCGGTCTTACTACACGATGTAACTAATCACATCACAACATGTAAATAGGAAAATGTTGGCGTTATTTTGTCACTTATTGAGCAGTAGGCTAGTTGGAGCCGTTTACTTCCAGTCTTTGTGCTAAGCTAGGCTAGCGGTGGGTGCGTCAGACAGAGTTATGGCACGCACGGAGATGAGAATGGTATGTATGGACTTATCTAACTCTGGGGGATACGGTGAATAAGCTAAAGTCCCAAAAAGTCAGCGTGTTCCTTTAAACACGGAAAACATCAGATTTTCATAATATGTCCTCTTTAAAACAAGCTAAATTATCTGCCAATGGAGTAAGAAAAATTATCTTGTTTGTTTGAAATCTTGTTTCTGTTGCAAATTTTCTTACCATTGGCAGATAATTTTGCTTGTTCTAAGCAAAAACTCACTTCATTTAGATTTTTTTTCCCCAGAAAACAAGAAAAAATATTTTAAGTAATTTTACTTATCTAGTAAAAGCATCTTGATTTAAGAATTTTTTGATATTTGGACTGGAAACAAGACAAATATACTAAGTAAGAAAAGCATTTTTTGCAGTGCGTGTGGCACTACGGGAAGCTGAAAGTGTCCGACTTGGTGCACCGTTATCAGCTCCTCCCCTGATACAAGCGGCAAATCTCACCGATCAGTCTGCGCAGCGCCGCTTCACGTCAAACACGCCTCTATGTTTGAGATTTGTCATTGCAGGGACATCGACTACATTTTCACGCCCCTAAACATGATGCGGTCGTGGAACAAAACGAACTGTGATTGGTTGCGTTACATGTCAGTCAGACGTCCTCTTGGGCGGTCCTTGATCAATGAAAGCTGCAATGGAGTCCAGACCTTCTCCCGTCAGTCTGAAGGTCTGGCTACGTGAGACTACGAATGACCTACCCCTAATCCCGCCCCTAAACTACACACTGATAGGATAACATTCCAATGTTATCACAACACATGTGTATGTGGACAACATCTGGACACAGGTTGTATGTTAATGCCAAACGTAAATACAGCTTTATTTGTTACAATCTCTCTTGACGAACATGTCTCAGTTATAATTTGTAAACAGTCAGAGAAGCATGACTGAAAAAAGCATGCTGAAAAATATTGATTATATATATAACCTTTTTGGCTATATAGAACCCCAACAAACCTTTTTTTCCCTAAAAGTGTGGTCTTGTCCTCATCAAGTCTTCCTGTCTGGTCTTGTCCTGTTTGCCTCTGGTCTTGTCCTTGTCTCTCCTCTCTACCAGGCCTTGCCAGATAGCCGGGTTTCAGATCTCCCTCTCTCTCCCTCTGGAGTAATACACAGAAGGACTCTCCCTTCCACTTTTGCTTCTGCTAACTGCCCAGGTAGCAAGGTGACATTGATACAATGTTGAGTTTATCACATACTGATCAGGTATAACATAATGAATATTGTGTTGGTCTCCCTTTTGCTGCCAAAACAACCCTGACCCTTTGAGGCATGGACTCAACTAGACCCCTGAAGGTGTGCTGTGGTATCTGGCACCAAGAGGTTAGCAGCAGATCCTTTAAGTCCTGTAAGTTGCAAGGTGGTCCCTCCATGGATCGCAACAAGCTGCAATGCACTGTGTATTCTGACACCTTTCTATCAGAACCAGCATTAACTTCTTGAGCGATTTGAGCTACAGTAGCTCGTCTGTTTGATCGGACCACACAGGCCAGCCTTTGTTCCCCACGTGCATCATTGAGCCTTGGCCGCCCATGAGCCTGTCGCCGGTTCAGCACTGTTCCTTCCTTGGACCACTTTTGATAGATACTGACCACTGCAGATGGGGAACACCCCACAAGAGCTGTAGTTTTGGAGACCAGAGTCAACTAGCCATCACAATTTGGCCCTTGTCAAACTCACTCAAATCCTTACGCTTGCCCATTTTCCCTGCTTCTAACACATCAACTTTGAGGACACTAACAGGTGCCGTGATGAAGAGATAATCAATGTTATTCACTTCACCTGTCATAATGTTATCCCTTATATATATTTATGTTATAATGCTTTTATCCTTTTTGTCCCACTTTAACATTAAGAATGATCTTTGGTATCTTTTTGTCATTGATTGTGTTAAAATGTTTAAAAAACAAAAAACATCAGATGGCAACATTGACATTTCTATCAATATTTCAACAAACGTAATTTAGAATCACATTGTACATTAACTCAACAATATTACCAAAGATCCTTTTTGTTAACTTCAATATTGATTCAACAATAGTGTGGTTCCATTAACATTATAATGTAACGTTAATTCATTGCCATTACCATTGATTTTTTTTTTTTTTTTAATATCACCATTGTTTTAATTGTGGGTGCAAACGTGATGTTGAACCAACATCACTTTGTAATGTTAATTCAGTTATGCTATTATAATGCAATTAATGTTGACTAATCAACACTGTTTTAACATTGTTTCAATAGTTTCTTGCTATCTGGATGGACTTTGTCTTGGACCTTGCACCTCTCCTTTTGTGTATTCTGCTTCTGGGTCCTCTCCTTCAATCAGATTCTTACAGAATAAGCTATTTAACATAACAGGTGTCTACCTACAGTCCGCAAGACAAAACTGAATTTACAATTTATTTGTCTTCTAGGAAATATAAATGTAAATATCTTAAGCAGCTTCTGAAAGAAGTGCAGTGCTAAATAAAAAAAACTGTCCTTTAAACACAGTAAAAAACCCCAGTTTCCACCCCCCAGCTTTTAATGCATCATGTTTCTTTCTTGGGGATCAGTGAATGTTCGCAACTTTTGTATTATTTGTGTATGAGTCCCTCAGTGTGAAAAGATGGATCTCAAAATCATACAGTCTTGGGCAGCACGATATATCAAAATAAATTGATCACAATATGGCTTAGTGCGATTGTCGATTGTGCGAAGTCGTGTTCAGCAATCTGCAATCGGGTCAGTAGCTAGTTGGCATGTCTGTTCATATGTGGACTAGTGTATCAAATTAATCAATTTAATTATCCAGAATTACTCCACAAAATTCAGGGAAGTACTATAAGTTAAGTACTATAGATTAAAAAAATGATGATCCCTTTTATTTTATAAAATTATTAATATTTTACATACTCTGCAAGGGGTATGTAAATGTATGCAGAACTGTCTCTGAATCAGGATGTGTTGTAGGGGTGAGCGACTAATGCAGGGCTAGATGTAACACACATGGTTTAAACATTTCCACACATAACAAAACTTACGGTAGGGGAGACCGGGGATGGTTGCAACACTTTTTTTCTTCAGCACCTAAAACTACCCTCTTTTTTTTTTAGCTACACGTCTGAAACTTTTAGGCAAAGTACCCACATTTGTCTACTACAAATGGCAACAATTTAAATTTCTCCAACTATATCACAGACTTTGTGAGATGATGACAAATGCTAATTGGTCCTTTGGTAACACATACTGGGGTAAGTTGTAACAGGTAGACAAAATCCACAAAAACTAAGGGTACTCCAAGTGATATGCCACAACAACAGTTTTATTTTAAATGAATGGCTGCAACAATAAAATATGTGTGAATATGGGGAGTGTATGTGCATATTGTGTGTGTTTGTGCATGGACATGTGCGTTTGTTTGTGCATGTCGTAACGTGCACATTCATATGGATGTGTGTGTGAGCAAGAGCAAATTAACATAAACATAGGCATTCTGTAGACTTATTAAAATCACCAAAATGTTTCTAGTTGTATGTAAGTGGATGGTTGTTTCAAAACACATGTTACAACCTACCCCGCCACTGTCACTCAGTGTTTAGCTAGCTGTATTAGCATGGTGCTTTGAAATTAGCAGGAGGTTGATACACCATTCTTTACTAGAGAAACTACACTTTGACCTGATATAACTCATACAACATTATCTACAACGGTAGAAGTACTAAACAAAATATTATCTTGTTATTTTGTTTTACTTTCTTACCTCAGAATTAGATTTTCTGCTGTAGCTTCAGGAGATATAGCAACACAGACTGGAAAACCTCCATGTGGGATCGTAAAGGAAGCCAGAGGAAACTGAAACTGTCACATGACTCTTATCCGTGATTCGTGGAATTGGTAGTGTTACAACTCTCCCCGTGTTACAACTATACCCGGTCTCCCCTATTTACTAGTTTCCATATCAACACTATATAGAGAAAAGGTTGTGCCAAAATTCTAAAATCTTTGGAAAATATCCAAATAAATGTTCAGCATATCACATCACACTAACCAGGTTTAAATCCCAGTTGTGCAGGTGAGGCACGTTGTAACACTGTGTTACCATGTGACCCTATTAGAACTGTGCTATAATTCACATTAAAAACTTTTATGAATTCTTGAGAAACCATGAGAAAAAGGTGAATAAAGACTCAATGAGTCAATGTTCAGAAATTATTATTTCAAGAAGCATTTCAGCATCCAGCTTGTCTATTTGTCTCCTTTTCTGGGATGCTGTGTGTAGAGGGAGGGGAGTTGTGTTCAGCTCTGTGTTTTTCTGAATGTCTGAATGTGTTTCTTCATCTGTCTGCCCACATTGTCTTGAACTATGCTGTAAAGCCAACCCGATCTCATGGTAATTTGTACGTATTTTACGAGGTGGCTAATTCGTATGAATTTGTACAACCTCGCTCGTATGAATTTGTACGATTTTTGCTAAATCGTACGTATTTGACAAGTTGCCCAATTAGTATGAATTCGTACAAATGACCTAGTCTCAGCCTCAGACGTCCCGCCCACAGACCGTTGGCTGAACGTCTGATGCATATCGCACACCTTATCTGGAAACACTTCAGGAGTTTCGAAGTTGTCATCTAATTGGTTGAATTCTACAGGATGTCTGCGAGACATGTGTGTCGCGTTCTTTAATGGTCCGCCTAGAAACAAATGCCTCGCGGCATGTCTCCATACTCCCTTGTGGAAGAAGAACGCTGTTGTGTTTACAACTGTGACAATGAGCGCTTACCAGGATCAACTAAACGTGGGATTTTCAAAATTATGTGAAGTTCGCGGCTCCATTGTTGCAGTAAACTTGAAAAATGCTCATGAATGAATAATTTGTAGATGCTCACCGGTCTGTTATTGCAGGGACATCGACTTTACATTTTCACGCCCCTAAAACGAACTGTGATTGGTTGCGTTACATGTCAGTCAAACGTCCTCTAGGGCGGTTCTTGACCGAGTCCAGACCTTCTGCCGTCAGTCTGAAGGTCTGGCTACGTGAGACTACGAATGACCTACCCCTAATCCCACCCCTAAACCTAGCCATCACTTCGGTTTAGACAAATCGTGTGCGATCAGGGCAAGCATGGGGCCATGTTTGCAATGTGTTCATTGTCAAACTCCAAAATTAGTTTATTTTTAATTCTTAAAAAACACCATTATTTTGAGTTTATAATTTGATTTTATAGACAAAATATTTTTGTTTGTCTTATATATTTTTTTCATTATATCAGGTAACATTTTAAGCTGTCATATGGTCATGTTACAATGTACCCCACCTATGGGGCATGTTGTCACATTTTTACTTCCAGTCTTTCGGGGTGAATAAAGTATACACTGTAATTATGAACCAAAACCGCATATTCGTATTAGACGTGTGAAATTAATGTGAAAAAAAAATATTTACTTTGAACCCGTGTGGATTTACACAAGCTGATAAAGTCAAAAAGTGTTAGGTTGTGCCCTGCTCTCCCCTATGATGTTCATTAAGTTGTTCATGAGACACCAACATGAGACTTGTGTATGTTTGTCTTTGTGTATGTGTAAATCAGTGATGTTCTTCTGCTGTTTGCATGTGTTGCATTATGTATCCAGAAATATTTCTCTGCCCACAATCTTTATGATCTGTAGAAAAACATTTTCACAGCACTTTCCTGTTGTGTGTCTTATTTAATTAACTGTTCATATCTTTTCCAGGTGTTTCTGGTGTTGATACAGAGAGATTGTCAGTGAATGAGGGAGAATCAATCACTCTACACACTGATGTTAAAACAAACCAACAAAAAAATATTATGTGGTATTTGACATTGGTGAATGACATTCGCATCGCTGAAATCACCGGAGATCTCAGTTACATCTGTACAGATGTTCAGTGTAAAGACAGTGATGGGAGATTCAGAAAGAGACTGAAGCTGGATCATCAGACTGGATCTCTGACCATCAAAGACACCAGACCTACAGACTCTGGAGTTTATAAACTACAGATCAACAGCAACAGAATCAGTACAAAGATCTTCATTGTTGCTGTTCATAGTGAGTCATTATGTTTAAAAGCAAGTACATCATGTCACATCTTTAATGTGTTTAGTGACATTCAGAGGTGTTTTTTCTCTTTAACTGTATAATTATTTACATATAGTAGATAATTAAAAATGTTGCTGCATATTTGTTGTTTGGCAGCTATTCTGCTAAACATTCCTGACCCTGAAGAACTACATTGCCTGGCAAAGTAATTATTAGTTATTGATAAATTCATTATTAGGGGTTTAAGTGTGTAGCGCTGAAACCCTGTTGTAACTGTTCAAATTTCCAAGGATCAGCATTCTCACCTAAAACTCATCGGGCAGATCAAACCGTAATTCATAGAGACTTAAAACTTTGAGGGCTGGTAGTACTCACACCACATACAGTGTCACCAAGGCTCACACCAATCGGCCTGATGGTTAAAAGAGCGAAATGGCTCATAACTTCTAAACCATAAGGTGTAGGCTTAAGTGTATTATATCGTTGGAAGTCCACCCAAAAGCCTATCATTCCTAAATGAAAACTCAAAACTGCATGAAAATAGGTGAGCATGTGAGACATATGATTCCAAACAAGCATGCAAACTTATATGGAGATCGGCCCATAGGTGGGGCTAATTACTGTTCAAAATCTTTAAAAACCATATATTTCCTATGGTAAATGGCCTGTATTGGCTATAAATGGTCTTTTCCATCTATGAACTAAGTGGTTACATGCTTGCTGAATAAAACTTAAAATAAAACTAAAATATCGTTTTACACGTGCTTAAAGGCCTTAAAACGCTTGAACCCTGATAATTGCTGCTCGCAGCTATATTAAATTATTACATTTTTGTTGCTGTGTGATTGTTTTATGAAAACTTGTCAGGTATATGTAGTAATCATTTTATAAAAGCAATAAGCCCCGTTGGCTGTTGGACTGTAAACCACGGCCTTGGACTGTAAACCCACGCCCGCGGACCGATGGCTGAACATCTGATGCATATGGCACACTTATCTGGAAACACTTCAGGAGTTTCGAAGTCGTCACCTGAATTCTACAGGATGTGCGGGAGATCCGAATGTCCGGGTGTGTGTTGCGTTACTCGTGGAAACTCCCTTGTGGAAGAAGAACGTCGTCGTGTTTACAACTGTGACAATGAGCGCTTACCAGGATCAACTAAACGCTGGATTTTCAAAAGTATGTGAAGTTCGCGGCTCCATTGTTGCAGTAAACTTGAAAAACGTTCATGAATAATTAATTTTTAGATGCTCGCCGGTCTGTTATTGCAGGGACATCGACTTTACATTTTCATCCCCCTAAACAGGACGCAGAACAAAACGAACTGTGATTGGTTGCGTAAAGCAAGGAACACACCAAAACGACGCCGACCAATTAGTGGCGACGAAAGCAGACTGCGGAGTCGGCTCACATCGGCAGCGTCTGGGTCCAAAGTTGCCCTGACACACCAAGCCGACGCTCGACATCCGACGGCCAAGTAGCACATCCGTTCTGCGCCTGCGTAAGAGGAAATACCTTTCCGTACCAGCTGGTGGCAGTAGTCTGTTTTCGTTATTCAAAGCGGGAAATCGGAAGAGCTACAGGGATATAAACAAAGCAGCTCAGAATCTGGCTCACCACAGACGGATTCGTGCTTTTTTTTTCTTTTCTCGTGCACTAGTTCGCTAGCTGAACAGCCAATCAGAATGATCAGATGGCCCGACTGACCGGCGAGCGCCGACGCCGATTCAACATGTCGAATCGGCCAAAAAATAGCCGACGAGGACCAACTTCCGCCGACGGTGCGGAACACACCGAGAAAACTTAGTCGGCCAACGCACGAAAACTGCCCGACGGCCGACCGTCGGCTTGGTGTGTTCCAGGCTTAACATGTCAGTCAAACGTCCTCTTGGGCGGTCCTTGACCAATGAAAACTGTGATGGAGTCCAGACCTTCTGCCAGTCTGAAGGTCTGGCTAAACGAGACTAACCACTGCCTAACAGGCTTATTGCTTTAAATTAGTTCAGTAAGATTTAAAGCTGATTTGATTTAAAGTCTCAGCAGTTAGTTTTGGTTCATAAAAAGCTGCATTTGTGTTCTGGTGTAAATCAAATATGTTGGTAAAATCAATTATCAGATTATGGGCCAGATTTACTAAACAGGGCAAATTAGCGGGAGAGCGCAATTCCAAAAAAGCGCCAATGGGAGTGGGAAGTTCATTGTGTTATCTACTGACGACACGCAAATTAAAGAACACAGACGCAGACACATCATTTGCATAATGACCAACGCAATTGACCAAGAGCAGAGCAAATTAGCATCTGGTTTAAGACATGTTTTTTTGGGGGCGGTAAATAATGCCGCAAATACCTGTAAATTGACGGGCGCAAACCTTTGTAAATCACCTTGCATGATTCATTTAATATAATCTCCTCCCATAAATTTTGCGTCTGAAAGGGAAACTCCTACAAATGCATATGCTACGGAGCCCCTAAAGGGACTTTTGCAAAAATGAAAAAATCTACAGACTTTCACGTGCGCATGCGAAACTATTGCGTGTGCACAGGAATTGTTTTGCGTGCTCATGCGTTTCGTTTTCCGGTTTATGTAGCCTATACTATAACCAATTTCACTTGCGCGTCATGAAGAAAGTGAGAGTATGAATGCACATGAATTAATAAAGCTGTATTTGCTCAAAATGTGGCTTTTGTTATGGCAGTAATATAGGCTAATACAGCTTTATTAATTCATGTGCATTCATACTCTCACTTTCTTCATGACGCACAAATGAAATTGGTTATAGTATACATAACCGGAAATTGTAACGCGAGTGCACGCCAAAAAATTCCCATGCGCACGCGAAAGTCTGTATATTTTTATTTTTGCAAAGGTCCCTTTAGGGGCTTCGTAATATGCAATAAGGTCAGCCGCAAAAAGAACTTTGTCCACGCCTTTTCGGCGCTAATTTTTCACTGCGTGTCTTCAGTAAATCCTGACAGTAGGTTTTTTTAACGCCAAAAGAGGGTTTGCACTGGCGCAACCTGTTAGTAAATCTGGCCCTATTGACTTTTTTAGCTGTTACAGATTCAAGTCTGGTTATTGAAACGATAGGCTTGTTTAAGATGGGCCTAATCTGCGCAGAACGCGTCACCCGTAAACATAGCTACATAACTTTCAAGATGAAGCATTCTGCATTTTCACAGTACCTTCCTGTGGTTTAATTTTGTTTAGGTTATCTGTTATCTGTTCACTTTTTCTCCAGGCTTTTTCAGCGTTGATACAGATGAAGAGTCAGCGTTTGTGATGGAAGGAGATTCAGTCACTCTAAACACTGATGTTACAACAAACCAACAAGAGAAGATTAGATGGTATTTTAATGGCATTCGCATCGCTCAAATCAGTGGAGATCTCAGTAAGATCTGTACAGATGTTCAGTGTAATGAAGGTACTGAGAGATTCAGAGACAGACTGAAGCTGGATCATCACACTGGATCTCTGACCATCACAAACACCAAAAACACAGACTCTGGAGTTTATCAACTACGGATCACCAACAGCAGCAGTAGTACAAAGAGCTTCATTGTTGCTGTATATGGTGAGTCTTGTTTAGTGACATTTTTTCTGTGACATTTAGAGGTATTTTTTCTCTGTACCTGTATATTAATTCACATACAGATCACAAACACATTTACTGTTGAAGTGGAATTTGTAGATTTAAATATAAACTTATTTTAGTATAGTTTAAAACATTTAGTTTTACCATTGGTTATTGTCATTGAACCAGAATTAAATCTAGCAGTTAGTTTTGTTCTGATAAAGATGGCAGTTTAGCATTTGTTTAAATCCATATATTATATCATACTGGGTATTTTCTAGTTCATCACCAGGAATCCAAAGTGCAGCGGTTTTGATGAAAAGTATGCTTATTAGCTCAAAATGTGGATAAATGTTGCTTTTTTGACTAAAAGTAAAGTGTGTTCCACAGTTCTCTCATGTTATGTAGTGTTCCCCCCTAAAAAAGGTGGTTTGTATTTGGTTTGTGTTTCAGATTTTCCTGTTGTTGAAGTAGATGAAATAAAGAGAAAGTCAGTGAAGGAGGGAGAATCTGTTACTTTAGATACTCATGTAATAAAAACCCCAAATGATTTGATGACATGGTATGTTAATGACACTCTCATCGCTGAAATTACTAGAGATCCCAATAAAACCTGTACAGATGATCAGTGTGATGAGAGATTCAGAGACAGACTGAAGCTGGATCATCAGACTGGATCTCTGACCATCACAAACACCAGAAACACAGACTCTGGACTCTATAAACTACAGATCATCATCAGCAGAATCTGCATCATTAGGATCTTCAGTGTTACTATCAGCATAAAGAGTTTCAGTGTTAATGTCACTGGTGAGTATCATTTAGTCATTCAGTGCACTTTCCTTAGGAGTTTTAGAAAACAGTTTTAAATATATAAATCAACCCTGTACGTGTACATTGGTTGTACAAAAAGTGAGATTTGACTCAGGTATGACATCACTTTGTAGGCCAAAACGCAGAAGCGAGTTAGCATTTTAGCACTTCCGTTTCCCTTGACCCAAAGTCAATGGGTTTTTTGAATGGGGTTTTGTTTAAATGGCTGAAATAAGGTCTGTGGTAAACACAAGCTCAAGACACTTTCACGTTTTATTCCACGACATAAACTACATCAGTATTACCCCACTCGTGATTTTTTTGAAGCTGTCGTGTCTTGAAAAAGGCGGTTGCTAACAAGTGGCTAAATGGACTACAGAAGCTGTCAAGGAGATTAAACGCCATCATGCTGAACAGGTAACCTCAGTCCGCTTTTACAGCCTCATTATGCTTATTATTGTGCTCTTATAAACTAGTCAAACTCAAGTGTTCTGGGAAAATGTTTTGAGATAAATACTGAAAGAGTTGTCGGAAGCTTAGTGATGGTGACGTTGAAGTCAAGCGACCGTGGTGTAGTCCGTTTATAGCCTACCTTTAGCCTTTTACTTCTGGCAACTCCATTTAGGCTTTAAAATTCATAAAAGTTGTGTTCATCTGTGATCATTATCTTGATGGACAAAACGTGTAAGAATCATAAACCTTTGTTGCTCACAGAGATTGTTTTTTGCGATAATCCAAAAGCCTATGGGAAAATCCTATTGGGTTTTTCTCAGGGAACCAGTGTGATGCGAACTCCCAGTTGGCCTGCAAAGTGACGTCATACCGGCACCACTCTATTATCTTCTCATGTTACCTTTTTTATTATTTATTTATTTATTTTTGTTTTTACAAATTTCAAGTTCATTGTTAATTAGAAAAATTATGAAATATCGCCATTTATGAAATAAATCAATATAATACTGTCAAACATATTGTTAAAGTTGATTAGTGGTCAGTCTCTGGTAATAATGACTGTCTGTCTTCAGCTGTTTCAGATTCAGGTCTGTCTTCAGCTGCTGTAGCAGGAATAGTTGTTGTTGTTCTCCTGGTGTTTGCAGCTCTAACTGCTGCTGTGATTTACTATCGCCACATGAAATCTACACAAGCAGGACAATATGGCAAGTATTACATACAGCTGATTTGACAAAATGGAAATATGAGATTAACTGTGCAAAAAGAATCTTTAAAAATGTGTATTTTTATTCAAATTAACCAAAGTAATCTGTGTTTCACTGAGTTCGTTGTTATTGTTGTTCAAACAGATGCCACAAGGCAGAACCGTCACGAGGTAAGATACTATGTGCACTGAATCTGTCTGTCTGCAAAAAACTGAATTTACAATGGATTCTGATTTGTGAGATCTGCAAGTCTCACAAGTGTAAGGCAACGTTCACACTGTCAGTACAAATCCGATTATTTACCGATTGCAGTCTGATCTAAATTATTGACTGTCCACACTGAGTATCGCAACTGTTCAGATCCGATTTGTGAGTCCCGTGTCGCTTTTTTGTTTTCTAGAATATCTGCATTGGTTTCTATGGCCATGACGTTGAGTTGGTAGGCATACGCCAAAAACAACAACAGCAACATGGAGGTGTTTGCAATACAGATACAGAAGATGCAGTACTCCAGTGCGGAAGGTACATATTGTCATGTTGTAAATAATACTGTCTATATGTGTATCTGATGTGCTGGACTACTGTGTCTTCTGAGGCAGAAACGTAGGAGTCTCCGCTGGTCTCAAACATCTCCATTGTATTGTGATTTTCTACTTTTCCAGCACTTTGCAACAACACAACCTTGTTTCTGCAGCGACTTTCAGCACGTTTTCTAATACAACGTCTGACATGTTTACACTTTACGTGGCGTGAGAAAATGACATAAACCACACTGAATAGGACTGTCAGTCCAAATCCGATTTTTGTGCATATCTGATTAAAATCCAATCAAAATTTAGCAAGTGTGAACGGCAAAAAAAACAAACAAAACATAAAAATGCAATGTTTTTTTTTTTTTACAATGGAGTGTCTATTTACACTAAGTGCAAATAGCCTGCCTTGTTGGCTTTTTACACTAACTCCGCCCACTGACGTCTGTTGGACCAGACAAAATTACTGTTGTCAACAGTAGCAGTAGTGTAGGGGTAAGGCGCATGGCAGAACGTTTTGACGCAGATCGACCCGAATTCGAATCCGCCTTCTGCTAAACTCTGTACTCCTTTTTCCCCATCACATATCAGATCAGAAAGGCATTTATTTTCAATAAAAAAAAATAAAAATAAAAATAATTCGAAAAGTGAAAATAGTGTCTAATGTGTGTTTAATAATAAAGTGTTTATCGGTTAGGGTTAGACAGGCTGTTGAACGAACTTAATTGGATTAAGGAAAACTTTTCCACAGAATTGAATTATGTTTTTCCAACCAAATTTAATTGGTTTGAAATAATTTGTTGTAATTTTGTTGTATGAACTTAAATTCATTTAGTCAAGACTACTAAAAAAAATCATGTCATTCCTACTAGATGAAGTAGGATAAAGAGGGGTAGAACTGATGACCATATTTACTTCTTTATTTCTATAAAAACTAATAGTCAACGCAACACTTGTTCACATGCTAAGTGTAACATCTGTAGCATACAAGTAATGATCAAGTAAAACATCTCTCATTACTGGCATGAGCACAGTTACAGCTCATTGAGAACAGCATAACCACAAGGTCTACACTTCACGATAATGGTAACCTCAAAAATCGACACAACATAACACAACTTTTAAATGTCAAATATAACATCAAACTTTAACAGGTCTTTCCCTTTAATAAAAAACACATTAAACAGCACTTAATTTCAACATTTAGGGTAAACGTACCTATTAAGCTCAAGTACCCATTAAGCACACTACTATCTTTGAGCTCAGATTATAAAAAGAAAAAAAAAAATCATCCTACTTGATGTCTTAACCAAATGATGTGTTTGTTACTATATACCTCCTGTAATTTCAAGCTAATCAGACCATTGCACACTGAGTTATTTGTAGGATTGAAAATAATCAAAGATATTTGATATTTGAAATTGAACAAAGACATTTGCTTCACTGTTTTCAACCCCCATCTTTCTTATCAGAAGGGCCATTTGGAATTCCTAAAGACAATGAGATGCTGAAGGCCTGTAGGCCAAAATGTGTCACACCTTTAGTACAGTGGGGGAAGTTTGGTCTGATTGGTCAGTTTGAATGTCTCACATTAGGGTTTCAGTCACATGGTCAAGGAACAGATAAAAAGAAGATGTAACTGTTGCTCTGGGTCCTCTTTTATTCTCTCTCTCTCTCTCTCTCTCTCTCTCGATTCTCTGGCTCTCTCTCTTCTTGGGGGCCTTCTCTTTGGCTCTTCTCTTCTTTGCTCTCTTCTTCTCTTTGTCTCTTTCTCTCTCTCCCTTTCTATCCCTCAGGTAACATTCTATTCATGCTGGGTACGATAAATGGTATACGTTTTTATCATCTCATACATCTATTTTGAAACTATTTTAAGTGTAACCATAACCAGATTTTGTCATTAAATCCTTTCTATTACAAATGATATGCTAACTAGTTTTGATTTGGTATTGACTTTGAAGTGCTATTGCAATACAATATAGTCACATTCTAGCAACGCTCTCCCACATATTTTGCTATTGTAACTGCGCTTATTTCCGTCGTTGGTATAAGTTGCAGTGGGTGGTAAAGACGAGAAATGTACAGTTTTCTGTCCTCTTGCTGATAACGTTTCTTTAGTCATTCGGCAACCCTGCAGCCTGAACCACTGTAGGCGACCCACCCTTACAGATGGTGCCGAAACCCGGGATCCCTTGCAGTGAATTTTCTGAAATTCATCAGAATGAGGACATTTTTTTCACAGTTGATCTTGTGAATGGATTAAAGCTGAACTTCTGACCAAGGAATGGGTAAGTCTGTTTTCATTGTTTATGAATTGCATGAAACAGAACGTAGAAGGTTTTAAACAGCTTCAATAGTCCCATTACTGTACAATCCGAGAATATTTAGATTATCTCCTCGGGATGGAAGGGAAAATTTCAAGTGACATTGTTTGCTTTATGGAGCAAAAAAGTTGAGCCTATCTTGAACAGTAAATACATACCAAATAATCTCAATTCAGATGATGAAATGCTCACATATTGGGACATAATTGGCAAACATCAAAAGAAATCGAAACATGGTGAAATAATTGAGGCTTTAAACTTCATAAGTTGTAAAAGGCTACGTAATGTGACACCATTTCTATTATCAAGTATAGATGCTAAATGTAAAGAAGTGCATTCTAAAAATGCAGAAGCAGAAAAGTCTGAGGCAAAGATTAAAGATCTTCAAACACAGCTAGATAAATTACTAGCTGAGCAGTTAGCCCTGACTGAAAAGTGTAAAAATCACAAAGAGACCATTGCAGATCTCAAGGCTAAGCTAAATGCTAAAAAGTTCTTGTCTCCCAAAACGCTTAACAGCGATGGGACTAAAAAGCATGTTCACTTCTTAGAGGAGGTGACTTGCTCTAATGAATCTGAAACGTTTAGTTCAGAAAATGCATGTGCAACTCAAGAAAGTGTGCCTATTTCAGTTCTTAAGGTGATGCAGCACCGTAATAGCGCAGAGTCATGTACCAGAACGCATGGTGTACAAGCATTAGAGAGTCATGAATATCCTCAAACTCCAGCAGAACATAGCACACAACCCTATGGCAAAGAGAACAGGTTTTGCAGTTCCTGTCAGAAAATAGGCCATTCAGAGGAAAAATGCTGGTCACTGGGTAGGGGTCGACCTCCACCTTATTTTCAGAAAAATAGGAAATTACTTTCTAAGGGCAAAGATCAGCGCTCATTTGCAGGTAAAACTCTTAGTGAGTTAACTGCGTTGTTCATGCAAGGCCTTCAGCTATTAACCTCACTTGCTAGTGGGCTAGCAGCCTCATAGCAATGAGTTTAATAGTTAAACATCCAAATTGCAATGATCCTGTTTGTATTTCCAAATTTGTAATTGTACTAAACACATTTGGCGCATTGAACACACATTATAGTTGTTTGTGCTACTAGATACACATAGACTAGTTTAGTTTATTCTTTAAAACACATGATTGCTTTACTGTTAGTGTTGTATTTAACACTTAGGATAAAGGTTGTAGATGCGATGCATTCTAGGCCATGTATCTATACTGGAATTGTATAGCAATTTCAAGTTGCATGTGTGTCTATGCTGAATTTGTTTGTCTCCTAAGTGGAAACTCTGCTATTTCCTATATAGCTGCAGTAAAACCATGTACAGGAGCACAGAATTGCCATGTGGCTACAGTGTAATTTACAATTGCATTAACCATGAAAATGCTTTCATCACAGCAGGATTCAGTAACTCTGAACTTTGCACTTTATCATGCTCCTTAACAAAAACATTGGTGTGGGAAGATTTTGAACCAGACCACACCTCGCTAACATTCTCACGCTGGCTCCCTGTTATAACAGGACCAAAATTTGCATCACAATTGTAAACCCTCCTCACCATGTTTGGGGCATGATTTACACATAGCCACAGCTAAATTCAGCCACATAGATCTGATCTTCACACAAAAAGTCAAATCTACATCTACATCAGCCTCACAAAAAATCTTTACATCTAGACTGTATTACAACTGTGGATTTCTTCCAGTTATTGTTTGTTTTGTTTTTCTTTAGAATTACTAAATCAGTTAGTTATTATTTGTCTCACCAAGTTAAATATCAAAAGAGTATTTCTCATTCTTATCTAAGTGCAAAAATGTGTATTATCATTGTATTGAAATAATGCATTTGATTTTTAAACTTATTTGATTTCTGATTCTTTGTATTTTGTCCATTTGACTTGCAACAATGTTTTTGGACATCCATTCAATTGAATCTCTGTATTTGGTTACACTGAATATTTTGCTGATACTCTTCATGAAAAGGATTGTTCATTGATTCAATGATTGTTGTTTTGTTATAATGCAATTTATTTTTAATGTTTCCAGAAACAATGTAAGAGCTTGTGAGATCTTCTTTTATTCTCAACCTTGACCACTTTATTAAGTACATTGATTTAAGGGCTTATTGCCAGAGACTATTTTAATCTGACCACATCAAACTTCTGACCAATGACAAATGTCATGTATGCTTTTGCTCTTTGTTGTGCTATATGTTCTTTAAATCAGGATCAGGATCCCTGCTGCACAAGTTCGCATCCTGTGTCCTCAGAAAGAGGGACAAGCGTTTGCTCTCATCTCCAGTGACTGTTCTCAAGGTGTGAAGTATTCAATGGACGTTTTGCATATCAAGGATTGATGCAACACCATTTGATGGAGCCTTCTCATGCAGGGCTGAAATCAGAACAAAGACTGAAGACTGACCAGCTGCTATTGCAACATGTCTGGACGAGAAGTCTGAAGATGACATCTACACACAACAGAAAGCATGTCTTCGTGGACTGTGCCACCTTTGGACACTTTATGATTGTGGCCAACGGTGCCAAGGGGGGAATTTGTAGGATTGAAAATAATCAATCTGTTTTCAACCCCCATCTTTCTTATCAGAAGGGCCATTTGGAATTCCTAAAGACAATGAGATTCTGAAGACCTGTAGGCCAAAATGTGTCACACCTTTAGTACAGTGGGGGAAGTTTGGTCTGATTGGTCAGTTTGAATGTCTCACATTAGGGTTTCAGTCACATGGTCAAGGAACAGATAAAAAGAAGATGTAACTGTTGCTCTGGGTCCTCTTTTATTCTCTCTCTCTCTCTTGATTCTCTGGCTCTCTCTCTTCTTGGGGGCCTTCTCTTTGGCTCTTCTCTTCTTTGCTCTCTTCTTCTCTTTGTCTCTTTCTCTCTCTCCCTTTCTATCCCTTAGGTAACATTCTATTCATGCTGGGTACGATAAATGGTATACGTTTTTATCATCTCATACATCTATTTTGAAACTATTTTAAGTGTAACCATAACCAGATTTTGTCATTAAATCCTTTCTATTACAAATGATATGCTAACTAGTTTTGATTTGGTATTGACTTTGAAGTGCTATTGCAATACAATATAGTCACATTCTAGCAACACTCTCCCACATATTTTGCTATTGTAACTGCGCTTATTTCCGTCGTTGGTATAAGTTGCAGTGGGTGGTAAAGACGAGAAATGTACAGTTCTACCATCTTGCTGATAACGTTTCTTTAGTCATTCGGCAACCCTGCAGCCTGAACCACTGTAGGCGACCCACCCTTACATATTCATGTGTTCACACTGTCTGGCGGCCATTTTGAAAGCTGTCTGAAAACTTTCACCAAAAGAGTAGCCCCTTAAATGTGCATTTTTTTTTTTTTTTAGATGTTTAAGCCTTTATTTTCGATAAGTATAACTTCTTTCTGCAAAATTAAGAGATTAATATTTAGACTTTTGCATTATATAACCTGGAACCTGGATGTGGGAAATAATTACAGTTAGATCCAAAAGATAGTTTAAGCAACATAGCGCAGATGCTATAGAACATTGTTAGCTTACTAGCTGTATAAGATTGTGTGCTACACTAATATATTACTTCACAGGCATTACTGGCTTGTACTTTTAAATCAATTATATTATAAATTTACAGTTTATTGATGTTCTGTTGTTTTACACTTCTATAATTTTTAAAGATTTCATATTATTGTAAGGTGAGCTTAAAGGGTGCACTACTATGAAAATCACACAGCTTCAGTGTGATTTCAATAAGAAAAAGTATAATTTCATAGATATTTTCTATAATAGCTGTTCATATTAAAATATGTATGAACTTAATACATGACCTAGATTATTTATTTAGCAAAATTGTCCTTTTAAATTTATAAATTTAATATTTATTAATTAAAAAAAGGTTTGCTGTTCCAATAAAGCTCAGTGTGCTCCCTTTAAGCTCATCCACATTGAACGTCTATGTAAATACTTCATAAACAGACTTTAAATATTAACTGATGGTTGTCACTTCAAGTTAATCTTCATGAAATTATTCTTTAAAAATGTTGTTTTAAATAAACAAGAATTTTCCCAAAAAAACATGTTGTGAGCTTAATGGCAACAGGGGTGTGCTTAAAGTAAGCACAGCCAGACTTTTTGCATTTAATGATGTATATCTTAATTTAAACGCTTTTGTCATTTAAAATAAAATTAAATATTATTGTGTGAGAGATTAATATATTATTTTAACATAACTTTTTGTACTCAAACCAGTACCCTGTGCACTAAAATGTCTCAATGTAGATTTTGGTGAGCTTAATAGGTACATTTGCCCTACTCTAAATCATCCCTATGCAAAGCATGCTGGGAACTAGAAATAAACTGCTCAGTTTCAGTCAGTGCAACATAAATGATTCATGTAGTCCCAACACAAATGGTTTAGGTTAACTTAACATTTTACAAATTTAATTTCATTTAACGTAATAAATTAATAAATATAACCATTTACATATATTTTATATATATATATATATATATATATATATATATATATATATACACTCACCTAAAGGATTATTAGGAACACCTGTTCAATTTCTCATTAATGCAATTATCTAATCAACCAATCACATGGCAGTTGCTTCAATGCATTTAGGGGTGTGGTCCTGGTCAAGACAATCTCCTGAACTCCAAACTGAATGTCAGAATGGGAAAGAAAGGTGATTTAAGCAATTTTGAGCGTGGCATGGTTGTTGGTGCCAGACGGGCCGGTCTGAGTATTTCACAATCTGCTCAGTTACTGGGATTTTCACGCACAACCATTTCTAGAGTTTACAAAGAATGGTGTGAAAAGGGAAAAACATCCAGTATGCGGCAGTCCTGTGGGCGAAAATGCCTTGTTGATGCTAGAGGTCAGAGGAGAATGGGCCGACTGATTCAAGCTGATAGAAGAGCAACTTTGACTGAAATAACCACTCGTTACAACCGAGGTATGCAGCAAAGCATTTGTGAAGCCACAACACGCACAACCTTGAGGCGGATGGGCTACAACAGCAGAAGACCCCACCGGGTACCACTCATCTCCACTACAAATAGGAAAAAGAGGCTACAATTTGCACGAGCTCACCAAAATTGGACAGTTGAAGACTGGAAAAATGTTGCCTGGTCTGATGAGTCTCGATTTCTGTTGAGACATTCAGATGGTAGAGTCAGAATTTGGCGTAAACAGAATGAGAACATGGATCCATCATGCCTTGTTACCACTGTGCAGGCTGGTGGTGGTGGTGTAATGGTGTGGGGGATGTTTTCTTGGCACACTTTAGGCCCCTTAGTGCCAATTGGGCATCGTTTAAATGCCACGGCCTACCTGAGCATTGTTTCTGACCATGTCCATCCCTTTATGACCACCATGTACCCATCCTCTGATGGCTACTTCCAGCAGGATAATGCACCATGTCACAAAGCTCGAATCATTTCAAATTGGTTTCTTGAACATGACAATGAGTTCACTGTACTAAAATGGCCCCCACAGTCACCAGATCTCAACCCAATAGAGCATCTTTGGGATGTGGTGGAACGGGAGCTTTGTGCCCTGGATGTGCATCCCACAAATCTCCATCAACTGCAAGATGCTATCCTATCAATATGGGCCAACATTTCTAAAGAATGCTTTCAGCACCTTGTTGAATCAATGCCACGTAGAATTAAGGCAGTTCTGAAGGCAAAGGGGGTCAAACACAGTATTAGTATGGTGTTCCTAATAATCCTTTAGGTGAGTGTATATATATATATATATATATATATATACACACACTCACCTAAAGGATTATTAGGAACACCATACTAATACCCCCTTTCGCCTTCAGAACTGCCTTAATTCTACGTGGCATTGATTCAACAAGGTGCTGAAAGCATTCTTTAGAAATGTTGGCCCATATTGATAGGATAGCATCTTGCAGTTGATGGAGATTTGTGGGATGCACATCCAGGGCACAAAGCTCCCGTTCCACCACATCCCAAAGATCCCAATGAGATCTGGTGACTGTGAGGGCCATTTTAGTACAGTGAACTCCTTGTCATGTTCAAGAAACCAATTTGAAATGATTCGAGCTTTGTGACATGGTGCATTATCCTGCTGGAAGTAGCCATCAGAGGATGGGTACATGGTGGTCATAAAGGGATGGACATGGTCAGAAACAATGCTCAGGTAGGCCGTGGCCCAATTGGCACTAAGGGGCCTAAAGTGTGCCAAGAAAACATCCCCCACACCATTACACCACCACCACCAGCCTGCACAGTGGTAACAAGGCATGATGGATCCATGTTCTCATTCTGTTTACGCCAAATTCTGACTCTACCATCTGAATGTCTCAACAGAAATCGAGACTCATCAGACCAGGCAACATTTTTCCAGTCTTCAACTGTCCAATTTTGGTGAGCTCGTGCAAATTGTAGCCTCTTTTTCCTATTTGTAGTGGAGATGAGTGGTACCCGGTGGGGTCTTCTGCTGTTGTAGCCCATCCGCCTCAAGGTTGTGCGTGTTGTGGCTTCACAAATGCTTTGCTGCATACCTCGGTTGTAACGAGTGGTTATTTCAGTCAAAGTTGCTCTTCTATCAGCTTGAATCAGTCGGCCCATTCTCCTCTGACCTCTAGCATCAACAAGGCATTTTCGCCCACAGGACTGCCGCATACTGGATGTTTTTCCCTTTTCACACCATTCTTTGTAAACTCTAGAAATGGTTGTGCGTGAAAATCCCAGTAACTGAGCAGATTGTGAAATACTCAGACCGGCCCGTCTGGCACCAACAACCATGCCACGCTCAAAATTGCTTAAATCACCTTTCTTTCCCATTCTGACATTCAGTTTGGAGTTCAGGAGATTGTCTTGACCAGGACCACACCCCTAAATGCATTGAAGCAACTGCCATGTGATTGGTTGATTAGATAATTGCATTAATGAGAAATTTAACAGGTGTTCCTAATAATCCTTTAGGTGAGTGTATATATACATACATACATACATATATTATTAATGCATACCGTTTAATGTACAACAACATTGAGGTGCAAGTAGTATCTGCCACTATTTACAAGTATAAATAGCATCTAACTACTATTTACACTTATTGCAAAGAAAATACTGCTATTTTTATATAGTGTAAATAGAATCTAGTAGCTATTTTAAACTTAGTATTGTAAGGCCCGCCTAATCGGTCCAACAACGGTTTCCGATAAGCGGGTGTTTACTTTTATCTGACTCCATTTCATCATGACCTTGAATTTAGGTTAGAATGCCGATTGGGTTTTAGTCATTTGTATAATAGTTTAACTACACATTTGATTAATCTATTTAACTCTTTATTGAAATTACACTCGTTCATCTCGTTCGTCAAAAGGTTGTGTTGTAGCAAAGTGCCGTACGAGCAGAAAATTACAATATGACGTGTTTTGAAACCGGCGGAGATGACAGCACAGAATAAAGCTGCTCATACCAGCCTCCTACGGTTCTGCCGCTGCTTCCGAAGACACAGTAGTCCAGCGCGGCGGATACACATTGTCATGTTGTTAATAAGACAACATCTGTATTGCAAACTCCTCCATGTTGCGGTTGCTGTTGTTGCTTTTGGCGTATACCTACCAACACAATGTCATTGCCATAGAAACCAATGCAGATATTCGGGAAAATGAAAGAGTGACATGGGACACACAAATCGGATCTGAACAGTTGCGATACACAATGTGTACAGTCATTAATATAGATCACTTGAAGGGATAGTTCACCCAAAAATGGAAATTCTGTCATTTACTCACCCTCGAGTTGTTCCAAACCTGTAAATGTGATCATTTATTCACAAGGTTTCTTTCTTCTGTTGAACACAAAATAAGATGTTTTGAAGAATGTTGGTAATCAAACTTCCATGGTATTTTTTTTTTCTCCAAAATATCTTCTTTTGTGTTCAACAGAAGAAAGAAACTTTGTGAGTAAATGATCACATTCAGAAATCATTACATAGAAACACCAATAATTTATAGACATTTAAGAAAGTGCTGCTCTCTTGTGATGTTTTACTTTAGAATATAGAGCATTTAGCAAACATTAGAGGAAAAAAAACTTGTTTGTTTTTAACCTTCTGTAAATGTGTGTTTTCTTACAGAATAATGGTGTGGAAGACTCAATTCCCTTATCAGAAAGGGATCACTGCTGATATTAGGACATCAATCGGTTTTCCAGTATGTAATGGTGGAGGGGATTAGCACACTTTTGCTGTACTGAAATGGGCACTTTTTGTGACAGCAACCTCATCATTTTTGATCAAAGATGTGGCTTAACTTCAGAATTTGAACTAAAATCAGTATCGTTATGATTGCACTGAACATTTCAGATTGAGTTCAACAAAAATTTATTTACTTTTTCATAAACTTAAAAAAAAATAATTCAATAAAATGTAGGTGTGACGGGGTTGAGACTAGGGTAACGGGGTTGAAGAGACAAATACAGCTTAACATATAAATAGTTGTTTATTACTTAAATTCAATGTAAGATTTTCTATAAACACTGTATTTCATTATGTAACCAAGAAAGACAACAGATATAAATTGCAATTGAACTGAGTTTTATTAACCCGACTGCAGAAAAACAATAATGTATACAATAACATACAAACCCGATTCCAAAAAAGTTGGGACACTGTACAAATTGTGAATAAAAACAGAATGCAATGATGTGGAAGTTTCAAATTTCAATATTTTATTCAGAATACAACATAGATGACATATCAAATGTTTAAACTGAGAAAATGTATCATTTTAAGGGAAAAATAAGTTGATTTTAAATTTCATGGCATCAACACATCTCAAGAAAGTTGGGACAAGGCCATGTTTACCACTGTGTGGCATCCCCTCTTCTTTTTATAACAGTCTGCAAACGTCTGGGGACTGAGGAGACAAGTTGCTCAAGTTTAGGAATAGGAATGTTGTCCCATTCTTGTCTAATACAGGCTTCTAGTTGCTCAACTGTCTTAGGTCTTCTTTGTCGCATCTTCCTCTTTATGATGCGCCAAATGTTTTCTATGGGTGAAAGATCTGGACTGCAGGCTGGCCATTTCAGTACCCGGATCCTTCTTCTACGCAGCCATGATGTTGTAATTGATGCAGTATGTGGTCTGGCATTGTCATGTTGGAAAATGCAAGGTCTTCCCTGAAAGAGACGACATCTGGATGGGAGCATATGTTGTTCTAGAACTTGGATATACCTTTCAGCATTGATGGTGCCTTTCCAGATGTGTAAGCTGCCCATGCCACACGCACTCATGCAACCCCATACCATCAGAGATGCAGGCTTCTGAACTGAGCGCTGATAACAACTTGGGTTGTCCTTGTCCTCTTTAGTCCGGATGACATGGCGTCCCAGTTTTCCAAAAAGAACTTCAAATTTTGATTCGTCTGACCACAGAACAGTTTTCCACTTTGCCACAGTCCATTTTAAATGAGCCTTGGCCCAGAGAAAACGCCTGCGCTTCTGGATCATGTTTAGATATGGCTTCTTTTTTGACCTATAGAGTTTTAGCCGGCAACGTCGAATGGCACGGTGGATTGTGTTCACCGACAATGTTTTCTGGAAGTATTCCTGAGCCCATGTTGTGATTTCCATTACAGTAGCATTCCTGTATGTGATGCAGTGCCGTCTAAGGGCCCAAAGATCACGCATCCAGTATGGTTTTCCGGCCTTGACCCTTACGCACAGAGATTGTTCCAGATTCTCTGAATCTTTGGATGATATTATGCACTGTAAATGATGATAACTTCAAACTCTTTGCAATTTTTCTCTGAGAAACTCCTTTCTGATATTGCTCCACTATTTTTCGCCACAGCATTGGGGGAATTGGTGATCCTCTGCCCATCTTGACTTCTGAGAGACACTGCCACTCTGAGAGGCTCTTTTTATACCCAATCATGTTGCCAATTGACCTAATAAGTTGCAAATTGGTCCTCCAGCTGTTCCTTATATGCACATTTAACTTTTCCGGCCTCTTATTGCTACCTGTCCCAACTTTTTTGGAATGTGTAGCTCTCATGAAATCCAAAATGAGCCAATATTTGGCATGACATTTCAAAATGTCCCACTTTCAACATTTGATATGTTATCTATATTCTATTGTGAATAAAATATAAGTTTATGAGATTCGTAAATTATTGCATTCCTTTTTTATTCACAATTTGTACAGTGTCCCAACTTTTTTGGAATCGGGTTTGTAGTATAAATTAGAACATTATAAACTGACTGAATAGGTCATCAAAAAACACATAACGTGTGCTTTTCTAATATATATATATATATGTGTGTGTGTGTGTGTGCAAACGTGTGTTTGCGCATACTTTGTGGCATTCAAAGTCTGGCCCACACCTCTTTCAAGACCTCCACATGGCGCTTTGTCACAGACTTTGGCCCAATCCCAATTCTATTTTATACCCCTTCGCCTTCCCCTACACCTACCCGTTCCCCTTGCCCCGTATGACGTATGAGCCTTCGAGTTTCCTAAGGCGATACAGAATGATACAGAACATACAAGACTGGTGAAGCCGCTTTACCATGGGGCCAAACTGTTCTCTTTGTTTATTAACCGTTCCATTCCGTGCTGATCCAAGCCGGCCGGTACGGATATGGTTTCGTTGTCTATTGTGGTGCTGCGATAACGGTCATACATTATACGTCAAATCAGTCGTTGCCTTGGTAACGCAGGAGTTTACAGACGATACGTGATGTAAATATCGACTGCGTTATGAAGGATGACCAGATATATATTTTTAACTATTATTAATTTGTGTTCACGTCACTCAAATAGTGCGTTTAGCAAGCTACGGAGAAACTGGCAGCCAGGTGACACACGAGTGATCGATCCCGAGTGGCAACATCACTACACACATTCTAGCAGCACAGTAGTCGGTGTATGGAGGGAAACTCCTCATACCCCTTCGTTCGAAGTGTGGTCCTGAAAAATCTTCGTTTGAAGGGCTATCTGGCCCTTCCCCTTACCCCTACCACTCCAGCCAAAAGAGAATCGAGACACCCCTACCCCTTCACGTGAACGCGCAGGGGAAAGGAAAGGGCTAAGGGGTAGAAATGGGATTGGGCCTTAGACTGATAGTACTTTTATTAAAGGTGCACTGTGTAGCCCTAAACGGACAAACTGCTCTACAGAGCGCTAGCTACTCTCTGCTGTCTCAAATGACGGCATCTTTGTCCTGTGTCGGCCACCGTAGCTTCTCTGTGTGCTTTGAAAGAGAGGGGTGAGGAGTGGGCGTTTGCAATTCACAACCTCACCGCTAGATGGCATTGAAATTTACACACTGCACCTTTAACTGCACCTTTAATTTTCTATCACTCAGCCTAGTCATTTTCTAACACTCTTAACTGCGCATTCCTCTACTTTGAAGATTCTGGCCGTACTGCTCTGGGGCATGATCTGGACTTTGTGGAGGAGTGGTTAAGTTCCTCAGTGCTTCTCTCCTCTCCTTGCTTCTTTTGTAAGCTTCTCTCCACTTTCTACGCTTCAGACGCTGTTGTCTTTCACTTAAATATTGATTTATTTCTTTTTCCGTCTCTACATTTTTTTCTCAATCTCTGGCGTTCATTCTGCAGGTATTTCTCCCTTTTTTCAGGATCAGCATTTAGGCGTGCACGATACTGCCTTTCTGCCGCTGTTTTCGGTGCCATCACAGACTCAGATGTGTAGATGTTTAAATCATTAAATCAAACATTCTTTCAGAGCAATTTACTTAACACTGAGATGTGAAAATCTAGGCAGAACACACATGTGCACACACACACACAGCTTTAACATTGACATTACCACATTCAACATATGCATGTGGTATAAGACTTTTGATCAAATATAATAATTCATTTAAATTACTGGATAACCAGTGTTAAACACACAACCCCATCACAATCTCACAGATCAAAGAAGTAACGGGGTTGTGATTTTTTTTTGTTGTTGCTCAAAATGGCCACTGCTGGCCACAGGAGAGCACATGGCATGCATGATATTAAGATATTGGTTATCATCCAAAGATTCAGAGAATCTGGAACATACATTTAACTTTTCCGGCCTCTTATTGCTACCTGTCCCAACTTTTTTGGAATGTGTAGCTCTCATGAAATCCAAAATGGACATTTCAAAATGTCTCACTTTCAACATTTGATATGTTATCTATATTCTATTGTGAATAAAATATAAATTTATGAGATTTGTAAATTATTGCATTCCTTTTTTATTCACAATTTGTACAGTGTCCCAACTTTTTTGGAATCGGTTTGTATATTGTTGAAATAAAGTTCATTTTCACAATTGTTTTCTATTTTTATTTGATGTAACAGGGTTGAGTCGTTGAGCTTGACAACCACAATATCACAATATAAATAAGTTATAATTATAAGAGAAGGTGGTAACTTACCTGTGTCTGCACACAATGGTGTTCAGAAGACATCTATGATGTCACTTACTGTTATTGATGTCACGTAATGATCAATTCATTATTTTTATGGGGGAGAATGATTTGTGTAACGGGGTTGAGGGGTTACTGAGGTACGGAACTAAATAATGTGATTTTAATGAATAATCATGAATTTGCTTAGAAAAAAAAGCACAGATATATATTTATGGTAATGACAAAATGTATGGACTTTTTTCTAATTTTATTATTCATATCCCAAGTACAATTTCATACAAGGCCATGAGGGACGTGACAAAATAGGTGGTGTCAACTGAAAAAACAAGATAATTTCTAATATAAAGATAAAATATATGTCATGTTTTTTAAACTTTATTAAAGAAGACATTTCAATTGATACAAAAAGCTTTTAAAAATAGATTTTGGTGACCCAATAGATAAAATACACTTAAAAAGGTCAAAGGGACTCAAATCCTACTTTTATTTTGACGGGTTGCCGTGAAGACCTTCGAGTTCCTGTGTGTGTGTGTGTGTGTTTATGATATGACGATAGATTTTGTCGACTGAAACGGTAAAATGCTCATGAAGTGACTGGAGATAGTGATGGCAAAATGAGGCTTCCTGAACCACTGAGACCTGAAACGCCACAACAACCACAAGGTGGCGCGAGTTTCAAACCCGAAGCGACACTCAGACCGAACCGATGACGTATTCCACACAAACCGAGGCCTCGTTTGTCATTGGTCACGTGATTTCTCCGTTAACAACACAAGCCTAGACTCGGGGCTTCATCTGGCACGCCCATTTATTCTCGACACAAGCTCCGACGCCTCGGTTCAAATGTCACATCACTAACTGGAGATGCATTCATGTCCTCATATATTGAGGCGGCATAGGCTGAAAAACACCGCGAGTTTCAGTGTGTGTGTGAAGTGAAGTGAATGAAACCGCGCGTCTGCGCCATTCCTTCACACAGAAACATGCAGGATTCATATTTAAACAATCTTTTTGCGGCTTAATATTCACAGACACTATTATATATCGCGATTTGATTTAAGTGTACTGACCTACGTTTTATTTATTCATCAAAACTTTGACAAATTCAGTAAATGCAGTAAATTATGACTGGATTCCAACTGCGTTTTCCGCATCGCGGAAATGAATCCTTATTAAAGTTATTTAGTCAAGAGTAGTGAGCGATTCTTTTGTTGTTTGATTAATATTAAAACGGAGACAGCAGCGCAGCAGGGATATTACTTTATACTATTGGATTATGCAGCAGACATTACACAGCTCAGTGCCTTCACGCAGTTAATTAATAAACCATCGGTTTGTTATATCGGCCTTTTTCATGCTATAGCTGATATGCCGATGGTTGTAAAATGATAAAAAATCGGCCGATAAATATCTCTAGTTAGAATAGTTTGCAAGATCACAATGAGGCTGTGAAAACGGACTTGAGTAACAAGAGTACAACCTCTGTTGACAACTGCGGTCAAGCAAGACACGGTTTGAAAATACACGGTCAAGCCAGTCGAGATTCTTTTTTTTTTTTTTTTTTTTTTTTTAAAGCGCGCATATTACAATGTTTACCTTAGTTTCAGGAAAAGCAGAGGGAGGCTGCCTTCGGAGGACACATATCAAGGCAAGTCCGAATCTAATGTTAGCTTCACTTCCTGTCTCCTGAGATACCTTCATCTGATCGATTTTTGAAGGCAGCATAAATGTATCCTGCGCTGCCTTTGATATCCCACAATCCTGTGCGTTCCATTCTGAGACAGTTGAGCTGGAAAAACAATATGGCGTCCGGAAGTTGCGTTTGCAACACAGTACACAGTTTTCACACAGTTTGTGTGTAAATGTACGTTTTTTTTACCAACATTTCCCACTTCTGATGTCATTTGTAGCGAGAAATTACTACTGCAATAATTAAATATTTGTTTAGTTCTCATCAAAGCTCTCTCTATTTTGCTGTAGAGCATTAAACTGTTACACTGCCTAAGAAGTCCGTCCGAAATCACAGAAGCTGTGTTTCGTGAGGTGCCTTCATGCACAAACGCTGCCTTAAAAGTCATTGTCTGATAAGGCAGCGAGGCAACGAGTCAGCTGCCTAGGTTTTCGGACACAGCCGGAGAGTGTGGGTGTGCGTCTCAGCTCCCTAGTTTAGTAATTCAGGAATCTCAATCGAATCAAGAAGCATCGATGCTCATAGTGCTCCCTTACTGTAAATTCCATCAAATTTCTGAAGCGCTAAAAATAAAACCACATGCTAATTCAATAAATACACACATGATTTGAAAAGACAACCAGTTTATTATTATTATTATTATTATTATATGTCAGTTCTACAACATTGTACGTTGACGTTGTGTGTCGTCGTAAATTGAGTAATCAATATGGGTGCGTTTCAATCAGCTCCCTATAGCTCGTGAATCAGTATATCGTGTACAGAATTCAGGCACTAGGGCAGTAAAGGACGCTGGCTCACTACACATTGGGACACCGATAACTCTGTACATGACAACGTCATCATCACATCTGGTATTTATGAACAACAGCAGAACTGATTATCATTATTTTTAAATCTTATTTAAATTACATTATGATAAATACGTTGCTTGTTATAAACACGTGCAACATTTCAGGCAAAAATAAATTATAAAATGTTAGCTAGATTATGTACCTGTCTAACAATGTGACTTTATGCTGAAAATATAATAAAATAATGGTTTGTATTTTTAAAAACATCCCCTCTTCAACAAGATCTGGGAAGAGGAGAAAGTGCCGTCAGAATGGAAGGAAAGGTACCTCATCAAGATGCCCAAAAAGCTGATCTCAGTTGTTGTTTAAATTACAGAGGGATAACATTACTGTCTATACCAGGAAAAGTATTCAACCGAGTCCTGCTGAACAGGATGAAAGATGTAATAGACCTGCAACTCAGAGACCAAGAAGCTGATGCATTGACCAGATTGCAACATTATGTATTATCTTGAAGCAGTTGCTGGAGTGAAACTCGCCTCTCTACGTCAATTTCATTGACTATGTGGCAGTGTGGATAGACAGACCCTCTGAAAGCTACTGAGACACCATGGAGTGCCAGAAAAGATCACAAAGATCATCAAAAAACTCTTATGAAGGGATGACCTGCAGGATAGTTCATGGCAGGCAACTCACAAATGCCTTTCTAATACAAACTGGAGTGAGGCAAGGCTGTTTACTATCGCCCTTCCTGTTCCTGCTGGCGATAGACTGGGTTATGAAGACATCTACAGCCCAGAAGTGAAACGGCATCCAGTGGACATTATGGAAACTATTGGGTGATCTTGACTTTGCTGATGACCTGGCCCTTCTCTCTCACACTCAACAACAGATGCAGGAAAAGACCAGTATCAAAGGGGAAATCCTTAGCAAGGCCAGGCCTCAACATCAACAGAGACAAGAGCAAGGTACTTAAGATTAACACAGCCAGTGCAACACCCATCACGCTGGGAGAGGAGGCGCTAGAGGAACTGGAAAGTTTCCCTTATCTTGTAAGCATAATTGACAAGCATGGGGGGACAGATGCGGATGTGAGAACAAGAATCAGCAAAGCAAGAGTAGCTTTTATCCAACTGAAGAACGTCTGGCGATCCTCTGAGATCGGTATCAACACCAAGACCAGGGTCTTCAACACCGTTGTGAAGCCTATCTTGCTGTATGGAGCTAAGACCTGGAGAAACACCACCACTACCATGAAGAGGTTTTCATCAACACCTGCCTCAGAAGGATCCTCAAGATTCATTGGCTAGACAAGATCAGCAATGAAGAACTGTGGCAGTGAACAAAACAGCAACCCGTGGAAGATTACATCCTCCAAAGACGCTGGAGGTGGATTGGACATACCCTCCGCAAGCCGGCAGACAGTATCACAAGGCAAGCCCTCACCTAAAACCCCAAGGGAGGAGGAAGAGAGGCCGACCAAGAAACACCTGGCGCCCTGATCTGGAGACAGACCTGAGGAGGATGGGCCACACATGGGGGCAGCTAGAACGACTGGCCCAGAACCGGGACGTCTGGAGAAAGCTTGTTGGTGGCCTATGTCCCTGATGGGACCACAGGCTAAAGAAGAAGAAGATGATCAGTTATGACGTCGGTGTCATGCTACAAGCCTACAAAGCCAAAATGCAGTAACAATGGCAAAATACTGGAAAAAAATATAGAAATGTATATTGGAGCATTTTCCATATTTCACATTCACACAGTAAAATCTCACAGTAATATCACTGTTTGATTTGAGATAATCGTTTATGTTGGATTTAGTATTTTGTAGTTTTGTCTAAAGCAGAAGTCAAACGGTTTCATGTGAACAGGAATGGAAAAAAAGCCCTTCAACCACACGCTCACCTAGCAGACACAAGCTCATGCATAACCTGTTTGTCCAACAGATCAAACCACATTTCTGTACAGATGTGAATAAATGAGACCACAGCAGAGTCTACACTCATTTTGGGTCTCTTTAAAACTTTAAGAGTCAAACATAAAAATGCTCCAATGTGCCATATGATTTAGATCATTTGTTAAAAAGTCCTTGAATCACAAGGAAAATTCTTTTGAAGTTTTGGGTTTTTAGGTACCACACTTCAAAAATGATCCTACTGCATGTCTGCTGTGATTTCCTGATGCCACATGTGGGGATTCTCGTCAATCCTAAAACTCAGTCATTGACTCAACCTGAGGTTGTCGCAGGAGCTCCTGGTCTTGTATTTAGACTAGAGAAGGATTGAAGTTTGATCATCATCTCATGGTAATAGGCGCATACTCGACATGATCTTCCTCTTTAACGTTCTGTAAAATAACACATCACACAAGAAATGATAATACTAAAAACACAAACGTCAGAAATGTGACCAGTAGAGCAGACAGAGAGACCTCTTTCTTTTCGTTGTGACGTAGCATGTGACTTTCTGACTTCAATGATTCACAAATGTATTGAAGTAATGCCAAATTCGACACTTGCTGTAACAAGATCCAATCTGTCAGAAGGACAGTGTAAATGCAGCTATGGTGTTATAAAGTAGGTTGATTTAAAAAATGCATTTGCTTATGGACTGTCATGCAAACGAGCAGAAATATGTGCGTCATTGTGACTTCCTGTTGGACTGTTTAAGGTAGTGAGTTTCTGTTAAAACAAACAAACACACTGTTCAGTCCACTTAAAGTTGTAAAATGCAACATAATCTTTTTGTTTGTAATATCCTGCACTCTTTCTATTCTTCTCAGTTGCTTTAAAAATGTATTTAAAAACAATTTTTTTTGGAACTACGTTTTTAAGCAGAGCAGATTTTTTGAGTGTTTCTTTCATCAAATTATGATCTTATGGCTTTTATATACGGATATGGATCATTATACAAAAATAATCTCACACATCTAACATAAATTAGGGATAAATTCTCTTACCGATTTATGTGCTTTTCTTTTGTGGAATGTGGGATCAGCGTATGTTATCTCTTCTTCATGAGTCTGAGCTGTTTTAGCAACAACAAAAATAGATGCATTAAACAACAAAACTCAGTCATAACTAATTCTTTGCAACTTACGTGTTATTATTAGGGCTATATACACTCACCTAAAGGATTATTAGGAACACCATACTAATACTGTGTTTGACCCCCTTTCGCCTTCAGAACTGCCTTAATTCTACGTGGCATTGATTCAACAAGGTGCTGAAAGCATTCTTTAGAAATGTTGGCCCATATTGATAGGATAGCATCTTGCAGTTGATGGAGATTTGTGGGATGCACATCCAGGGCACGAAGCTCCCGTTCCACCACATCCCAAAGATGCTCTATTGGGTTGAGATCTGGTGACTGTGGGGGCCATTTTAGTACAGTGAACTCATTGTCATGTTCAAGAAACCAATTTGAAATGATTCGAGCTTTGTGACATGGTGCATTATCCTGCTGGAAGTAGCCATCAGAGGATGGGTACATGGTGGTCATAAAGGGATGGACATGGTCAGAAACAATGCTCAGGTAGGCCGTGGCATTTAAACGATGCCCAATTGGCACTAAGGGGCCTAAAGTGTGCCAAGAAAACATCCCCCACACCATTACACCACCACCACCAGCCTGCACAGTGGTAACAAGGCATGATGGATCCATGTTCTCATTCTGTTTACGCCAAATTCTGACTCTACCATCTGAATGTCTCAACAGAAATCGAGACTCATCAGACCAGGCAACATTTTTCCAGTCTTCAACTGTCCAATTTTGGTGAGCTCGTGCAAATTGTAGACTCTTTTTCCTATTTGTAGTGGAGATGAGTGGTACCCGGTGGGGTCTTCTGCTGTTGTAGCCCATCCGCCTCAAGGTTGTGCGTGTTGTGGCTTCACAAATGCTTTGCTGCATACCTCGGTTGTAACGAGTGGTTATTTCAGTCAAAGTTGCTCTTCTATCAGCTTGAATCAGTCGGCCCATTCTCCTCTGACCTCTAGCATCAACAAGGCATTTTCGCCCACAGGACTGCCGCATACTGGATGTTTTTCCCTTTTCACACCATTCTTTGTAAACTCTAGAAATGGTTGTGCGTGAAAATCCCAGTAACTGAGCAGATTGTGAAATACTCAGACCGGCCCGTCTGGCACCAACAACCATGCCACGCTCAAAATTGCTTAAATCACCTTTCTTTCCCATTCTGACATTCAGTTTGGAGTTCAGGAGATTGTCTAGACCAGGACCACACCCCTAAATGCATTGAAGCAACTGCCATGTGATTGGTTGATTAGATAATTGCATTAATGAGAAATTGAACAGGTGTTCCTAATAATCCTTTAGGTGAGTGTATATCAAAAACAATTAAAATATGTACAGGTATTAGTATTTGTCATAATACTTATTATTTGTTTATATAATAATTATAATCATTAGTTATTTGTTATAATACTTCTTAAAAGCTGTAGGTAACTCTTGCCTTCTTGATCAGTTTTTCTGTGTCTCCTGCAAATGCAGCACATCATGACTGCAGCAACAATCAACAGAGATCCAGCGGCAGCAGCAGAGATCAGCTCTATCTGAGAGACTGAGACTGGAGGACCTGAAGGAGAGTGTGTTGTGATAAAGAGAGACATTCATGTAAGTGAATGTGTACATAAACACTAATATTAGTGCTGCCGTACCTGCACATGTGTGACAGAGTTGAGTGATGTTGGGATGTCTGGTCTGGTGGCTGATGGGATTGTTCAGCACACAGCTGTAGGTGTTTTTATCCTGATATTCCACCTCCAGAGGTAGAGAGAGACTGATGCTGAGATCAGACACACTGATGCTGGACAATAAACTGTTTCCTTTGTACCAGGAGAGAGTCACATGACTCACATTCACCACTGAACACACCAGTGAACAATTTGATGATGATGAAGAACAGTTTGAAGAGTTGCTGCTGATGACAGGAACAGGCAGACGAGCTGGAAAATATGAGAAATCTAATCTTATTTTTGGTTCAGTGTGTTGAATGAGGGTTTATACGGCCTGTCACCTCCAACTATAAAATGATTAAAACCTCAGTATGCAAATAGTTTGAAGGTCAAGGTACTGTTTATAAAATAAGAGTATGTGAAGGATAGAACAAATGATCTCTACTCACCATAGACAGAAACATTGAATGTTTTTGATATCAGTTTTACTCCACTTATCTCTAGTTCATAAACTCCAGCATGTTCAGTTCTGGTGTTTGTGATGGTCAGAGATCCAGTTTGATGATCCAGCTTCAGTCTGTCTCTGAATCTCCTATCAGTGCCGTTATATGTGGAGAAGATTAGATTCTTAATGAGAGACTTTTCATCTCTAAATTTCCACTCTATGTCGTCTTCATGTATTTCAGTAAGATCAGAGTTTAGAGTGACTGAATCTCCCTCCATCACTGATAATGACTGTATTTCATTTATCTCAGCACCAAACACACCTGGAGAACATGAACAGGTTTTGTCACAGATTAAGACTCCAATTGGTTTACAAAGCCTGAAATCAGTTGTTGTCATTTACATGTGAACTGAAAAACATTCACAACAGAAGGCAGAATCAGTTTTTAGTAAAGAGCCGTGTTCAGTGTCATTATAGATAGACATGCATAATTGTAAGTGTAACAAAATAACGATACATTTAGTTTAATATCGTTATTAAGCTAGTATACTGTATATATATACACTCACCTAAAGGATTATTAGGAACACCTGTTCAATTTCTCATTAATGCAATTATCTAATCAACCAATCACATGGCAGTTGCTTCAATGCATTTAGGGGTGTGGTCCTGGTCAAGACAATCTCCTGAACTCCAAACTGAATGTCAGAATGGGAAAGAAAGGTGATTTAAGCAATTTTGAGCGTGGCATGGTTGTTGGTGCCAGACGGGCCGGTCTGAGTATTTCACAATCTGCTCAGTTACTGGGATTTTCACGCACAACCATTTCTAGAGTTTACAAAGAATGGTGTGAAAAGGGAAAAACATCCAGTATGCGGCAGTCCTGTGGGCGAAAATGCCTTGTTGATGCTAGAGGTCAGAGGAGAATGGGCCGACTGATTCAAGCTGATAGAAGAGCAACTTTGACTGAAATAACCACTCGTTACAACCGAGGTATGCAGCAAAGCATTTGTGAAGCCACAACACGTACAACCTTGAGGCGGATGGGCTACAACAGCAGAAGACCCCACCGGGTACCACTCATCTCCACTACAAATAGGAAAAAGAGGCTACAATTTGCACGAGCTCACCAAAATTGGACAGTTGAAGACTGGAAAAATGTTGCCTGGTCTGATGAGTCTCGATTTCTGTTGAGACATTCAGATGGTAGAGTCAGAATTTGGCGTAAACAGAATGAGAACATGGATCCATCATGCCTTGTTACCACTGTGCAGGCTGGTGGTGGTGGTGTAATGGTGTGGGGGATGTTTTCTTGGCACACTTTAGGCCCCTTAGTGCCAGTTGGGCATCGTTTAAATGCCACGGCCTACCTGAGCATTGTTTCTGACCATGTCCATCCCTTTATGACCACCATGTACCCATCCTCTGATGGCTACTTCCAGCAGGATAATGCACCATGTCACAAAGCTCGAATCATTTCAAATTGGTTTCTTGAACATGACAATGAGTTCACTGTACTAAAATGGCCCCCACAGTCACCAGATCTCAACCCAATAGAGCATCTTTGGGATGTGGTGGAATGGGAGCTTCGTGCCCTGGATGTGCATTCCACAAATCTCCATCAACTGCAAGATGCTATCCTATCAATATGGGGCAACATTTCTAAAGAATGCTTTCAGCACCTTGTTGAATCAATGCCACGTAGAATTAAGGCAGTTCTGAAGGTGAAAGGGGGTCAAACACAGTATTAGTATGGTGTTCCTAATAATCCTTTAGGTGAGTGTATATATATATACTGAATCTATCTGACTATCTGAATCTGTCTCTAATGCACTCAGGGTTCATGCACATTTTGACAAATTAATTTCCATGACATTTTTAGCTGTTTATGATTACTGCAGAAGTATTAAAAAAGTAAATAAATTATATATATAATTGTTTTTAAAAGGATAAAAAATAGCCTAAAGTCTCCATGCAGTGCAAAAAACCTGACACATTTACATTCATTGTAGAAATGACCATTATTTACCATGACTTTTAACATTTTATTTTCATTTCAATTTAAAACTGAAATGAGTAGCTCTAACAATAATTATTCATCTGGTACATAGCAGATGAAAATGATCTAATTTTAACAGCAGCAGCAGCTTTATTACTCTAAAATGGAAAGAGATTAAGCCATAAAAATGCTTTTATAACTTACCAATGAGACTCCACCAGCACAAACAGAACAACATGTGAAACATTGTCTTTTTAACTGTTCCGTGTCTGATCTAATGACACTGTTCGTTAAAACACTCAGGCTGGTGTGAATCCTCTCACCACAGAGTTTGACCCTCCTATTTCACATGCTGTATTTGCATATGATATAATGTTATAGTTTATCTGGCCCTTATTACAACTTTAACCCCCACTTTCATAGACAAGGCTTAAGCTAGTTAGTTTAAGCTAGTTTTATCTTAAAATATGTCAGTGCCATTGTTTTGTCTTAAGATACACAACAGTAATGTTTTTTTTTTTCTACGGCACGTTTATAAATTGAATTAAAGCCTAATCCTGGCTTAATCTAAGCCCTGTCTGTGAAACCAGGCCTAACTGTTTTTAATGGATGGAAATGTTTTTATCAGTTAACATACTTTTTGAAAGGTAGTTCTCCGACTGTTAAATGGCTAAAAGTAGAAAAATAACGTTGAATGTCAGATGGACTTCATAGAAAAATGGAGCCTAACCCTTGTGATTTTATAATGGTTGTATTTATTCAATTCTCAATTATAGTGTGTGCAATAGCCAAAATAAAAATACAGAGTGAAAACCATCTGGCATCTCACAGTACCATTTTTACTGTGGTTCATCTGAGTCAAACTAAAACCTGCAGCGGCTGGTTTTCTAAATGTGGTGTGATCTGTTGGGTGGGCAAACATCTTGTAGGTCAGAGTGTGTACCGTTTGTAGGTGAAGAGTTTCTTCCTGTCTTGCTAGAGGCTTTTTAAGACTCTTTCATTTACAAAAAAAAAAATAGAGATGAAACTTTTTCTGACACAGGGAGAGAAACAAACAGAAACAGAGGTGTAGTGAGAGGTGTTGTTGGCGAATTCTCATCTGTTGTAAGTAACGGACCGTGTGAAGTTTCCACCTACTGTGCAAAAAACAACAACAACTTAGTGGCCTTTAACCCTTTCATCTACTGTTTTTATGTTATAGACATCTTCTAATGGTTTTAGTAGGTTCCCAGTGCAAATGTATGAGATGAAGTATATACAGTGGGGAGAACAAGTATTTGATACACTGCCAATTTTGCAGGTTTGCCCACTTACAAAGCATGTAGAAGTCTGTAATTTTTATCATAGGTACACTTCAACTGTGAGAGACGGAATCTAAAACAAAAATCCAGAAAATCACATTGTATGATTTTTAAGTAATTAATTTGCATTTTATTGCATGACATAAGTATTTGATACATCAGAAAAGCAGAACTTAATATTTGGTACAGAAACCTTTGTTTGCAATTACAGAGATCATACGTTTCCTGTAGTTCTTGACCAGGTTTGCACACACTGCAGCAGGGATTTTGGCCCACTCCTCCATACAGACCTTCTCCAGATCCTTCAGGTTTCGGGGCTGTCGCTGGGCAATACGGACTTTCAGCTCCCGCCAAAGATTTTCTATTGGGTTCAGGTCTGGAGACTGGCTAGGCCACTCCAGGACCTTGAGATGCTTCTTACGGAGCCACTCCTTAGTTGCCCTGGCTGTGTGTTTCGAGTCATTGTCATGCTAGAAGACCCAGCCACGACCCATCTTCAATGCTCTTACTGAGGGAAGGAGGTTGTTGGCCAAGATCAGCGCTCTTCAGGTCATTGACCAGGTCCTGCCGTGTAGTTCTGGGCTGATCCCTCACCTTCCTCATGATCATTGATGCCCCACAAGGTGAGATCTTGCATGGTGCCCCAGACCGAAGGAGATTGACCGTCATCTTGAACTTCTTCCATTTTCTAATAATTGCACCAACAGTTGTTGCCTTCTCACCAAGCTGCTTGCCTATTGTCCTGTAGCCCATCCCAGCCTTGTGCAGGTCTACAATTTTATCCCTGATGTCCTTACACAGCTCTCTGGTCTTGGCCATTGTGGAGAGGTTGGAGTCTGTTTGATTGAGTGTGTGGACAGGTGTCTTTTATACAGGTAACGAGTTCAAACAGGTGCAGTTAATACAGGTAATGAGTGGAGAACAGCAGGGCTTCTTAAAGAAAAACTAACAGGTCTGTGAGAGCCGGAATTCTTACTGGTTGGTAGGTGATCAAATACTTATGTCATGCAATAAAATGCAAATTAATTATTTAAAAATCATACAATGTGATTTTCTGGATTTTTGTTTTAGATTCCGTCTCTCACAGTTGAAGTTTACATATGATAAAAATTACAGACCTCTACATGCTTTGTAAGTAGGAAAACCTGCAAAATCGGCAGTGTATCAAATACTTGTTCTCCCCACTGTATGAATCAGGATTATCATCATTAAGCTAATCAAGATCATCCATGAGACATGTAGTTTGTTGTAGTTTATATACCGCTGTAACTTTCTAGAACATTCTATACCCTTCCCCAAAACCTATTACAAGAATAAGTTGATCTCACCTGCAGGAAAGAAAGGTTTTTATACTATGAAATTTCCCAGAGCAGCCCCCCTAGTGGGCCCTCTCCATAATCATTTAACAATCCCTTAAATGGTAAACTAAAACCATAGTCTTGGGCTTAAGAGAAGGAACAAAATAAGAACCTTTATATTTGTCTAAAGTTACAAAACAAGTTTTACATATAGCACTCCACATTACAGGCGTAAAGTTTTCTACAGGTCAAGGGACGTATGGTTTGACAGTCAAGTTGAACTTCCCTTTTTTCCTTATCTTTTTAACACCTTACACTCAGACAGGCCCCCTTCTTTATTTGACATGTTAGTAAAAAAATAGACTTGTTAAGCCAGCCATGTTAAGTATAAAACAGCACTTCTAGATAAAAGGGAAAAAAAACCCACTTCTTCATTTAAGATAAAACAAGAAGAAAAGCTACAAAACAGAAAATTATGCATAACTTTTTTGCAAGGCAAGTTCAGTTGTTCTTGTGTCAAGAGATCTGAACTTCTCTCAAATTATAAAGACAATACAACAACTCGGAAGTGATCCAGTTCAGTCAAATGATACACCGCACGCACCCGGTGAAGATAAAGTAAGATATAGATTGTTAATAGACCTACTTGAACATTTCAGTTGATTATATTGTTTAATGATCACTGCTGTCTGTTTTAATGTGGCCACGTACACACTGTAAAGTTTTAGCTTAAACATTTCACAACTAGAGCATTCAAATTCACTCTCCAACATAAGATTTCTAATGGCATTCATCAATCGTTTATTTGATTTCTCCGTTTGTCGCATGAGTTTGATCATTTGTTTTCCTCTCGAGGTCAATTCTCCAATTGGTGATGTAAGGCTTGGATGAGCTGCTCGGCCATGGAAACCCATTCCATGAAGCTCTCTACACACTGTTCTTGAGCTAATCTGAAGGCCACATGAAGTTTGGAGGTCTGTAGCTATTGACTCTGCAGAAAGTGCCGTGAACGTGGTGCAGAAAACAACGAATGCACAAGCAGCGTATTTTTGCCAATAACAAGACCATCTCTGGTTTCGCTTGTCTGATAAAAAATAACAACTAGTACATTTAAGAGACACATCATTGTGTGTTGCATTTTATTAACATTATAAAGGAAACTTAAACTTTTTTTATTATCAAAGGGCCGTAGCTACTATAAATATAAATTCACAAACTGTAAAGCAATTTTTTAGTCTTCAAATAGCTGAAACAATTTTTGAGTAGGCCTATTACATGGAGTGAAGGACTCTTATTTTGACATGCATCGCATTCTGAGATGCAGATAAATATTCATTATTTTTATTTTAAGGAATTTTAAATGCTCTACAAAAAGACGCAATCTCCTGTGGTGGATCTCGTGGGTATTGTGGCTGGTTTCTGGATCTACTTAACTGCCAATAATCAATCCAAACAGTCAAGTCTTTATGATAGTGTATGCGTCAAAAATAAATAAATAAAAAAGAAATGTTTTATACGTATATTAAATGTATATCTTTCCTGATGTTTTCATGTTAACCAATTAGCAAGATAAGCTAACATACAAAGCCAAATACTTAGAAACAATCAATTTAATTCAATATGTTAATATATTGTACAAACCCGATTCCAAAAAAGTTGGGACACTGTACAAATTGTGAATAAAAAAGGAATGCAATAATTTACAAATCTCATAAACTTATATTTTATTCACAATAGAATATAGATAACATATCAAATGTTGAAAGTGAGACATTTTGAAATGTCATGCCAAATATTGGCTCATTTTGGATTTCATGAGAGCTACACATTCCAAAAAAGTTGGGACAGGTAGCAATAAGAGGCCGGAAAAGTTAAATGTACATATAAGGAACAGCTGGAGGACCAATTTGCAACTTATTAGGTCAATTGGCAACATGATTGGGTATAAAAAGAGCCTCTCAGAGTGGCAGTGTCTCTCAGAAGTCAAGATGGGCAGAGGATCACCAATTCCCCCAATGCTGCGGCGAAAAATAGTGGAGCAATATCAGAAAGGAGTTTCTCAGAGAAAAATTGCAAAGAGTTTGAAGTTATCATCATCTAGAGTGCATAATATCATCCAAAGATTCAGAGAATCTGGAACAATCTCTGTGTGTAAGGGTCAAGGCCGGAAAACCATACTGGACCATACTCGGGCCCTTAGACGGCACTGCATCACATACAGGAATGCTACTGTAATGGAAATCACAACATGGGCTCAGGAATACTTCCAGAAAACATTGTCAGTGAACACAATCCACCGTGCCATTCGCCGTTGCCGGCTAAAACTCTATAGGTCAAAAAAGAAGCCATATCTAAACATGATCCAGAAGCGCAGGCGTTTTCTCTGGGCCAAGGCTCATTTAAAATGGACTGTGGCAAAGTGGAAAACTGTTCTGTGGTCAGACGAATCAAAATTTGAAGCTCTTTTTGGAAAACTGGGACGCCATGTCATCCGGACTAAAGAGGACAAGGACAACCCAAGTTGTTATCAGCGCTCAGTTCAGAAGCCTGCATCTCTGATGGTATGGGGTTGCATGAGTGCGTGTGGCATGGGCAGCTTACACATCTGGAAAGGCACCATCAATGCTGAAAGGTATATCCAAGTTCTAGAACAACATATGCTCCCATCCAGAATTCGTCTCTTTCAGGGAAGACCTTGCATTTTCCAACATGACAATGCCAGACCACATACTGCATCAATTACAACATCATGGCTGTGTAGAAGAAGGATCCGGGTACTGAAATGGCCAGCCTGCAGTCCAGATCTTTCACCCATAGAAAACATTTGGCGCATCATAAAGAGGAAGATGCGACAAAGAAGACCTAAGACAGTTGAGCAACTAGAAGCCTGTATTAGACAAGAATGGGACAACATTCCTATTCCTAAACTTGAGCAACTTGTCTCCTCAGTCCCCAGACGTTTGCAGACTGTTATAAAAAGAAGAGGGGATGCCACACAGTGGTAAACATGGCCTTGTCCCAACTTTTTTGAGATGTGTTGATGCCATGAAATTTAAAATCAACTTATTTTTCCCTTAAAATGATACATTTTCTCAGTTTAAACATTTGATATGTCATCTATGTTGTATTCTGAATAAAATATTGAAATTTGAAACTTCACAATTTGTACAGTGTCCCAACTTTTTTGGAATCGGGTTTGTATTACCATGTGAACTCTGATTGGAGAGGCAAAAAAATTACAGTAACTTACTGTATTAATATTTACAGTATCATTTAACTTGCTGTAAATGTATTTACAGTAGTATTGTATTTTTCTGAATTAAAAGAAGGGCATGCAACATTAGAAGAACACCAATGTGAGTAAATGATGACTTGTATTTTGCGGTGAACTAAAACAGTGCTTCACAAGCCTTTCCTGTCAGACCTCCATCACTGCACATTTTGGATGTCTCTCTCATTGGTGACACTCAGTTCAGGTCTTGCAGTCTCTATTAATGAGCTGATGAGTTGAATCAGGTGTGTTAGATGTGGGAGACATACAAAATGTGCAGAGCTGGGGATCCTCCAGGACAGGTTTGAGAAGCAAGAAATACTCCACCCAAAAAGGAAAATTGCTGGGGGTTTGAGAAGCAAGAAATACTCTATGTACAGTACGTTTTTCTACAAATGAACATGTTCATGTATGTTTGGACCACCCTTTGCCACACTGAAGAACTGTTTTTCTCCCCCTGTGTCAAACACAGTTTCTCTTTTAAGTTTATCTTGGTTGAACTTTTCCTTAGATTAAAGAGTTGTTTATAAAAGCAAGAAGAAGCCCTTCACAACTAAACATAACTCTCACTATACAAGCTCTCTGTCCACCCAAAAGATCAAACAACATTTTTGAAGAAAACCAACCGCAGTGACTTTCAGTCTGACTCAGAAGCTCAACTTCAGTGAAACTGATACTGTGAGATGATGGACGCTTTTAACTTTGTACTTTGGTTTTTCCATACACAAAAACTGAAAACTGAATAAATATATACAACCATTTTAAAATCTCTGTAGTGTTAGGTTTTATTTTTTTAATTAAATACATCTACTTTTACATATTAAACATAATCAGACAACTACCTTTCAAAAACTATAAATGTTAAATGATAAAAATGAAGAATGTTCACTACAGTTAAAGAACAGTTAAAGCCTTAATAAGTGCCAGAAGAGCAACTATACATGACATGCGTTCAGTGTGTGTTCGTGTGTGTGTGTGTGCATGAGGAAGGTTGTCAGATTCTGTTGGGGGAGGAGGATTTACACACCAGATGAACATGTTTCAGCGAATTGTAGGTCAGACTTTTCACTACACTATTGAAGAAAATGTTTCACAAGCATGTTTTGTTCTGTTTGTGCTGGTGGGGTCTAATGGGTAAGTTATAAAAACAATTTTACAACATAATTTCTTTCTGTTTCAGGGTAATATAGCTTCCGCTACTGTCAGAATCAGCCTATTTTCACCTGCTGTTATCAGATGAATCATTATTGTGACATTTACTAACTTTGGATTCAGGTCTCTGTTTGTGATCAGAAACTTAAAATCTGATTTCAGGCTTTGTAAGCCAACAGGAGTCTTAATCTGTTCCTCTTCATGTTCTCCAGGTGTGTTTGGTGAGTCATTATCAGTGATGGAGGGAGATTCTGTTCTTTTACTCAATAATGCTACTGAAATACATGAAGACGATGATATACTGTGGACATTTGGAGCTGAAAAGTCTGTGATAGCTAGAATCAAAAGAGAGAAGCAAATCTTCCCCACATTTGATGTTCCTGATGGGAGATTCAGAGGCAGACTGAAGCTGGACGATCAGACTGGATCTCTGACCATCACAAACATCACAACTGAACATACTGGAGATTATGAACTGCGGATAAGTGGAGTGAAACTGACAACAAAAACATTCAATGTTTCTGTCTATGGTGAGTAGAGATCATTTAGAGACCTGTCCTTCACATACTCTTATTTTATATTTACATATTGAAATGACACAGTAAACACTCATGTTTTCCAGCTCGTCTGCCTGTTCCTGTCATCAGCAGCAACTCTTCACAATGTTCTTCATCTTCATCATCATCATCATGTTCACTGGTGTGTTCAGTGTTGAATGTGAGTCATGTGACTCTCTCCTGGTACAAAGGAAACAGTTTATTGTCCAGCATCAGTGTGTCTGATCTCAGCATCAGTCTCTCTCTGCCTCTGGAGGTGGAATATCAGGATAAAAACACCTACAGCTGTGTGCTGAACAATCCCATCAGCAACCAGACCAGACATCCCAACATCACTCAACTCTGTCACACATGTGCAGGTACGCCAGTGATTATTTACTGAGCTGATTTCTGTCTTGTGATCAGATTGATACATTCGCTTGCATTAATGTCTGTTTCTCTTTGTCATTACAACATCACAAACCCCTTAGACTCAGTCTCTCTGATAGTGCTGATCTTTGCTGGATCTCTGTTGATTGTAGCAGGATTTGGGATATTCTGGATCTACAGGAAACACAGAAAAACTGACCAAGAAGGCAAGTGTTACCTACTGATATTAACAAGTGTTATAAAAAATATACTCTAAATATTTGAATTGATTGATTTATTGATTGATTAATCTCAGTTATTCTCATAATTTTTGTAGTCAAGTCACCTTTATTTATATAGTGCTTTTCACAATATAGATTGTTTCAAAGCAGCTTTACAGTGATAATAGGAAATTAATGCTAGAGAGATTGTTTTGGCTGTACAGCAGCTCTAGAAAAAGAGCTAAAGTAAGTTTTTGATTCATTTTTGTTGTAAAAAATCATTAGTTATTTACTTTGGAGCCACTTACACGACACCATTTTCAACTAAAATAGAAAACTCTCAATGCGTTCCGGCAGCTCATCTGCACGGCGACAGCGCCCGGCGACTAGAGAACACAAACCTTGAAACAGGTTTTGAAATAGTTTTGAAACAATACCGTTAACTAGTTCCTTTACCAAACTAATATGTGTAGTTATTGTGTTTGGCAACTTCTGTAGATTACACTCATATCAGAATATATATGCATATAACGACACCGATTCATGCTCTTTGCTTGTCGCACAAAAACAAGAGTGAAATAGAACCCACTGTAATACAAACCCAGAAATGCAAATCTGCATTAATTCAATAATAAAACAACTTTCTCTAATTTATGAACATAATCTTACCTATGTAAAGATGCAAACTGCTAGTGTTCAAATAAACATCTCTATGAATTATGTTGTTTCACATTTCAACATAATGCAATATAATTCAACATAAAATTTCAACAGCTTCAATGAAAATTGTGTAAAAAAATGCCTAAAAATAATTATTATCGCATACTCTGCTAAGGACATTTTTGTGTGCGTAAAACAGGTATATAATACAAATTTAAAAAACACTAATGCTGTTTAGAAAAAATGCAGGATTAAGTATTTTAATTAAGTCTGTGTGTTAATGCTTACATTTGAGCCTTGATAATAATAATACATATTTTGTGAAGAAAAAGAATAGGTTCATGTTGAGTTTTGTTGTTTAATGCATCTGTTTTTATTGTAGAAACAGCTGAGACTCGTGCAGAAGAGATCACTTACACTGAGGCAGTGTTCTACAAAAGAAATGCACATAAATGGGTAAGAGTGTCTGTCTCATTACAGCAGTGAGTAAGATTTAGATATGTCTGTGCTTGTCTGTATAATGAAATCACACACTTACAAACACACCAGCACCATATCAGATATTTATAAAAGGCATAATCATCATTCAATATCAAAAATGTTTACTACAATTATTTTAATGTTCTACATAAACAAAACACACAAGCACACTTTCTTAGTTTCTGTTAAAGCAACTGAGAAACACTGAAAGAGTGCAGGATCTCTAAAATTCACCATAAACTCACTGGCCACTTTATTAGGTACACATTGCTAGTAAATAAAGTGTCCTAATAAAGTGTCCAGTGAGTGTATTAACACTATAGAGATCGCATTCAAATAACTGTAACACTTGGTAAGCATGATATACACTAAAAAATAATTTGTACAGTGAACTTAAACTGAGGAAAACATTTCCACACAGTCTAAATTGATGTTTCAGCTAACTTTTACCTAGCAACAGCACGTTAACATACAATATATAATTTCAATCATTATGAGGAAGTATGAAGAAACTAGTCTCAATATTTGTGTAAGCACAGTCATCATTCATTAAAGTAACACACACTATAGACATCATGTAGCTGTCCACAACCTGTCCACTCGTCAGCACAATGATAATCACACAAAAAAGCATTTTTTTAACAAACTGAACCTAACTGAGCATTAAACACTAACAAAAACTTATAAAAATAACATTTCATTTCAACATTTAGGGCCCTATTTTAACGATCCGAGCGCATGGTCTAAAGCGCACGGCGCAAGTGCACTTAGGGCGTGTCCGAATCCACTTTTGCTAGTTTAACGACGGGAAAAATGGTCGGCGCGCCCGGCGCATTGTCCAAAAGGGTTGTCCCTATTCTCTTGATGAGTAATGGGTGCGTTTTGGGCAAAACATGCAATAAACCAATCAGAATCTCATCTCCCATTCCTTTTAAAAGCCAGTTGCGCTCGCGCCATGGCGGATTCCCTGTTTACATGGCGGAATTTGCAAGCAGAAAAACTGAATGCTTCTCTAGCGAGGAAATGGATCTGATCTTGCGCGAGGTTAAAACGCGCGAGTAGACCGTCTATGGGACAAGTCGGATTCCACCAAAGCTCCCTGAGCATATGACATGTAGGCATTTTTATATGTATGTACACAATAATAATCTTTTACATTTTAATCCTTTAATTTTTCATATTTAAAAATGTTTGTGTGCTGCTTCCCTGTGTGCTTATTACTAACACGCTCTTTAAATAACAAAAACAATATTGCACCATTGACTTTAGACTTAAGGTTTCAGTTGGTCAATGGCGCAGTCGTTTTCAGTTGCCTCAAAATAGTAACGCGCCAACAATGCGCCTGAACACACCTCGTTTTCAGACCAGCACGCCCATGGGCGCAAATGCAATTGCTATTTAAACCACATTGCGCAGGGCGTGAAAATGATAACTGCGTCGGGCTGAAACTAGCAAAAAACACTTGCGCCGGGTGTATGATAGGGCCCTTAATCTCCTAATGCAATCCCATGCAAAGCATGCTGGAAACTGCAATCCACTGCCCATATAGTTATATCAGAAAATCTGATTCATGTATTCAAACCTGCTTTATGACAAGGCTGCATGCACACAGACATCTGGCAGACCATATACAACAAAAACCCATATCAGATTTTTAGTGTTTAATTTGGTATTCAGTAGATGGTATTAAATCAGATAAGTATAAAATTTCACAATTTTATGTCATTAATATCCAGAGTTTATATATTTGCTTATTTAAATGAAGTAATTTTGGAGCTACAAGATGTCAACACATTTTGCAGCAAGTGATGCCGCATAATGTTGACCACAAAACTTGCACGAAGTCACAAGATCTTTTGCAAAACCCACAAAAAAATGGGTCACACAGGTCTATTAATATTACTACATTTCAATATTTAATTTTAAAGAAATGTGTTTCTTTTGGAAGATTAACAATGTTACTACTATGTTGGGTCACCACATGATGTGCAATGTAACATTTAAGACCTTAAGCAGAACCACTGATACACAGTAAATGAAGTAGATGTTTGATGGCGTTTCCTCAAGAACACAAAAACCATGACTTCACATTGAACCTCAATCAGTCTTCAAAAATGAATTTGCCTTGTTTTAAATATTTTAATATTTTTTTTCTTGTGTGACATATTTTTACAGAAAGTCAAAGAGGAGGATCATGTGGATTATGCCCCTATCTCCATGAGATGATCAAACTTCAGTCATCTGATGAGTAGAAGATCATTTCACAAGGAACCTCCTGAGACAATCTCAGAGTCTGAGTCTATGCTTGAGTTCTGGGATTGGTGAGAATCCCTACGAATTATCCAATGAATGTAGCACAAATTCTGGCCAGAACAAAAGCTTAATGTTTTTATTTTCAGCAGGATATTTTTCAGTTTTGCTCTCTGATGATCAAGAAATCCCAGCAGACATACAGCAGTTACATTCTGAGGGGTATTCTGAGTTTCCTAAAGAATGAGCTTTTTTTTAATACAAGGACTTTTAACAAATTATTTAAATATTGTGGCCCATTGGAGCATTTTCATGTTTGACTGTTAAAGGGACAGTTCACCCTAAAATGAACCCTGGTGTTGTTCAAATGCCGTATGCCCTTCTTTCTTTTGTGAATCACAAAAGGAGTCCATAATGATCCCATGTGACACGTGACGTATATCCCAAGTTTTTTTTAGGTTATTGATAGGGTTTGGTAAAAACAAACCAAAATTAATGCTATTTCATGCATTCTGACTTATTTACACTGTTAAAGAGTTGGATTCTAATGCTAAACATGGACAAAATTTCAAAAAATGAGTTGGACGTATGACAGAGTATTTCTGTGCCAAATACATTTGTATTTACATTGATTCGAACAAGTTTCTGAAAGTTTTTTTGAGTATGGCCCTCTATGACATCATAAAATGTGGAATTCCTTGTATGAGCACTTCTCCCGGATGAGCTCGTGCACATCAACCAGAGCGAGAGCAAGAGCACGCCCATCAACAAGCTTTGTTCAGGTTACGGGAGCCGTCAGCAGTGCTGTCATTTTGTTTTTAGACCACGAAATCAACAATGTCACTAAAGAAGTGTGTTTCTGGTTGTGAAGCAAAGATAACCATGGAAAGATAATTCCTCCCGGAGCAGCAACGGAGTTCTGCAAGTGTTTTTGTTTGTTCCCGGTCAGGAGTGGAAACTGCAGGCGGTGAGTGAAACTGCATCAAATGTCTGTGTTTTGTTGGCAATCGGCGCGTAAGTGCATATAGTGTAAACAACACGAACGGATAGTGAATCGAAAGTTATCCAGGGATAATGCCATGATGTATTGTGTGTGTGCACGTGACTCTTTAGCTTGGCTCGAGTTTGGCTGTTTTCGGAAAGAATCGGTACAGCGTATCTGTCTTTTAATAATCTGATAAAACTAAAGACTCTTTGGAGATATGAATGATGCAATACTACTCTATAGGTACTCAAGAGTAACATGAGATTGGCAGAAACTGTGTGTGTTATGTTTAATGTATTATTTAATGAAACTCTTGACCTCGCTACACGGCTGCACGGTGTGCGTGTTCGTGAGACTACAATATTCACACCGTCTCGCCCAGAAAAAGCACACAAGTTGTGAGAAATCTAGATGAACAAAATGCGACATTCTCTGAGATGAATATATCTGTTGTGTTTGTTGTAATAACAAGTTGTCGTGTTCACATCGTTCAACTGTCATTCTGACTGTCTTCAGGCAAACAGAGTTCTGGTCCGGTGATTTTTCACTCAGTGAAGAAAGTACGCAGGTACTTTTTTGGTATTTCTAGGTGTTGTATTTCATGTCATGTTTTTGTTAATCTTGAGCTTTCACAACTTGTGTGCTTTTTCTGGGCGAGACGGAGTGAACTGAGGTGCTAATAGCGTCTCACGAATATGCACGGCATGCAGCCCTGCACAATACCAGCAGACAAGGTCAAGAATTTCGTTAAATAATACATACAATTTTGGTTTGTTTTTCACCCTATCGTATACCCCAAGAACACTGGGGATCATTCTGTGATTCTTTTGCGTCTTTTTTTAAAGCTTAAACTTGTCACTATTCACAACCATTTATAAGTACAAGCGTGAGCGTGACATTTTTTTTTTTTTATTCTCCTTTTGTGGTTCTTGAAAGAAGGGCATACAGCATAGTGAGTAAATGATGACTTGATTTTCATTTTAGGGTGAACTATCCCTTTAAAGTCAACAAATTGACACTTTGTGTAAATCTCTAAGTGCAAAACGTAGATGCAAAATACTCATCAAAAGGAGTCAACGTGAACCCTGCTGTGGTCTCATTTATTCATTTATTCACATATGTACAGAGATGTGGTTTGATCTTTTGGCTGGACAAACAGCTTCTGCATGTCTGTGAATGTTTGTGCTTCATGTCTGTTTGTGTATGCATGTCTGCGGTGTGTGTTTATGTGAATAGCATGTGGTTGAAGGGCTTTTTTTCCATTTCTGCTCAAATGAGGCTGAACAGTTTAACCTCTGCTTCACACTAAAGCAGCTTTACTGTGAGAAAAAGTATTGAATCCCTCAATGATAGATAAAAGATTCTTTCAAATCAAACAGTGAAAATATCATATACTGTGTCTGTGAAATATGAAGACATATGCATCTCACTGTATATTGTATATCCATCACCTTATATATTCATGCTGTGACCCTGCAGAGAAGCTCTCTAGTTTCAGTAGTCATTTCTATCAAAAGTTAGCAGAAGTTATTTCTAAGAAGAACTATTCTTGACCTCACCCTTTTTATAAATATATCCTGTTTTTGTCTGTCAGTGTCTGAGAGTGATTTTAAGAATACATGTATGGTTTACAGTTGTATTTATGGTTTCATGTCTGAAAGTATGTTCTTGGTGGCACTGCGGTACGATTGAAAAGGGCACTTTCATGATTATAGAGGCAGGGGCTCAAGACCCCCCGCCACACAACCCCCCCTCAGTGCACACCACAGGTCCTGCTTAAGTCGTCCTTGCAATGGAGGTTCGGGATAAATAACTAGTTCTTCCAATGTTTCATCATCGGACTTGTGGCATGGGCAGCTTACACATCTGGAAAGGCACCATCAATGCTGAAAGGTATATCCAAGTTCTAGAACAACATATGCTCCCATCCAGACGTCGTCTCTTTCAGGGAAGACCTTGCATTTTCCACATGACAATGCCAGACCACATACTGCATCAATTACAACATCATGGCTGCGTAGAAGGATCCGGGTACTGAAATGGCCAGCCTGCAGTCCAGATCTTTCACCCATAGAAAACATTTGGCGCATCATAAAGAGGAAGATGCGACAAAGAAGACCTAAGACAGTTGAGCAACTAGAAGCCTGTATTAGACAAGAATGGGACAACATTCCTATTCCTAAACTTGAGCAACTTGTCTCCTCAGTCCCCAGACGTTTGCAGACTGTTATAAAAAGAAGAGGGGATGCCACACAGTGGTAAACATGGCCTTGTCCCAACTTTTTTGAGATGTGTTGATGCCATGAAATTTTAAATCAACTTATTTTTCCCTTAAAATGATACATTTTCTCAGTTTAAACATTTGATATGTCATCTATGTTGTATTCTGAATAAAATATTGAAATTTGAAACTTCCACATCATTGCATTCTGTTTTTATTCACAATTTGTACAGTGTCCCAACTTTTTTGGAATCGGGTTTGTATTAGAGTGAAGATAATCATATATATGAACACTTATTGCCTGAACCACATAATAATGTTTAAATTTTTTTTTATCTGCTCAATTCATATGGATTAGTTTTACGATCTCTTTATGAACTTTTTGAAGTGTCAAAGTGGCAGTTGCATAGACTGTCAATGGAGGGACAGAAAGTCCTCAGATTTCATCAAAAATATCTTCATTTGTGTTCTGAAGTTGAACGAAACTCTTGCAGGGTTTGGAACGACATGAGGCAGGGTTGCAAACTTTTAAGTTCAAGTTGGAGTGAGATTTTTTTCAAATATCGATTTCGATCTTGATTCAGTATCAATTCATATGTTTATATCCTACTGTACATAGGAAAAATAAGTTTGCCTTTTTAGCACTATTTTAAACTTTTCTTGGGTTAAATTATATTTGCTCACATTCATTAATATTCACTTGTGTGTGCTTGTATATGTATCTAGTTATCTAGTGTTTGATCATGTCTAAATATTTATTCAAATGCAAAACCTAAAAATAAGTAAGCAGTTATGATCTGCAATACTTTTTTGAGCAACTAGACTAGATAGGCCTACATGTATATTTATTAAAGAGCCACAGAGGCACCTACTGGGTAATGGCATTACAAATGACACTAATTTGCCTCTTTGCAAAGGAATTCTCTATTTTAACCTTAATTACGACACTAATTGTAATATAATAATAAAAATATTAGAAGAAAAATATTTTAAATGGTCATTAATGGACCATAATTATTGCACAAATAGTATTTAGTACTAAAAAATCTCCTCAAAACATTCAATAAACATTATTGAACTAAAATATAGAACATTTATTTAATTGAAAATAGTTAAGGTGTATGGTCACATTTGACCACCAATGAGTGTGACCAATAAGTAAGGAATACCTGAGGGCTAAATACAAGAAAAACATTAACATTAATGTTAACAATGTTGCATCTCCATCACTCTCCATAATAAAATGATACTGTAAATGTGGTTGACGTAATAATCAATGCACACTATGCTGTACTGTTTACCAAAAATGTCTGCAAATAACTGTATAGTGAAGCTGTTGTCTATCCGCTTAAGCCATTCAAATGTAGAAACAGCCGTTAATGAGGCGTCTATGTCTATCCCTATGTTCCGGTCAGTGTTTGTCAGTCGTTGTCTTTACATGGTTGTATAGAGTTGTCAAGCCCCTCCCCCCTTCTATACATAAAGTGTTGATATGCATGCTAAATTGCATTAGCCTTATTTCCCAAACAAGCACATAATCAGTAAGGATTTACAGAATTTAATTAATGTGTTGCATCTTGATTTGTATGTCTCATATCTGGAACAACATTTGCCATATTCAACAGCAGAATATCACTGTCGCTGATCTCTTGCTATAATACAACACTGTGGGCTATTTACCTTATTGCCATGAGTAAACCTGCATTAACACAGAAGTCACAATTCATGTACAAGTTGTAGGCCTACTAATCAAGGTCATTATTACATGTTAATACAGTTAAACTTTTATTAAATTATAATCATTTTAAAATGAGCCTTCACCTTTTTTTTTTTTTTTTTTTTTTTTGACTGGGTCTGCCTTTCTGAAGCATTATACTTGTCCAGCACATGATTCTTTGAACTATATGTCATGTTTTTCTTGTATAATTACATTGTTCTTTTCAAAATGGCATATTTAAAAAAAAAAAAAAATCAAATTAGACAAGCAGTTTGCGGTTGTGTCTTTATTGGACATTTCTCTATATAAAGCATTCATCAAATAAAGCAAAGCCACAAAAACGTACTGAAAAATACATAATCTTCCAGCCTAGAAGTCGGTGAGTACATTAACAACCGATTTGTGACAATTAACCTGTGATGTAGAGGAAAACTATGTGAGTGTGCGTACACTCATAGAAAACATGTGCTGGCTTTTGAATAGGTGAAATGAGATGTCAATCAGAGCCAGTAGCGAATGAAATGTTTGGGTGGGACCCGGGTTGGCCAATCAGAGCCAGTAGCGAATGAAATGTTTGGGTGGGACCCGGGTTGGCCAATCAGAGCCAGTAGCGAATGAAATGTTTGGGTGGGACCCGGGTTGGCCAATCAGAGTGTCCAGCGCCAATTTTCAAATTCCTTTCACTTTTGACTACTGAAACAGTGCCGCCGCCGTAAACGCAGAAGAACAAGAGCACTTGTATCAGAGTCTGCATTTTTGTTTTTAAAATGAAGCTTCTCTTTATTTTGATCTCATTGTTTTTGTGTTTACGTGTGAATGGTAAGACACTTTTATGTTACAGTCTCTCTATTTGTTAACGATATCTAAATGAAAAAAGTGATTTATTGTGGCGGATTCAAACAGTACTAAATATAAAAACAATATTTTGTAGAAAAACATGACGCTATTTGAGTTTTAATGTGGTGGAAAAGTACAATTTTTTATCTATGTAATATTCATACTGGGTAATATTCATTATGGGTCTATAAAACTTTGTTGAATGAATGCACAAATATGTATAGGGAAAGGGATCAAAATATGAATCATGATGTGGTTTGTATGATGTTCATTAAGTTAAGATCCTCCATGAGACTTGTGTGTGAATGTGTAAATCAATGATGTTCTTCTGCTGTTTGTTTGCATGTGTTACATTATGAATCCTGACAGATTTCTCTACCTACAATCTTTATGATATGTAAAAAAAAAAAACATTTTCACTGCACTTTCCTGTTGTATAAATTTGGCTTATAATTAACTGTTCATTTCTTCTCCAGGTGTGTCTGGTGCTGATAAAGTGTCAGTGATGGAGGGAGATTCAGTCACTCTACACACTGATTCTAAAACAAACCAACAAGACGATATTAAATGGTATTATAATAACATTCGCATTGCTCAAATCATTGGAGATCTCAATAAGACCTGTACAGATGTTCAGTGTAATGAAGGTACCGAGAGATTCAGAGACAGACTGAAGCTGGATCATCAGACTGGATCTCTGACCATCACAAACACCAGAAACACAGACTCTGGACTCTATAAACTACAGATCATCAGCAACAGCATCAGAGAAAAGATCTTCAATGTTACTGTTTGTGGTGAGTCATTTAAAGGTGCTGCATGTAAGTTTTTGACTGTACTAAAGCATAAAAATACCATAGTATGTTTGCAGATATTTAGGAAACATGGTGAGTTCACATACTCGTTTCTCTGAAAAACAATGCTACAGTCAGTTATTCTACTTTGAAATGTGTGTTCTGTGGAATGTCTGTTTTTGTTTTGGTCTGTGCGATACCGCACTCCGCCAGTTTACCCAATAGTATTTCGACACCACAGGTTGCCAGTTGGCGGAAAACAGCGCATTACTGCCATGGAAGCCAGCGAACAAACTGGGTCAGAGATCGCAGATTCTACCCGACCTAAAAAGCCTCAGCATTCATCTAAAATCTCTATGAACGGAAGCACGTTAAAACGCTGATTAATCAGTTCATCAGCTTACAGTATGTCGAGCGTTGAGTCTTAGGAGGAGGGGGCGGGGCAAACAACATTTTGAATTTTGACTGCAGTACCCATTTTAACCACCAGCTGTCATTCTTATATACAGCACCTTTAAAAGCAGGTTATGTTATAATCGCATTATTATTGTTAGATTTTTTTTGCAGTGACATTCAGATGTTGTTTTTTCTCTGTTCCTCTATTTTAATTCACATGAAGTATGTAGATAATCTCTTCACAAACACATTTGCTGTGAACGTGGAATGTGTAGAATGATCTCAGTTTATAAACAGTTCAGAGATGAACTGTACATGATCGTTTCTCATCATACCATCTCTTATCACATCCTTTTATCTGTTTAAATGGATTTGATGTAAAATAAGTATGTGAATTGTGTTCATAAGCATAAAACATGGATACATTTGCTTTTCAAACCCAAAGTTTGAAAAAAAAGGGCTTATGCAGTCACTTTCATGTTCACAGTTCTCTCATGATGTGTAGATTGTTCCCCAGAAAGATCTCCAGCATCTGTTGGTTTGTGTTTCAGGTGTTTCTGCTGCTGAACGAGATGAAACGAAGAGAAAGTCAGTGATGGAGGGAGAATCTGTCACTTTAGATCCTAGTGTAATGAAAAACACAAATTATTTGATGACGTGGTATTTTAATAACATTCTCATCGCTGAATTCACTGGAGATGAGAGTAAGATCTGTACAGATGATCAGTGTAAAGAGAGATTCAGAGACAGACTGAAGCTGGATCATCAGACTAGATCTCTGACCATCACAAACACCAGAAACACAGACTCTGGAGATTATCAGGTACTGATCACCAGCAGCAGCATCCGTCGCCGCATCAGCAGCATTAGGAGATTCAGTGTTACTGTTACTGGTGAGTATAATTCCTGAATTTTAAAATACAGTTCAATATTTGTAAATCTAATAATAATGACTGTCTGTCTTTATTGTTCCAGATTCAGGTCTGTCTTCAGCTGCTGTAGCAGGAATATGTGCTGTTGTTGTTGCTGTTGTTCTGCTGGTGGCTGCAGCTGCTGCTGTGATTTACTATCGCCACAGGATCTATACAGCAGTACAACAGAATGTAAGTATTACATACAGCTGATTTAACAAGAAATATGAAATAATGAATCTTTAAATGTACAGTGGTATGGATAAATTATGTTGTTACTCTATAATTAAAATTATTTATTTAACGTTTGGTTTTATGACCCAGGTCTAGGATCAGGTTGTAACAAATGTAAACTTTTTTGGCCATTTTTTAAATTTTTTATCACAGAATCAGATCTTCAGGCAGCGCCAAAATAATAATAATAATTAAAGCCAGTTGAAACAGCGCTGACTTAACAACACTAACATGCAAATCAGGAGAAATATTGAGCTGATCCAGTTAGAATACTTTTCAACCAACAATTCACCATCATGGATTTACTGTGGTAACACTAACTGTAACCGTGGTATTTTGTCAGAAATGTAGGTTAATATAATATCTCATTTTATTTAATTTTTTAGACATGTATTAAATGAGTAATAACGGCCAAATTACAGACTATTTTTTGTCATAAACTTGCAGTTTTGTGCATTTGTATTTATATTAAATGTGTTTATAGACTAAATGCCATAAAGCCGTTCTAGATATAGAAATAATATTTTAATTGAAGATCGCGCGCTACAAACAGCATAAAACGCATCTCACCAACACCAATCATGTTCAATTGCACACACAAATGCGGCGGCGCGCGCTGTAGCCTATATCATTTCATATTAAAGCACAAAAGAAACCTTGAGCATGCAATGTCGTAGTTATGTCGTCAATTAAGTTATGAAGTTACCAAAAAGGCGACTAAAGCTGCCTCAAAACTGTGCATTCATGTATTTGTTATGCGTCACATTTAAGAACAAAAGAAAAGGAGGAAATCAATATTAGTCACTGTTATTAGTCAAAAACCATGACTTCACATTGAACCTCAATCAGTCTTCAAAAATGAAATATGTTTTAAATATTTTTTTTCTTGTGTGACATATTTTTACAGAAAGTCAAAGAGGAGGATCATGTGGATTATGCCCCTATCTCCATGAGATGATCAAACTTCAGTCATCTGATGAGTAGAAGATCATTTCACAAGGAACCTCCTGAGACAACCTCAGAGTCTGAGTCTATGCTTGAGTTCTGGGATTGGTGAGAATCCCTACGAATTATCCAATGAATGTAGCACAAATTCTGGCCAGAACAAAAGCTTAATATTTTTCAGTTTTGCTCTCGTTTCACTCTCAGTATGATCAAGAAATCCCAGCAGACATACAGCAGGATCATTCTGAGGGGTATTTAGAGATGGAATAATGAAATAGTCTCCTAAAGAATGAGCTTTTTTTATACAAGGACTTTTAACAAATGATCTAAATATTGTGGCCCATTGGAGCATTTTCATGTTTGACTGTTAAAGGGACAGTTCACCCTAAAATGAAAATTAAGTCATCATTTACTTACCCTGGTGTTGTTCAAATGCCGTATGCCCTTCTTTCTTTTGTGAACCACAAAAGGAGTCTATAATGATCCCATGTGACACATGACGTATATCCCAAGTTTTTTGAGGGTAACGGCAGGGTTTGGTAAAAACAAACCAAAATTTAAAGGGGGGGTCTAATGCTATTTCATGCATTCTGACTTATTTACACTGTTAAAGAGTTGGATTCTCATGCTAAACATGGACAAAATGTTTTGGAAAGTTTTTTTTGAGAATGTCATACAGGGCGGAATTCCTTGTATGGGCACTTCTCCCGGATGAGTGAATGCACATCAACCAGAGCAAGAGCACGCCCATGAACGATCTTCATTCAGGTTACGGGAGCCGTCGGCAGCGCTGTCATTTTGTTTTTTCAACGCGGGATTTGCAAACCGCTTGCTCTTGAAAGATGGGTCAGTACCCTGTTTATTTGGACTAGTTTGCTCCTCAGAATCACAACCTGTAAGTATGAATAATTATTGATGTATATATTTTCTATCGGGTGTTCAAAATACAAAGTTTTGTGTTTTATATTGTGTACGTTTACGGCTAACTCACGTTATTACTGTCTTACTGAAATACTTCTAAGCAGCTGTGGGCCACTATTACCTGTCTATTAATGCAGATTGTCTGTTGATCTTACTACTTTGAGTAAAGATGAAGTATGGAGCAAGATTTGTTTTACAAACATTAAAGTTACATCAGTAATTCATGTTGGTGCTTGGCCTCGGCTAATGTATGTGCTGTTATTGATACAGTTAATACAGTTCCGGCATGTGCACTGCAATAAATTACACATTGGTTTGTTGATGGACATACACTTGTTAATGCTGATGGTAAGGGATTACAGTTAAAACATCTCATAATGTACCTTAAACTGAGTAGCGTATCACTGAGAAACGTCCTGCTTAAGTCGTCCTTGGGATGGAGGTTCGGGTTGAATAACTAATTAATCTAATGTTTCATCATCGGACTTGCGCTCGGATTGATATGGTAAAATCACCATCATTGTTACTGTCTTTACAGTGTGTACAATATAATCACTGAGCTTTAGGAAGCCTCTAGACGGAGCTGAAGTTGTTATGGTAACGGGCGTTTTTGTTTCCGACACGGTAGTCCAATCACAACAGACTGGGCTGTCTGGCCAATCAGAGCAGAGTAGGTTCGCGGGAGGAATTTAGAGAGACTGATTCATCCATCGAGTCGTTTGAGAATCATTGAAAAATGTGGTGATGTATATTATGAGAGAATGAAACTGTTTTTTGACCTTTGATGCATGTAAACCTGTTGTAGGAGACTTCCAAAAAAACATTAGGATCAAAATAGCATAATAGGCCAAAGTGATTTATTCTATCTAACAGAACACTGATCAAGACCTGCCTAAAACGCCTACGAGTACGTCCACTTAAAGGTGCACTGTGTAAATTTTAGCGGCATCTAGCGGTGAGGTTGCGAATTGCAACCGCTCACCCCTCCCTTTCGAAGCACATAGAGAAGCTACGGTGGCCGACACAGGACAAAGATGACGTCATCTGAGACAGCAGAGAGTAGCTAGCACTTTACAGAGCAGTTTGTCCGTTTAGGGCGACTGTAGAAACATGGCGGCGCAAAAATGGCGATTTCACTGTAAGGGGACCCGCAGTGTATGTAGATAGAACTGACTCATTCTAAGGTAATAAAAAGTTCATTATGTAAGGTCTTTATACACCACTGAAAACAGTTATGTGTATTGTATTGCATTTCTGTCAATAGAGCCTCATAAATATTACACACTGCACCTTCAACTATGTGAAATATCAGCATAATGTCCGTCCAAAGGCATACACAAAGAAAGAAGGCGAGAAATATACGCTTCAGTTTATTTTTTAAACTGTATTTTATGTTCTTGTTGTTACTTCAGGACATAAGTTAAAGTGAAGAAGACGAATTAAACCGTTATAACATCATACCAAGTCCTATCTACTTGAATGGGGAGATCCTGAAATCTCAAAAACTATGGGATAGTAAAGTCTCCATCAAATGCGCAATTCAGAATCTCGGCAGAAGTAAGTCATCGGGGTACTTTTTTACCGTTTTTCGAATACTATGAATTTCGACACACTACTCTTTTGACAAACTGTTTTTCACATATAGTAAGGAAGTATTTAATTTCGGATGCAGTGTGACTGTTTCTATGGCATCCGGAGCCTCTAATGGCAGCTGTAGTGATGTGATGACTTTATCAATAGAGTGGTGCAGGGATGACATCAGAACCTGGAAGTCTAATTCGCCGCTGGTTCCTTTCGAGATTTTCCTATAGGGTTTTAAATTTATAAGTAAAATAAAGGCTGTGGTAAACATAACTTGTATGTTGTACATTTTAGGACATCCTCAGACCTCAGTCATATGATGAAAAGGCGTCATGCCTCAGACTAAAAGGCTTCAGGTCTCAGGAAAAACAACCTTTAAATTTGGCGATACTTTGACGTTTTGTTCTACAACCTACACTGCACAGACTCACACCACAAGCTGTCTTATCTACGTTACTTATTAAAATGGCACGTTTTCAAAAATGAACATAACTGCTTCAAAATTCCTGTTTTCACTATTATTTATGTTGTAGAACAAAACAACTAAGTATAGTCAAGTTTTGTTTCGAATGTTTTTAAATCGAAAAACCCCATAGGAAAATCTCGAAAGAACCAGCGGCAAATTAGTCATCTGACATCATACCTGCACCACTCTATTGTCCATTTTTGTTTAGAAGGCGGGACTTATTATGCCATATTGCGCGTTGCACTTTCTCCCATTCATAATGTGAATGCACCGTCTTGGTATTTCTATAGTCTTTGGTTTCATTTCCTACACGCGCTTGAGGTGTTTGGCCAATCAGAGGACTCGTGGCTTTTCGGAAGGAGGGGCTTTGTAGAAACTCAACCAGCGCATTGTAGACAGACTTGGAATAGCGCTAATGGAATAATGTACAGTAGTCTATGTAAAAAAAAAAAAGTTTTTTGAACAATAAAGCATGTTAACCTATTCTATTACACTAAACAATAGCATCATATGACCCTTTTAAGGCATTTTTCTCACTTGCAGTTACTCATAACTGATCACTCTAACAATCACAAGCCTACAAGCGCCTCTAAAAACAGTCACTGGATCTACTTTAATACTAAAAATGATTGGTCGTCAATGTAGAAAGATGCTTTTTGCCCACATAATGGTTTTCTAGTTACAACATCTAACAGCAGGAGTGAACTCATGTTAACCAGACAAAACCTTACCCTTTAGCATTTCATTAAACAGAAAGTGCATAGAGCTGCAACTAGTTTCCAAAATAAGACTTTACCAGAACAATAATAGCTCTACCTTTGACCAGTAGGGTGTGCTATAAATAGATCTCTCAGTATACATGAAAAATGTAGAAAAATTGGACACAACTATGACACCGCCGTGCAGAAGCAAGCATCACAACAGAGAAAGGAACCTCAATGGTGTTGGTAACTCCAAAACCGTTTGTCACAGACTCTTATATCACTAGAACCCTTGGCTCAAGATGAACAAATGTTTATATGTAAATAAAAACCTAAATTCAATCTGTTCATCATATAAAGTGATCATGTCTCTTCAGACCATTTTGACTAAACTGCTCAATTCATATGGATTAGTTTTACGATCTCTTTATGAACTTTTTGAAGTGTCAAAGTGGCAGTTGCATAGACTAAATGGAGGGACAGAAAGTGCTCAGATTTCATCAAATATCTTCATTTGTGTTCTGAAGTTGAACGAAAGTCTTACAGGGTTTGGAACGACATGAGGGTGTTTTTATTTTTGGTTGAACTAACCCTTTAATGCGATGCCATTCAGATCGATATTCATACACGCGTCTAACTACGGTTGCAGACACTTTGCTCTCACTTTGCTTGTCAACTTGCTCTCTAATTTTCACAGACTGGCTTTGACCATTCCAATATGGCGGACAGCTGATGTATAGCAGCCCAAAGAAACAGCCGTTAATCAGGCATCTATGTCTATCCCTATGTTCCGGTCAGTGTTTGTCAGTCGTTGTCTTTACATGGTTGTATAGAGTTGTCAAGCCCCTCCCCCCTTCTATACATCAAGTGTTGATATGCATGCTAAATTGCATTAGCCTTATTTCCCAAACAAGCACATAATCAGTAAGGATTTACAGAATTTAATTAATGTGTTGCATCTTGATTTGTATGTCTCATATCTGGAACAACATTTGCCATATTCAACAGCAGAATATCACTGTCGCTGATCTCTTGCTATAATACAACACTGTGGGCTATTTACCTTATTGCCATGAGTAAACCTGCATTAACACAGAAGTCACAATTCATGTACAAGTAGTAGGCCTACTAATCAAGGTCATTATTACATGTTAATACAGTTAAACTTTTATTAAATTGTTATCATTTTAAAATGAGCCTTCACCTTTTTTTGACTGGGTCTGCCTTGATTTGAATTGAATTGACAATGTTGTTCCCTCGCGTGTGTGTGTGTGCTCCAAATATCCTGTAAGACACAGACTCAAAGTCGACAATATAGTCAACAGTACAGATCTAATCTTTATGATCTCTAATATCATCACTTACCTGTTGGGGCATTGTGTTCGTGCTGTATCTGCAAATAGTTTGAGTTTTGCATCAGTTCTGGTCATTGCATCTAATCCTGAGTGTGACACTTTGATAAAAGGTTTAAGTTGCCCATATACACATATATATTATGAATATGAATAATATATATATTTTTTAAATAAAATCAAAATCTCTCTCTGCCTAATCTCTCTTAAAGGGATAGTTCACCCAAAAATGAAAATTATCCCGTAATTTACTCACCCTCAATCCATCCTAGGTGTATGACATTCTTCTTTCAGACGTTATATTAAAAAGTGTCCTGGCTCTTCCAAGCTTTATAATGGCAGTGAATGGTATCCCAAAATCTCAAACACATTTGTTCACTAGGGCCTTTCCTTGATTAATTTTATTGTTGTATCTTATTTCTATTATGTGATTTTTATTTTTGATCTGTATTTTGTTTTATCTTATTTCTATTCAATGTAATATCTTATTTATATATGTGTATGTCTGTTTTTTTCTCTGTATATACAAACCCGATTCCAAAAAAGTTGGGACACTGTACAAACTGTGAATAAAAACAATGCAATGATGTGGAAGTTTCAAATTTCAATATTTTATTCAGAATACAACATAGATGAAATATTAAATGTTTAAACTGAGAAAATGTATCATTTTAAGGGAGAAATAAGTTGATTTTAAATTTCATGGCATCAACACATCTCAAAAAAGTTGGGACAAGGCCATGTTTACCACTGTGTGGCATCCCCTCTTCTTTTTATAACAGTCTGCAAACGTCTGGGGACTGAGGAGACAAGTTGCTCAAGTTTAGGAATAGGAATGTTGTCCCATTCTTGTCTAATACAGGCTTCTAGTTGCTCAACTGTCTTAGGTCTTCTTTGTCGCATCTTCCTCTTTATGATGCGCCAAATGTTTTCTATGGGTGAAAGATCTGGACTGCAGGCTGGCCATTTCAGTACCCGGATCCTTCTACACAGCCATGATGTTGTAATTGATGCAGTATGTGGTCTGGCATTGTCATGTTGGAAAATGCAAGGTCTTCCCTGAAAGAGACGACGTCTGGATGGGAGCATATGTTGTTCTAGAACTTGGATATACCTTTCAGCATTGATGGTGCCTTTCCAGACGTGTAAGCTGCCCATGCCACACGCACTCATGCAACCCCATACCATCAGAGATGCAGGCTTCTGAACTGAGCGCTGATAACAACTTGGGTTGTCCTTGTCCTCTTTAGTCCGGATGACATGGCGTCCCAGTTTTCCAAAAAGAACTCCAAATTTTGATTCGTCTGACCACAGAACAGTTTTCCACTTTGCCACAGTCCATTTTAAATGAGCCTTGGCCCAGACAAAACGCCTGCGCTTCTGGATCATGTTTAGATATGGTTTCTTTTTTGACCTATAGAGTTTTAGCCGGCAACGGCTAAGAGCCCGAAGATCACGGGCATCCAGTATGGTTTTCCGGCCTTGACCCTTACGCACAGAGATTGTTCCAGATTCTCTGAATCTTTGGATGATATTATGCACTGTAGATGATGATAACTTCAAACTCTTTGCAATTTTTCTCTGAGAAACTCCTTTCTGATATTGCTCCACTATTTTTTGCCGCAGCATTGGGGGAATTGGTGATCCTCTGCCCATCTTGACTTCTGAGAGACACTGCCACTCTGAGAGGCTCTTTTTATACCCAATCATGTTGCCAATTGACCTAATAAGTTGCAAATTGGTCCTCCAGCTGTTCCTTATATGTACATTTAACTTTTCCGGCCTCTTATTGCTACCTGTCCCAACTTTTTTGGAATGTGTAGCTCTCATGAAATCCAAAATGAGCCAATATTTGGCCTGACATTTCAAAATGTCTCACTTTCAACATTTTATATGTTATCTATATTCTACTGTGAATAAAATATAAGTTTATGAGATTTGTAAATTATTGCATTCCTTTTTTATTCACAATCTGTACAGTGTCCCAGCTTTTTTGGAATCTGGTTTGTATGTTTATATTCTGTAAAGCACTTTTTAAACACTGTTTTAAAAGCTGCTATATAAAGCTTTACTTACTCTTATATGGTGTGTTGGTTCATTCATATTCAATATATTATAAGCATGCTAAGTAGAAATGTAAACCTATTAAATTCAGGATATCTTTGGTCTAAAAAGTTACTAGTAACTAAACGTTAAGTACTAGTATTTTCAATAAAAGTAAAGTACAATCAAATACTATTCACTATTGGAATAAGTACTAGTATCTAATAAATATTAAATAGTAATGAAGTAATCTAAATGGAATAGATAGTATCTAAAAAATATTTAAAAAAAAACGCGATTTGCCATAGTCATTGTAATTCCTGATATCAAGAATTATCATTATAAGTAGTGAAAATTAAATAGTTGATATCAACAATTCATATCCTTGGAATTATTAACCTAAAAGTCAAAACAACTTGCTATAAATGCTGCAGTCCAGAACAATCAATCTAATCACAGGCAAAAGTTCACTAAGCTAAGTGTTTGTGGGGGAAAACGCACGAACAGAAAGAAAAGGGCGAGCTAGCCTATATATTTCTCTATATAAAGCAAAGCCACACAAAAACGTACTGAAAAATGCACAATACATAATCTTCCAGCCTAGAAGTCGGTGAGTACATTAACAACCGATTTGTGACAATTAACCTGTGATGTAGAGGAAAACTATGTGAGTGTGCGTACACTCATAGAAAACATGTGCTGGCTTTTGAATGGGTGAAATGAGATGTCAATCAGAGCCAGTAGCGAATGAAATGTTTGGGTGGGACCCGGGTTGGCCAATCAGAGCCAGTAGCGAATGAAATGTTTGGGTGGGACCCGGGTTGGCCAATCAGAGTGTCCAGCGCCAATTTTCAAATTCCTTTCACTTTGACTACTGAAACAGTGCCGTCGCCGTAAACGAAGAAGAACAAGAGCACTTGTATCAGAGTCTGCATTTTCGTTTTTAAAATGAAGCTTCTCTTTATTTTGATCTCATTGTTTTTGTGTTTACGTGTGAATGGTAAGACACTTTTATGTTACAGTCTCTCTATTTGTTAACGATATCTAAATGAAAAAAGTGATTTATTGTGGGGGATTCAAACAGCAGGACTAAATATAAAAACAATATTTTGTAGAAAAACATGACGCTATTTGAGTTTTAATGTGGTGGAAAAGCACAATTTTTTATCTATGTAATATTCATACTGGGTAATATTCATTATGGGTCTATAAAACTTTGTTGAATGAATGCACAAATATGTATAGGGAAAGGGATCAAAATATGAATCATGATGTGGTTTGTATGATGTTCATTAAGTTAAGATCCTCCATGAGACTTGTGTGTGAATGTGTAAATCAATGATGTTCTTCTGCTGTTTGTTTGCATGTGTTACATTATGAATCCTGACAGATTTCTCTACCTACAATCTTTATGATCTGTAAAAAAAACATTTCCACTGCACTTTCCTGTTGTATAAATTTGGCTTATAATTAACTGTTCATTTCTTCTCCAGGTGTGTCTGGTGCTGATAAAGTGTCAGTGATGGAGGGAGATTCAGTCACTCTACACACTGATTCTAAAACAAACCAAGAAGACGATATTAAATGGTATTATAATAACATTCGCATTGCTCAAATCATTGGAGATCTCAATAAGACCTGTACAGATGTTCAGTGTAATGAAGGTACCGAGAGATTCAGAGACAGACTGAAGCTGGATCATCAGACTGGATCTCTGACCATCACAAACACCAGAAACACAGACTCTGGACTCTATAAACTACAGATCATCAGCAACAGCATCAGAGAAAAGATCTTCAATGTTACTGTTTGTGGTGAGTCATTTAAAGGTGCTGCATGTAAGTTTTTGACTGTACTAAAGCATAAAAATACCATAGTATGTTTGCAGATATTTAGGAAACATGGTGAGTTCACATACTCGTTTCTCTGAAAAACAATGCTACAGTCAGTTATTCTACTTTGAAATGTGTGTTCTGTGGAATGTCTGTTTTTGTTTTGGTCTGTGCGATACCGCACGCCGCCAGTTTACCCAGTAGTATTTCGACACCACAGGTTGCCAGTTGGCGGAAAACAGCGCATTACTGCCATGGAAGCCAGCGAACAAACTGGGTCAGAGATCGCAGATTCTACCCGACCTAAAAAGCCTCAGCATTCATCTAAAATCTCTATGAACGGAAGCACGTTAAAACGCTGATTAATCAGTTCATCAGCTTACAGTATGTCGAGCGTTGAGTCTTAGGAGGAGGGGGCGGGGCAAACAACATTTTGAATTTTGACTGCAGTACCCATTTTAACCACCAGCTGTCATTCTTATATACAGCACCTTTAAAAGCAGGTTATGTTATAATCGCATTATTATTGTTAGATTTTTTTTGCAGTGACATTCAGATGTTGTTTTTTCTCTGTTCCTCTATTTTAATTCACATGAAGTATGTAGATAATCTCTTCACAAACACATTTGCTGTGAACGTGGAATGTGTAGAATGATCTCAGTTTATAAACAGTTCAGAGATGAACTGTAGATGATCGTTTCTCATCATACCATCTCTTATCACATCCTTTTATCTGTTTAAATGGATTTGATGTAAAATAAGTATGCGAATTGTGTTCATAAGCATAAAACATGGATACATTTGCTTTTCAAAACCAAAGTTTGAAAAAAAAAGGGCTTATGCAGTCACTTTCATGTTCACAGTTCTCTCATGATGTGTAGATTGTTCCCCAGAAAGATCTCCAGCATCTGTTGGTTTGTGTTTCAGGTGTTTCTGCTGCTGAACGAGATGAAACGAAGAGAAAGTCAGTGATGGAGGGAGAATCTGTCACTTTAGATCCTAGTGTAATGAAAAACACAAATTATTTGATGACGTGGTATTTTAATAACATTCTCATCGCTGAATTCACTGGAGATGAGAGTCAGATCTGTACAGATGATCAGTGTAAAGAGAGATTCAGAGACAGACTGAAGCTGGATCATCAGACTAGATCTCTGACCATCACAAACACCAGAAACACAGACTCTGGAGATTATCAGGTACTGATCACCAGCAGCAGCATCCGTCGCCGCCTCAGCATCAGCAGCATTAGGAGATTCAGTGTTACTGTTACTGGTGAGTATAATTCCTGAATTTTAAAATACAGTTCAATATTTGTAAATCTAATAATAATGACTGTCTGTCTTTATTGTTCCAGATTCAGGTCTGTCTTCAGCTGCTGTAGCAGGAATATGTGTTGTTGTTGTTGCTGTTGTTCTGCTGGTGGCTGCAGCTGCTGCTGTGATTTACTATCGCCACAGGATCTATACAGCAGTACAACAGAATGTAAGTATTACATACAGCTGATTTAACAAGAAATATGAAATAATGAATCTTTAAATGTACAGTGGTATGGATAAATTATGTTGTTGCTCTATAATTAAAATTATTTATTTAACGTTTGGTTTTATGACCCAGGTCTATGATCAGGTTGTAACAAATGTAAACTTTTTTGGCCATTTTTAAAAAATTTTTTATCACAGAATCAGATCTTCAGGCAGCGCCAAAATAATAATAATAATTAAAGCCAGTTGAAACAGCGCTGACTTAACAACACTAACATGCAAATCAGGAGAAATATTGAGCTGATCCAGTTAGAATACTTTTCAACCAACAATTCACCATCATGGATTTACTGTGGTAACACTAACTGTAACCGTGGTATTTTGTCAGAAATGTAGGTTAATATAATATCTCATTTTATTTAATTTTTTAGATAATTTATAGATAGATAGATCTTTTTTTTTTGTGCATTTGTATTTATATTAAATGTGTTTATAGACTAAATGCCATAAAGCCATTCTAGATATAGAAATAATATTTTAATTGAAGATCGCGCGCTACAAACACAGCATAAAACGCATCTCACCAACACCAATCATGTTCAATTGCACACACAAATGCGGCGGCGCGCGCTGTAGCCTATATCATTTCATATTAAAGCACAAAAGAAACCTTGAGCATGCAATGTCGTAGTTATGTCCTAAGTTATGAAGTTACCAAAAAGGCGACTAAATCTGCCTCAAAACTGTGCATTCATGTATTTGTTATGCGTCACATTTAAGAACAAAAGAAAAGGAGGAAATCAATATTAGTCAAATATTGACTATTAGTCACTGTTATTAGTCAAAAACCATGACTTCACATTGAACCTCAATCAGTCTTCAAAAATGAAATATGTTTTAAATATTTTTTTTCTTGTGTGACATATTTTTACAGAAAGCCAAAGAGGAGGATCATGTGGATTATGCCCCTATCTCCATGAGATGATCAAACTTCAGTCATCTGATGAGTAGAAGATCATTTCACAAGGAACCTCCTGAGACAACCTCAGAGTCTGAGTCTATGCTTGAGTTCTGGGATTGGTGAGAATCCCTACGAATTATCCAATGAATGTAGCACAAATTCTGGCCAGAACAAAAGCTTAATATTTTTCAGTTTTGCTCTCGTTTCACTCTCAGTATGATCAAATAATCCCAGCAGACATACAGCAGGATCATTCTGAGGGGTATTTAGAGATGGAATAATGAAATAGTCTCCTAAAGAATGAGCTTTTTTTATACAAGGACTTTTAACAAATGATCTAAATATTGTGGCCCATTGGAGCATTTTCATGTTTGACTGTTAAAGGGACAGTTCACCCTAAAATGAAAATTAAGTCATCATTTACTTACCCTGGTGTTGTTCAAATGCCGTATGCCCTTCTTTCTTTTGTGAACCACAAAAGGAGTCTATAATGATCCCATGTGACACATGATGTATATCCCAAGTTTTTTGAGGGTAACGGCAGGGTTTGGTAAAAACAAACCAAAATTTAAAGGGGGGGTCTAATGCTATTTCATGCATTCTGACTTATTTACACTGTTAAAGAGTTGGATTCTCATGCTAAACATGGACAAAATGTTTTGGAAAGTTTTTTTTTGAGAATGTCATAAAGGGCGGAATTCCTTGTATGGGCACTTCTCCCGGATGAGCGAATGCACATCAACCAGAGCAAGAGCACGCCCATGAACGATCTTCATTCAGGTTACGGGAGCCGTCGGCAGCGCTGTCATTTTGTTTTTTCAGCGCGGGATTTGCAAACCGCTTGCTCTTGAAAGATGGGTCAGTACCCTGTTTATTTGGACTAGTTTGCTCCTCAGAATCACAACCTGTAAGTATGAATAATTATTGATGTATATATTTTCTATCGGGTGTTCAAAATACAAAGTTTTGTGTTTTATATTGTGTACGTTTACGGCTAACTCACGTTATTACTGTCTTACTGAAATACTTCTAAGCAGCTGTGGGCCACTATTACCTGTCTATTAATGCAGATTGTCTGTTGATCTTACTACTTTGAGTAAAGATGAAGTATGGAGCAAGATTTGTTTTACAAACATTAAAGTTACATCAGTAATTCATGTTGGTGCTTGGCCTCGGCTAATGTATGTGCTGTTATTGATACAGTTAATACAGTTCCGGCATGTGCACTGCAATAAATTACACATTGGTTTGTTGATGGACATACACTTGTTAATGCTGATGGTAAGGGATTACAGTTAAAACATCTCATAATGTACCTTAAACTGAGTAGCGTATCACTGAGAAACGTCCTGCTTAAGTCGTCCTTGGGATGGAGGTTCGGGTTGAATAACTAATTAATCTAATGTTTCATCATCGGACTTGCGCTCGGATTGATATGGTAAAATCACCATCATTGTTACTGTCTTTACAGTGTGTACAATATAATCACTGAGCTTTAGGAAGCCTCTAGACGGAGCTGAAGTTGTTATGGTAACGGGCGTTTTTGTTTCCGACACGGTAGTCCAATCACAACAGACTGGGCTGTCTGGCCAATCAGAGCAGAGTAGGTTCGCGGGAGGAATTTAGAGAGACTGATTCATCCATCGAGTCGTTTGAGAATCATTGAAAAATGTGGTGATGTATATTATGAGAGAATGAAACTGTTTTTTGACCTTTGATGCATGTAAACCTGTTGTAGGAGACTTCCAAAAAAACATTAGGATCAAAATAGCATAATAGGCCAAAGTGATTTATTCTATCTAACAGAACACTGATCAAGACCTGCCTAAAACGCCTACGAGTACGTCCACTTAAAGGTGCACTGTGTAAATTTTAGCGGCATCTAGCGGTGAGGTTGCGAATTGCAACCGCTCACCCCTCCCTTTCGAAGCACATAGAGAAGCTACGGTGGCCGACACAGGACAAAGATGACGTCATCTGAGACAGCAGAGAGTAGTTAGCACTTTACAGAGCAGTTTGTCCGTTTAGGGCGACTGTAGAAACATGGCGGCGCAAAAATGGCGATTTCACTGTAAGGGGACCCGCAGTGTATGTAGATAGAACTGACTCATTCTAAGGTAATAAAAAGTTCATTATGTAAGGTCTTTATACACCACTGAAAACAGTTATGTGTATTGTATTGCATTTCTGTCAATAGAGCCTCATAAATATTACACACTGCACCTTCAACTATGTGAAATATCAGCATAATGTCCGTCCAAAGGCATACACAAAGAAAGAAGGCGAGAAATATACGCTTCAGTTTATTTTTTAAACTGTATTTTATGTTCTTGTTGTTACTTCAGGACATAAGTTAAAGTGAAGAAGACGAATTAAACCGTTATAACATCATACCAAGTCCTATCTACTTGAATGGGGAGATCCTGAAATCTCAAAAACTATGGGATAGTAAAGCCTCCATCAAATGCGCAATTCAGAATCTCGGCAGAAGTAAGTCATCGGGGTACTTTTTTACCGTTTTTCGAATACTATGAATTTCGACACACTACTCTTTTGGCAAACTGTTTTTCACATATAGTAAGGAAGTATTTAATTTCGGATGCAGTGTGACTGTTTCTATGGCATCCGGAGCCTCTAATGGCAGCTGTAGTGATGTGATGACTTTATCAATAGAGTGGTGCAGGGATGACATCAGAACCTGGAAGTCTAATTCGCCGCTGGTTCCTTTCGAGATTTTCCTATAGGGTTTTAAATTTATAAGTAAAATAAAGGCTGTGGTAAACATAACTTGTATGTTGTACATTTTAGGACATCCTCAGACCTCAGTCATATGATGAAAAGGCGTCATGCCTCAGACTAAAAGGCTTCAGGTCTCAGGAAAAACAACCTTTAAATTTGGCGATACTTTGACGTTTTGTTCTACAACCTACACTGCACAGACTCACACCACAAGCTGTCTTATCTACGTTACTTATTAAAATGGCACGTTTTCAAAAATGAACATAACTGCTTCAAAATTCCTGTTTTCACTATTATTTATGTTGTAGAACAAAACAACTAAGTATAGTCAAGTTTTGTTTCGAATGTTTTTAAATCGAAAAACCCCATAGGAAAATCTCGAAAGAACCAGCGGCAAATTAGTCATCTGACATCATACCTGCACCACTCTATTGTCCATTTTTGTTTAGAAGGCGGGACTTATTATGCCATATTGCGCGTTGCACTTTCTCCCATTCATAATGTGAATGCACCGTCTTGGTATTTCTATAGTCTTTGGTTTCATTTCCTACACGCGCTTGAGGTGTTTGGCCAATCAGAGGACTCGTGGCTTTTCGGAAGGAGGGGCTTTGTAGAAACTCAACCAGCGCATTGTAGACAGACTTGGAATAGCGCTAATGGAATAATGTACAGTAGTCTATGAAAAAAAAAAAAAGTTTTTTGAACAATAAAGCATGTTAACCTATTCTATTACACTAAACAATAGCATCATATGACCCTTTTAAGGCATTTTTCTCACTTGCAGTTACTCATAACTGATCACTCTAACAATCACAAGCCTACAAGCGCCTCTAAAAACAGTCACTGGATCTACTTTAATACTAAAAATGATTGGTCGTCAATGTAGAAAGATGCTTTTTGCCCACATAATGGTTTTCTAGTTACAACATCTAACAGCAGGAGTGAACTCATGTTAACCAGACAAAACCTTACCCTTTAGCATTTCATTAAACAGAAAGTGCATAACGCTGCATAGAGCTGCAACTAGTTTCCAAAATAAGACTTTACCAGAACAATAATAGCTCTACCTTTGACCAGTAGGGTGTGCTATAAATAGATCTCTCAGTATACATGAAAAATGTAGAAAAATTGGACACAACTATGACACCGCCGTGCAGAAGCAAGCATCACAACAGAGAAAGGAACCTCAATGGTGTTGGTAACTCCAAAACCGTTTGTCACAGACTCTTATATCACTAGAACCCTTGGCTCAAGATGAACAAATGTTTATATGTAAATAAAAACCTAAATTCAATCTGTTCATCATATAAAGTGATCATGTCTCTTCAGACCATTTTGACTAAGCTGCTCAATTCATATGGATTAGTTTTACGATCTCTTTATGAACTTTTTGAAGTGTCAAAGTGGCAGTTGCATAGACTAAATGGAGGGACAGAAAGTGCTCAGATTTCATCAAATATCTTCATTTGTGTTCTGAAGTTGAACGAAAGTCTTACAGGGTTTGGAACGACATGAGGGTGAGCCAATGATGACAGAATTTTTATTTTTGGTTGAACTAACCCTTTAATGCGATGCCATTCAGATCGATATTCATACACGCGTCTAACTACGGTTGCAGACACTTTGCTCTCACTTTGCTTGTCAATTTGCTCTCTAATTTTCACAGACTGGCTTTGACCATTCCAATATGGCGAACAGCTGATGTATAGCAGCCCAAAGAAACAGCCGTTAATCAGGCATCTATGTTTATCCCTATGTTCCGGTCAGTGTTTGTCAGTCGTTGTCTTTACATGGTTGTATAGAGTTGTCAAGCATTAGCCTTGTAAATTGCATTAGCCTTATTTCCCAAACAAGCACATAATCAGTAAGGATTTACAGAATTTAATTAATGTGTTGCATCTTGATTTGTATGTCTCATATCTGGAACAACATTTGCCATATTCAACAGCAGAATATCACTGTCGCTGATCTCTTGCTATAATACAACACTGTGGGCTATTTACCTTATTGCCATGAGTAAACCTGCATTAACACAGAAGTCACAATTCATGTACAAGTAGTAGGCCTACTAATCAAGGTCATTATTACATGTTAATACAGTTAAACTTTTATTAAATTGTTATCATTTTAAAATGAGCCTTCACCTTTTTTTGACTGGGTCTGCCTTGATTTGAATTGAATTGACAATGTTGTTCCCTCGCGTGTGTGTGTGTGCTCCAAATATCCTGTAAGACACAGACTCAAAGTCGACAATATAGTCAACAGTACAGATCTAATCTTTATGATCTCTAATATCATCACTTACCTGTTGGGGCATTGTGTTCGTGCTGTATCTGCAAATAGTTTGAGTTTTGCATCAGTTCTGGTCATTGCATCTAATCCTGAGTGTGACACTTTGATAAAAGGTTTAAGTTGCCCATATACACATATATATTATGAATATGAATAATATATATATTTTTTAAATAAAATCAAAATCTCTCTCTGTCTAATCTCTCTTAAAGGGATAGTTCACCCAAAAATGAAAATTATCCCATAATTTACTCACCCTCAATCCATCCTAGGTGTATGACATTCTTCTTTCAGACGTTATATTAAAAAGTGTCCTGGGTCTTCCAAGCTTTATAATGGCAGTGAATGGTATCCCAAAATCTCAAACACATTTGTTCACTAGGGCCTTTCCTTGATTAATTTTATTGTTGTATCTTATTTCTATTATGTGATTTTTATTTTTGATCTGTATTTTGTTTTATCTTATTTCTATTCAATGTAATATCTTATTTATATATGTGTATGTCTGTTTTTTTCTCTGTATATACAAACCCGATTCCAAAAAAGTTGGGACACTGTACAAACTGTGAATAAAAACAATGCAATGATGTGGAAGTTTCAAATTTCAATATTTTATTCAGAATACAACATAGATGAAATATTAAATGTTTAAACTGAGAAAATGTATCATTTTAAGGGAAAAATAAGTTGATTTTAAATTTCATGGCATCAACACATCTCAAAAAAGTTGAGACAAGGCCATGTTTACCACTGTGTGGCATCCCCTCTTCTTTTTATAACAGTCTGCAAACGTCTGGGGACTGAGGAGACAAGTTGCTCAAGTTTAGGAATAGGAATGTTGTCCCATTCTTGTCTAATACAGGCTTCTAGTTGCTCAACTGTCTTAGGTCTTCTTTGTCGCATCTTCCTCTTTATGATGCGCCAAATGTTTTCTATGGGTGAAAGATCTGGACTGCAGGCTGGCCATTTCAGTACCCGGATCCTTCTTCTACGCAGCCATGATGTTGTAATTGATGCAGTATGTGGTCTGGCATTGTCATGTGGAAAATGCAAGGTCTTCCCTGAAAGAGACGACGTCTGGATGGGAGCATATGTTGTTCTAGAACTTGGATATACCTTTCAGCATTGATGGTGCCTTTCCAGATGTGTAAGCTGCCCATGCCACACACACTCATGCAACCCCATACCATCAGAGATGCAGGCTTCTGAACTGAGCGCTGATAACAACTTGGGTTGTCCTTGTCCTCTTTAGTCCGGATGACATGGCGTCCCAGTTTTCCAAAAAGAACTCCAAATTTTGATTCGTCTGACCACAGAACAGTTTTCCACTTTGCCACAGTCCATTTTAAATGAGCCTTGGCCCAGAGAAAACGCCTGCGCTTCTGGATCATGTTTAGATATGGCTTCTTTTTTGACCTATAGAGTTTTAGCCGGCAACGGCTAAGAGCCCGAAGATCACGGGCATCCAGTATGGTTTTCCGGCCTTGACCCTTACGCACAGAGATTGTTCCAGATTCTCTGAATCTTTGGATGATATTATGCACTGTAGATGATGATAACTTCAAACTCTTTGCAATTTTTCTCTGAGAAACTCCTTTCTGATATTGCTCCACTATTTTTCGCCGCAGCATTGGGGGAACTGGTGATCCTCTGCCCATCTTGACTTCTGAGAGACACAGCCACTCTGAGAGGCTCTTTTTATACCCAATCATGTTGCCAATTGACCTAATAAGTTGCAAATTGGTCCTCCAGCTGTTCCTTATATGTACATTTAACTTTTCCGGCCTCTTATTGCTACCTGTCCCAACTTTTTTGGAATGTGTAGCTCTCATGAAATCCAAAATGAGCCAATATTTGGCATGACATTTCAAAATGTCTCACTTTCAACATTTGATATGTTATCTATATTCTATTGTGAATAAAATATAAGTTTATGAGATTTGTAAATTATTGCATTCCTTTTTTATTCACAATTTGTACAGTGTCCCAACTTTTTTGGAATCTGGTTTGTATGTTTATATTCTGTAAAGCACTTTTTAAACACTGTTTTAAAAGCTGCTATATAAAGCTTTACTTACTCTTATATGGTGTGTTGGTTCATTAATATTCAATATATTATAAGCATGCTAAGTAGAAATGTAAACCTATTAAATTCAGGATATCTTTGGTCTAAAAAGTTACTAGTAACTAAACGTTAAGTACTAGTATTTTCAATAAAAGTAAAGTACAATCAAATACTATTCACTATTGGAATAAGTACTAGTATCTAATAAATATTAAATAGTAATGAAGTAATCTAAATGGAATAGATAGTATCTAAAAAATATTTTTAAAAAACGCGATTTGCCATAGTCATTGTAATTCCTGATATCAAGAATTATCATTATAAGTAGTGAAAATTAAATAGTTGATATCAACAATTCATATCCTTGGAATTATTAACCTAAAAGTCAAAACAACTTGCTATAAATGCGGCAGTCCAGAACAATCAATCTAATCACAGGCAAAAGTTCACTAAGCTAAGTGTTTGTGGGGGAAAACGCACGAACAGAAAGAAAAGGGCGAGCTAGCCTATATATTTCTCTATATAAAGCATTCATAAAGCAAAGCCACACAAAAACGTACTGAAAAATGCACAATACATAATCTTCCAGCCTAGAAGTCGGTGAGTACATTAACAACGATTTGTGACAATTAACCTGTGATGTAGAGGAAAACTATGTGAGTGTGCGTACACTCATAGAAAACATGTGCTGGCTTTTGAATAGGTGAAATGAGATGTCAATCAGAGCCAGTAGCGAATGAAATGTTTGGGTGGGACCCGGGTTGGCCAATCAGAGCCAGTAGCGAATGAAATGTTTGGGTGGGACCCGGGTTGGCCAATCAGAGCCAGTAGCGAATGAAATGTTTGGGTGGGACCCGTGTTGGCCAATCAGAGTGTCCAGCGCCAATTTTCAAATTCCTTTCACTTTTGACTACTGAAACAGTGCCGTCGCCGTAAACGCAGAAGAACAAGAGCACTTGTATCAGAGTCTGCATTTTTGTTTTTAAAATGAAGCTTCTCTTTATTTTGATCTCATTGTTTTTGTGTTTACGTGTGAATGGTAAGACACTTTTATGTTACAGTCTCTCTATTTGTTAACGATATCTAAATGAAAAAAGTGATTTATTGTGGGGGATTCAAACAGCAGGACTAAATATAAAAACAATATTTTGTAGAAAAACATGACGCTATTTGAGTTTTAATGTGGTGGAAAAGCACAATTTTTTTATCTATGTAATATTCATACTGGGTAATATTCATTATGGGTCTATAAAACTTTGTTGAATGAATGCACAAATATGTATAGGGAAAGGCATCAAAATATGAATCATGATGTGGTTTGTATGATGTTCATTAAGTTAAGATCCTCCATGAGACTTGTGTGTGAATGTGTAAATCAATGATGTTCTTCTGCTGTTTGTTTGCATGTGTTACATTATGAATCCTGACAGATTTCTCTACCTACAATCTTTATGATATGTAAAAAAAAAAAAACATTTTCACTGCACTTTCCTGTTGTATAAATTTGGCTTATAATTAACTGTTCATTTCTTCTCCAGGTGTGTCTGGTGCTGATAAAGTGTCAGTGTCAGTGATGGAGGGAGATTCAGTCACTCTACACACTGATTCTAAAACAAACCAACAAGACGATATTAAATGGTATTATAATAACATTCGCATTGCTCAAATCATTGGAGATCTCAATAAGACCTGTACAGATGTTCAGTGTAATGAAGGTACCGAGAGATTCAGAGACAGACTGAAGCTGGATCATCAGACTGGATCTCTGACCATCACAAACACCAGAAACACAGACTCTGGACTCTATAAACTACAGATCATCAGCAACAGCATCAGAGAAAAGATCTTCAATGTTACTGTTTGTGGTGAGTCATTTAAAGGTGCTGCATGTAAGTTTCTGACTGTACTAAAGCATAAAAATACCATAGTATGTTTGCAGATATTTAGGAAACATGGTGAGTTCACATACTCGTTTCTCTGAAAAACAATGCTACAGTCAGTTATTCTACTTTGAAATGTGTGTTCTGTGGAATGTCTGTTTTTGTTTTGGTCTGTGCGATACCGCACGCCACCAGTTTACCCAGTAGTATTTCGACACCACAGGTTGCCAGTTGGCGGAAAACAGCGCATTACTGCCATGGAAGCCAGCGAACAAACTGGGTCAGAGATCGCAGATTCTACCCGACCTAAAAAGCCTCAGCATTCATCTAAAATCTCTATGAACGGAAGCACGTTAAAACGCTGATTAATCAGTTCATCAGCTTACAGTATGTCGAGCGTTGAGTCTTAGGAGGAGGGGGCGGGGCAAACAACATTTTGAATTTTGACTGCAGTACCCATTTTAACCACCAGCTGTCATTCTTATATACAGCACCTTTAAAAGCAGGTTATGTTATAATCGCATTATTATTGTTAGATTTTTTTTGCAGTGACATTCAGATGTTGTTTTTTCTCTGTTCCTCTATTTTAATTCACATGAAGTATGTAGATAATCTCTTCACAAACACATTTGCTGTGAACGTGGAATGTGTAGAATGATCTCAGTTTATAAACAGTTCAGAGATGAACTGTAGATGATCGTTTCTCATCATACCATCTCTTATCACATCCTTTTATCTGTTTAAATGGATTTGATGTAAAATAAGTATGTGAATTGTGTTCATAAGCATAAAACATGGATACATTTGCTTTTCAAAACCAAAGTTTGAAAAAAAAAGGGCTTATGCAGTCACTTTCATGTTCACAGTTCTCTCATGATGTGTAGATTGTTCCCCAGAAAGATCTCCAGCATCTGTTGGTTTGTGTTTCAGGTGTTTCTGCTGCTGAACGAGATGAAACGAAGAGAAAGTCAGTGATGGAGGGAGAATCTGTCACTTTAGATCCTAGTGTAATGAAAAACACAAATTATTTGATGACGTGGTATTTTAATAACATTCTCATCGCTGAAATCACTGGAGATGAGAGTCAGATCTGTACAGATGATCAGTGTAAAGAGAGATTCAGAGACAGACTGAAGCTGGATCATCAGACTAGATCTCTGACCATCACAAACACCAGAAACACAGACTCTGGAGATTATCAGGTACTGATCACCAGCAGCAGCATCCGTCGCCGCCTCAGCATCAGCAGCATTAGGAGATTCAGTGTTACTGTTACTGGTGAGTATAATTCCTGAATTTTAAAATACAGTTCAATATTTGTAAATCTAATAATAATGACTGTCTGTCTTTATTGTTCCAGATTCAGGTCTGTCTTCAGCTCCTGTAGCAGGAATATGTGTTGTTGTTGTTGCTGTTGTTCTGCTGGTGGCTGCAGCTGCTGCTGTGATTTACTATCGCCACAGGATCTATACAGCAGTACAACAGAATGTAAGTATTACATACAGCTGATTTAACAAGAAATATGAGATTTATTGCGCAAAATGAATCTTTAAATGTACAGTGGTATGGATAAATTATGTTGTTACTCTATAATTAAAATTATTTATTTAACGTTTGGTTTTATGACCCAGGTCTAGGATCAGGTTGTAACAAATGTAAACTTTTTTTGGCCATTTTTTAAATTTTTTATCACAGAATCAGATCTTCAGGTAAGGCAGCGCCAAAATAATAATAATAATTAAAGCCAGTTGAAACAGCGCTGACTTAACAACACTAACATGCAAATCAGGAGAAACATTGAGCTGATCCAGTTAGAATACTTTTCAACCAACAATTCACCATCATGGATTTACTGTGGTAACACTAACTGTAACCGTGGTATTTTGTCAGAAATGTAGGTTAATATAATATCTCATTTTATTTAATTTTTTAGACATGTATTAAATGAGTAATAACGGCCAAATTACAGACTATTTTTTGTCATAAACTTGCAGTTTTGTGCATTTGTATTTATGTTAAATGTGTTTATAGACTAAATGCCATAAAGCCATTCTAGATATAGAAATAATATTTTAACTGAAGATCGCGCGCTACAAACACAGCATAAAACGCATCTCACCAACACCAATCATGTTCAATTGCACACACAAATGCGGCGGCGCGCGCTGTAGCCTATATCATTTCATATTAAAGCACAAAAGAAACCTTGAGCATGCAATGTCGTAGTTATGTCGTCAATTAAGTTATGAAGTTACCAAAAAGGCGACTAAAGCTGCCTCAAAACTGTGCATTCATGTATTTGTTATGCGTCACATTTAAGAACAAAAGAAAAGGAGGAAATCAATATTAGTCAAATATTAACTATTAGTCACTGTTATTAGTCAAAAACCATGACTTCACATTGAACCTCAATCAGTCTTCAAAAATGAAATATGTTTTAAATATTTTTTTTCTTGTGTGACATATTTTTACAGAAAGTCAAAGAGGAGGATCATGTGGATTATGCCCCTATCTCCATGAGATGATCAAACTTCAGTCATCTGATGAGTAGAAGATCATTTCACAAGGAACCTCCTGAGACAACCTCAGAGTCTGAGTCTATGCTTGAGTTCTGGGATTGGTGAGAATCCCTACGAATTATCCAATGAATGTAGCACAAATTCTGGCCAGAACAAAAGCTTAATATTTTTCAGTTTTGCTCTCGTTTCACTCTCAGTATGATCAAGAAATCCCAGCAGACATACAGCAGGATCATTCTGAGGGGTATTTAGAGATGGAATAATGAAATAGTCTCCTAAAGAATGAGCTTTTTTTATACAAGGACTTTTAACAAATGATCTAAATATTGTGGCCCATTGGAGCATTTTCATGTTTGACTGTTAAAGGGACAGTTCATCATTTACTTACCCTGGTGTTGTTCAAATGCCGTATGCCCTTCTTTTGTGAACCACAAAAGGAGTCTATAATGATCCCATGTGACACATGACGTATATCCCAAGTTTTTTGAGGGTAACGGCAGGGTTTGGTAAAAACAAATCAAAATTTAAAGGGGGCGTCTAATGCTATTTCATGCATTCTGACTTATTTACACTGTTAAAGAGTTGGATTCTCATGCTAAACATGGACAAAATGTAAAAAAAATTGAGTTGGACATTTGATGGAGTATTTCTGTGTCAAATACACTCCTTCAGGATTCAAACAAGTTTTGGAAAGTTTTTTTTGAGAATGTCATAAAGGGCGGAATTCCTTGTATGGGCACTTCTCCCGGATGAGTGAATGCACATCAACCAGAGCAAGAGCACGCCCATGAACGATCTTCATTCAGGTTACGGGAGCCGTCGGCAGCGCTGTCATTTTGTTTTTTCAACGCGGGATTTGCAAACCGCTTGCTCTTGAAAGATGGGTCAGTACCCTGTTTATTTGGACTAGTTTGCTCCTCAGAATCACAACCTGTAAGTATGAATAATTATTGATGTATATATTTTCTATCGGGTGTTCAAAATACAAAGTTTTGTGTTTTATATTGTGTACGTTTACGGCTAACTCACGTTATTACTGTCTTACTGAAATACTTCTAAGCAGCTGTGGGCCACTATTACCTGTCTATTAATGCAGATTGTCTGTTGACCTTACTACTTTGAGTAAAGATGAAGTATGGAGCAAGATTTGTTTTACAAACATTAAAGTTACATCAGTAATTCATGTTGGTGCTTGGCCTCGGCTAATGTATGTGCTGTTATTGATACAGTTAATACAGTTCCGGCATGTGCACTGCAATAAATTACACATTGGTTTGTTGATGGACATACACTTGTTAATGCTGATGGTAAGGGATTACAGTTAAAACATCTCATAATGTACCTTAAACTGAGTAGCGTATCACTGAGAAACGTCCTGCTTAAGTCGTCCTTGGGATGGAGGTTCGGGTTGAATAACTAATTAATCCAATGTTTCATCATCGGACTTGCGCTCGGATTGATATGGTAAAATCACCATCATTGTTACTGTCTTTACAGTGTGTACAATATAATCACTGAGCTTTAGGAAGCCTCTAGACGGAGCTGAAGTTGTTATGGTAACGGGCGTTTTTGTTTCCGACACGGTAGTCCAATCACAACAGACTGGGCTGTCTGGCCAATCAGAGCAGAGTAGGTTTGCGGGAGGAATTTAGAGAGACTGATTCATCCATCGAGTCGTTTGAGAATCATTGAAAAATGTGGTGATGTATATTATGAGAGAATGAAACTGTTTTTTGACCTTTGATGCATGTAAACCTGTTGTAGGAGACTTCCAAAAAAACATTAGGATCAAAATAGCATAATAGGCCAAAGTGATTTATTCTATCTAACAGAACACTGATCAAGACCTGCCTAAAACGCCTACGAGTACGTCCACTTAAAGGTGCACTGTGTAAATTTTAGCGGCATCTAGCGGTGAGGTTGCGAATTGCAACCGCTCACCCCTCCCTTTCGAAGCACATAGAGAAGCTACGGTGGCCGACACAGGACAAAGATGACGTCATCTGAGACAGCAGAGAGTAGCTAGCACTTTACAGAGCAGTTTGTCCGTTTAGGGCGACTGTAGAAACATGGCAGCGCAAAAATGGCGATTTCACTGTAAGGGGACCCGCAGTGTATGTAGATAGAACTGACTCATTCTAAGGTAATAAAAAGTTCATTATGTAAGGTCTTTATACACCACTGAAAACAGTTATGTGTATTGTATTGCATTTCTGTCAATAGAGCCTCATAAATATTACACACTGCACCTTCAACTATGTGAAATATCAGCATAATGTCCGTCCAAAGGCATACACAAAGAAAGAAGGCGAGAAATATACGCTTCAGTTTATTTTTTAAACTGTATTTTATGTTCTTGTTGTTACTTCAGGACATAAGTTAAAGTGAAGAAGACGAATTAAACCGTTATAACATCATACCAAGTCCTATCTACTTGAATGGGGGAGATCCTGAAATCTCAAAAACTATGGGATAGTAAAGTCTCCATCAAATGCGCAATTCAGAATCTCGGCAGAAGTAAGTAATCGGGGTACTTTTTTACCGTTTTTCGAATACTATGAATTTCGACACACTACTCTTTTGGCAAACTGTTTTTCACATATAGTAAGGAAGTATTTAATTTCGGATGCAGTGTGACTGTTTCTATGGCATCCGGAGCCTCTAATGGCAGCTGTAGTGATGTGATGACTTTATCAATAGAGTGGTGCAGGGATGACATCAGAACCTGGAAGTCTAATTCGCCGCTGGTTCCTTTCGAGATTTTCCTATAGGGTTTTAAATTTATAAGTAAAATAAAGGCTGTGGTAAACATAACTTGTATGTTGTACATTTTAGGACATCCTCAGACCTCAGTCATATGATGAAAAGGCATCATGCCTCAGACTAAAAGGCTTCAGGTCTCAGGAAAAAAACCTTTAAATTTGGCGATACTTTGACGTTTTGTTCTACAACCTACACTGCACAGACTCACACCACAAGCTGTCTTATCTACGTTACTTATTAAAATGGCACGTTTTCAAAAATGAACATAACTGCTTCAAAATTCCTGTTTTCACTATTATTTATGTTGTAGAACAAAACAACTAAGTATAGTCAAGTTATGTTTCGAATGTTTTCAAATCGAAAAACCCCATAGGAAAATCTCGAAAGAACCAGCGGCAAATTAGTCATCTGACATCATACCTGCACCACTCTATTGTCCATTTTTGTTTAGAAGGCGGGACTTATTATGCCATATTGCGCGTTTTGAATGCACCGTCTTGGTATTTCTATAGTCTTTGGTTTCATTTCCTACACGCGCTTGAGGTGTTTGGCCAATCAGAGGACTCGTGGCTTTTCGGAAGGAGGGGCTTTGTAGAAACTCAACCAGCGCATTGTAGACAGACTTGGAATAGCGCTAATGGAATAATGTACAGTAGTCTATGTAAAAAAAAAAATGTTTTTTGAACAATAAAGCATGTTAACCTATTCTATTACACTAAACAATAGCATCATATGACCCTTTTAAGCCATTTTTCTCACTTGCAGTTACTCATAACTGATCACTCTAACAATCACAAGCCTACAAGCGCCTCTAAAAACAGTCACTGGATCTACTTTAATACTAAAAATGATTGGTCGTCAATGTAGAAAGATGCTTTTTGCCCACATAATGGTTTTCTAGTTACAACATCTAACAGCAGGAGTGAACTCATGTTAACCAGACAAAACCTTACCCTTTAGCATTTAATTAAACAGAAAGTGCATAGAGCTGCAACTAGTTTCCAAAATAAGACTTTACCAGAACAATAAAAGCTCTACCTTTGACCAGTAGGGTGTGCTATAAATAGATCTCTCAGTATACATGAAAAATGTAGAAAAATTGGACACAACTATGACACCGCCGTGCAGAAGCAAGCATCACAACAGAGAAAGGAACCTCAATGGTGTTGGTAACTCCAAAACCGTTTGTCACAGACTCTTATATCACTAGAACCCTTGGCTCAAGATGAACAAATGTTTATATGTAAATAAAAACCTAAATTCAATCTGTTCATCATATAAAGTGATCATGTCTCTTCAGACCATTTTGACTAAACTGCTCAATTCATATGGATTAGTTTTACGATCTCTTTATGAACTTTTTGAAGTGTCAAAGTGGCAGTTGCATAGACTAAATGGAGGGACAGAAAGTGCTCAGATTTCATCAAATATCTTCATTTGTGTTCTGAAGTTGAACGAAAGTCTTACAGGGTTTGGAACGACATGAGGGTGTTTTTATTTTTGGTTGAACTAACCCTTTAATGCGATGCCATTCAGATCGATATTCATACACGCGTCTAACTACGGTTGCAGACACTTTGCTCTCACTTTGCTTGTCAACTTGCTCTCTAATTTTCACAGACTGGCTTTGACCATTCCAATATGGCGGACAGCTGATGTATAGCAGCCCAAAGAAACAGCCGTTAATCAGGCATCTATGTCTATCCCTATGTTCCGGTCAGTGTTTGTCAGTCGTTGTCTTTACATGGTTGTATAGAGTTGTCAAGCCCCTCCCCCCTTCTATACATCAAGTGTTGATATGCATGCTAAATTGCATTAGCCTTATTTCCCAAACAAGCACATAATCAGTAAGGATTTACAGAATTTAATTAATGTGTTGCATCTTGATTTGTATGTCTCATATCTGGAACAACATTTGCCATATTCAACAGCAGAATATCACTGTCGCTGATCTCTTGCTATAATACAACACTGTGGGCTATTTACCTTATTGCCATGAGTAAACCTGCATTAACACAGAAGTCACAATTCATGTACAAGTAGTAGGCCTACTAATCAAGGTCATTATTACATGTTAATACAGTTAAACTTTTATTAAATTGTTATCATTTTAAAATGAGCCTTCACCTTTTTTTGACTGGGTCTGCCTTGATTTGAATTGAATTGACAATGTTGTTCCCTCGCGTGTGTGTGTGTGCTCCAAATATCCTGTAAGACACAGACTCAAAGTCGACAATATAGTCAACAGTACAGATCTAATCTTTATGATCTCTAATATCATCACTTACCTGTTGGGGCATTGTGTTCGTGCTGTATCTGCAAATAGTTTGAGTTTTGCATCAGTTCTGGTCATTGCATCTAATCCTGAGTGTGACACTTTGATAAAAGGTTTAAGTTGCCCATATACACATATATATTATGAATATGAATAATATATATATTTTTTTAAATAAAATCAAAATCTCTCTCTGTCTAATCTCTCTTAAAGGGATAGTTCACCCAAAAATGAAAATTATCCCATAATTTACTCACCCTCAATCCATCCTAGGTGTATGACATTCTTCTTTCAGACGTTATATTAAAAAGTGTCCTGGGTCTTCCAAGCTTTATAATGGCAGTGAATGGTATCCCAAAATCTCAAACACATTTGTTCACTAGGGCCTTTCCTTGATTAATTTTATTGTTGTATCTTATTTCTATTATGTGATTTTTATTTTTGATCTGTATTTTGTTTTATCTTATTTCTATTCAATGTAATATCTTATTTATATATGTGTATGTCTGTTTTTTTCTCTGTATATACAAACCCGATTCCAAAAAGGTTGGGACACTGTACAAACTGTGAATAAAAACAATGCAATGATGTGGAAGTTTCAAATTTCAATATTTTATTCAGAATACAACATAGATGAAATATTAAATGTTTAAACTGAGAAAATGTATCATTTTAAGGGAAAAATAAGTTGATTTTAAATTTCATGGCATCAACACATCTCAAAAAAGTTGGGACAAGGCCATGTTTACCACTGTGTGGCATCCCCTCTTCTTTTTATAACAGTCTGCAAACGTCTGGGGACTGAGGAGACAAGTTGCTCAAGTTTAGGAATAGGAATGTTGTCCCATTCTTGTCTAATACAGGCTTCTAGTTGCTCAACTGTCTTAGGTCTTCTTTGTCGCATCTTCCTCTTTATGATGCGCCAAATGTTTTCTATGGGTGAAAGATCTGGACTGCAGGCTGGCCATTTCAGTACCCGGATCCTTCTTCTACGCAGCCATGATGTTGTAATTGATGCAGTATGTGGTCTGGCATTGTCATGTGGAAAATGCAAGGTCTTCCCTGAAAGAGACGACGTCTGGATGGGAGCATATGTTGTTCTAGAACTTGGATATACCTTTCAGCATTGATGGTGCCTTTCCAGATGTGTAAGCTGCCCATGCCACACACACTCATGCAACCCCATACCATCAGAGATGCAGGCTTCTGAACTGAGCGCTGATAACAACTTGGGTTGTCCTTGTCCTCTTTAGTCCGGATGACATGGCGTCCCAGTTTTCCAAAAAGAACTCTAAATTTTGATTCGTCTGACCACAGAACAGTTTTCCACTTTGCCACAGTCCATTTTAAATGAGCCTTGGCCCAGAGAAAACGCCTGCGCTTCTGGATCATGTTTAGATATGGCTTCTTTTTTGACCTATAGAGTTTTAGCCGGCAACGGCTAAGAGCCCGAAGATCACGGGCATCCAGTATGGTTTTCCGGCCTTGACCCTTACGCACAGAGATTGTTCCAGATTCTCTGAATCTTTGGATGATATTATGCTCTGTAGATGATGATAACTTCAAACTCTTTGCAATTTTTCTCTGAGAAACTCCTTTCTGATATTGCTCCACTATTTTTCGCCGCAGCATTGGGGGAACTGGTGATCCTCTGCCCATCTTGACTTCTGAGAGACACTGCCACTCTGAGAGGCTCTTTTTATACCCAATCATGTTGCCAATTGACCTAATAAGTTGCAAATTGGTCCTCCAGCTGTTCCTTATATGTACATTTAACTTTTCCGGCCTCTTATTGCTACCTGTCCCAACTTTTTTGGAATGTGTAGCTCTCATGAAATCCAAAATGAGCCAATATTTGGCATGACATTTCAAAATGTCTCACTTTCAACATTTGATATGTTATCTATATTCTATTGTGAATAAAATATAAGTTTATGAGATTTGTAAATTATTGCATTCCTTTTTTATTCACAATTTGTACAGTGTCCCAGCTTTTTTGGAATCTGGTTTGTATGTTTATATTCTCTAAAGCACTTTTTAAACACTGTTTTAAAAGCTGCTATATAAAGCTTTACTTACTCTTATATGGTGTGTTGGTTCATTAATATTCAATATATTATAAGCATGCTAAGTAGAAATGTAAACCTATTAAATTCAGGATATCTTTGGTCTAAAAAGTTACTAGTAACTAAACGTTAAGTACTAGTATTTTCAATAAAAGTAAAGTACAATCAAATACTATTCACTATTGGAATAAGTACTAATATCTAATAAATATTAAATAGTAATGAAGTAATCTAAATGGAATAGATAGTATCTAAAAAATATTTAAAAAAAACGCGATTTGCCATAGTCATTGTAATTCCTGATATCAAGAATTATCATTATAAGTAGTGAAAATTAAATAGTTGATATCAACAATTCATATCCTTGGAATTATTAACCTAAAAGTCAAAACAACTTGCCATAAATGCGGCAGTCCAGAACAATCAATCTAATCACAGGCAAAAGTTCACTAAGCTAAGTGTTTGTGGGGGAAAACGCACGAACAGAAAGAAAAGGGCGAGCTAGCCTATATATTTCTCTATATAAAGCATTCATAAAGCAAAGCCACACAAAAACGTACTGAAAAATGCACAATACATAATCTTCCAGCCTAGAAGTCGGTGAGTACATTAACAACCGATTTGTGACAATTAACCTGTGATGTAGAGGAAAACTATGTGAGTGTGCGTACACTCATAGAAAACATGTGCTGGCTTTTGAATAGGTGAAATGAGATGTCAATCAGAGCCAGTAGCGAATGAAATGTTTGGGTGGGACCCGGGTTGGCCAATCAGAGCCAGTAGCGAATGAAATGTTTGGGTGGGACCCGGGTTGGCCAATCAGAGCCAGTAGCGAATGAAATGTTTGGGTGGGACCCGTGTTGGCCAATCAGAGTGTCCAGCGCCAATTTTCAAATTCCTTTCACTTTGACTACTGAAACAGTGCCGCCGCCGTAAACGCAGAAGAACAAGAGCACTTGTATCAGAGTCTGCATTTTTGTTTTTAAAATGAAGCTTCTCTTTATTTTGATCTCATTGTTTTTGTGTTTACGTGTGAATGGTAAGACACTTTTATGTTACAGTCTCTCTATTTGTTAACGATATCTAAATGAAAAAAGTGATTTATTGTGGGGGATTCAAACAGCAGGACTAAATATAAAAACAATATTTTGTAGAAAAATATGACGCTATTTGAGTTTTAATGTGGTGGAAAAGCACAATTTTTTATCTATGTAATATTCATACTGGGTAATATTCATTATGGGTCTATAAAACTTTGTTGAATGAATGCACAAATATGTATAGGGAAAGGGATCAAAATATGAATCATGATGTGGTTTGTATGATGTTCATTAAGTTAAGATCCTCCATGAGACTTGTGTGTGAATGTGTAAATCAATGATGTTCTTCTGCTGTTTGTTTGCATGTGTTACATTATGAATCCTGACAGATTTCTCTACCTACAATCTTTATGATATGTAAAAAAAAAAACATTTTCACTGCACTTTCCTGTTGTATAAATTTGGCTTATAATTAACTGTTCATTTCTTCTCCAGGTGTGTCTGGTGCTGATAAAGTGTCAGTGTCAGTGATGGAGGGAGATTCAGTCACTCTACACACTGATTCTAAAACAAACCAACAAGACGATATTAAATGGTATTATAATAACATTCGCATTGCTCAAATCATTGGAGATCTCAATAAGACCTGTACAGATGTTCAGTGTAATGAAGGTACCGAGAGATTCAGAGACAGACTGAAGCTGGATCATCAGACTGGATCTCTGACCATCACAAACACCAGAAACACAGACTCTGGACTCTATAAACTACAGATCATCAGCAACAGCATCAGAGAAAAGATCTTCAATGTTACTGTTTGTGGTGAGTCATTTAAAGGTGCTGCATGTAAGTTTTTGACTGTACTAAAGCATAAAAATACCATAGTATGTTTGCAGATATTTAGGAAACATGGTGAGTTCACATACTCGTTTCTCTGAAAAACAATGCTACAGTCAGTTATTCTACTTTGAAATGTGTGTTCTGTGGAATGTCTGTTTTTGTTTTGGTCTGTGCGATAACGCACGCCGCCAGTTTACCCAATAGTATTTCGACACCACAGGTTGCCAGTTGGCGGAAAACAGCGCATTACTGCCATGGAAGCCAGCGAACAAACTGGGTCAGAGATCGCAGATTCTACCCGACCTAAAAAGCCTCAGCATTCATCTAAAATCTCTATGAACGGAAGCACGTTAAAACGCTGATTAATCAGTTCATCAGCTTACAGTATGTCGAGCGTTGAGTCTTAGGAGGAGGGGGCGGGGCAAACAACATTTTGAATTTTGACTGCAGTACCCATTTTAACCACCAGCTGTCATTCTTATATACAGCACCTTTAAAAGCAGGTTATGTTATAATCGCATTATTATTGTTAGATTTTTTTTGCAGTGACATTCAGATGTTGTTTTTTCTCTGTTCCTCTATTTTAATTCACATGAAGTATGTAGATAATCTCTTCACAAACACATTTGCTGTGAACGTGGAATGTGTAGAATGATCTCAGTTTATAAACAGTTCAGAGATGAACTGTAGATGATCGTTTCTCATCATACCATCTCTTATCACATCCTTTTATCTGTTTAAATGGATTTGATGTAAAATAAGTATGTGAATTGTGTTCATAAGCATAAAACATGGATACATTTGCTTTTCAAACCCAAAGTTTGAAAAAAAAGGGCTTATGCAGTCACTTTCATGTTCACAGTTCTCTCATGATGTGTAGATTGTTCCCCAGAAAGATCTCCAGCATCTGTTGGTTTGTGTTTCAGGTGTTTCTGCTGCTGAACGAGATGAAACGAAGAGAAAGTCAGTGATGGAGGGAGAATCTGTCACTTTAGATCCTAGTGTAATGAAAAACACAAATGATTCAATGACGTGGTATTTTAATGACATTCTCATCACTGAAATCACTGGAGATGAGAGTCAGATCTGTACAGATGATCAGTGTAAAGAGAGATTCAGAGACAGACTGAAGCTGGATCATCAGACTAGATCTCTGACCATCACAAACACCAGAAACACAGACTCTGGAGATTATCAGGTACTGATCACCAGCAGCAGCATCCGTCGCCGCCTCAGCATCAGCAGCATTAGGAGATTCAGTGTTACTGTTACTGGTGAGTATAATTCCTGAATTTTAAAATACAGTTCAATATTTGTAAATCTAATAATAATGACTGTCTGTCTTTATTGTTCCAGATTCAGGTCTGTCTTCAGCTGCTGTACCAGGAATATGTGTTGTTGTTGTTGCTGTTGTTCTGCTGGTGGCTGCAGCTGCTGCTGTGATTTACTATCGCCACAGGATCTATACAGCAGTACAACAGAATGTAAGTATTACATACAGCTGATTTAACAAGAAATATGAAATAATGAATCTTTAAATGTACAGTGGTATGGATAAATTATGTTGTTGCTCTATAATTAAAATTATTTATTTAACGTTTGGTTTTATGACCCAGGTCTATGATCAGGTTGTAACAAATGTAAACTTTTTTGGCCATTTTTAAAAAAAATTTATCACAGAATCAGATCTTCAGGCAGCGCCAAAATAATAATAATAATTAAAGCCAGTTGAAACAGCGCTGACTTAACAACACTAACATGCAAATCAGGAGAAACATTGAGCTGATCCAGTTAGAATACTTTTCAACCAACAATTCACCATCATGGATTTACTGTGGTAACACTAACTGTAACCGTGGTATTTTGTCAGAAATGTAGGTTAATATAATATCTCATTTTATTTAATTTTTTAGATAATTTATAGATAGATAGATCTTTTTTTTTTTGTGCATTTGTATTTATATTAAATGTGTTTATAGACTAAATGCCATAAAGCCATTCTAGATATAGAAATAATATTTTAATTGAAGATCGCGCGCTACAAACACAGCATAAAACGCATCTCACCAACACCAATCATGTTCAATTGCACACACAAATGCGGCGGTGCGCGCTGTAGCCTATATCATTTCGTATTAAAGCACAAAAGAAACCTTGAGCATGCAATGTCGTAGTTATGTCGTCAATTAAGTTATGAAGTTACCAAAAAGGCGACTAAAGCTGCCTCAAAACTGTGCATTCATGTATTTGTTATGCGTCACATTTAAGAACAAAAGAAAAGGAGGAAATCAATATTAGTCAAATATTGACTATTAGTCACTGTTATTAGTCAAAAACCATGACTTCACATTGAACCTCAATCAGTCTTCAAAAATGAAATATGTTTTAAATATTTTTTTTCTTGTGTGACATATTTTTACAGAAAGTCAAAGAGGAGGATCATGTGGATTATGCCCCTATCTCCATGAGATGATCAAACTTCAGTCATCTGATGAGTAGAAGATCATTTCACAAGGAACCTCCTGAGACAACCTCAGAGTCTGAGTCTATGCTTGAGTTCTGGGATTGGTGAGAATCCCTACGAATTATCCAATGAATGTAGCACAAATTCTGGCCAGAACAAAAGCTTAATATTTTTCAGTTTTGCTCTCGTTTCACTCTCAGTATGATCAAGAAATCCCAGCAGACATACAGCAGGATCATTCTGAGGGGTATTTAGAGATGGAATAATGAAATAGTCTCCTAAAGAATGAGCTTTTTTTATACAAGGACTTTTAACAAATGATCTAAATATTGTGGCCCATTGGAGCATTTTCATGTTTGACTGTTAAAGGGACAGTTCACCCTAAAATGAAAATTAAGTCATCATTTACTTACCCTGGTGTTGTTCAAATGCCGTATGCCCTTCTTTCTTTTGTGAACCACAAAAGGAGTCTATAATGATCCCATGTGACACATGACGTATATCCCAAGTTTTTTGAGGGTAACGGCAGGGTTTGGTAAAAACAAATCAAAATTTAAAGGGGGGGTCTAATGCTATTTCATGCATTCTGACTTATTTACACTGTTAAAGAGTTGGATTCTCATGCTAAACATGGACAAAATGTAAAAAAAATTGAGTTGGACATTTGATGTATTTCTGTGTCAAATACACTCCTTCAGGATTCAAACAAGTTTTGGAAAGTTTTTTTTGAGAATGTCATAAAGGGCGGAATTCCTTGTATGGGCACTTCTCCCGGATGAGTGAATGCACATCAACCAGAGCAAGAGCACGCCCATGAACGATCTTCATTCAGGTTACGGGAGCCGTCGGCAGCGCTGTCATTTTGTTTTTTCAACGCGGGATTTGCAAACCGCTTGCTCTTGAAAGATGGGTCAGTACCCTGTTTATTTGGACTAGTTTGCTCCTCAGAATCACAACCTGTAAGTATGAATAATTATTGATGTATATATTTTCTATCGGGTGTTCAAAATACAAAGTTTTGTGTTTTATATTGTGTACGTTTACGGCTAACTCACGTTATTACTGTCTTACTGAAATACTTCTAAGCAGCTGTGGGCCACTATTACCTGTCTATTAATGCAGATTGTCTGTTGACCTTACTACTTTGAGTAAAGATGAAGTATGGAGCAAGATTTGTTTTACAAACATTAAAGTTACATCAGTAATTCATGTTGGTGCTTGGCCTCGGCTAATGTATGTGCTGTTATTGATACAGTTAATACAGTTCCGGCATGTGCACTGCAATAAATTACACATTGGTTTGTTGATGGACATACACTTGTTAATGCTGATGGTAAGGGATTACAGTTAAAACATCTCATAATGTACCTTAAACTGAGTAGCGTATCACTGAGAAACGTCCTGCTTAAGTCGTCCTTGGGATGGAGGTTCGGGTTGAATAACTAATTAATCCAATGTTTCATCATCGGACTTGCGCTCGGATTGATATGGTAAAATCACCATCATTGTTACTGTCTTTACAGTGTGTACAATATAATCACTGAGCTTTAGGAAGCCTCTAGACGGAGCTGAAGTTGTTATGGTAACGGGCGTTTTTGTTTCCGACACGGTAGTCCAATCACAAGACTGGGCTGTCTGGCCAATCAGAGCAGAGTAGGTTCGCGGGAGGAATTTAGAGAGACTGATTCATCCATCGAGTCGTTTGAGAATCATTGAAAAATGTGGTGATGTATATTATGAGAGAATGAAACTGTTTTTTGACCTTTGATGCATGTAAACCTGTTGTAGGAGACTTCCAAAAAAACATTAGGATCAAAATAGCATAATAGGCCAAAGTGATTTATTCTATCTAACAGAACACTGATCAAGACCTGCCTAAAACGCCTACGAGTACGTCCACTTAAAGGTGCACTGTGTAAATTTTAGCGGCATCTAGCGGTGAGGTTGCGAATTGCAACCGCTCACCCCTCCCTTTCGAAGCACATAGAGAAGCTACGGTGGCCGACACAGGACAAAGATGACGTCATCTGAGACAGCAGAGAGTAGCTAGCACTTTACAGAGCAGTTTGTCCGTTTAGGGCGACTGTAGAAACACGGCGGCGCAAAAATGGCGATTTCACTGTAAGGGGACCCGCAGTGTATGTAGATAGAACTGACTCATTCTAAGGTAATAAAAAGTTCATTATGTAAGGTCTTTATACACCACTGAGTTATGTGTATTGTATTGCATTTCTGTCAATAGAGCCTCATAAATACTACACACTGCACCTTCAACTATGTGAAATATCAGCATAATGTCCGTCCAAAGGCATACACAAAGAAAGAAGGCGAGAAATATACGCTTCAGTTTATTTTTTAAACTGTATTTTATGTTGTTGTTACTTCAGGACATAAGTTAAAGTGAAGAAGACGAATTAAACCGTTATAACATCATACCAAGTCCTATCTACTTGAATGGGGAGATCCTGAAATCTCAAAAACTATGGGATAGTAAAGTCTTTATAAGTAAAATAAAAATGTATAAGTAAAATAAAGGCTGTGGTAAACATAACTTGTATGTTGTACATTTTAGGACATCCTCAGACCTCAGTCATATGATGAAAAGGCGTCATGCCTCAGACTAAAAGGCTTCAGGTCTCAGGAAAAACAACCTTTAAATTTGGCGATACTTTGACGTTTTGTTCTACAACCTACACTGCACAGACTCACACCACAAGCTGTCTTATCTACGTTACTTATTAAAATGGCACGTTTTCAAAAATGAACATAACTGCTTCAAAATTCCTGTTTTCACTATTATTTATGTTGTAGAACAAAACAACTAAGTATAGTCAAGTTATGTTTCGAATGTTTTCAAATCGAAAAACCCCATAGGAAAATCTCGAAAGAACCAGCGGCAAATTAGTCATCTGACATCATACCTGCACCACTCTATTGTCCATTTTTGTTTAGAAGGCGGGACTTATTATGTCATATTGCGCGTTGCACTTTCTCCCATTCATAATGTGAATGCACCGTCTTGGTATTTCTATAGTCTTTGGTTTCATTTCCTACACGCGCTTGAGGTGTTTGGCCAATCAGAGGACTCGTGGCTTTTCGGAAGGAGGGGCTTTGTAGAAACTCAACCAGCGCATTGTAGACAGACTTGGAATAGCGCTAATGGAATAATGTACAGTAGTCTATGTAAAAAAAAAAAATTTTTTTGAACAATAAAGCATGTTAACCTATTCTATTACACTAAACAATTGCATCATATGACCCTTTTAAGCCATTTTTCTCACTTGCAGTTACTCATAACTGATCACTCTAACAATCACAAGCCTACAAGCGCCTCTAAAAACAGTCACTGGATCTACTTTAATACTAAAAATGATTGGTCGTCAATGTAGAAAGATGCTTTTTGCCCACATAATGGTTTTCTAGTTACAACATCTAACAGCAGGAGTGAACTCATGTTAACCAGACAAAACCTTACCCTTTAGCATTTCATTAAACAGAAAGTGCATAGAGCTGCAACTAGTTTCCAAAATAAGACTTTACCAGAACAATAATAGCTCTACCTTTGACCAGTAGGGTGTGCTATAAATAGATCTCTCAGTATACATGAAAAATGTAGAAAAATTGGACACAACTATGACACCGCCGTGCAGAAGCAAGCATCACAACAGAGAAAGGAACCTCAATGGTGTTGGTAACTCCAAAACCGTTTGTCACAGACTCTTATATCACTAGAACTCTTATATCACTTATATCACTCTTATATCACTTTAGCCCTTGGCTAAAGATGAACAAATGTTTATATGTAAATAAAAACCTAAATTCAATCTGTTCATCATATAAAGTGATCATGTCTCTTCAGACCATTTTGACTAAACTGCTCAATTCATATGGATTAGTTTTATGATCTCTTTATGAACTTTTTGAAGTGTCAAAGTGGCAGTTGCATAGACTAAATGGAGGGACAGAAAGTGCTCAGATTTCATCAAATATCTTCATTTGTGTTCTGAAGTTGAACGAAAGTCTTACAGGGTTTGGAACGACATGAGGGTGAGCCAATGATGACAGAATTTTTATTTTTGGTTGAACTAACCCTTTAATGCGATGCCATTCAGATCGATATTCATACACGCGTCTAACTACGGTTGCAGACACTTTGCTCTCACTTTGCTTGTCAACTTGCTCTCTAATTTTCACAGACTGGCTTTGACCATTCCAATATGGCGGACAGCTGATGTATAGCAGCCCAAAGAAACAGCCGTTAATCAGGCATCTATGTCTATCCCTATGTTCCGGTCAGTGTTTGTCAGTCGTTGTCTTTACATGGTTGTATAGAGTTGTCAAGCCCCTCCCCCCTTCTATACATAAAGTGTTGATATGCATGCTAAATTGCATTAGCCTTATTTCCCAAACAAGCACATAATCAGTAAGGATTTACAGAATTTAATTAATGTGTTGCATCTTGATTTGTATGTCTCATATCTGGAACAACATTTGCCATATTCAACAGCAGAATATCACTGTCGCTGATCTCTTGCTATAATACAACACTGTGGGCTATTTACCTTATTGCCATGAGTAAACCTGCATTAACACAGAAGTCACAATTCATGTACAAGTAGTAGGCCTACTAATCAAGGTCATTATTACATGTTAATACAGTTAAACTTTTATTAAATTGTTATCATTTTAAAATGAGCCTTCACCTTTTTTTGACTGGGTCTGCCTTGATTTGAATTGAATTGACAATGTTGTTCCCTCGCGTGTGTGTGTGTGCTCCAAATATCCTGTAAGACACAGACTCAAAGTCGACAATATAGTCAACAGTACAGATCTAATCTTTATGATCTCTAATATCATCACTTACCTGTTGGGGCATTGTGTTCGTGCTGTATCTGCAAATAGTTTGAGTTTTGCATCAGTTCTGGTCATTGCATCTAATCCTGAGTGTGACACTTTGATAAAAGGTTTAAGTTGCCCATATACACATATATATTATGAATATGAATAATATATATATTTTTTAAATAAAATCAAAATCTCTCTCTGCCTAATCTCTCTTAAAGGGATAGTTCACCCAAAAATGAAAATTATCCCGTAATTTACTCACCCTCAATCCATCCTAGGTGTATGACATTCTTCTTTCAGACGTTATATTAAAAAGTGTCCTGGCTCTTCCAAGCTTTATAATGGCAGTGAATGGTATCCCAAAATCTCAAACACATTTGTTCACTAGGGCCTTTCCTTGATTAATTTTATTGTTGTATCTTATTTCTATTATGTGATTTTTATTTTTGATCTGTATTTTGTTTTATCTTATTTCTATTCAATGTAATATCTTATTTATATATGTGTATGTCTGTTTTTTTCTCTGTATATACAAACCCGATTCCAAAAAAGTTGGGACACTGTACAAACTGTGAATAAAAACAATGCAATGATGTGGAAGTTTCAAATTTCAATATTTTATTCAGAATACAACATAGATGAAATATTAAATGTTTAAACTGAGAAAATGTATCATTTTAAGGGAAAAATAAGTTGATTTTAAATTTCATGGCATCAACACATCTCAAAAAAGTTGGGACAAGGCCATGTTTACCACTGTGTGGCATCCCCTCTTCTTTTTATAACAGTCTGCAAACGTCTGGGGACTGAGGAGACAAGTTGCTCAAGTTTAGGAATAGGAATGTTGTCCCATTCTTGTCTAATACAGGCTTCTAGTTGCTCAACTGTCTTAGGTCTTCTTTGTCGCATCTTCCTCTTTATGATGCGCCAAATGTTTTCTATGGGTGAAAGATCTGGACTGCAGGCTGGCCATTTCAGTACCCGGATCCTTCTTCTACGCAGCCATGATGTTGTAATTGATGCAGTATGTGGTCTGGCATTGTCATGTTGGAAAACGCAAGGTCTTCCCTGAAAGAGACGACGTCTGGATGGGAGCATATGTTGTTCTAGAACTTGGATATACCTTTCAGCATTGATGGTGCCTTTCCAGACGTGTAAGCTGCCCATGCCACACGCACTCATGCAACCCCATACCATCAGAGATGCAGGCTTCTGAACTGAGCGCTGATAACAACTTGGGTTGTCCTTGTCCTCTTTAGTCCGGATGACATGGCGTCCCAGTTTTCCAAAAAGAACTCCAAATTTTGATTCGTCTGACCACAGAACAGTTTTCCACTTTGCCACAGTCCATTTTAAATGAGCCTTGGCCCAGAGAAAACGCCTGCGCTTCTGGATCATGTTTAGATATGGCTTCTTTTTTGACCTATAGAGTTTTAGCCGGCAACGGCTAAGAGCCCGAAGATCACGGGCGTCCAGTATGGTTTTGCGGCCTTGACCCTTACGCACAGAGATTGTTCCAGATTCTCTGAATCTTTGGATGATATTATGCACTGTAGATGATGATAACTTCAAACTCTTTGCAATTTTTCTCTGAGAAACTCCTTTCTGATATTGCTCCACTATTTTTCGCCGCAGCATTGGGGGAATTGGTGATCCTCTGCCCATCTTGACTTCTGAGAGACACAGCCACTCTGAGAGGCTCTTTTTATACCCAATCATGTTGCCAATTGACCTAATAAGTTGCAAATTGGTCCTCCAGCTGTTCCTTATATGTACATTTAACTTTTCCGGCCTCTTATTGCTACCTGTCCCAACTTTTTTGGAATGTGTAGCTCTCATGAAATCCAAAATGAGCCAATATTTGGCATGACATTTCAAAATGTCTCACTTTCAACATTTGATATGTTATCTATATTCTATTGTGAATAAAATATAAGTTTATGAGATTTGTAAATTATTGCATTCCTTTTTTATTCACAATTTGTACATTTGTACAATTTTTGGAATCTGGTTTGTATGTTTATATTCTCTAAAGCACTTTTTAAACACTGTTTTAAAAGCTGCTATATAAAGCTTTACTTACTCTTATATGGTGTGTTGGTTCATTAATATTCAATATATTATAAGCATGCTAAGTAGAAATGTAAACCTATTAAATTCAGGATATCTTTGGTCTAAAAAGTTACTAGTAACTAAACGTTAAGTACTAGTATTTTCAATAAAAGTAAAGTACAATCAAATACTATTCACTATTGGAATAAGTACTAGTATCTAATAAATATTAAATAGTAATGAAGTAATCTAAATGGAATAGATAGTATCTAAAAAATATTTTAAAAAAACGCGATTTGCCATAGTCATTGTAATTCCTGATATCAAGAATTATCATTATAAGTAGTGAAAATTAAATAGTTGATATCAACAATTCATATCCTTGGAATTATTAACCTAAAAGTCAAAACAACTTGCCATAAATGCGGCAGTCCAGAACAATCAATCTAATCACAGGCAAAAGTTCACTAAGCTAAGTGTTTGTGGGGGAAAACGCACGAACAGAAAGAAAAGGGCGAGCTAGCCTATATATTTCTCTATATAAAGCATTCATAAAGCAAAGCCACACAAAAACGTACTGAAAAATGCACAATACATAATCTTCCAGCCTAGAAGTCGGTGAGTACATTAACAACGATTTGTGACAATTAACCTGTGATGTAGAGGAAAACTATGTGAGTGTGCGTACACTCATAGAAAACATGTGCTGGCTTTTGAATAGGTGAAATGAGATGTCAATCAGAGCCAGTAGCGAATGAAATGTTTGGGTGGGACCCGGGTTGGCCAATCAGAGCCAGTAGCGAATGAAATGTTTGGGTGGGATCCGGGTTGGCCAATCAGAGCCAGTAGCGAGTGAAATGTTTGGGTGGGATCCGGGTTGGCCAATCAGAGCCAGTAGCGAGTGAAATATTTGGGTGGGATCCGGGTTGGCCAATCAGAGCCAGTAGCGAGTGAAATATTTGGGTGGGATCCGGGTTGGCCAATCAGAGTGTTCAGCGTGCATTTTCAACTTCCTTTCACTTTGACTACTGAAACAGTGCCGCCGCCGTAAACGCAGAAGAACAAGAGCACTTGTATCAGAGTCTGCATTTTTGTTTTTAAAATGAAGCTTCTCTTTATTTTGATCTCATTGTTTTTGTGTTTACGTGTGAATGGTAAGACACTTTTATGTTACAGTCTCTCTATTTGTTAACGATATCTAAATGAAAAAAGTGATTTATTGTGGGGGATTCAAACAGCAGGACTAAATATAAAAACAATATTTTGTAGAAAAACATGACGCTATTTGAGTTTTAATGTGGTGGAAAAGCACAATTTTTTATCTATGTAATATTCATACTGGGCAATATTTATTATGGGTCTATAAAACTTTGTTGAATGAATGCACAAATATGTATAGGGAAAGGGATCAAAATATGAATCATGATGTGGTTTCTATGATGTTCATTAAGTTAAGATCCTCCATGAGACTTGTGTGTGTTTGTGTGTGAATGTGTAAATCAATGATGTTCTTCTGTGTTACATTATCAATCCAGACATATTTCTATACTCACAATCTTCATGATCTGTAAAAAAACATTTCCACTGCACTTTCCTGTTGTATAAATTTGGCTTATAATTAACTGTTCATTTCTTCTCCAGGTGTGTCTGGTGCTGATAAAGTGTCAGTGTCAGTGATGGAGGGAGATTCAGTCACTCTACACACTGATTCTAAAACAAACCAACAAGACAGAATTAAATGGTATTATAATAACATTCGCATTGCTCAAATCATTGGAGATCTCAATAAGACCTGTACAGGTGTTCAGTGTAATGAAGGTACCGAGAGATTCAGAGACAGACTGAAGCTGGATCATCAGACTGGATCTCTGACCATCACAAACACCAGAAACACAGACTCTGGACTCTATAAACTAAAGATCATCAGCAACAGCATCAGAGAAAAGATCTTCAATATTACTGTTTGTGGTGAGTCAGTTAAAAGCAGATTATTTATGTTTTAATCACATCATTATTGTTTTTTTGTTTTGTTTTTTGCAGTGACATTCATGTTTTTTCTATTTCTCTATTTTTCTAAGTATGTAGATAATCTCTTCACAAACACATTTGCTGTGAACGTGGAATGTGTAGAATGATCTCAGTTTATAAACAGTTCAGAGATGAACTGTAGATGATCGTTTCTCATCATACCATCTCTTATCACATTTTTTTATCTGTTTAAATGTGGATTTGATGTAAAATAAGTATGCGAATTGTGTTCATAAGCATAAAACATGGATACATTTGCTTTTCAAACCCAAAGTTTGAAAAAAAAAAGGGCTTATGCAGTCACTTTCATGTTCACAGTTCTCTCATGATGTGTAGATTGTTCCCCAGAAAGATCTCCAGCATCTGTTGGTTTGTGTTTCAGGTGTTTCTGCTGCTGAACGAGATGAAACGAAGAGAAAGTCAGTGAAGGAGGGAGAATCTGTCACTTTAGATCCTAGTGTAATGAAAAACACAAATGATTCAATGACGTGGTATTTTAATAACATTCTCATCACTGAAATCACTGGAGATGAGAGTAAGATCTGTACAGATGATCAGTGTAAAGAGAGATTCAGAGACAGACTGAAGCTGGATCATCAGACTAGATCTCTGACCATCACAAACACCAGAAACACAGACTCTGGAGATTATCAGGTACTGATCACCAGCAGCAGCATCCGTCGCCGCCTCAGCATCAGCAGCATTAGGAGATTCAGTGTTACTGTTACTGGTGAGTATAATTCCTGAATTTTAAAATACAGTTCAATATTTGTAAATCTAATAATAATGACTGTCTGTCTTTATTGTTCCAGATTCAGGTCTGTCTTCAGCTGCTGTAGCAGGAATATGTGCTGTTGTTGTTGCTGTTGTTCTGCTGGTGGCTGCAGCTGCTGCTGTGATTTACTATCGCCACAGGATCTATACAGCAGTACAACAGAATGTAAGTATTACATACAGCTGATTTAACAAGAAATATGAAATAATGAATCTTTAAATGTACAGTGGTATGGATACATTTTTATGTTATTACTCTATAATTAAAACTATTTATTTAACGTATGGTTTCAGGGGCGTAAATTTCATCTAACAGTTGGGTGGGACAATAAACATAAAATTTCTCAAGAGCAATTTTTGAAGGGGACACAAATAATACAGCCAAAATCGTACTTGTAAGGATATGTGTACCACAAAGAACATTTTGTACTTACTTGGCGTTTTGGTGCACTGAAAAATGATCTAATGTCCATTTTTCTTTTCTCTGTCATTTTATCTGACCAACAACACAAAGCGATAGTTGTTTAAATATGAGTAAGGTTCACCACGCAGTCATATTATAATTATTAAATGATCTTGCGTCCTCCACATAGTATTTTATAATATGATATTCAGATATTTAGATATTCAACTGCAGCATGCCCTCTGATCTGCCACTTATCATATTGAGCAAAACCCAACACAAATCTGACAGTGCGGCCATGCGCATATACTTTCGGTTTAGAAAGTAAACTTAAAATGTTTCTAAACTTAAAACACATTTTTTTGCCCCGTTTGCATTTGTATTGTTTTACTACTTACACAATTATTTTAAGTATATATTATTATATTATTTACAATACTCAGCATGGCTTTTAGGGGGGGACAGCCCTCAGATGGGGCGGGTCCTGACCCCCCCCCCCCCCCCCCCCCCCGCGATTTACGCCCCTGTATGGTTTTATGACCCAGATCTAGGATCAGATTGTAACAAATGTAAACTTTTTTTGGCCATTTTTTTTTTTTTTTTTTATCACAGAATCAGATCTTCAGGTAAGCTCCACCCACTGGCCCAATAACGGAATCCAGCAGCTGGTTGAAGGAATTCTGCATGTATGTCTTTTCTGGCGCTTCTGGAAAAATCACTTTAATTTATTAACATGCGAGGATCCAATTTTCGATCTGACTCCATGAATAATTTACTCTGACTATGTTATGTGATTTCGTTAAATTTGTTACGTTTATGATTTAACGGCTGATCAAAGGATTAGTTGTGATTTAATTTAGATCGTTGATCTTTCTTAGTACCTCTTATTTTCAAATATTCGTTCCACCATGGGACCCGGAGTCGCACAGAGACTAAGCGTCGCGATTCACTAGCTCACGGGCACAAATTAGCCAGTTCTAATATTACAGAGGATTGCAGAGTGAACTATGGGATAAGATTGGGCCAGGTGGGGTCTTGTTTTCTCTTGTAGATCTCCTATTCAGATGAGTGAAGTTTTATTGTCTTATTGCAGATTAGATTTCTTGAGTTCATGCTCAGGTGAAATCCATTCTTACAAAAACATGATAACGCATGCGCACTTCGTGTGGATATGAAGCAGAGTCTTTAGAAATAGGACAAATTGTCAGAACACTGCAACATTTTTATTATAATTTTTTTATGATGATTGTGTTTGTTATTATTATTACATAGACGTAAAAATACTCTTATTATTTCGCAGCGATGCTGGTGACGTCACGCAAACGTGGCAGCACCATGGAGATGTGTACAGAGTTGCCAAGTCTGTTTAAAATTCACTCTTTTCATATTTTCTGTTTTTTCAGAAGCAGAAGTTGGGTAAACTTATAAAGCGGTGAATGAGAGACTACACTACTACTGTTCTGACCGGAGAAACGAAGCTTTTCAAAGCTTCAAATCAGTTGAACCAATTGCTTCGCAAAATGATTCACTGTTTCGAAGCGTTCGAAACACCACATGCTGTGACCCCTGCTGGATAGAACAAAAATGTAACAAAAACTCATGGCAAACATGCATAAAAACACTTTTTACAAACCCATTGAAATGTTTTATTGAAAGTATATCTGTCAAATGCAATAACTAATCATCTAATAAGATTAAATATCAAGTGTCTGTATAATATGTCTAATATCTTTTATCAATTCTCTTGTTTTGTTTGTTCCATGGATGTCTCAACTAAACAGTATAATTAAAGCAACACTATGATTTGTGTTTGGGCTCATGTCCGATCACTCTTTCTCTTTCTTTTCTTCGCTTCCTCCGACAAAACCCTCTTTGGTTTCTTTGCTGGCTCTGCCATAGTGTTTGTTTTGAGACTTGCATATTAGATTGTTTCGTCTTATAGTTATCTGTTGGCTAACTCCACCCAGGCTACGAGCAAAATATGTGACGTACGTGTGCTGTAAAGCAGGTCGCACTCTTCAGCTGACAAGGGATGGGCGGGGCTGTGTGTACCGATCCGAACACGAAACTTACAGAGTGTGGTCAGTGTTGCCAACTTAGCGACTTTGTCGCTATATTTAGCTATTTTTCAGACCCCTTTAGACTTTTTTTCAAAAAAGCGACTAGCGACAAATCTAGTGACTTTTTGGACAAACGTCAGTTACTTTACAAATGTCGCCAGTACTGTCCTGCGAGCGCGAGGTCTTGCTTCCCCCCTTCCCTCACACCTCTCTCTGCGTCTACCCTGTTCAGTGAATGGCTGAGAGGAGCAGCAGCGCATGCCGGTGAACGCACAGCAGCTGACAGACGTGAATGAGCGAGCTGCACACAGTGTTGCCACGGATTTATCACTTATCTGCTTCCTTTGTTTTATATTTAAAGAATTTAGTTTGACCCGTTATGATTTCCATTCTTCTCTTGTGCTTATCACTTACATTACTCACTATTACAGAGCTTTAGTTCATCCAACAAACAGATATAGGAAATAAGAGCGTCTTTATTGAACAGTCGGCTATATTATTTTAAAATACAGTATGTGAGCACGGATTAGGAGAGAAAACACAGGCAGGCAGAATGCAAGTACGGCGTGATGACGTCACGAATATGCTAAGTGACGCACGACGTCATCTAGCGACATTTAGCGACTTTTTGGGCATTTAGCGACTTACTTTCCTTGGAAAATAGTTGGCAACACTGAGTATGGTTGTAGACACTAGGAGGCTGCTCAGGTATCAGTGACAGTAGAATTCGTCCGGTTAAGAGTTGTTCTACTACCACTGAAATAATTTTAGAGACGTGACATAGTTCTGCCAGATTCAAACTGCGCTTTCGCGCTTTTGCTGGCGTTGAGCCAGAGTCAGACGCGCTCAGTGCTTGTCACATATCACAACTATGCAATGTTTTCAACCACATTATGTTTATTTAGGTTTCAAACATTTAAATACACGTAAGCACTAGCAAAACAATACATTTAGAGTTTGTAAAATACACACTGGTGTCTATGGAAGCAGCAATAACAATCCATTCAAATATAATTTACTGACGTGTTTTATTCATATCAGATACACATAGTGTACAGTAAGTAACCATAAAGTTTACTCTATATTATACTCCCAGTTCACCGGCCACTTGCATGTATTTCGGGAGAAAGTGATGAATTCACGTGATGTAAATCCGACTGACAGGACTCTGAACTGCGGCGCGAGCAAACATGGCGGCGCCCAGCTCACATTATAGATCAAGATAATTTATAAAGGTTTTTAAATGACACACTCACTTACACATATTTGAGAATCGGAATATCATATAGTTGATGACATGGTAAGCAAGTTTGTGAATATTTTGAATAGAAAAAGGAAAAAGGAAATAAAAGCGATAAATCTGTCATACAGCGTTATTTTGGCTGCGATGAGTCACGTGACAAACATGACGTGTCGCCATGGAAAGTAAAAAGGTAAAATGTTCTAAAATAACGGTCGCCTTAAAAAAAACTCACTCTGTGGGGTCAGCTAGAATATTTTAAACTCATGCTTGAAAGGGTTAACATCCCTAGTTAACACCATGCTTTTCCAGTCAGGGGGAAAGGATTGTTTCCCACCACACCCTCAGCTATGACGAGACACAGACCAAGTCAATGGTTCGCCGCATGATTCATGGGTTCACAGATATCACAGATGACATTTGGAAACATTTCAAAACAGTTATGACGTAACAAGGACTCCTTTACTGAAATCATGTGACTTTGACAGTTTGATACATGCTCCGAACCACTGATTCAAAACAAACGATAATCGTCCATTACTACATTAAATATATATTTTTAGCGTTCCCATTTGCTCAAATATCAAATGAAAAACTCTTCGAAAAACTCTACTTTCAAAAATAGGGAAAAAATAGAGAGAGATTGATAACAGCAGTCAAGAGAGAAAGATGTCAATATTACCGTAACTCCCACAGCCGCTGTGTTAGAAACACCCTCACTATGCCACTATTGCCACTATGGTCGAGCTAGGTGGGCATGGTTTAGCAACCTCAGCTCCATCCACGTCCCGCCTCTTTGCAAAAACAAAGTGCAGAAGTGAATAAAGTGCTTTTTTTTTTTTTTTTTTTAACAAACTTAGGTTAAGCCTACAAATGGCTAAACCAAACAAGGAAACAGAACAGTTTAAATGTCACATCTTCATCTTCAAGTGGCTGGTCACTTTGAGTGCGACTCGCATCTTCTGCAACTGAGGGCTTGAAATTCAGACATTGTAGTATTTGAAGATTGCTTTGAAAGGGAAAAAGAATTTATGTAAAATTAACCAAAGATTAACTAGAATTTTTGTATCCATGTTTGAATATTTAATATTATTTGTTATAATTTGTATCATTACACTTGCAAGAGTTTGAATATGACAAAATACAAAATATGACTGAATTATAAAAAGACCTAAGAATGTGTCTCTGTACATTAAAAGAGTCAAGCTTCCTCAACACAAACAATCTTTGGTGTGATTTTTTAAATAATGGCATCAGTATTTTTATCAAACCTCAACATGCTATCAAAAATTGTCCCTATATACTAATATTCCTGTACTACATTCACCTGCGTACCATCAATAATCACCGGTTGAAGTGCAAGTGTTTTCCTACTAAAATTGATAACCATCTCTTTAGTCTTTAAGACATTCAAATCAAGTTTCATATTGTTACACCAAGCAATAAAATCGTGCAAAGCCGGACCATATTCCTGGTCTGAATGTGAAAGCGAGGAAAGAAGAACAGTATCATCCGCATATTTTACCAGATAACTGTTACGTTGTAAATTCTGACAATCATTAGTATATAATATAAAAAAGATTGGAGAGAGTACGCAACCTTGTGGTCAACCTATAGAAGTATTTAACGTGTCTGATAAAACTCCATTAACCATAACCCTTTGTTGCCTATCTGTTAAAAAATTCATAATCCATGAGACTAAACCATGATTAAAATTAAACTGATTAATACGTTTTTTCCCTAAAATAACAGGTTGCAAAGTGTTAAATGCTGACGAGAAATCCACTAACAAAAGCCACGCAAATGCCCCACTGTTTTCCAGGTGTTGATAGAGAATATTTAACAGAAACAGTTTTGCATTATCTACACCTCGTCCGGCGCGATATGTAAACTGCAGCGGATCTAAAGCTGAACCAGTAACTGTCATCATATGCTTTTTGATCTCTTTTTCAAAAGCCTTCATGACCAAAGAGGTCAAGGCAATAGGACTGTAGTCATTAAAAGAATCTGGCTTAGCTTTTTTAGGTATTAGAACAATAGTTGAGCTTTTCCACAGATCAGGTACCAACCCTAGATCTAAGGAAGACTGAAAAGGTACACGGAGAACTCCACTAAGCTGATCAGCACAGTGATTCAATGTTCTACCACACACACCGTCCGGGCCTGGGGCCTTATTAAGCGGTGTGGCCATCAACTGTCTCAATATATTAGAAGGATTTAATTTTAAATTATTAGGAGGACTCAGGGTATCTTTAAAATCTACCATCTCATCAACTGTAATAAATTAATCGAAACGAGTAAAAAATGAATTAAACTCATTAGATAAAATAAAATTAGAGTCATAGTTTTCCATTAGTGTATGCCGACTCAATCCCAGTGTATTCCCTGCAGCCATACTCTTAATTCCCTTCCAGGCGGCTTTAAGATTACCTTGCATAAACACACCCTCTATCTTATTTTTATATTTACTTATAGCCATTTTTATTGCCCTTTTAACATCCCTGTTTATCTGTTTTTTCTCCTTATTAGTCCCTAAGAGAAATACTCTCTTCTTCATATTTAATATACTCTTTAACTCCTTCGTGACCCAAGGTTTGTTATTAGGATACAAAGTAATCTTTTTTGTAGGAATAACGGAATCAACACAAAAGGTGATATAATTAGAAATGGTAAGCACCTGTTCATCCAAACCAGAACATGTATTCAAAAACATCCCAGTGCAATCCAAACAACCCTTTAAATCCTCAATATTAGAGGGGGTCCAGTCTTTAACTGTCACAAACACCGGTGAAGATTCCACCGTCGGCCACCGGAGGTCTCACTCACCTGAATACTAATGTTCATTCGGACTTCATTTCCCAAGCACCCACAGTCTGGGACTGATTACTGCACACCTGATCCTGATCACACCGACTATATATACCCTGGACACACACACACTCATTGCGAAGTCTTGTTTGCATTGGCTGTATTTCTGAGCGTTTATTCCTTGTTATTATCCTGCCTGTGTTTTGACTCTGCCTTGGACTCCTGTTTTTGACCCTGTGCTGCCTGCCTTCTGATTTTTGTTTGCCTGGACCTGGTATACCGACTGTTTGCTGCCTGCCCTGACCTATTGCCTGTTATGACCATGTTTTCTGTTCTGCCTGTGATATTGCTGTTCGCCCTGGTTTATCGACCCATGCCTGTTTATACTGTGAGTTTGAGTTGTTTTAATAAACTGCACATGGATCCCAATCTGACTGAGTCCGCGTCACATTAACATATCATATTTCTTTCTTTACTTGCCTGTTATGGACCCAGCGAAGGCAGAACCCTTCGGCGGTTGAGCTACAGGGAGCCATGCTTGGCAGACATGAGGAGGAACTGTCCGCGGCTAGACAGGCTGTTGGCAGTTTGGCTGCGCAGGTGACGGACTTATCCACAAGCCATCATCGCAGAGACCACACAATCCCTCCGAACCCAGAGTTAACAATCCTCCTTGTTATGCAGGTGAACCAACTGAATGCCGAGCGTTCCTAACCCAATGCGAGGTCGTTTTTTTCTCTCCAGCCCACCTCACATGCAGAGGAACGAGCCAAGGTGGCTTTTGTAGTTTCGCTGCTGACAGGACGTGCTCGCGACTGGGCAATTGCCGTCTGGGAGGCAGACGCTGTGTGCTGCCAACATTTCACCTTATTCAAGGAGGAGATGATTAAGGTATTCGACCGCTCTGTAATTCTTACGGTCGTCGATCGTTTTTCTAAAGCCGCTCATTTTATTCCTCTTCCTAAACTTCCCTCCGCCAAGGAGACCGCGCAGGCTGTTTGCAACCATGTCTTCAGGTTGCACGGTCTACTCTCTGATGTTATCTCTGACAGAGGTCCACAGTTCGCCTCTCAGTTTTGGAGGGAGTTTTGCTGGCAGATTGGAGCCTCCGCCAGTCTGTTGTCGGGATTTCACCCTCAAACTAATGGGCAAGCCGAACGAGCTAACCAAATTCTCAGTCGTTTACTGCGTAGTTTGGTGTTTCAGAATCCCTCGTCTTGGTGCGAGCTGCTGCCCTGGGCCGAATACGCTCATAATTCCTTACCATCGTCCTCCACAGGTCTGTCTCCGTTTTATTGTTGTCTGGGTTACCAACCCCCCTTGTTCATGTCTCAGGAGTCTGCGATCTCCGTTCCCTCGGTGCAAACGTTTATTCAGCGATGTAAACGCACCTGGAGAAGGGTGAGGACTGTGCTCCTTCAAAGTCGTGAGCGCGTATATTCGTTAAGCCCGTTATTCGTGCTCCCTCCCGCCCCAACCCCGCTCCGGTTCTTGTTGAAGGTTCTCCTGTTTATAGGGTTTGTAAGCTGTTGGACGTTCGTCCCCGAGGACGGGGACGATTGGGAGGGGTATGGACCGGAGGAGAGAAGCTGGATTCCAGCCCGGGACGTCCTGGACCGCTCGCTCATCGAGGATTTCTTTCGCACTCGCCGGTCCTCTTCCTCAGGAGCGCCAGGAGGCGCTCATTGAGGGAGGGGTGCTGTCATGAGTTGGGTTCTGTCTGTCTGTCTGTCTGTCTGTCTGTCTGTCTGTCTGTCTGTCTGTCTGTCTGTCTGTCTGTCTGTCTGTCTGTCTGTCTGTCTGTCTGTCTGTCTGTCTGTCTCTCCGCCTACCGGCACTCAGCTGTTTGCCATCTCAATCAGCGTCCGCGCTCATTGCCCCGCACCTGTTCCCTCTCCACCCTGATTCTCTCTGCTATTTCACCCCGCTGTTCGCTCTGCTTCTTTGTCGGATTATTGCTAACGTTTGCCTATATAGTCTTCGTTTTGATCTACCATTTATCAGTCAGAGTATAGTCTTGTCGTGTCCTGTCTAGTTCTGCTCGTCATACCTGTTCTCTACCCAGCCATCCCGCTGCTCGTGGCTACCTGCCTCTCTGCTGTCAGCGGTTCGGTGTCTATCGACTGGGGAGTTAGAAGCGCTACCTGCCTGCCCATTACGGAGCCTGGATCTCGCACCGACAAGTTATGTTCAAGACTTTATGTTCTCTCCAGTTCAGCGTCTCCCGCACGGCTGACTGCCTTTGTTTCTTTATTCATTAAATTTGTGTTTGAACTGCTATCGCTCTTGGGTCCACTGTTTGCAGTGACATCCTCAGCAGAGACCACTGGGGAGGGTTGGTACTCTGGGTTTGGGCCACATTCCGAGCTTTGAGCCATCCCCTGGACAGCACGCAGAATAAGCATACTCTTCTACTATCTTTATTTGTAAGTGTGAACTCGTGAAATGCGGTTGTCTCTCCTGAAACTCTGCAGTGTATGTCAAATTGTGAATCGATTAGGCATGGGACCGTTTGAAGGCAGCTGCCTATCAGTGTGTACCGAATTGAGTCAACATAATCTTGGATTTTGGACCTGCAGTCCGCCCGTGTCTATTGATTCCTGACCCGCACCGCAAATAATAACTGAAATATTATTCAACCCATTACATCAAATATTAGTGGGTACCGCTCGCGTGCAGGAATATAAAACGTTAAATAAATAAAGGTGACTTGACATACTGTTTTTCGCCTATTATATATTACGGAAGTATAAGAGCTTGGATGCAGCCAATATTAGGAACTCAACCAGGCCCCACCCCTTTGTTTTGCATATGCCTTGGGCGGGAATTATTTAAATGACGAAATTAACTCTATTGGTTTAAAGTAGCGTGTGTATGTGATTTTCTGCTTTTGACACTAGAGAGTGATGTTTTTTTTTTTTTTTTTTTTACATTTGCCAAAATATCCAGCAGAGCATATTTTGTGTGATTCTGTAAACCACTATGCATTGAACTCGATATCCAATTAATTTTTTTTCAAAACAATAAGAAAAGAACAGTAAATGACAGGCAGAGAAGTACAGTGAAGGGTGGAATCAATATTTACTAATGAAAGTTATGTACATTTCTATATGATAAACTAAAAAATAGAACATTTTAGTTCTTGAGTTTATGGATGATATGCCATTGGTGAACCACTAAATTCTAACACAATTAGATATAATACAAAATTAGACATCCTGACAGGCAATAAATGTGAACAAAACCAAAAGGTGTGAGTCAAGGTCCAGTATGAACTCTGACATCAGTTCCGGTAGATAAAGGTCATCGTTTTTTGGGGACATTTTCATACACAGACTCCGTCTTTGTTTTCTGTAATGAAAACACAAAATCAATCAAAAACCTGCTGATGCGACAGGAACTTAATAACAGACCAAGGTTTCTCTGAATATCCTTGTTATTCTCTTAATAAAACTTTTTAAAATCCCAGATAGATCAGTAGAACTGAATATAATTTTTACTCCAACGGTTGATCTTGTACGCTGCTTTTTTTATTTTTAATATGCAAATCTACAAATACAGACAATTCTTTAAAAAAAAAAAACAACTACTAGGTTACTACTACTACTAATAGATGCTAACATGGAGCAGCAGGAGGAAATGACATCAAACATCCCGTGCATGACTTTTTAAACCGTTAAACCATCAAACAGTTTATGTTCTGCAGGTTTGTCACGACAGCTTCTGCTCTGAGAATGATTGTCTTTCACACTAAAGCAACAGCAAAGACACTTGTTGCAGCACGTCTACAAAGAAACTGATGGTTGCTAAAGCTGCATTTCAGCTCAGATAATCATGAACCGCAGAGACGCTGCAGCTCCAGGACAGACTTCAGCACAGGTGACATCTCTGTGTCCTTCTTTCTGTCCAATGAAAATCTAATGGTATAAAAATGACCTTGCATGGTTGATTTTAGAATAACAAACCAATGTATTTATAGCTGGGAGTGTTTATATATGATTTTAAACAAAGATTATTTAAATTAGTAGGCCACAGACTTTCAGGCAGACAGCAGCACATCAAAAATAGAAATGGGCTCTCCATAAACTAAAGATACATCAATGCAACAACAAGAGCGATCTAGTTCAAACGACACACACAGAATGGTCACTGTTCCTTGGTAGAACCCGATACCTCTCATTCGAATTAATGCGTAACAAAATCGAATTCATTCGTATGTACTGGTTTGCATTAGTGGTTCTCTTTTCCATGCCGTATTCGTGTAAGCACTCTGTATGTTAATAGAGAATCTGTTGTTTGCAAATGAATTCTTAATGTGCTCAAAAAGTACTGGGTCAAATGTCATGGCATCCAAGTCAAGTTGAGGAAACTGTTTTCGAAAGTCTATACCATTTTCAGTGGATAAAAGATTTCACCTGGCTTGTGTATGACCAGAGTTTTAAAAAAAACTTTCTACTCACTTTGTTTACATACACGTTCTTAACCCGATTATGCTTAAGTAGACAATGAGCATGTTTACATGCACACCAATACCCCAATATTTATACCATGGTTAATAGAAACATAGAATCAGGCTATTTAATTAAATTGCATGTTCAAAGCTTTTATAAGCACTAAGTTCCCGTACGAACTGAACGGACCAATTATCTGCGCAATATGACTGAAGCCCATTGTACATGCGTGACGCGCAAATCACTGTATATATACTCGAGCCGTTCCTATCGAGACGGGGATAAAATGTGCAATCCAATTTAATTCAATTGAGAATTTACCACTTCAAAACACTATGGAGAAAGTCAAATGTGATCTAAAACAGCCACTTAAACTAAAAAGACTGATAAAAAAGGGGAAAACATCATCCTGCTCCAACATATGAAAGCTTTTTAAACTACTCATGTCCACCTTTACTAGAACTTATGTTCTATTGTATTAATTGTGGTAGATTTTAACTTCTTGTAGAATTTATAATATATAAACTGTTAAGGGAATAGATTTTTCACTAAAGATATTACAACTGTGGCATGATTGTAGCTAAAGTTTCTAAATGTGTATGTGTATTTCTCATAGCAAATGCTATAGATAAAAAAATAAATTAAGAAAACGGTTAACACTGGCCTAAGCATGGCGAGGAGCCATCAATGGTCTTAATTATATCCTTGTTGTAACAAATGCTATAGTTAAACAATTACAAGAACTATGTTATTTTTCATAAGGCCAAGTACAAGTTAGAAATAGCTTTAAAGTCTGGACCTTCTTGAATTATTGACTAAACAATTGGTTTTCCCCATGTGTACAATGTATTCTGCTAATAATGACAGATATCAGAAAGAAATGGCTTTCAGATATTCCAATAGATATTAACAGGATATTAGGATATTAACATTTTCAGTCTAAGAAAATAAGTAAAGTAAAAGTGTAATTAGTTTGACCTCTATGTGTTTGATTGAAAATTCTTTCAAACTGATGTTTTAGGTGCTTAAAATAAAATACATCATATCCTATGTAAACAAGTAATTGTTAACTAGGCTATTACTTTTTTGCAGTTATGTTATCAATGCCCCCCCGGCATGTAAACATATTAACCTGCGTTCTGTCAGCTTATTGAAGTGCGCATATGTGACAGGAAACCGTCCATACTGTGGATTTAAAGGGATAGTTCACCCAAAAATAGAAGAAAGAATTTTGTACGGTTTTGGAACAACACCGGACGAGAAAATGATGACCGAATTCTCATTTTTTGGTGAACTATCTCTTTAAGCGATCCAGTCAGCGAGTGTTTTGCTGTGATGGGGGAGGAGGATATACTTCGACTCTTTCTTGACCCCAAAAAAATATAAAAATGTGTTCTTGTCTCATGCAGCCAAAGTAGAAGTTGTCAAAATGCTGCATCTGAAACTGAATGAAAGGATAATATACAAGTCCCGCTGATATGTTGGAAGTTGGAACACTCTTTGGTTTTTAATGCTTCACAACCGACATAAATGAAATATTCAAAGTCACTACTGGGACATTAAGTTTTGTAAACACGGTTTTCTTGCATTGGTTATTGGTTTGCATGTAAACCGGGACAACAGCTTATTTCAAGAAGCTGATTTTAGTGTGTTATCAGCGAATTGATGTGCATGTAAACGTGCTCATTGAATGGGAAAAAAGATGCAATGAATGTGAATGGTGACTGAGCCTGTCAGATTTATCCATTTTTTTACGTCTTCAAAATGATATCCGTGTAAAATGGAAAACCTAACTCGGTATTTACACTGAGGTGCAAAAAGTACATACGTTTAGTGTAAATAGCATAAAAACTCTCCTTTTGTTCTGCTCCCTACTGAAGGTTATAATGACCGTTGAGTCTATAGGCCACCCACGTCTGTTCACTGACCGTCTGATGCTGCAAACTTCAGTCAGCTTCAATCACACTGACTGACTGCAGTAACTTCTTACCTTTTGTCGTGTTGTTGGTTTACACAATGCTGAATCAGTTCTGTCTTCCTCCTGGGTCTCGACTGCATTGACAATAATACAGACTGTTAAATCAACAAAACTTGCAGTCTTATACAGAAATGTATATATCTGTAACGAGTAAATATTTCTGCTTCGGATGCATTATTTGTAGTTCATATTTTGTAGTTAATAATTGCTCTCCTGACCTGTTTTTTTACATTTCTTGCAGATGTAGCGCATCACGACTACAGCAACAATCAGCAGAGATCCAGCGGCAGCAGCAGAGATCAACACTATGTACAATAAAGGTAAACCTTGATCTGTAATGGACAAAATGAGCCATTAGTGTGAATGAATATCAGTACTACAGTGTGTAACTTGATAGATCAGCTTAGTTAATCAACATTAATATCACCATACCTCCACATGTGTGACAGAGTTGAGTCATGTTGAGATGTTGAGTCCGGTTGCTGACGGAGTTGTTCACAACACAACTATAGGCATTTTTATCATCAAATTCCACCTCTAAAGAAAGGCTTCTGTTATGATGGGACACACTGATGCTGGACAATAAACTGTTTCTTTCGTACCAGGAGAGAGTCACATGACTCACATTCAACACTGAACACACCAGTGAACAATTCTGGCTTGACGATGATGAAGAACATTGTGAAGAGTCTCTGGTAATGTTAGGTGTGGGCAGAGGAGCTGGAAAATGAGGAAACAAACAGGAATGTGTGTAAATATAGTCATCAATCTTATTTTCGATGTATTGTGATGACAGTCAGTGAGTGTTTCTCAACATTTCAATATGTAAATAGTTAAAGGAACATTCAGAGTTCAGTACAAGTTAAGATCAATCAACAGCATTTGTGGCGTTGTGTTGATTACCAACAACGAATGGGGTTTCAAGAGTACAGCCACAAGACATGAACAATATGAATGTTAACATGATTTTAGTGTGGGAAAAAAAAATCACTTACTAACCTTTTGTGTGTGAAGTTATGTCTTTACAATTTTGTCGCTTTGAAAACAGAACGCCTAAAACCCTAAAATGACCCCAAAAAAAATGATTAAAACAGCTTTACCGTTCAAATACTACACAGGCTTCAAGAGAAAAATGATTGTGTTTCTATTAAATTATAAGCTTCACATTTCTCCTTTTAAATCCTTACAAAACTGACTTCTGTTGTAAGCGCTTTGCCGTAAACGTTTTTTCTTTTCTTGCTGTAACCATTTTTTTTCCTGAATTATTTTTTTGTGGTAATCAACATTATGCTATCAATTAAGTTTAACTTGTATTGAACTCAAAATATTTCTTAACATTTTCCTAATAACAAGAATATTTGAAGGACCGAAGAAATGATCTCTACTCACCAAAGACAGAAACACTAAATGTTTTTGATGATCGTTTCGCTCCACTTATCCACAGTTGATAATCTCCATCATGTTCAGTTGTGATGTTTGTGATGGTCAGAGATCCAGTTTGATTGTCCAGCTTCAGTCTGTCTCTGAATCTCCCATCAGTGCCGTTATATGTGGAGAAGATTCCAGCAGCTCTGCTGATTTCAGCTATCAGAGACTTTTCAGCTCCAAAAATCCACAGTATATCATCGTATTCAGGTATTTCAGTAACATCAGTGTTTAGAGTGACAGAATCTCCCTCCATCACTGATAGTGACTGACCAAACACACCTGGAGAACACGAAAAGGTTAAAAGCTGAAATCCATTTGCAGTTTTTAGCAGCAGAGACACAAAACAAAAGGTGATATTTGATCTTTAATTTGCTTTAAACCTATCAAAATAAACATTTGAAGTTACTTGACAAGTCAATTACGGCTGAGTAAAACTTCGTTTAATTATGCTAGACAACTTCAATAGTTTCATATTTTCATATCAATAGCTCAAAAGAGACCATATATGAATCCATAGTAGATCTCACAATAATATGTGTTAAATTTGATTAATTTTGGAAGAACAGCAAATGCAAATCATCTAACTAATTTGAACCATAGTAGCTTTATTTCTCTAAAACTGAAAGAAATTAGGGTAACACTTTATTTTAAGATGACGTAATTAGACGTTACTACATGTACTTATTAATAACAGTAAATTATGTATAATTACAAGTAACTAACCCTAAACCAAACCATAACCCTAGCCGTAACTCTATAGTAAGTATGTAGTTAATTAGTATTACTCAGTACTTATTTGAGTATGTGCCATGTAACTACATCACTTTAAAATGAAGTGTAACAGAAATTAGGCAGTAAAAATATATGTATAACTTACCAATCAGACGCCACCAACTCAAACAGAACAAAACAAACATTGAAGAATGAAACATTTTCTTCAGCGGGTCAGTGAAAACTCTGATCTAATAAGACTATCTGCTGAAAACACTCAACCTGGTTTGAATTTTCCCACCCACTGAGTTTGACCACCCTACTAGTTCACACATAGACCCACACACACACACACAATGCATGTGTGTTATTATATATATCTTATATTATATATATTATATAAGGTAGTTTCTGATTGGGTCAAATATGAAAAAGTATATTGGATTATTGAATATTAGTCAGCCTTAATTTAATGATAAATCTGATAGATTTTAAAACGGCTTAATAATCACTCAGTTTTTGAGAAATGGCAAAAATCATCTGCCGTCTTACTGAGGTGAGACACTAGCAGCTCAACATCTGAGTCAAACTGAAACCTGCTGCGGTCGGTTTTCTTCAGAAACATGGTTTGATCTGTTGGGTGGACAAACAGCTTGTGCATGAAAATGGCAATTTGTTTGATGTGTGTTTAGTTTGAAGATGAGAGGCTTCTTCCTGTCCTGCTGTTATGCACCTCACAGACAGAGTCTGACTCCTACAAAGAATAGCTTTACAGTGAAATAATCATTTTAAATATATATATATAATTCCTATTGTGTTGAAATCATTGGTTATTTGGAATAATTTACTTCAGTGTCAGTGTCTGTTATCTTATATATTGTGGTACATTGAATTTTCCCATTAAAGGGATAGTTAAAAATAAATATTCTGTCATCTTTTACTCACCCTCAAGTTGTTCTAACCTGTGTGAGTTTCTTTGTTTGAAGAATGTTGGTAACCAAACAGTTGCTAGCCCTCATTGTCTTATATGGAAAAATATGTACTATGCAAGTCATTTGGGTCCATCAAATGTTTGGTTACCAACATTCTTCAAAATATCTTCTTTTGTGTCCAGCAGAAGAAATAAATTCAGGTTTAGAACAACTTAAGGGTAATTTTCCTGGAACATGTATGTATTTATCAATCATTTGCCATATCAATTTCATTCTTCCTATTATGTTTGATGTACTTGGCATATTAATTTAACGGCCGCTGCTGCCTCTACCCACCCGCCAGCTACAGATCCTCCGCCTGCTCGTCGCCGAGGGGGTCCCTCTGCCCCCGCTCCCACTCCCGCTACCGCTAAAGCCCAGCAGCAGCCTCCATCGGGGCAACAGCGTGGAGCCGGCCGCAGGAAGGCCCAGGCCACTGCTAAACCAGGTAGCAAGCGGAAGTCCAAGCGACCCTGAGACAGGCCACCCGGAGATGGAGGGGGCTGCTCTTCGGGAGATGGTGAACGCACCACTCCCTCCCCCGGAGGAGGGCCGGGGAAAAAGCCTTCCGAGTCGGGTCACTGCATTCCGCCTCGCTGCCCCACCCCGGGTACGTCTGTGGTGCCGTTGGTCCCGCTTGCTCGGTCGCTGGAAGCCTGGCTCATCCGTACTATCATACTCGGCTATGCGATTCAGTTCGCTCGGTGGCCCCCCAAATTCAGGTGCATCCACTTCACCTCCGTGTTGAACAAGGGTGCTCCTGTCTTACGGGCGGAGAACGCAGTCCTACTGGCAAAGGATGCGATAGAGCCGGTCCCTCCAGCCGATATGAAGACCGGCTTCTACAGCCCGTACTTCATTGTACCCAAGAAAGGTGGTGGGTTACGGCCAATCTTGGACCTGCGATTCTTGAACCGGTCCCTGCACAGGCTGCCGTTCAAGATTTTGCCGTTCAGAAACGCATCAAACTCTCCCCCGTGCAGAGGATCTCTTTTCTCGGTATGGAGTTGGACTCGGTCATTCTGACAGTGCGCATCACAGAGGAGTGTGTCCAGTCAGTGTTGAACTGCTTGAATTCGTTCAGACCCAGAACAGCGGTCCCACTGAATTTTTCAGAGGCTTCTGGGGCCGCTTCAACACTGGCTCCATGACCGTGTCCTGAGATGGGCGTGGCAGAGCGGTTCATTCCGTGTGACAATTGCACCAAATTGCCGCCAAACTTTCAGCCTGTGGTTGGACCCTTCGTTTCTACGGGCAGGTGTTCCCTTAGAACAAGTGTCCAGGCATGCTGTGGTCTCCACGGATGCCTCTACCACTGGCTGGGGGGCCACGTACAACGGGCATGCAGTGTCGGGTCTGTGGACGGGGCCTCAACTGCAATGGCACATCAACTGCCTCGAGTTGTTAGCAGTACGTCTTGCGCTGGGCCGCCTCAAAATGCTGCTACGAGGCAAGCACGTACTGGTCCGTACGGACAGCACGGTGACCATTGCGTACATCAACAAACAGGATGGTCTACGCTCCCGTCGCCTGTCATGCCTGTTCAGGACCTCAGAACAGCTCTTCATCTGTTAAGGAGGCCAGCAGAAGGGAAAGGCTGTCTCCAAGCAGAGGATGGCCCACTGGATAGTGGATGCTATCGCCTTGGCGTACCAAACCCAAGGCGTGCCTTGCCTGCTTGGGTTGAGAGCTCACTCCACTAGGAGCTGGCGCATGGCGCCTCGCTGGCAGATATATGTAGAGCTACGGGCTGGGTGACACCTAACACGTTCGCTAGATTCTATAGCCTCCGTGTAGAGCTGGTTTCTTCCCGTGTGCTCGCTTCAACCAGCCAGTAACACCGAAGTGCCTGTTCTAAGTGTCAGCTTGCTGCGCCATTCTCCTCCCAATGGATAAGTGCCCTTTATTGCTCCACTAAGTTTCCTGGTTAGGCAAACTCTGTTGAGTTCCCCCACCACCATACGGCTGTCAGATGTGGCGGAGCATCTGACGCCAGGCCCAGTAGCGTAAGTGCACCCCAGTGCTGCACCCCCTGCTGAGCTAGGTGCCATATGTTGTGACCCCTACGGCGGTCCCATATGTGTATTCTTCCACGGTACATCTCCCTACGGCGAGCCTGTGTCTTTCCCTTGGCAGAGTCCACTCTGCCATATCTGTCCGGTGTAGTCTCCCGCCTAGGTCGGCCGGGGCCACCCCAGAGACATGCTGTATGTTGCACTGCCCAGATGGCCAGCGTTATCCAATAGTCCGCTGAGTGGGTCTGGCGGAACAGCAGCAGTGACTCTCTTTGCGTAAGTTTCTGCCCCAACAGACGGGGGTCTGAGGGGCTTACGCAGGGCGCTGGAAGTGGCAACAGAGGGCGACGCGCTGAGGCCACAGTGACACCTTGTGGTGTGGCTGAAATACAATAAGTATAGCCTACTGACGTTGATACTGTCTGTGATGAATGACTTGGATAGGTATATGGCCAAAATCTTATATCACGGGTTAAGTCATATCACCCTAACTGTACTGTGTGACATGGATAGGCTACTCTTTTTATTTTATTTGTATTCTATTTATTTTTACTTTTTTACATTTCTTTGTATATTTATTTAGGTATTTATTTATTTTTAATTTTGGCAGACCATTCCATAGTTTTCAGCTACATGTAGATTCACCACACGACTGTAAAACACAAAATTCTGAGTCAAATCTGAATGGATTTGGCGGAAATGGCGCCATATCCGATAAAATCGTGTATCAAGCGAAGTTTATCACTTGATAGAGCGGAAGAAGCGCAGCGCACATTCGATCTGCTTTCGTGCGCGAGTGATCAACTGCGTGCGTGATAAACTGCGCAAGCGCGCGAAAGCAGCTCAAACGTGTGTTGCGCTTCTGTCGTTCTATCATCAAGTGATAAACTGCACTAGTCGCTTGATCCACGATTTAATTGGATAGCGCCATTTCCGCCAAATCCATTCAGTTTTGACTCAGAATTTTGTGTTATACAGCTGTGTGGTGAATCTACACACATATCTAGTCACATATTTGCAGTATTTGCCTTTTGTAGTTACCAGTGCCTTGCATTTTAAAAACAGCATCTAATATAGGCAAGTGGAGGGGGATCTCCCGTTGGTCCCTCTAAGTCTGATATCACTTTCGTTTCAAGGCGTCAACACAGAGACATAAACTTCTGTCCACTTGAATCTGCATGTTTTTTTTTTTTCAGAGAATAGGTGATGAGTCTCTTCATTTTCATCTCTTCGTGGATTTTACAGCTTGGTAAGCATGTATTTTTTTTCTGGTGAACGATAGAACGAATGATGATTGTCATGCATTTTCATGGTGTTATGACTCTGAAAAGATTTGTGGTTAGAAATTTTAGATTTCTTTTGGCTATATCCGCAGTGCGCTATCGTGGACGCAAATAATATCAACATTCTGTAAATTCCACCAGTCCGAAATATCTCTCTCTCTCTCTCTCTCTCTCTCTCTCTCTCTCTCTCCTCTCTCCTCTCTCTTCTCTCTCTCTCTCCTCTCTCTTCTCTCTCTCTCTCTCTCCTCTCTCCTCTCTCCTCTCTCCTCTCTCCTCTCTCCTCTCTCCTCTCTCTCTCTCTCTCTCTCTCTCTCTCTCGTGTGTGTTTCTATCCCGGTGGGGACTTCAACCTGAATGCACACAGACTCATGGGGACTCGACCTAAATTGATGTCCCCATGAGGAAACAAACTTATAAATAATACAGAATGAGTTTTTATGAAAATGTAAAAATGCAGAAAGTTTTGTGTGATGGGTAGGTTTAGGGGTAGTGGGTTAGTGTAAGGGGATAGCATATACAGTTTGTACAGTATAAAAACCATTACATGGAGAGTCCCCACAAAGATAGTGAACCAGACGTGTGTGTGTGTTTTGGCTCATTTTACTGTACCAATATTTTTTAATTGACGGTTAAAGTTTTTTTTTTATGGGACAATACAAATACTGAGCAGTCTATTGCGCCATCAGGCCTATTTGCTGTGCGATTTCTCGGCCGCCACAGGGGGTGCATTAAAGTGGACATAAGTCCATTATAGTAGAGCTACTCCATTAACGAAATCTAAATTTTAAGCACTTTTTTAAGCTACATGGTCGTGACTGTTTAGGAATGCCAAGTCTGCCAAAATTAAAAATAAATAAATTCATAAATAAATATACAAAGAAATGTAAAAAAGCAAAAATAAATAAATAAATATATAAATAAATATACATAGAAAAGCAAAAAAACAAACAAAAAAAAAATTATTTATACATTTATTTCCTTATTTATGTATATATTTATTTTTTTCCACATTTATTTATTTATTCTTTTATTTATTTATACATTTATTCATTTCTATTTTTATTTATTTCCACATTTATTCATTTCTACACTTATTTATTTATACATTTCTTTATTTTTACATTTATGTATTTATACATTTATTTATTTCTACATTTATGTATTTTTACATTTCTTTGTCCGTAGGGTAATGAGGAGGGCGTGGTTTACCTCAGACATAGCACTTTTTACTGTAGAATTCTATTTTTATGAACAGTTGAACTTGGCACATTACACAGTACACAATGAGCGAGCCTATTGCGCCTTCAGCTCATTTCGCAGTGCTGTTTCTCGGCCGCCACAGAGGGTGCTGCAAAGTAGACTTAAAGGGATGGTTCACCCAAAAATTTAAATTCTGTCATTTACTCACCCTCAAGTTGCTCCAAACCTGTATGAATTTCTTTCTTCTGCTGAACACAAAGGAAGATATTTGGAAGAATGTTTGTAACCAAGCAGATCTCGGCAGCCATTGACTACCATAGTATTTTTTTCCCCACTATAGTAGTCAATGGCTGCTGAGATCTGCTCGGTTACAAACATTATCCAAATATCCAAATAATTAAAGGTGCAATATGTAAGATGTTTGTAGTAAAATATCCAAAAACCACTAGGCCAGTGTTATATATTTTGTTCAGTTGGATACTTACAATATCCCAAATGTTTTCAACTATTTGTAAATCGTGAGAAAATTGCGATTTTAACCAAGGAACCGGAACGTGTGAGGGAGTCGCCTGTCAATGGCGTCATATCCGCGTTACCCTTTTACTGCCGTAGAAACCATGGCAACAGACGTGGACAACTGCGTGACATCTAGCGGCACGCTGTTGTAGTTTCTTTCAAACATTATGGACCATGGCAAGCAGACTTTGGAACAAAATGAGAAATCAAAAGAGGACCGGTATCAACGTGGCGTTTTCGAGATGGCGAGAGCTTCGCAACAAACTTCATCTTGACAGAGATGCCGTTCTTGCATGTGCTTTATTAAACAGGTGAGCAAATGTACATAAAACGAATCAATGTTATGTAGCTCAACACGATGAAATATTAGAATATCATCAGTATGATGTTATAATGTTGATGTAGCTCACTGCTAGTTTCAAACAGCCGACAAACTAACACACAGAATAACATTATAACTTTCAACACACTCGAACGCCAGTGTAGACCAAGTGAAACAGCATTGCGTTTCCTCAATTTAAATTCTTCAAATAAACTGACCTGTATGAGTAGTAACTCAGGGTAGTTCGATAGAATGAAATGTCCTCATTTCTTTATATCCCCCGGGACTCGCGTGTGGCGCTCATATCTGTCTCTTATTAGTAATCGTGCCCTGCTTCATACCACAGTCATGTTAAAAAACATGAATGCATTCACTCATCCATAAACATTATTAGATCCATCGGTATGACGACAAGGTCCATGATTCCACGCTCATTCACTGCGTCATCAATCTACGCCTTTGTTATTGTTTTGAAGAGGTTAGCGACCCCTAGCGGCGAAAAAATACATAGTGTAGCTTTAAATAATACTGTAATTATATTATATGTGTCTATGTGCCTAGTTTATTATTCTTTTACTCCGAAAATAGACACAAAAGCAACACAATCCCCTAAAAAGCGTGAAAATGGGATCATGCTGAAATTTTGGATTTTATTAGAGGGGTAGCTCTACTAAAATGTCCTTGTATCCTTTTTAACGCACCCTCTGTGGCGGCCGAGAAACAGTGCTGCGAAATGGGCAGAAAATGCAATAGGCGGCACATTGTGCATTATGTGCAAAGTTCAACACTTCATAAAAAAAATCATTTTTCAGTAAAAAATGCTTAAAATTTGGATTTCGTTAGTGGAGTAGCTCTACTATAATAGGCTCATGTCCACTTTAACGCACCCTCTGTGGCGGCCGAGAAATCGCACAGCAAATCGGCCTGATGGCGCAATAGACTGCTCAGTATTTTTCACAAGATCAATGCGTCCTTTATTAAACCCACTTTTCGTATTTAACGCACCCTTAAATTTGTCAGAGAAATGCTGAATTTCTTCATTCATGTCTAACAGCGCTTATTGCCAGCAGCGCCATGAACATAGGGTGCTTAAAGAAGCGCCACGCGTCAATAAGTAACAAACAAATAAGTAGCTGGATTCAGCTTTGCCAGGGCAAACCCTCTTTTGGCCTTAAAAAACTACTGTCAGGATTTACTAAAGACACGCGTGAAAAATTAGTGGCTGACCTTAATGCATATGCATTTGTAGGAGTTTCCCTTTCAGACAAAATATAAGTGAGGAGAGTATTTAAATGAATTATGCAAGGTGATTTACTAAGGTTTGCGCTCATCAATTTACTGGTGTTTGCGCCATTATTTACCGCCCAAAAAAGCATGTCTTAAACCAGACGCTGGTAGATCGCGTTGGTCATTATGGAAATGATCCGGCTGCGTCTGTGTTCATTAATTTGAGCGTCGTCAGTGGATCATGCACAGAACTTCCTTCTGCACTTTTTTAGAATTACACTGTTGCGCTAATTTGGCCTTTTCAGTAAATATGGCCCCTAAATCTAGTGTCATCTTAACCTGCTTTATTTTTTTATTTTTTCCACAGCAAAGCACATGTCCGCTTTAACCGAGCTTTGTTCACTGAACCATCGTTTATTATTTTTATATGACTATGTTGTTTTAAGATGCTGAGAATTTAGGATGGCACTCGGGCTGCGCGATAAATCTCATTTAAGTTTAGATTTTGATATCGTACCCAAACGAAACGTCCAAATCAATCAAATCATGTAATGTGACTGTCATAGAACGCACGCAGTCTATTTCGGGACGTGCTTGATTTTAAGTTATTCGTTTATTTTTAGTTATTAAAAGTAGGCCTACATTAGACTGGGAAAAAGGACTCGCACTGTTTCCCAAGCGGCTTTTGTGCGCTGAAACGGAGCAAAACACGGACAAGCGTCAAATACAAAAATATGTCAATCAATATTTCAACCGGGCTTGGTGAGTATTTACGTAAACCCAGTCGGCTATATCTATATATAAAGGGAACGTAAACAGATGTGTATCAACATAGTGGATCCGTTCATTCTGTCTTAAAGTGAAAGCAGCCTAATTTACCGGCTGCTGTCTACATTGACAATTCGCATAGACAGACAAACAGTACCTGAATATGTGGCAGTACGTGCAATTGATGGAGATATTTTGTTCCTGGACCCTCCTCAGCACTTGCAGTGCCCTCTGGTTATCTTACTGAAGCTTTGATGTATACTATAGTCATGTTAACTCTTTGTGTGTTCAGTCTTGAAATTTAAACTTTGAGACTTTATTTGTGATATAATTCTGTAATCGAGTAGGGAAGAGTGGGGCACCTAACACTTTTTGACTTTTTGTGTAAATCCCTTTGGGGTTCAGAGTATATATATTTTTTCCCACATTAATATCACACATGTTTAGTTCAATTATTATGTGGTTTTGTTTTATTAATACAGTGTATACTTTTTTCTTGATTTACCCCGAAAGAATGGAAGTGAAATGTGACAACATGCCCCATAGGTGGGGTACATTGTAACATGATCATATGACAGCTTAAAATGTTATCTGATTCAAATAAAAAAAACAAAAAGACAAACAAAAATATTTTGTCAATAAAATACAATGATTAACTTTTTCATATAAAATGATGGCAATTTTTAATAATTACAAAAAACGAATTTTTGAGTTTGACAACAAACACCACAAATCACAGCTACAGCATGTTTTAAAACAATAATAATTAATAATTTCTGAACATGACTCAGTCTTTATTCACCTCTTCCTCATGGTTTCTCAAAATAATTCATAAAAGTTGTTAATGTGAAGTATATCGTTAACATCTAATAGGGGCACATTGTAACGCAGTGTTTGAACGTGCATGCCCCACCTGTGCAACTGGGATTTAAAGAATATTTAAAGAAACAGATTGGAGATTAAAAAAAGCAGATTTGTCTAATTTTATATAAACACTAAAAACTGAGAAGAAAAATTAAATTTAGTAAGAAATTTACTTATGCTATGGTTAAATAAATGTTCAGTGACATCTTACAAAGATTTTTTTAATTTAATTGATATGGCAACTAGTAAATACACTAAGTTTCGTCATGCTGGCATGTGTGGAAACTTTTAAACCATGTGTGTTACAACTTACCCCGCGTTAGGTTGTGCCCCGCTCACCCATATATATAATGTAATTGACCAAGCTGATTACTTACAAAACGTTTAAATTGTTTGGAAATTTGCAGAAAATCTAAATTCGCCATGTTTATTGTTGTATGTGTCCTTTTTCTTAAAAGTGATTTATGATTAACTGTTCATTTCTTCTCCAGGTGTGTCTGGTGCTGATAAAGTGTCAGTGTCAGTGATGGAGGGAGATTCAGTCACTCTACACACTGATGTTCAAACAAACCAACAAGAAAAGATTAAATGGTATTTTAATGGCATTCGCGTCGCTCAAATCAGTGAATATCTCAGTAAGACCTGTACAGATGTTCAGTGTAATGAAGGTACTGAGAGATTCAGAGACAGACTGAAGCTGGATCATCAGACTGGATCTCTGACCATCACAAACATCAACACCACAGACTCTGGACTCTATAATCTACAGATCATCAGCAGCAACAGCGTCAGTGAAAAGATCTTTAGTATTACTGTCCACGGTGAGTCATTTAATGAATGTTTAAAGACATGCTTAATCACAATGTGTTTATTATTAAGTCAGTTACTTTCAGAGCTTATTCTCTTTGCCTGTGAACAGTTGCGTCCCAGACATTTGTGCATATAGGCTACTTTGACGTTTTGTTCTACAACGTAAATTACACACCCATAGAGAACACGAATTTTGAAGCGGTTTTGTTCAACATACGTTTTTAATAAGTAACTAGATAAGACAGTTCGGGGTGTAAGTGTGTGCAGTGTATGTTGTAGAACAAAACGTCAAAGTGTCGTCAGGTTATGTTCTTATAAATTGAAAACCCCCATTATAAAACTCCATAGGAAAATCTCGAAGAAACCTTCCGGGTTCTGATCTCATACGTGCACCACTGTATTTTTTCCAGACGTATTGAGAATCATTTGTGGATATATTCATACATTCATTTAAATACTTCATTTTACCATGGTGAATAATAATGGAAGTTAACAGTTTTTTTTCGACCAATTTGATTGTTCAGTGTGACTGCCGCTAGGCGGCAAAATGCAACAGTCAAATACGGATGTCGGAGAGAGTGGAAAGGCAGTTTCAGAATCGTACAGATGGATCCTCTGTCCAGCAGATGTTTATTTGTGTTTCAGATGTTCCTGGTGCAGAGATGGGTAAAACAAAGTCAAAGTCAGTGAAAAAGGGAGAATCTGTCACTTTAGATCCCGGTGTAGTGAAAAACCCCAAAGATTTGATGACATGGTACTTCAATGACAGTCGTATAGCTGATATAACTGGAGATCCCAGTATTTTCTGTACAGATGAAAAGTGTGATGAAAGGTTCAGAGACAGACTGAAGCTGGATCATCAGACTGGATCTCTGACCATCACAAACATCAGAACTGAAGACTCTGGACTTTATGAACTGAAGATCATCACCAACAGCAGCAGCATCCGCCGTCAGCGCAGCATCAGCATTATCAGTGAAAAGAGCCTTAGTGGGACTGACACTAGTGAGTATAACTCAGTCATTCAGTTCATTTCCCCTTGAGCAGGTCTATAGTTTTTTGTTTCATTGTGGCCTATCTGAAAAAGAGACCTCAAAATATTCATAAAATATAACTGAGATCATCTCTATCACTCTGACATGCATGTCAAGTGACACATATTTGTCACAACAAACGTGTGTTGTTCACAAGTCAAAAGTTATTAACGTGAACAATATATAAAATAAGTCAGTTTTCCCATGAGCACCAGATTTATCAATTCACTCAATAGCATACAACTGATCATGGTGGTATCAATTGTTGTCAATCTCTAGTAATAATGACTCTTTTTTTTCATTATAGATTGGATTCTGTATTTACTTGCAGGAGTAGCTGTTGGGTTTCTGCTGGTGTTACCAGTTGTAGGTGAGAATTTCTGGTTGTGTGTCTTCTGTGTTTGTATGATGTGGTTTCATTCAGTCATCATTACACAAACACCAGTATAATGACTATTCAAGATAGTGATGCTTTTTTAGATGTGAAGTTGGATTTTTAACTGCAACAAGTTTCGTGTTTCAAATCACATGCAAAAAAGTCACATGATGCAGTAATATTTTTGCATGCCATTTTATAGAAACAACCAAATCCTTATTGAATAGTTTGTGGGTATTTTAATCCCAAAGCATTCAAACATGTTGTATTGCTAGTACAGAAGATGACAATGTGATTCAGTTTATCAGATTGAAGATTCATTAACTGAAGAGTATGTTACGTGTGTGTCTGTGTGTGTGTGTGTGTGTGTGTGTGTGTAGCTAAAACATAAATCCTGTCCATTTCCTTTACCATCTGTGAATCTGTTTTCTTCTTACAGGTAAACGGAGTAGAAAACCTGCCAATAAAAAGAGCATCCTGGATCCCTCAATAATTAACCTATCAACTGATGAGTGGACAGAAGAAGAGCTTTTACATTATGTGTAATTCTGTCACAACTATTTAGTTAAACATCATGTAACATGTCATGTGTGAAGTGATGTAAGCATTTCATTCAACACATTAATGACTTGCAATATATTTATGCATCATAGATAGACCCTGGCTATTTTGGATCCTCTAAACTGTGTAACTAATCCTGGGAGTTATTCTAGCCCTGTTACGCATGGTGACCACTACAGTGGACAGTTATTCAATAGTCATCTTCTTTTAAATGCATGGGTTTCAATGGTGTAACTGCATGTGGGATACTACTGCGTCACTCCATAGGCTTCCACCCGGTGGCCAGAAGTTGTAACTGCAACTAAAATTTCTTTAAACCAAAGAATCTTGGTTGAAAGATAGCCGGCCACAAAATATATAGAGTCAATTTTGATTAACCATGTATCATCTAAATTGGACATCATGCATCTGCAGCTATATTTCAGCAAGTCATAACGTTGTTTTGAAAATACTGAGTTCTTAGTAAACATTTTTGTTGTAAATCAGTTTGTTATTATTGTGTAGCTTGCAGAGTATTTACTGTAAAAGAAATTTGCAAAGTGCAAATAGCCAGTTTTGTTGGCAAAGGCTATTTACACTATAGCTCCACCCACCATTGACCGGTTATGCAAGACAAAATTACTTGTACCTGTAATTTGTATGGTAACATGAACAGTGGTGTGGCTTATCAGCTTAGAGAGGTGTTTATTTAAAATAAAAATTAATTTTGAGGTAGTTTCCTCTGTGTTCAGGCGGGATCGCACATCGACCGCGATACTTGCAGCAAATTTTGACGTGAATAGCATATGCATACAGCCGAACATATAGCCTTTCAAAGTATAGTCCATATATAACAAAGTATAGTCCATGTATAACAAAGTATAGTCCATAGGGACAAGTAAGGTCCCAATAAGACAGCATCCATTTATGATTCTAATAAATATAATCATACACTACACTGAATGTTTTTATTGCATATAATTTTAAGTCATAAGTTGATTTTGATTGTGATTAAGCTTGAATAGTTTGTTTGTATATGCTTGGTGAAGGTATCACTTTGATACTTTTGCAGGTACTCATAGTGTGCTGGATTTTCTATTTTTGACTTTTTGGTCCTTTCTCCTACGCACCTATCTATTACCTGCAGGTGTGCGAGAGTAATTGTTAACCCTTTCACAAGTAAGTTTAAAATATTCTGGCTGACCCCCCAGCGTGAGTTCTTCAATGCGACCTTTATTTAGAACGTATCACTTTATTGTTTCTATGGTGATGTGCCATTTCCATGGTGACATTGACAGTATCATATGACTGATGATCTGCTTTTATTTCATTTTTCCTTTTTTATTAAAATATTCACAAATTTGTTAACTATAGCATGAAATATCTGATATTCCGATTGTCAAATATTGGCAAGTGGATGTGTTTTGTTGTTTAAACAGCTTTATAACGATCGCGTTAGTTGACCTATATGCGCGATGGGTGCCAGCCAAGGCGCGAAAAGCACATTTGCACATTTTCACATTTGCACATTTGCACATTTGAATTTAGCAGTTGATCACGTGATGCATTGAACATTCTAATCACACCGGTGTGATCGTATGCTTCAGGGACCAGCCAAGACTGGTCACACCGGTGTGATCGTACGTGCGAAAGGGTTAATTGATTGCATATAGTTTTACAATGTACTACAATACACTGGTGCAAAGTATTATTGTATGGAATGTAAATAGCATGTATTAGTGTACAGAGAATGCAAATAACATGTTGAATTATTCTAAAGAGAATGCAAATAGCATGTAGTTGTAGCAAATTTGCTCAAAAGGGAAATATATCAAAGACTTTATATATAGGAAGACGGTGCACTCCGATTACTTATGAATGGGAGAAAGTGCAACACCCAATATGGCGAATAAGCCCCGCCTTCTAAATGAAAGAGCCAATTGTTGATTCGTAAAGTCATCGCGTCATTGCAGCTGCTTGTAGAAGCTCCGGTTGCTGTAGAAACAGGCAGTGTTCTGAGACGCGCGTTTAGGATTGCGCATGCACATTAGCTTTGTCCAGGCTGAAAAACACAGTTTTTCTGTCATGATTTGAGCATTTAGAAACCAAATTTATGAGACAGTTGTTGTCAGATTTCATTGGTGATTTCAAAAATGATTGGTGAACAGTTTTGGAGAATTTGATGTTTCCCTATTCAAAGAGTTAAGAGCTGCACTTGCATGCCTGAGAGGCATTTCAAAGATGGCCGCAGAGTGAAATGACTTGTCTTAAAGGGACTTTGAATATATATAATTATTATAAATATTTAGATCAGCTTAAAAGGGAAATAACTTTTTTTACTCTATATAGTACTAAACAGTGCAAAAGCATGTAGCAAGATCAAACGTTTAAGTGACTTTGATATGTCACCCGCAAACACAGAGACAATCAAGCGTGAATATAAAGGGTTTAATAAATGAAACTACAGGTAAACTACTAAGAAAAGCATATATACAGAATGAAGTAAAGAAAAAAAGAGAGAAGGGCAAAGAATGGCAAGATTCACAATGTAAACCACAACCTAATGAGAGCAATCAGAAAATCAAAATCATCTTCTTAAAAGGGGTCAAAGCTTATAGACGCATTTAAAGATTGATAAAGAGCTAAAGTATGTCAAAAAGAACATGATGCAAATTATGGCAATGCACTATACACCATTAAAGCATGAGGAGAGGATCATTTTAATACCTGGGTTGGGACAACATTAAAGCCGTAATGCATTCTTAAATCTGGATATAAGCATTTGAACATTCATTAACCTGACTTACAGAGTGATACTAAGTTATTACAACATAGGGATATGCATACAACACAGGAAATACAGTCGGGACAGTTTTATTGTGGGTAAAATTGAGCCAATGTCCTTTTCTATGTGTATTGCAAGTTGGGAGTTGTCTCTCTCCCTCCGGTATGCCTTTGAAGCGTGGGGAGAGTGGGGAGAACGGGTAGAGTTTTACGATGCCTAAAACGCAATTGAGCATCTTGATCACATCCAGACACTACATAGTATTAAAGTAAATAGCAGACACTACATAGTATTAAAGTAAATAGCATGCCTCGGCCAAAAAATATTGTGCAGAGTAGTTCTATTTTGTGACTAACAGTTTCCACTGTGATGAGTATGTTCTGTTTTGGTTTCGTTTTCACTGTGCTCTGTTCCTGTTTTGCCTGCCTGAGTTCCTAGTTAGTTTCCACCAGGGCTGGAGCCAAGGGGGGCATTCGCGGGCCATGCCCCCCAAACAAGTTACTGTGTCCCCTACCTCCCTCCCCTCCCTCAAATGCTGAGTGTGAGCAAATTCAAAAGCGAAAGCGCAGTGCAAGCATGCGAAAGTGATTACAAATGAAAGCTACGGGGTTGGTTGCTTTCTACTACAAACGCAGTTGAACCAATGTTAACAAATGCCCACCCTGATTTATATGCACCGGCTCTGGTTTCCACACATCTGTTTCTGTTCACATTGATTACGTTCCCCTTGTGTTTAAGCGCTAAGTTACATTCTGTTCCTTTGTCCGGTATTGTCTAAGTTTAATGTGGTTGTTTATGTTTTCTCCAGCAATCTTTTGAGTGTTCTGTGTAGATTTAATAAAGACTGTTTTTGTTCTCTATCTCTTTCGTTGTGTGCGTTCATTACAGCCATAGGTGACAACCACCGCTATCATATTTTGTAGAGCACAAGTCCTGCACGGAATAGAGCCTATATGATATGGGGAGGAAATTCCCTAAGAGTCCAGTGAGGATGATTATAGTGACAGTGATGCTGAAAAAGAGGCTTGGGTGAATGCTAGTTATAGTGACAGTGGAGCTGAGGATGCTGTGCATGTGCTACCTGACAAAACTCAAGGGTAGTACAATCCAGGACTGGATTAAGGACCTTCTGCACCTACTTCAGGGCCTTATCTGCGTGTTCCAGATTTTAGGACCCTTTGGTGCTCCAGGAGATCAGCATCCCACAGATCTCCGTGTTCAAGGCTGTTGAAACGGATTCCAGCTCCTTTCCCCACTGCATTGTCACCCAGCACAACCAGTGGAAGAAGTGACCGCCATCGGACTGCTTACTCAACCACGTAAATATCACTTAACCAAACCTCTTTCCAGAGACCTTGGCATTGTTATATATTATCAGTATATGATTTTCTAATTTACATTAGAGGTAATATAACTGATGCTAGTTAATAACAAATAATCTTTCGTTTATTTGTTTGATGCATAATAAGGTTCTTCACCGTTTATCTTTCCATAAGATAACGCAACTCTTCCATAGCCACACTCAACTTAATCACATGTATTTTATGCATCTTAAGCACTTTATTCCTTTATCATTCACTGTATTCATTTAGTAGTTGTGTTAGTTATTCTTGTTTATCTTTGTTAATAAAATGTATTTTATTACAATTGTGTCTTCCTTGTGCTAATAATACTGAAGAGGCTCTACAAGTTAGCAATCTCACCAATCTTTCAGATAAATCAGCTGACCAACCTTGGATGGACGAAAGTAAAATCACTACACAATGGTGTTTTAGGGGCCTGAAAATGCAAACTTTTGAAAACGGGTTTCAAAGTGCAATTTTTCAAAACGATACCGATATTGTCCCCATGTAAACAACAAAAACGTGAATTTGTAAATTATACAGTGTTTTTATTTGTTTTCACAAATCTGGTCATTTTGACAACGTTGTCATGTACGCGAAAAAAGCCAAGGAAACCTTTTCAGTTTTTTTGTAATTTTGTCTTGTTTTTTTTCTCAAAATATCTAAAAATACATGTATATAGAAGGGGAAATTGCCATGGTGCTGACACTTTCTTTTAAAGAATGTACTAAATGTTTACTGAATCTTGTTCCTTTAGATTTTTAAAACTTACTTTATAAGTGAATCTAAGTGAACAAAAGTTTCAAAAGCCAAATACAAAAGTGATGGAAACAAGCATATGTACTTGCGTGGACATTATCATGCATCGAGTCACTATCGCATGCAAATAAACGGTGAGTTTCACATTAGCAGAGATGGAAAAAAGCCCTTTCAACTGCACAATGTTTTCACACCTCTAACATGCCCTCTCAAAAGCACATCAACCACAAATCTATTAATAGGTACTGTTTGTTTAAGCAACAGATCAAACCACATATATGTATATATTTAAGGGAATCGGACACAGGTTTCAGACTCTCAAACTGAGCTGCCAGTAGGGATGTTGTGATGATTAGTGAGCTTTTTATGTGCTTTTTCCAGAATTTGTGTTCAGATATGTGGTTATGTGGTTTCTCAACAACCCCAAAACTTGTCCACAACTTGTAAAGTTCAGAGTTTACAAACTGAAACCAAATGCTCACTAGTGAAAGGGACTTGTACTCTCATGCAGACAGACGCGTAGTCCACGTTATTCTCCTCTGTAGCTGTCTGTAAAAACATCACACAAGATACAAAAAGAACATTCATAAATGTTAGAAATTAAAGGTATTTAATTTTTATATATATATATATATATATATATACACAGATCAGGCATATGGCCCAGGCATTACAATATTGTGTTGGTCCCCCTTTTGCTGACAAAACAGCCCTGACGTTGAGCTGTGGTATCTGGCACCAAGATGTTAGCAGCAGATCCTTTAAGTCCTGTAAGTTGTGAGGTGGGGCCTCCATGGATCGGACTTGTTTGTTCAGCACATCCCACAGATGCTCGATTGGATTGCGATCTGGAGGCCAAGTCAACATCTCAAACTCGTTGTGATCCTCAAACCATTCCTGAACGATTTTTACTTGATGGCAGGGCGCATTGTCCTGCTGAAAGAGGCCACAGCCACCAGGGAATACCATTTCCATGAAAGGGTGTACATGGTCTGCAACAATGCTTAGGTAGGTGGTACGTGTCAAAGTAACATGGATGGCAGGACCTGGTTTCCCAGCAGAACATTACCCAAAGCATCACACTGCCTCCGCAAACGTGATTCATCAGACCAGGCCACCTTCTTCCATTGCTCTGTGGTCCAGTTCTGATGCTCACGTGCCCACTGTTGGCGCTTTCGGCGGTGGACAGGGGTCAGCATGGGCACCCTGACTGGTCTGCGGCTATGTAGCCCCATACGCAACAAACTGCGATGCACTGTGTATTCTGACACCTTTCTATCAGAACCAGCATTAACTTCTTGAGCAATTTGAGCTACAGTAGCTTGTCTGTTTGATCGGACCACACGGGCCAGCCTTCGCTCCCCACGTGCATCAATGAGCCATGGCCGCCCATGACCCTGTAGCTGGTTCACTACGGTTCCTTATTTGACCACTTTTTATAGATACTGACCACTGCAGACCAGGAACACCCCACAAGAGCTCCAGTTTTGGAGATGCAGGTGCCGTGATGAAGAGATAATCAGTGTTATTCACTTCAATGTTATGCCTGATCAGTGTATATATATATATATATATATATATATATATATATATAAAATCCCAAATACTATACAGTTTGATTGGACACACAAACTATTGACATCAACAACATTCTCTTCCGTTTTAAAAGTCTATTTATTTAGCTATCCTATGAATACTATGGTTAATTGAATTGTATTATCTAGTTTTTTTTCTCCCCTGCTGTCTGCTATCAGATTCAGAACCGACCTACTACTTATTTTTTAGGTCACAACCCACCAGTTGAGAGCCACTGAACCCATCAGAGTTCAATGTTTTTATTAATATTTGTAAGTATGTGTGTCATATCATCAAAGCAAATACACCTGCACTCATGCACACAATAAGACACAAATGACACAAATAAAAATGAACTTACTAGTTTACATGTATTTCGTTTGTAGAATGTCGGATCAGCGTAAATTATCTCTTCATCACGAGTCTGCACTGTTTCATCATCATCATCATCATCAACAACTATAACAATAAAAATAGGCATTAAAATGTAACTACATCTTTGTCTTCACAAAGTTAAAGTGTAAATTTATCCGATTAATGTCAAATAAAATTGCCAAAACTGTATCTTAACCTATCACTGGAGTAGTTCCCTAAACACCAGGTTTGAGTATGTAGCGCCATCTAGTGTCTTAGATATACACACATGTACTGCACTATAAGTGTAATTCACAGAAATGGTCAAACTCAGTACTACACAGAATATTTCTAATTCTTTCTTATAAGCAGTATTATAAGTGTACAGTATTATAGTACACTTGCCTTCTTGGTCAGTTTTTCTGTGTTTCCTGCAGATCCAGAAGATCCCAAATCCTGCTAGAATCATCAGAGATCCAGCAGAGATCAACACTATCAGAGAGACTGAGACTGGAGGATGAAAAGGAGAGTAAAAGAAAGACAGTCATTAGTGTGAGTGATTGTGTACAAAAAAAAAAAAAAACAGTACCTGCGCATGGTTGACAGAGTTGAGTGATGTTGGGATGTCTGGTCTGGTTGCTGATGGGATTGTTCAGCACACAGCTGTAGGTGTTTTTATCCTGATATTCCACCTCCAGAGGTAGAGAGAGACTGATGCTGAGATCAGACACACTGATGCTGGACAATAAACTGTTTCCTTTGTACCAGGAGAGAGTCACGAGACTCACATTCAACACTGAACACACCAGTGAACAATTTGATGATGATGATGATGATGATGATGATGAAAATTGTGAAGAGTTTCTGCTGATGACAGGAACAGGCAGACGAGCTGGAAAAAATGAGGGAATATCAAGGAATATGAATAAATCTAATAAAGTTAGTGAGTCTGTTTGTTATCCTACACACTAATAATATAAGTAGTTGCAGTAACAACAAGAATATGTAATGTAAATATAATGCAAAATGGAAATGTAGACCTTACTGGAAAAGACATTGTAAACAGTGTAACAAATTCATTTACTTTTATTTATTTATTATTTTATCTTTATTTATTATTTTTTATTTACTTTATTATTTTTTTTTAATGCATTTCTTCTTTTTAAGAAGTGTAAATTGAATGTGTGTATGTGAAAGGGTGTATGCTTGTGTATTTGTTCTGTGGTTATAAAACAAGAAAAGGACAATAAACATATTGGAGAAAAAAAAGAATATGTGAACGTTTGGACAAATGATCTCTACTCACCATAGACAGAAACTCTGAATGTTTTTGATATCAGTTTTACTCCACTTATCTCTAGTTTATAAACTCCAGCATGTTCAGTTGTGATGTTTGTGATGGTCAGAGATCCAGTCTGATCGTCCAGCTTCAGTCTGTCTCTGAATCTCCCATCAGGAACATCATCATATGTGGAGGAAATTTTAGCCTCATTGATTTTAGCTATGAGAGAATTTTCAGCTCCATATTTCCACAGTGTGTCATCATCATCAAGTATTTCAGTAAGATCAGTGTTTAGAGTCACTGAATCTCCCTCCATCACTGATAATGACTGTATTTCATTTATCTCAGAGCCAAACACACCTGAAGATAATGAAAAGCATTTTTAACTAGAATGTACATTTCCTGAAGAAAATGTGAGTGGTGCTTGCAGTGGCAACACAATTAGCATGTTGCTAGCATTATGCTAACACGATTAGCATGTTGTTAACATGTTTTTAACAAAATGTCAACACAATTAGCATTTTGTTAGCACAATGCTAACATGATTAGCATGATGCTAACACGATTAACAAGTTGCTAGCATTATGCTAACACGATTAGCATGTTGCTAACATGATGCTAACACGATTTACCACATTGCTAGCATGGTTTACCATGATTTACCATGTTTCTAGTATGATTTACCATGAGTTACCATGTTTCTAGTATGATTTACCATGATTTACCACATTGTAGTATGATTTACCATGTTTCTAGCATGATTTACCACGTTCTAGCATGATTTACCACGTTCTAGTATGAGATAGTGATTGGTTGCCTGAGTAAATTGAGCCCACCCCCTTGTCTCTGTGACACTGTGATCCAGAGCTATGTTCAATACAAAATCCCTATGCAAGTTACCATAGTAAGAAAAACACATGTGTTTCATGGGCCGTCCCTCCCCATTGTAAGTCAATGGGGAAATTTGGGCCGCTCTTGTGCCCCAGGGGTACAACTTATACTCCATTGCGATGTATGTTCTGACAGAGCCTGCCAGCCTCTTCAAATGTGGTAAGTCACAAGTTTCTACGAAATCCTCTCTCAGAGTTATGAGTTGTCAAAGTTTGTCGCAATGCAAAGTCTATGGGACTTTTTCGGCTACTTTTTCGCCCCTCGGGCGAACATCGTACACCCAATCGCTTAGAAGAGATATAGCACACCATTCCCGAATAATCCGCACGTTTTGACACCTCATTCATGGGTCTAGGACAAACGGTGTGGGAGGAGTAGCGCGCCGAAATGTTGTGTGGAATAAGGAGAAGAAGAAGTATTGAGAAGAACAATTCGCAAGCACCACTAATAATTTCATAGTTGTGTGGGACATTAAAACAGGATATAAATTAAATCTCATTTTGGTTTGATTGATCTTAGAAGAAAAGCAAATGCAAATCCCTAATTTGAACAGTAGCAGCTGATAATGTTCTGAAACAAAAAGAAATTAAGCCATAAAGACGTTTTTATAACTTACCAAGACTCCTCCTGCACAAACAGAAGAAAACAAGCACGTGAAACATTTTCATCAGCGGTTCAGTGTCTGATCTAATAAGACTATCCGCTGGAAACACTGAAGCTGGTGTGAATCCTCCCACGACAGAGTTTAACCCACATGCACATGCTCTGTATATTATATATAATTACATATAAATGTTCTTTTATGGACTTTAAAATGGTCCACAATCATTTAGATGTAGTAAATGTTAAAACAGGTAACATCATCTCCCATCTCTCAATGCCAGTCTTACTGAGGTGAGACACTAACAGCTCGACGTCTGAGTCAAACTGAAACCTGCTGCGGTCGGTTTTCTTCAGAAACATGATCTGTTGGATGGACAAACATCTTGTGCAATAGTTTGTAGGTGAAGAGCTTCTCCTGCTTTAATGAAACTCACAGTTGATCCACTCACAGGACAACCTGAAGTAAAATGAATCCATCAAAGCCTGTCACATAATCACAGGTCAAACAGAATTAACTATCATGAATCATTGATAAAGTAAATTGAACAAAACATTTGCTATACTTTAAACTGAAAGGACCATTTACTCTTTCATCCAGGATAGAGAGAAACAACCTTTCAAAGGTTTGGAACAGTTTTTTTTCCCTCCCTGTTGTTGAATTAGGCCTAATTTATTGATTGGTCAGTAAAGGTAACTTGTTTCTCGTTGGTTTCTCGTCTTTACTCGAAAGCACCTTTATTCTCAGTTTTATATTATTATGTAAAACAAAATTTTTTATTTTTTATATAGTTTTTTTTCTGTATTGTATTGTATTTGTACTGTACAATTATATTATTGTATGCATAATGGCATAAATGCTATTTTTATGAAAGTGTATTTCATGTTGCTTTAATAATAATAAAAATAATATAGGCTACCTTTTCTAATGCTAATGCTCACAAATTTGTGTTTTTATAGCAGTAAAAATAAAATATTGTTTAATGTTTATCAAAATAAAACTCAATTTATTCTTATTTTAACATAGACTTATCGTTCTATTTTCTATGTATCACACTATTAATTGAAAAGTGTTCTATATTTATTTGACAAATATGACACTGAATCCACTTCCTTTGTGATAAAGCAAGCCAACAGAAGCGGCTCCATGAATTAAATATAGTTTAGTAAAGAAAATAGATTGTAAACCTATTATCTGATTACACTCCGGAGCAGACAGTGGCGGTGATGCACCAATACGATGGATGGATTAGGAATGGGACATACAGGTTTGAATAAAACATTATATTTAATATCTAAACATCCAACGGGATTGTGTGAGAAATGTGGACAGAGTGAAACTGTAGAACATATGATTTTTAATTGTAAGGAATATGATGAAGGAAAAAAGTTAACATTAAATAATATGTTAGACTCAGATATAGGAGATACGGTAAATGTGTTGTTTCAGTTTCCGAAAAACACAGGATTAATAAAGAGAATGTAGGACAAGTATAGGCTATATAAGAGAGGTATGGGTGGATGCTGATATAGTGTGGGTAAAAGGGAAAGAATATCAGAAGGTTAAATAAGAATGTTGGGAGTTAAGGGGAATTGGGGTGGAAACTGGAGGAGCTGAACACGCAGCACCAGTGGTATTTTTTAGGGGGGTTAGAAAAATGTTTCTGATCCAAGCTACCAGATGATGGCAATACTACACTATTTAGTGGGGTTGCCAATAAAAGAAAGAAGAAGACAAAGAAGAAGAATAAGCTGGATGCCAACTGGTGTAAAACAAGAAAAATATATATATATGTGTGTTGTATTGAACATACATAAAATCAAATACACAGTACTCAAAACAGAATTTAACAACAAAAAAATATAATTATAAACAATAGACAAAGAGCCAGTAAAATAAACAAACTAAAAACAAAACAAACAAACCATTGAGCCAGGGGTAACATATTTAAAACACGGCTCCATTTTTTTTTAAATTTATTATTATTTTTTTTTCTGCACGGCTGCACACGGCTGTATTATTTTCCCCTCCTTATTTTGCGTCACTTCCCGCGGTCCGTGGATGTATCCCTTCTAGCCAGTAGCCACCGTTCTTCTCAGCTCACGCCGTTTGCAAATGTCACGCATCCGTAACGCAAGCTGTTCTTCTGTTTGTTTTACATACGTTTCGAAGCTTCAGCGTCGACCATCACATCACTAGCAAAATGACACAAGCGTTGTTGTGTTGTGCGGATTCTTCGAATCACTGACTTACTAGGCTAACGTTACTTTCGCTTTCAGTTGAAAACCATGGCATCGACTTAAACATTCGACAGAATCTGGACTTCCGCAAAAGTGGGGAAATAATGCTCGGCTTTACACATTTCTCTCACACTGTGTGTTTTGTTCCTGCATGGTAAGCCATTTATTTATAAAACATGTTATTCTGTTAGACATGTTTGTGAGGGTGCAGACTGCGGAATTGGTTTGATACGGGATGCGTCATTTTGCTTGTAAAGAGTACGGGACGATTCCGTATTTCACGGGACGGGTGGCAACCCTACTCTCAACTGAAAAACAAAATTGTCTAAACGAAAGGTTGTGGCAGGGTCGTAGGCCTACGCTTACGAAAAATAGCCATAGTTTTAATATAGTTAAAAGTATAGTAGCTAACCATGTTTTTTTTGGCGGATTGATTACCATTTGTATAACTACAATTATTAAAACTATGGTTAATGTAACAAAACCATGGTTAATTTGTGGTTACCATGGTTTTACTACAATAACCATGGTTTTTGGTTTTTAATTTTCGTACATAAACTTAGGAGAATCAACTTTGTTTACTGAAAGTTTAAATCTAATTTTGCATATAAAATGGGCCTAACTGTTGACATGAATGGATTAGCAAAATTCATGCAAAACCAAAGACATTGATGTCTTTAATGCTTGGACAGACAAATTGTAAATTTTAAAAAGCAATATTTTGAATTAATATATGAAATGGTATTATTTGAAAATAGCATTAGGTTATATGCCAGCCCAGGGCTGTACGCAAGGTTTTATAAATACTGAGGTCCTTAAAGTGATCTTGCTAGGGGGGTTTCGCTAGCCTGGTCCTACCAGACTCTCGTACATTTCATTTGTACAGAGAGTCTGGCCACTCTCCATTGACAAGCGTTAACCTCCTTGAAGGCAGGTACTCTGTTGAAGTTTAAAACTATTGGATCTGCCATAACCAATCGCTAACGTTTGGTCGTGACGTATGTCATTAACTATCGGCTTAGCATCGGTAGCTTTCGCCTTAGCCAACTCCTTCACCACTAACGGAGCGAGCTGGAAAATCAAACTTTTCCCGAACCCCGTGGGAAGGAGGGCCACAACATCATGGCCACCAACAAAATTCAGCAAAGATTGTTCTTGCTCCGGCTTTAACTTCTGGATATTCGGCAGCGTTGCCACAACAGACCGAATGGCTCCGATCGTATCTTTCTGCGCCGCCATTACTGAACTACAACTCAAACTAGCGCACGACATCAACGTCATCATTCTCAGCCACTCCCTCTGTTCGCTGATTGGACCGGTTAAAATTTGGCTGGAGAAAACCAGCGAATATACCGCAAACCCAGATGACGTACTGAAGGAAAATGAAAATTGAGCGGAAGTACATAGGAGGGTGGAGCCAGTCTAGGGGTTTGCGGGCATGCCCCCGAGAAAATGTAGATTTTCCTGATCTACACCTGCGTTTTAAGGTGTTTGAAGGCCAAACAAGGATGACAGTAGCTTTAAAAGCATGTCAGTGGGCAGTAGCATATATTATTTGACAAGCAGATTTTTAAACACGAGAATCAGTTTAAATGTTGCAATGAGTGACCCACAATACAAAATGGAAATGCAGAATATTTAGGCCTATGCTTATTGTTGACAATACACAGTCACATATTCCAAACAGAAATTGCCTTAAGAAATGTTTCAAGGATTATTTTGCATAGATGTTACATTTCGATGAAATGCCAGTGCAATCCTTCTGTGTCCAGAGGCAAATGAGCAATTTATATGCGCATCAAAGATTGATTTCAGCAACTTGTTTTTTTCCCCCTTAATTAATCAATGTTTTTGGACTAATCAGTTCAATTAATAGTTCAATTGCTCACTCATAAGTCCCTTATCGCCACCTACTGGCTTTATGATGCAAGTTGCGCAAACTCAGCCAAGCGGAGTAATACAAATAGTGAAAAGTCCCAGTGCTGGTACTGGTGAAATATAACACATTTAGGCTAGCTACAAAAATATATACATATAGTTATACAATACTACTATTATGGCATTATATGTTAAATTGAGCTTATAGTTTCCACTGTAATTAGCAAAGAACATATAGGCCTGTCTATCTGTGTTAAATAGGAATACATTGTAGTAATGTTAATCTCATCCTGCATGGGCACAGTGCAATACCTGCTCTTCCTCTCTCATCTCCATCACCTTCTCTCTTCTTCTCTCAGTCTCCTTATCTTGACCTGTATCTCTTGCCTTCCCAAAGCTGAGCTTTGATTGATAGTCTTTGTAAACTGATTGTTTCTTTCGGTCGTTTAAAACTTCTATCGTAAAACAACAGGCCAGACTTTACACTCGCACTTCATGCCTGTTAACTGAAAGCGTGTCGTGAAGCGTCACGTTGGAATTCGCGCTCGGCTCGCAGCTTCTGTGAACAATGAACATAAAGCCCTAAAGCCTACTTTGATTTGATTTTTTTCATCTTGCTGCGGTGTAGACGCGCCAGAGAAAAACGAGCGCTCTGCACCGCATGAGCGTTGCGACGGTCACGGCGTCGCTCTCTATTTGACCTTTGCTTATCGCGCATCTACATTTAAAATAATGAACTTGAGCGCACAAAAGACGCGAAATGTGAACAGCCTCTAAAACAGCTCAGATGAGGTCGGTTATCGTGGCGATGTGCAATATCATTGTAGCACCAAAGTAGTGTTAATATTAGGCAATTATTTCACAACCTTCATTATATGCACTACGAAAAATGACTGAGGTCCAGACCTCAGGGACCTCAATGGTGGGTACGGCCCTGTGCCAGCCCAATATGTATAGATCCCTACTTAATTGTATGAAAGCACAAATCTAATCATTTTGTTGTTCATCATCATTTATGAGACTCTTTGTCTGATGAGTGAATGTGTAAATCAATAATGTTCTTCTGCTGTTTGTTTGCATGTTACATTATGAATCCAGACATAGGGGAGAGCGGGGCACAACCTAACGCGGGGTTAGTTGAAACACACATGGTTTAAAACTTTCCACACATGCCAGCATGACGAAACTTAATGTATTTACTAGTTGCCATATCAACACTACAGTGGGGAGAACAAGTATTTGATACACTGCTGATTTTGCAGGTTTGCCCACTTACAAAGCATGTAGAGGTCTGTAATTTTTATCATAGGTACTCTTTAACTGTGAGTGACGGAATCTAAAACAAAAATCCAGAAAATCACATTGTATGATTTTTAAGTAATTAATTTGCATTTTATTGCATGACATAAGTATTTGATACATCAGAAAAGCAGAACTTAATATTTGGTACAGAAACCTTTGTTTGCAATTACAGAGATCATACGTTTCCTGTAGTTCTTGACCAGGTTTGCACACACTGCAGCAGGGATTTTGGCCCACTCCTCCATACAGACCTTCTCCAGATCCTTCAGGTTTCGGGGCTGTCGCTGGGCAATACGGACTTTCAGCTCCCTCCAAAGATTTTCTATTGGGTTCAGGTCTGAAGACTGGCTAGGCCACTCCAGGATCTTGAGATGCTTCTTACGGAGCCACACCTTAGTTGCCCTGGCTGTGTGTTTCGGGTCGTTGTCATGCTGGAAGATCCAGCCACGACCCATCTTCAATGCTTTTACTGAGGGAAGGAGGTTGTTGGCCAAGATCTCGCGATACATGGCCCCATCCATCCTCCCCTCAATACGGTGCAGTCGTCCTGTCCCCTTTGCAGAAAAGCATCCCCAAAGAATGATGTTTCCACCTCCATGCTTCACGGTTGGGATGGTGTTCTTGGGGTTGTACTTATCCTTCTTCTTCCTCCAAACACGGCGAGTGGAGTTTAGACCAAAAAGCTCTATTTTTGTCTCATCAGACCACATGAGCTTCTCCCATTCCTCCTCTGGATCATCCAGATGGTCATTGGCAAACTTCAGACGGGCCTGGACATGCGCTGGCTTGAGCAGGGGGACCTTGCGTGCACTGCAGGATTTTAATCCATGACGGCGTAGTGTGTTACTAATGCTTTTCTTTGAGACTGTGTTCCAGCTCTCTTCAGGTCATTGACCAGGTCCTGCCGTGTAGTTCTGGGCTGATCCCTCACCTTCCTCATGATCATTGATGCCCCACGAGGTGAGATCTTGCATGGTGCATCTTGAACTTCTTCCATTTTCTAATAATTGCGCCAACAGTTGTTGCCTTCTCACCAAGCTGCTTGCCTATTGTCCTGTATCCCATCCCAGCCTTGTGCAGGTCTACAATTTTATCCCTGATGTCCTTACACAGCTCTCTGGTCTTGGCCATTGTGGAGAGGTTGGAGTCTGTTTGATTGAGTGTGTGGACAGGTGTCTTTTATACAGGTAACGAGTTCAAACAGGTGCAGTTAATACAGGTAATGAGTGGAGAACAGGAGGTCTTCTTAAAGAAAAACTAACAGGTCTGTGAGAGCCGGAATTCTTACTGGTTGGTAGGTGATCAAATACTTATGTCATGCAATAAAATGCAAATTAATTTTTTAAAAATCATACAATGTGATTTTCTGGATTTTTGTTTTAGATTCCGTCTCTCACAGTTGAAGTGTACCTATGATAAAAATTACAGACTTCTACATGCTTTGTAAGTAGGAAAACCTGCAAAATCGGCAGTGTATCAAATACTTGTTCTCCCCACTGTATATAGAGAAAAAATTGCACCAAAATTAAAAAATCTTTGGAAGATATCACTTAACATTTATTTAACCATAGCAAAAGTAAATTTCTTTTCGTCTCTTTTTTTTTTGTTTATTTAAAATTAGAGAAATCTGATATTTTAATCTTATATCTGTTATTTAACAGTTGAGAGTTCTTTAATGCTGATCTAACCAGCTGAAGACACGAGCCGGGTTTAAATCCCAGTTGTGCAGGTGGGGCATGTTGTCACACTGCGTTACAATGAGCCCCTATTAGAACTATGATATTATATTCTATACTTTTATGAATTCTATTGAGAAACCATGAGAAAAAGGTGAATAAAGACTGAGTCAATGTTCAGAAATTATTAATTATTATTATGTTTTGAACTATGTTGTATAGCTGTGTTTTGCAGTGTGTTTGTTGTCAAACTCAAAAATGTGTTTATTTTTAATTATTAAAAAATGACATATCAAAAAGTTAATAATTGTATTTTATTGTCAAAATATTTTAGTTTGTCTTGGATATGTTTTTAATTATATCAGGTAACATTTTAAGCTGTCATTTGGTCATGTTACAATGTACCCCTCACATGTTACAATGTACCCCACCTATGGGGAATGTTGTCACATTTCACTTCCATTCTTTCGGGTTAAATCAAGAAAAAAAGTATACACTGTATTAATAAAACAAAACCACATATTTGTATTAGACGTGTGAAATTAATGTGGGAAAAATGAAATACTCTGAACTCCAAGTGGATTTACACAAACTGAGAAAGTCAAAAAGTGTTAGGTTGTGCCCCGCTCTCCCCTATTTCTCTACTCACAATCTTTATAATCACTATCCCAGACATGATTTATGATTATGTGTTAATTTCTTCTTCAGGTGCGTCTGGTGCTGATACAGATTCAGTGTCAGTGATGGAGGGAGATTCAGTCAGTCTAAACACTGGTGTTGAAATGAACCAGAAAGACAGAATTAAATGGTTTTTAAAAAACACGCGTATAGCTCAAATCATTGGAAATATTAGTATCTGTACAGATGTTCAGTGTAATGAAGGTACTGAGACATTCAGAGGCAGACTGAAGCTGGATCATCAGACTGGATCTCTGACCATCACAAACACCAGAAACACAGACTCTGGACTCTGTAAACTACAGATCATCAGCAGCATTAGCAATACCAACAGCCTTAAGATCTTCAACGTTACTGTCAGTGGTGAGTATAATTTAGTCATTCAATGCATTTTCCTTTGAGGAGTGTTAAAATACAGCTGAATATTTTAAGTAAAATGAAAAAGTGAGCTTTGGCTCAATATTAAAATATAATTGAGACAATCTCTATTATCTTAATTTTTCACATGAACAATGCATAAAATGACATGGCTATAATTTCAGTGAACACAATTTTGCATGTAGGAAAAAAAAAAACATTTCTATAATGTTTTACCGAAATTTCAAAAGTGATTTATGATTATCTGTTAATTTCTTCTTTAGGAGCTGTAGTGTCAGTGCCAGTGATGGAGGGAGATTCAGTCACTCTACACACTGATGTTAAAACAAATCAAAAAGACAGAATTAGATGGTATTTTAATGACACTCAAATAGCTCAAATCAATGGAGTTCTCAGTTATATCTGTACAGATGTTCAGTGTAATGAAGGTACTGAGAGATTCAGAGACTGGATAATCAGACTGGATCTCCGACCATCACAAACACCACAGACACAGACTCTGGAGATTATCATCTACAAATCAACAGCCGCAACTATGAAAAGATCTTCAGTGTAGCTGTTCATGGTGAGTCATTTAACATTTAAAAGCAGGTCATGTATGTTTTAATCATGTGTTTGTTGTGTTTATAATAGCAGTGACTCTTAGGAGCATGAAACAAATTTATTTATTTTTTTTTTAATTGGGAATGGATTATGTAAGGGATAATCAGTGGTGAGGTGTGTATTATACAATTTTAATGCACAATGTGGAGGCAAATAACCATGTGGATTATCGCATTATACCATGATCATTTGCCAGCACTGACAAGTTAAAGCTGTTACTGATGTTTGCACCACGTTTGACCGGAAATGTAAAAATGATGGTTATTTTAATCAGTTATGGCTTGTTAGATCTAGCATGCTGCCCGCTTTAAATCAGGCACATGATTAAAGTACTGTGGTAAGGTTACATTTATTTTAATTAGTGCTGACAAAATGGATTAAAAAAGTTAACTAATTAATCACATTTTCTTCTGTAATCACAATTAACCATGATTAATAATACCTAACATTAAAGTTTTTAATATTTTTATATTGTAAATGTGAAATTACTAATCTCCAAATTAAAGCTGCAGTCTGTAACTTTTTGGTTAAAAATGATCCAAAATCAAATTGAGCAAGTACATAACCAGCCAGTGCTATCTCCTTACCTTAGCCCGATTCACAACAGTAAGCTTGTAATAATGTGTTATAATTTGAGTGGTACTGGTGGATTTCCACTGGGAATTCAAGCATGTCTTTGCGTCATTACGTCACATCTGTATACATAAAGAAGGAGTCCCGGGTAGTAGGCTATATATCGCATGTGAGGATGCTGCAGGTGGCGAATCATTTATAGCCTTTTCTCACAGCAGCTGGAATAATTAAACGTATCATTTTGAACGTTAGATTTAATCACTGTTAGTAGCGCCATTTATTGTAATGCTTTTTTCCTCAGTCGGTCAGAACAAAAGTGGCAGACATGTTACTTAATTGTTCAGATTACATTTTCCGGTGAAACGTATTATTTTGATCGTACTTCCAAGACGTAGAATCTGTCATTCTGAAGTACTGTACAGTATCCACACCGGTGCAGTGACAGCCTACACATATTACTCTTCAAAACATTAGATTCATCCGCGCTGAGGAGCTGTGCCGATGCACAACCCACGGAAAGATAATAACTCTGCAACTAACTGCAATTCCAGGTTTCAAACAAAGATGGCAACAAAGAGGCAAAACTTACGGACTGCAGCGTTAATGTAGAAACAACATAAAGACAGTAGCCTATATTTTAAATATGTTTAATGGCATCTTTTTTTGAAAGAAGGCCAGTATAACTGATACCAATACTGCTACTGAAATTGTAGAAATGCTTTCTATGAAGTTGATTTTATGAATCATTTATGGATGTATAGTCATGTTTTGTAAATGATTAGTTCATCATTAACTAATAACTATAATGACTTATAACTGAATTAACAAAACATTCATAAAATTATAGCATATCACTTATTAATCATTTATGAATGTATAGTCATGTTTTGTAAATGTTTTTTTTTATCATTAACTAATAACTATAATAACTGAATGTTATTATAAAGTGTTACCAACATTTTATTAGGCTTTAAATAATATAACAACTTTTAATTTTAAAGCTGCAGTCCGTAACCTTTTTTTTTTGGTTAAAAAGTATCCAAAATCGATTTTTAGGCAAGTACATAACCAGCCAGTGTTCAAAACGATCTCCTTACCTTAGCCCGATTCACAACGGTAAGCTTGTAATAATGTGTTATAATTTGAGTGGTACTGGTAGCTTTCCGTGGGAAAATTACGTCACATCCAGGCTAGTAGGCTATATCGTGTGTGTGTGGATGCTGCAGGTGGTGGATCGTTTGTGGCCTCTTCTTACAGCAGCTGGAATGTAATTAAACTTGTCATTTTGATTAGTGATGCACCGAAATAAAAATTCTTGGCCGAAACCGAAAATTTAGGATGCACTTGGCCGAAAACCGAAACTGAAGCCGAAAATGGCTTCTTTTAAAAACTTTATATATATATATTTAAATTGCTTGAATTTAATGGATCTGAAATGAAAAAAATCACAAACCAATAGAATAATCAAACTTTTATTAACAGGTACATAACAAAACCTAAAATATTTTTTAACAATAAATATAAATAATAATACCAAATAATATTATTCTTCAAGTTTTATGTTCTATCAAATAAAATTTGTTTTTTAACAGTTGTGCAAAAAAACTGCACACAAAATCACAGAATGGCAGTGGGCCTCTTTTCTGCTGCTGCATGTAAACAATTTTTTACTTACATTTTAAATTGCTGTGCAAAACAATGCAAAACAACAGTGCAAAAACAGCAATAGAACTTAATCCAAACTCAAAATGTGAACAACATTTAAGCCTATGTAGCCTTAGGAAACACAGTTGTGCAGTGATACGCAAATTTTAATGTAACTGCTATTGGAGCGAAAATTGGACTGCTGTTTAAGCAAACGTGGCAGGTTTCTCTTTAAGAACAAAAGTTGCTCAGCTTTTTGACAGGAAAGACGGTTCCTCTTCTCAGTAAGAACATGAGATGCTGCACTGAATAGTCTCTCACTGTCTGTGCTGGTGCTTGGGGCAGATAAATACCTGCGTGCAATCCGCGCAAACAATGGAAAGCGGCCTTTGTTCGCGCGCCAGTAGTCAAGGGGATTGTCGCTTCTGGCAATGGGTAGTTCAGCTAGATGCGTCTCTATTTGTTGTGCGGCTGCGCTTATTCCAACACCGCTACGAATCGCAGTGCTTTCCTGTAAAATTTCGTCAAACATCTCAGAAAGTGAGGGAGTGTACGCCTCCTCACTTGTACGTAACCGTTTCTCAGGCACCGCTTGCGTTGCGCTCCCCGTCGAGTCTCTTCCTTCACCAGATGTTTCAATCTCCGTCATCTCTTTGTGTCATTTCACGCACTCGCTGCTTTTTCTCTTCGTCAAAGTAATGTTCTTTAAAGCGCGGGTCTAGTATAGTTGCAATACAGTAGAGAGGGTTGGACTCAGTGTCTTGAAAGCGCTTGTTAACAGCCTCCAATAGAGTCTTTTTAGCTGTTTTTACACCGTGATCTGTTTCCACCTCTTTTCCAAGCAGACGCTTCAGTGCTGCTATCAAAGAAATAACCGAGGCTTTAGCCAAGCTTATTTCCTTGGTCATCTGTTCGAATGGGGCGAGAAGAGACACTGTGTTTTCCATTAGCATCCACTGGTGTGCACTCAAAGTAGCGGGCAGATCGTAATCTGTCATATAGGCAGCTATGACCCGCTTCTGCTCAAGTAGACTTTGCAACATATAGTACGTACTGTTCCAGCGAGTAGCTACATCTTGCTGGAGTCGTTTGGGTGGCATCCCAAACTGTATTTGCAAATCTTGCAGTCGGGAATAAGCAAGCGGAGAATGTTTAAAGTGTCCCACAATTTTTCTCCCGATTGCTGTTATTTCTAAAATGCTGCGCTGACTCAACACTCCCTCATTCACAGCCAACTGAAGCGTGTGTGCCATGCATGCTATGCTGTTCAGTCCACGGTCCTCCATAGCCTTTATCATGTTCCGTGCATTATCTCGGAAAATCACGTGCACATTAGACTTCTCAATGTGCCAAGTGTCAAGCATTGTAGACAAAGCATCAGATATCGCTGCTGCGGTGTGTGACCCAACAAACTCCCGTGAGTGAAGCAAAATGTTTTGCAATTTAAAATCGGGGTCAATCCACTGCGCTGTTAAGCTAAGCATGCTAGTTGGGCTAACGTCTGAGCTCCAAATGTCTGTGGTAAAACTTAAGAGTTTGTATATCTGTGGACATGAGCTCATGAACGTGTTTTGCAGGTAGACATGTTTCTGCAAAATAGCGTCTGCTTGGCAGTGTATAACGCGGCTCAATATGTTGTATGAGCCTATGAAATCCAATGTCCTCCACGACAGAAAACGGCTGGTCATCTAAGGCAATGAATTCCATTACTTTCTCCACGTGCCACGTGCTTTGGCACTATCATCTGCAAATTTCTTAGTCTTTTCAAAGAGTGTGGCCACCGAGGGTGTTTGTGATGTAGTTGGGGTACTTTTAACCAATGTTGTTTTGCTCCTCATGTTCAATTGGATGTCGTGATTTCAGGTGGTGTATCAAACCTGTTGTCGAAAAGTTCTTTGGCACCGCACCCCCTCTTGAGATTTTTGCAGAACAAATGTTACATATTCCAACTTTGGTGTCCTCATCTGAAACTTTAAAATACTTCCATGCCGCTGACATGCTTAATCTTTGATAGGCAGACGCGTGATAACAGCTCGACCGTGAGTGAAACCTAAGCGCTTGCGCACGGATTGGAGGGGCGGGTGACATTAATTTTCGGTTTACGTTTTCAGCTGGTTTTTTTTTATTCGGCCCGAAACGGATAATGCCATTTTCGGCGCACCCCTAATTTTGATGGCGGCTTGTAATCCAGAAAGTTCAAAACGACAATCATCGTTGACAACTGGTGCGTTGATAGACAACCCACACATACACCTCAAAACATTAGATTCTTCCATGCCGATGCACAACCCATGTAAAGAAGATAACTCTGCAAATAACTGCAATTTCAGGGTTCAAACAGAGATGGCGACAAAGAGGTAAAACTTACGGACTTCAGCTTTAAGTGAACTTTAAACAATCTTTACATAAACCCATTGTAATAAATGTCAAAATTACCTGTGCCCTTCAATGTATCAGGGCTCATTTTTTTTTTTTTCTTTCTTTTGGCCCAGTTAGACCGGTTCAGATTTTGACTTGCCCTGTCAAAATGCAAAAAAAAAAAAAAAACATTTTTTTGTTTTTGACCCATTTAACCTTGCAAACAGTGCTTTAAGGTAGGTTTGATTTTCAGGTAAAAATTTTATTATTTCCCAAGATCCTCAATCAGCTGTTCGTTTGTGTTTCAGATGTTCCTGCTGCTGAACAAAATGAAATAAAGATGGTGAAAGAGGGAGAATCTGTCACTTTATATCCTGGTATAGTAAAAAATCCAAATGATGTGATGACGTGGTATTTTAATGACATTCTCATCGCTGAAATCACTGGAGATCAGAGTCAGATCTGTACAGATGATCAGTGTAAAGAGAGATTCAGAGACAGACTGAAGCTGGATCATCAGACTGGATCTCTGACCATCACAAACACCAGAAACACAGACTCTGGACTCTATAAACTACTGATCAACAGCAGCAGAATCGGGAGGAGCTTCAGTATTAGAAGGATTAAGAACTTCAGTGTTACCGTCTCTGGTGAGTATAATGTAGTCAGTCGCACAATGCACAAAATCAGTTTTCTTGTAAGCATTGATGTTTCCTGTTGAGCTCAAAGTGCTTTGATGGTTCCTGTTCCTCAAAAACCATTTATCAGTTAAATCAGCACGACTGATGAACAAAACAGAAAGATGTAAAATATCAGTCAAAAACATCAGTAAAATGTATATGGTTGTCTCTCTTTATTGTTCCAGGTTCAGGTCCATCTTCAACTGCTGTAGCAGCAATAAGTGTTGCTGTTCTGGTGGTGGCTGCTGGTGCGATTTACTATCGCCAACGTCAAGCAAGGAGTCGTGAGTAGTATACAGCTGATTTTACTAAATATATGATAAAAGATATGAAAATGTGTTGTGGTTGTAATTGGTAAAATTGGTGTAATCAGGTAAAATAAAACGACTCTGATCTCTCAGATCTGAAAGTAGTGTGTGTCTGTTTGCATGTGTGTTTGTGTTTTATTTACGAAAAGCAGTGGCATGAATATATTTTAATGATTAAATAATTCTATTCATTTATGTTATTTTAAAATAATAATTATACTGCTTTGGGTCAGGTTGTAAGATAAATGTTTCCTTTTTGTCCTTATTGTTTATCACCACCAAAGCAGATCTTCACAGTTGAGGCAGTACAAAAAAACAACTCCTGAATAAACTAAATGATAATAAAATAATACAAAATACAATAATATAAAAACAAAAAGTGCAACTTTATTTAGAGAGCAAGTGTCTTGTAAGTTCTTGCCATTTTAGATGAGGTAAATGACAGTTTTATTGTTTGTCAGTCATTTTATAAAACACCCAAATTCTTTATGAATAGTTTCATATTATTTGAATCAAAAAGTATCAGACATTATGAATTTCAAACGTTGTACTACTGTAGTACAGTATTATGTCAAATATTCAGGAAAATGAAACCACCCCAGATTCCTCAAAAAACAATTCTACGTCTAGGTTTTTTTTTTTTTTTTTTTTTCTCCAGTTTGTGTGACTGAATCATCAATCCTGTTCATTTATTTTACCTTTTGTGAATCTGTTTTCTCTTACAGGCGAATGGTGTACAATACTCATCCGTTAGTCAGAATGTGGATCCTGCTAATGTGACGTCTCACAATCAGACCGAGACTGCCAATGGAACACCACAGTAACATTTATTATTATTATGGTACATTTATTTAATGGGGCACTGAAGAGAAGAGCTATCATGTAGCCTTACGTTCAACAAAGAGGCCGTCTCTCTTAAAGGATTAGTTCACTTCAAAATGAAAATTTCCTGGTAATTTACTCACCCCCATGTCATCTAAGATGTTCATGTCTTTCTTTCTTCAGTCGAAAATTGAGGAAAACGTTCCAGGATTTTTCTCCATATAATGTATTTCAATGGCAACCAACGGTTGAAGGTCCAAATCAATGCAGTTTCGAAGGGCTTCAGAGGGCTCTGCACGATCCTGGAACCTGGACCTTGAAGTTAACCAAGGTGTGAGAACCCTTGTATATGAACTTATCTTGACTTTGTTGAATTTATTTATTTTTTTTCTGGTGAATGTGTGCATATTTTTTTTTAAATTATTGTATTCATTTATTACTTTGTGTTCACTGTTGAAATGTGCACAAATTAAACCTTGTTTTTATTTGTACTTTTAACAATTGTAAGGCCGCCCAATCGTCCCAATGAAGGCTTACGATTGGTGGGTGAAGGTTTCTTGCGGGTTCGGTCTTTTCAGCTGGGCAAAGGGATTTAATTCCAATTTAGTTTTATCTGACTCCATTTTATCATGAATTTGAATTTAGGTTAGAATGCCAGTTGGTTATTTGGTCATTTATATTTAATAGTTTAACCACATATTTAATTATTCAGTTTAACCCTTTGTTGAAATTATACCTGTTCATAATCTACTAGAGATTAATAATTCCAGAGTAAATCAGAATAAATTAGTGTAACAATTTATTATTAGTCAGGTAAATGTATTATGCCAATTACATAATCAATTCAAAGATAATCCATACATAACATCAAATGCTCTGAAGTAAAAAATAAAATATGGATACCTGACTTAGCATCTAGTAGACACTCAGCGTTACGGGCTGACCGATGTAAAGGTTCGCGCCCTGACCTCGTTGCAACATCTCCTTAAATACCAGACCAAGATGCAAAACTCTTTCAAATGTAAACGTGTTAACAATGGGAATTTGCATTAATCAAGTCCTATAGACCTGTATTGACGACAGGAGGTAGAGAACATTTGGCCGAAGACACACCCATCACACATTAGGCAAAATATCTCTAAACTCTTAAAACCTTTATTACCTTTTGCTTTACTTCTGTGGGGATGATGTCGTCTCAGATGGAGACGCTAAATGCACAAGAGTGAGTTCAGATGTTAATTTCCTTTGTTTTCTCAGGGAGCAATCAGACAGTCTGGCATCTGCTAGTTATTCTAGCCTTACACAATGTCTTGCATTAATCTTACATTTCACATGAGGAGGAAAAATATTATAATATAATATTATCACTGTGAGAGCCAATTGTATTTAAATAATTTGCATATTATTGTTTTCTTAGTGTTGATTTTGCAAGTAAAGACAGAAAGTATCATTTTTGTAACTTTCTTTGAGGCAATTCTGATATTTCCTGTGTTTATATATATTTTTCAGTATTATTTCCTATGTTTTCTGATGTATAATTTCTGCTCTGTTTGGTTGGTTCCGCCTTGTTGCGGTAGATTGAACTTGAACAGATTCAGGCATAGGAAAAAGGAGAAACCGTTTTCTATTTATGGATAAAACTTGTTTAAACATTTAAGGTAGGACGAGATAAAGGTTTGACAAGTGTAATATAGGATACAGGAAACAACAGGATTTTTGTTTTTGATTTAAAATCATACTTGTTTATGGATTTTTGAAAGACTTCTTTGACGAGAAAGAACCCATTTTTCCTGCCACTATAATACAAATGAAGTTAATCTAGGATTTTGCATCTACACTGTGTGATAGAGATGATTCTCCTCAACTTGAATGTTTTATTTGGTCAGTCTGGTTTCTCTCTTGGAGAGCTACTAACAAGAGTTTAGTAAGTGCTATTAACAACAATTTTAGTCCCCTATTCCATTGTTTTTTTTTTTTTTTTTAATTTATTAGTCCTTTGTTTTGTATTCATTGTAAATAGCTTAGTACAGGGATTTAGAAGTGTTGAATGTATCATCTATTTTTGTCATGTCAAAGATAAAATACTGTCATTTGCCAAACTCCTCACAAAATCTCTGTATCTCTTACCACGAAGTAAATCAATAAGAACTGGACATGGATGTTTTCATTGCGCAATCACAAACACTAATGGTTCAGTTTATTTTAGTAAGATGTTCAAATATTGTAAATGATCTGTGCATGTTTTATTTTGTGGGAAAAAAAGTGCCTTAAAGTTACCTATAAGGAGCCTATATAAACACAATGTTTTTATCTGAAACAAGAAAATTAGCTGAAAAGATATTTGTATGTTTATATGATAAATGCCATTAAAAACATGTTTCACTTATAACTGGATTCTTTGAATGGTGAATTCCTAGTTATGACACTAGATGGCGCTTCAATACATTATTCATACTTCTTGCTAGTAGCAGGTTTGACCCCTTTTGCTTTCAGAACTGCCTTAATTCTTAGTGGCATAGATTCAACAAGGTGCTGGAAACATTCCTCAGAGATTTTGATATGATAGCATCACACAATTGCTTTAGATTTGTCGGCTGCACATCCATGATACAAATCTCCTGTAAGCCACATCCCAAAGGTGCTCTTGCATTGAGATCTGGTGACTGTGGAGGCCATTTAAGTATAGTGAACTCATTGTCATGTTCAAGAAACCAGTTTGAGATGATGGATCCATACTTTAATGTTGTTTATGTCAAATTCTGACCCTATCGTCTGAATGTTGCAGCAGAAATCCAGACACATTTTTTCAGTCTTCTACTGTCCAATTTTGGTGAGCTCGTGCAAATTGTTTCCTGTTCCTGTCAGTTTGCTGTTCTTAGCTGACAGGAGTGGCACTGGTGTGTCTTTTGCTGCTGTAGTGTCTGAAGCATGTCTAAATGCCACAATAACACCATCACCAATCACTTCCGGTGCAACCAGAGTATAAAAGGGCGTCTGTAGTACACGTCAACACGTTCTTTAGTCTGAAGGAGACGTGCGCAGGCATACCCAAAGCATATCAACGAGACGCAGTGTCTCATTCCTCTTCTCAGGGAACCATGGTTACATTCGTAACCCAAGATGTTCCCTTTAGAATAGGAGCTTGCACTGCATCCTGGCTAGGACACTTTGGGGAACAAATACCCACTCCGCCATGCTGAAGGAATGAATGTCTTAACAGCTGACATAAAGTCATTGGGTCTCTGTCACTAAGCAAATTTGTGCGTGAAATGTGTGTCAAACAATTTTAAGAACAAATCACGATTCATCAAAAATTTCGTAATAAAATGTATTCTAAATTTTATGCAAAAATATAGGAACACTGAATCCACGCGTATGCAAAAATCACTTACTCTGTACGGCCTTATAATAGTGTTAAGAAGCTATATTTCATCCTAACACGACAATGTTTGGGGCCCAGTACAAGGCAATCATGCCTAGTGCGAGTGCACCCTTAGTTTTTTTTTCTCCACAAAACCATTCGTTTTCATTCAATGAAAATGAAAGAAATTACAACATCCATCTAACATTGGCATGCTACCATAAATATTACAACAATCATTCATTGAATTTATTAAAATATTATAACATTAAAATATTTCCCAGACATTGACAGAAAAAAAACAAGATATGATCTTTATTTTAAAAAAGGTATGAGATCCAAGAATAGTTCTTAGAAAAAAAAACTTCTTTTCTTGCAAGATCTGGAAATAACTACTGAAAATAGCAGAGCTTATCTGCACGATCACTGCATGAGTGTATGAGGTCATGTTGCATATGCATACAGCGTATATGATATTTTCATATTTCACAATAATATCACTGTTTGATTTAAGACCTTTTTTTGTGACCCTTTTTAGTTCAGTATGTTGTTGTAAAGTGTTTTTTTTTTCTTCTGTAGAGCAGAAGTCAAACAGTTTCATATGAACAGGAATGGAAAAACACCTTCACACAGACACTACTGACACCTCACACACACTCAAAAACTGACATCAAATACAAAGTGGTATTTAGAGTCTTTTGCATCCTATGTTTTGCACTTTTTTTCATGAAGATTATACCCATGGTCTCTTTAATACAGACAAAGTGATGGAAAAAATATGAGATGGAAGGAAAAATATAGTTTTAAAAGCATGATAGTTTTGCGAGTGAACGCAATGTTTCTCTGGGAAACGATACTTTTGAGAGAGAATGCAAAAGCACTGACAGTTTTTTCCCTCCCATCTAATATTTTTTAACCATCACCATGTCCCTTTATGGGCTCAGTACTTTCAAATGAAACATGAAAGGAGGTTCCTAGTGAAAGTGATCAAACAGCTTGTACTTATAATTGAAGTTTGATCATCTTCTCATGGTGAAAGGTGCATAATCAACGTGATCCTCCTCTTTCACTTTCTGTTAAAAAAAACAAAAAAACATGCAAGATATGATAATAAAAAATGTGGCAGGTTCAGTCTGAAGATTGAGATGTAATGTGTTATAGGGCAATAGCTGTTTTCTAATAACCAGCTAATAACCAGCACTGTTAGCTATATGAAAAAAATCTCCATCGTACGGTCAAGCTAACATAAAGCAGCTTCAACAACATCAAACATCCTCTATATCAGTGTTTCTCAACTGGTTTTGCCAGCGGACATTTGCGCACGTTCCTTTGATTACAACAGTCGCTTGACTACTGCAGGGCATGCACAGAGATTCTGCGCCTATCTAGGAGCGTTGCATGCTTTGACAGATGACGGGTCGAGTGGCAGGTCTCCATGAGGTGGCTGCTGAATTTAGGATCCAAGAGCTTTATCTTTTCTTTTTTTTTTCAGTTATTTTTTTCTTAGTTACAAGAACTTTTGAATTTAACCAAACATGACTTGTTATAGTCTTGTTGTACAAACCATTAATTGTTAAAATGTTTATTTTCCTCAATGTAATTACATTATTGAACAAATTAATTTCAATTTTAGAGATCCTGCAGTGCTTCTCAGTTGCTAAAATGTAATCCAGTTCAAATAGACTAGTTGCTTAAATGTAATCTGTGATGTGTATCTTAATTAATTGTCTTACTGATTTAGGTGTGTTTCTTTTGCAGAACACTGGTTCAGCGTAAGTGATCTCTTCTGCCTGAATCTCAACTGTTTCTACAATAATAGATGCATTAAAAACAACAAAAACTCAACTTGATCTGTTTCTTTACAACATATGATTATTAGGGCTGTCAACGTTAAAACATTAATGCACACATTTAATTAAATGTTTAATGGTGCAGTTTTTAAAAATGGCATCAAATTTAATTTATGAATTATTGCGGCAATAATTGATTAAATGATAATTAGGGCTATCAATCGATCATATTTTAAAAGTATTATTTGTATAATACTTCTTTGTAACACTTGCCTCCTCTGTCTTTTTTTCTACATTTCTTGCTTATGCAGCACATCCCAGCGGCAGCTACAATCAACAGAGATCCAGCAGAGATCAGCACTATGTAAAACAAGGGTTGATCTGTAATGGACAAAATGAGGCATTACTATAAGTGAATATCAGCACTATAGTGTGTAACATAATAGATCAGCTTAGTTAATCAACATTAATATCAACACCAACATACCTGCACATGGTTGACAGAGTTGAGTGATGTTGGGATGTCTGGTCTGGTGGCTGATGGGATTGTTCAGCACACAGCTGTAGGTGTTTTTATCCTGATATTCCACCTCCAGAGGTAGAGAGAGACTGATGCTGAGATCAGACACACTGATGCTGGACAATAAACTGTTTCCTTTGTACCAGGAGAGAGTCACATGACCCACATTCACCACTGAACACACCAGTGAACAATTTGATGATGATGATGATGAATAACATTGTGAAGAGTTTCTGCTGATGACAGGAACAGGCAGACGAGCTGGAGAACATGAGAGAATAGAGAGGAATTGTTGAGTGAGTGTTTTCAACATGTAAATAGCTAACAAATTATGAAGGGCAGGACAAAAGATCTCTACTCACCATAGACAGAAACATTGAATGTTTTTGATGATCGTTTCGCTCCACTTATCAGCAGTTGATAATCTCCAGCATGTTCAGTTGTGATGTTTGTGATGGTCAGAGATCCAGTTTGATTGTCCAGCTTCAGTCTGTCTCTGAATCTCCCATCAGTGCCGTTATATGTGGAGAAGATTTCAGTAGCTCTGCTGATTTCAGCTATCAGTGACGTTTCTGCTCCAAATTTCCACAGTAAATCGTCGTCTTCATGTATTTCAGTAAAATCAGTGTTTAGAGTGACTGAATCGCCCTCCATCACTGACACTGACTCGCCAAACACACCTGGAGAACACAAAGATGTTTTGAATGTCTTTCAAAGCCTGAAATCAGTTTTTAACCTTTAAATGTGAATTGAAGAACAGCAGCAGAGATGCTAAACAAAATCACAAAATTATCTGTAGAGCAAAATAAATGATAAATACAGCTTGAGAGTATAAATTTAATTATGCTGGATATGTTCAATACATTTTTATTATTGAATTTTCATGACATTTGTAGTTGTTTATGATTACTGCAGATGTACTTAAAATTATTTTAGAAATTGCTGTGGATGATTTGCAATTTTAATAATTAGAATTGAGATATCTAAAACAAGAGATTTACAGCTGATAATTAAAAATTTGAATTATTCAAAAATTTGAATAATTTGTAGCAGTAGCATATAAACGCATATAAACGACACCACACAAATATATTAATAACTTACCAGTCATCCGGGAGCAGCTCAAACAGAACAAAACAAGCGTATAAAACATTTTCAGCTGTTCAGTGAAAACTCTGATACAATAAGACTATCCGCAGATAAGACTCAAACTGTTTATAACAATTGTAACAGAACTGATAATCTAGCATGTGAATCCTCCCCCGACAGAGTTTGACCCTCCTATAGTTCACACCACAACCGCTCTGTATGTTATAGCCTTAAGCCATAACATAGCCATATAGTCTTAAGTCTTTAATAAGACTATATGTAATAAAACTATGTTTTTAGTAGTGGAAAACATAATTGTTATCATTTTGATAGTCTTCTTGACTACGTTAAATATTTAAAAGTGGAAGAATACTGTATGAGTGTTGTATGAAAATATATGATAAACATGGTAATGAAATTGAGCATAGCTCTAGAGTGGCTGTGTATATTTATTCAGCTCTTATTTTTAGTGTATGGAAAAAATACAAAGTCAAAACTGTCTGATCTCACAGCACCAGTTTTACTGTAGCTCATCTTCTGAGTCAAACTGAAACCTGCTGCGGTCGGTGTTCTTCAGAGATGTGGTTTGATCTGTTGGGTGGACAAACTTGTTTGTGAGAGAAAATGGCTATTCAGAGCATGTGGGTTTATAGGTGAAGAGCTTCTTCCTGTCCTGCTAACATAAACGGCTTTAATAAACCATGATGAGAAACTGTGTCTGACACAACAGAGAGAAATGCAATAGCAACACAATAATCATATTTAACACACATTTTAAAAGTGTAGTTTGTAAACATTTTTTATGTTGTTTTCAAAAGAAATTGAAACTTTTATACCAAGTTAGTAAAACAAACAACTTTCACATAAAGGTTGTACTCGGTTTGCTACTGCTTTATTACAGCTGAAATTTTGTCAACAGCTCCCTTTATACATTTTACATTTTGATGTAAAATAATTGAATGCCGTATCCATATGAGAAGTGTTTACAAACTCTCAGCTGCAGTAAGGAACTCTGTGGGGAAAAAAATTGTGTCCAACCTTTTGTTCCATTGACATATACACCGATCAGGCATAACATTATGACCACCTAATATTCTAATATTGTGTTGGTCCCCCTTTTGCTGCCAAAACAGCCCTGACCCGTCGAGGCATGGACTCCACTAGACCCCTGAAGGTGTGCTGTGGTATCTGGCACCAAGATGTTAGCAGCAGATCCTTTAAGTCCTGATGGTTGCGAGGTGGGGCCTCCATGGATCGGACTTCTTTGTTCAGCACATGCCACAGATGCTCGATTGGATTGAGATCTGGGGAATTTGGAGGCCAAGTCCACACCTCAAACTCGTTGTTGTGCTCCTCAAACCATTCCTAAACCATTTTTGCTTTGTGGCAGGGCACATTATCCTGCTGAAAGAGACCACAGCCACCAGGGAATACCGTTTCCAAGAAAGGGTGTACATGGTCTGCAGGAATGCTTAGGTAGGTGGTATGTGTCAAAGTAACATCCACATGGATGGCAGGACCCAAGGTTTGCCAACAGAACATTGCCCAAAGCATCACACTGCCTCTGTCGGCTTACCTTCTTCCCATAGTGCATCCTGGTGCCATGTGTTCCCCAGGTAAGCAATGCACACGCACCTGGCCATCCACCGGATGTAAAAGAAAATGTGATTCATCAGACCAGGCCACCTTCTTCCATTGCTCCGTGGTCCAGTTCTGATGCTCACATGCCCACTGTTGGCGCTTTCGGCGGTGGACAGGGGTCAGCATGGGCACCCTGACTGGTCTGCGGCTATGCAGCCCCATACGCAACAAACTGTGATGCACTGTGTATTCTGACACCTTTCTATCAGAACCAGCATTAACTTCTTGAGCAATTTGAGTTACAGTAGCTCGTCTGTTTGATCGGACCACACGGGCCAGCCTTCGCTCCCCATGTGCATCAATGAGCCTTGGCCGCCCAAGACCCTGTCGCCAGTTCACCACTGTTCCTTCATTGGACCACTTTTGACAGATACTGACCACTGCAGACCTGGAACACTCCACAAGAGCTGCAGTTTTGGAGATGTTCTGACCCAGTCATCTAGCCATCACAATTTAGCCCTTTTCAAACTTGCTCAAATCCATACACTTGCCCATTTTTCCTGCTTCTAACACATCAACTTTGAGGACAAAGTATTTGCTGCCTAATATATCCCACCCACTAACAGGTGCCGTGATGAAGAGATAATCATGTTATGCCTGATCGGTGTATACGGTTGTTTATGTTATAACCATAAGATATCTTCTAAACCAGGGGTGCCCAATCCTGTTCCTGGAGATCTACCTACCTGCAGAGTTCAGATCTAACCCTGCTACAAAACTCCTGTCTGTGATTATCAGCTCCCTAGCTTCCTAGGCCGTGAATCAGTGTATCGTGTTCACGAATTCAGGCACTGGTAAGGACGCAGGCTCAGTACAGATTGGGACATAAATGACAATGTCCTCATTGTACAACATCACTATTTATGAACAAACTGATATATTTCTGACATTATTTTTTAATGTTTAAAGTACATTATGATAAATACTAAATTATAAATGTTAGCTAAATTATGTTTTACCTGTCTAGCGAGTAGCGATGTATATTTATGTTGAAATATAATTAAATAATGGTTTGTATTAAAAAAAAAAACTATCGCGTGTCAATATATGTAGTGAGTTGGCTTGTGTGATTTATGTTCCACGCTTCACGGCATGACGAAGGCTTTCCCAATTCGAAGGCTCCTTCAAATGCGGCCTCCAAATGCATCGGCAAGATTTTTGAAGAGAAATTGCTGAATTACGCTTTTAAACAGAATTACTGGATTTCAACTTACTCAAATATCTAATGATACAAATGTAAAAAAAAAAAAAAAAAAAAAAAAAATTTTTTAAAGCGGTTCAAATGTTGACATATCTTATAAGATGCGATTATATATAATCAAATCAAATCAAATCACCTTTATTTATATAGTGCTTTTTACAATGGCAATTGTTTCAAAGCAGCTTCACAGTGGTAACAGGAAAATAATGCAACAGAATTTGATTCGGCTCTGGTGAAAACGGTGATGTCATCCAGCTCAATTATCATATAGTGTCAATGCGGGCAGATCAGTAATATAGTTGAAATTTAGGTGTCCCCAACTGAGCAAGCCAAAAGCCAAAGGCGACGGTGGCAAGGAACCAAAACTCCTTCAGGGCCAGAATGGAGAAAAAAACCTTGGGAGAAACCAGGCTCAGTCGGGGTGCCAGTTCTCCTCTGGCCGACGAACAAATAGTGTATGATTATGATTCTGGCAACATTACAGGTCAGAAGTCATATTAGATAAATAGATATTCGTAGGATTATTCGAAAGATTGGAGTTGTCACGCCGGGGACGGGTTTAATGAGGATGTCGTGTCGATGCGGCATTTACAGGGGGGAGTTTAATTGACACGGTCTCTACAGACACTTCAGGGATATGGTCATCATGTCCAGGCTAAGGTCCACCATCTGGTCTGGATACGGCCCGGATCCGGCCGACTGCAGTAAACCTCGGGATAAACAGAGAGACTAACATTAGCGTAGATGCCATTCTTCTTATGATGTAACGAGTACATCAGGTGTTATGGGAAGTGTTCCCGGTTCCGGCTGACCTAGTTAATGCAGCCTAAAACAATCATTTAACTGATTTGAATAATAGAAATTAAAAATGTTTTATGTGTATGCCATAGTAAAGAGATGTTTACTCTTTACACAGAAATGGACCATGGTGAACATATTTAGACAGTTTGTGAACCCTATTTTGTTTTCAGACAGTTTAGTAACTTTCAGTTAAGTCCAGTACAAATGTTAATGTCACTCTCATCAACAGCAGCTGTCACCGTTGCTAGGCGACAAGAACAATCCTCTGAAGGCTAGACCGTTCCATTTAACAACACTCAGTCTGACCTTCGTGGCCTTTGAAGTCCGTGGGACGCGGCTCTTGTGAGCAACGATGCTCCCTAGTTTACATGTTGCATTGTGGGACTTTTTAGGGAGTGAATGTTTCAGTGCACTGGAAGGATTTTGCGAATGAGACAGCCCTTAAAATACCAATACATTTTCGAATCAGACCAATACCTGATCAGTGCCCTGACTAACTAGGGAGCTGATTGAGATGCACCCATCATTAGCTGGTTCAGTTGTGTTTGATCAGGGTTGGACCTCCAGGAACAGGATGAGGTGACTGACTTTCTACAGGTGAGATTTGGCCAAACTTCTGAAATGCGCCTTACTGACATCTAGTGGTCTGCTAAACGCATGCAAAACCTAAAACACTGATATCTTTCACATAATGCTTAGAGAGTTAAGCTGTAAATATGAAAATAAAACCATTAAATTATATTATTTGAGTCATGATATGGTGGATAATGGCAATAAATACATTTCCAAGCCCTTTGCTGCTACTGTGTCTATACCGGACGCAACCATTTTCGCCCCACGCCGCAACAGTAAAAAAGCAAAAAGGAAATTAGTCTTTTTCTTCTGGTAACACAAAAGGTGGTGGTAAGCAGAATGTTGGGTACTGACAGTCACTTTAATTGCATGGAAGAAAGATGCACTGAATGTGAACTCGGTCTACTCTGGACATGACCGTTGTAAATCCATTGTCCCTTATGTCAGAATTAATGTGTGTGGTGCCCACGGATAGTGTGTACACAAATATTATAGAGTAGTTAATAAATATATTCCCTTTTGCACTAAATGTGAATATTAAGAAAGGACTCTTACCATTTTACATGGACAATGTGAGGAGACTCTTATTTTGATACGAGAAGATAGTGCATACGGACTCTGTGCAGCCGCCATCATCATCCTACATGCAGAGGAGCTGGCAGAGAACAGACGCGATTCCCGATTCTCTTCTTTGCTTTCCTGTATTCACAGTAATCTGTCTGCCGGGTCTCCTGCAATACGAGAGCGCTGTCAGAACGGGACTTTGACACGATCAGACACACTAGACTTTGAGCATGCGACATTTCTTAGCAGAAGTCTGCACAAACGGCAACTTCTCGGGGTCTCTCTTGAATCCAACTCGGAAGTGACTTAAACTGCAATTCATCGACTAGCCGCTAGAGACAAACTCCAAAAGGGAGTCAAATCTGTATCTCCCTTATGTTAAATGCCCAACTTTACAGCAGAAAAAAATATGTTTACAGCCTGGTACAGGATTTTTTTTTTTTTATAACATCCATTTAAATTATATTAAGGTGGATTGCACTATGGTTGAGCTAGGTGGGCCTGTTTTCAGCAACCAGGCACCTCAGCTTCACCCACGTCCCGCCTCTTTGCCCATTTTCAGTTATCTGGTGATGCGTTCAAGTCATGTCCCACATGAACTCCACCACGAAGTCGTAAATACCAGTGGGAAGTTCGGGATTTTCTTTAAGCCCCGATCTGTACGAGTTGGGGGCGTGTCAGTGAGAAACATGGCGGAATCAATGGATGCAACGTCTATAGTAAAATTGACGGGTATTTAGCAGTGACACTGTCAGGCTTTGTCATTTAAAACAAAGAAAGCTAGCATTGTAATATAACAATTAGCCTAATATATAACGATACAGTTTACAGTGGCTTCATAAATGAATTAAAAACCTAAAAGATTAAAACTCACCTGATGCGCATTCTTTGTTCTTCATTTTCTATAAGCAGAGTTAACAAACCTTGTATTTTCGTGAAATTCATTAAAAGAAGGTACACCGGCATCTTGCGCCGACCAAAGAGACTTGAACACACATGATGTCGTAAACATGACTTCTCACCTCGTAAATACGAACATCTCAGGAGGACTTGAACGCACAATGGGAGTGATGTGCTGCCAAGATTTCAAAAATGCTCTTCAGAAATCTACGGGTGACGTCACGGACACTGGTTTTTTTACAGTCTATGAGTCTGCAACGGTCGTGATATGACGTCATATCGCGCTGCAACGTCTTGTTTTATAAACATGTATTCAAAAACAAATAATAATACACACAAAAAAATATACAATCTACTCGACTTTACTGCAAAAATATTGTTCTTTTAATTCAGCCAAGAGGTCACGTCATGACGTATCGATCTTCTACTGGCCACATGTCTTCACGTGATGCGAATTTGTAGCTCAGAGTTTACTAAACCTGAACTTTGGAACGCAGCGAAACGAGTTTGTGTAGTGTGACCGCCTTGACCATAGTTGTAACTCTTTAAAATCAATAGCCTATATATAAAAAAGTGTAGTGACCGCCCGTCGTGGATTTGTTGTTTCACATCCAGTGTAGATATAATGGGTTCTATTTGGAGTCTTTTGTCACGAAAAAGTAAAATTTTAAAACATTTAAAATGTAGCTTTGACTCAATATTTAAATATAATTTGGATAATCTGTCACATTCACGTGCACTGCAAGTAACACACAACTGTCACATTGAATAAAAGGAATAAAATTTGTCTGTTTTCTGTGCACCGTGCAGTGATGTGATGCTGCTGATGTTCCTCAAAACGACTCGGTTACTTGCGTAACCTCGGTTCCCTGAGAGAGGGAACGAGTATTGTGTAGCTACACTAGGGGAAACTCCTTTCCTCGAGAATATGAAGCAAAATTTTATCCTTATAATTTTATCTATGTAAAACACAGTGCAGCTGCACAGCAGGTCAAGCAGAGCGTGCCCACGTGCTGATTGGCTGTGCTGCGGCAACTGCAGGAACCTATGGCGAGGCGGCTAAGCGGGTGGACCAATGGGGTCGCTACATGAAATCCCACCTAAATAGACCGCCTAAATTTGCATAGCGAAGCTATAAAAGACCGTGTCTCGCCATAGGATTCAGGTTAAATCGACTGAAGCGATACCCTGAGCAAAGCACAAGGACGGCGCGTTACGCAATACTCGTTCCCTCTCTCAGGGAACCGAGGTTACGCAAGTAATCAAGTCGTTCCCTTTCGAGAGTACTCTCGTATTGCGTAGCTACGCTAGGGGACCCAATGTAAAACGCTGTGCGTGCTTAAACCTAACTCCAACTATGGCGAAACCCAAGGCACCTAGCAGAGATAAGTAATAGTGAACCCCCAAGAGGCCAACCTTGGTGAGCCTCATATGAGGGTATATAAGGGTAACCCATATAAAATTAGGCCAGACAGAATCGGACCTTAATATGAAATGTGTAACATTATATATATGGGTTATGAAACCCTTGACCAGACAGAGTCGGGCCTTATAGTATGTAATGTGATAAACATATGCTTGTGTTACACATAGTTTATTAGGGGTAGAGATAAACCCCCAGACCGGAAAGAATTTGGGCCTTAAGTGTATAAATGACTTAATGACATTCATTTATATGGAAACAATCCTAGCTTGCAAAGCAGGGACCTCCAAGTTATAAAATCTGATAAAAGTGGACGGAGAGGCCCAGCCTGCCGCCGCACAGATATCCTCCAGTGGTATGCCACTGGACCATGCCCATGATGAGGCCATGCCTCTAGTGGAATGAGCTCTGATGCCTATTGGGCAGCTGAGGCCTTTTGATTCATAAGCCAGCGAGATAGCGTCTACTATCCATCGTGACAATATCTGCTTCGTGACCGCGCACCCTTTAGTGCGGCCACCAAAGCAAACAAAGAGCTGTTCCGACTGCCTAGAAGCGCCAGAACGCTCTAAATATAACCTCAGGGCCCTAACTGGGCAGAGCAGATTCACATCTTTTTCGTCTTGCGACGAGGGAAGAGCCGATAGCGAAATGACCTGTGCTCTGAATGGAGTGGAGAGCACTTTAGGTATATAACCATGTCTTGGCTTGAGGACGACTCTGGAGTCGTTAAGCCCAAACTCGAGACAGGAAGCGCTCATAGAGAGTGCATGTAAATCGCCAACTCGCTTGACTGAAGCTAGTGCCAGCAAGAAAGCAGTTTGAAAGGTGCTTCAAGCTCACAGACTGAAGTGGTTCAAATGGGGAGCCCTTCATAGCCTCTAAAACTGTGCAAAGGTCCCATATAGGAACTGAAGGGGGGCGAGGCGGGTTGAGCCTCCTGGCCCCTCTGAGGAAGCGCACAATAAGCTTTTCCCCAGTGACTGTCCAGTCACGTGGATGTGATATGCTGCTATGGCAGCTACATATACTTTGAGCGTGGAGGGGGAACGACCCGCGTCCATCAACTCTTGAAGGAAGGCGAGCACCTCTGCCACCTCACACAAATGTGGGTCCAGGTTCCGTGCTGTACACCAGCCTGAGAATACTGACCATTTCAGCGCATAAAGCCGCCTGGTTGCGGGGGCTCTAGCTTCAGAAATTGTATTCAACACCCTTTCAGGGAGGTTGCCGGGTATCCGTTGATGGGCCATACATGAAGGGCCCACAAGTCAGGACGGGGATGCCAGATCTTCACTTTCGCCTGCGTGAAGAGGTCTCTCCTCAGCGGTATCGGCCATGGGGCTGTGTCTGGCATCTTAGTCAGTTCTGAGAACCATATCTGGTTTTCCCATAGCGGTGCTATCAAGAGCAATGCACATTTGTTTTCCTTGATCCTTTTGATGACCTGAGGTAACATCGCGATTAGAGGAAAAGCATACAGCAGATGTCTGGGCCAGTCGTGGGCCAGCGCATCCCTGTGCTTGGAGAAAAATGTTGGGCAATGAGTATCGTCTTCTGAGGCGAAAAGATTGATCTTTGCTTCGCCGAAGATGCTCCAAATCAGCTGAATCATTTGTGGGTGAAGAGACCATTCCCCTGGGGGAATGTTGCCTCTGGATAACATATCCGGACCCTGGTTCAGAATGCCTGGCACGTGAGCTGCCCTTAGTGAGCTCAGGTTGTGCCCTGCCCATAAAAGGAGATGTTTCGCCATGGAGTGCAGGCTGTTTGATCTCAGCCCACCCTGGCGATTTATATAGGATACCACCGACATGTTGTCCGTTCGGACCAGGATGTGGTGATCCTTTATGTATGGGAGGAAAGTTTTGTGCAGCCGTTTCTCCGATTCTGACCAAAGGCCGGAAATGCCTTCGTGCAGGCCACCCCAACCTAGGTTGGACGCATCTGTCGAGACCACTTTCCACTTCGTCACTGTGCCCATACTCGCACCCGACTGGTACCAGGTGGTCGCTTTCCAAGGAGCCAGAGCTTTGATACAGCTGTGGTTCACTCTGATGCGTAACCGGCCCGATCGCCACGCGCGGGCTGGAACGCGGGAATTTAGCCAGCGCTGGAGGGGGCGCATGTGTAATAGACCCAGTTTGAGCACTGCTGATGCCGAGGCCATAAGACCTAACATCCTCTGAAAACGTTTGAGAGGAGTGTAAGTGCCAGCCTTGAATGATGCCGCCAGGCTCTGAATGGTGAGCGTGCGCTGTGATGTAAGCTGCGCTCTCATCAGTATCAAGTCTATGACTGTTCCCAGAAAGGAAATATTCTGGGTGGGAGACAGTGAGCTCTTGGCGGTGTTGATCCTGAGACCCAAGCATTCTAGATGGTTAAGGAGCCAGGATCTGTGGGTTATCAACTGCGTCTCTGATTGGGCTATAATGCAAAACGCAAAATGCAACGCAATTTTGGGTGAAGGTCCCCGACGCTCGGCGCTGCCTTTGCCTTAGTGTGACGGCCAGAAGCAGAGCTGGAGCGTTTCGGGAGGAAATGTCGCATGGCCTGCGACGCTTTCTGTGCCTCGGTGAAGCGCTCGGCGAACCCTACCACCGCAGGACCAAACAGGCCGGTGGTGGAGATAGGAGAATCCAGGAAGGAGGCTTTATCCGCTTCCTTCATGTCTGTGAGATTCAACCAAAGGTGGCGCTCGAGCACAGTCAGGTTAGCCATACACCTTCCGAACGCCTGGGCGGTGGACTTAGTCGCGCACAGGGCCAAGTCGGTGGCGCTGTCGCAGGTCCTTAAACGCTTCAGGGTCAGGAACAGACTCGTCCAAAGAGCGGAGAAGTTTGGCTTGAAAAACCTGAAGGACGGCCATCGTGTGAAGCGCCGAGGCAACCTGGCTCGAGCTCGACCAGCGAGAGCTGACGTGATGCGGCAGGGCTTCGATGGGTGAGACGCTTTGGCCTGCCATCCTCTGGCGGAGGGTGGGCAAAGATGAGCAGCGACAGCCTCCTCAAGAGGGGGGAGACTTTCGTAGCCTTTTTCCTTCGCGCCGTCGACAGTCGAGAGCGCTGGGGAAAAGGAGGATTTAGCGCAAGCTGAAAATGGCGCCTTCCATGACTTAGTCAGCTCACCATGGACCTCCGTAAAGAAGGGGGCGGGCTTCTGTGGAGAGGATTGGTGGCGGTCTTGCAGAAACCATTCATCTAGCCTGCTTCGTGTGGGCTCCTGGGGTTGAGACCACTCGAGCCCGAGGTCTCCCACGGCCTTGGTGAGCACACAAACGAGTTCGGTGTTGACGCTGGCTCTGACACTCGTGGTGGCAAGCGTTGAAGCCGTAGGCTCCGAGACAGAGTCCGACCACTCACTCCCAGATGCAGCAAGGGAAAGGCTGTCGTCCTCCTCCACTCCTGGTCCGCCGAAGGAAACGGAACCGGCCACTACTTGAGAGGGGTGCTGGTCCTCCTGAACAAACAGGACAGGTGAGGGGGAGGCACGCGGGGAGTTCTCCAGCGTGTTCTCGTCCGAGACACACCACGCAGATGATATGGCGATCCCTGCCAAGAAGAGGGCCTCTGCACGAGGCATTTGTATCAACGCCTCATCTGCTCTTTTAGAAATGTGTACGTTGCAGCGGCGAATGCACAGACACACAGACACACAGATAAAAAGGATATGATAACGCCGGATGGCGCAGATAGAACATCAGAGGGCTGAAGGCGGAGTCCAGGAAAGGAATCCGGCGTCCTCAGGGCTGCAGAGTAGTTCCACTGGATGCTTTTCTACGGAGGCTTCAAAGTTCCGGAGATCAGCAAAGGGTAAATCAGCTGAAGGAGATTAAATCTGAATCCTATGGTGAGACACGGCCTTTTATAGCTTCGCTATGCAAATTTAGGCGGCCTATTTAGGCGGGATTTCATGTAGCGACCCCATTGGTCCACCCACTTAGCTGCCTCGCCATAGGTTCCTGCAGTTGCCGCAGCACAGCCAATCAGCGCGTGGGCACGCTCTGCTTGACCTGCTGTGCAGCTGCACTGCGTTTTACATAGATAAAATTATAAGGATAAAATTTTGCTTCATATTCTCAAGGAGTTTCCCCTAGCATAGCTACGCAATACGAGAGTACTCTCGAAAGGGAACCCACCATTTATCAGCTAAATCAATACAACTGATGACCAAAGAAGAAAAGTATAAATATCAGTAAAAGATATCACTAAAACCGATTATCAGTCGATCTTTATCATTAATTATCCAGGTCTGTCTTCAGTTGGTATAGGAAGTCTAGCCTATGTGTTGCTGTTGTTCTGCTGGTAACGGTAACTGGTGTGATTTACTATCACCGCAGTCACTCTACACAAAACACACGCACAACAGAATGACAAGAATTAGCTACATATTGCTGATTTAATACAATTGAAATATAAGAGGTCTGTTCAAATAGCCATCAACAGTCATGTTTCTTTGGCAGTTTCTCTATCAATGAGAATAGCAGCGTCTATTTATAGTGACTTACCAAAAGTATTCTTAGAGATGTTATTTTCTGCTTTAGACACTAGAGTGCAATGATGTGCTTGTGTTACATTTGCCAAAATGTCCAATAGATCATATTGTGTTTTACTGCAATCACTTTGCAATGCAGTTAATATGCAGTAAATGACAGTCAAAGGAGCACAGTGAAGGGTGTGATTAATATTTAATAATGAATAGGTAAATTTCCATATGATAAACTAAAAGTAGAACATTTTAGTTGAGTTTACATACTTTCATATAACACAATAACACCAAAAGATATGACAAACAAAACAGACATATCAGAGAAAAAATGTGGTCAAAACAAGGTGCGAGTCAGTGTCCAGTATTAACTCTTAACATCAGATCCAGTATTCAATCATCGTTTTTTGGGGACATTTTCATACACAGCATCCGTCTTTGATTTCTGAAAGGAAACACAAACTCAATTAGGAACCTGCTGATGCAACAGTTTTAAAGCTAATATTAGAATTTAGCTTCAAATTCACTCAGAGTGAAAATTAATTCCACTATGCTGACCAGAAAAAAATGTTTTCTTTAATAATTCATTTAACTGAATATTTATCTGAAGTCTTGATTATTTCACAATGTTGCACTGAAGCATCAACACAGAAGCACAAGAAGAGCAGCTAGAGGAAATGATATCATGAATGTTGAAATAGGGGTCTCCTGGAAAAAGGTTGGGAACCACTGCACTACACCACTCCATTGAGTAAAATGGCGGCGATCTAGCGTCAAATAATGATACACCACAAACATCCGGTGTAGACACAGCATTACTTTTCTCGGCACAGGCTAAGCTTGATAGAGCAAGACACATCATGGTTTTAAGATTTAAAAGTTTAAATTGATTATTTGTATTTTATTAAATGACTTGATGTTTGGACCAGGGTGTTTCTGATGGCCAGATATGCTGGAACAGGCTCCAGCAGACCCTACACAGGACAATGGATGATTAGATTTTTGATATGTGTATTTTCAGCTGGACGATATCTATAATTTGGCGTTGCCAATCTGCCAACTGATCAGAAGTAGCATAGGCATGAGGAGTACATCAGAAATAGAATGAGGAGTGAGTAAAAAACGAATAAATTTGGATTTATGCTAATTAACATTTTTAGGTATAACCAGTACATACACTTAATGTTAAAAGTTAAAACCATGCTTAAAAACTATTATTTTGATCGGCACCCTACTGAACACTGTAAAAAAAAAAATCCAAATTTTACAGAAAATACTTCTTTTCTTTTATTCTAAATTGTACTCAAAACTATGTAAATTTACAAACAATATCTTTAAATTAACAACTGTTATATTAAGTATTATGCCATTCATGACAAATTACAGTAATTCTCATTTTTTTATACAGAAAATGTATTATTTATAAAGTATTTTTGCTGTTTTCTTCAATTTACAGAGCCCCGCACATGACATGCAGGAAAAAACTAATAGGCTAAATCCGTTCCCTCGATTTTGAGGGAACAAATTAGTAAATCGTGTGGACGGTTTAGCAAGTCGAGGGAACAAAATAGTAAATTGTGCGCATGATTTATAAATCGAGGGAATGAATTAGTAAATTGTGCGCACGATTTATTTTTTTTTCCTTGCACGTCATGTGCGGGGCTCCGTACAATTACATAGAAATGTATGTAAAATTACAAAAATAATGCTGATAATAGTTCGTGAAATCACCACTAGATGGCAAAAAGTGACAGTTGGCACCATTGCTCACACTGTAAACAGAAAAAAAAGTTAAGGGTCAAGAGGCCAAATAAAGCAAACACTGATCACCATAATGGGGACTTCTAACTTTATTATTTTCAATAAAAGATCAACATCTAAACCTCATCTTAATTTTCAATAAGAACTTTAATATGAAAGAAATGAAGCGAAACTGGTTTGTAATAAGTGAAGATGCTGAGATTTGTTAGTGTTTAATGTTCTGTTGGGATTTAAAGGGTTTCTGTTGTCTGAGTTTCGTGAGGTTACCATTGGCCTGTGCTTCAGTCCAGGATGGGCCAGAAAACATTGGTGTTATGCTGCATGTTGCTTTATATATTTACATTAGCTCATGCATGTGTGCTATTGCTAGCTAACGGTTAACTGCAAGAGATTTACAATTTACAGTGAAATATCTGTAAATTACTGTTTTTCTGTAAAACTTTCAAAATTTCTGTAATTTTTTTTCCTTTGAATTTTATGAATTTTACAGTTTTTGTTTGGCAGCAATAGCTGTCATTTGACCATTTTTTTACGTTTACGTCATCTTTTTCTTTTACAGTGAAGGCAATAACAATAATAATAATAATGGATGGGCTACTATTCACATGTCTGTTCACTGACCGTCTGATGCTGCAAACTTCAATCACACTGACTGACTGCTACAACTTCTTACAACATCTTACCTTTTTTCGTGTTGCTGGTTTACACAATGCTGAATCAGTATTTTTCTCCCGGGTCTGAACTGCAATAATTCAGATGAGTTAAAAACAACAGAGCTTGCATTCTTGTATATCATTTTGTACATCTGATTCAAATTAATATTTGTAGTTAATTACATTTCTGACCTGTTTTTCTACATTTCCTGCAGATGCAGAAGATCCCAACTGCAGCAACAATCATCAGAGATCCAGCAGCAGCAGCAGAGATCAAGACTATCAGAGACACTGAGACTGGAGGACCTGACGGAGAGTGTGAAAGAGTCTGTGGGACCAGTGCTGTAACGGCTAAAGAGAGACAGTCATTAGTGTAAAGAATGTGTTAGTCTACAAGAGATTAGGGCTGCATTTCCCAAAATCATCTTGAGCTAAGCTAAGAACACTGGTGGCAAATGTCTCCACGATCAAATTGGGCTCACAATGCTTTTGGGAAACACAGCCCAGGTCAGTAAATAATCACTATTATCAGCCGTGCTGCTGTACCTGCACATGTGTGACAGAGTTGAGTGATGTTGGGATGTCTGGTCTGGTTGCTGATGGGATTGTTCAGCACACAGCTGTAGGTGTTTTTATCCTGATATTCCACCTCCAGAGGTAGAGAGAGACTGATGCTGAGATCAGACACACTGATGCTGGACAATAAACTGTTTCCTTTGTACCAGGAGAGAGTCACATGACTCACATTCAACACTGAACACACCAGTGAACAATTTGATGATGATGATGATGAATAACATTGTGAAGAGTTTCTGCTGATGACTGGAACAGGCAGACGAGCTGGAGAACATCAGAGAATAAACAAATCTGAATAAATCTAATCAACAATCTTATTTTCCATTCAATGTGTTTAGTAACTGTTTAGTGTGATCACAGTGAGTGTTTCTATGATCTAAAACTAAAACATGTTTCCAGCAGAAATGTAAAAATCTGGGTTACAATGACATTCACAATGGCAGTGAATGGGGCAGATCCACAAACATTAAAATACTCACTGTTTCTATAGTACAGCGACAAGATGTGAACAATAGGACTGTTAACATGAGTTTATTGTGAAAATCACCCACTATCCTTTTCTGTGTAAAGTTATATTTAACTTTGTCGCTTTGACATCCCAACACCATAAACACTAAAACAAATGATTTACAGTGCATCCAGAAAGTATTCATGGCGCTTCACTTTTTCCACATTCTGTTATGTTACAGCCTTATTCCAAAATGGATTAAATTCATTATTTTCCTCAAAATTCTACAAACAATACCCCATAATGACAACATGAAAGAAGTTTGTTTGAAATCTTTGCAAATTTATTAAAAAAAAACCCACATGTATAAGTATTCACAGCCTTTGCTCAATACTTTGTTGAAGCACCTTTGGCACCAATTACAGCCTCAAGTCTTTTTGAGTATGACGCTACAAGCTTGACACACCTATTATTGGGCAGTTTCTCCCATTCTTCTTTGCAGGACCTCTCAAGCTCCATCAGGTGCACAGCCATTTTCAGATCTCTCCAGAGATGTGCAATCGGGTTCAAGTCTGGGCTCTGGTTGGGCCACTCAAGGATATTCACAGAGTTGTCCTGTAGCCACTCCTTTGTTATCTTGGCTGTGTGCTTAGGGTCGTTGTCCTGTTGGAAGATGAACCTTCGCCCCAGTCTGAGGTCCAGAGTGCTCTGGAGCAGGTTTTCATCAAGGATGTCTCTGTACATTGCTGCATTCATCTTTCCCTCGATCCTGACTAGTCTCCCAGTTCCTGCCGCTGAAAAACTTCCCCACAGCATGATGCTGCCACCACCATGCTTCACTGTAGGGATGGTATTGGCCAGGTGATGAGCGGTGCCTGGTTTCCTCCAGACATGACGCTTGCCATTCAGGCCAAAGAGTTCAATCTTTGTTTCATCAGACCAGAGAATTTTTTTCTCATGCTCTGAGAGTCCTTCAGGTGCCTTTTGGCAAACTCTAGACGGGCTGTCATGTGCCGTCTGGCCACTCTACCATACAGGCCTGATTGGTGGAGTGCTGCAGAGATGGTTGTTCTTCTAGAAGGTTCTCCTCTCTCCACAGAGAAACGCTGGGTTCTTGGTCACCTCCCTGACTAAGGCCATTCTCCCCCGATCACTCAGTTTGGCTGGGTGGCCAGCTCTAGGAAGAGTCCTGGTGGTTCCAAACTTCTTCCATTTACAGATGATGGAGGCTGAGATGATGTGCTCATTGGGACCTGCAATGCTGCAGAAATTTTTCTGTACCCTTCCCCAAATCTGTGCCATGATACAATCCTGTCTCGGAGGTCTACAGACAATTCCTTGGACTTCATGGCTTGGTTTGTGCTCTGACATGCACTGTTAACTGTGGGACCTTATATAGACAGGTGTGTGCCTTTCCATATCATGTCCAATAAACTAAATTTACCACAGGTGGACTCCAATCAAGTTGTAGAAACATCTCAAGGATGATCAATGGAAACAGGATGCACCTGAGCTCAATTTTGAGTGTCATGGCAAAGGCTGTGAATACTTATGTACATGTATTCACAGCCTAAAATCTTGCTTATTACTTACAAAGCACTAAATGGTTTAGCTCCCCAGTACTTGAGCGAGCTCTTAACGTATTATACTCCATCACGTCTATTGCGGTCTCAAAATTCTGGCCAGTTGATAACTATAATATTAAAAACCACTGCTGGCGGTCTATCCTTTTCCTATTTAGCACCTAAACTCTGGAACAGTCTTCCTAGCATTGTTCGGGAAGCAGACACACTCTGTCAGTTTAAATCTAGACTAAAAACACATCTTTTTACTATGGCATACACAAAGAAAATTTTCAATTTCTATTATTTAAATCAGTTAATTGATTGTTAGGCTGCATTAACTAGGTCTGCCAGAACTTGGAACACTTCCCATAACACCTGATGTACTCGTTACATCATAAGAAGAATGGCATCTACGCTAATGTTAGTCTCTCTGTTTATTTCGAGGTTTACTGTAGTCTGCCGGATCCAGATCAGATGGTGGACCTGCGCCTAGACATGACCACAACGCAGCCCTGAGGTGTCGGCAGAGACCGTGTCAACTAGACTCTCCCCTTCCCTTCCCCTCTATACAGATAAAAACATATATGCACACATACGTATATTCAAACACGCTTGCCTATAGGCTAAACACGTAATGCTTGCATACATGTCGTTGCCGTTTTCACAGATTCGCCTTTTTTGGGGTTTCAAAACTATTTCAAACCTATTTCATGGTTTGAGTTCTCCGGCCACCAGGTGCTGTTGCCGTGCGGATGGGGTCCGGAACGCATTGGGGGTTTTCTGTTTTAGTTGAGGATGGTGTTGTTTAAGTGGTGCCAAATTAAATAACTAATCAGTTTCTACAACAGAAATTAATCAATCAAAAACTTACTTTAGCTTTTGTTCTAAAACAAAATTTCCTATCACTGTAAAGCTGCTTTGAAGCAGTCTGTGTTGTAAAAAGCGCTATATAAATGAAGGTGACTTGACTTGACGACGTCATTTTTTTTCTTTCTTTTTTTAAATTATCTATATAAATTTGCAAAGATTTCAAACACACTTCTTTCACATTGTCATTATGGGGTATTGTTTGTAGAATTTTGAGTAAAATAATGAATTTAATCCATGTTGGAATAAGGCTGTAACATAACAGAATGTGGAAAAAGTAAAGCGCTGTGAATATTTTCCGGATGCACTCTATGTGAACATTTGGACAAATAAACTCTCTACTCACCATAAACAGAAACACTGAATGTTTTTGATGAATGTTCAGCTCCAAATATATCAAGTACATAGAGTCCAGTGTCTGTGGTTCTGGTGTTTGTGATGGTCAGAGATGCAGTCTGATCGTCCAGCTTCAGTCTATCTCTGAATCTCCCATCAGGACCATCATCAGTGGAGAAGATTTGTTTCTCTCTATTGACTTTAGCTACAAGAGAGTTTTCATTTACAAATTTCCACAGTATGTCATCATCTTCTTGTATTTCAGTGACATCAGATTGTAGAAGGACCGATTCTCCCTCCATCACTGTCACTGCCTTAACTTCATCATCACCAAACACACCTGGAGTATAAACAGAAAAAGGTTTTATGCAGATTAGGCTCCTAATGGTTTGCGAAGAATAACATCAGTTGCGGTTTGAAAGTAAATATGAATTTGTATAACATTTGTTGTCATTGATTACTGCAGAAGTATTTTTAAAGTCATTTTTAATGACAGCTGAGCATGCTTTTCCATTTGTCCATTTTGTATGAAAAGAATACATTTAAAATCACAAAGAAAGGCCTGGGTTTTGAAAGCGGCACAATGGAGGATTTTATTTCTGAGCCTCCACTGTTCAAGCTTCTTCATTATAGACATTTCCATTATTCTCCATGACTTTTAAAATTTTAATACATTTCCATGACTTTTCCAGGCATGAAAAGTAAAATTTAAAAGTTTCCTGACAACTAGATACCTGAATACAAAGTATATCTCAAAATAAAATCTCAGTTTGATTTGATCGGAGTTAACAAGTGTAAATAGTGTAATCTAAACCGTAGCTGTAGTTTGTCACTTTGTTCTAAAACAAATATGAGATATTAAGCAATAAAAATGCTTTTAAAACTTACCAGTTGGACACCTCCAGCACAAACAGAACAAAACAAACACATGAAACATTTTCTTCACCCATTCAGTGTATGATCTAACAGGACTATTTCCTGAAAACACTCAACAAGGTGTGAATCCTCCTACAACAGTTTGACCCTCCCTCCCCCTCTCTCTCTCTCTCTCTCTCTCTCACACACACACACACACACACACACACTTTAATTGTTCTTAATAGTGGAAAACAATCTTCATCTTTATTATTTAACATTGATAATGTTTGAAATATAGTTGTCTGACTGTATTAATTACGTAAAAAAGTGGAATATTGTGTTAATCTCCTTGAATTACATGGTAAAGTAGATCTTACTGATTTTATAATTCAATTGAATATCCATGTATAAAATGTGTACATGGAAAAACAAACAAACAAAAAAAAAACATCTATCATCTCACATTGCCAGTCTTACTGTGACTCTAGCAGCTCATCTATTGAGTCACACTGAAACCTGCTGTGGTCGGGTTTCTTCAGAAACATGGTCTGATCTGTTTGGTGGACAAACAGCTTGTGCAGGAAAGTGGCCAATTGTATGATGTGTGTTTAGTTTGTAGGTGAAGGGCTTCTTCCTTTCCTGCTGTTATGAACCTCACAGTCTGACTTTACCTCTGAATAAAACTGCTTTCCAGTGTAATAAAGTACTGAATCAATCCATCAAAACTGGTGCATGTAAAACAGCCAAAGAAGATTCACAGTTCAAACTACAATAGATTCTGCTCTTGGATTCTCCTCTTCTCTACCTAAACTCTTCCTTAATGAACAACAGAGTTAAAAGGCCATTAGGTTAGACTCAAGTTAATTACACTATAAATGTTATAGTGAATATAACTTTGTTTTGACAGGCAATATTACTGACTAACTAATGGAGTAGCTTAAAAAGCAGTCTTGCTGCAGTCTGTCTTACTCTCACTGTTTGTGTTTATGAAAGCCTAATAATCTTTAAATTCATCCAGATAATTACTGTTATATTCTTCCAACCTTGTATCATGTCAGGGTTTTTGTCAGGTATTTAAGACCGAGTAAAGAAAATTTAACGAGTAAATTGAAGGGAACACAATACGCCAACACACCGATCAGCCATGACAGGTGAAGTGGATAACACTGATTATCTCTTCATCACGGCACCTGTTAGTGGGTATGATATATTAGGAAGTAAGTGAACATTTTGTCCTCGAAGTTGATGTGTTAGAAGCAGGAAAAATGGGCAATCGTAAGGTTTTGAGCGAGTTTCACAAGGGCCAAATGTGATGGCTAGACGACTGGGTCAGAGCTTCTCCAAAACTGCAGCTCTTGTGGGGTGTTCCCGGTCTGCAGAGGTCAGTATCTATCAAAAGTGGTCCAAGGAAGGAACCGTAGTGAACCAGTGACAGGGTCAAGGGCGGCCAAGGCTCATTGATTCACGTGGGGAGCGAAGGCTGGCCCGTGTGGTCCAATCAAACAGACGAGCTACTGTAGCTCAAATTGCTCAAGAAGTTAATACTGGTTCTGATAGAAAGGTGTCAGAATACACAGTGCATCGCAGTTTGTTGCGTATGGGGCTGCATAGCCGCAGAACAGTCAGGGTGCCCATGCTGACCCCTGTCCACCGCCGAAAGCGCCAACAGTGGGCACGTGAGCATCAGAACTGGACCACGGAGCAATGGAAGAAGGTGGCCTGGTCTGATGAATCACATTTTCTTTTACATCACGTGGATGGCGTCGCTTACCTGGGGAACACATGGCACCAGGATGCACTATGGGAAGAAGGCAAGCCGGCGGAGGCAGTGTGATGCTTTGGGCAATGTTCTGCTGGGAAACCTTGGGTCCTGCCATCCATGTGGATGTTACTTTGACACGTACCACCTACCTAAGCGTTGTTGTAGACCATGTACACCCTTTCATGGAAACGGTATTCCCTGGTGGCTGTGGCCTCTTTCAGCAGGATAATGCATCCTGCCACAAAGCAAAAATGGTTTAGGAATGGTTTGAGGAGCACAACAACGAGTTTGAGGTGTGGACTTGGCCTCCAAATTCCCCAGATCTCGATCCAATCGAGCATCTGTGGAATGTGCTGAACAAACAAGTCCAATCCATGGAGGCCCCACCTCGCAACTTACAGGACTTAAAGGATCTGCTGCTAACATCTTGGGGCCAGAAACCACAGCACACCTTCAGGGGTCTAGTGGAGTCCATGCCTCGATGGGTCAGGGCTGTTTTGGCAGCAAAGGGGGACCAACACAATATTAGGAATGTGGTCATAATGTTATGCCTAAACGGTGTATGTTCTCAATATTTATGCTTAAAACAAGAACACATATCTGCCAGTAGGCTCAGAACGATTCACTTGACAATTTTTTTAAATCCCATTGACAGATATTTGTTCTTGTTTTAAGCATAAACTCACTTCATTTTGTCCAATTTCACTGAAAACAAGGTTTCATATCTTCATTTTGCTTCTCAAGTAAATGTATCTTGAGAATGTTTAGATATTTGCATTAGAAAATAATTTGTTCATCATATAAAGCGATCAAGTCTCTTCAGAAAATTTGGACTAAACCACTCGATTCATATGAATTATAGTTTTATGATCTCTATGAACTTTTTGAAGCGTCAAAGAGGTAGTTACGTAGCTGTCTATGGAGGGACAGAAATCTCTCCGATTTCATTAAAAACATCTTCATTTGTGTTCTGAAGATGAATGAAAGACTTGCGGGTTTGGAGCGGCATGAGGGTGAGTAATTGATGACAAATTATTTTGTGTGTGTGATGGGGGTGAACAAACCCTTTAATTTTATGACTATGAATGTAAGCCTTTCTGCTCAGATTTAAGGCCTTTTTAAGACCCGCAGAAACCCTGAATGTATTTTTTGCATATTTAAAACTATGGGTCTTCAAACTATGAGTCTGACCCATTTGTGGGTTGCAGAGTGAGAAAAGGTGGGTCGTGCAGTCAATTGGCTGCAGCTAAATTTAGGTTTCAGTGAATAACACACACACGCACACAGTTTAGTCTAGGACTGCACAATATACCAGCATAAAATAGAAATCTCAATAATGCTTAGTGAGATTTTTTTTAACCGCAAATGCTTCGATTTAATATGCGCTGTGTGTTTCATAGTGCGACATGCGACTTCAGTTGTCACTAAGCTGTTTCAGGTCTGTTCAACAAGTGCTGTTGTCTTTCAGAGACATGGTCGTAAGAACGTTGTTTGCGTTCTCCCGCATGAGCGTTGTTAAATGGGATGCCTACGGAGGACTGTTCTTGTCGATTAGCAACTGTGACAGCTGCCGTTGACGAGTGGCTGTAACGTTTGTACTGGACTTTTTTGAAAGTTATATTAAACCGTCTGAAAACAAAACAGGGTTCACAAACTGTCTAAATATGTTCATCATGGTCCATTTCTGTATATAATAAATAAACTTTATATAATCACATCTTAGTAAGATATAAGTCAACATTTAAACTGCTTTATTATTATTATTATTATTACATTTGTATCATTAGATATTTGAGTAAGTTGAAATCCAATACGTTTAAAAGTGTAATTCACCACTGGTGCGCAATGAATTCTGGGGTAGGCAAGGCCGCGAAGGATCCATCTGTTGTATCCTTCATTTCATGGGAAACGAAAGACGTATTTGAAGGAGCCTTCGAATTGGGACAGCCTTCGCCACGCTGCTGTGATGCAATCGGCCTTCGAAGGATGCAGCCTCTGAATTGGGACACAGCAACAGTCTATAGATGAAACAGGTGGGGTTCATGACACTTAAGGACTCCCTGCAGTTTTCCAACAAAATAAAAACGTGATGGTTTAACATCTGTAAATGAAGGAATTAAAACAGAAATATTAAGTGTTGAAATTTTACAGTTGTACTATAAAATAAAATTATTTTTATTACACTTCTGTCATATCAAACTTTTGATTAAGATTAAGCTTACAGTACTTCTAGAGTAATGTCTGTGTAAATCGTGTGAAGCAGCAGACAGACTACTCAACTATACTTCTCATTACTTTCAACATAATATTAGACTACTAGTTTAATGGTGATCATATTTTTTTGATAATGTATCACAAGTTTCTCCCCTGGCTACATATAATTTATATGTAATGTGTTTTATTTCCCCATGACTGCTTTCACATTACTGATGTTATGTTATTTTAATCTTTCGTTAACTCTTTCCCTTATATTACCCTTGTCATCTTAATTCATTTGCTGCTATGACAGATGACAAAACAGATGTGAAGTGAATAATAGAAAGACAATTTCAAATATTTTTAGTCTCTGCACAGCAATTAGACCATATCTAAACAACAGATTACACTTTAAATTTAGTAGTTATATCAGAACAGCTCTACTGAAAAGAAGACTGAAATCCACACTGAGTCATGAATAAACCATAAACTATGCCATAAAATAACATTTACATAAATAGCATTTTTAGAGCATAAGAAAGGGGAAAACATTTTTTTTTTTGTGAAAAATGATATTTTATTCATGTTATGCTATGTCCACTGCAGTATACACCAGTACTGAGTTGTTTAAAAAAATAAAATTACATAAAATAACATGTATAGGCAAAAAATTTTTTTTTTCATTAACCAATCCATTTTTTGGTTTCAGGATTTTTTTTTAACCAAACTTTTTATAAAGATGATTCTCCGCTATGTTATGAAAGCTATAATGGAATTAATTGATATACCGTTTTACTTTATGCAATATGTGGGTAAAATGGCCATAAAATGTGTAGTCCCATTCAATACAATATATTTATACACTGTATCTAATCTGCATATCAGTGTGTTCTTGTGGCAACATGTAATGACAAAAGAAGTGTAATAATGGAAGTAATAATTGGCTTTCATAGATTTTCATAATAATATCTAATATTTCATAGGAATATTGATATAGTTTCTTTCCCTATTCACTTGTGAGCCCTGATGTACTCTACAGTGAACATGGATGAAATCAATGCTCTGTTTTGTAAGTCATATTTTGATTAGAAACCCTATAACATTTTCCTGGGATGTTGATTTACGACAAGCAATTTTAAAATTAGTCCGATTTAAATGATAATTACAAAATACTACCATATTTCCATAAGAGTGCTAAATTTGATCACTAAATTAATGTCAGTCGAGCCATTCCAGCGAATGGGTAACATTTCTGTCACCAGGACATTGTATGTATATTCATGAAAATTAACTTGCTGCATGTCCCCGCTATCTAAACCTAAAATTTATCATGAATTATAATCACTAAAATCTTTTGTGCATTGTTGTGTATTGTGACTCCATATACCATCTATGCTTTAAAAAATTCATAAGAAATACATAATGTTATATAAAATACACATTTTAGTCATGTCCCCAGGTTTTCACTCAGTCCTGTTACCCTTACACGCCTCTTCAAAAAAACCACAAGACACATTTTCAACAGGAAGTTGCATCATCTTTTGATCTTATGCAGGCCATGCGAAGGCCAAAAGAATGTCCTCTCATTTTTATTTCTCTATATTTGATGAAATTGTAACTATGACTAAGAAGGTCAATCTCAACGTACTGTCCTGTTACCTAAATTATTTCTTAGATGTTATGTTTATTTTAAAAATATTAACTTTAGGTAAGTCACTACAATTTGCTCAGTGTCCTCATGCTATTAGCATGTACGCCACGTGGCCACATGTCATATATTTGATAATTTTTTGCTTAAAAACTCAATCCTGTTATATAATAACAGGAGTGAGTAACAGTAACAGTAGAGTCCTCTGTTTTGTTGATTTAATTGAGTGAATATTAGTTGATATAATACTATTCACCTGTTTTATGAGTTTTACAGTTAAAAAAATTTTTTTTAGACATTTAGGATTAGTTTTACAATGTGAATAGCATACTTACAGGGAGCCAGTACACCACAAAGTGACAAACTTTTTGTATTTGTCTTTCTTATCTTTTGTAGAAGATGGAGAGAACCCATACTATGCAGGTGCCCCCACCCACGGCATGCTGCAAGGGAAGGAGCAAGACACACCGCAACCCTCTGCATTTCTTCCTTTTTGTCTTTCCTTCCCTCTCTCTCCTTTCTCTTTCAACCTTATTCACTGTGAAGTATTACTAGCACATAGTACATCCCTTCAAAAGAAATCTCACTCACACACATGCACACACAGCTATGTACACTCTCTTACACACACATACGGACACTCATTTCTGTTACCCAGTGTTCATTCTTGTTACTAAATTTTATTTTATCTATTTTTTTTAAATAAAGTTAAACTACTGTTTTATTTATTTTATTTTTTTTATCAGTTTTGTTTGGTCCATCATTTATACAATTGTTTAATAAATTAACTTATTAAAAAAAATGATAAACTTGAGGCCTCAGTCGTCTTTAAAATGAAATGTATGGGTCAAAATTATTTTCTTTTATGCCAAAAATCTTTAGGACATTAAGTATATTTTTGTACATTTCCTACCGTAAATATATAAAAAATGTATTATTTTTATTGCTAAGGACTTCATTTGGACAACTTTAAAGGAGATTTTTTTTTTTTCACCCTCAGATTCCAGATTTTCAAACAGTTGTATCTTGGCCAAATATTGTCATATCCTAACAAACCATATGCATCAATGGAAAGCTTATTTATACAGCTTTTTTTTGTTTTTTTTTTTAGAAAATTGACCCTTATTACTGGTTTTGTGGTCCAGGGTCACATAGTGTTTTTTAGTAACCATTTCTTGAGGGGAAAACAAAGGAATTAATTGACATGCTTTTTAAATGGCACGTGAGTTTGGTGACAGGACTGAGAAAACGTATCCATCTTCTGCTTAGAAACCTTGTAAAAAAAAATATTTTTTTTTAAAAAAATGAAATAAAGTTACTGGAGATTGACCAATAATACACATTTTGAATAGTTAAATATGTTAAGTATTAGATTCAGTGTTGAAAAAAAGATTAAAAAAAAAAAGAAAGTTTCAAAGATTTACAACAAGGGAATGTCACCCAAAAAAGTCTTGAATGTGCTCTTTACATAACATCCAGACCTAAAACTGTGACTGACATGTAGGTGTCAGAGAAATTCACTAAAATATAATGTCCACCACAGTGGAGTATATTCCTGGATTGCAGGAGAACAACAAACTAGCGCTATAGCTAGCACGACTAGAAAGGGTGGGGTCGATGTCATCTTAGGCTCAGCGCTTAAAGTAAAGGTATTTTTTTCTTTTCTTTTTCTGATCGTCTCACTGCAGAGCAACGAGCTAGCGTTCTCATACGATCGGTATCATTATTATTTTTTTTTTTTTATTTGAAAATGAACGTCTTCCTGTTTTTTCTCTTAGCGGGGTTTTTGCTACACCATGGTAAGACATATTTTGATACTCTCTTCCGGGTTAAATTACCAGCTCTAATATATTTATATTCGACAGAAAATGATTTATTATTCGTTTTTTCTCTCTCAGTGTATTTTGTTTGACCATTGTAAGACATTTTTTGTTATAACGTTAAATCTCTCCTCTGGTAAACGATAAATCGAAGGACGAAATGTGACGCAGTTTCAAATATGACAACAGTATGGACAAAATATTAAAATATATATATAAATAAAATAAAAAAATAATGTGGTCCATGCTCAATTTGTAGCGGACCCCGTCCGAATGATGGCCAAAACTTGACTGATGATTTTTGAGAAGTTTTATTGTTACATCAGACATTCATACAAGTGTATGTTTGACTCCAGGCAAAACACCAGAAGAGCCGAATAATACAACAGGGTACAAAAATGTATGGCTATCTCTTTTGCATTATCATTAGCATACACGGGAGAATATCACATAAATACTACTCAAAACTTACAGTTGATTAAGACAGACAGACCGTGTGATTTTACCATCGAGCTGCTGAGTGCTGAATGGTTTCCTCGGATGTGCATGTGCTGCTCTCTCTCAATTTTCAAAATAATAGTCCTACATAACACCTGCTTAGAAATGCGCATAAACTATGGGATAATTATAAAATAACCTGTTCGGTGGACAAGGCCATAACAAAGGGACATTTTCAGTCCTGTTGCATGATTTGGTCATGTCACGGTGGTGGTTGTGTTTAGGTTAGGGTCAGGTAGGGGCATAATTTTCACTGCATGACTTAGAAACACCCACCAGTTTGAAACCCTGTAAGATGTCTGGACCCAGAGAGGGCTATTCCCTGAGAAAACAAAGGACTTTTTCTGGAAATGTCTGCTAAATCTCCGTGCTTTCACACTCCTCATAAAGAATTGCTGCCACCATGTTTTATTCTACCCTATATTATTAACAGAATGGACGGTTACTGCCGATAGTTGAGTACTCACTTTATTCAACCGAAGACTATAGCCTTGCCTTATGTTTATTCATCAGTTAGTGATATTCTTACAATTTATGTGTTGTATAAGTTAAGGTATTTATGTGTCAACCATTTTGGATAAATAAATTAGCTTGATTCAAATTTCTAAAAGTTTTGGTTGCGGTTTAATGACCATGGTCATTAATGTCCTATGGCCAAACCATTTGAGAACCACTGTTTTGTGTTATTGATCAGTGTTTTCTATTGTCAGAGTTGGATTTTGAATCATTCTTTCAATTACCTGGTTAATAAATTATGTTTATTCTGACCTACTCTAAAATCATTAAGACTAGTACCTATATGTTAAACCCATGTTACCGGAAAACTGTAAAGTCTAATATGAGAATTTCCGTTTAGAACAAGAGTGTTGCACAATTTTCTGAAGTTTTAATAAGTTTTAATATGGGTAATAGGCTGTTCATCTATGTAATATTCATAATGGGTAATATTCATTATGAGGCTATAAAAATAGTTGGTGGCATGAATTCATAAATTTATGTATAGAGAAAGAGGGTAAAATATGAATCAGGATGTGTGTTTGATGTTCAGTTGTATAAGATCCTCCATGAGACTTGTGTTTGATGAGTGAATTTGTAAATCAATGATGTTCTTCTGCTGTTTGCATTTGTTACATAAAACAAAAAGTGATTTATAATTCATTGTTCATTTCTTCTCCAGGTGCCTCTGGTGCTGATACAGATGTAGTGTTTGTGATGGAGGGAGCTTCAGTCACTCTAAACAGTAGTGTTAAAACAAACCAACAAGAGACTATTAAATGGTATTTCCATAAAATTCGCTTAGCTCAGATCACTGGAGATCAGAGTAAAATCTGTACAGATGATCAGTGTAAAGAGAGATTCAGAGACAGACTGAAGCTGGACAATAAGACTGGATCTCTGACCATCACAAACATCAGGACCTCAGACTCTGGAGAATATAAACAAGTACTGATAAGCATCAGTGAAAAGATCTTCAATGTTACTGTCACTGGTGAGTCATTTAATGAATGTTTAAATCACATCATTAATGTGTTGTTTCCTGTGTACCCATATATTAATTCACATACAGTGTATATATATCATTTCATGAAAAATACTTAGTGGAATTTGTAGATTTCAATACAAATTAAATTCATTTTTATTTCAAACTTAATAATAACCATCGATGAGCTGTTAGTTTTAACAGTTAGATTTGATTTATAAAATAGTTGCAGGTGTGTTCTGGTAAAGAGTTTCCCATCATACAATCTCTGATTATTATTTGATGTAAAATAAGTATTAAAATACACTCACCTAAAGGATTATTAGGAACACCATACTAATACTGTGTTTGACCCCCTTTCGCCTTCAGAACTGCCTTAATTCCACGTGGCATTGATTCAACAAGGTGCTGAAAGCATTCTTTAGAAATGTTGGCCCATATTGATAGGATAGCATCTTGCAGTTGATGGAGATTTGTGGGATGCACATCCAGGGCACGAAGCTCCCGTTCCACCACATCCCAAAGATGCTCTATTGGGTTGAGATCTGGTGACTGTGGGGGCCATTTTAGTACAGTGAACTCATTGTCATGTTCAAGAAACCAATTTGAAATGATTCGAGCTTTGTGACATGGTGCATTATCCTGCTGGAAGTAGCCATCAGAGGATGGGTACATGGTGGTCATAAAGGGATGGACATGGTCAGAAACAATGCTCAGGTAGGCCGTGGCATTTAAACGATGCCCAATTGGCACTAAGGGGCCTAAAGTGTGCCAAGAAAACATCCCCCACACCATTACACCACCACCACCAGCCTGCACAGTGGTAACAAGGCATGATGGATCCATGTTCTCATTCTGTTTACGCCAAATTTTGACTCTACCATCTGAATGTCTCAACAGAAATCGAGACTCATCAGACCAGGCAACATTTTTCCAGTCTTCAACTGTCCAATTTTGGTGAGCTCGTGCAAATTGTAGCCTCTTTTTCCTATTTGTAGTGGAGATGAGTGGTACCCGGTGGGGTCTTCTGCTGTTGTAGCCCATCCGCCTCAAGGTTGTGCGTGTTGTGGCTTCACAAATGCTTTGCTGCATACCTCGGTTGTAACGAGTGGTTATTTCAGTCAAAGTTGCTCTTCTATCAGCTTGAATCAGTCGGCCCATTCTCCTCTGACCTCTAGCATCAACAAGGCATTTTCGCCCACAGGACTGCCGCATACTGGATGTTTTTCCCTTTTCACACCATTCCTTGTAAACTCTAGAAATGGTTGTGCGTGAAAATCCCAGTAACTGAGCAGATTGTGAAATACTCAGACCGGCCCGTCTGGCACCAACAACCATGCCACGCTCAAAATTGCTTAAATCACCTTTCTTTCCCATTCTGACATTCAGTTTGGAGTTCAGGAGATTGTCTTGACCAGGACCACACCCCTAAATGCATTGAAGCAACTGCCATGTGATTGGTTGATTAGATAATTGCATTAATGAGAAATTGAACAGGTGTTCCTAATAATCCTTTAGGTGAGTGTATGTTCATAAGCACAAAACATTTTTTTTTTTTTTTTCAGATTTAAAGTCAAGAAAGGTCTTGTCACTTTTCACTCACTTTCATTTCCACAGTTCTCTCATGAAGAACCAGTCAGTGGGGGGAAAATCTGTCTAGTGTAATCAGAAAAAAAAAAATCACTTCAAAAAAAAAAATACCCCGCTGTAAAAGTAGCCCACTTCCGCAGGAAACCCGCAAACTTGGCAACAAGTCTACAAAAGGAGATGAAGTCATGAACAATACAAAATACAAGATTCAAAATAAAAGACATGACACTAATACGAAACAGACTCCTGATAGCTATATGTTGGTGCACTGCCCATGAGACATGTACATTTTATGTGACTTTATGAAACTTGCAATTTTTAGATTCAAAGTTATCAACAGGAAAAATGTATAAAAAATAGTGCTACTGTTTCCTGTTGAGCTAACAGTGCTGGGATGCTGCTTTAGCTGCCGTTCTTCAAAATCCCACCAGATGGAGCCATTTATTAGTTAAATCAATATACAGCTGATAGACAATATAGAGAGGTATAAATATTAGTCAAAGATATTGAAAAATACTAGATGGATTATCGATCTCTAGTAATAATGACTGACCGTCTTCAGCTGTTCCAGGTTCAGGTCTGTCTTCAGGTGCTATAGGAGGAATATGTGCTGCTGCTGTTCTGCTGGTGGTGGCTGCAGCTCTAACTGCTGGTGTGATTTACTATTGCAAGCGTCAACAAGGACAAAAAGGTATTGTATACATAAACATGACTTAACAAGATTGAAAATATGAGATTTAATGTGTGAAATGGGAAAAGTCTTAAAATATGTGAAAATGTAGTTTTTATTCTAACTAACCGGAGTAATTGAGTTTGTTATTGTTTAAACAGACATCGAGATGCAGGCCAGGTGTGATCAGGTGAGAATCTATGTGCAGTAAATCTGTCTGCTTGCTAAAAAACTGAATTTACTACAGATTCAGATCTGTGAGAACTGTATACACTCACCTAAAGGATTATTAGGAACACCTGTTCAATTTCTCATTAATGCAATTATCTAATCAACCAATCACATGGCAGTTGCTTCAATGCATTTAGGGGTGTGGTCCTGGTCAAGACAATCTCCTGAACTCCAAACTGAATGTCAGAACGGGAAAGAAAGATGATTTAAGCAATTTTGAGCGTGGCATGGTTGTTGGTGCCAGACGGGCCGGTCTGAGTATTTCACAATCTGCTCAGTTACTGGGATTTTCACGCACAACCATTTCTAGAGTTTACAAAGAATGGTGTGAAAAGGGAAAAACATCCAGTATGCGGCAGTCCTGTGGGCGAAAATGCCTTGTTGATGCTAGAGGTCAGAGGAGAATGGGCCGACTGTTTCAAGCTGATAGAAGAGCAACTTTGACTGAAATAACCACTCGTTACAACCGAGGTATGCAGCAAAGCATTTGTGAAGCCACAACACGCACAACCTTGAGGCGGATGGGCTACAACAGCAGAAGACCCCACCGGGTACCACTCATCTCCACTACAAATAGGAAAAAGAGGCTACAATTTGCACGAGCTCACCAAAATTGGACAGTTGAAGACTAGAAAAATGTTGCCTGGTCTGATGAGTCTCGATTTCTGTTGAGACATTCAGATGGTAGAGTCAGAATTTGGCGTAAACAGAATGAGAACATGGATCCATCATGCCTTGTTACCACTGTGCAGGCTGGTGGTGGTGGTGTAATGGTGTGGGGGATGTTTTCTTGGCACACTTTAGGCCCCTTAGTGCCAATTGGGCATCGTTTAAATGCCACGGCCTACCTGAGCATTGTTTCTGACCATGTCCATCCCTTTATGACCACCATGTACCCATCCTCTGATGGCTACTTCCAGCAGGATAATGCACCATGTCACAAAGCTCAAATCATTTCAAATTGGTTTCTTGAACATGACAATGAGTTCACTGTACTAAAATGGCCCCCACAGTCACCAGATCTCAACCCAATAGAGCATCTTTGGGATGTGGTGGAACGGGAGCTTCGTGCCCTGGATGTGCATCCCACAAATCTCCATCAACTGCAAGATGCTATCCTATCAATATGGGCCAACATTTCTAAAGAATGCTTTCAGCACCTTGTTGAATCAATGCCACGTAGAATTAAGGCAGTTCTGAAGGCGAAAGGGGGTCAAACACAGTATTAGTATGGTGTTCCTAATAATCCTTTAGGTGAGTGTATGGTGTGTCTGTAACACTGTGCACGTTATGTGGTTTCAGGAAAAAAAAAACAACTTTAACATTAATAACTCACAATTTAAGAATTGACTATGAAGAACAGTTATATAAATATTTTTTATATTATTATTACATAATTATTTATATGGATTATATAATTATCTATTTAACAATGGGTGTGTATGACCCCACTTTAGGTGTAACATAAAAGTAAATAGTTTTTATCACCATGGAAGCAGAGGTTCACAGGTGAGGCAGAGCCAAAAAACAAACAAACATAACTCCCAAATAAACTAAATAACAAATAATATAAAGCAACTTTATTTTGAGAGCAAGTGTTGTATTAGAGCACACTATTTACAATAGTTGGATTCTCTAGTTTCTTGTATTCCTCTTGTATTTTTGTGTTTGTGTGACTGAATCATCAATCCTGTTCTTTTACCTTCTGTGAATCTGTGTTTTCTTGCAGGAGAATGGTGTAGTAGAATCCCCTAATCAGACTCAACCTCTAATGAAGAATGCTGCCAATGGGACGTCTCCTCATCAGAACGAGAATCACTTGATGAACGGTGCTAATGGGACATCCTCTAATACAACTGAAGCTGCCAAAGAGACATAATTTTAACATCATGTTTGTTATTTTGTCTAGTCTGTGTACATCCTTATGCTGTACTGGCAGCATAAAAGCCATTTCTTCCGAGGCGCTACTTTGAGACAGTAATCCACGCCTTTGTTACCACTTGGCTGGATTACTATAATGCACTGTATGTGGGGGTTAGCGGGTCTTCTGTTGCCCGTCTCCAGATTGTACAAAACGCTGCAGTGCGTCTTTTAACTGGAACACATAAACACAAGCATATTTTAGGATCCACTTTAAAATGATTTTATTTGTTTTTAAATCCCTAAATGGTCTTACACCCACCCGTTCTCTCAGGTCAGCTGATCAGCTGCTCCTGAACGTGCCCAAAACAAAGTGTAAGCTCAGAGGGGACTGTGCTTATACTGTGGCAGCTCCTAAACCGTGGAATGATCTGCCTCTGCCCATTAGACAAACCTCTTCACTGTCTATTTTTAAATCGCTTCTTAAAGGGTACATAACACACACGGTTTCTGCCATCTCATGTTAATCTTGAGTACCTATAGAGTAGTACTGCATCCCTCATATCTCAGAAGAGTCTTTAGTTTATCATATTTATAAAAGACAGATACGCTGTACCGATTCTTTCCAAAAACAGCCAAACTTGTGCAGGCATGAAGTGGGCGGAGCTAAAGAGTCACGAGCACACACACACACACACACACACAGAATACATTCATGGATAACTTTCGATTCACTATCCGTTTGTGTTGTTTACATTATATGCACTTGCGCGCCGACTGCCAACAAAACACAGACATTTGATGCAGTTTCACTCACCGCCTGCGGTTTCCACTCGTGACCGGGGTTAACAAACACACTTGCAGAACTCCGTTGCTGCTCCGGGAAAACGAACTGCATCCACTGTTTCCTTAATGCTGGGTTATTTGGGAAGCTGAACAAGGATATCTTTCCCTCACAACCAGAAACACACTTCTTTAGTGACATTGTTGATTTCGTGGTCTAAAAACAAAATGACAGCGCTCCCGACGGCTCCCATAACGTTGATGGGCGTGCTCTTGCTCTCGCTCTGGTTGACGTGCGCACGCGCTCATCCGGGAGAAGTGCCCATACAGAGCCATACTCAAAAAAAAACTTTCCGAAACTTGTTTGAATCCTGAAGGAGTGTGTTTGGCACAGAAATACTCCGTCATACGTCCAACTTGTTTTTTGAAATTTTGTCCATGTTTAGCATTAGAATCCAACTCTTTAATAGTGTAACTAATTCAGAATGCGTTAAAACCCACCTTTTCTCCTTTTGTTTAATTTTGTTGTTTTTATGGTATGGCTGTTCTTATGTTTTATGTCTCTTAATTTGTTTTATTTGTATTTTATGCCTTGTATGAGTTATATATTTTATGTCTTTTATTTATTCTTTGGTTGTTTTCAAGTGCTCTATAAATAAAGTTTGATTGATTGAGCACAAGTTAGATTGACAGCAGCCTGGAAATGTTCATTTGTGCACCTAATTGGATGTTCATTGATTTATTAATTGTTGAAACACATTGCTGAGAGTATTATCACATTCCACACCTGTTACTGGATGCATAAATGATACAGGTGTTTTATGTTGTTACACTGGTGTTAAGCTGGAGAATTACTGTTTATGAATTTGTCTTTGGTTTGGTGCTCATGGTAAATATGTAAATGTTGTAAGAAAAATGATTTAATTGCCAGAGCACTATTGCCATACACTAAACTCATCACAAAAGCCTCTACCACAGATCTGACTGTGATATCAATCAATATAAATGTTTCAGGAAATCTTAGTAAGCTGATTTTAAAAAAATGTTGTTAAAAAGTGCCTTGAATTTGAACCCACATGAAACACTTCTGGAAAAGGATCTGATAAATGCTAATAAAAACAGATCTGATTTTCTTAAACAGCTGGATTCTTTGAGTTTGTTTGTCATAACAATTTTTGATTTTGATATATCAGAAATAACTGAACTAAGCAGAGTCAAGTGGACTCAGTAAAGTAATGTAGGGAATAGTATATAAAAATAGGGAAGAGTGTATAGGGTGTGATTTGGAACACCTGATTGTCAACTGACTCAGTGCTGTTAATTCACGGTATATTGCAGTAAGCTACTTTCACGAAAATGACAAATATTGCCCAGAATGCATTGTTTTCTACAACATATTACTGAACAAAAATCCAGTGCAGAAACTCCTTTCATTTTTGTTCTTGGATTGTGCACTGAGAACGCTGTTGTTACCATTGCACTGACTACACCAGGGACTGACAACCCAAAGCCGTCAAAGAAGGCATCTAACCACTACAGACTTTATTTACAGCAGCGTCATCTTTTTACGGGAATGGAAGGGAGACTGTGAGGGGTAGACTAAACATACATCTCTTCAGTGGGTTGTACTGTTATTTAAAGGTGCTGTATGTAAGAATGACAGCTAGTGGTTGAAATGGGTACTGCAGTCGAAATTCAAAATATAATTTGCCCCGCCCCCACACCCTCAGACTTGACCACGTGGGTTGCCAGTTTGAGAACACGTAACAGTTGACAATGGAAGGTGAGGAGACTCACACACTGTAAGTTGAGTTTATTTATCCGCGTTTTAATGTGCTTCTGTTCATAGAGATTTTTAAATGGATGCCGATGCTTTTTATGGTCGGGTAGAATCTGTGATCTCTGACCCAGTTTGTTTGCTGGCTTCCATGGCAGTAATACGCTGTGTTTTTCGCCAACTGGCAACCTGTGGTGTCGAAATACTATTGGGTAAACTGGCAACGTGCGTTACCAAAACAAAAACAGACATTCCAACACGGAACGCACATTTCAAAGTAAAATAACTTGCTGTAGCATCGTTTTTCAGAGAAAAGAGTATGTGAGCTCAGCATGTTTCCTAAATATCTGCAAACATACTATGGTGCTTTAGTACAGTCAAAAACTTACATACAGCACCTTTAATGTGTTTTTAGATTGTTCTGCTGATGAAAAAAAAAAATTCAAGACATTTCAGTAAGCAAAAAAACTCCAGACAACATGAGCTGTGGAAAATTGTAAGTGATAGGAACTTAACAGTGGATAACAGTATAATAGTTATGGAAACTATTTCTGTTGCCATTTCGGTTATTGATACACTTTAATTCGATTTTGATATACATTGTATCCATTTGGATAATTTGTGGAAGTGATTCTCCTTTAATTTCTCATAGCAGGCCCGGCTCCTTATTCTCACTGCCAGTCAAATCAATCAATCAGTCAATCAATCAATCAATCAATCAATCAATCAATCAATCAATCAATCAATCAATCAATGTATTTTTATTGATATTTAGAGAGATAGTTCATTATGTTTTTTCATTCATTTCAGTGGTGATCGGGTGTTATTCCTATTATGACCTGTAGATGGTGTATAATATACAATAATCTGGTACCTAAAAAGGTAAAAGGAAGGAACACAGAGCTATAATGCAGAGCTAAAAGCACATGACATCGTTTATGGTTTATGTTGACACAGTGTCTAATCTACAGTAAAGGTGTAATTGTAAAAGTTTTTGTGTATTTTATATTTATATAGGGTTGTAACAAAACTCTGCAGGGCAGTGGCCCCTCCAGGGCCGGATTTGAGGATGGCCTATGCGATACAAATTTTAAATTAGTAATATGCACAAAAAAGATAGCATATTAAATTGTGATTTATAACAATAAACCATAGTTACCATGATAAACAGTGGTAAAATCGTGATATGGTTTACCACTGCTAGTTTTCTTTAAAAGTGTAAAGAAACTTTAAAAAGTCATGGCTTTATTCTGTAGGAAAATGACTCGTTCCTCTAGTAGTCAAATTGTGGTTTCATTTTTGAGAGTCGGCCAATTTAAAGTTCGTTAAAAAATGTAGGAAGACAAAAATACTGGAGATTAAGGCATTTCTTTTGTTTTGGTGTAAACCACATAACACTAAACTGCCAATATTGTAATACAGTCAGTGGGAGACCACAGACGCACGTCATTGACTGAATTGCATTAATAGAAAGCCAGTTAGTGTAAAGATTTTTAATAGAAAGTATTTTTCCAAAGCTAAGTTTAGTATTTTCGTGCCGTGTCCGCGGGGGAGGGAACATGTGTGACGTAGCCATGCGCACTTACTAGAACGAACGGAGAGCGCGCGTAGCCTATAAACGCCTCGTCCGTTTGTGGGACAGCGTGCGCAGTCAGCGGAGGCACCATACGTCACCGCAGTCTGAGGACAACAGCGCCAAGGCTTCATTCTAGCGTTCGGTGCTGACTGAAGGAGGTCACTACAACCCTCCGAAGGACTGGACCAGGAAGGACACAGCTTCACTAGGATGCAGCTTTCCGTTTGGGAAGCATCCTCTATTTCTCCCCCAACAACAACCCCCACACATCTCACAACAAGCGGAAAATATCATAAATCGATAGGAGTGGAGGATTGGTTTTCGTAGATTCAGAGGGGAATCTGGATTACCATTTTCTCTTTCTGCCTATGCAGCAAAAAAGGCGTCTGCGCAAGAACAGAAAATAATATTTTTTGAACGAACAATTGATATTCCACAGAACATCCATTATTTTCAGAGGAATGAAGTTCTTTATTTTGTACATAGCGAGTGTTTTACTCGTGCATGGTAAGACGTAGACTATTTGTTCAAATGTTTATCTCTTGCTATCAGGAATCCGGAGCAGTAATTCATATTATTTCTTAATTATTTATTGCCCGCTTCACAGACAAGCTAGGCTTAAGCTATAGTCCCAGACTAAAATGCATGTGTGAGCTGTCTTTACTGAAAGAAACTTGGACTGGCATATTTTAAAATATGTAAGTGTCTTGTCTAAAGATGCAATTTAACTAAGGCCTAATCCTGGCTTTATTGTTGTGGCGACAGAAACGAACAGTAAAACTGGCATCGTTAAAATAAGAAACAGACCACTTATTATAAATTAAAGATATAAAACTGGTTTATACATTTGATCGTTGTTTTTATCATTAATGGTAAATATCATCTATTGCTTCAGTTGTCAGTATTAATGAATAGACCGGCCGAACTGGATGATCGGCGTCATTTATTCTGTCCTGTAATTTATAATTGTTTATTTTTTCTTCAGATGTGTCTGGTGTTGATACAGACACAGTGTCTGTGATGGAGGGAGATTCCGTCACTCTACACATTAGTGTTAAAAAACCCCAACAAGAAAGAATTAAATGGTATTTTAATGACACTTGTGTAGCTCAAATTAATGGAGATCCCTGTAAGATATGTGCAGATAATCAATGTCATGATAATAATGAGAGATTCAGAGACAGACTGAAGCTGGATCACCAGACTGGATCTCTGACCATCACAAACATCAACACCACAGACTCTGGACACTATAAGCTACAGATCAACAGCAGCAGTGACAGTGAAAAGACCTTCAGTGTTTCTGTTCGTGGTGAGTCATTTAATGAATGCAGGCTATGTTTATCATATCTGTGACTATCACAGTTATTCTGTACTGTATTTTAAGTAAATAGGTCATTTCCTTAAAGGGGTCCTATTATGCCCTTTTACGAAGTCTTGATGTTTTAGGGTGTACTAGAATATGTTTTCATGCTTCATTGTTCAAAAAACACATTTTTCACATATTTTACATTATAACAGCTCCTCGCTCCCCAGTCTGGCCCGAACACGCCGCTTATTTCCTGTTTCGATGAAGCCCCGCCTTCTGAATGCAAAATGTGCTGTGATTGGTTAGCTGGTCCAGTGTGTTATGATTGGCACCGCTTTGCATGTGTTTGGGAAATGTCACGCCCCTTACCATAACTACTCAGATGTAAATATTAAGGAAATATTCATTTCAAACCAATTCAAGCCTGATTCAGACTTAAAAAATGTTAACAAATAAGAGGATCGTGTAGAATGGATTTCATGCATGGACTTTTCAAACAGATTTTGTATAATTTTCTTATACATTTTAGATACAATGTTATACACAATTTAATCATGATAATTGTTGGGAAATATGGTAATACAAACCGTAATCGTTCACAAAAAGGGGTGGTAAACAGTCTTACAAAAGTGAGAGATTATGCTGCCTTTATGTGCTATCAGAATGATCGTAAATACGAGTTTCCTAGGAAAAAATTGCACATGAACGCCTTCTGATGTCGTGTTCGGAAATAATTTTGATACCCAAATTCCCGAGATGAGCGTGCCATAATCTTTAAACATGGTGGCGGGGAGAACTACTACTGTGTCAGGTATGATTTATTAGTTTTTCCCCCCAAAACAGCTATATTGTATTGTCATTAATGGAGTGCATATTTACATATATGAGTATTCTTTTTAAGCATATTGTATGTTTTATACACAGCAAAAATAGCCTGCATTTGACCGAAATTACAGAATCGACAGAAAGCGGACTATCTGGATAGCATCGTAAATGTTTATATGGTAGTGCCACTACATATAATTTTGGTTTTAATAGGATTTTCCCAATAAATATGCAGGAATAAACCTGGTGTCTTCCATGATTCCTGTTCATTCCGACAACAAAGCACTTGAATGCAACAAGCTTGTAATCACGACTTCTGAAGTGGGAATTATCAAATTTCCGATAACACGTGAAGGCAGCATTACAAACACTACAGTAAACAATATCAACACTAATGTTAGCTAGCAGGCTAGCGGAGGCAAAGATTTTCCCTTTGTTTACATCATAGCAACAACATAAAACTTATAATTGGAACTGTTAATAGAAAAAGCAAGCGTGTAGTGTATTGGCAGTAGAATCAACATTGTCATATCCATTACCATGCCAAACACTCCAAGAGTTGTCATAACAGAAATAGATACATTTGCACAAATGTTAACAAACTTATAAGCAAAGGCTCTCCAAGGCACAAAACGTAAAGGAAACCGAGAGTCTCGCGTAGCCAGACCTTCAGACTGACGGCAGAAGGTCTGGACTCTATCGCAGCTTTCATTGGTCAAGGACCGCCCAAGAGGACGTAACCAATCACAGTTCGTTTTGTGCCGCATCATGTTTAGGGGTGTGAAAATGTAATGTCGATGTCCCTGCAATAACAGACCGGCGAGCATCTAAAAATTATTAATTCAAGAACGTTGTGCAAGTTTACTGCAACAATGGACCCGCGAACTTCACATACTTTTGAAAATCCAGCGTTCAGTTGATCCTGGTAAGCGCTCATTGTCACAGTTGTAAACGCGACGACGTTCTTCTTCAACGAGGGGCTTTGGAGTTGTGGCATTTGTTTCCAGGCGGACCGTTAAAGAACGCGACACACACGTCTTGCGGACATCCTGTAGAATTCAGTCAATCAGATGATGACTTCGAAACTCATGAAGTGTTTCCAGATATGTCGTTCCAAACCCGTAAGACCTTCGTTCATCTTCGGAAGATATTTTTGATAAAATCCGAGAGCTCTCAGGCCTCTCCATAGACAGCAACGTAATTAACACTTTCAAGGTCCAGAAAGGTAGTAAAGACATCGTTAAAATAGTCCATGTGACTCCAGTGGTTCAACCTTAATGTTATGAAGCGTTGAGAATACTTTTTGTGTGCAAAAACAAACAAAACAAAATAACGACTTTATTGAACAATTTTGTTGTGTCAGTGTCCTACGCAGTTTATGCAACAGTGCAGCGCTTTCGAGTTCTACGGCAGCCGATGCTGTTCATGTGAGCACCACGACGCATGCGTGTGATGATGACACAGGAGATGCACTGTATTTACAACGGAAACTGTGTAGGAGACTGACACAGGCTAGATGAAATTGTTGAATAAAGTCGTTATTTTTTTGTTTTTTGCACACAAAAATATTCTCATCGCTTTATTAAATTAAGGTTGAACCACTGGAGTCACATGGACTATTTTAACAATGTCTTACTTTACTACCTTTCTGGGCCTTGAAAGTGTTAATTACGTTGCTGTCTATGGAGAGGCCTGAGAGCTCTCGGATTTGATCAAAAATATCTTCATTTGTGTTCCAAAACCATTCATATTGTTTATCCGGATTTTTAGGAAATTCATGTTTACATGTCCAGTTATTTCTTGGACACTTTTCCCCAAAAGTATCCTCTAGCAGCTGTTGGTTTGTGTTTCAGATGTTCCTGCTGCTGAACGAGATGAAGTGAAGAGAAAGTCAGTGATGGAGGGAGAATCTCTCACTTTAGATCCTGGTGTAATGAAACACCCAAATGATTTGTTGATGTGGCATTTTAATGACATTCTCATCACTGAAATCACTGGAGATCAGAGTCAGATCTGTACAGATGATCAGTGTAAAGAGAGATTCAGAGACAGACTGAAGCTGGATCATCAGACTGGATCTCTGACCATCATGAACACCAGACACACAGACTCTGGACTCTATAAACTGGAGATAAACAGCAGCAGCATAAGTCGTCGCCCCAGCAGCAACATCAGCATCAGCAGCTCCAAGAGCTTCAGTGTTGCTGTCATTGGTTGAGTATATCGTTTAATTCATTTAAATGATACATTTTTGAGGAATTTTAAAGTTTGAAGAAAAAAAGAGCTTTGACTCAATAACATTTGATAACTGCTTATTCCGTGCTTTTTTAATTGCTGTTCTTGAAAAAAAAAAAAAAAAAACATCTATCAGTTCAATCAATATCATACAACTGATGATCAAAGAAGAAAGGAGTAAATATCAGTTTAAAATATCAGTAAAGTTGATTATCATTTGATGTCTAGTGATTATGTCTGTCTGTCTTTACTGTTACAGAATCAGGTCAGTCTGTAGCTGTGATATGTGCTGGTGTTGGTGTTCTTCTGCTGGTTTCTGCAGCTTTAAATCACACCGCTGGTGTGATTAACTGTCACCGTAATAAAGCTAAAAAACCAGGACATAATGTAAGTATCACATACATACAGCTGAGTCATATATAATTATATGATCAGGATATAAACTAATTCACATGTAAATAAAACAATATGGGCCAGATTTACTAACAGCTTGCTCCAGTGCAAACCCTCTTTTGGCGTTAAAAACTACTGTCAGGTTTTACTAAAGACACGTAGTGATAAATTAGCGTTGAAAAGGAGTGGACACAGTTATTTTTGCGGCTGACCTTGTTGCATATGCATTTGCAGGCGTTTCCCATTCAGACACAAAATGTATGGTAGGAGAGTATTTAAATAAACCATGAAAGGTGATTTACTAAAGTTCGCCGTAGTCAATTTATTGGGATTTGCGGCATTATTTAAAGCCAAAATAAGCATGTCTTAACCCATTTTCACTTGACATGCTGGAACTGAGGGCCAGTTGTTCAAAAGTAATCTGATTGGTTGATTGTTCAAAAGAAAAAAAGGATTCTGAAATCAGATTAGGTCACAAAATCCAATCTTGGTTTTGATCTGGATCAAATCATCAGTTTGTGTTTTTCAAACTTTTTAGTAATATTGGGATACCTTTGATCCAACCAAATCTGGATTATACTGATCCCATCAGAAGGGTGGATTACAGGGACAAAAATTTAAACTTTAAAACTGGTCAAAAAATACATTTGTATCATGTAAAACACACACACACAAGCAAAACTCTTGATTAGTTTAACTGATAAAGTAATGAATTAGAAGTAGACATTAGGCTTCATATTAAGCCTTTCGGTAGCCTACAGTAAAGTAAAAAAGAGAATTTGGCGCCATAAAATAATCCCCAAACAGCTGTAAATATCAAACAATAATATTATATTTAGTTTTTAAGTGCTTTTTTTTTAATCACCGTTTGTAAACTACATTGGCACAATCATAAGAGATGAACCAGTCAAAAGTTCTCTGTGAGAGAACACAAAGTTTCTTGGGTGAACGCTACACAAAACTTTTCTGAGACAACGCTAAAGCATTTAAATATTTATCTCATATTTTATTTCCATCACCATGTCCCTTTAGGGGCTTCGTAGAGCACTAGTAATCCAGATTTGGTCATCTGTAAAAGTGAGTATCTGGATCAGGGTGATCCAGTCCAATTTTGCTTTGAAAAACCGGCACAAAAGTAAGATGGATTACCTGATCCTGGATAGCAAAACATGGGATTTCCAAATCCAGATCATAAACTTTTTGAACAACTGGCCCTGGGAGATCATTTTCTCCCTTCGTGTTCATTTATTTTTAATACCAGATGAAGACGTTATCCGAACATATTGTTTCTCAAGCCACGTTATCTTTTGATTTTTGATTTTGTTAGTCATTATGGAAATGCTCTGCTGCATCTGTTTTTTAAGCCTTAAATGCATGAATGTTTCGCCAATCATTATTACATATACGGGTCTTTAGAGACCCGGATCTATATCTAACACGGCTGAATCTCTACCTGTCGCGATAATATAAAACTCTCCTGATATTAGAGTAACAATTACAGAAGAATAAAATAAAGCATATTTTGTTACGTTTTGGAGCTTGGAAGGGTTCAGTTTGAGCAGATGTTTTATACCATCATTACGGTCCTCGTCACAGCTCATTTCCCAGGACATTTTCAACATCTTCAAAATCAATATTTTGACCGCTGACAGCTTCTTCACCAGATTCAGCATCAAGTGACAGTGACAGTAATATTTGACTGCGTTCAGTTCTTGCTCTGCAGTAAATCGCTGAGTCATTTCAAGTTTTGCTGATGATACTTCCTATTCTTTTGTTTTCTGCCTGTGGTAACTATGAGTGAAACATAACATCATCATTGTGTATCAGACATTGCCACCTTGTGGAAAAAAGGTGACCTGCACTTATTCAGTCAACAAAGATTCAATTATTGTTGTGCAAAAAAAAATTCTTACATTGTTACACACCTCGGGTCATTAGTGACCCTATACAATTTTTTACGAAAAAAAGGAATATCAAAACAGGCATTCTTTTATAATTGTATTCTTTTTTTTCTCGTTATATTGTTTATAATGAATAGATTGAGGAATACTAAGAAAGTTGATGTCTAACTTTAAAAAATGAATGAGGAGGAGGGTAGTGAGGCAGGACGAATGAGAATGACGTCCTGGGTCACTAAAGACCCAAGGTATGCGTTTAAGGGTTCATCTTCGCTTGCATTCCTTGCTCCTCGTGTTACACACTAATTTGCCTTGTTTAGTAAATTTGGCCCTATATTTGCAAAATATGTTTCACAAATGCAAAGCAGTATTCGCAAATATACAAATGTGCACACAAAGTTTGGAATGCTTTAAATTTATAAATTGGTTGTTGAATTTGCATGTTATCACGTGTGTGGATGTGTATGTCAGTGCAATAATGCAATACAGTTTTTAAGAAACGTCCAATATTTAAGACGTTACTTTTTTTTTTTAAGAAAACCATCAGTCTTGTTCATTTAATTTATCTTCTGTGAATGTGTTTTCTTACAGGAGCATTATGATGAAGACTCGTCCCCTAATAAGGCTGAGATTCCATTGTTGACTGTTGCAGATGAATCGTTCCCTAATCTGACATCACCTTTTTTAGCTATTTAAATCAATTATAGCATGTAGCCTAAATATATTTTTTGAAAGAAGCACACTATCAGCAATAGAACAGCGAATGCTTAAATGTTTTTCTGTAGTGTTTTATTTATGATGCTGTCATGCTTTTTGTGGCAGTTTAGTACCTTATTCTTTATGACCAAGAAGTGTATTTTACTACTTTCACACAGCGTCATACTGCAGTATGCAAGCACACCAATCACGTGCACAAATATGCAAACAAGTCAAACAACATGAATCGACTCTGCACTACTGATACAACTACTGGAAAAGACTGATATTTGTCACGGATTTCGCCAGCATGCTACCAGCACAGGTCGTTCATCTCCACCCACTCGTTCACAATCACCCAAAGAGAATGTACCTTCTTCGTCTTCCTCCATCCGTCGATCCTTCAGACTGTTCATCATCTGTGTGCTCATCAAATCATCCTGCAAAAAAACAAAGACTCCTCAGTTAAGTGTTACTGCTCATTGAATGGCTTATGCTTGATGATCCTGAACGCTCTAAACGATCTGTGAATAAAAGGCCTGTTAAGCTCATCTCCGACTCTCTCCTGTTTTATGAAAATATTATGCTGCATGTGTAGGCTTTTTAAACAGTCATATGATGCTATTTTACTCATTATTTTGTTTGGTTGGGTGTAATAGAATAGGTTAACATGTTTTAATGGTCAAGAAACCATTGTTTTTTTTCACATATTGTACATTATAGCATTACCGCTCTATTCCTAGTCTGTATTAAAGGTAAAGTTCACCCCCAAAAATTCAGATTCATGTTGAAACTCCAGCACTTTTAAGTGATATGAAAGCAGTATTTTTTGGTGCAATCCTGTTACTTACTGTCTCTGCAGGAAAAGTAAATGAAAAAAATCAAAAGTGTATGTATTACAGCTGATACAGCGAGAGAAAAATAATGAGCTTTATTGTGCTACAGTCGTGTAAAAATGTCTATGTCAAACAGCATTATATAAAAGGGTAACACTTTACAATACGAGTGGACTAATAGCCTATGCATTAATTCATGCATATTAACTAATAAACATAATCATATGTTAATGTATGATTCATTAAGAAATAAACCATTAATGATTACTGCATCAGCAACTAATAAACTGATTAACATCATGTATTAATTCCTTAACAACATACAGTACAGAGTGGAGCAGGTATGACATCAATTTGTAGCGCAAAAGCGAGTTAGCATTTCTTTTTTTAGCACTTCCGGTTCCATAAGTCAATGGGTTTTTTGAATGGGATTTTGTTTAAATGGCTGAAATAAGGTCTGTGGTGAACATGAGCTCAAGACACTTTCACGTTTTATTCTACAACATAAACTACATCAGTATTACAACACTCGTGATTTTTTGAAGCGGTTACTTGTCTTGAAAAAGGCGGTTGCTAACAAGTGGCTAAATGGACTACAGAAGCTGTCAAGGAGATTAAACGTTATCACGCAGAAACTGTACATTTAGTCCACTTTAAAGCCTCCGTTATGCTCATAATTGTGCTCTTATAAACTAGTCTAACTCAAACGTTCTGGGAAAATAATATAAATAAAAATAATCCAAAAGCCTATGGAAAATTCGAAGGAAAAATCGAGGGAACCGGTGTGACGCTAACTGCTGGTTAGGCCTACAAAGTGACGTCATACTAAGAGTGACGTCATACCTGCACCAATATAATTAACTACTAGTGTAAATTAGAGCAGTCCTTCCGCCCTTTTCACATTTCAGGGTTTCTCAGAAGCAGAAGCTGACTACATTAAATATATTTTTCATGTTCCCATTTGCTCAAATAGCAAAAGAAAAACTCCACAATTGTGTTTTCACAACTTAAAAACACACTCACAGCAGCATTAACTTTTTATTATTATTATTTATTTGATCCAAATGTAATATAATACAAAGTAGTGTTATAAATATACATAAATTAAAAAAGAAATGAAAATGTAAAAAACGTTGCAGGATTTACAATGCTGATGACCGTTAAAACGCGTCATCAATTTAATGTTTTTGGATTGTTCTGCTGAAGAAACTGCAAAAATATCTTTCAGAGAATTTTCAGTAGACAAAAAAACAAAACAAAACAAACAAACAAACAAAAAAAAAACAGACAATATGAGGTGTGGAAAATTATAAGTGATCTGGGAGCTTTCTACAGCAGATGACATTGAAAACATGGTATGTCTATCCCTCACAGCCTTGCTTACATAGTAATCTCCAAGTGTTTTTTATTATTATTGAACAAAGAATACAAGGATGCATCACAAGACAAACACAGGATAAGAAACTCGAGGAAGAGCAAGGACATAAGGTACATTTTCAAGCAAGATACAGTAATCAGAGATAGACTACTTAAAGACAATTAATTTACAAAACATCTAAAGCAGTAGAAATTAAACATACAATAAATAAATGAAAATAAATAGAAATAATTAACATGAAACTTTAAAAAATTGGAAATCATGAGGTAACTCTTATAATGAATTTCTTTTTATAATAATTTTTTTTTTTTTTTTTTTTTTTTTTTTTTTTTTTTTTTTTTTTTAGCAGAGAGTTCTGGGAAAAACAGTTGATGGTGACAGTAAGGGACGAGGCTGCCATCTGACAGTAACACCTTTCATAGCCAGAATGGGAAACAGACAATTTCTTCTAAGCATGGTTTCAATCTATTTGCGTAAAGGGGAGCTAACAATTTATAATCCGAATTAAGTTAAGTAATTGGGCACCAGTTATCTAAATAAAAGGAATCTTTGTTAGGCTCCAAGACAAACTTTTTTATGTCTTGCCAAAAGGTCCTATAGGACTCAAAAGGCAGTCCATCCGGCCCTGGGCTTTTATTGAGAGGAGCCTTCTAAATAATCACATCCAACTCTTCCAAGGTCAAATCCATCTCACAAGACGACCTATTTCCATCACTTATAATAGGTGTGAATGCTTGAACCCTCTCAAAGAAGCTATCAGAAAACTGTGGTTTAAATGAAGAAGTAGAGCTGTGAGTAAAAACTGGAAACAAAATGAGAAACACTGGCTTCATTTGTGATCAAATTGCCCTCAATATATAGAGAAGATATTCTTTTAGCTTTCCCTTCTTTCTTTTCTAATTTAAAAAAAAAAATGCAGAATTTTTCCTCCCTGAATAGCCACTTCACGCTGGATCTAATAAAGCACCCTTAGCTTTTTTTCTGCATATAGGTTATTTAGGCTAATTCTTCTTTTATGTTGTGCATTGTATCATCTTCATTTGTCTGTTGCTTGCCTAAAATTTGATTCATTTCATTTAAAATAGAGGTATACCTTAAAGATTTTGCTTTTGCCAACTGTTTACTAAATCGAAAAGAGAATTTTCTACACTTGTATTTGAATAACTCACAATTAAAAGATACTGGTTTTGCTTTTCAATCCTTTAATAATGCTTTAATAATGCTCTTAATACCTAAACAATAAGAAGGAATCTGTAATAGAGAACAATTTCGTTTCCGGTATGAGGGTTTCTGTGACAACCAGTACCAGAATCAGATAAAATAAGGTTGATAAAAGCATGATCTGTGAGGGGTACAGTAAAGTACATGGAGCTGCTCTGAATATTATTCCCACCCCAGCTCAGTCAGTGGCGGTAATGCTCCAAAAGCTGGTTTGCCAGCCGCCAATAAACGAGAAGAAGAATGCGAAGCAGTAAACTTTAATGCAAGAGAAAAAAACTAATGCAAGAGACTACATTTAACGTGTCTACATCAGACTGTAAAAAAGAAATGCATTTTTTTGAGTGTTTGTGAAAATGGCGATTCTTTTAAATGTGTTCTTGATGTTACTGTTTTTATTCGCCCACGGTAAGAAGACATCATATTGTTTTCTCTGCCCGCTAACGATAAATCACGACAGTTTGGTTTTCAGCTTCGCCTTGCTACAGCTGCCTATTTCGGAGTGTCTATTTACACCAGCGTCACACAGGATAAAAAAAAAAAAACATAATAATAAAAGAAAAGACGCACATATTATGACGTCTGCAGTGGCGTAGTCAGTAGAGCATAAGGCTGATAGTGGAGCAAGGTTTTGACGCGATCGACACGTGTTCTAATCCGCCTGATTTCGCTCTTCTCCCTTTTCCCATCACATCAGAAATGCATTTACTTTCAATAAAAATGAAGAAAATGTTCTAAAAGTGAAAATAAAGTGCATAATGACTGTTTAATAATAATAATAATAAAAGTATTTATTGGTTAGGTGTAGGGAGGGCTTTTAATTGTCCCATTGAGGAGGCATCCATTTAAAAATTTTAATAAATAATAATAATTTACACTATGTTATTATTGCATCCTGTTAATGTACAACAATACAGAGGTGCAAATAGTACGTACCTGCCAAAATGAAGTATAAATAGCATCTAATTACTATTTACACATATTGCAAAGAACTGCTACTTTTACATGGTGTGAATAGAATATATCACTATTTTCACTTAGTGCGAATAGTATCTATTGCTATTTGCTGCAGCCTTTATATTTTGCTTGAAGTTATCACATTTCTTACTAGGTCAGTTACAAAAAGAATATCTTGACGTTCAAGCTTTTGTCATTTTATAAACTCCCTGTCATCATTTATATTTTCGTTGGAAAGTGTGCATCTCCTCCTCTCTGCTGCCATCTTGTTACTCTTAACTAGGTTAGGATACCTCTCCAGCTCTCTTAAATAATTTAGGAGCTGAGACCTAGTCTTAACACTTAGGAACCTCTATGAATCACACTTATTCTTAAGTCTAGGAATAAGAGTGAAATTACATCATTCTAGGAATTTTGATACACTTAAGACAAAAATTTTACTCTGAGCGGCTTTATACATACGGCCCCAGGTCAGTACACTTAATGGGATAGTTCATCCAAAAATCATTTACTCACCCTCATGTGAATAAATAGTTCACCCAAAAATGGAAAACACAGAATTGGGTAAAAAATAAAACGAAATTTGAGAAAAAATAAAACATATATCAAAGGGTCGTTAAACTTTACTTTTAATAAATTGCTGTTAAATTGTATATGTTTCATGAGTTCAATTAATTAGACACGATTTGTGACTAATAAAATGTAATTTAACCATTAAAACAGAGTAAAAAAAAAAAAAAAATAGATTTCATTGGGCCCTTAATTAATTAATTTTTATTAATTAATTGCAAATCGTCACAGGCTAACCGGGTAGCTGTATTTTGTGTGAACGATATTCATAATGTGATTTTGTATGATGATCCAGAAGCGCAGGCGTTTTCTCTGGGCCAAGGCTCATTTAAAATGGACTGTGGCAAAGTGGGAAAACTGTTCTGTGGTCAGACGAATCAAAATTTGAAGTTCTTTTTGGAAAACTGGGACGCCATGTCATCCGGACTAAAGAGGACCCAAGTTGTTGTCAGCGCTCAGTTCAGAAGCCTGCATCTCTGATGGTATGGGGTTGCATGAGTGTGTGTGGCATGGGCAGCTTACACATCTGGAAAGGCACCATCAATGCTGAAAGGTATATCCAAGTTCTAGAACAACATATGCTCCCATCCAGACGTCGTCTCTTTCAGGGAAGACCTTGCATTTTCCAACATGACAATGCCAGACCACATACTGCATCAATTACAACATCATGGCTGTGTAGAAGAAGGATCCGGGTACTGAAATGGCCAGCCTGCAGTCCAGATCTTTCACCCATAGAAAACATTTGGCGCATCATAAAGAGGAAGATGCGACAAAGAAGACCTAAGACAGTTGAGCAACTAGAAGCCTGTATTAGACAAGAATGGGACAACATTCCTATTCCTAAACTTGAGCAACTTGTCTCCTCAGTCCCCAGACGTTTGCAGACTGTTATAAAAAGAAGAGGGGATGCCACACAGTGGTAAACATGGCCTTGTCTCAACTTTTTTGAGATGTGTTGATGCCATGAAATTTAAAATCAACTTATTTTTCCCTTAAAATGATACATTTTCTCAGTTTAAACATTTGAACTGTCATCCATATTTTTGTTTTCTGAATAAAATATTGAAATTTGAAACTTCGACATCATTGCATTCTGTTTTTATTCACAATTTGTACAGTGTCCCAACTTTTTTGGAATCGGGTTTGTACATCATTTGCTTAAAAAAACATGATAAATACAGTTTGAAAGTACAAGTTTCATTCTGCTGGATATATTCAAGAGTTTTTTGAGAAATTGCTGGGAAGAATGTGCATTTGTAATCTTTGAAATTACGATGCTGAAAATCACAAAAAAGAGATTTGAAAGCGGTTCAATTGAGGTTTTGGATTTCTGAGCGAGAGACATTTATAGTCCCAATAGAAGGCCTGGAAATTTCCACTTAAAATTCCAATTAGAGACTCATGATATTGATCTGGTACATATAAAAGTAGAAAACAAAGTAATCTGAACTGTAGCAGCAGCTTTATTACCCAGAAACTTTAAATTAAACAATAAAATGTTTTTTTTTAACTTACCCATCAGACTCCAGCAACACAAACAGAAATAAAAAAACATCAGAAAAAGGTTGTTTAGTTCTTCATTGAAACGTCTGATCTGATAAGACTGTCTTGCTAAATGACTCAACCTGCTTATATGGTGTGTGAATCTTTTGACCCTCCTACTTCTCCTACACATGCTCTGAGCGTGTTTTGAACATAGGTCTGTATCTATATATCTATATCTATATATAAATGCCCATATGAACTGATAATGACATTAATTTTTTTGCTATTGACAAAATTTGTTGAAAGATATAGTTTTAAAAATGGTTGTATATATTCAGTTTATTTAGTTGTGTGGAAAAACCAACAAAGTTAAAAACCATCTGCCATCTCACAGTACCAGTTTTACTGAAGTTCAGCTTTTGAGTCATACCGGAAACCTCTGTGGTCGTCTTGTCGTTTGATCTGTTGGTGGACAAACTTGTTTGTGAGGGACAATGGGTATTTAGAGCATGTGTGTCTAGTTTGGTGAGGGGCCTCTTCCTGCTTCTGTGCACAGCTCTGACTCTTTAATCTACAGAAGCATTGAACAAAGATGAGGAACTATTTTTGACAAAGACAAGCAGGTATCGCTTCCGCCTGGAAACATCTCAGTGAGAGGGGCTTGTGCTCCAAGTGGGAGTGGCTACAGCAGCCACAAGTAGGCGGACACCTCTAAATGGTTAACTACATAGATGCGGTGATAGAAAGATTATGATGGAAAATATGGCAGAAAGTAGCGACTCTATAACTATTAAAACTTCATGTCAAGACTTTTTTTGTTGTAGTTTAGTTGTTTAGATTTCACACGTGTGTCGCATTCTTTACCAGTCTAACTGGAAACAAAGCCGCCATGTTGCCAAACCCCCTCATGGAAGAAGAAAGCAGTCATGTTTACAACTGTGACAATGAGAGCTTATCAGGATCAAATAAACATATTTTCAAAAGTATGTGAAATTCACAGCATAGTGTCTTTAAAAGACGTCCAAGAGTTTAGCTTGAGGCACTGCTGAAAGCAGGGCGGGGCCGAGAGTTGTGGGAATGGAGTGAGCCATGTTTCTCACGGAGGAGCTCCGGGAGGATAAAGGGAGGAGCGATGACAGTGAAGGACGGGAGAGGACCAGGCCTGGGACATTTATGTTGTGTTTTATTATGGTTATATGCGGCAGTCGTCCATGAGGGTCTACCGCTTTACTTTCGTTGTGCTGTTTGTTTAATTTTGGGAATTAAAGTTACGTTGAACATTCGCCGTTTCCTGCCTCCTTCTTCCCTGAACTATTAAACCTTGCTACATTGGTGACGAAAACGCGGGAGGAAGGAGGGAGGCACTGTCATAGAACCCTCGCCGCTGTGGGGAAGTTAAGGATGCTCGAGGCGCTGGAGCTGGAGGGCTCATAGAAGGGACAGATACTCGCCTCCGTCTGCCTTAACATGGAGGGGTGGCTGTCGTCGGGTCGGAGGAGGACGTCTGGGCCTGCATCAAGCCATCAGGGGACGGGGGGAGAAGAGGGGCGTTTTAAAGAGTTCGCATTATATATACATTGCATATATACTAACTCTCAATTCCTCTTGTGCACCAAGGGACTAGCAGCAATAAAGTACTGTTTATATAGGCTATTTATCGGCTGTATTTATTTTGTCAAACAACAAGCAGAGCAGAAGAAATAATACACAATTAGGCAACATAAAAAATTGAAAAATATATTTATTTTTGCTGAAGTCACGGTAGGGCTTTAAATCTATACTGGTGTGATGATATATCATGGTATATAGGATATATCCCGATATATAAACACGTATGATTATCATATAGTGCACAATAACATCACATTTTGCGAGTAATGTGATATAAAACAACATTATACACAATATGCAACAAATTACAGCGTGCACCTCTTAGACCACATACAGATAAAGGTGTTATCTTGCTTGGGGCTGTATGTAATTTCTCTGCATCCATGTTAGTTCTGACCCAAAAATTTAATTGACCATATTACTTTTTGGTTGTCGATAAGTCAGCTTGGGCATATACAAACCCGATTCCAAAAAAGTTGGGACACTGTACAAATTGTGAATAAAAAAGGAATCCAATAATTTACAAATCTCATAAACTTATATTTTATTCACAATAGAATATAGATAACATATCAAATGTTGAAAGTGAGACATTTTGAAATGTCATGCCAAATATTGGCTCATTTTGGATTTCATGAGAGCTACACATTCCAAAAAAGTTGGGACAGGTAGCAATAAGAGGCCGGAAAAGTTAAATGTACATATAAGGAACAGCTGGAGGACCAATTTGCAACTTATTAGGTCAATTGGCAAAATGATTGGGTATAAAAAGAGCCTCTCAGAGTGGCAGCGTCTCTCAGAAGTCAAGATGGGCAGAGGATCACCAATTCCCCCAATGCTGCGGCGAAAAATAGTGGAGCAATATCAGAAAGGAGTTTCTCAGAGAAAAATTGCAAAGAGTTTGAAGTTATCATCATCTAGAGTGCATAATATCATCCAAAGATTCAGAGAATCTGGAACAATCTCTGTGCGTAAGGGTCAAGGCCGGAAAACCATACTGGACCATACTCGGGCCCTTAGACGGCACTGCATCACATACAGGAATGCTACTGTAATGGAAATCACAACATGGGCTCAGGAATACTTCCAGAAAACATTGTCGGTGAACACAATCCACCGTGCCATTCGCCGTTGCCGGCTAAAACTCTATAGGTCAAAAAAGAAGCCATATCTAAACATGATCCAGAAGCGCAGGCGTTTTCTCTGGGCCGAGGCTCATTTAAAATGGACTGTGGCAAAGTGGAAAACTGTTCTGTGGTCAGACGAATCAAAATTTGAAGTTCTTTTTGGAAAACTGGGACGCCATGTCATCCGGACTGAAGAGGACAAGGACAACCCAAGTTGTTATCAGCGCTCAGTTCAGAAGCCTGCATCTCTGATGGTATGGGGTTGCATGAGTGCGTGTGGCATGGGCAGCTTACACATCTGGAAAGGCACCATCAATGCTGAAAGGTATATCCAAGTTCTAGAACAACATATGCTCCCATCCAGATGTCGTCTCTTTCAGGGAAGACCTTGCATTTTCCAACATGACAATGCCAGACCACATACTGCATCAATTACAACATCATGGCTGCGTAGAAGAAGGATCCGGGTACTGAAATGGCCAGCCTGCAGTCCAGATCTTTCACCCATAGAAAACATTTGGCGCATCATAAAGAGGAAGATGCGACAAAGAAGACCTAAGACAGTTGAGCAACTAGAAGCCTGTATTAGACAAGAATGGGACAACATTCCTATTCCTAAACTTGAGCAACTTGTCTCCTCAGTCCCCAGACGTTTGCAGACTGTTATAAAAAGAAGAGGGGATGCCACACAGTGGTAAACATGGCCTTGTCCCAACTTTTTTGAGATGTGTTGATGCCATGAAATTTAAAATCAACTTATTTCTCCCTTAAAATGATACATTTTCTCAGTTTAAACATTTGATATGTCATCTATGTTGTATTCTGAATAAAATATTGAAATTTGAAACTTCCACATCATTGCATTCTGTTTTTATTCACAATTTGTACAGTGTCCCAACTTTTTTGGAATCGGGTTTGTAATAAAACAAGAACAGACAATGACAGATGAAGGAGCACAGTGAAGGGTGTGATTAATATTTAATAATGAACGTTAGGTAAATTTCCAGATGTTATTATACTGGTAAACCACTAAATTAAAACAGTTTGAGACATCACAATAACACCAAAAGATATGATACAAAGAGTGAAGAGAAAACAGAAACATCCTGGCAGAGAATAAATGTAAATAAAGCCAAAAGTGTGGTGTATATTGTCCAGTAAGCTCTAACATCAATAGATAAATGCATTATTTGATCACCGTCTTTTGGGGACATTTTCATACACAGCATCCGTCTGTGATTTCTGAAAGGAAACACAAACTCAATCAGCAACCCACTGATGCTCTGAACTACTTATGCTAGGTTTCTCTCTGAATAACCTTGTTATTCTCTTAATAACAAAACCTTATTAATGCAAATCTTAATCTACAAATAGGCCTACTGACAAACTTGTTTTGAAAAACTACTACTACAGAACAGATGCTAACATGGAGCAGCAGGAGGAAATGACATCAATCATGACTTTTTAAACCGTTAAACCATCAAACAGTTTAAGTTCTGCAGGTTTGTCACGACAGCTTCTGCTCTGAGAATGATTGTCTTTCACACTAAAGCTACAGCAAAGACACTTGTTGCAGCACGTCTACAAATAAACCGATGGCTGCTAAAGCTGCATTTCAGCTCAGATAATCATGAACCGCAGAGACGCTGCAGCTCCAGGACAGACTTCAGCACAGCAAACATGAGTAACAACTCTGTGTCCTACTTTCTGTCCAATGAAAATCTAATGGCATAAAACTGACTGTTAGTTTTGGGTTATTTATTTGGGTTATCTTTTAAATTAGTAGGCCACAGACCATGGGCTGGCTAGTGTAAAGATCAAAATTTTTACATGTAGGCTAGGCTCTAATACAATTCATAACCCATATGCAAACTAAAGACGTGTCACGATGCAACAACTCCACTGATTATAATGATCTAGTTCAGTCAAATGATACACACACCCAGTGTAGACCGGAAATCGAGTGATCTGTTCTAAGACTATAACATTTTTAATAGAATACTGTACCTTGTATTGGCAGAATCCAGCCTAGCTCTCTTTCAAATTTATGATGTCTTTTATCGCTGATTATCGCGGTTAGTGCGAAAGCCACATAAAAAGTAGACTATGCATAACAAAATCGAATTTATTTGCATGTATTGGATTTCATTGGTTTTCTTTTCCATGCAGAGATCCGTGAATTAAAAGAGTCTACAGATAAATCCATAAATTGCTCAAAAAGTGCTGGGTCAAATGTCAACAGACCCATTGTTTCGGCCCCTAATTTGAGAACTAATTTAGGTGTTTGTTTTTTTTAAAATCACGATTAGATGAGTACAATCGAGCTTCCCTCATTGCACCACGGCAAACACAAACGTCTGCCGTTTTTAATTGGTAAAATTGGCTTGGCTTATGTATGACTAAAGTAAAAAAAAAAGAGAAAAGTCAGAATATTAACAACAGAAAGTCACCATATGGGGAAAAAAATGCAATGAATGGTGACTGAAGCTTTCAGATAACATCCAGCCTAAAACATTTTTGGATGAACACATTAATGTATAATCATTTATTTATGATAAAATATTACTGTTACTGAAAAAAACGCAATCAATTTAGCATGAACATTTTCTATGTGCTAATAAATTTTGATTAGTTCTAATTGATTTTTTTTAGTTCTGCAAAATGAAAATAGACCAGCAAATCGGACAACACTGAGGTGCAAACAGTACATAAATTTAGTGTAAATAGCATAAAAAAAATGCTTAAACTGTCCTTTTTTTGCTACTCCCTACTAAAGGTAATAATAATGACAGTTGAGTCGATAAACCACCCACGTCTGTTCACTGACCGTCTGATGCTGCAAACTTCAATCGGCAAACTTCAATCACACTGACTGACTGCAGCAACTTCTTGCAACATCTTACCTTTTTTCGTGTTGTTGGTTTACACAATGCTGAATCAGTTCTGTCTTCCTCCTGTGTCTGAACTGCATTAACAATAATCAAAGACAATCAAATATCAAAATGTGTGTCTTAAAAAGATATATATATATGTATACAGATGAATTGCTTGCTCTCCTGACCTGTTTTTCTACATTTCCAGCAGAAGCAGAAGATCCCATTGACTGCAACTACAATCATCAGAGATCCAGCGGCAGCAGCAGAGATCAACACTATCAGAGAGACTGGAGGACCTGATGGAGAGTGTGTTGTGATGATAAAGAGAGAGTCATTATTTGAATGAGTGAATCACTAATATCAGCCGTGCTGCCGTACCTGCACATGTGTGACAGAGTTGAATGATGTTGGGATGTCTGGTCTGGTTGCTGATGGGATTGTTCAGCACACAGCTGTAGGTGTTTTTATCCTGATATTCCACCTCCAGAGGTAGAGAGAGACTGATGCTGAGATCAGACACACTGATGCTGGACAATAAACTGTTTCCTTTGTACCAGGAGAGAGTCACATGACTCACATTCAACACTGAACACACCAGTGAACAATTTGATGATGATGATGATGATGATGATGAAGAACATTGTGAAGAGTTACTGCTGATGACAGGAACAGGCAGACGATCTGGAAAACATGAGAGATTTAAGATAAATGTGCATAAATCTACACATCAATCTGGTGTTGTGTGTTGACGGTCAGTGAGTATTTTCCATCATGATTGAACATTTCAATATGTAAATAGTTAAAGGAACATTTAGAGTTCGGTACAAATTAAGCTCAATCAACAGCATTTGCGGTGCGTGATATTGATTACCGCAAAAAATAATTATGACTCGTCACTTGAAGAAGAAGAAATGTAGGTTACAGTGAGGCACTTACAGTGGAAGTCAATGCAATGGGGTCAATCTGTAAACACTAAAATACTGCTGTGTAAAATTTAAATTCTTAACTTTGTTGCTTGACAGCTTTACAGCTCAAATAGTTTTGACAGAATAATTAATGTGTTTTCATGAAATTATAAGCTTCACATTTACTTTTATATCTTTAAAAAAAAATTGACCTCATTGCCTTCCATTGTAAGCGCCTCGCCGTAACCTTGATTTTTTTTCTTTTCTTTTCTTGACGAGTCAAAATTATTTTTGTGGTAAACAACCTTATGCCACAAATGCTGTGGATTAAGCTTAATTTGTACTGAACCAAAGATTATTTTAATAAAATAAGAATATGCGAGCATTTGAACAAATTTGAACGTCTCTACTCACCATAGACAGAAACATTGAATGTTTTTGATGTCCACTCAGCTCCAGTTATCTCTAGTTCATAAAGTCCAGCATGTTCAGTTGAGATGTTTGTGATGGTCAGAGATCCAGTTTGATCGTCCAGCTTCAGTCTGTCTCTGAATCTCCCATCAGGAACATCATCAGATGTGGAGAATAATTCATATCTTCTAATGATTTCAGCTATAATGTACTTTTCAGCTCCATATTTCCACAGTATGTTGTCGTCTTCATGTACTTCAGAAACATCAATGTTTAGAGTGACAGAATCTCCCTCTATCACTGTCACTGACTGTATTTCATTTGTTTTGACCCCAAACACACCTGGAGAACAGATTTTACATGATTAATTAATGCTGTTGTTGGTTTAGAAAGCCTGAAATCAGTTTGTAACCATTAACAGCAGCAGATCACCAAACAAAATGAAAGGTAACATATATGAACAGACAGATGTGTGTGAATCAATAATTTGATCTTCAATATGTTTTATTTGCAAAATAAATATGTCAAGTTGCATACAAGTTAATTACAGCCAAGTAAAACTAGTTTAAGTATAATTTTCATTAATTTTTCAAGTTTCATATTTGGGTCATTATAACATAAAAAGGGCCCGAATCTTTTTTTTTCTGATTTAATGACTTTTAATGACCTTTTTTTCTGAAACAGAAATAAATAAAGCCATACAAATATATTTGTAACTTACCAATCAGACACCAACAGCACAAACTGAACAAAACAAGCGTGTGAAACATTTTCTTCAGTAGTTAACTCTGATCTAATAAGACTGTCCGCTGATAACGCTGAACCTGGTGTGTGAATCCTCCCACAACAGAGTTCACCATTCACACACACACACTCTTTACACGTGTTATGATTTTATTTATTTCTTATATGTTCTTCTGGCTCTTAAGACTTTAACTTAATGGTCAAAAACAATCTGGAAAACATTTTTTCAAATTTGAATATTGATAGTTTCTGACCGGTAGTTTCTGACTGTGTCAAATGTGAAAAAGTAGAATAGTGGAAAATTGGATTAGTCAACCTAAATTTAATGATAAAATAAATCTTATAGATTTCAGAATGGTTTTATATTCATTCAGTTGTTGCAAAAGTCAAAAGCTATCCGCCATCTCACATTATTGCCAATGTTACGTGACACGAGCAGATCATCTATTGAGTCAAACTGAAACCTGCTGCGGTCGGTTTCTTCAAAAACCTGGTTTAATCTTGCAGGTGGACAATTAGCTTGTGCATAAGAATGTCCATTTGTTTGATGTGTGTTTAGCATGTAGGTGAAGAGCTTCTTCCAGTCCTGCTGTTGAACCTCAATAGCTTTAGTCAAATTAAATGAATCCATAATGTTTGAAAAACTTTTCGTTTAAATTATTTGTTAATGTATCTTTTTTTTTAGCAGACATTGCTCTAGCTTACAATAAAACCACAGTTACATTATCTTTTAGTAATCATTCTAAATTTATAGTGTTATAATTTGGTAGAGATGTGTAATATAATGGTTTGTTAAAGATGTGATGTGATGATTAACACTGCAAGGATACAAAGTTAGGCGACAAGTTAGCGTCTTATGTGTGAATCAGTACTTTGTTCCAAAGGGAACCTTAAGCCCTCGTGATCTTCCTCTGAGGCTGCAGTTAAGTTCACTTTTTATGCCCTTCCCTCGCTAATTTCTTTTCATCTTGTTCACTCGGATGTACATCATTGCTGACATTGCATGAGTGCCCACTACTGGCGGAGTCCTTGCAATGGGTTTGAATGGAATGGCCTAAAGCTAGATATTTTACTTTATAAAGTTTTAAATATGGATATTTTTCTTACACAAATGCATCGCTTCGCTTCAGAAGGCCTTTATTAACCCCCCGGAGCCGTGTGGAGCAGTTATATGATGGATGGATGCACTTTTATGGACTTCAAAAATGAAACAACAATTCACTGCCATTATAAAGCTTGGAAGAGCCAGGACTTTTTTAATATAACTCAGATTTTATTTGTCTGAAAGAAGAATGTCATATACACGTAGGATGACTTGAGGGTGAGTAAATCATGGGCTAATTTTCATTTTTGGGTGAACTAACCCTTTAAAAAACGAACAGAATTTTGCTCTGCTAGTTAACTGGAGATGTTTTGTTTGTATTAGGTAGGTTCATCCGTGCCGCGAGATGTTTCAAAATGTGGTGGGGACAATAGCGACCTTGGCAAAAAGTGGTGGGGACATGTCCCACCCGTCCCACCCGCAAATTACGCCTATGTACCCCCCTCACAGTTGTCATGAAGGGCAAAATTAGCTATATAGACAAAAAACCCAATTTGTACCAGGCTGTAAACATATTTTTTTTCTGCTGTGAAGTTGGACACTTTAACATGGGACTTAATGAGATTCTGCTCTCTTTTGGGGCCTGTCTCTAGCGGCCAGTCGAGGAATTGCCGTTTAAGTCACTTCCGTGTTGGATTCAAGAGTTCAAAACTGGGACCGTTTCTCAATATGCATTCTTGTCTGCACTTGTGTTCTCGTGGACCTGTGAATCGTCATCAGTCGCTGCCCAAGTACTGTTCCAATTCAGAGTTCAAAGTTGAGCCAAGTACAGTTCAAATCCCCGGATGTGTCCTTGATCTGCCCCTTTTATCGAGGATGCATCGAGAGGTGACTTGAGCGGACTTGAGACAGCCAGGTATCCCAGAATGCATCTCGTACAAACCAGCAAGCGTCAGTAGCGGATGAGAAAACCTGTGTAATTTAATAATACTACTGTTAATGTGTCACGAAATGTAGTTTTAAGACTTGTTCAGTCGAGAATGTACTTGTTTAAAGCTCAAATCTGTGGTTTATTTATAAAGAGAGCACCTATTTGAGCATTTTATCTGGCGTTTTCGGAGCTGTGAGATCCAGGTGATCAGCAGCGCTCAGCGCTCATTAACCCCGCCGAGAGCAGCCTTTCCTCGGCTAGTCCTTCTGGCGTTTGCCGCTGGCTCTGATGTCTCTGTAGTGGTTAAACATGATATATAATTCGTCTTGTGTAGATCTTGCAGGCGATCTTTGGTCTCATGAATCTATGTTTTGTTCCCTGGCAAATCGTTTTGGCTGAGGGTAAAGTGAAGATTCATAACTTTTAGGCTATTTAACTTTACGTTACCGTTGTAGCCTACTAGCGCTGACTTTGTATGTTTGACTGAATTGTTTGCTTTATTTCTGTTACTTACAGTGGGGAGAACAAGTATTTGATATACTGCCGATTTTGCAGGTTTGCCCACTTACAAAGCATGTAGAAGTCTGTAATTTTTATCATAGGTACTCTTCAACTGTGAGAGAAAATGGTCAGAGATCACAAATCACATTGTATGATTTTTAAATAATTAATTTGCTTTTTATTGCATGACATAAGTATTTGATACATCAGAAAAGCAGAACTTAATATTTGGTACAGAAACCTTTGTTTGCAATTACAGAGATCATACGTTTCCTGTAGTTCTTGACCAGGTTTGCACACACTGCAGCAGGGATTTTGGCCCACTCCTCCATACAGACCTTCTCCAGATCCTTCAGGTTTCGGGGCTGTCGCTGGGCAATATGGACTTTCAGCTCCCTCCAAAGATTTTCTATTGGGTTCAGGTCTGAAGACTGGCTAGGCCACTCCAGGACCTTGAGATGCTTCTTACGGAGCCACTCCTTAGTTGCCCTGGCTGTGTGTTTCGGGTCGTTGTCATGCTGGAAGACCCAGCCACGACCCATCTTCAATGCTCTTACTGAGGGCAGGAGGTTGTTGGCCAAGATCTCGCGATACATGGCCCCATCCATCCTCCCCTCAATACGGTGCAGTCGTCCTATCCCCTTTGCAGAAAAGCATCCCCAAAGAATGATGTTTCCACCTCCATGCTTCACGGTTGGGATGGTGTTCTTGGGGTTGTACTCATCCTTCTTCTTCCTCCAAACACGGCGAGTGGAGTTTAGACCAAAAAGCTCTATTTTTGTCTCATCAGACCACATGACCTTCTCCCATTCCTCCTCTGGATCATCCAGATGGTCATTGGCAAACTTCAGATGGGCCTGGACATGCGCCGGAATTCTTACTGGTTGGTAGGTGATCAAATACTTATGTCATGCAATAAAATGCAGCTTAATTATTTAAAAATCATACAATGTGATTTTCTGGATTTTTGTTTTAGATTCCGTCTCTCACAGTTGAAGAGTGCCTATGATAAAAATTACAGACCTCTACATGCTTTGTAAGTAGGAAATCCTGCAAAATCGGCAGTGTATCAAATACTTGTTCTCCCCACTGTATACTTTTATAATGGACATTATTGATCATTACAACTGACATTTAACAAAACGAGATTGGGTTGTGTTTTATGCCATATTTAATTTTATTACACTGAAGATAATCATATTTATATGCACACTTATCGCCTGAACCACATAATGTTTAATGTTATTTTTTTTTTTTTTTTTTTAAATGTAAACGAAAAGAGGCAGGGTTGTGTTTTATATTTCGTTTTGTTATAAATATACATGCAATGAGGATAATCAACAACATTTTTTTTTTTATGAAAATGAAAAGAAGCAGAGTGGTGTTTTATGACATATTTCGTTTTATTGTAGCCTCAAATACACATCCAGAGATAACCGGAGTAGCCAGAGCGAGTTCCGTTATCAAGAACACCGAGTTCCATTTGCAGAATCACCGGACTCGCGTTCTGGACGGGAGTTCGTTCTCCTGAGTCGAACTTGACAAGTCTGAACTACCACTAGCTCGCGTAGTTTGTTTGAGAAACTGCCTGGGGGAGATTAGTGAAAACGAAGCTTTGGACGTCACAGATCACGTGGTTATGGCAAAACCTATCAAGCTCCGATACTTCAATGTGACGTGTTTGTTTTTTTCGGTCAAGCTTCGAAGCGCTGAACGTCACATCACTAGTAAACAGTTTCTTTCCGCACAGAATCTGCATTGTTTTTTCGGAGAAATGGTGATGAGCCTCTTCATTTTCGCAGCAGTGTGGGTTTTCCATCGTGGTAAGTCATGTAGGCTATTTGTTACTGGTGAACGATAAAACTAATGGCGAATGTGACTTTTATACAAGCTCTGATCACGTAACACTCGACAGACATTAGTTTACTTTCTTAATTACTGTTATTAATGAAGTTGTTTTTGATGCTGGGCATTCGATTTCGCTTTCGGTTTATTATAAAAACATGATAGCAGACAGGTTATAAAACGATTTCCGTTTTGTTCCCTTCCAGTAGGTACACATGCTTATCGCCCATATCAGGCAAATCATGCAAAGAGATTTCGGGACGTGTTTGATATTAAAAAGAGTTATTAAAAGGGTATAAAACTGCGAAAGTGATCTCTCGCTCTTTTAACAGTCGTGCTTGGCATTCATGTAAACACATCATTAGTCCGTAAGCAGTTTACGTCATTTTCAGTGTTAAAATACTTTATTGATTTGTTATTTTCTCAAAAACTGTAAACAGCCTATTTTGAAAATCCTCTTTTTTTGAGCAACGACTGTTGGCTTTCAAATAATTGACATTTATAAGTGCAAAATTAAGAATTAAGAAAAAAATTTATTTTATTTACTGTTTTAATCATAAATGATATAGTTAATTTAATCGTTTTAAGGTAGTATTTGATAGATGTTCAGTATGACTCTGACCCAATGTTAATTTTTATAATCATGCTTTTTTCCCCCATATTAACTATTTTTATTTTATTTTTTGCTTTTTGTTCCTGGATCATCTTGCAGTGCCCTCTGGATATCTTACAGAACTGTTGATGTTGTACATTTTAGTCATAGTTCATCACATGCTGTGTTCAGTGTTGAAATTGAACCCTTGTGACTATATTTCTCAAATGCATGATGTAATAGCTCATAATCAAGCATAAATTTGTTCAATTTTTTTAGCCTATGTTACCCTAGAAGGATAGAAATTTGTGTCTGACAAAGGCTCACACCAAACACGTTGCATACATAACAAAAAAAATGTAGAAATTTGCAAGAAAAACATTTTTCACTGCTCGTAGATGTCCTAATTTTTTGAAGTGATTTATAATGACCTGTTATTTCTTCAGGTGCATCAGGTGTTGATACAGACAGAGTGTCAGTGTCAGTGATGGAGGGAGATGCAGTCACTCTACACACTGATGTTAAAACAAACCAACAAGAAAAGATTAAATGGTATTTTAATGGCATTCGCATCGCTCAAATCAGTGAATATCTCAATAAGACCTGTACAGATGTTCAGTGTAATGAAGGTACTGAGAGATTCAGAGACAGACTGAAGGTGGATTATCAGACTGGATCTCTGACCATCACAAACATCAACACCACAGACTCTGGACTTTATAAACTACAGATCATCAGTAGCGACAGCGTCAGTGAAAAGATCTTTAGTATTACTGTCCATGGTGAGTCTTTAATGAATGTTAAAGACTAAGGTTATACATGTTTGCTCACAATGTGTTTATCATTACAGAAGGGACTTTTTAGTGTTTGGTTTCGATTTCAGTTTCTGTTCCACAGACTTTTAGCTTGTATTTCCCTGTTTTCCCGTGTTTCGTTCCTGTTTCCTTTGTTCTGGTTACCAGTTTATTGTCATAGGCACTCATTGTCTTCACCTGAGTCTTGTTTAGTTTTCTCGTTTTCTTGTGTATAAATGCCCTCAATTCAATATCCAGTATTGTCTTTGTAAATTGTGCAAATCTGTTATATTCCTCCTCTCCTAAGTTATATGTTCTCACCATTATCTTTTAGTTTGTAAATAAACTTCCCACCCAAAGTGTGCTCGCATAAAGCCGCCTCTCAGTACTAAATTGAGTTAGTTTTCGCTGCTTATTGCTCTTAAAACAGTCAAACACACACAAAATAATGTCAAAATGTGGGGCTTGGCGAGTATTCACGTAAACACAGTCAGTTATGTTTTCAGCGGACATAAACAGCTGAGAAAGAAAACGCATGTGTAACAGTATAATGGATCCATGCATCAGGTCTTAAAGTCACAGCAGCCTAACATACCTGCTGCCAAATTATGAGATATTATTTAAAAAATATCTATATGGCAGTTTTTCCCCTATGTTATCTATCAATGTCAAAATGGTGGCCAGTGAAAATGCTGAGTGGCTAGTAATTTTGGAAAACCACTAGCCACAGTGGATAGTGAGCAGAAAAGTTAATGTCAAGCCCTGGTGACAATGAGCGCTTATCAGGATCAACTAAAACGCTGGATTTTCAAAAGCATGTGAAGTATGTAAAGTTCACAGCATAGACTCTTTAAAATACGTCCAAGAGTTAAATATGCTAAACAAAACAAACTGTAATTGGTTGATTTAAATGTCAGTCAGACGGCCTTTTGGGTGGCCCTTGGCCAATTAAAGCTGCTATGGAGTCCAGACCTTCTGCCGTCAGTCTAAATGCTGTTCTTGAGGGAGATATCTTCCCTATTTGTGGGCCAGTAATTCATTTTTAATCCAGTTGAAATTCCCTCATTACACTTAATTAATATCTCATTCTGTTCATTTTGTTTTATACTAATTTTCGTCTAAAGCCACGCTTTCAATTCTTTCATGTTGTTGTTGCTGTTTTTATAACCGCAAAAAAAAGCCAATTTGTGTTTCAGATGTTGCTGGTGCAGAGATGGATAAAACGAAGACCAAGACAGTGAAGGAGGGAGAATCTTTTACTTTTGATCCTGGTGTAATAAAACACCCAAATGATGTGATGTTGTGGTATTTTAAAGACACTCTCATCGCTGAAATCACTGAAGATCAGAGTAAGATCTGTACAGATGATCAGTGTAAAGAGAGATTCAGAGACAGACTGAAGCTGGATCATCAGACTGGATCTCTGACCATCACAGACACCAGAACTGAAGACTCTGGACTTTATGAACTGAAGATCATCACCAACAGCAGCAGCATCCGCCGTCAGCTCAGCATCAGCATTAATGAGTCTGTCGCTAGTGAGTGTAATTCAGTTAATTTCCCCTTGAACAGGTACTTCAATCTATTTGTTTTCAGTTCGTTTTTCCATGAGCACTGTTTTAGGGGATAAAACACCAGATGGCGCCACTTATCAGTTCACTCAACAGCTGATGAAGGATGTAAATATGTGTATTTACTTGCTACAGGAGCATGTTTTGGTATTCTCCTGGTGGTTTGAGGTGTGACTGGTAAGAATTTCTGGTTGAGACTGCATTCAAACTTGATTCAGTTTATCAGATTCATTAGACTGTAGAGTGTTTGTGTCTGTGTGTAACTGGAACATCAATCCAGTTCATTTCTTTTAACATCTGTGAATCTGTTTTCTTCTTATATTAAGAGTGGCGTAGAAAACTTGCCTGTAGGCAAAGGGTGTCCTATATCCCTCACTAAATAATCAAACAACTGGCCTTTAATTGCACAGAGGAACATGCAATATCATTTACAGTACATAAATAATTCTAATCTTCATTGTGAACGACTGTAAAAATGCAACAGGAAGAAATGTTAATTGCTAACAGTTAGTTCCCTTAAAAGTAATAAGCTAACCTTACACCGTGTCCTAACTACACGCGACGCGATAAGATTCCAGCGACAACCAACTTGTCTGTCCACACCAGACGCGACGCGACTACAAGATTCAAGCCCCCCCCCCCATCCCCACCGGCCCCGCCTTGTGCACGCCACTGGTTTGTTATGACTTGTTTTGTGTTTTCACTGTATGCACCTATATATCAGTATTTATTACCTCAAGCTTGTTTACTATTTTTCAGAAAAACTTAATGTTTTAGACAGATATATTTTTTTAGTGGTCAATAGCTCAACTCACAAGTGTGGTCTTTAAATACCAGGTAGTATTTTGTACAAATGTAGAACGACTTCAGTATAATAGTAACACATACAAGCTGCTTTCCGGACTTAACCATGGGAAACAATGACGTGATATTTGGCAGCTTCGTCGAGGATTGCGTGCTGAACGTGCTGTCATAGCTTGGAATGCAAATGTAGTCAGGGCTCTGAGAAAATCGCTTTGTTCCTTCGCCTGGCCTTACTTACGCTCCGGTTTCCCTCCACTTGTGATGAACTCTGATACATAATGTGGCTTTCTTTTTACCCCCATGTTAAAGGTACAAAACAGATGTCAGTAGCAGCATGGCCTTGCTAATTCAGCAGAAAAGGTTTTAAACGGTAAAGTGTACAGTTTGTTTCTGTAAATATGTTTATAATTTTGTTGTAGCCCACATAATTATTCAGCCTGTAGCGTACTATTTGTAATATTGTTCATATTAACACAGGTCTACTTAATTTTCTTTATTTCTGTTTAATTGTAGACCTCAAATACCAACAATAATAATTGGAAACACACCTATCCATTTTTACCCATACTCAATCTGGACCCTTTGAGCGCCCCCTAGCACAGATTATTCTACAGTGGCTGAGAGAGCTCAATTCGGATACGTTGTTGTAAGTATTTGCAACACACTGTATTTGGTATTATTTTTAGCACGTGTTGTCAAATTGGTTAAGATGTTTCCTCAATTTGCCTGTGTTTTTTTTTTGTTGCTATTTGCATGTGTTTTCTTCAGTTGCAGCATGTTGAGCTCTCTCAGCCACCGTATTATCACTTACAAAGGCTGCCTTTCTCTAAATCCGCGATATACTCACGGCAAAGTTGTTTTTCGTTCTTGGCTCAGGGGTAAAAATAAGTTTGAAATACATGAGCAGCGATACTGTTAAGGCCAAAGTATACTTCACTTTTTACGTGTACATGAGGGTCAGTGTACAGTGCGCGTGATGCGAATCGCCGGGTTTTTGTAACCACGCGTACTTTGTACGCTCAGGTTGCACATGCGCATTTCATTTTTTTTGCAGTATTGACATGGGTTGTAACTCGAAACTGCGCATGCGTTGAACACCTGTGTAAGCGTACGAGTCAAGAGGTATATTTTGCCAGTCTGTGCGTTCGACTGTGCACATACGCTCGCGTACGCGTAAAAAAAACTAAGGCTATAGCGAACATCCGACGCCACTCACACAGCTGAGAGCGACAGTTAGATAAATATGTGCTGCGCACTTCCCTCTTCATAACATCATAAACACAACAAAAATGAGAAAACGGCAAGCATTTCATTAAAAAAAAAAGAGCATAAGAAAAGCATCTGATCATAGCGATATGGATATATTTGCATGAGCTCTGCAATTCGGCAATCTTGTAAAGTCACGTCACATTTATTTATGTATCACTTTATACAATAGATCGCTTAAAATCAAGCAGCTCTACCGTGTTAAACATGGAAAACAGTGTCAGTGTCTCGTTTCATCAGAAGTACAACTTCATTTTCTACTATAAAGCGACTCTCCAGTGTGTTCGTGTTTTTACCCGCGGACGTCTGACCTCTACGGACTGGACAGGAAAAATTAACCAGAGAAGAGTTCCACATGAAAGAAGGCTGAGCCTCAGCGCACACCTACCTATTAGTAATCGCCACGGACCAATGGGAGTTCAAATGTGTTTACCAGCTGTAGTGAATTTTTCTGGTAAGTTCGCTTTGAACTCGTGAAACGAACACAAAAGAACTTCGTTTTGGCCGGTTTTAGTTCGAAATGACGTCATATCAGTTTGTACATCGGGGCCATAAACTGAAGCAATACAACGAAAACCCCAAACCCTGGGGAGTAAAAGTGTGGTTAAAAGCAGGGTCTTGTATGTAGGGTATCACACATGACAGGAATGTGTTGTCAGAGCAAAGTTTTCCTTAAAAGTTTATGCATTTCTGTATTCTATAATCAGTTACACATTGTAGTGTTTATTATAATAAAAGCATATCTCTACCCCTAAACCTACCCATAACATATCCCTAAAATCAGAGGGAAGTGATAGGTGAATAACACTGATGTAGAAGCACTAAACCCGGGTAAACTTGTCTCTCAAATCTGACAAAAATGTTGATCCAGGAACATGGTCAGTGCTTTTCTGTGTTGACACCCTGAAAGCCAAACCAAAGGTTCAAAAACTAAGTAGGCAACAAAAGTGAGGCGAGCAATCATATGTACTTGCATACATATTAAGTTCTCACTTACAAAAAAAGGTTTAAATTAAAGGGGTCCTTGATTATGATTTCACTTTTTAACTTTAGTTAGTGTGTAATGTTGCTGTTTGAGCTTAATCAACATCTGCAAAGTTACGACGCTCAAGTTCAATGTAAAGTGAGATTTATTTATTTATTTATTTATTTTTTATTTTTTTTACAGAAATCTCTTTTTAAGGACTACAACAAACGGCTGGTAGGGACTACAACAAGCTTCTTCATGGGTTAGTGACATCACAAACCCTATCATTTACATAAACCTTGCCACAACATGCAACAAAGCGGGTGAGGCCATGTTGAGAAGAGGAAGAGTTGTTGTAGTAGAGCACATTTAGGAGTCTGCTCAAGCTGTCACCTTTTTTTTTTTTTTTTTTTTTTTACATTTATTGCAATACAGTACTTATGCAATAGCATAAAAGCAAGATGACAACATAAGTTATAATCGTAATTAAACTAAACTATACCTGTTCTATCTTCATGCAGCATATATTCTCTGCTCTGAAGGACAACAGTTCCCACACAAGCGATTTATAGATTATCATGACAGAATATGCTAATCGATGACTTGAAGATAGTTAACTCCACATCAGCTACATAAATTCATCAACTAACCATTCAGAAATGTCCTGTCTCATTCTACATGTTGTCCCTTCTTCTTGAGTCTCTCCACTATTGTCTGACTCCGGTTTGAACATAAAAGGCTGAACAGTTTCTGATATTTTCAGTGCGTGTCTGCGTGAGGTAATCGGAGCTGCTAACGTAAGCTCTTGAAGCTCCGCCCTCTTCTTGAAAGGGGGCCGGGAGCAGCAGCTCATTTGCATTTAAAGGGACACACAAAAATCTGCGTGTTTTTGCTGACCCTCAAAAAAATGACAATTATAACATGCTATAAGAAATGATCTGTGGGGTATTGTGAGCAAAAACTACACATACACACTCTGGGGACATCAGGGATTTTATATCTTGTAAAAAGGGGCATTATTGGACCCTTTTAAATCACAGTTTGATTTGAGAGAATGTTCTATCAGACATCAGAAGACCACAGCAGATTTCACTCTCAAACTGAGCTGGTTTTTATATCATAATATCATGTAGTCTGTGTTAATTTTTAGATTTTTGTTTCTCAACAATCTCAAAACGTATACAGATCAGAGTTCACATACTAAATCCAAATGCCAAATTAAAAGAGACTTGAAAAGTTTCATCATCTTATGCAGACAACCGCATACTCCGTGTGATTCTCCTCTCTAGCTGTCTGTAAAAAAAAAAAATCACACAAGATACAAAAATAGAATTACATTAACTAATTAAAAAGGAATTTAATTAGACATAAAATTATTAACCTTTTTTTTTTGTAAATGCATAGTTCAGATTCAAATGCATAAACAACAGCATAAGTGTGATTTACCCAGGCTAAAACAAACACTGTGCCAAATATTGTGTTATTACTAGACAAAGGAAATAACTGAACCAATGATATTGCCCGAAATACTTTACAGTTTGATTGGACACACAAATTATTGACATCAACAACATCCTCTTCCATTTTAAAAGTCTGCTGTCTGCTATCAGAAAAGACTTACCAGCTGATGAACCACTGATACTGAACCCATCAGAGTAGAAGACTAAAAACTCTAGTGTTTTTATTAATATATGTGTATTGTGTGTATGTAAGAACATCATATAAAGCACAAAAATACATGGAAATAAAAATGAACTCACCAGATTCTGTGCATTTTGTTTGTAGAATGTTGGATTAGCGTAAGTGATCTCTTCATTATCTCTATTCTGAACTGTTTCATCGTCAACATCTGTAACAAATAAAAATATACATTAAAAACAAAACATCCTTTTTCCAATTCTTTCTTATAAGCTGTAGGTAACACTTGCCTTCTCGGTCAGTTTTTCTATGTTTCCAGCAGATGCAGAAGATCACGACTGCAGATACAATCAACAGAGATCCAGCAGAGATCAACACTATCAGAGAGACTGGAGAGTGCGAAGAAGAATGTGTGTCCGGTGCTGTAATTATAAAGAATGAATTCTACAGTCTGATCTACAACAAAATACACTAATATCAGCCGTGCTGCCGTACCTGCACATGTGTGACAGAGTTGAGTGATGTTGGGATGTCTGGTCTGGTGGCTGATGGGATTGTTCAGCACACAGCTGTAGGTGTTTTTATCCTGATATTCCACCTCCAGAGGTAGAGAGAGACTGATGCTGAGATCAGACACACTGATGCTGGACAATAAACTGTTTCCTTTGTACCAGGAGAGAGTCACATGACTCACATTCAACACTGAACACACCAGTGAACATGATGATGATGACGAAGAACATTGTGAAGAGTTTCTGCTGATGACAGGAACAGGCAGACGAGCTGGAGAACATGAGAGAAAAAAGAATATGGATAATCTTGATAAAAAAAAATGCTTGGTTTAATGTGCTGAGTGAATGTTTAGTGTAATAACAGTTATTGAGTGTTTGTCATCTCACACAGTGAAATCTTAAATATTTTTACAATCTTAATAGTTCAAGTAAAATAAAACAAGAATATGTGAACATTTGGACAAATTATCTCTACTCACGTGATACCGAAACACTGAATGTTTTTGATGAGTCTTTCGCTCCACTCCTCTTCACTTCATAAACTCCAGCATGTTCAGTTGAGATGTTTGTGATGGTCAGAGATCCAGTTTGATCGTCCAGCTTCAGTCTGTCTCCGAATCTCCCATCAGGAGATGTGGAGGAAATATTAAACTCTCTACTGATTTTAGCTATGAGAGACTTTTCAGCTCCAAAAATCCACAGTATATCATCGTATTCACGTATTTCAGTAAGATCAGTGTTTAGAGTGACTGAATCTCCCTCCATCACTGACTGTATTTCATTTGTGTCAGAACCAAACACACCTGGAGAACACGAATAAGTTTTGATTCTTGTTGGTTTGAAACCCTGAAATCAGTTTGTAACATTTTAATGTGAATTGAAGAACAGTGGAGACACAAAAGATTAAAGATCACTTATATGAAGAGACAGATGAGCATGATCTTTCATCTCTAATGTGTTTTTAAAGTTATCTCCTGTAGAGTAAAATAAATGTGTGATGTTTCATCTCACATTTGTAAAACAAGTTTAATTCTGCTAATCATTTTCAATCATTTCATAGTTGTGTATGTGGAACATTAAAACAGGATATAAAGTAAATCTCAGTTTGGTTTGATTGATCTTAGAAGAAAAGCAAATTCAAATCCTTAATTTGAACAGTAGCAGCTGATAATGTTCTGAAACAAAAAGAAATTAAGCCATAAAGACGTTTTTATAACTTACCAAGACGCCTCCTGCACAAACAGAAGAAAACAAGCACGTGAAACATTTTCATCAGCGGTTCAGTGTCTGATCTAATAAGACTATCCGCTGGAAACATTCAAGCTGGTGTGAATCCTCCCACGACAGAGTTTAACCCTTCTAATGCACACGCACATGCTCTGTATGTCATATATAATTACATATAAATGTTCTCCTAGATCTTATTGAGACTTTAAATGTTCTTAATAGCGAAAAACATTCTTTTTTATCACTTAACACTCCTAAATATAATAGTAGTTGTCTGACTGTGCTAAGTTTGTAAAAGCAAAAGAGTGTAATATTGTGTAAATCTTCCTAAAATTCTTTTAAAATGGTGCATGATTATTTAGATGTAGTAAATGTTAAAACAGGTAACATCATCTCCCATCTCTCATTGCCAGTCTGGGGTGAGACACTAACAGCTCGACGTCTGAGTCAAATGGAAACCTGTGGTCTGATTTACTCAGAAACATGGTGTGATCTGTTGGGTGGGCAAACAGCTTGTGCAAGGGGCTTTAGTGCATGTGTGATCAGTTTAGGTGAATAATTTCTTCCTGCTATTATGAACCGCACAGTTGATGCCCTCTGCACAGAACAGACTGAAGTAAAAAGAATCCATTAAAAAACATCAAAACCTCACAGACGTCCAAAAAGGATTAATTAAACAGAGGTAACTTTTAGGGTATGTAAGTAGCCATTGCAACTCACTCTCTGAACATAACCTGCTCCAGAGCAGCTCATTAACCAGGGTTAGCTTAAGAGGTATTCAGATGCGTGTTATATAATTAATATAGTTATATTAATATAACCAAATTTGTTATATAGTTACAGTTATATAATATACAATATTATATATTAATTCTAAAGCACTGTTATAACAATGTTTAAATGTTAATTCCATTCAAATATTTATTATTTATTTTATTGTCATCTCACACATGGATCTGCATTCAATTAATTATCATCAAACAAACAATATAAGCCTTATTCTCAGTGAATAAAGATTACTTATTAAACGAAGAGATTGGAAAAACGATTACACAGCCACCAAATAGGTGGCGATGTGCACTAAGTAGGTTATGTAAATCGCCATTAAACAAAAGAAGAAGAAGGAAGTAGAATGGCTTTTTCTTAGCGTCTGTTTCCATGGTGAGACAATGTCTTGCGTGAGTTGTCTGAACTTAGTCCCGGATGGGTTTTTGGAACCAGCATACCTCCTCGAGTAAGCAAGGTTTGGGTTAATCAACCAAGAGTTCAAGGTATATGTGACGGTAGGTTAATCTTGCTTTCTGGAATACCCCCCTGCTTGTTATTATGAAGACATTCAGCATGATTTTGACTGGAAACAAGAGCTGGCCATATTAAATTATCGTGTCCGAATATACGCTTATCTAGTGCTAATATGTGAGATGACAGGCTTGTAGGTGTCGAAAACCATAGTATTATTGAGTGCACCCATTCAATCTCATAATGGACCGCAATTACGTATACAGCCAAAGTATTAAAAAAAACACTCAACGCTGCGGGAGAGTCACTACGTACGGAAGTGTTTTCTTCTCCCCCTTCTTCTCACGGCAAATGCCACCAGGGGGCGTATTACAGAAACTTTCTATCTTAGGGTAATTTAGGATTTTTCACAATTTCGTATTACAGAAGCAAATCTTAACTTGATTTAGGATTCTTATCCTATCTCACAAAATCTCATTTTATCTGTAGTTAGGAAATCTTAAACTGCTCCATCGAGTTCGGTAATCAACTGTCAGGTCTGTTACCAAGCAACCAACAACGCGCAAACCGCTTCTGAGGTAAACCTAAAATCAAAATGGAGAAACAACGGCGTGGTTTTAATTTCAGTGCGGCAGAGATTGAAATTTTGATAAGCTCCGTTGAAAAGTTAAAGCCTGTTTTATAAATTGCCTTTTGCAAAAAAAAAAAAAAAAAAAAAAAAAAAAAAAAACACAACAAAGCCTGTGAAGATTTTACATTGTCTGCGCCTCGCCCTAAAGATGGTGAACAGGGGGCGTATTACAGAAACATCTTAACTTTAGAATCCTATCTTATCTGTTTGGTAACCATGGCAATTTCAGTTAGGACCTCATTTAGGACAAAAGCTATTACAGAATGACATTTCTTAAGTGCATAATCTTATCTTAACTATGGATAGGAAACGGGTATTACAGAAGCATCCTAACTTCTGTAATACCCGTTTTCTTGTTTTTGACAGCGGTTTTTTACGTCATTGTACTTCAGCTTTCACTTAGCTATTGGATCGAAATATTCCACAGTTTCTTTTTTTATTTTCTGGAAAATTGGAGAAAGTTATGTTTGGAATTTTTCCCATAGTGTGTGTTTCGCTCCGGCTTGGTAAGACATTTATATGTTTATAGTTACAGACACTTAATAGAGTACTGCAGGAATGACGTCAAAACCCGAAAGAATTTGCCACTGATTCCTTTGAGATTTTCCTGTGGGAAAATAATGTTTTTTTTTTCTTTCAATTTATGAGTGAAATAAACTCTGTGATAAACACGATTTTTAAGCTGTTATTTTTATTTTATTTTAAAACGTTTTTCTAAAAAGTAACTTGATAAGAACGTTTGGGGTGTGCATGCGCAGTTTACGTTGAATAGAAGTATCGCTAATTTATGTTTACCACAGACCTTATTTTACTCCTTAAAATATTCCTAAAAAATTCTTAAAATAAAAATAAGGTATTTCCTTAATTAAATACCCCCATTATAAAAACCCCATAGGAAAATCCAGCGGCGAATAGTCTTCCGGGTTTTGACTTCATTCATACAGCACATTTTGTTTTCCCCGTTTTTCTTTATTCCTTAAAACTCTCTTTATAGTCACCTGGCTATTGTTGTTGTATTATTGTAAAAGAATGTGAAAGCTTTAATGAGGCCTAATGATAATAATAAATAATATTAGCCCTGTTTCCAGTGGACATCTTGACCATTTCTTGTAGCGTTGCCATTAAATCATTATTATGTATCTCCCGTAATATTTAAGAGGAACTTTAGAGAAATATAATTTTATTAGGTTTATTATTTTGTTTTAAATCATAAATATGTTTTTTTTTTTTTGTGTGTGTGTGTGTGTGTGTAGCTTCAAGTACAGTGGGGAGAACAAGTATTTGATACACTGCCGATTTTGCAGGTTTGCCCACTTACAAATCATGTAGAGGTCTGTAATTTTTATCATAGGTACTCTTCAACTGTGAGAGACGGAATCTAAAACAGTTATTTTCTGTTTACATCCTCTTATAAATGACTGTGTTTACACGAAACCTCAGCAAGACGGGCATGTTATGACCAAGTAGTGTATGTGACTGCTCACATAGTCACACATGGCCTTGTACTGTAAGACATAAGACAATCTTCACAAATACACAGTTGAACATTTGAAGGCAGCTGTCAATCAAACGGCTCTCAGGTACTCAATCGACTCTGCACTACCGAGTGTTGGTGTCATTCAATGTTGTCAGGAGAAATGTTACATTGAAACACTTTTATGTGAATGTTTTCTTGCCTGAAATTGTGAACAGTGCATTTGTGACATTTTATGGGGTGCTGATTACAAACCCGATTCCAAAAAAGTTGGGACACTGTACAAATTGTGAATAAAAACAGAATGCAGTGATGTGGAAGTTTCAAATTTCAATATTTTATTCAGAATACAACATAGATGACATATCAAATGTTTAAACTGAGAAAATGTATCATTTTAAGGGAAAAATAAGTTGATTTTAAATTTCATGGCATCAACACATCTCAAAAAAGTTGGGACAAGGCCATGTTTACCACTGTGTGGCATCCCCTCTTCTTTTTATAACAGTCTGCAAACGTCTGGGGACTGAGGAGACAAGTTGCTCAAGTTTAGGAATAGGAATGTTGTCCCATTCTTGTCTAATACAGGCTTCTAGTTGCTCAACTGTCTTAGGTCTTCTTTGTCGCATCTTCCTCTTTATGATGCGCCAAATGTTTTCTATGGGTGAAAGATCTGGACTGCAGCTGGCCATTTCAGTACCCGGATCCTTCTTCTACACAGCCATGATGTTGTAATTGATGCAGTATGTGGTCTGGCATTGTCATGTTGGAAAATGCAAGGTCTTCCCTGAAAGAGACGACGTCTGGAAGGGAGCATATGTTGTTCTAGAACTTGGATATACCTTTCAGCATTGATGGTGCCTTTCCAGATGTGTAAGCTGCCCATGCCACACACACTCATGCAACCCCATACCATCAGAGATGCAGGCTTCTGAACTGAGCGCTGATAACAGCTTGGGTTGTCCTTGTCCTCTTTAGTCCGGATGACATGGCGTCCACTTTGCCACAGTCCATTTTAAATGAGCCTTGGCCCAGAGAAAACGCCTGCGCTTCTGGATCATGTTTAGATATGGCTTCTTTTTTGACCTATAGAGTTTTAGCCGGCAACGGCGAATGGCACGGTGGATTGTGTTCACCGACAATGTTTTCTGGAAGTATTCCTGAGCCCATGTTGTGATTTCCATTACAGTAGCATTCCTGTATGTGATGCAGTGCCGTCTAAGGGCCCGAAGATCACGGGCATCCAGTATGGTTTTCCGGCCTTGACCCTTACGCACAGAGATTGTTCCAGATTCTCTGAATCTTTGGATGATATTATGCACTGTAGATGATGATAACTTCAAACTCTTTACAATGCTGTTCTTGCAAAAAAAATATTAATAATAATAATAATAATAATAAATAGGGGAAACAACCAGCAAACAGTAACAATTATTATAGTGATTGTTACTACAGTAAAATGGTAATGTGATATCAGACACCACTGTCTTAAAAAAAAAAAAAATGATGATCTCAAATTATGGTTTTATAGTAGGAACAATAACTAGTAAACACGTGGAGAAATACGATTATCATGGTTAATTGCTTTAGGGTTTAGCAATGCATCCGTTTTTCTTTTTCAAGTGGTGAGCATTATTAAAAAAAACATAATATAAGAAATAAGCAATAGTATATGCTTGACAAAGCAAATACTGCATTTATCCTGTGGAATTACTGTATGACTAAGCCTTCTAGTGGTCAAATGATGTATTGTTTCATTTCTGAGGGTGTTTTCTTGGAGTACATTTTATTTTTAATATAGAATGATCAGTCACAGCATTATGATTCAGATGACTGGTGTTTGTCATGATACACTGCTAGTGGTTGTAAAAAAAAAAAGAAAAAGAAAAGTGTGTTACTGGAAAAACGTCACTGTTTTAAAAACAACTCTTATCCTAATGAAACAATGTTCACACAGTTAACATCCGCATATGCTTCTTAACATCAATCTTAATATTTCACAGACAAATTATGTTATTTGTATATTTGAGGGAATCTTTTTTGTCAAACATTTGCATCATGCATCGATTTATTTCACAGTAAAACTGTTTTGCAAAGAGAGGAAGTTATTCACACGCTATTCATACGAAAACACAGACACATTCACACTTCAAGACACGCACACACAAATGCACATTCACCACAAACATCCAGCAGCAGACACACTCATGCACACGCTGTTTGTCCACTGATCAACATGTCTATCAGATCAAACAACATTTCATTTCATTGAGGCCTTAACCGAATGCAATACTGTAAAAAGCACCCCTTATCACTAAATTAAATATCTACTGTCATTCTGCAGATTTCACTGCTGAAGTTTTATTTCATTTTCATCTTAATTTTCACCCTCGGAAATATGAGCTGAATTTGATATGAATGCACTGAGGAGAATGCTGCTAGAACATATAAAGTGGCTGTTTAAAGGGTTAACTCATCATTTACTCACCCTAATGTCGGTCCAAACCCATATGATTTTAATTTATCTTCAGAACACAAATTTGAAAATGGACAGGTTTGTTCTCGCGCATAAACCCTAAAAGGCCATGGATTATTATTTTTTTCTGTCTTTTTTTCTTGTGATCACAACTTAATTTTCTCGTGATCTCTATATCTACGTTGTAGATATTTCAGCAAAATGTTTGCTTTGCTTAATAAACATTTTATTTGTGTAATTAACGTTTAAAGCTCAAGCGCATGTGAGTGCCTTCAGAAGGATGCCAGATTATTCTGTAACTATTCTAAAAATCTTTTAGAGCTGCTTGGATTCAACCCACTTTATTTTCCCCATTTGTTTGAAATAAAATGATATTACATAGGCTAATTTGTTTGTTATTTTTACTGTCATGTAGGATATGTAGGCTGTGACTGATATCATGTGCGTTACACTGCTTCCTCCTAGCCATACTCTTCCATTAAAAAGAGGTGCAATACTCTAGGTTTCCAAAAAACAAAAGTTTAATCCAGTTGATATGGGCTAAATACAATCTGTTTGCAAAGTATGCTGAATGCTGTTGTGTATGTGTGTGGTTTCCTACAAAGAAATGTGGAAAATACAATCGGTTACACACTATCACTGAATTAAATTACAGGCTGCTACACATCTTTACATAGGCTATAAATCATATTTCTTATCAATAGGCAATACATTGAGTGACACAGCGAGGTAAACTAATGGTTTACTTAAACCGCGTTTCCACCGCAGGAACTAGGGACTTTGGGGTGGTACTCGGTGTGTTTCGACCGCAGGAACCAGGGTCTAAATGGAGTTCTGGGTAAATATTTCCCCCTCAAAACGGCCCTGCTCGCGAGGTAGTACTTTTTCAAAGTTCAGGAACTTTCGGGGGTGGGACTTAGGCGCTGAACATGCTGATTGGTTGAGTTCATGCAGCATTTTGATTGGTCGACTCGACGCAGCATTTTATTTCAACCACTATTTTTAAAAGTCTGTTGCGGTGCGTGCAGTAAGAGTTGTTTGCTATTCGAATCAACAATGGAGTTTAAAAAAATACGACCGATGGGCCAACGACGAGGTTCAGCCTTTATTAAATGTATTTGCAAAGGACGAAATCCAGTGGGAACTGTAAAGTCGACGCGCGCAGTCCTACGTCACCGGACTAATCTTCACGGTACTTTAGACCGCGATGGAAACGCAGACAGCAACAGGTCTGGGGGAAAAAAAAAAAAGTTCCTGGGAAAAATTGTTCTGGGTAATTTCGTTGGAAACGGGGCTTTAGACTGATGATTAAAATAGCGTCTTAAAGATGCACAATAAGGTGCAAACAGAATACAGTGACATCAAAATTAGTTTTAATAAGCAATCATTTTAGTATCACACCGAACACTATAGCGGTAGTGAAGCTGTGATGAGTCATGCATCTATAGCAGTTAGAACGTAACGATAACAGATACACTTCCAAGCAAAATAATCATATTCAAGCATTTAACATTAGTTAATTACTTAATGCACACAATACTGCACAAATTATAGCGATCACGAAAGGTCTTCACTCTCTCTGTCCCAAACGCGTTCAATCTGGGTCAATATGAACTAACACAGTAAGGTGGATAGGCTATATGCCACACCCATGCGGCAACCTCCCCCAGTTTCTCTTGAAGCCAATATGGAAGTGACTTAAACTGCAATTCATCGACTGGCCGCTAGAGACAGGCTCCAAATGGGAGTCAAATCTGTATCTCCCCCATGTTAAAATGCCCAACTTTACAGCAGAAAAAAACATGTTTACAGCCTGGTACAAAAAGTGGTTTTGGTCTATACGGCTAATTTTGCCCTTCATGACAACTGTGATGGGGGTGAATTTTTGTTTATAACTCATCCGTTTAAATTATATTAAGCCTTAAAGTTCTGCATAATTAAGGGCGTTGCCACTTGAGTGACAGGTGGATTGCCGTTTGTCTGCTGTCTGTTAGTCATCATGTCTCCTCAGCTCCGCTCACATCCCGCCTCTTTGCCCATTTTCAGTTATCCGGGAGTGATGTGTGGTGACGCGCTGCCAAGATGGCGACGGCTGACTTTATGCTTCAAAAACGCTCTTCAGAAACCTACGGGTGACGTCACGGACACTACATCCATATTTGTTTTACAGTCTATGACCACACCCCATCAGTTATATTTGGTTCTATACGGCCACCTTTTGGCGCAGTTGTGTAAGTTAGAGAAGATTAAGTCATGATAACAAGAAAACAACTTTTGTTATCTCGAGATCATGAGAAAATATAAAGTTGTGAACACGAGAAAACAAGAAAGAAAGATAATAATCCATGGCCTCTTAGGGCTTCAGTAAATCAGTTGAGCTTCTGTTTATGTTCGCTGATCAATGTTTATATGTGAATAAAAGACTAAATTAAATCTGTTCATCATATAAAGCGATCGAGTCTATTTGGATTAAACTGCTTGATTCATATGGTTTCTTTTACGATCGCTTTGAACGCTTTTAATGAGTTTATGAACGCTTTGAAGCGTCAAAGTGGTAGCTGTCAATGGAGGGACAGAAATCTCTCAGATTTCGTCAAAAATATAATTTGCGTTCTGAAGATGAACGAAAGTCTTACGGGTTTGGAACAACATGAGTGTTAGTAATTAATAACAGAATTTTCATTTTTGGGTGAACTAACCCTTTAAGCCAAGTGTGCCGCACAAGTCCTGAAAAGTGACGCCAAAGTATTTTGATCGCCCTCTGGTGGCTGGCTGCTGTAGGTCATAAACCCACCACTCTCCATGTAATCGAATGGGACGCGAGCCAAACTTAAAAATACAATTACACGTCATATAATTTTTTTTCCAAAGATAGTCTGTCATTTTAGGTATTTATCATTACAGAGACACATGTTCAAGTGTTCGTTTTTCCCAAAAGTTTGTTTTTAGTTATTTGATGCTATAAAAAAAACAGGATGTAACGTCATGATTGACAGCTGAGCTTGCGATTCAGTCTGTGGGAGCGGGAGAATGGGCTGGACCTTGATGCCGCGGCTCCACCTCAGAATCACTACTGCGCAGAGTCGGGCTCTAAACGACAATGACTGTTATTCTGTCAGAACCACTATCGTCAAAGATGATAGACAATTAGCATATAGTTTAGATTGGCGGTATGGTTCTGTTCTGGGCAAGAACTCCCTGCGCATCCATGCAGCCTAGCATGGAGGGTAAACAGAACAGAACCAACGATGTATTGCAGATAGCATTAATGTCAATATTAAAATGTACAACCTAATTCGGGAATTTAGTCTGATTCAGGGGGAATCAGAATGCCAAATCCTGACTGACGAGAGGAGGAGCTGGGGATGGAGGAGGGTAATTAGCTCCGGAGAAGCAGCTGATAATACTGAAGGAGCTGATATATGCATGCTGTGATAGGCCTTGTATTCCTATAGGTAGAGGTGATCAGCTGACAGTCAACTGATGCGAGCTTGACTAGCGTGACCTGCCAGAACTAACGCTACGCTTGATCTGGGATATTTTGGCTTCATTTTTCTACAGTGGAAGGAAGCGGAATCCATCTCTTTTTTTTTTATAGTCTATGCTTTAAGCATTATCACGTGAGGAAGAGTGATATTGATTTTATAAAGGTAGTAATTTTAAAATAATTTAAATAATAGTAATAATAGTAATTTAAAAGTGCTCCACACGGCTCCGGGGGGTTAATAAAGGCCTTCTGAAATGAAGCAAAACAAAACTTCATATTCTCACCGGAACGTCCTATGCTGGAATGGCAGTCTCTCCTGAACGCACTTACGACAGTTAGCGGAAGTTAGAGATTACAGTTTGTAAAGTTTTAAATGCATCGCTTCATTTCAGAAGGCCTTTGTTAACCCCCCGGAGCCGTGTGGAGCACTTTTATGATGGATAGATGCACTTTTATGGACTTCAAAACAGATCAGCCATTCACTGCCATTATAAAGCTTGGAAGAGCCAGGACATTTTTTAATATATGTCTGATTGTATTCGTCTGAAAGAAGAATGTCATATACACCTAGGATGACTTGAGGGTGAGTAAATCATGGGGTCATTTTCATTTTTGGGTGAACTATCCGTTTAGTATTACTTATTACTCCCAGCCAATAGTAATTTGTTACCCTGCTCATTATATTATTTTTCCATTACACACCACAAAATTACACGTTACATGTTTCTCCTCAAAATTATGACTTCGCCTACAAGGATTAAAGAAAAAAAAAACAGTATAAATATAAACATTGATAATAAACCAAGCAAACTTGCAACTGAACTAAACTGCCAGTGATCGCTCAGGATTTTCATGTATGGAAAACAGTAATGTTTGATGGAAAAAACTCAACCCTGACTAAAAATAATTAAATATTATTTATAATAAAACTTTACTACAGCTTTCACTGTAATAATTACTGCACTGCCTTCAGATCCAATTTTATACTTTTAAAGTTATGATTCCAATGTATGAAACAAACATTAACGCATTTACTATTGCTATTCCAGAATATTAAGAAAATTAGGCCTAAATCCTAATTCAGGCAGTTAATATATAGTAAAAATTTGGACTGATTTACGAAACCCCACACGACACTTATCGTGGCCACGAATTAAGAATTCATTCCCTAGTTTAAGTAATCATGTAATGTACTAATTAATTGAACTAATTTAATTCCTGGGAACGAATTCCTAATTCATGGCCATGATATACACCGATCAGGCATAACATTATGACCACTGACAGGTGAAGTGAATAACACTGATTATCTCTTCATCATGGCACCTGTTAGTGGGTGGGATATATTAGGCAGCAAGTTAACATTTGTGTTAGAAGCAGGAAAAATGTGCAAACGTAAGGATTTGAGCGAGTTTGACAAGGGCCAAATTGTGATGGCTAGACGACTGGGTCAGAGCATCTCCAAAACTGCAGCTCTTGTGGGGTGTTCCCAGTCTGCAGAGGTCAGTATCTATCAAAAGTGGTCCAAGGAAGGAACAGTCGTGAACCAGCAACAGGGTCATGGGCGGCCAAGGCTCAATGATACACGTGGGGAGCGAAGGCTGGCCCGTGTGGTCCGATAAAACAAACAAACTACTGTAGCTCAAATTGCTCAAGAAGTTAATGCTGGTTCTGATAGAAAGGTGTCAGAATACACAGTGCATCGCAGTTTGTTGCGTATGGGGCTGCATAGCCACAGACCAGTCAGAGTGCCCATGCTGACCCCTGTCCACCGCCGAAAGCGCCAACAGTGGGCACGTGAGCATCAGAACTGGACCACGGAGCAATGGAAGAAGGTGGCCTGGTCTGATGAATCAAGTTTTCTTTTACATTACGTGGATGGCCGGGTGCGTGTGCATGTGCGTCTCTTACCTGGGGAACACATGGCACCAGGATGCACTATGGGAAGAAGGCAAGCCGGCAGAGGCAGTGTGATGCTTTGGGCAATGTTCTGCTGGGAAACCTTGGGTCCTGCCATCCATGTGAATGTTACTTTGACACGTACCACCTACCTAAGCATTGCTGCAGACCATGTACACCCTTTCATGGAAACGGTATTCCCTGGTGGCTGTGGCCTCTTTCAGCAGGACAATGCGCCCTGCCACAAAGCAAAAATGGTTCAAAAATGGTTTGTGGAGCACAACGAGTTTGAGGTGTTGGCTTGGCCTCCAAATTCCCCAGATCTCAATCCAATCGAGCATCTGTGGGATGTGCTGAACAAACAAGTCCGATCCATGGTGGCCCCACCTTGCAACTTACAGGACTTAAAGGATCTGCTGCTAACATCTTGGTGCCAGATACCACAGCACACCTTCAGGGGTCTAGTGGAGTCCATGCCTCGACGGGTCAGGGCTGTTTTGGCAGCAAAATGGGGACCAACACAATGTTAGGTCATAATGTTATGCCTGATCAGTGTATATATTTATTTCCCGCATGTCATGTGCAGGGCTCCAGATTCTCCCAACCACCATGGCCACGATTAAAACAAGGGAACAAAATAGTAAATTGTGGACACGAATAAACAAGTTGTGGGAACGAGTTCTTAAGTCATGGCCACAATATATATTTTTTTCATGCATGTCATGTGCATGGCTCCGTACTATAGTAAGGTTGTAATAAGCCATTTTCTGTATGGTAACTGTAATATTAAAACTGAAATGTTATTAGCAAATCATTATTCTACTCGTTATTGGGAAAAGTAAAATTATTACTGTAACGTGTTAATAGTAACGCATAACTGCCCAACACGGTAACAAGTAGTGGCTCTTGACTATAAGTGGGGCAGATTCTGGGTCATAGTGCTACCTTAAGCTATATAATTAATATAATAATATATAAATATGATTAATTCACAATCTGACTAACAAGTTGGTGAACTGATATTTTACACCAGATACCCTTCCTGCCACAACTCAGAATGCACTAACTCAATCCCATTGCCAGGACTCAAACCAGGGACCTTCTTGCTGTGGCAACAGTGCCACTAAGCCACCGTGCTGTCAGACTTTTTCCGCATCTACGGATCTCAGTTAAATTATGCTGCTTTTCCATTTTTCCCCACAGATTTACACTGGACAAATATGTGGGGCACTGTTGAGATCAGGAGGACAGCAGCACAATCTTACTTCGATCATTACATGCCTGCTGAAGCCATAGCCATACACATTTTTTTGTTTTGTTTTTATCCAGCTCACTTAAAATAGTCTAGAAACACTGCCCCTACAGACAAGCCATGGCTGTAGGTAACACTTGCCTTCTTGGTTTGTTCGTATCCTGCAGATCCAGATTATCCCAAATGCAGCCACAATCAATAGCGATACAGCAACAGCAGAGATCAGCATTATCAGGAAGTCTGAATGACGTAGTCTGTGGGTCCAGTGCTGTAGCGGTTAAACAGATAGTCATTAATGTGAGTAAATAAGTAGGAGAAAGTATAACATCTGTAACAAAAAAAAACTAATTTAAGTCCTCAAAGTAAACATGAAAAATAGCAACTTGATGAATACAGATGTATATGGTACAACACACTGAAAAAACAAAGACTAAGCCTGGTTTCTCCCAAGGTTTATGGGTTTTTGCTCCACTACTATCATCTAATGGAGTTTGGGTTCCTTGCCACTGTTACCCTTTGGTTTGCTCAGTGGGGACTTAAAGACTATTATAAAGAAATTACTATTACTATTCAGCTGTACATGAAACTATCAACTGTGCTCATTGAAGAACTGAACGGCACCATATTATCTTAAGTAGAGCTGCTTTATAGTTGAATTAGAAGTTCTAATTATAACTGAAATTATTGAATCCTTATTAATCAATTCTGCAATGCAGACACCGTTTATCTGTTTATTAATGTAAAGCTTATTTGAAACAATTTGTGTTGTAAAATGAGCTATATAAATAAACTTGACTAGACTAAAGTAGCCATTCTAACCAGAGAGACCAGAATCTGTAAATGGAAATCAATGGAGGAGATGCCTCACTATGCAAAAAAAAAAAAAGATGGTGTGGAGATGGTTCATCATATTATGTACTTGGCCATGTTTGCATGACATATTAAGTTGGACTGAGCTAAATTTATATGAAAAATTATAACCGAATGACAGGTATGACAAGGACAAATTAATCACCGGTCAGAAGAAGCTTCGTTTTCAATGCGTTTAGTCATATGGATTAATATTTGAAATGGATTTACAGTGTTGAAAATTGTATTTAGAGTAGGCTGCAATTCTCTACTCACCATAGACTGTAACAGTGAATCTGTATTTAGGCGCTGAGCTGGTGCTGATGATCTCAACTTCATAAACTCCAGCATGTTCAGTTCTGATGTTTGTGATGGTCAGAGATCCAGTTTGATTGTCCAGCTTCAGTCTGTCTCTGAATCTCTCATCAGGAACATCAATGTTTATGCCATTGGTTTTAGCTATTAGAGGACCATTAGTTCCAAACCTCCACTCAATGTCTTCATATGTCTGTATTTTAGCATCATCAAGGTTTAGAGTGACAGCATCTCCCTCCATCACTGACACTGACTCACCAAACACACCTGATGAACAGGCAGAAAAAGTTTAGTCAGTCACACATAATAAAGCTAAGTTTAATAATGCTTTAACTGAAGTTTAGATTTGAAATGATTACAAACTTGGGAATGTAGAAAGATAGAAATGGCAAAATATAGAAACAGCAGTGTGGAAAATAAATGGCTGCGTGCAAAACATAGATACACACAATTCACACATTCATTAGCTCCATACAAATAACATCTTACTGAAGAAAATATAAACACCTCGTATATTCAAACAGGAATAACTACTGAAAGTAGCGGTTCTGATTTAACAGGACATTTAGATTGGTGAAAAAAACAAATGCGCTCAATCTGTACGTGATGTGAAATCACAAACCTGAGTTCAGATTACATCATATAATAATAATAATTGGGAATAAAAGCAAAAGCATGTCTTCTGACTAATTTAAATCTAATTTTAAACAAAATGTTGTTAACTTACCAACCAGGTGGTAAAAGCAGAGCCAAATAAAAGCAGATGTTTTTTCTTTAAACATTTTTTTCCAACGGCTCCTGGGACTGAGATAGTGTCACTCAGCGTGTTTAAAAAAAGTTCGTCTGAGAGTCGTGGTCTGCAGTGAAGTCCGTAGAAAAAAAAAAAACTACATCTATTTTTGTGTCTTGACAGTATGCGTGTAGCATGTTGAGGCTGTAGTCCAGTTCTGCTTTTTCACGTTCTCATTGGGTTGTGTTGTATTGATTTCAGACCTCAAAATTAATAAATAAATAACTGTATTATATACATCTGTAAAAGTACATAATCTATTGCCCTTCTACGAACTGGAATGTTTTGTTTTCTGGGTACCACATTAGACAGGCCCTGTCCCAATTTCTTTGAGAAATATCTTTGTGATGCTACACTAGGACACATCCTCACTCAGTAATATTACCTGAGGTCACAGGGTGTTTCAGGTCTTGCGAATATCATACACCCTTGCCCAAGCGACCCGACCAGGGTTGATCAGATCCTGGCCTGTGCCCTAGCAGCAACCCACGGATCTGCCCTTTTTAACCAGAGCCATCTGGATGCTTTCTCAGCTGCGTCTGTGGTGCTGTGAATGGCTTTCCTTCGTCTCTCTCTGTTGTCTATGCTCATCATAAGCCACGGACGAGATCCAAAATGGCGACGCGCTGAAATGCTTGGAATGTAAACACAAAATCTCTATACATTCTCTTTTTAAAAGCCACAACACACACACCACAGAAACTTCAGAAACATTGGAGAACCTACAGCACTTTATAGACAGTTATTTTGTTGGATTACTTACCATGCCCCAGCCAAAGGAAAAACAACCACACCGGGAAGACTCAGGCGCGGAATCAGAAGACAACACAACTAACATAGAGGTATGTGTACTAGAATCAATCAATAACAAGCTGGCAATCCTTGAACTATTACACCAAGACATAAAAAGACTTAAAAGGCAAGTCTGGAATTCAGTCAAACACGAATCATTGCAAAAGGAGAACAATGAACAACAATCCAAAATATTGACCATCACAACACAACTGGGCAAAATCACAGAAGAAAACAAGGTAATGAAAGAAACAATTCTTGATCTTCAGTGTCGTAGTATGCGTGGCAACCTAATTTTCTCTGGCATACCCGAGCAAACACAAGATAACCCAGAAGATGAAATAAACAAATTTATACACTCCGCTCTAAAGATCCCAAAAGAAACCGTCACCAAAAGAAAGATCACCTTTCATTGCGTCCACCGTCTCGGTCACAAAAACAACCAAATAGCAGGCAAACAACCCCGACCAATAGTGGTCAAATTTGAACACTATAAACACAAGGAATTTGTTAAAAGCAAAGGCAGAGAGCTACGTGGCACACATTACGGAATCAACGACCAGTTTCCGCGAGAAATACAGGAACAACGAAAAAGACTTCAATCATGAAACGGCACAGAAACGAAGGAAAACGAGTATCACTTGTTATAGAAATACTGTATATAAATGTACAATTATACAGAGACACTGACACAACCTGAATGTAAAAGCAGGGGGAAAAAAATCAAGTCGCTTGCCTAGCAGTACTGAACAACAAAGAATGTCTGTCGTATCCTTACCCTATACAAGAACATTACTAAAAGTCGCTAATGTACATATTATTTTGTTTTTGTTTTTAATGTTAACTGTGAAAAGGAAACCGGATCTATGTCATGTCTACGTTGTATTTTACATAAATGGGGAGTGAAAGCAAGTCAATCAATATATAGATTATTTAAATTGGAGATCTATGTAATGTATATGGATACAGTGTATATGTATGACTATATGTATTTGCAGATGGAGATTCTTAAAATATAAGCCTACTGAATAAATGTAACAAAGTTTGTTAGTTGTAATGTGAGGGGCATCAATTCACCAATTAAAAGAAATAAGATACTAAACCATCTAAAAAAAACTAAAAGCTGATATATGTTTGTTATAGGAAACACACTTAGTAGAAATGGAAATAAAGAAACTTCAAACCACACAATACACTCATATCTATGGGGCTTCATATAAGTAAAAAAAAACCAAAAAAAAAAAAAAAAACCACATTGATCAACAATGTGGATCAGCCACATTGATCAACATTGATCAACAAAAACATATCAATTATAAACAGCACCGTAATATCAGATCCAGAGGGATGCTATATTATCGTTAATGCATCTATAAACAATACAGACATGACTATAGCTAACATCTATGGACCAAACATAGACAATGATTATATATTCCATAAAATCTTCTCAATAGTATCTACTTTCCCACAATCCAAAATCATTATTAGAGGAGATTTCAACACTGTCCTGAATCCTTCACTAAATAAATTAACTAATGCAAGTCATATGGAAGCCCGTTTGAGTAAAAAAATATAATTCTTTAAGTCATAATAATGAGAAACTTTCTCATAATAATGACTTAACCTCGTAATAATGAGAAACTTTCTCGCAATAATGACTTAATATCTCGTAATAATGAGAAACTCTCTCGTAATAATGACTAAACATCTCGTAATAATGAGAAACTTTCTCGCAATAATGACTTAACATCTCGTAATAATGAGAAACTTTCTCATAATAATGACTTAACATCTCGTAAAAATGAGAAACTTTCTTGCAATAATGACTTAATATCTCGTAATAATGAGAAACTTTCTCGTAATAATGACTTAACATCTCGTAATAATGAGAAACTTTCTCGTAATAATGACAACATCTCGTAATAATGAGAAACTTTCTCGTAATAATGACTTAACATCTCGTAATAATGAGAAACTTTCTCGTAATAATGACTTAATATCTCATAATAATGAGAAACTTTCTCGTAATAATGACTTAATATCTCATAATAATGAGAAACTTTCTCGTAATAATGACTTAACATCTCGTAATAATGAGAAACTTTCTCGTAATAATGACTTAACATCTCATAATAATGAGAAACTTTCTCGTAATAATGACTTAATATCTCGTAATAATGACTTAATATCTCATAATAATGAGAAACTTTCTCGTAATAATGACTTAATATCTCGTAATAATGACTTAATATCTCATAATAATGAGAAACTTTCTCGTAATAATGACTTAACATCTCGTAATAATGACTTAACATCTCATAATAATGAGAAACTTTCTCGTAATAATGACTTAATATCTCATAATAACGAGAAACTTTCTCGTAATAATGACTTAACATCTCATAATAATGACTTAACATCTTGTAATAATGAGAAACTTTCTCGTAATAATGAGAAACTCTCATAATAATGACTTAATCCACGCATGCACAATTTACACATGTGGGCAGCAACTTCCAGCACATCAAGCGAGGCGGGCAGCAAGCATTATATGTGCTATCTTATTAATTTATTTTTATTCTTTATTTTTTATTTTACTATCTGTGTACTGTTGTCTCTGTGTAGACATAATATCAATTGTCTGATTTTAGCAGATGTACTAATCATATCTGATTTTTTCAGTATTATTTTGATGATAAAAATCAAAATCAAAATCAATCCCTCATAATCTTCTTTCTATTACCACTTCCCAAGGTTCGGAGATGGAGTTTGTGTCTCAGTATAGGTATCTCAGGATTTTAATTGACGATGCTCTCTCCTTTGGCCCTCAATTTCAGCAACTGGTGAAAAGATTGAAAGTGAAATTGGGTTTCTATTTTAGAATCAAATCCTGCCTTTCCTTCAAAGCTAAAAAGAGGCTTGTTGCCACCACTTTTATGCCTGTACTGGACTATGGTGCTTATATATATATATATATATGCATGCATCTTCTCAGTGTTTACATGCTTTAGACAGTTTATCATGGTGCACTGAGGTTCATAAATCTTAAATCCCTCACTGTTGTATGCGAGGGTTGGATGGTCTGCTTTGTCCATCCGTAGTCTAAAACACTGGCATGTTTTTATTTATAAATCTATCTACTTCCTTCATATCTTTAGACCTACATCTGTAAAAAACATGTTGGTAGCTTGCCTTGCCTTAAACTGAAACTTAGGGAGCTGGTTTCATTGGACGTTTTTAAAGTGATTTTAAACAATTTGGAGACAGAAACATCGGGCTGTAGATGTTTTGACTAGTTATGTATTGATATCCTTTTTTTTTTTTTTTTTTTTTTAATTTTATTTGACTTGTGTGTAAATATGTACAGTGCATCCGGAAAGTATTCACAGCGCTTCACTTTTTCAACATTTTGTTATGTTACAGCCTTGGATTAAATTAATTATTTTCCTCAAAATTCCTTTGCTCAATACTTTGTTGAAGCACCTTTGGCACCAATTACAGCATCAAGTCTTTTTGAGGTTGATGCTACAAGCTTGGCACACCTATTTTTGGGCAGTTTCTCCCATTCTTCTTTGCAGGACCTCTCAAGCTCCATCAGGTGCACAGCCATTTTCAGATCTCTCCAGAGATGTTCAATCGGGTTCAAGTCTGGGCTCTGGTTGGGCCACTCAAGGACATTCACAGAGTTGTCCCGTAGCCACTCCTTTGTTATCTTGGCTGTGTGCTTAGGGTCGTTGTCCTGTTGGAAGATGAACCTTCGCTCCAGTCTGAGGTCCAGAGCGCTCTGAAGCAGATTATCAAGGATGTCTCTGTACATTGCTGCATTCATCTTTCCCTCGATCCTGACTAGTCTCCCAGTTCCTGCTGAAAACATCCCCACAGCATGATGCTGCCACCACCATGCTTCACTGTAGGGATGGTATTGGCCAGTAGATGAGCGGTGCCTGGTTTCCTCCAGACATGATGCTTGCCATTCAGGCCAAAGAGTCTGGACAGCCTTTCTTTAGTTCGAAGAAGAAAAACTACCAGAAAGAGTATTTCTTGGGTTCATATGTTATGCTGTTAGACCATATGTTTCCCCTCCGCTTAGATGCTATAAGGTGTCAGAAGTACGGACATGTGGCAGCTGTTTGTTGTTTGTTGTGAAATGTGCACAGGACGTGAAACCCAAATTTTGTAATTGCGGAAGTGAACACAGCGCTGTTTATGGTGGATGTCATGTAAGGAAAGAAGCGGTGAAAATTCAAAACATCAAGATTTCGTAAGGGTTGACGTATGCAGAAGCAACAAAGAGGGTTAAAAAGGTAGAGCAAAAAGAACATAGGCCTATGCAAGACGTTATAACGAACAAAAGAAAGTCAAAGTTGCAGCAAGGTAAATTCAAATATGATGCTAGTAGACAGTGTCTTTCATTGCCTTTATGGCTGAAGTAAAAAAAATTGCTCTGCACAAACAAAGTAGAACAAAGATTAAAATCATAATTAGGGCAGCAGAAAAGCATCTGGAGGTACATGTAGAAGTGACAAGAACAACAAATATACAAATAAACAAGAAAATTAAGATGTAGAATATAAACACTCAAACAGCATGTGGTGAATTGTAATGGTTTTTACAATATTACAGTGGAATGCAAGAAGTATAGTTGCTAATGGACGGGAGTTTAAGAAATGTGTTGACAATTTTTAAAGTAAACCACAAATTATATGTATACAGGAAACATGGCTTAAAAACGAACTTAAGCTTTGTGATACAGTGATATACAGCAGTACGAAGAGATAGGGGTGTTGGTTATGGTGGTGGAGTTGCTACCTTTGTACAACAAGGAATAGGGTTTAGAACAGTGCAGATAAATAATGAGTATGAGTCACTGGTGGTTGAAGTATGGATGGAATCACAGTATAAGAGTAATTAATTTTTATAATCCATGCAAAAGATTAAGTAGAGAAAGTTGGGGGAAATAGGGGATCATAAAACAATATGGTGTGGGGATTTTAATGCTCACAGTACATTATGGGGAAACACAAATACTGATCAGAATGGAAATGCGGTAGAAGAAATGTTATAATGGAACAAATTAATATGCTTAAATGATGGAAGGCATACAAGGGTGGACGTTGCACGAGGACATAATTCAGCAATTGATTTGATGCTTGCATCTCAAAGTTTGGCAAGGAATTGAGTATGGAATGTTATGGAAGAGTACAGTAGGGAGCGACCATTTTCCCATAACCTGTAAAATTGGAATAGATCTAGAACAAGTTGAAATAGAAGAAAATCCTAGATGGAAATTTAAATCTGCTGATTGGGAAAAGTTCCAAGAAATAAGTGAATCAAGAATGTTAGCAACAGATATTTCAGTAGTAGATGTTAAGGAATTAAATAAGTGTATAAGTGATGTTATTTACAAAACAGCAACTGAAGTAATTGGGAGAAGTAGAGTGAGAAGAGGAAAGAAGGCTGTATCGTGGTGGACAGAGGAGTGCAATGAAGTTATCAAAAAAAGGAATAGAGCACTTAACGCTTAATCAGTCTTTGGGGTCCAGCCCACTGGACTTTTCCTTCATTTTTAAAAAGTGTTACCTTCATCTCAGGGGCATGAGACTCTGTGACTTTTCCTAAATAATCTATCTAAACAAAAAATCTGGACTTGATTTGGTTGTTCTAAAGGTGTGTAAAAAAAAAAATTACTGTTTAAGGTCCTTGGGGTCAGATTGACCCCACATTGAAAATGAATGGGAAAATGTAAAAAAAATGCTTTTTTTTTTTCATTTTGTTTGTCAAAAAAAATAAAAAATATATCCAGTATAAATCTGAAAATTTCTACATTTAAATCAAGGTCTGGTCCTAGAGCGTAAACACAAAGTGAAACGAACTTTCTATCTCATATATACACACACACACACACATACAAACACACATATGTGTGTGACTGCAACAGAGAGCATTTTTATAGAAATTGGCAAATAAAATTAACAAAACTGGCATAAATCTGAAAAATTTCCATACATAAATGAAGGACTAATACTAGAGTAAAAATGCAACATGGAACAAGCATGTTCACTCACTCACTCACTCACACACACACACACACACACACACACACACACACACACACACACACACACACACACACACACACACACACACACACACACACACACACACACACACACACAGGTGCCTGGGGCATTTTTTAGATTTTGGCAAATAAAATCAGACATAAATGCACAACAGTGTGAAGGGGTAGACATAACAGGCCGTCTGTCGAAAGCTAGTTATTTTAGTTTATAAAGTTTTAAATATGGATATTTTTCTCACTCAAACGCATCGCTTCGCTTCAGAAGGCCTTTATTAACCTCCCTGAGCCGTGTGGAGCACTTTTATGATGGATAGATGCACTTTTATGGACTTCAAAACAGATCAACCATTCATTGCCATTATAAAGCTTGGAAGAGCCAGGACATTTTTTAATATATGTCCGATTGTATTCGTCTGAAAGAAGAATGTCATATACACCTAGGATGACTTGAGGGTGAGTAAATCACGGGCTAATTTTCATTTTTGGGTGAACTAACCCTTTAATGGAAAGAATGGTAATGGTGAGACTGACCTATGTCCTGGGGCAAAAAAAAGGTATTTTATGTCAACATCAGAGTGGTTTTAGAAAAGGAAGAAGCTCAACAGATGTAATTTTAAGATTAGAATCTGATATAAGAAAGGCTCAGGTCAATAAAGAAGTATTAATTGGAGTGTTTTTAGATGTGGAAAAAGCATATGATATGATATGATGTGGAAGTAATATGAATATTAATAGGAAAATGTATTGGATTATGGATTTTTTAATTGATAGAACCATTCGAGTAAGGGTGAATACATCATACTCAAAGATATATGCAATCGAAAAAGGTACCCCCCAAGGTAGTGTTTTCAGCCCTATATTGTTCAACATTATGATAAATTATATTTTTAATAGTGTTGGGCCTGGGATTGGAAAGTCGTTATATGCAGATGATGGTGCTTTATGGAAGAGGGGTAGAAATGTGTCATATGTAGAAGAAAGCATCCAGAATGCTATTAAAGAAGTAGAAATGTGGGCCAATAATTGAGGATTTAGATCATCAGTGGAAAAAAGTCATGTGTTTTTCAAAAAAGAGGAAAACCCCATCTATCAAATTATTTTTTAATTATTATTAAATTCCGATTGGTTGCCGTTGAACCACGTCATAGCTCATTACCATAAAGTTGACCTGATTTCAACTTTCCTCAACGCCCAAATCGTCCAAGACGCGCCGCTGGCTCCCATTGAAAATTAATGACTTCCAGCCACTTTGACGCTCTCGCCGCTGGTGGTGTGACATTTTTATGACATTTTTTATAGATCTTTTAAGTTTTAGGGGAATTGACTTTAATTTGAGGGACAGAAATCTCTCTCTTCATTTGTATCTGAAAGATCAACGAAAATCTCATAGGTTTGAAACGACATGAGGGTGAGTAGATGACAGAATTTACATTTTTGGGTGATTTAAACTTTATAAATACAGTAAGCTGAGTCTTGGATAAAACTAACTCTGTATCGCGAGTCATATCGTTTACATCAACGATATATATCGTCACATTTTTATATCGCGATATCTCGATATACGATGTATCGTTACACCCCTAATACATAAATATTTGGATCAGAAATATGTATCAGTAACTCAGCTATATACAGATGGGTCTAAAGATCCTGAAACAGGACATACAGCATCAGCAGTGTATATACCAAGGTTTAGGAACAAAATAGCAAAAAGAACATCTAATCATATCAGTCTATACAACAGAAATGCTTGCAATATTAATGGCTCTTCAGTGGGTGGAAGAGATAAAAATACCTGAAGTGGTCATATGTTGGGACTCAGCATTATCAAGTTTAAAGAGTTGAAAATCATCAACTAGGCTAGACATTTTATCAGATATTTTACAAAGTTTGTTCAGAATACATCAAACAAGAATAGTTGTCTCATTTGTATGGGTACCTCATATAGGAGTAGAAGGAAATGAAGTGGTGGATCGAATAGCAAAACAAGCATTAAAACACTCAGACATACACTCTAAACCCGGATTTTGTGTTAATGAAACATTTTAAGTGGTCATTACTTATTCTTTGTTGTTTTTTAAAAAATGTTGTCAATACTAAATCAAATTAGTTGTTTGTACTAATCAGACGAAATATTGAGTGCAATGATCATGTTAAGCTTGCTCGTCCTGGCTGATGCACGCTAAACGGGGAGTTTTTGTGAACCGGTGACTGTGTCTATCTTATCTTTATGACAAAAGTGATTACCCAAAAACCTGGCCGATGTTAGTTGAACGCTGAGAAGTTAACGTAGTGTTAATATGCCGTCCGACGTTAGTCTTTTTCTCTTCTGTCAGTGTGTTTCTGTATGTTCACCGTTTAGCTACAACATTTGCATTTCGTTGGCATGCGTTATTTCTGTCTGTTTATATCAGCATGCGTGTATGTATTGTGCTTGTAGCTAGCGTTAGCGTTTGTTTCTTTGGTGTATTAAAGTAACAGTTCAGAAATGTGCTTCTAAGATGGTGGAACGCTGGCCTGCTCTTTTTTTTTTTTTTTTACAGAAGATCAGGTATGTTCAAGAGTATTATTACGCATCTTTCTTTCTATTATTATTTGATGTCATTGTTCAATGTCATTTACACACCCTCATGCTCTCCCAGATATATATAGATAGAAAGTCATATTACATTTTTTATAAAAATATTTAATCTCTAAATATGAGTTCATTTAATGCAAGTATACAGGATTCAAATTCTTCAAATTCATATAAATCTGGAACAGCATAAGGGTGTGTAAACGATGAGCAAATGTTCATGTTTGAGTGAAGTAACGTTATCCCTTTAATCTTTTGACACTATAATTTAGTTTTGAAATGTAATGCTCTGTACTTTTTTCTATTTTACAGGTGTTCATGGAGTTCAACAGGATTGAGTGAAAGAAGCTCAAGCAGGAGTTCCATTGATCGCAACAGTCTTTGACTTATTGAGATCTTTCGATCTAGAAGAGGGAACGTTGGACAGCTGTTGACCGCTTTCACAACAAACCACGGTTGGTCCATATGTGTGTATAATACATATGGACCAACCGTGGTTTGTTGTTGCATTGTTTTTTTATTATTACAGTTTAAGTAATTAAACTATGTCACAAAACTATATTACTATTAATACTATATTGGTTGTCCAATACAATCAAAATTGTGCTTTGTTGGTTCTGCTTTCTTGTTATTCTAGCTATGTAACATTTTTTATTTTACTACCCAACAGACTCAAGAGCCAACTGATATTTGGGCCACTGGTGCTCAGAGGGCTCCCAATTGTCCTTTGTGACAACCCCACAGACTTCAAAGCATGCTTTGTAAGTATTTTCTCAAAGGACCATGACCACATAATTATTTTATTAACTGATAGTCCTTATGTTTGATAACCTGTGTGTAAAGAGTTTAAACCACTGAAACTTAGTAGCAAAAGGTCTTTCAAACCTCTTTCTAACATTGCCTTCATTTACTCACCCTCATGTCATTCCACATTTAAGATATTTTTAATAAAACCATTTCTGTCGCTCTATTAAAACTTAAAGGTTTAAAAAGGTCATAAAGGCAACGTAAAATAAATCTATATGAATTTTATACAAGTCTTTTAAAGAGATAAGGTGGCTTTATGTGACTTTGAATGGAGGGACAGAAACCTCAGGGTTTTTTATTATTATTTTAAATATATACAGTGGGGAGAACAAGTATTTGATACACTGCCGATTTTGCAGGTTTTCCTACTTACAAAGCATGTAGAGGTCTGTAATTTTTATCATAGGTACACTTCAACTGTGAGAGACGGAATCTAAAACAAAAATCCAGAAAATCACATTGTATGATTTTTAAATAATTAATTTGCATTTTATTGCATGACATAAGTATTTGATCACCCACCAACCAGTAAGAATTCCGGCTCTCACAGACCTGTTAGTTTTTCTTTAAGAAGCCCTCCTGTTCTCCACTCATTACCTGTATTAACTGCACCTGTTTGAACTCGTTACCTGTATAAAAGACACCTGTCCACACACTCAATCAAACAGACTCCAACCTCTCCACAATGGCCAAGACCAGAGAGCTGTGTAAGGACATCAGGAATAAAATTGTAGACCTGCACAAGGCTGGGATGGGCTACAGGACAATAGGCAAGCAGCTTGGTGAGAAGGCAACAACTGTTGGCGCAATTTTTAGAAAATGGAAGAAGTTCAAGATGACGGTCAATCTCCCTCGGTCTGGGGCATCATGCAAGATCTCACCTCGTGGGGCATCAATGATCATGAGGAAGGTGAGGGATCAGCCCAGAACTACACGGCAGGACCTGGTCAATGACCTGAAGAGAGCTGGGACACAGTCTCAAAGAAAACCATTAGTAACACACTACGCCATCGTGGATTAAAATCCTGCAGCGCACGCAAGGTCCCTCTGCTCAAGCCAGCGCATGTCCAGGCCCGTCTGAAGTTTGCCAATGACCATCTGGATGATCCAGAGGAGGTATGGGAGAAGGTCATGTGGTCTGATGAGATAAAAATAGAGCTTTTTGGTCTAAACTCCACTCGCCGTGTTTGGAGGAAGAAGAAGGATGAGTACAACCCCAAGAACACCATCCCAACCGTGAAGCATGGAGGTGGAAACATCATTCTTTGGGGATGCTTTTCTGCAAAGGGGACAGGACAACTGCACCGTATTGAGGGGAGGATGGATGGGCCCATGTATCACGAGATCTTGGCCAACAACCTCCTTCCCTCAGTAAGAGCATTGAAGATGGGTCGTGGCTGGGTCTTCCAGCATGACAACGACCCGAAACACACAGCCAGGGCAACTAAGGAGTGGCTCCGTAAGAAGCATCTCAAGGTCCTGGAGTGGCCTAGCCAGTCTCCAGACCTGAACCCAATAGAAAATCTTTGGAGGGAGCTGAAAGTCCGTATTGCCCAGCGACAGCCCCGAAATCTGAAGGACCTGGAGAAGGTCTGTATGGAGGAGTGGGCCAAAATCCCTGCTGCAGTGTGTGCAAACCTGGTCAAGAACTACAGGAAACGTATGATCTCTGTAATTGCAAACAAAGGTTTCTGTACCAAATATTAAGTTCTGCTTTTCTGATGTATCAAATACTTGTGTCATGCAATAAAATGCAAATTAATTACTTAAAAATCATACAATGTGATTTTCTGGATTTTTGTTTTAGATTCCGTCACTCACAGTTGAAGAGTACCTATGATAAAAACTACAGTCTTCTACATGCTTTGTAAGTGGGCAAACCTGCAAAATCGGCAGTGTGTCAAATACTTGTTCTCCCCACTGTATATATATATATATATATATATATATATATATATATATATACACTCACCTAAAGGATTATTAGGAACACCTGTTCAATTTCTCATTAATGCAATTATCTAATCAACCAATCACATGGCAGTTGCTTCAATGCATTTAGGGGTGTGGTCCTGGTCAAGACAATCTCCTGAACTCCAAACTGAATGTCAGAATGGGAAAGAAAGGTGATTTAAGCAATTTTGAGCGTGGCATGGTTGTTGGTGCCAGACGGGCCTGTCTGAGTATTTCACAATCTGCTCAGTTACTGGGATTTTCACGCACAACCATTTCTAGAGTTTACAAAGAATGGTGTGAAAAGGGAAAAACATCCAGTATGCGGCAGTCCTGTGGGCGAAAATGCCTTGTTGATGCTAGAGGTCAGAGGAGAATGGGCCGACTGATTAAAGCTGATAGAAGAGCAACTTTGACTGAAATAACCACTCGTTACAACCGAGGTATGCAGCAAAGCATTTGTGAAGCCACAACACGCACAACCTTGAGGCGGATGGGCTACAACAGCAGAAGACCCCACCGGGTACCACTCATCTCCACTACAAATAGGAAAAAGAGGCTACAATTTGCACGAGCTCACCAAAATTGGACAGTTGAAGACTGGAAAAATGTTGCCTGGTCTGATGAGTCTCGATTTCTGTTGAGACATTCAGATGGTAGAGTCAGAATTTGGCGTAAACAGAATGAGAACATGGATCCATCATGCCTTGTTACCACTGTGCAGGCTGGTGGTGGTGGTGTAATGGTGTGGGGGATGTTTTCTTGGCACACTTTAGGCCCCTTAGTGCCAATTGGGCATCGTTTAAATGCCATGGCCTACCTGAGCATTGTTTCTGACCATGTCCATCCCTTTATGACCACCATGTACCCATCCTCTGATGGCTACTTCCAGCAGGATAATGCACCATGTCACAAAGCTCGAATCATTTCAAATTGGTTTCTTGAACATGACAATGAGTTCACTGTACTAAAATGGCCCCCACAGTCACCAGATCTCAACCCAATAGAGCATCTTTGGGATGTGGTGGAACGGGAGCTTCGTGCCCTGGATGTGCATCCCACAAATCTCCATCAACTGCAAGATGCTATCCTATCAATATGGGCCAACATTTTATAAAGAATGCTTTCAGCACCTTGTTGAATCAATGCCACGTAGAATTAAGGCAGTTCTGAAGGCGAAAGGGGGTCAAACACAGTATTAGTATAGTGTTCCTAATAATCCTTTAGGTGAGTGTATATATATATATATATATATATAAAAAAAATCTTTATCTCTGTTGTTAAGAAAAACATAAGTCTTATGGGTTTGGAATGACATGAGGGTAAATAAGTAAATGACAAAATGCTAATTTTTGGGTGAACTAACCCTCAATGTACTCCAGCAGTCATAACCAATTCACACATTCCCTCTATGTGTCTGTCTCATTACAAGACTATATTGTTTAACATTATTGATAGTTATTTAATTAGAAATGTCATGAATGTGCTCTGTTTTTAGGACTCATTCCGCCACCTTGACTTTGGAATCCTCAACAAGAGCATGAAGGTGCTGTGCTCCCATCTTCCCTTCATCTCAATCCAGCATTGAGGGAGGAGTTGTGATGGAAGGTATTAAAGACTTGCTTAAATCTGTGCATTCTCTTTGGACTTTCATATGCACTGCATCTCAACTACCCCAAAACAATGAAGAACACGTTGCAATTCATCCAACAAGTACTTCTCACGTTGGGCCACAGTGAAATTAAACCCAGGTTACGAACATTAAAAAAAAAAATCAACTTAAGGAATTGTGAGAAGCTACCATCAAAAGCCATGGCTTCTCCAGCTTAAATGATTCTCCAGTTTTAATGTGTGTCTACTCATTCACAAGGATATAGCATATCGTTGAATACTGTGTGTTTATGTTCCTCCTCTAAACAATTTACAATTGTTACCAATCAAAAAGGTTTGCATATGAAGTGACATTGAAGTGTAACCTGTTTTTTGTCTACAATAAAAAAAGAAAACATTGAAATGTTGTTTAATTTCTTCAAATTAATACAAAAAAATCTCAAAGTAGCATTATTTTTTTTAAATTATAAGACTTTACATTAATCATTTGGTAATGTTTTTTTTTTTGTATGTTTAACTTAATAGTATAAAATTATATAAAACGTATACTCAAAAACAATAATAATGTGAACTAATGATTTTCAGTAAAGACTACTAATGTAAACTTGTTTTGTCTATGTTGATACAACTTAACCTGTTTAGTTTCACCCTGTGCAAAAACTAAAACGGTTTAGTGCAACCGGTTTCCATGCAAATTTCTAGTAAAGTCAACTAATTCGGGTTAAGAGTGTAGAGTTGAATGTTCCTATGAGTAAATTGGAAATAAAAGGGCTAATTAAATGAGTTGTAAAGGATATGGGGCAAAGAAAATGGGACAGTGAGAATAAAGGATGACATCTATATAATATTCAGAGAGTAGTTGGGAGCGAGAGGAGAAGTTTTGGGAACAGAAGGGAAGACAGCATAATATCACGTCTCAGAATTGGGCATTCTGCACTTAAACAGTCACTACATATGATTGGAAAACGTGAATATGGGTGTTGTCAGATCTTCCTGAAACAGTCAAACATGTTTTATTAAAGTGTGAAGGTTATGACAATGAAAGAATACTACTTATAGAAGCACTTAGAGATATAGGAGTTTATCAGCTTTCACTGCAGAATTTGTTAAGCAAAGATACAACCGTAAGAGTGTTCAAAATTATATTTAAATGTCTCAAAGTCTCAGAGTTAATGAACAGGATTTAAGATTTACATGCAGTTTGTTGTTTTCAAGGTTATTTATTCTTTTATTAATTATTTAGTTTTCCCTCAACGTCAATGCTCCACACTCCATCCCAGTAGGTGGTGGAATATGCACCAAAAGCTGGTTTGCCAACCGCCATAAAACGTCGAAGAAGAAGAAGTGGAAACAGGATGCACCTGAGCTCAATTTTGAGTGTCATGGCAAAGGCTGTGAATCTGAATACTTATGTACATGTGATTTTTTTGTTTTTTATTTTTACATTTTTTTTGCAAAGATTATTGTTTGTAGAATTTTGAGGAAAATAATTAACTGAATCCATTTTGGAATAAGCCTGTAACATAACAAAATGTGGAAAAAGTGAAGCGCTGTGAATACTTTCTGGATGCACTGTATGTATGCATGGATGTATGGATGGATGTTATCTGTTAAAGCCACGTGAGCAGTGTTGCTGTCAGTCTTGGCCAGGACACTCTTGTAAAAGAGATTCTTAATCTCAATGTGCTGCTTTTCCAAGTAAAATAAAGGTTGTAATAATAATTATATCTTGCATTTCAGCCTTTCTGCCTTTTAGACATCCCAGCTTGGATGAAGGAGAGTTATCTCTAGCTCAACCTTGCGAAGATAGAGTTCCTTGTAATCCTTGCAAACCCGTAAACTGACCACAACAACCAGGGTCTACACCGCTAATGCCGAGTTCAGACTGTACAATTTTCAAACTTTTGGCTCTTTTCACACTGCATGGCTATCTGGGGTAGCATTCAGTCACTGCTGTGTTCACACTGCACGATGGATCGGCAACAGGAGGTTTCACACTGCATGACTTTACAATAGGAAGAATCGCCGACAACTCTCTCCGGTAAACTATGTTTCACAACCAAACACACGTGAGATGTGACAAGTAAACAACGCGAAATCACGCATGCATCAGACCAGAGTTCTCGTGCGAGGCTGGAATTGTTATTAAAAAAAGATAGCCCACAAGAAGCTTTAGATCCAAATTGTCTGTGCGCTGATTTGCAGAGAAAAGGAGAAAAAGAGAAAAGATTATGGCGGAGGAAATGGTTGGGGAGACATATGGAGCAAGGATTGTGTTCTGCAAAGAGAGTTTGAGGTAAATAAATAATTTTGCAATGTGCTGCTGTTGCGGCTGGTCAAGCAAATGTTTGTGCTTTGTTTCTGCTTGATTTAATTGTAAATATATCTAATAAACACTGATATTCTGGTCTATAACTCCTCCCTGAACTTCCCGCTGCCCTGTATCCTGCTCTCTCATTGGCTGTAGGTCATCGCCGGTGTATTTTATAAGTCCAGATATTTAGCATGCCAAATATCTCACGGGCATCGATGACTCGTCTGCGATTCTCTCGGATCGTGTCTTTGATAATTCACACTGCGTGACTGTCACTCGCGTGAACGAGCACCGATTTGACTATGATTTCGGGCATTTGTCGGCGATTTCGCAAAACCTGTCGGCGAGTCAAAATCGGGGCTAAAATCGGGCAGTGTGAACTCGGCATAACTCCAACCAGGACAGCAGGGAACATGGAGGTAGTGTTTGATGACTAGCTGAGCTTTTCCACCCACATTTCAACTAAGGGTGCTCTGATCAGGATTTTTGTAACCAATCAACGATCACAGGAAGCAGTATCTGCCGATACCAATCTATCTGAAGCCTTCTTTTTATCATGTATAATTATTTAAAGGGATGCTTTAATCAGGATTTTTACAGACATTCATTCAGGGCCTGAATTTCATTTTTGAGAATGGGGGGAATCCCCCGCTTAGATGACTCTTGTGGCGGGATTTTTTAATTTGAGGCGGGAAGGGGGACATTTTTTAGGCATTTTTCAAAAAATATATAATTATCTCATCTAAATGGTTGATCATGCAGTGCATTTTTGTTTTTACAATGGGGCATTTTTTGCACAATAAAATTTCAAACTCTGAATTGAATTCACAAAAAAGACAGTCTGTGCTAAAAGCATGTGGCAAGAGAGTCTGGACAAGCCCTGGGCGATGTGGCAAAGTTGAGGAGTGCTTGTGGGAGTGCAAAATGTGATATGTGAAATGTGTCACATAATACAGCGGCAGAGTAGGATTGCCTAGTAGAAACCAACAGCTCAGACACAATTTAATTGTCTTTGGAATAACACATACACCCCCGGTTTCACAGACAAGGCTTAAACCTAGTCCTGGACTAAAATGCATGTTTAAGCTGTTTTAACTGAAAGCAACTTGCACTGGCATGTCTTAAAATATGTGAGTGCCATTGTTTTGTCTCAAGATGCACACCAGTAATGTTTTTTTTTTTTTTTTCAGCCACATTTATAAAAGTTAAATGTCCTAATTGAACTAAAGCCTAATCCTGGCTTAATCTAAGCCCTGTCTGTGAAACCAAGCCACAATGTACCTACAAGCCACATATCACTGAAATGGTGTCACAACACCTGTCTCTATACAGCCTGTAAACAGCAAATAAAGAATGAGAACTTAAAGGCTTGCTTCAAGTCAATTTTGTGGATTTGAATTGGTTGACAGGTCTTGGGGGCGTGGTTTTGGAGAGGGGAAGTGTAGTTAAAGGTATAGGGCATATGGTCTAAATCATTCTGATGAATGATATCAAATAGTCAAGACTGTCAACAGCTTTTTCTCTACACAACTTTACTGCAGGAGCTCAGAGGTTTCCAAACTTGAGTGAAACTTTTATACCACTGAAGGAAATGCTTCACACATTTGCTTTTTGCTGTTTGTGCTGTTCTCATCTGGTTGGTAAGTTATAGAATAGTTTTATGATTTGTAGTTGCATGTTATTTGTGTAGAGGTCTAATGAACTTCAGTTCTACCATCATTGAAAAAAAATTGAGTTTTTATTTCCAGTGTTCTATTTAGTTTTAACCAAAACATAAAACGTAAAATATATGAAATCTGAAATATATGATATCTGTTTTGCACTCAGCCATTTATTTTACACGCTTCTCGTGGCCTGAATTTTGGCGTGGGATTGATGTTATTGAGCATACTTTCTCATTTTTGCAATTTTTACACTTATACATGGGAAATTCCCGCAAAAATAATTTAGTATTTGCATGTATTTTAAATAGCCTAAATTGTAAATAATATAACAATATAACAATTTCACCAATTCACAGATAACTCTCAAAAAGATCAATTACACATTTAACATTCACCTTTTGTAAATGTCCTCTTTTCACTGTTCAGGTATAGGCTATAGCTATCTTTAAATTTGAGTCCCCAAACTCATCTCAAAACTCAAAGGACTCTTCAACCAAATAATTAACACCGGCAATATGAACTCACCCTTCAATTTATTCTATATGAAAGTCTTTATTTTCACGTTGCAGGTCTGTTTAATGCTACATTGTGGTCAAAAACATGAAAGACCGCTTCAGTCAACTCAGAGCAAACACAAAAAAATACCTTAAAGTATCCCGTCAGAAGGAGCGTGTTTCACCTCCCGGCGTTAGATGTCCGTCAAACACACGATCGCGGTGATTTCCTCATGGCCAAAGGAATTCCGAGCACTCCCGTTAATTCAGAAGTCTATCTGGAATCATTCTCGCGCTGACAACTCGCCAACCGAACACACAATCCATCCGCGCAAAATAGACACTGTTCGTTCTCTGTAAATAGTCCATTCGCTGTATAAATGGAGGCTGGAATAAACACAACCAGGAATATTTCGTGGATAAATAATTCTGTCTCTGTAGTAGTGATGGGCGCTTTCGAAACAGTGCTTCATGACGCTTCGAAACCTTTACGAATCTTTTGTTTCGAATCAGTGATTCGGAGCGTGCGGTGTATCAAACTGCCAAAGTCACGTGATTTCGATAAACGAGGCTTCGTTACGTCATAACTGTTTCGAAACGTATCGAAATGTCAATTGTTCGCCGCTGGGGGGGCGAGGATCGCTGTGAACCCATGAATCATGCGTTTTGCAAGTTTTACCTGATCTCTGAACAGTGTTATACATGTAGACGTTTTAATGAAATGAACAAAAGGAATAATGGTAGTTAATAGTCTCTTATTGGCCAGTTTTTATGCATGTTTGGCCTGTGTTTTTGTTGCATTTCCACTGTTCTGACCAGTAGGGGTCGCAGCGTGTGGCGTTTCGAACGCTTGGAAACAGTGAATCATTTTGCGAAGCAATTGGTTCAATTGATTCAAAGCTTTGAAAAGCTTCGTTTCTCCCATCACTGGTGGTGGGCAGAGCAAGGCTTCGTGAAACACTGAAACAGTTGAAGCAAATGTGCCATATTATGTGTGTTCGACATCGGCTGCGGCTGAATGCAACCGATCGGCGAGAGTTGCCGCGTGCAAGCGGGGAGGAGCTGCAAACGGAGATGTGAAGTCGGACACTTTCTGCTTCCCGTAGTGACGCTCGCGCTGTGTTTGCATACTTCATCACAGCTGAAGTGAAATAAATGCAATATTTGTCATATTTTCATTCAATACTTTATGTACTGCATAATACAGCGTTTTTTTGTGTAAGAATAAAGTTCAACATAAGTGAACTATCAATGAAGTGGGTAAAATTCTTCATCCACAAGCAAAATGGCTGAAGTCTCCTTTAAGCTTTCCTCTTTTTCTTGCTGAATTTAACTTTTATTTCATCCCTTAAACTTATAAATAAAAAAGTGCAACATTTTTAATGCATTATGACGATTTATTCAAAGATATGACTTAACCTTATTATTATGCTTTTCTTTCTGTGTTTGTAATTACATATTGTGATGTATGCAAATCCAGGATATTCATGTGTTCTGTTCCTTATCATTATGATTGTTCAGTGTAAGATATACAACCTTACTTCAACCTTACCCCATGGACATCCCCGTGCACCCCTCCGGACCGAGGGAGACGGACTATAGCGTGTAATTTTCTCACCCAAACCACTGCCACCTGCTGCTTCTGCTACTGATTGCTTATAGAGGGAAAAGCTGCCCATAACTGCTAGTCTAAGGATCTGTTTTCTTCATAATAATAGCATATTATTAGCGAAAAAGAGTTGTCAAAAGATCCAGTGCGTATCTGTATTTGCGCTCGTCAAATGATTCAATTTCCAACGTGTTTCCGCTTCGGTGAGTAATGTAGCCAATCACAGACATGTTTGTTGATTTCTACAACGCAATGGCCAATCACAGGTGTTGAAGTTAGAATCCACTCACCGCTCGAGTTTTTGTCCAGTGCTGAGTTCTGCACGTGCGATAACCCTCTCTAAGTGTAGACATTACGTAGATAAGAGATTCATTGTGCACTGGTCAGCTTCACTGATTAATATAACGGAACTTTGTAAGATTGCGTTCATTGAATGAGTGACAGCTTTTAGTGCTTTATAAAGGGAGCGCTCTTTGCACGCTGTCTAGGCGATATATTAAAAAAAAAAAAAAAAAATTAATAGGTCTATAATATATTCAGAATTTGAATAAAACTTTTGTTTTCCATTCTTGACAAGCGGCATACAGGCTTCAATACATAGGCCCATCTGCATATACATGCGGGATTCACTCTTGAAATTGTGATGACTGACAGTGATAAATATTTATGTATCGAAATCATGCTCATATAAATGTCAGGAAAACACAATTCCTGGCTTCATGTCAATATCCATAGATCACTGGATCCTTGCCAAGTTGTAAGGAACACAATATCGAGTCCAACTTTTAGTTTAAACCGATTTTGAACTGTTTTCCCCTATTAAATCCAGTCACGCAGCAGCTCTTCTGCCACTCAGCCCCGGCTGAGGGGCGTGTTCCGGCGGGAAAGTGATGGCGATGCATACCCTCTATTGGGAGATGAGAGGGTCTGTATCTCTTATCATTGGAGAAAGCGTAATGGCTAACTTGGATCACCTGCGGCACCTTTTTTTTTTTTTTCACCTGCGGCACCTCTCAGCCTTATCGTGTAATGGCAGTGACGTCAGTGCCCGCCGTTCAAAGTTTTATGACAGTCAGGCCAATATTATCTGCCTGCAATACCGGAGGACCGCCGCAGTTTCAGGACTGCATTTCTAGGACCCTAGTTTTTTTTTGTGACAGCGCCATCTAGCCAACTGTACTCCAACAGAAGAGACCTAATTTAAACTTTTTCCACCTTATTTTTAACAAAACAGCAGGCATTTTTTAATTTCATTAAACAATATACAATATAACACAATAATTAAATTATGAATTTTATCATTACTCAATGCATAATATCAGCGTCATGTGCATACATGAAGTTACAATAGTCCTTACAATTCAAGTCTTATCATAACTGGTAAAACCAAAAGCCCAATAAAGAAAACATCCGGGTTTTTTTTTTACTTTCTTTAGATAATATACAATATCACTAAATATTACTATTAAATACTATGGTGATGCCGTAAATGAGCCCTACCTGTCGCAACATTCCCTTCTCTGCCTTCTCTTAAAATAACCTTTTTATCATAGTAAAATCTACATATCGTTCCCAACTAAAGTGTTGTTTAGTGTAAAACATGTTGAAGATTAGTGGACAGGCAGACGATTCATTAAATGATAAGCTGTTCCCTCACAAAAGCTGTCTATTCGTACCGCCACAGCGTTAGCATTAGCCGTTACGCTTTTTTGGCTAAAGGTTGCAGGATTGCCTTCTAGTGGCTTTGGCTCTCCTCCTCCTTCCTAGTTAACCTTTGCTCTCCATAGACTTGGTCGGTGTCGTGTCATAGCTGGGGGAGTGGCATAGGGCAGAGTCGGCGTGGGGGAAAACAATCCTTTCCCCCTGAATGAGAAGGACCTGGCTGCAGCCTGCAGATCGGGGCGGGGCTCCACGTGTCGCCCCGCCCCATACCTACTCTGATTGGTTCCATCGTCTTTCATAGGCATACATGATAGAAAATGTGTTCATATTTGTAGTTAGTGTAGGAAGTAGTGATGGGAAGTCCGGTTCTTTTCCACGAACCGGTTCTTTTACGTCCTCACGTAATGACGTCAATTCTATCATCCCGGCGGATAAAAATACAATCAAACACATTCATATAAAGTAATTTGTAATCATAACTTAGTATAATAATAATAATAATAATAATCATCATCATCATCATCTTGGATAAGTTTCTTACATTTACGTTTTGCAAAAGCACTCAATACAGCCACTGTCGTGCAAACGCGGATGTTTTACACAGATTAAATAAACTTACATTGACATAAACTTACACAACATAGACATAAACTTACACCAGTCCTCGGTTCACCCGTGCTCATATTATCAGCACAGCATCAGTTGTCCGAGAGAAACGGTTCGGTTCAGACGACACTATCACGCATGCTCAGTATCTCAGCTCATCGGTTCTCAGTATCGTATTCATTATGTTGGTGTGAAATAAACATTTATGGAAATGTAGAAATTAAAGCTAAAGCTCCAATCTCCCGAATCCTGAAAAAAGTCTGTTAGTGCCTCGGTGACTACTTCACTCAGAGAAGCCGTCAATCTCAGCTGTCGATCATGACGTCACACCCCCCGTTTTTATAGCATCAAATAACTAACTAAAACCAAACTTATTTAAAGAACGAACACTTGAAATGAAATCAGCGTGATAAAAAACTGCCTAAAATGACAGAAGCCATCTTTGAGAAAAAATGATTTGAAGTGTAATTTGATTGTTTAGTTTGTCTCGCGTCCATTATAATACATGGAGGGGCGGGGGTTATGAGCTATACTGGGACCAGCCACCTGGGGGCGATCGAGACGCGTCGGCTTCAGTTTTCAACACGAGTGCGGCAGACTTGGTCCGAAACAACAGTTCGGTTCAGACGACGCTATCATGCATGCTCAGTATCTCAGCTCATCGGTTCTCAGTATCGAACGCGTCCGAAAGAAACAGTTCTCGATTCTGTACCGGTGATTCGAGAACCGCTGCAACCCGTTCCTGACTCGAGAACCGCTGTAGCAGTGTGTGTACGTGTGCTGAGCAACCTAAATATACAGTCGACAAAACTAAAAAGTCAAAGCATGTTTCCAGTATGTTCAATATTCTACTGTTTTGATTAATACATTTTAAGATTTATATCAACTTAATTAGAAATTAAATACGAACCCGATTCCAAAAAAGTTGGGACACTGTACAAATTGTGAATAAAAAAGGAATGCAATAATTTACAAATCTCATAAACTTATATTTTATTCACAATAGAATATAGATAACATATCAAATGTTGAAAGTGAGACATTTTGAAATGTCATGCCAAATATTGGCTTATTTTGGATTTCATGAGAGCTACACATTCCAAAAAAGTTGGGACAGGTAGCAATAAGAGGCCGGAAAAGTTAAATGTACATATAAGGAACAGCTGGAGGACCAATTTGCAACTTATTAGGTCAATTGGCAAAATGATTGGGTATAAAAAGAGCCTCTCAGAGTGGCTGTGTCTCTCAGAAGTCAAGATGGGCAGAGGATCACCAATTCCCCCAATGCTGCGGCGAAAAATACTGGAGCAATATCAGAAAGGAGTTTCTCAGAGAAAAATTGCAAAGAGTTTGAAGTTATCATCATCTACAGTGCATAATATCATCCAAAGATTCAGAGAATCTGGAACAATCTCTGTGCGTAAGGGTCAAGGCCGGAAAACCATACTGGATGCCCGTGATCTTCGGGCCCTTAGACGGCACTGCATCACATACAGGAATGCTACTGTAATGGAAATCACAACATGGGCTCAGGAATACTTCCAGAAAACATTGTCGGTGAACACAATCCACCGTGCCATTCACCGTTGCCGGCTAAAACTCTATAGGTCAAAAAAGAAGCCATATCTAAACATGATCCAGAAGCGCAGGCGTTTTCTCTGGGCCGAGGCTCATTTAAAATGGACTGTGGCAAAGTGGAAAACTGTTCTGTGGTCAGACGAATCAAAATTTGAACTTCTTTTTGGAAAACTGGGACGCCATGTCATCCGGACTAAAGAGGACAAGGACAACCCAAGTTGTTATCAGCGCTCAGTTCAGAAGCCTGCATCTCTGATGGTATGGGGTTGCATGAGTGCGTGTGGCATGGGCAGCTTACACATCTGGAAAGGCACCATCAATGCTGAAAGGTATATCCAAGTTCTAGAACAACATATGCTCCCATCCAGACGTCGTCTCTTTCAGGGAAGACCTTGCATTTTCCAACATGACAATGCCAGACCACATACTGCATCAATTACAACATCATGGCTGTGTAGAAGAAGGATCCGGGTACTGAAATGGCCAGCCTGCAGTCCAGATCTTTCACCCATAGAAAACATTTGGCGCATCATAAAGAGGAAGATGCGACAAAGAAGACCTAAGACAGTTGAGCAACTAGAAGCCTGTATTAGACAAGAATGGGACAACATTCCTATTCCTAAACTTGAGCAACTTGTCTCCTCAGTCCCCAGACGTTTGCAGACTGTTATAAAAAGAAGAGGGGATGCCACACAGTGGTAAACATGGCCTTGTCCCAACTTTTTTGAGATGTGTTGATGCCATGAAATTTAAAATCAACTTATTTTTCCCTTAAAATGATACATTTTCTCAGTTTAAACATTTGATATGTCATCTATGTTGTATTCTGAATAAAATATTGAAATTTGAAACTTCCACATCATTGCATTCTGTTTTTATTCACAATTTGTACAGTGTCCCAACTTTTTTGGAATCGGGTTTGTAGTTGGAAACATTTGGAATATTGTAAGCACTCAACTGAACAAAATATATAACACTGGCCTAGTGGTTTTTGGATATTTTACTGAAAAAATGTTGCATAGTGCACCTTTAATGAAATCCCTTATTTTTCATCTTTACAATTATACCAGCATCATGTAGTGCGACTGTTTAATTGTAATGAACGTATTGCACAGGCTTTCGGAATTGACAAACGGCTCTGTCTGTTTATTCAGCAGTATAAAACTTCAGATCTGTTTTTTTTACTTATTAGAGGTGCAGAACGCCACACAGCAACTTTTCAGCATTGCACTAAGCAAAAATCAATCGTAATCATTACAAAAAGTAAGGATCAAGAGCTAACAAGGTCTACACACGTTAAATCGAATAGCTTGTTTTCCCCCACGGCATTAACGGATATGGCGTTTTTGTGGCCGACCAAGTATATTTTTCCCGCCCCCCTCACCTTAATCCAGAGCACTGATTGGATACCCAACTTGGACAAGTGAACATGATTGGCTGAACAATAGAAATGTCAAAACAAAACAAAAAAAATACCCCATCAACTTAACATAGTATTAACAACCATATACATTATAACATGCACATAAAATAAATATATATTAATAATATTACCGGGTTACACCGGGTCACATATACATGCACTCATCAAGTGACCGCAAGTGTGGGTATTTGTACAGGCCGTTAGTTTAACAACTATAGGTCCCCCCATTTTCTTCTGTTTCTATATTTTTGCTATTTTTCCAAGTTTGTAGTCATTTCAAAACTACTTCAAACTTCAGTTAAAGCTTTATTGAACTTACCTTTATTATGTGACTGATTTTTCTGCCTGTTCATCAGGTGTGTTTGGTGAGTCAGTGTCAGTGATGGAGGGAGATGCTGTCACTCTAAACCTTGATGATGCTAAAATACAGACATATGAAGACATTGAGTGGAGGTTTGGAACTAATGGTCCTCTAATAGCTAAAACCAATGGCATAAACATTGATGTTCCTGATGAGAGATTCAGAGACAGACTGAAGCTGGACAATCAAACTGGATCTCTGACCATCACAAACATCACAACTGAACATGCTGGAGTTTATGAAGTTGAGATCATCAGCACCAGCTCAGGGCCTAAATACAGATTCGCTGTTACAGTCTATGGTGAGTAGAGAATTACAGCCTACTCTATTATACATTACAGATTTGACAAATTTATTGTCATAATTAGATTAGATTATTCAATTTTACTGTCATTGTACAATGACAGATCTTGTAAAGTATAAAAAAAGTGTTCCTTTTTTATTTTTCTTCCCCATAATTGTCTCTAAGATGCACAAAACTGACCAAATAATTTTGATATTTCAACATCATTCCTAGTCCACAACAAAGTTGGTCAGAATGTATCTTAGCAATGCTTTTGTGTATTGAAACATAACTTGGTATACAGTATACTGTGTTCATGCCAGCAGGGGCGCAGGAGAAATTTTCAAAGTGAGGGGACCAAACTGTAGCCTAAGCAAAAGCCCAGAGAGTAAGATCAGATTTCTATATATCGGACCACCACTTCAGGCTCACTGTCGGACCACCATCATATATTAAACTTGCCTGATCATTAACAGAATAATATTGATTATTATTACAATACGAAGTAAGTGAAATAAGAAGTGTGAATGAATGATCAAAACTTAGAGATGAGCAAAATGCCTGCAGAATGCCAAATTTGTCCCCTGTAGACCAGCCTTTTATGTGGGATGTCTCAACTTTTAACCTTGCACAATTCTACTTTGATAAATTTTGATTAGGGGTGTGTGATATATTGACAAAAAATGATCTTGATATTTTCTAGGATTTTATCAATAACGATAATTAAACGATATTTTGCTGAGTGTGTTATTGTGCTGGTACCTTGGCAGGTTTAGGACTGCTGTGGACGGCTGATCATAAAGTTTTTGATATTCTTCATATTCTGTGTGGTGGTCAGTTCACAGCAATGACAGAAAAAAAATTTCCAATACGTTTCAATTGATTTTTTCCTTTTTATGGGCATTTTTACCTTTTATAATTTTATTTTGCCTGCATGCTTCATCTTTTGTGTCAATTTCATAATTTAATCAAATTTAATTATAATAATAAGACACAGTAGGGCTGTTACCAATCAAATTAAATAACAAAATTCATCTTTGCAATGGAGAGGAAACACAGAAGCTGCATCTGAAGTGGCATTTAGATCATTTACACGGACTGTTTAATGCAGCTCAGAGGTGACAAATGAATAACCTGCAGTTGCAAATGCATAAATAATGTTATTATGTTTTAAACATAAAACGTTGAATATTGATATTTGAAATTATAAAAACAAAAACAGGCAATATGGTGCCTAAATTGTAAGTCACTTATTAACTTCTTGTTTAGTAAACTTGTATAAAATCAATATCACATTTGTTATCATGCTGATGCCTGGAGAAAAACTGCACTCTTCGTGTGAAATTTATTAACTTTATTAAATGATATAATAGAGTAATCACGCAGTGAAAGTGCGCACTGTAAATGCGCACCCGCACTAGTCTAATCTACAAGACTACATCACGTAGTGTATGCGTGCGCTCTCTGGGTGTGTGTGAGGGATATACTCGATAATGTCAGATCGTACATCGTTAAAACAACAATTACGATATTATCGCAGACGATATATATCGCATGGCTTGAATTACTTACAATGAATGTGATGTTCGTTGTCGGAAGTTTTAGTTAGCGAATCACGCAGGCTATTTTCCCTTATCAAAAGTGCGGGGGTCGATTGCTGTCTTTTCAAAACTGCGGGGGTCATGACCCCCCTGTCCCCCGTGTCAACGGCGCGCTTGCATGCCAGTGTCTACAAACCCGATTCCAAAAAAGTTGGGACACTGTACAAATTGTGAATAAAAACAGAATGCAATGATGTGGAAGTTTCAAATTTCAATATTTTATTCAGAATACAACATAGATGACATATCAAATGTTTAAACTGAGAAAATGTATCATTTTAAGGGAAAAATAAGTTGATTTTAAATTTCATGGCATCAACACATCTCAAAAAAGTTGGGACAAGGCCATGTTTACCACTGTGTGGCATCCCCTCTTCTTTTTATAACAGTCTGCAAACGTCTGGGGACTGAGGAGACAAGTTGCTCAAGTTTAGGAATAGGAATGTTGTCCCATTCTTGTCTAATACAGGCTTCTAGTTGCTCAACTGTCTTAGGTCTTCTTTGTCGCATCTTCCTCTTTATGATGCGCCAGATGTTTTCTATGGGTGAAAGATCTGGACTGCAGGCTGGCCATTTCAGTACCCGGATCCTTCTTCTACACAGCCATGATGTTGTAATTGATGCAGGGTCTTCCCTGAAAGAGACGACGTCTGGATGGGAGCATATGTTGTTCTAGAACTTGGATATACCTTTCAGCATTGATGATGCCTTTCCAGATGTGTAAGCTGCCCATGCCACACGCACTCATGCAACCCCATACCATCAGAGATGCAGGCTTCTGAACTGAGCGCTGATAACAGCTTGGGTTGTCCTTGTCCTCTTTAGTCCGGATGACATGGCGTCCACTTTGCCACAGTCCATTTTAAATGAGCCTCGGCCCAGAGAAAACGCCTGCGCTTCTGGATCATGTTTAGATATGGCTTCTTTTTTGACCTATAGAGTTTTAGCCGGCAACGGCGAATGGCACGGTGGATTGTGTTCACCGACAATGTTTTCTGGAAGTATTCCTGAGCCCATGTTGTGATTTCCATTACAGTAGCATTCCTGTATGTGATGCAGTGCCGTCTAAGGGCCCGAAGATCACGGACATCCAGTATGGTTTTCCGGCCTTGACCCTTACGCACAGAGATTGTTCCAGATTCTCTGAATCTTTGGATGATATTATGCACTGTAGATGATGATAACTTCAAACTCTTTGCAGTTTTTCTCTGAGAAACTCCTTTCTGATATTGCTCCACTATTGGGGGAATTGGTGATCCTCTGCCCATCTTGACTTCTGAGAGACACTGCCACTCTGAGAGGCTCTTTTTATACCCAATCATGTTGCCAATTGACCTAATAAGTTGCAAATTGGTCCTCCAGCTGTTCCTTATATGTACATTTAACTTTTCCGGCCTCTTATTGCTACCTGTCCCAACTTTTTTGGAATGTGTAGCTCTCATGAAATCCAAAATGAGCCAATATATGGCATGACATTTCAAAATGTCTCACTTTCAACATTTGATATGTTATCTATATTCTATTGTGAATAAAATATAAGTTTATGAGATTTGTAAATTATTGCATTCCTTTTTTATTCACAATTTGTACAGTGTCCCAACTTTTTTGGAATCGGGTTTGTACATTGGCACACTGTAAAACTCAACAGTTGTTCTAGTTAACTTTTACTTAATGTTTACTTAAAGTTAAGATTAATTGATTGGCTTGAGTGTCATTTTGTCAAGCAAAAAAAGAAAAGAAAAGTTTTTGGGGTGGGGAAATGCTTAATAGACTTTCCACTCATTTCCTCCACTTCTGCACTTCTCTTTCTCTAGTTGCATTCACTGATTTCTCAAAGTCCTCTTGAATGTTGAATTTTCAATACCCCTGAAACATTACAATACAACCGTTTTTGTTTCAACTCACCATTATGGTGATTAGCGTTTAGTGTTGGGAAGGTTACTTTGGAAATGTAATAGGTTGTCAAAATATATTTTATATGTGATAGGAAAAGGGAGTAGAGCGAGTTCGGCAAAGGGCAGATTCGAACCTCGGGTCGATTTGCGTCAAAGCTTCGTATCATGTTCATATCATCGCCTTTTAACGGTCATCAATATCATAAATCCTGCAAAGTTTTTTGTATTTTCATTTTTAAAAAAATGTATGTACATTTTATAACACTAATACTTTGTATTATATTACTTTTGCATCAAATTACAAAAAACAAGTTACCGCTACTGTGAGGGTGTTTCTAATACACCGTCTATGGGAGTGATGGTAAAATTAACATCTTCTCTCTTTTGACTGCCGTTATCAATCTCACTCCATTTTTCCCCTCTTTTTGAAAGTTGTGAAATAACTATTGTGGAGTTTTTTGATTTTGGACCCTGATTTTAGCCCTCTGGTTTGAACGCTCTGTTTTAAGGGGCGTGTCTGCTGTGAGACTTCAGTGTAAACGCCCACTGCTGTGATTGGCTAACGTCTTTCCATTTGAAATATATGAATATGAATTTGAAGTATTACTCTCTCTTTTAGCGCGTTTTTACTATTACAGCTCTCATAGTTAACTAATCGTGAAAAGTGTTGCATTACATTCAGATCTATGGCATTATATTTAGATCGTGGCATGAAAGGTTGCAGAGATGAACACTGTAGCCAATCACAGACATGCTGAGCCCATGAAAGCAGTGATCTCGTCATTGCAACTCAGTTTCTGCACACTAACGAATGCTTTCATCTTCACTAACAGTGCAAACGTGATATAGTTAAGAGATTCGTTGAATAAAACGGGAGTCACTGATAAACTCTCGCCGTTTGATTGACGACTCCAGCGCGAGCTGCTCCAACGATTGCAAAGGGAGCTTTCTTTGATCGCTTTCTTTATAGAATTTAATCGCCGTTAAATAACAGATTATTTTCATCCTACTAAGAGAAACAACGCAAGTTGACGTTTAGTCACTGGTTTGATTTACTGACACACAGACAAAGAACATCTACACAAGTACATGAATCATTACATTTCAGATCATGCATTAGAATGAACACGGTTACTTACATGTTGCATTACTGTCGAGCCCAGGCACTGCACAATATTTTGTAATCCTCAACGGCATGTTTATTGCTTGGTAGCTCGATCTGGTTTAACACCACGTAAGCCTATGTTACTTTTAGGCTACCTATTCTATAGCATGTCATGCGTGAACCGGTGGGCGGGGCTAAACAGGCAGTGATGAAGTAGGTGTTGATCTTCTTCTGCAGAGGCGGTGCTTGTCTCCCTTTGACGTCATAGATTCCCACTTTGAAAAACCTGTGGTTTGCTGGGCCTGGTGTCAATAAAAGCTTTTATTGGACTAACAAGGAAGTTTTCAGTTCTGAAACTTACAGGATATTCTTATAGTATGATGACCTCTTATATGTCAAAAGCTCAAGGAAGAGCAGTTCATTAGAGCAGTTAAAACTTTTTATGTCAACGAGAATTCTTCCATTACCTCTCCAAGATTCGAAATGCAGCGGGGAATACGTCAGGGTTGCCCCATTTCGCCATACTTGTTTAAATTGATTACTCAATTATTAGCCAATTGCATTAAGAATAGTGCCTTGCAAGGAGTTGGTATCATAGGAAAGGAGATCATCATCAGTCAGTTGGCTGATGATACTACCCTTTTCCTAAAAAAATCAGACCAGATTCCCTTGGCTCTTAATACTATTAAAACGTTCTCCAATGCATCTGGGCTTCATCTCAATGTGCTCAAATGTGAATTAATGCCAATCAAACAATTCTCTGTTTCCACTATATATAATATCCAAGTCCAAGAGACAATAACCTACCTTGGAATAGTAATCTCCAAAAACTAAAAATTTAGGTGTGATTTAAACTTTTTGCCCATCATAGAGAATGTATGAATGGAGAAGATCCCTGTTGCTCTCTCTAATTGCCACAAACAAGCACTATTAGCGTGGTCTATGATTTTCAGACACAATTTTTCTCCAACCAATTACTTCATTTGGAATAATTAGAATATTTGTTATAAACATAAGGCCTTATTTTTTGAAAACTGGTTTAAGAATGGGATCAGTCGGGTTAGCCAATTATTTAATCAGGATGGTTACTTATTTAATTATCAAGAATTTCTCTCTCACTTTAATATTCCTGTTACTCCAAAACAGTTTGCCACTGTATTTGGTGCTATCCCTAATGGTGTCATTATGCTATTTAAGGGCCATAATAGTTTTTTGACAAGTTCTGAAATGCCTCTCCCAGACCTGGCTGACACGTATGTAGGCAGGATATGTTTTAAATCTACATTAAAAAATAATAGAGATATTCTTTTTCTTTTTCTCAATGATTGTGTTTCCACTATACATATATATATATATATATATATATATATATATATATATAAGACTTTGAGCTTTATTTCAAGGATGTTTTGTTTGGGTTTTTCATTTTTGAGAAGCAATATGAAAATATTTTTTTTTCTTTGCACCTTAATTATTTTGCTTGCAAAATATTTTATCCACAAATGTAAAACTGTGAAAGTTACCCCAAAATGTTCTCACTTTCAAGAAGATGTTAAGATCTATATTAAATCCTCATCTACCTCCTGTAACAAAAAGGCTACTAAAACTCTTTGCCGTTTTTGTATAATTTTTTTTCTCATTATTATTATTTTATGTTATGTGGGGAGGATTGTTTTTAATTGATACTTCTTCTTTATTTATTTAGTTTTATTTTTGTTTGTATTTATTTATTTTTTTCTATTCAAATGTGATGTAATGTTTGTCCGTCCCTGAACCTCAAGAAGAGTAAATCTAGAGTAAATTAAGTACTCTCTACAGTTCTTTTTTTAGTTAGTACAGTTCACTTACACAAGAGTTCTAACTAAGCATTTGTCAGTACATCATACTATTCCTATTTCATTTGACAATCGGTTTGCGTGCTTTTTTTAAGTCTAACTAATTAGATTTTACAGTGTATCCTGTCAACCCTATAGCCAATTAAAAGGAAACTTAGTAGGTGTCTTTGTCCCGTGCCTGTATGAACACAAAGATATTAGTGATTGTTTTTTATTATTTATTCAAAACACGCTAGAGCAACAGAACCTCGTATGCCAGTTTGGCAAGAAGTTGCTAAAAGTGTGGCTCAGTGGATAGAACTTGGCTCTTAAATCAAGAGGTTCAAAGTGACTTTGAATCTTAATGGTGTTACTGCATTGTGCTTTGTGTTGGAACCAGCTACATTTTATCCATAATCCATTTCTTCCTCTCATGTTTTCCAGCTCGTCTGCCTGTTCCTGTCATCAGCAGTAACTATTCAAACTGTTCCTCATCAGGATCATCAGTCTCCAAATGTTCAGTGGTGAATGTGAGTCATGTGACTCTCTCCTGGTACAAAGGAAACAGTTTATTGTCCCGCATTAGTGTGTCTGATCTCAGCATCAGTCTCTCTCTACCTCTGGAGATTGAGTGTCTGGATGATTTCTACAGCTGTGTGGTGTCTTATTCATTCACCAACCAGACTCAACATCTCAACAACACTCAACTCTGTCCACCATGTCCAGGTACATCAGCGATGATATTAGCGTTAATTCACTGAGCTAGGCTGCGTTTCCCCAAAGCATCGTAAGCCTAAATTGATTTTAGAACAATTGCCACCAATGATCTCTATAATCAACTTAGACTAACAATGCTTTTGGAAAACGCTGTTCTTGATCACTGATTTGATGTATAATTAGCTGGATTTGGGGTTTGATGTTTTGGAGACTGAACTCTTTCTAGATTTTCACTGTTCTTTTATTCCCTCAGATTGTACATTCTGTTGTCATGTTCCTGAAGTTGTGATCCGATTGGTCGTCTCTGCTCTGGTGGGCGTGGCTGCTGTTTTTATTGTGGTATATGACATCACAACTAGCAAAGTTAAACAGGAAAGAAAACAACAGACATAATGATCACCAAATCCTAATTACTGATTATTTTTAAACAACAAACTGGTTATCAGTTGATATTGAATTACTTTACAGATTAATGTTTAGATATTTCAACAATTAATCCTTTTTCCTTTTTAATTATACTTTTTTTTTTTTTTTTTTTTCACTCAGTTATAATAACTGAGAATAATGGAGTTCTTGGCTAATTTTACCCAATAATTTTTTTCTTAATGTACCAAAGTGAACAACATTTCTCTCAGATTTCTCCTATAATAAACACTGTCTAATGCCAAAGCAACAACATTGTAAGCATTGTAAGCTTTATTTGTAAGCAACAATATTGTAACCATTGCAAGCTATGTTTGTAAGCACATGGCAGACAAGATAATGCGTCTTGTTGCGTTTATCGTGAACACAAATGCCATCAATATAGAAAGGCACACACACACACACATACACACACACACACACACACACACATACACACACACACATATATACACTCACCTAAAGGATTAATAGGAACACCATACTAATACTGTGTTTGACCCCCTTTCGCCTTCAGAACTGCCTTAATTCTACGTGGCATTGATTCAACAAGGTGCTGAAAGCATTCTTTAGAAATGTTGGCCCATATTGATAGGATAGCATCTTGCAGTTGATGGAGATTTGTGGGATACACATCCAGGGCACGAAGCTCCCGTTCTACCACATCCCAAAGATGCTCTATTGGGTTGAGATCTGGTGACTGTGGGGGCCATTTTAGTACAGTGAACTCATTGTCATGTTCAAGAAACCAATTTGAAATGATTCGAGCTTTGTGACATGGTGCATTATCCTGCTGGAAGTAGCCATCAGAGGATGGGTACATGGTGGTCATAAAGGGATGGACATGGTCAGAAACAATGCTCAGGTAGGCCGTGGCATTTAAACGATGCCCAATTGGCACTAAGGGGCCTAAAGTGTGCCAAGAAAACATCCCCCACACCATTACACCACCACCACCAGCCTGCACAGTGGTAACAAGGCATGATGGATCCATGTTCTCATTCTGTTTACGCCAAATTCTGACTCTACCATCTGAATGTCTCAACAGAAATCGAGACTCATCAGACCAGGCAACATTTTTCCAGTCTTCAACTGTCCAATTTTGGTGAGCTTGTGCAAACTGTAGCCTCTTTTTCCTATTTGTAGTGGAGATGAGTGGTACCTGGTGGGGTCTTCTGCTGTTGTAGCCCATCCGCCTCAAGGTTGTGCGTGTTGTGGCTTCACAAATGCTTTGCTGCATACCTCGGTTGTAACGAGTGGTTATTTCAGTCAAAGTTGCTCTTCTATCAGCTTGAATCAGTCGGCCCATTCTCCTCTGACCTCTAGCATCAACAAGGCATTTTCGCCCACAGGACTGCCGCATACTGGATGTTTTTCCCTTTTCACACCATTCTTTGTAAACTCTAGAAATGGTTGTGCGTGAAAATCCCAGTAACTGAGCAGATTGTGAAATACTCAGACCGGCCCGTCTGGCACCAACAACCATGCCACGCTCAAAATTGCTTAAATCACCTTTCTTTCCCATTCTGACATTCAGTTTGGAGTTCAGGAGATTGTCTTGACCAGGACCACACCCCTAAATGCATTGAAGCAACTGCCATGTGATTGGTTGATTAGATAATTGCATTAATGAGAAATTGAACAGGTGTTCCTAATAATCCTTTAGGTGAGTGTATAAAATAATGTTAATTAAAATTAACTAGTCAAAGTCTACTTGCACTGGATGTGCTGGTTTCGGCCTCATCAGCAGCTGCAGTCATGACCTAATCTCCAAAATCTGAAACCAAGCAAAAAACTAAGGGTACTCCAAGTGATATGCCACAACAACAGGTTTATTTTAAATGAACGGCTGCAACAATAAAATATTTGTGAACATAGGGAGTGTATGTGGATAATGTGTGTTTTTGTGCATGCGCACGTGTGTGTTTGTGTGTACATGTCTGTATGTGCACATTCATATGGGTGTGTGTGTGTCATATAATAGCCCAGTTGAATGCTTTCTACCAATTTTAATATACCACCACAGCCACATTTAATTTTTTTGGTTGGATGTGAGTGACAGATCAGCTTGTGCATTGTCACTGCAATTGATTCTCAACTGGGGTGGGGGGTAGTGAAATTATTTTAGGGTAGCATGGCATGCAGATTCTTTGAGAAAAAAAATCCATCACTCCTCATCCTTTTGGTTTAATTTCCATTAAATTCATTTGATGAAATTAATGACATGACATTCATTAAATGGAAATGACATTAAATTTCCATTTAATTCATTATCTTGAACAATGTGATATGCTTTTTTTCTTGTCAGGTTCCCCTTCAGTGATAAAGACAGGTTGCAGCAGTGGATACACAATGTCAAGAGAAAGAGCTGGACAACAAACAAGCATTCTCGCCTCTGCTCCCTTCACTTCACACAGGACTGTTTCTTCCTTGTCCAGGGACGAAACAGACTTAAACCAGACGCGGTGCCAACCATCTTCTACCCCCATTGCCAGGTGAAGGTCAAGGTGAGGCACACCAGAGTCAGTAAGAACACAACGGTTAGTAAGACTGACTCTTACACACAAGCTGGTAAACGCAAGAACTTCAGTCATGACCATGATTACATCAGTTGCACTCACAGTGAACCACAGACAGTCGAGATGAGTGTAGCCAGCTGCAGCCATGAGCATTCTGCAGATCATGGTGCATACACACTGAAAAACTCCCCCAGTCCTCTAAAGAGGAAGGTGTCATTTGTTCAAAGTAGCTTGCGTTCTTGCAAGAAAAAATTGAAGCTTCAAGAGCAGAGAGTCAGAAGACTGAAACAGAAAGTGAAGTCTCTCTCTTCAGTTGTCACTGATCTGAAACAAGCAGCTTGCTTGTTTCCACCAACTGTGCTGATATGCTGGAGGCTTCCTTTAGCGGTGTTGCTAAAGAAATTCTTACAAGGGCCAAGTGCAAGACTAAATCTAGAATCTCTGATAATTTGAGATCTTTTGCCATGACTCTCCATTTCTACTCTGCAAAAGCTTATCAGTTTGTTCGTGATAGCTTTGATTGTGTTCTGCCTCATCCTCAAACAATCAGGTCTTGGTACAGCAGCATTCCTGCAGACCCAGGCTTTACAGAGTAATCATTCGCTGCCCTCCAATCCCATGTGGAGGAAGGAAGGAAAGATGGTAAGGAGACTGTTTGTGCTCTTATGATGGATGAGATGGCCATCAGAAAGCATGTTGAATATGCTGAAGGGAAATTCCATGGGTATGTTGATGTAGGATGTGGCAAAGTTGATGACTCTCTGCAGTAGCCAAGGATGCATTGGTCCTTATGGTTGTAGCTGTTAATGGATCTTGGAAAATCCCTGTGGCTTACTTTCTCCTTGATGGGTTAAGCGGACTAGAGAGAGCAAATATTGTCACACAGTGTCTTTACAAGCTGCATGACATTGGAGTGCGCGTTGTTTCCCTGACATGTGATGGACCGTCTTGTCACTTCACCATGATGCAGGCTCTTGGAGCCAATATCACAGTTGGAAACATGAGGCCATATTTTCCTCACCCTGCAAATCCAATGCAGGCTGTACATGTTTTTGACGTGTGTCACATGATGAAACTCTTGAGGGACGCTTTTGCTGATGGACGTGCTTTCCAGACAGGCAGTGGCAAAAAGATTAGGTGGCAATACCTAGAAGACCCCAACAAACTTCAGGAGACTGAGGGCTTGAGGCTGGGTAATAAGCTGAAGATTGCACATATTCTGTGGAGAAATCAGAAGATGAAGGTAAATCTTGCTGCTCAAGTTTTCAGCAGCAGCGTTGCAGATGCCCTTGAATTCTGCAACAAGGAGCTTCACTTGCCTCAGTTTCATGGTTCTGAGGAAACCGTTGAATTTCTGAGAACAATTGATTTAGCTTTTGATGTACTCAACAGCAGGAACCCTCTGGCAAAGGGTTCCAAAGCTCCTTTGAGAAGTTGTAATAAATTTCACATGCTGAGTCTGTTGGAGAGAGCTGAAAATTTCCTTCTGCAGCTCAGAGATAGCTCTGGGAGACATCTTTATGCAGGTCCTAGGAAAACTGGTCCCATTGGATTGGTTGCCAGCTCCAGAAGCATTTCCAATATTTTTAAAGAGCTGGTTGAAGCACAGGATGCACCTTGTAAGTATCTCCTCACTTACAAACTCAGTCAGGATCATCTTGAGCTGTTCTTTTCTGCAGTTAGGGCACGCGGAGGCTACAACAACAACCCAACTGCCCGACAGTTCAAAGCTGCGTACAAACGCCTCCTAGTGAGACATCAAGTGAAAAATGGAACAGGGAACTGTCTCATTAGAGATGGAACCAATATGTTGGCAGTGACAGCTGGTCCAGCTTCTCGTCAATTTGATGTCACACCAGCACTCCCTCTGGATTCTGACCACGACTACAGCATCATACCTTATGTCGATTCAATATCCGAGTTCAAGGACGCCGCTATCCATTACATTGCTGGATTTGTGGTGAAAAAGATGAAGGAGAAAATCTTGTGCATGCCCTGTTCTCTTGCACTGAGTTCTGATTCCAGCATGCATGCTTTCATTGCCCTGAAGAACAGGGGAGGCTTACAAAATCCATTAACAAGCATTGTGGAGGTGTGTAAAGCCTCTGAAAGGTGCTTTCAAAGACTTCTAAACACCAGTGGAGGAAAGCTTCCTCAAGGAAAAGGAGTGACAGCTGCCATTATAATTCAGGTTCTGAGTGATAGTGCTGACAAGAATTTTTTTTCAGAGTTGCACAACCACATGTTTGAGACCAGTGTTGAGGACAATCATGTTCACACCTTGGTTAAGATGGCAGCCTCCATGTACTGCAAGATACGCCTTCATCATTTGGCAAGGCGAGAAATTGAGAAAGTAACAGGGGCTCTTGTGAGAAGGAGGATGAACAAATTAATACTTTTCCATCACCAATAGTATGGTGTTCTTAGTGCACATCTTCCTGTTCGAATAATGTTTACAGCCCTTTCTGTGTATCGCTCACACTTGCTTTGCTTAGAGCCCGCATCAACGGGGCATAAGCATTTGCTGAATAAACCTGAATTTACATATGTTCAGCTCTCATGCTTCTCACTTGCTGTGAGAAACCTGCCTTTACACGCACATCAGAAAAACCTGTCAGTAACATATTTTTGTTCGCTGTTACTCAAATGCTATTAACAAGTTACATGAAGTTTTAAGGTTAAACTGTTATTTTTTGTGATTATACAGTACGTTCTGTTCAAATGATACACTCAAATGTTCAGATGTTTCAGTGTTGTCTGTTTGTTACATTTGTCTTGTCCTGTCTACCCACTCCGAGCCTGCACCTTGACGTGGTGAGTGGGCTTCTAACTAAGCCAGGCTAGATGTTGAGAGTTAAAGCCAAGATGCTGGTCTTCCTTTCTCTTTTTCAGACATGCTGGTGGTTGCTGTTTCCAAGTTTTTCCAGTAATGAACACTGCTATGTATAAAATAACTTTTAACTCAAATTGAGGACGTGAAGAGCAGCACACATACAAAGCACACATACAAAGTTTAGTTGTACTTAGTCACTTGGCTGTTAAGCCAAGTTAAATTACATAACTCATCTGTAGTTTACTGTATTATATGCTTTTCTAGCCAACATGTTTATAGCCACCTATCAGACCAAAGCAATTAAGTGATTTGAATTATTTTCTCAGCTATGTTATTATTATGTCATTGCTATTACAGGTTTAATAGATCCTAGTGAACTTCTACCGCTGCAGCATAGAGAGTATCGTCACCAATTGTGTCACAGTATGGGATGGCAACTGCTATGCCTCTGACCGGAACACACTGCAGAGGGTGGTGAAAACCGCCCAACGCATCACTGCTTCCTCACACCCCTCCATCAAGGCCATACAGGGCAAGCGATGCTTGAGTAAGGCGCACAGCATCACCAAAGACTGATCTTACCTCAACCACATTGACAATAAAGATAAATCTAATCTAATCTAAAGGTGTCTTGACCCCTCCCTTATCAATATTCACAGTGTAGGCCACTGACTTTGAATATGTATCATTACGAAGTTCTAAACCATAAGTAATAAAATCATTTCTGTCAAAGTATGTCTACTTGAAGTGTCTACTGTGTGTTTCGATAATAAATATTGAATCATTTGGTTAATAAATTTTTATTTATTGAAACCATTAACACAAATAAAAACAATAAAAAAAGTAATAATAATAAATAAAAAAATCCCTATCCCCTCTCTAGCTACATTCGTCGTGGGGAAGAAAAGAGAGAGGCCGTGGAGTGGCTGGCTAGGGTGATGCATAAATGGCACGGAGGGGAGAAAGGGTGGGGGGAGAAAGAGCAGTGACTATTGAACAGTGTTATGTCTACCAATGTGATAATGTATTAAACTAAAGACAAAAGGCACACACACAACCCCAAAATAATTTAACAATCTTCAACCGTTTAATGTTTAAAACATGTTGAGAGGTTTAATCCAGCATCACCCCTACTGGATTAAGACTCTCAAGCCTACAGCTAAATTATTTTAAAAAATATCATTACCCATAGTGGATAAATGAACTTTGTCCCTAAGAAACAGTTGAGGCTTGTTAAATACAATTTGAGGGTGATGCACGATATCCCCCTGCATTCCCAAGACAAAGATAGCCATGACACTGTTCACCCATTTACGGGATTTGTCAATTTTCCCCGGAAGGCCCGATCTCCACCGACGTCTCTGGGTGATGTCAGACAACACAATGATCATCTGAGGGAAACGCCGATAGAGATGTTGCAGATCCTGCTTCATTGCTGTGACGAGATCGATGCTCTTCCTGCATCCCAAGTCGTTCCCGCCGCAGTGAATCAGCAGGACATCCGGGGCTGCTCTTCCTCTAAGGGACCGGTAGAAGAAAGGAAGGAGTCCGTGCCATCAAAGTCCACCATAGCCAAACCAGTGAACCTTGGCCGCTATATATATATATATATATATATATATATATATATATATATATATATATATATATACATACATATATATATATATATATATATATATATATATATACATATACATACATATACATACACACACTCACCTAAAGGATTATTAGGAACACCTGTTCAATTTCTCATTAATGCAATTATCTAATCAACCAATCACATGGCAGTTGCTTCAATGCATTTAGGGGTGTGGTCCTGGTCAAGACAATCTCCTGAACTCCAAACTGAATGTCAGAATGGGAAAGAAAGGTGATTTAAGCAATTTTGAGCGTGGCATGGTTGTTGGTGCCAGACGGGCCGGTCTGAGTATTTCACAATCTGCTCAGTTACTGGGATTTTCACGCACAACCATTTCTAGAGTTTACAAAGAATGGTGTGAAAAGGGAAAAACATCCAGTATGCGGCAGTCCTGTGGGCGAAAATGCCTTGCTGATGCTAGAGGTCAGAGGAGAATGGGCCGACTGATTCAAGCTGATAGAAGAGCAACTTTGACTGAAATAACCACTCGTTACAACCAAGGTATGCAGCAAAGCATTTGTGAAGCCACAACACGCACAACCTTGAGGCGGATGGGCTACAACAGCAGAAGACCCCACCGGGTACCACTCATCTCCACTACAAATAGGAAAAAGAGGCTACAATTTGCACGAGCTCACCAAAATTGGACAGTTGAAGACTGGAAAAATGTTGCCTGGTCTGATGAGTCTCAATTTCTGTTGAGACATTCAGATGGTAGAGTCAGAATTTGGAGTAAACAGAATGAGAACATGGATCCATCATGCCTTGTTACCACTGTGCAGGATGGTGGTGGTGGTGTAATGGTGTGGGGGATGTTTTCTTGGCACACTTTAGGCCCCTTAGTGCCAATTGGGCATCGTTTAAATGCCACGGCCTACCTGAGCATTGTTTCTGACCATGTCCATCCCTTTATGACCACCATGTACCCATCCTCTGATGGCTACTTCCAGCAGGATAATGCACCATGTCACAAAGCTCGAATCATTTCAAATTGGTTTCTTGAACATGACAATGAGTTCACTGTACTAAAATGGCCCCCACAGTCACCAGATCTCAACCCAATAGAGCATCTTTGGGATGTGGTGGAACGGGAGCTTCGTGCCCTGGATGTGCATCCCACAAATCTCCATCAACTGCAAGATGCTATCCTATCAATATGGGCCAACATTTCTAAAGAATTCTTTCAGCACCTTGTTGAATCAATGCCACGTAGAATTAAGGCAGTTCTGAAGGCGAAAGGGGGTCAAACACAGTATTAGTATGGTGTTCATAATAATCCTTTAGATGAGTTTATATATATATATATATATATATATATATTCATTCATTCCCTGAGCTGTAAACTATGTCCTATCTGCCAAACCTGTGGACTTTAGGAAACTAAACAAATGTTCACTTATGTCATTTGATGTTTTTCCCAGTATTTCCAGTGAATTTCCTTGAACCCCCAAACTTCTTATATCTTCTTTCATCTTTATGCTTTCCCTCTCATATTTCTGACATTCAAATATCACATGGTCAATAGATTATTAATTAATAATTAGGCTACACTCGCTCCAGGAATCCAATATCGCTGTCGAAGGGTAGCCAACATGTAGTTCCGTCCACCATGTCCCACTTCTTCATGAATTTGTCGCAGAATCAAGTTAGATATGTGCAAGTCTTTAGCCAATATGATTGAGTGCTTAGAGTCTTCAGGAATCAATGCTTTATCAAGACGTCCTCCAACCCTGATGATATCAGACTGAAGTATTGAATTAAGACTATAGAGAGGACTGTTTCGCTTGACTACTCCATCCTTTTGTAGACTGGTCAATTCCTCAGGAAATCTCTTCCTTTGATAAAGTCGGATGATTTCCATTTCAGCCTTCTCTAATTCTCCCAAAGAAAGCAAGTCCTTACACACAGTAGATTTGAACTTCTGCATTTCCTTAATAATAGTCCTCCCTCATTGATATGGATCTGCACGAAGGAAAACAAGAGCAGTCTGCAGTCGTTTCGTTTCCTTGCTAAGGTCCATCAAGATTCTTTTCAGACGAAGGATCCATGCTACAGCTTTCTTTAGTCGAATCCAAGAAGAGCAGTAATTGAGGAGGCATGATACAGAGTTAGATTCTTCATTGACTTCTACCATGTTTACCACAGCACTCCTTTTGATCTCAGGATCATGAGACGGTATTACAGCCCTATCGGTGGGATCCATTGGCCACTCTACTTTTGGTCAAACAAGAAATGTGGGACTAGAAATCCACATCTCATTCTTCAAGAAAGAATCCACTTTCGCTCCTCTAGATGCCAGATCTGCTGGATTGCTTCACGTACCTCCACTGTGCTACGTCAGAAACCTTCAGAATTTCAGACACTCTATTAGCCACAAAGCACTTAAATCTTGAGGTCTTATTTAGAAGATATTTAAGTACTGAAGTGCTAAAAAAAAACAGAATCCTGGAAGGGCATCTTGAGTTCTTTTGTCTATATCTGGTCGATCCGACTAGCAAGCGTGGCAGCTGTAAGTTCCAGGCGAGGGACTGTAATGGGTCTTAATGGTGTAACTCTTGCCTTACTTACCAGAAGAGTAGAATATGCCAGTTGTTGGTCATTACGAAGCAACAGATAGGACACAACACCATCATCTGAAAAATGATGCATTTCAGCAGATGTAACTTCTCCAAATCCATCGGGCTTCAAACATCTTCTGACCTTAAAACTCTCCAAGCGATGCAGATCATCCAGCCAGCTCATCCAACGCTGAACATACACTGGAGGAATAACATTGTCCCATCCTATTTCCTCTCTGCACAGATCTTGCAGTATCCTCTTGGCAGACAAAATCACAGGTGACAAGAACCCCAGAGGGTCATAGATGGAGCTGACCACTGAGAGAATTCCTCTCCTGGTAAGAGGTCGATCTTTGACAATCACTTTGAAATTAAAAGGCATCTGATTCAGCACACCATTGCACTCCCAATGCCCTCTCAAGTGGCAAGGTGTCACGATCCAAGTCCAAGTCCTTTACCTTCTTCTCTCTGTCCTTTTCAGGTATAGCACCCAATACGGCACGGCTATTACTCATCCATTTTGTTAGATGAAATCCTCCTTGGGCACACATACTTGTGAGATCCTTGCACAACTGCACAGCATCTGATTCAGAAGGTACAGATACAAGGCAGTCATCCACATAGAAGTTATTAAAAACAACATCCTGTGTCTTGGAGTCAAATAGATCCTTTTGATCCATTACACATTTCCTCAATGCAAAACTTGAGCAACTCGGTGATGATGTAGCTCCAAATAAATGAACCACCATTCTATATTCCTCTAGACTACCATTTACGTTACCTTCTGGCCACCACAGAAATCTCAAGAGATCGCAGTCTTCTGGGTGAACTCGTATTTGATGGAACATGGATTCGATGTCGGCCATCAAGGCAACTAAAATTGTACTAAATTGTACAAGCACACTCACTAAATTGCTCCTCACCCCCTCTCCACACGGTCTATCTAAAAACAGGAAACACTTTCAGGTAAATACCCACCTACACACGTGACCAACTACCCGGAAACACCTACTCAAAAATACAAAATAAAAGAAACATTTTTCTGCACTTACACACAGTGTTTAACCCTTAGCCTAGTAAAGATTATTTCTTCCCTTCGATTCCTTCCAGTGACCTCCCTGTCCCAACCTTTTGTTGTATACTGCATTGATGTCTCCCTTTCACCTCTGCATCCCAGCATCTCTGCCACTTTTCCATAATTTTCATCCAAATTTGGGCCTTAGCTTCTGCTTTACTTATTAAAATTGGTATTTCAACAGCTTCCCTTTTACTGACTTGCTTTGCCAAACCATCTACCATTTAATTTCCTTTAACCCCAACATGCGCTGGAACCCATGTAAATTTTACTCTCATCCTCATGAGACAAATGTGTGTGTAACATTCTAGTACTTCATATCCTGCATTGATTGTGATTTGAATGATTGCAAACTGTGCACTAGTGCACTAGAATCTGAGCAAATTACAACATTATCTGGTCTAACGTCTTCTACCCACTGCATGCCAACCAAATACCCACCAGCTCTATTGTAATACAGATAAATGATCAGACAGTCTCTTCTGTACCTTGATTCCCTGTTCAGAACAATGTCCAGCACGCATTCTGGAAATTATAATTCAAATGTTCTTCTTTCTGTCTTGTGTGATAGCAAATGTGCTTAGTTCTCCTGAAAATATGCCTCAACAATTACAAAATAAAGGTCTTTATTTGACACATTTTTGTAGAGTTTTTACTGAATTTGAAGTTCAGAAAAATACAAAGTCAAGAATAATCATGAACGATAGGCCTAATGTCTTTATGATTGATCATTGGTGTTACTTCAGAGTTCTCGTGCACATCCCTATAGTAAGCTTATGTTGTAATGCTCAATTATAACAATTTAAAACAACCCAGAAAATTAATTAAACAGCAGGAGGTTATTCTAACTTTAAGAAGTTTTTTTTTACAATGATTTTTAAGAACATTCTTTCAAGAATTTGAATTCTTTCTAAATTCTTCTTAAAACGTTATTTTTTGGAAAACAAAATTTAAGTTAGAAAATAATCTTCACATTGTTTTGCAAGGCTCTTCTGCAACTGATTCTTTGTGATGATTTCTTTATTAATCACTTAGATGATTACTTTTATTTAAAATAAAATGAAATAAAAAATAAAAGAAGAATCAATTACAGAAGTTTGGTAGGGTCTATTCATCGTTTTGACCACAAGATGGCCACAACATCGTGTTGACAAGCTTAGCTTATCGGCACCATTTTACATAGCCTACATTTGAGGGAAAATCTTTGATTTGCTAACAACGATTTCAATTAGCAATTAAGTTAGTGTTAAGTAGTGTTAAATAAGTTAATGCGCAATATAATATGTATACACAATTAATTATACAAATTTCACTAGCAGGCTTAATGTAAATGAAGAATATTTTAGCGGTTAGAGCACAAATAGTGAGATGTTTTATACACTTTCAAGTTTGATTGTAAAGTAGTTCGGTGTAGGAGGGAAGTCAGACTGTGAGTTTTATAAGAGCAGGGCAGGAAGAAGCCCTTCACCCACTAACTAAACAACACACATCAAACAAGATGTTTGTCCACCAAACAGATCAAACTTTCTGAAGAAAACCGACCGCAGCAGGTTTCAGTTTGACTCGATAGATGAGCTGCTAAAGTCACAACTCAGTAAGACTGGCAAGAATGTGAGATGACTGTTTCCAGCGGATAGTCTTAGATCACCGAAGAAAAGCTCTCACATGTTTGTTTTGTTCTGTTTGTGCTGGGGGACTCTGAATGGTAAGTTATAAAAATATACCTAATTTCTTTCTGTTTCAGAGCAATAAAGCTACTGCTGTGGTTCAGTGAGGATTTGCATTGCTATTTTTCCCAGGTAGTTGAAATCAAACAGATTCAGGCCAATCATTCAGTGAGCCTATAATGTCCCATATATCTTTTCATTTTTTATTTTTATTTTTTAAATCTCTGTGGCTGTTCCAATGTGATTCAAGTCGCATTTAGTTACAAATTCTGATTATGTGAGCTTTAGGGTCATTTTAGGGTTATAGTGTCAAAGCGGCAAAGTTGTAAAATTAGATATAACTTTATACAGAAAAGTTTAGTTAAGAGTTTTTTTCACATTTCTATTCATATTGTTCACGTCTTGTGGCTTTACTATTGGAACAGTATTTTAATGTTTACCGATCGGCCCCATTCACTCCCATTGTAAGTGTGTCATGGTAACACAGATTTTTGCTTTTCTGCAGGACAAGGGACTTTTTTTGTGGTAATCAGAATTTGTAAACCAACAAGAGCTTTAATCTGTGACAAAAACCTCTTCATGTTCTCCAGGTGTGTTTGGCGAGTCAGTGTCAGTGATGGAGGGCGATTCAGTCACTCTAAACACTGATGTTACTGAAATACATGAAGACGACGATTTACTGTGGAAATTTGGAGCAGAAACGTCTCTGATAGCTGAAATCAGCAGAGCTGCTGGAATCTTCTCCACATATAACGGCACTGATGGGAGATTCAGAGACAGACTGAAGCTGGACGATCAAACTGGATCTCTGACCATCACAAACATCACAACTGAACATGCTGGAGATTATAAACTGCTGTTAAGTGGAGCGAAACGATCATCAAAAACATTCAATGTTTCTGTCTATGGTGAGTAGATCATTTGTCCGAATGTTTACATATTCTTTAGTAATATTTTGGTTTCAGTAAGTTAAGCTGAATCGACAGAATTTGGAGGGTTTAAAATCAGAAATCTGAATCTTATAATTTAATACCACACATTAATCTGTTAAAACTATTATTTGAGCTTTAGGGTATTACTGTCAAAGCGACAACGTTGTAAAATTAGATATAACTTTACACAGAAAAGTTTAGTTAAGCGTTTTCTTTTCACATTTCTATTCATATTGTTCATGTCTTGTGGCTTTACTATTGAAACGGTATTTTAATGTTTACGGATCGGCCCCATTCACTGCTAAGTGTCTCACGGTAACAGATTTTTGCAGGACAGATGTTTTTTTGTTTTTTGGTGGTAATCAACATGCTACAAATGCTGTTGATTGAGCTTAACTTGTACTGAACTAAGAATATTATATAAAATATTATATCATTTTATAGCTTGAGATGAGAAACACTCACTGACTGTCAACACAATACACCAAAAATAAGATTTATCCATCTTTGTTTATTCTCTCATGTTTTCCAGTTCATCTGCCTGTTCCTAACATTACCAGAGACTGTTCATCATCATCATCATCATCATCATCATCAAATTGTTCACTGGTGTGTTCAGTGTTGAATGTGAGTCATGTGACTCTCTCCTGGTACAAAGGAAACAGTTTATTGTCCAGCATCAGTGTGTCTGATCTCAGCATCAGTCTCTCTCTACCTCTGGAGGTGGAATATCAGGATAAAAACACCTACAGCTGTGTGCTGAACAATCCCATCAGCAACCAGACCAGACATCCCAACATCACTCAACTCTGTCACACATGCGCAGGTACGGCAGATGATATATGTGATTATTTACTGACCTGATCTATCATGTTATACAGTGCTGATGTTTGATAGTGTTTGTTGTAGGTCAGACGGACAGATTCATTCACACTAAAGGCTCATTTTGTCCATTACAGATCAAGGTTTACCTTTATTGTACATAGTGTTGATCTCTGCTGCTGCCGCTGGATCTCTGATGATTGTTGCTGTAGTCGTGATGTGCTGCATCTGCAAGAAATGTAAAAAAACAGGTCAGGACAAAAAAGCCATTCATTTTTAAAAAAATATTTATTTTTAAAGACACAAATGTCGAAATAATATTGAAAACTTTGCCGTTGTAACTCATCTGTGATTATTTCAAATGCAGTTCAGACACGGGAGGAAGACAGAACTGATTCAGCATTGTGTAAACCAACAACACGAACAAAGGTAAGATCATTCATGACAGAGTTGCAAGGAGTTGTTGCAGTCAGTTAGTTTGATTGAAGTTTTGTGTTTAATATGCATCAAATGGTCAGTGAACAGACGTGGGTGATCAATAGTTAAAAGGACAGTTTAAGCATGTTTTTACACAAGTATAGGCTATATAATGTTCGCACCTCAGTGCAGGGCCAGACTGGGACAAAATTTCAGGCCGGGAAATGTCACACCCATCCAGGCCATCCCATACACCCACAACAAATTTTGGAACCATGGAGAATCATATTTTTGTATGGTCATCACATAAAAAGGTTTAAATCCTTAGGCTCAGGCCGTGCAAAATAATTACAGGTTCTCTCTTAAACTGCTCCTTCACTTCCCTTTTCATTATCTTCATTTTCCCTGATATGTCTCTGTCTCGACTCTCTCCCTTGTGTGTTTACTTTTTTGCTACTCTTCTTGTACCGGTCACTTCTTCTTCAGCAGGTCTACCGTTAGGAACAGAACTGTCTCAACGTTGTTGCAAACAAAAAAAAAAAAAAAAGAAATAAATAAACATATTGTAATTTTTCTGCACAGAAACTAAATTTATTTTAGGTAAATTCAAAGTATCACATTAGGACAATGTGTTGTTGTTTTATCTTAAAATGTCTTAAATATCCAATCATACAAATATATTAAAACAATTTTCCTAAATTGCTTAAATGTAAAAATTAGAACAATAATAAATACATCATGACAATATCTTTATAGAAAATTCATAATACTGAACATGTTCTTGCATTATTACTAATATTTTTTTTTGTGTTGTCTGCTCTAGCTCCCTCCAAACATATAAATCAATATGAATATCTGTCTGCTAAATTACTACTGTAACTTCACAATAGATAATAATGATGTCATTTAGCATAGTTTTTTGAATGACGATAGTAACGTGCTAGGAGTGCTACATTTGCTTGCAGTTTAATACATGCTACATTAAAAAAGAAATGTTGCTTTATTTCGCTCCTTCTTTGAGAGCTTCCTCGAGTCTGTCGCACTGATTATTACTCGAAACGGTTTGGCGGACGAGCGGAGCTCACGCGAGCTAATCGTAGCATTGCCAGTCAAGACTACCCGTTTCATGATTTATTATCGATTTATTGTCGAATGCCGAATTCAGGAATGATCTCTTTAGTGCACTGGGGCAATTATAGAAAATAAAAAGGCAATAATATATAATTAAAATAATTTATAAAAAATAAATAAAATTAAAAAATAAAAAAAAAATAAAAAAGGAGGAGGAGGAGGGCAGAGGGCCAAATCAGTTGCCAGGCCACCGGGAATTCACCCGGTGCTCCCGATGGCCAGGCCGGGCCTGCCTCAGTGTAAATATTGAAAATGTGAATACTGCCTCAGTCACCTTTCACATTCATCATATATTTTTCCATACAATGAAAGTGAATGGTGACTGTCAGTCCCCAATATTTTGCCTTTTTTTTTTTTTCAAGCCAAGTGAAATCTTTCATCCACTGTAAATGGTAGATTTGCGTGCTTTCCGTGGCCGAGGAGATGCGCATTAAGTGGTGCTTTCAGACGTGATGAGGGACGCTCGTCCTCCACGATTCACGCTTTTATTATTTGTATTTTTTCTACAGAAAATAGTTCTCAACTTGTAAATTTGGGCACATACACACTGAAAACAAGGGCGCTTAAATAATAACGGGCCACATTGACGAGATTTATCTGTAAACAATGTAGATTTGATCTTAATGCACGGAGTGCTGGCACGAATACGGCATGGAAAAGAGGTTTAAAGAGTAATCTCTTTAATCTCACCACACTTAAGTAAAAGTACAGATACCGTATAGCAAAAATTACTCCATTGCAAGTTACAAATTACAATAAAAGTCCAATACCACTTGAGTAAAGTACTTATCCCGGTTTCACAGACAAGGCTTAAAGGGTTAGTTCACCCAAACATGAAAATGTCACCCTCATGTCGTTCCAAACCCGTAAGACCTTCGTTCATCTTCAGAACACAAATTAAGATATTTTTGATGAAATCCGAGAGCTCTCTGACCCCTACATAGACAGCAATTTAATTAAGACTTTCAAGGCCCAGAAAGGTAGTGAAACATCGTTAAAGTAGTCCATGTGACACCAGTGGTTTAACCTTAATGTTACGACGAGAAAGACTGACAAACACAATGTCGGTGACACCCCCAGTACTGAATAGGAAAAGAAAGAATCACTGACTGTCACAAAATAATCCTTTGTAAATAAATTGCTTTGTTACTCTAAAATCACATATACAAAGTCACAAAGTTGTTAACTCATGTTTGCTGTGCTGAAGTCTGTCCTGGAGCTGCAGCGTCTCTGCGGTTCATGATTATCTGAGCTGAAATGCAGCTTTAACAGCCATCGGTTTCTTTGTAGACGTGCTGCAACAAGTGTCTTTGCTGTTGCTTTAGTGTGAAAGACAATCATTCTCAGAGCAGAAGCTGTCGTGACAAACCTGCAGAACATAAACTGTTTCATTCACCGGTTTAAAAAAGTCATGTGATGAACTAGATGATTGATGTGATTTTCTCTTTGCTGCTCCATGCATCTTAGCATTTGTTCAGTAGTAGTTCTTTGAAAAACAAAATTTTCAGTATTTGTAGATTAAGCTTTGCACCTTAAAAGTATAGACTTCACTTGTTGTGAAGTTACTCAGACTTAGAAATTTAGCAACAATTGCCTTTTCTGTCGCATTATGCAGATTCCTGATTGAGTTTGTGTTTCCTTTCAGAAATCAAAGACAGACGCTGTGTATGAAAATGTCCCTAAAAAACAATGATCAAATACTGAATCTACAAGAATTAATGTTAGAGCTCATACAGGGCAATGCGTCACAATTTTTGGTTTTGTTTACATTTAATCTCTGCCAGGATGTTTTTCTGTTGTCTCTGCATTGTTTTTGCTTTTCGTATCAAATCTTTTGATTGAATTTTTTTCCCACATGCTGTTTTAGTTTAATTTAGTGGTTCACAAAAAGCATAGGATACAGAAAATGCATACTATGTATACTATAATACTAAAATGTTACACCTTTAGTTTATCACATGCAATTGTATAAATGTATAAATCTATATTTCGTTATTAAATACTGATCCCATTTATTGCTTTTCTCTGGTGGACATTTCGGCAAATGCAACACAAGCACATCATCGCACTCTAGTGTTGAAAGCAGAAAATTACCTCTCTCGAAATATATTGTAAAACAAGATTTGTAAATGTTACTAAATTAAGTGTATGCATTGTGTCACTTCACCTGCTTGTGCTTCCCAGAGCTAACGAGCCGCACGACACTCGTTTAGGCTAAAGCCCTCCTAAAGTGGGCCTAGTGACACCCCTGCCCCTGACATTGACAGTTACTAATTATAACATTACATGAGTCACATGAATTATATAGGCCTATAGAGTGGTGCAGGTATGACATCACTTTGTAGGCCAAAACGCAGAAGCGGATTAGCATTTTAGCACTTCTGGTTCCATCGTCCTGAAGTCAATGGGGTTTTTTTGAATGGGGTTTTGTTTAAATGGCTGAAATAAGGTTTGTGGTTCCGGCAATAGTTAGAAGAATGTTTCCGGTCATTATCCTCTTGGAAAATAAATCCAGGTCCAATAAGATGACTCCCAGATGCCAAGTGTTTTAATAATTTTGGCCACCACTGTATTTATATATATATATATATATATATATATATATATACATATACATACATATATATACACACACACACACGCACGCACTCACCTAAAAGATTATTAGGAACACCTGTTCAATTTCTCATTAATACAATTATCTAATCAACCAATCACATGGCAGTTGCTTCAATGCATTTAGGGGTGTGGTCCTGGTCAAGACAATCTCCTGAACTCCAAACTGAATGTCAGAATGGGAAAGAAAGGTGATTTAAGCAATTTTGAGCGTGGCATGGTTGTTGGTGCCAGACGGGCCGGTCTGAGTATTTCACAATCTGCTCAGTTACTGGGATTTTCACGCACAACAATTTCTAGAGTTTACAAAGAATGGTGTGAAAAGGGAAAAACATCCAGTATGCGGCAGTCCTGTGGGCGAAAATGCCTTGTTGATGCTAGAGGTCAGAGGAGAATGGGCCGACTGATTCAAGCTGATAGAAGAGCAATTTTGACTGAAATAACCACTCGTTACAACCGAGGTATGCAGCAAAGCATTTGTGAAGCCACAACACGCACAACCTTGAGGCGGATGGGCTACAACAGCAGAAGACCCCACCGGGTACCACTCATCTCCACTACAAATAGGAAAAAGAGGCTACAGTTTGCACGAGCTCACCAAAATTGGACAGTTGAAGACTGGAAAAATGTTGCCTGGTCTGATGAGTCTCGATTTCTGTTGAGACATTCAGATGGTGGAGTCAGAATTTGGCGTAAACAGAATGAGAACATGGATCCATCATGCCTTGTTACCACTGTGCAGGCTGGTGGTGGTGGTGTAATGGTGTGGGGGATGTTTTCTTGGCACACTTTAGGCCCCTTAGTGCCAATTGGGCATCGTTTAAATGCCACGGCCTACCTGAGCATTGTTTCTGACCATGTCCATCCCTTTATGACCACCATGTACCCATCCTCTGATGGCTACTTCCAGCAGGATAATGCACCATGTCACAAAGCTCGAATCATTTCAAATTGGTTTCTTGAACATGACAATGAGTTCACTGTACTAAAATGGCCCCCACAGTCACCAGATCTCAACCCAATAGAGCATCTTTGGGATGTGGTGGAACGGGAGCTTTGTGCCCTGGATGTGCATCCCACAAATCTCCATCAACCGCAAGATGCTATCCTATCAATATGGGCCAACATTTCTAAAGAATGCTTTCAGCACCTTGTTGAATCAATGCCACGTAGAATTAAGGCAGTTCTGAAGGCAAAAGGGGGTCAAACACAGTATTAGTATGGTGTTCCTAATAATCCTTTAGGTGAGTGTATATATACACACACACACTGTGCTGAGGCATTCTTTAGCATTGTCTCAAGTGTCACACTTTTAATAAACTTTATTCTTCTGTTAGTTGAATTTGTTCTCTTTCATATGCTACACAATTTAATTCCACAGTCTCTGGTAAACAATATTTAGCAATTGCCTGATTCAGGTTTGCCAATAATAAACAGTGAATGATTAAGAGATGTGTGACCAATACGGAGTCTAGATATTATAGTGTCCTCCTTCCTACTTCCAAAGTTTTCCCTTCCATTTCCAACTTGTCTTTGAATGTTGTATAGATGACGACCTTTTACCTCCTCATCCCACATCTTTTGCCATTTCCTAATCATAGCCCCTCTAATTATCCCTTTCATTTCTGCTTTACTTAGTGATATGTTTAGATCTATGTTGGTGTGTTTTAGTGTGTTTAGTTAACGTCTTAATAACAACCAGATGAACTATAACATTATATGCAAACGCAGTGAGTAAAACTGGGAGGGACAGACTCTGTCATGGGAGGATTCACACCAGTGTGAGTGTTTTTAGTGTAGTATCATCCGGCACCGAACAACTGAAGAAAATGTTTCACGTGTTTGTTTTGTGCTTCTGGATTGGTAAATTATGTATTTTAAATATATTCTTATGACTTAAATTGAAGGCGTCTTTTGTCATTTTAAATCTTATTTTTTTAGGATTACAAATTCAAATACTCCCTAGCAATTTCTAAGACATTAAAAAAATAAATAAATAAAAAAAAACACAGCACACCATTTAATTGTAAAAGTATCAAAATTGATTTATTTGCACCAACATTTTGGTCCCATACCTTCATCAGGCATATATATTTCTTTTGTTTTTGATTTTTGACTTTTTTTGGTCCTTTCTCCTACGCACCTATCCATTACCTGCAGGTGTGCGAGGGTAATTGTTAATTGATTAAGACATATTTTTAAAAATACATGTGCAGTAATCACAAACAACTACAAAAATCATGGTGTGCATTAAGGGATTCAGATGCAGTGAGCCTGTTTTATCTAATGAAGTAATTTATATAAAAAAATAAAATATATTTGAAAATATCCATCAGAATTAAACTTTCAAGTTGTAATTATTATAATGTATTTACTGTTTTAATAAATTATTATTGCTCAACAGCAGATAAAACACACTGGGGTAGTTTCCCGGACAGAGATTAATCCTATAGTCCTAGACTAAAATGGCATTTCAAACCAGATTAACAGAAATTTGCATTTTCTGTCTGAAGCAAATTTTACTATAGTAAAACCATGGTTAATTTTCGTGAGGGGTGAAACCAGTCCACCTATAAGTAACAACACCTATCAATAACACAGCAACTGCTTCAAAAATAAGTAATTTAAAGATCCACATCCGTAATACACTAGGAAAACATTAAAGTTGAAAGTACAAACTGTAATTTAACTTACCTCCCAACCGTCAACACGAGAATTAAGCCCGCGCTGCATCATTTAAAATATATCCTGAGGAAACAGAAAATATTTGTGATCAAATGATCCTGGATCTGACAGAAACATTACAGAAGACATTCTTAGACTCACTGAATTTACCGTCGCTTCTTCTTCTCTGTCGCTTCTACCGTCGCGTCTTCTTCTTCTCTCACAGAACTCACCGATTTCATGCGAATTAGTTTAACGATCTCTTTATGAACCTTTTTGAAGCGACAAAATGGTAGTTACCTTGACTGCCAAAGGAAGATTTCACTCAAAATGTCTTCATTTGTGTTCGGCACGACGCGAGAGTGAGTAAACGACGACTCTTTAAATGTGTTTGTTATTGTTCGCGCCGATCTCGCTCAACTGCAGTGACGACACAGGCGCCAGCGTCATTCGTGACGTCACAGGCAGACAGCGCTTATAAAAGCCGCTGCCGCTGAGTGAGTTCAGTTCGGCGATTAGCAAAGATGTTGTCCTGTGGTACTAGCTATCGAAGCGGTTGCTCACGCGCAGTTTTTATACAGAGTAGTAGAATACAGTTTATAAGCGAAGTCTCTAGAATACTAAGAGAGAATCCTGTGGAGATGGAGAGCAGTTACATGTTCGAGGACACTTTTGAGTGTTTACCTGTGGAGAGCAGCGAAGTGTTTGAGGACGCTTTTGAGTGTTTACCTGTAGAGAGCAGCGAAGTGTTCGAGGACGCTTTTGAGTTTTTACCTGTAGAGAGCAGCGACGTGTTTGAGGACGCTTTTGAGTGTTTACCTGTGGAGAGCAGCGACGTGTTTGAGGACGCGTTAGAGTGCTTCCCTGGGGAGACGCAGAGCAGCAACAGTCAACTGACAAGTAGCATTGTTGAATATGACAGAATTGCCAGCAGCAGCAGTGAGTGCTTCACTAGGGAGACGGAGAGCAGTCGCAGTCAACCGACATGTAGCACTGTTGAATATGACAGAATTGCTGCGCAGAACAATCCAACAGGTGACTGATACAAATCAAAACTGGCATGTATACAGAAATAATAGTAGGACACGGGTAACACTTTGGGTGCGTCTCAATCAGCTCCCTAGTTCAGTAAGCGGGACTCTGATCGGGGAGTCGGCCATTTTAAGTGCTGTCTCAATCGCAGAAGTTCTGAAGCGCGAAACTTAAATCACGTGAGCCACATAACGACAATAACGACTAATTAGCTAAGTTATAAATTATTTACGGCTGAAATGTTGCACGCATATGTAACAAGCAAAGTATTTATAATAATGTACTTTAAATAAAACATTAAATAAATTTTCATAAATACCATTAGTGATGTTGTACAATGAGGACCAGTGGCGTCACTAGGCCCATTTTAGGAGGGCTTTAGCCTCCCTGAATTTCCACCCAGCCCCCCTAAACATTTGAGATTAACACCGTAATATGTAAACTCAGTCCCCTTTAAAACAGATTTTTTTTTTCTTTCATAAAAATAATCCGCTGCCTTCTACTGGTTATAGTGGCAATTTCATGTCATTTTCATGTAAAAAGCGTGTTTGTTTTCCACCAGGTGACACAAATCCTCCACTAAAGCTTGGCAAAATTTCCACGTAATCTCCATGAATGAAAATGATAAATGTAGATCTTCTTTAAAGTTAATTTTACTGCACAAATAAAAATAAGTGTTTGAAACATTACGTGTTGAAAAAAAAAAAGCAATATTTTACCCATATATTGCCAATCTAGATAATTACAGTAATATAAAGTCTGTCTATATTTTTAATGAATATTAACGCATATTAGCAGGTTATTTAAAAGAAGAAATGAATTCAGAGATTAAGTTAGAACCTACTTCATGCCTACCCTGGAATAAACAATATCTTACATTTTTCTCTCATTGGGGGCTGAGCCCCCCTAATATTAAAGTCCTAGAATCGCCCCTGATGAGGACGTTGTCACATTGCCGGAAATCATCAGTGTCCCAATGTATAGTGAACCAGCGTCCTTTACTGTTCTTACCAGTGCCCGAATTCATGTACACTATATACTGATTCACAAGCTCTGGAACGGATTGAGACACACCCTTTATAATAATGTTCAACTATTTATAAATTATTAGTTAATGATGAGCTAATCCTTTACAAAACATAACTACATAAATTAATAAGTGGTATGCTAACGATTTACAAATGTGTTGTAAGTTATCCTAAAAAATGTAATTTGTGAACATACATGCACATACTAACTACGTGATGCAGTCTTGTAGATTAGACTAGTGCGGTGCCATTTAGAGTGCACGCTTTCACTGCGTGATTTACTCTATTATATCATTTAATATAGTTAATAAATATCACATGAAGAGTGCAGTTTTTCTCAAGGTATTAGCTTATCAGATAACAAATGTGAAATTTATTTTATTCACGTTTACTAAACAAGAAGTTAATATTAAGCAACTTACATTTTAGACACCATATTGCCTGTTTTCGCTCTCTTTCGCCAACGAAAATAGTTCAAAACAAAGCCACAGCACTGTAATTTCGTCTCTGAACAACACACTGCGGCGTTTCTTTACCGAATGAATCAGTTGAATCAATAATTCAATGACTAAGACCGTGTAAATGCATCTAAATGCCACTTCAGATGCAGCTTCTGTGTTTCCATTGCGAATATGAATTTTGTTGATACTTATTTAATTTGATTGATAACAGCCCTATTGTGTCTTATTATAATTAAATTTGATACAATTAATGAAATTGATACAAAAGATGATGCATGCATATAATTAGGTTTTAAAAATACATTTATAAGGGTAAAATGCCCATAAAAGGTAAAAATCTATTGAAACATATTGAAAAAAATTATTTTCATAATAATATGAAGAATTTAAAAAACTTTAGGAGTCAGCTGTCCACAACAGTCCTAAATCTGCTAGGTACCAACACAACACACTCATCCTTATCATTATCGATAAAATCCTAGAAAATATTGAGATATAATTTGTCAATGTCGCACACCTCTAGTTACACATCATTTGCAGATCTTTCTTACCTATTTAAAATGTTTATATGTGTACAAGTCATTTATGACACTTTCTGCATTCCCTAATCTAAAGTGTGAACAATTCATCGCTTGTAAATGTGCTATAGTCATGTTTTTTAAACATTTACAAAGTTCATCATTAACTAATAACTTATGACTGAACGTTATTATAAAGTGTTACCTGACAGGGTTACATTAATCATTCAGCTGTACTCTGTGCTAATAAAGATGTTTCTAATATTCTTTGCTTGCAGAAAAACGCACAAAAAGGAGGAGAGTCTGTGCTTGTTTACAGAGAGCGGGGAAGGCTGTAAGACGTTGCATGCAAACCCTCATAACGAAAGCGTGTCCTTGCATGAAGCCCTTTCAGACCAGAGCCAACAGCAGCCATGGATCCGCTTGAGCCAATGTTTAATGACGCTCAACCATTGTCTAGTGCTTTTGTGCCACCGCATACAGCCAAGACCGACCATGAGTCTCCAGTTACACCACCGGATTCATGGCCATTTCAATCGGTCTCAATTGATTTCAAAATTACGATTTCAAAATATTTCCCAAGACGTGCACACAAGACTCTGCCGTCTACTGCTGACCAATCTGCTCGTTCTCACTACAATCAGTCAGAATGGCCAAGCCACAGTATGATGTTTTAATCGCCATTGAAAAAGCCAGAGAAAGCGCTTTACATCTCTTTATAGGAACACCGTTATGAAAGCGCTACCGGGGACCTGATGGCAGTGCATGTTCTTTTCTTTTCCTCTCTTCCCTCTCTCTTCTCTGTCGCTCCTCATGCTTCCGTCTCCTTTCTTTCGCCTCGCCTGTCCTTTCCCACAGGTGCTGCAGATGCCATGACTGGAGGGGTGTAGAGTGCAGTCTTTTGAGTACCCCTGACCTGCGAGGGGGTGGGGGTGTTGTCGGAGTTAATCACGTTCGTTGGGGAGGGGGGTGGGGGAGGTCCGGGGGGTTTCGTAGCGGTATAATTCGTGTTTCTGGGGGGGAGGGGGGAGAGGGTGTTGTCGGAGTTAATCATTTTCGTGGTTTGGCGGGGGGAGGGGGAGGGGGAGGGGGGGGGTGGTTCCATAGCGGTATAATTCGTGTTTCAGAGGGGAGGGGGTGTGACGACAGTGAAGGGGGGTGGGGGTGTTGTCGGAGTTAATCATGTTCATGGAGGGGGTTGGGGGGGTTCCGTAGCAGTATAATTCGTGTTTCTGGGGGGAGGGGGGAGCGGCGACAGTGAAGGGGGGTGGGGGTGGTGTGTTAGTCACGTTTCGTCGCGGTATAATTCGGGAGGGGTTGTGGGAGTTGGGGGTTCCCCTTGGTGGGGGGTGGTGTTGTGGAGGTGCTGTGTTGTTGGTGGGGGTGGGGGTGGGGTTGGGGGGGGGTGATTGCGTTGGGTTGGTAGGTAGGAGGTTCTCCTCTGTATAAATCGCAGTTTGGAGGTGGTGGTGTTGTAGGTGGGGGTGTGGGCGGTGTTGTAGGGCAGTGTTTGCGGGTGGGGGTTGGTACGAGGTTCTCCTTGGTACAAATCGCTGTTCGGAGGGGGTGGTGGCGGTGTTTGCGGGTGGGGGTTGGGTCGGTGTTGTGGGGAACCCCCAACTCCCACAACACCCCCCACCCCATCACAGCCCAGGAGGTACTTACGAGGCTGCGCTTTACACCCCCAGTCACGGCGTCCGCAGCACTCGGGGGTTAGGACAGATGAGGCGAGAGAAAAGGAGACGGAAGCATGAGGAGCAACAGAGACGTGAGAGTGGGGAGAGGAAAAGAAGAAAAAAACAGTTCCCAAAATGCACTGCCATCCGGCCATTACACAATAAATCAAAACAATCTTAAACAGAAAATCTGATTCACAATCATTTATTTTTATTAAATACATTAGTATAACATAATGAGTATCATACATCAGGTCTTATTTTGAATATTAAAACAAGCATGTTACTAATGAATATAAATCAACACCACACACATTCTGAGTCTTTATTTATTTTTTTAAAAAAAATGACGCTTTTACGTCGGCCGTTTTGCACGACGGTGTGCACACTCACATTGGCGCCCTTTGTTTAGTCACAAGGCGTTAAACGTCGGCGATAAACGTGCGCGATAATCGTCCCCTGTGCAGCCATTTTCAAATGAAGAAAACCGATAAATCGTTCAAAATGAAGAATACTATTTGTAGACATGCAATACTCAATAATATATTATTATTAGGTTCTGAAATGGTTCAAAATGCCAATTAAGTTAATTTAAAATAGTAAATTCATTTGAATTATTATTCTTATTATTATAAAAATCAGTTTGAATGAATGATTTACTAACTCACTCAAAGACTTCACTTGTTTCATTAGGAATCAGTGTTTTTGAACGAATCTCTTGAGTGATTCAAGATTTTTTTAGTCACTTGTCGCCACCTACTGGTGTATCGATGTAAGTGATACAATCTTTATATGAAGTGTCAAGTTACAAAACTCTTTTGATTGCTACATCACACATCAGTGTTTATATCCAAAACTTTGATATCCAAACCCAGGGCCAGATTAACATAAGGACTAGGTGGGGCTGAAGCCCCAGGGCCCGAGCATGGAGGGGGCCCGTGATTGGCCGAGGAAATGATTGACAGTCGATCGGGAGCACCTAAACTTTTCCTGGTGGGCCGCTCACCAAACCCCACCACGCCCCCACATATTAAGCGCTGTTATTTACTGGAGTGCTGCGAGTGCATGGGAACGAATGTACACACGACTGTAATCATGGCCGTAGTCAGCTATGAGGTCACCAAGGTCCGGACCTCGGTATTTTTCCGAGGTGTACGTATAATAAATGTTGTGAAATAATTGACGAGTATTAGCACTACTTTAGTGCTGCAAGGATATCTTCTCATCCGAGCTGCTGTTTCTGGAAACCTGTTTGCTTTGACCTCATATCTGGAGTTAATGCATTAATGCTGTTAATGTATTAGTGCACTGCAAATTCAAACGAGAGCCAATCAAAAGCATCTGAAATGGCGAGAGGCCGTCATGCACATCAATCAACAAATTAATATTTTTCAACTAGTGCGGCCAATTTTTTCACAATTTTTCTGTAATTAATAATGATTAATCGTACCTAACATTTAAGTTTAAGTTTACATTTAAGTTTATATTGTAATAATTTCACATTTAATCTTCAAATTAATGAAGAAACAACTTAAAGACAGTAGTCTATTTAAAGGGTTAGGTCACCCAAAAATGAAAATTCTGTCAGTAATCACTCACCCTCATGTGGTTCCATGACGTTGGACGTCTCCAATAGATCCGATTTTTCACCTAAAATCGGACAGGAAGAGCAGATTTGGTCCCCGACCTTGAATTTCACATTAAACTCACTACTCTAAATATAGAGTATACCACAGACTCAGACCATCAACATGGTTTCATCTCTCAATTTCCCAATTAATATTTCAGAATAATTTATATTTGTCTCATATTTAATTAATTTCCCCACTTTCCCCACTCCGAATCTGGGACTTCCCCATACTGGTTGTCTCTTGGATTTCTTTTGGCATGCCTAAATAATCTGTCGGACATCTCCAGCAGATCCAATCTTTCTCCTAAAATCGGCCAGGCAGAGCTAGGACTATTTCAGTCCAAGCTCCAATTAATTACCCATACAGTTTCAATTTCTCTTCCAGAAACTTCTTAACCACGCTACATTACCACAGAGCCAGCCCAACCACTATGGTTTTGAGTAAATTCAGTAAGTTCAGTGTTGGACAGATCAGTTGTTTTAAAGGGGCATAACACACACAGTTTCTGCCAATCTCATGTTAATCTTGAGTACCTATAGAGTAGTATTGCAGCCTTCATATCTCTGAAGTCTTTAATTTTATCAGATTAATAAAAGACAGATACACATACCGATTCTTTCCAAAAACAGCCGAGCTTGTGGAAGCGTGCAGTGGGCGGAGCTAAAGAGTCACGACGAGCACACACACACACACACACACACACAATCAATCAATCAATCATCGCATGATCCCTGGATAACTTTCAATTCACTATCCGTTCGTGTTGTTTACATTATATGCACTTACGCGCCGATTGCCAACAAAACACAGACATTTGATGCAGTTTCACTCACAGCCTGCGGTTCCGACTCATGACCACCGGGATCTTTTATCGCTGACTCTGTGACCGCTCCTTCTTTCAGTTTCAAACGATCTGCAAATCCAGCGTTGAACTGGGCCTTGCTTATAAAACATTCGTCATCGAAATACCGGGAACAAACAAACGCACTTGCACAACTCCTTTGCTGCTCCAGAAAAACAAACTGCATCCACTGTTTCCTTAACGCTGGATTCTTTTGGAAGCTGAACAAGGATATCTTTCCCTCACAACCAGAAACACACTTCTTTGGTGACACTGTTGATTTTGTGGTCTAAAAACAACATGACAGTGCTGCCGACAGCTCTCATAACCCGAACAAAGCTTTTTGATAGACGCGCTCTTGCTCTCGCTCTGGTTGATGTGTGCACGCGCTCATCCGTGAGAAGTGCTCATACAAGGAATTCCACCCTTTATGACCTCATACAGGGCCATACTCAAAAAACTTTCCGAAACTTGTTCGAATCCTGAAGGAGTGTGTTTGGCACAGAAATACTCTGTCATACGTCCAACTTTGTTTTTTGAAACTTTGGCCATGTTTAGCAAGAGAATCCAACTCTTTAAGTGTAAATAAGTCAGAATGCATGAAATAGCATTAGACCCCCCCTTTAAACTATTCATTAAAATGAATCGGTGCAAAGGAGTCGATAGGTCGCGAGTCGGACATTAGCGGACATGGACGCGCTGTGTGCTAATCCCGGTTGTTAGGACATCACAAAAGATTTGTGTCAACAGAGAAAACGCTTCATCACTGGATACGATTTTTTTTTCTACGTTTATTGAAAGTCACTCTTACTAGCCACTTTGGTGGGTTCAAATGTTATATATAATAAATAGTCATAAATACAGTCTTTTAAAAGGGCATCTGAAATAATTAACTAAGTGCAATATAGTGTTGTCAAAATTATCGATTTTCAATACATAGATACTGAAATATCTGAAACGCTTTTGATACTCATACAGGATACCAGCCGCTCTTTCTCTCTTATCTCTCTGAAAGCAAGCTGACAAACAAATCCTCCTCCCCTCACTCACTCACTCGTTTCATTTGCTCTGGATGAATATTGTTGGTGTTACAGGGCTTGAATTTCTATGTGGGATTGCATGTATTGTGCATAATTTTACTCATTCCTGCAGATTTTGTCCTCACACCCAAAGTGTGCGCACATAAAGCCACTTCTCAGTACTAAATTAATTTTTTTTTTTTTGCTATACACGAATGGGCAAAAAAAAAAAAAAAAAAAAAAAAAGGAAGAATTAACATAGGCCTACCACTCCATTGACGCGATACAACAGAGTGCCGGTAAAGCATTGGACCTAGCCTACTGAAGCAGTCTAAACACACGCAGGGCTCAACATTAACGCTTGCCCGCTTGTCTGGGACAAGTGGATTTTTAAAGGGGCAAGTGAAAGAGAATTTTAGACAAGTAACCTAGCCTGATTAAAACACCAATAACAAAAAAATAACTAGGGAATCACCAAAACACCATAATGATTCTGCATTCATTTAGTCTTAGTGGCGATCGATAGTGCATAATAATATATAATGTAATGTACTGATACTAACAAAGTTGCGCTGTTGAGGCTTGAAACAAATGAGTGAAGCAGACACAATGAAACTCAGTTAACATACTGCAATAATTTTAAATGGAGTTTTTATATTTATAACATATGATACAGTTAAGCAGCAACACACAACCAAGAGTGCTGAATACATCACAATGTGACACTGATTTCTATGACAGTTCAATAAGCAAGTAATTAATATTAAAGTGGAAATGAAGCAGTCAGTCAAGTTTACATTATATAGTAAAGTGATTTCCACTAATAAAAAAAATTATATATATATATATATATGGGTAGTTGAGTTTTATTGTCTGTATTTGAGTTATTTTACAAAATCTAGCACAAAAAAAAAATAAATAAATAAATTATATTATGACACTGCTGTTTTTTTCTGTAAACTAGTCTTTATTTAAGTCGAGCGTGCTAGTGTGTGCCAGGGTCAGTCGAGTTTCCACTGTCAATATACCGAATACCTTGGTCCAAAGCGGGCTTGAGGTGAGGTCATGAACAAAGGCGGAGTTTTCCTGAGTCAGGAGACGGTCAAGACCGCTGCTCATTTCCCATGTTTACACATCAGGCTAACCTCGATATTTAAGACATTTAAAACAATTTTCCACTCAAAACACCAGTGTTCAGACACCAGCGAGTGTTTGAAATAACTTCCAATTATGATTTGACGGGGATTATCGTATGAGGCAGAAATATATTTATATGGGATGCTAAAGGCTACTTATGCTAACCATTGCCATAATAATTACACATTAATCTGGTCATTTCAATTTGCAGCATAATGTTTTTTAATCTGGTAATTTTAACATTAAATGCAGTGAGGTTAGCC